>BSBM01000712.1:3932500-5381372 GCA_027924585.1 Larix kaempferi | reverse complement strand
CATCCAGTCTTTGTTCTTCTAGATTTTGTAGGTCATATAACTTATCCTAAGTAGCTTGTACAACATATAAATGTAATACTTGTGCAATTACTAGAGAACGTTGTTTGAAATGTAGGGAAAGGACCACTTATTTACCATAGACTAGTTTAAATGGTGTCTGCATATCAATCTTTTGTAGGTTTTCCTATAGGCCCATAGAATAGCTAGAATTTTATCATCCCAGCCATATTTTCCAATATTGCAGATTTTTGTTAATCCCCTGGTAAGTGTTTTGTTGAAAGAATCTATAGCATTGTTTGACTATGGGTGGTATGATGAACTCTTTTGGTGGTCTATCGGGAATTATTTTAGGAGGATTATTATAGTTTTGTTGATGAAATGTGTTCATTTATCATTGATTAATTTGAGGGAACATCCAAATCTTGTATTTATGTTTTCATAGATGAACTTTGTTGTGACTTCAAGCTTCTATCAGTTCATATTTTCCCATTTAGTTACATATTCGACTGCAGTGATGAGTATCTTGTGTTGGTTTGTCGACTAGGTATTGGGAATGGTTCAACGAAGTCGATTGCCCAAATCTCAAATGTGAGGCTTGGATTAACTAAGATTAGTGGAATTTCAATTTGTCGTAATGGTCAACTCATTCTCTAACATTTATCACACTTTCTGATGAAAAGTTTACAGTCTTTGTTAAGTGTTAGCCACCATAGTATGTCTTGAAGAATATTTTTAATAGTCGTATTGGTATGGAAACATCCTCCAGTTAGTTTGGAATGTGCTTCATCAATAATCAAATCTCTTTCATGATCGAGTACACATCGAAGCAGGGTGTCGTCTTTACCTAGCTTATATAGGGACCGATTGATTAATGTATAAGGGGAATCTTTATGGCTAAGATTTTCTTCTTTTTCTTAGATGTTCCCTCTAGTGCTTGCCCATCTTGCAAAAATTGATCTATGTCGGCTAGTTATTCAGGTACTACTTTGACTCTGAAGAGATGTGCATTGGGAAAGTTGTCATCTATTTTGGCGGAGCCCTTGTTTGTTTCAATTATGGACAGGTGGTTTGGTTTGACAATAGTCTTCCCTAGTTGAAACATAATTTCAAATTCAAATTCCTGGAATAGTAACAACCACCGACATATTCTTTCGATATGTAGGGGTTTGTTGACTAACTATTTTAAATCTTTATGATCTGTAAAGAAAAAAGGGTTAGATAACAAATAATGATGATATTTATGCAACAAATATCATACCAAGACCTTCTCATTCCATGGTTGAGTAGTTTCACTCGTCTCTATTCAACTTTTGAATGGAATAGGATTTTGGGTAGTCGATCTCGTCGTTGGTTGGTTGCGGTAATACTATACCAACTACAATGGCCCACAAGCAATGTGCACATGAAATTTCTTATACCGGTTGGGAAAACATAATATGGGTGCTTATACCAAATTCCTTTTTAATAACTCAAAGGACTCCATGCATTCTTGAATCCATTTGAATTCAACATTAGATTTGAGTGGTTTGTCCAAGGGGAATGTGATGTACGAGTAATGTTGGATGAATTTTTTATAATACCCTGTATGACCTAGGAATATCCTAATTTGTTTTGGGTTTACATGGGGTTTAAGGTCAATGGTAAGTTTTACTTTGACCATATCGACTTTGATTCCTTCTTTACAAAAGAAATGACCTAAGTGGATCCCAATAGGTGTGGCAACTATACATTTCTTTATATTTAAGGACAATTAGATTTGTCTACATCTTTCTAGAATTAGGCAAAGATATTTGACATGGTATTTGACCATTTTGTATATGGTCCAGTCATAAAAGTAAACGACCATGGTTTTATATAAGTATTCATTAAAGGATTTAATGAATATTTTGGAGAATACTACATGTGCATTCTTTAATCCAAAGAGCATAACTTTGTAATCAAAGAATCTAAATTCACAAACAAAAATTGTTTTGGCTTGATCTTCTTTAGTTATGGGTACTTGGTTGTATCCTGAGAATTCATCTGTGAATGAATAACATTCATGTCCTGCAAATTCATTAATGATTTCATCAACAAATGGTGTGGGAAGGGATCTATATGGGTTACTTTAATTAGCCACTTAAAGTTGAAATAGATGCAGATATTTTTAGAATCATGCTTTTTAGGTTGGACAACCATTGGAATATCCCATTCCAACTGGTCAACTGGGTATATTAGTCCTGCATCTAGCATGTTTTCTATTTATTTCTTAATGATGTCTTTGTACTAGTGGGATAAATTATATGGTATATTCTTAATTGGTTTTGCATCTGGAAGGATATATTTTTTCATATATCCCATTTCCTACACAAGTCCTTTTAGGTCTTTGTAATCTCTAGCAAATACATCCTGGTATTCTCTAAGAAGATTTGTTATATCTGTAGTTTGTTGTCTAGACCAGTAGTCTCCTATTTTAGATAGCTTGGGTTTGTCATCTATGGATATGTCTACTTCTTTTGTTTTTATTTTTGCATTCATCCATTTTAGGGCTTGTGATTTGTCAATTTGTCATTCTCCTTCTTTGAATTCTGTAAAATATGGACGGAAATGTTTTTCTCCTATCTTTGTATTTTCTTGTTTAGCTTTAGTAGATACGTTCATGTCTAACTTAACTAGATGTATGATATTAATATTCTATCTTTTACATCTAAATATCTCACTTGGAAATTTTTTCTATGTCTGACCTGTCTAGAGGTCGACATGGTTGTTTTTTATCGTAGATTCCTGCATTGAAGGTTTTGAGGTAAGTTGTTTGGGAGGATTGCAATATTCATCTTGTTTTTGGTCGGTTTCTACCTTGTTGCAAGTCAAGATCTATTGGTGGTTGACTAGTGTTTTGTTGTCGTTGTCCTGTCGTCTTGGTTGGTTGATAAAATTTTGTAATTCTTATACAACTTCTTTAATATAATCCTCTGTAGGAACAAATGAAAAGTATTTGATGAATTTTTCTTTCAGGGACTTCCAATTAAATGTATTTCCCTGAGATTCTTCAATTTTGTACCATTTATTGGGTAGGTTGTGTAACATGTTTGGGAACATGTGTGGCCATGACCTTTCATCACAATATCCTAGTCTCTTCCATTTTTTTCCATAGTGGATAATGAGGTCAATAGGATCCTATCCTTGTATAAACTTGGAAATTTATGCTTTTGTTGTCAATTTATTTCCACCAAAATGATCAACAAAGTATGTGGAAGTTGTCATCCATGCTTGTAGTCGAGATTGATAAATATCCCACAAATAAGTAGCTTGACATGTGAATGTTTCTACTAGACTCTACATTCATCATTGTTCTTATATGTTCTTGAAAACCTCATTGATATGTGTTGATGGCGATTCTCATTCTTTACATCAGAGAGAAGGTAGTCTAGTCGGTTCATTACTAGTCGGTACAAGGGTGGGGTATTCCCGAGATTTATTTTCAGATAATTTAGGATTGGTTGTGATAGAAAAAAAATTATGCATGAGATGGTGAGGAATGTCTTCAATTGTCCAACACTCACTAGATTTAGTCTCGCAATTTTCAATCTGACAGCCGTACAACTCAAATGATGATTTTTGGTCTACTGACATAGGAGAACCTAAGTGTAGTTCTCCATATTTATCCATCCTAATTGAATCTTCGTTATTTTTCATGACTTGATATAGTCATCTTACGTCTACCTCATTGTCGATGGGATTATCCCAAGTCTTTCCTTAAGTCAAGTTGAGGGGTATGATAACTTTTTGTCCTTTTCCCTTTTAGTTTTATCCTATATTTTTCCAAGGATATGGAGGCTTTCATTTTCCTTCCCCATGGTCGACCAACTAGTGTTGGGAATGATTTAGTTCCTTCTTTGGGATCAATTATTTGGAAGTTTACTTGTGTGGATATTCCCATGATCATTGTGTCTATGCTTCCCCATACTCCTATAGGCTCAATTAGGCCTTGGCCTACTAGTTTGAGGTAAATTCTTGAGTTTGCAAGATGTGGTAAACCCATTTGTATCCAATTGTTTCTTGGGATTATGTTTAGTTGGAAACCAAATTCTAGGATGACTTGTGAAATGTTAAATCCCTCGACTTCAAGGTCAACTAAAGGGTCAATGCCATTTTTGTCTGCCTGATTTAGAAAACATAAATGTTTAGGAATTGTGTCATTTACTTGATTGCTTCTTGCCATGTACACTAAATAAATTAAGCGAGCAACAACATCTTCTTTTGTAAGTAAATTTAGTAATTTATTAAGTGTTTTGTTTCTTCTTTCCTGAGTATCATTTGTTTTGTTTATAATTTTACTGATATTTGGATTATCACCCCTAGTCTTAGTGCCTTGTCTGGTTATAACATGCAAATTTATAATATTTATGACTTCATGCTTAGGAACACCAGAAAAGGGATTAACACTTTTCTCATTCATTATTTTCTCAAGTTTGACGGGCCAATCTTCTGAGTGATCACCCACTCTACATTTAGTACATAGCTTGAGGTTACTTTTGTCCTTCCAAGGATAGTCTAGATACATATGATATTTACTAAAGCATATAAAGCATCTAGAATTTCTACCTCGACCACTAGGTCAATTAACTCGACTACCTCGATTCTTAGAATATTGAGAATATGCATAAACATACAACAATACATTTACACTAACATGTAAATCAATAGCAAATATATACTAGTCTAGATTTCTATCCATAGAAACAACAATATTCATGTAAGAAATAAGAGACAAGAGATAAGAGAACAATACACGAGATATATGTGGTAAAACCACAAATGGGGATACATCCACGAAAGGCTCGGTATTCATTATTATGTAGAAATATCCATCTTACAATACATGGAATCTCTACATATGAATCACTCTCTATCATCACCTCATGTGTGTACAAATGACATACACAACATGTGATGTGTGATTTAACAATATATCACAACATACCCAAAAGGGTCTCCTTCACCTCTATTATATACCAAGAGGTATGGAATATTTACATTCCATAACACATGTGGGATAAATAGCTTTCCACCTCTCTTATATAAAGAATGGTTATAAGAGATTTAATTACATAATGCATGTGGGATAACTCTATTTTATAATATTAGAGTTGTTTGATGTCTTTTATGATATTTCACCAACAATACCACACAAGTAATCATTACATATTCTAACACCTCGATCGTCGTATCCTCCCTATCGGTTGTAGTTGTTATTTTTGCTATTTTGATCATTCAATTGATTTTGGTCAATGGCTTGTGCTTGATAGGATGACTGAATTTTTTTCTTGTTTTTCATGTTTAAGGAACAATCAGTAGTATTGCGTGTGTCATCTTCACAAATAGCACACCATTTAGGCTTCGCACTCTTCATATTAAATAAGAAATCTTTTGTAGAGTACAATTCAAACCCTTGGCTTATTTCATAGTAATATTCAATGTGAATGAGTCGAACATCTTTTCATCTGTTGTCTCACATTTGACATTTATCTTTAGTGTGTCCTTTCGTCGTGCAAGTCATACACCATAAATATGATTTTCTCAAGGTAAGGTCACGGATAGACCTTTTCATGATTTCCAGATCCTCTTCTAGATTTTTGTCAATAGGTGCTACAAAACAGTCATTGTCGGACTCAATCTATTGAGATTTCTTTAGATATTCTTCATATGTTGAGAATTCGTGCAACCTTAGTGCTGCTATGTTTTTGTGCAGGAGTATTTCCATGAACCATTGTATGAGAATGTGTTCATCAATTTCGTATGATATCTGACTAAGTAGATCCTTGAATATTTTTCCATACTCTCATATCGACTCACCTGGAATTTGCATGATCTCTTTGAGATTATTAGCTACCAGATGCTTAATGTATTACGTTTGAAATAAAGCAAGAATTTTTTCCTTGATTTTTTTCTTTGTTCTAGTTTGATTCTTAGGGGAATTCATATACCAAGTGAGTGCTTGTTTGCAAAGAGCATTATCAAACTGATCCATTTACCTAGATTTGTTAGTGATAACATTGGAATCTCATATGGTTTCAAAGATAAGCCAACACCATCTAGGGTCTTTGTCACATACCCCAATTTTATTAAAATAATGTAATTATTTTTAATATTCCTGAGAACATTATGTTAAATTAAATGCTAAGTAGGAAGGGATGACTCAGCAGAGTCTCCAGAAATGGAATGTAAAATCTGAATAATTATTATTAATAAATAAATTATGGAGACAACAGCATGGGAGAGCTGTTAAAAGAGGTTACTGGTCTAACTGGTGGATGGAATTAGGTGGAAGGACAAAAGACAAGTGGCAGCATCCTCAAACACTTCCTGAGTTGCAGGTGGCAACTTCCCTATATTTTGGGGTCATGATTCCCCAAGAAAGTGGAATCTGAGCAGGTGGCTCATTAATGACAGTTAGCCCAACTAAGACCTAGGCAATCTTTTAAATACTACTCAATGAACTGAGCTGGGGGGTCAGCAATTGTTCTATAGGGAGAATACATTCAGGTGAATGCTATTCAGGAGTCCCATTGAGGAAGTGGGAAAATAGTAAGGAAGTGTTTTGAGCAGGAAGTTGCAGTAACTTGGTTCCAGTATAGCTGTTTTGGCTGAGGGAATTATTGACCGTACTTAGATTCCGGCCAGTTAGACCAGAGCAAGCTCGGGGGTCCTGAGAAGTGCTGTCTGGGCACTCTCCAGGAATTGGTAGGGAGGAACAGCCTCCCATTGCTGTTATTGTCTACCATAGCTACAGGTTCTGCCACTCTTCCTGTTGTTGATTTAATTTATTTTCATATGAGATAGACTAGTACAACTATGTTTTTGACTGTATTCAACTTCAGTAAATCAGTCTCTGTACTCCCTTTTGTTATAAATTTCAGAAACGCAGATGTTATAGAGATTTCCTATTTTTATTTAAATAGAGTATTTATCTTATACAGAACCTAATTGTTACTGTTATAGTTAACAATTACCATGTTTAGGCATATTCTAGAATTCCTGTTAATGGTTCAATAATAGACAGAAATATTAAACAATAGATATTCCAGTAATATACCTGCATATATATATGTATAGCATATTTCAGTCAACTTTAGTTTTAGGTCATTCTTATATCTAGTTAACAGATAAACAAAACTCATTTTAATATATTGTTTATACTCAGAACATGTTTGACAGCTATCGATTAACTAAAGAGGTGACTGTAACAATATTTCATTGTTACAAGCTTCCACATAATCTTAATCATCTACACAGTAGTCAAACACAAACACTTAGCAACTGTATAGTATTATTCTCCGTCAACCTAGTATTATAATACATTAGCCATGCTTATTATAATAGAATTAACAAAGTTGTTTTAAACAAAAACAAACATATTACACAACAGAGAAACTGTCGATGAACGCAACCGTCATTGGCTGTTACAAACCATCTTAAGTTTACACAGTAATAATATTTATTCAGTACAAATGTTCTTCCTTAGGTAGTCCACAAACCCTACACGGCCGTAGCCTTATATTATTCCTTCGACAGACTGAAAAACAATTGAAAAGAATGCTTTTTATGACAGACAGAACCTACAGCATCTTAACACATAGTTCTATGTATATATTATTCTATTCATAGTTTTATTTAATAATTATATAGATTCAAAATAAATTGTTACAACTCGTACCCAGTCACCACCGAGTTAACAATATCATACTTATGCATTGAACACAAAACAAAACCCCCAATTCGCCAGAATAACCCTATGCTATTAACTATTACAGTCATAGTGGATAAACTTCCACAATCTTTTATTTATTACTCCAAAACGAAGAAAAACGCAGAGAGACAATTATAGGGTTTCATTTATAACAGAGTTAACATCCATTGCAGGTACCGAAGAATTCATCTATCCTTACAGTTCAAATACATTCGAATAATTTAACGAAACACAAAAATGAACACGGCCATGATAGGCCCAGTAATATATTAAGTATAAATTTTATGCAGCGAGGATGGAACCCTACGCTTAGCAATTACAAAGTACAATAACAGAAACCCTGGCCTCATACAGTCTGAGCCGTGAAGGGTTCTCCAATAAACATAACAAGGTTTCAACCCTTTCATTCAAACAAAATAACTTATACAGATGATTGCAACCATGAACATCAAGTCGTCAAACGACCTCACTACACAGGAGTTTTCCTCCATGACACAACCCTAACCACAAAACCAGCAAAGGAAGAGACAGCCGTGGATAACCAGGCTTACCCGGATGAGCCAGCGTTGGAGAAAGAACCCTGTACACCTTCAGAGCCGCGTGACCTGCACATTCAATGCTGAAAGATGTTAATACACTGCTTATGCCGAGAGTTTAAATAATTGTATATCTACACTGATTGCAAAACAGAAATTGCGAAAATAAGGTTATTCATTACCTGAGCAATGTAGCTGTGGATATCCTGGAAGCCACCGGTGGAAGCAGACACTGAAACCCCATCACCCTCGTCGGTTGAAAGAGCAAGGAACACCCTCAAACTCTTCCAATGACGGCCACGACAGACAAACCTTGCAGACGGAAACCTCAAACTGGAGCTGAATCAGCCGAGAAGCAAACCCAAAGCCCAATGGCATCAACCCTCTCATAACCTAAAAGACATTACTGAAACCCTATCTCATACCCACACCAGCACAGTGACGAACTGTAAATAGCTGGGACTTAAACTTATAAGAGCAACGAGACCACGAAGCAATAAAACTATAGCAGACGCCATCCCCAGAGCCGAGGACATACCCTATTGCCGAATGGAACCGCAAGGCCATAAACACCACACTCTGCACATTGTTACAGTGCCTTCATTACAAAACTCAGACAGGGAGGGTTTCACCCTTAGGACCCGAGCCCGAAGGCAACTACAATAACCTGTAGGGTTTCGAAACAGCTTTTATATCGCCAATTGCATGGAAGAGAGGGAACCACGTAGCACTCAAATAAATCAACGTAGCATGGGTCAAGAACCTATAGTTCCATTGCCAACCAAATAATTATACACCGATTCTTTTCCAAATCATGTCATATATAAGTCAAACGTATGAGATAACAAATGATATATAATCATTTGGCATATAGCCTTGCAATTGAATCGTCGAGAATCTCAAGCAATGGGAATGTATAATCACTACAATGATAGAAATAAGAGTTAGTCAACATCACATATGGATTATTCCATAACTTAATAGGGTGGATAATACTTTAATATAACTTAGTTATAAATCTTATCCATGGTAAGGGAAGAACATTAGGACTATGACAAAATCAAGTTAATGCACATTTACAATGAAACCAGGGCATAGGTTAATGTCTTTAGCATATCACTTTACACAAGATGTTGGTCAACTTCAACCCTAGAGTTTTCTCTATGGCCTAGTATGATAAATACAACCATAACACTATATAGAATATAAAGTTTGCCAATGTATGGAATATTATGATTTTTGCCCAATCAATATATATATAAATTAATACCAAGCCATAGATTAATGCCATGGGCATATTACATTTCTATGTTCATATAAGTACCAAGGTAGTCAACCTTCAAAGGAAAATGCCTCATCATTTAATACTTGAAATGTTACCAAGTCTTTAAGACATTAAATATATTGCCATTATATACTATCATCAGAATTGCCATCAATTATATTGTTAACAGTAACAATATGAAAAATAAACCTCTATTATTAAGATGTTGAAATAGAGCTTCATCTACAGGTGTACATCGTAAAGATAGTTAAAATCAAGGCACCGTCAAGTAACATAAGTTAAACTCTAAGTGAACATTGGACTTCGACGCATAGGATCATATTGAAACAACGCTAGAGGCGCCCCCTTCTCAACTCACATTATCAATGTATGAACAAAACAGTAATCACCGGTATTAAATTAACAACATGTCACAGGATGCTAAAACGCTATATGCAGATAATAATTATGATACAAACAAATTGTTCCAGTGATAGTTACAGCAGTAACATAGAGTCATATTCATAAAACAATAATTATAACTGAAACAATGTAATCTTCGCAAAAACCTGATGATACTTTCTGAATAAGAAATATCATGTCGATCTTTTAAGTTCAAAGTACAGGGAGCATTGATGCTTACCAAGTTTAATATACAGCAATCCTTATTTCACCAGCGTACCTGGGACACGGAAGACAACTTATGCATTAGCTCATAAGCTAAGTAAGCCAGTCAACTACGACTAGCTCTTCCCTTGCGGTTCGAAACAAAACAGTCATTAATTACAATCACCGAAATCAAAGTTTTTAATTAAGACAGAGTCTTTAAAACAGATTATGTTAGTTATTTAAATTAAAACAAAATCAGAAATACTATCTAGTTAACATTTATTGTTATGAATAAAAATTTTAAATTTTTTCAGAAATATCGGGGTTTGACATGTGGTATCAGAGCCAGGTTCAGACACTAGGCCTGGATGTGACTCCACTAAACTTCCGCAAACAGCGATCATAAAAGAAGATTTTGTTTTATTTATAAAATACTAACATATATTTCGGTTTAATGTACAGTACCGAAAAATTCTCTTTTCTGAATATTTCATACAGATATGGAAAAACTGGGAGAATATGCTGAGGAAGAATCTCCCAATGCTGGGACAAGACAGATGTCAAAAGAACTAGAGGCAGAAGAAGAAATTGCTCACACCACTGAGCTGATGCAGACTATAAGAGGATTAAAGACAGAAATGGAAACGGTTAAGAAGGATAATGAAAGAATTCTAAAGACTCAGGAACAGCTAAATCAGCTATTGATAGAAAAATTTCAAACTGACGGAAGGAGCAAACCAGCTGACTCAGAAGAAGTTAATCATCCAAGAGGGTCAAAAAGGACAAAACCAACTAAATCTGATAGCAGTTCCTCATCTGAAGAAAGAAAGGGACAACCCAGTTATCACACTAGCAGTGACAGCAGTGAAGCTGAGATGCACAACCGAAGGAAAAAGTACAGGCCTTATGAAGAGATTTCCGGGGAGTTTAAGAAGATAAAGCCCCCAACTTTCAATGGAGAAACTGAAACTGGAGAAGAGGCAGAATCTTGGTTATCCGGGATGAGAAAATATTTTCAGATCTATAACTACTCAAATCAGCTAAAGGCAAGAATGGCCATCTACAACCTCTCGGGAAAGGCGGACATATGGTGGCAAGACCTGAAAAGGGTCAAAGGGATCAAAGAAAGAGAAGTTAATTGGAGTACCTTTAAAAGGTATTTCAAGAAGAAATTCCTGTCCGAGCAGTATTATGAAGAAAGGGCTAAAGAATTTTATGAACTAAAACTCGGATCTATGACGATGAAGGACTTAAACAGTAAATTTTTAAGTCTGTTGCGTTATGTACCATATTTTGTCGAAGAGAAACCAAAAATACAGCGGTTTCTTAGTTGCCTGCCTTATCATATCAAGGACAGAATTGAATATGACAACCCCAAAACACTGGAAGAAGCTATGCGCAAGGCAAACTTCTGTTACGAACAGAATAAAAAGAAAGAAGGGATAGCCAGTTGGAAAGCCAAAAAGAACAGCAATCTGATCGAGTACAAGAAAAAGGAATTTGTTCCCCATAAAAATTTCAAGAATGGCAAAAACGGGAACCACTTTAATAGTAAAAGTTTCCAAGGAAACAAAAATGGAGCTGTCAGCCATTCAAACAATTACAAAAACAGCAAAGAGACTCCTAATAACCATGGAAACTACATCAAAAATTTTGAGCGAAAAGAACCTGTCAAGTGCTGGGAATGTAATGGGCCACATTATGCTTCAGTCTGCCCAAACAGAAAGAAACAAGTCAGCAATATTCATACTGTTCAAGACGAAATGACAGTTGGAGATTTTGCAGGAACTATGCCCCGAATCAATGCAGCGTTGGAAAACCGCCAGGCTGACTACCAAACTTCCATGGTGGAAGTAGGAGGTATGATTAACAAAACCCCAGTTACTATATTAATAGATCCTGGTGCTAGTCTTAGTTATATTTCACCTCAGCTGGTAGAAAAATGTAATTTGACTGTTGAAAGGTTTGATAATTCTTGGTCTGTACAATTAGCTACTGGGGCTAAGAAGAAAGTAAACTGCTATGTAAAAGAATGCATCTTAAACATGACTGATTTTAGAACTACAGTTAAAATGAACGTTTTACCACTTGGCTCATATGACATACTTATCGGAATGGACTGGTTGGAACAACATAGGGTCGTTTTAAACTGTTTTGACAAAACTTTTAGGTGTATAAACAGTAGTGGACAGCCTGTAACTGTTAGGGGTATTCCTAGGAAAACAGTAGTTAGGCAAATTTCTGCATTACAACTTAAAAGAGCAGTCAGGAAAGGATGCAAGACCTATGCTGTAACTATTACAGACGAGACAGATAAATTTGAAAACAACCAGAAAACAGTAGAGAACATTCCTGTCGTCAATGAATTTATTGACGTTTTTCCTGAGGAAATTCCAGAATTGCCTCCCAAGAGAGAGCTTGACTTTACCATTGAGCTGGTACCAGGTGCTGTTCCCAGTTCAAAAGCCCCGTATCGTATGAATATCTTGGAGCTTAACGAGTTGAAAACTCAGTTGAAGGAGTTAATAGATAAGAACTATATCCGACCCAGTGTATCCCCTTGGGGAGCACCAGTGATTTTCGTTAAAAAGAAGGACGGAACTATGCGACTTTGCATAGATTATCGTCAACTAAACAAGATGACAATCAAAAACAGGTATCCGTTACCTCGTATTGATGATCTGTTTGATCAACTACGTGGCGCTACGGTATTCTCTAAGATCGATCTAAGATCGGGTTATCATCAGGTAAGAATTAAAGAAGAAGACATTTTCAAAACAGCCTTTAGAACCAGGTATGGACATTACGAATTTGTCGTAATGCCATTTGGACTTACTAATGCCCCAGCGGTTTTCATGTGCTTAATGAACAACATAATGCACAAGTACTTAGATAAATTTGTGGTTGTATTTATCGACGACATTTTAGTCTATTCTAAGAGCGAGGAGGAGCACAAGGAACACTTACGTATCGTTTTACAAGAACTAAGAGAACAACAACTTTTTGCGAAATTTAGCAAATGTGACTTCTTCAAAGATGAAATCCAGTACTTAGGACATGTAGTCACTAAGGAAGGGATTTCAGTGGATCCCGAAAAGATTCGGGCGATTGAAGAATGGCCAGTACCTAAAGATGTGACGGACGTTAGATCTTTCATGGGAATTACCGGTTACTACCGGAGGTTTATTGAAGGCTTTTCAAAAATAGCCAACCCAATCACTTCTTTGCAGAAGAAAGGCAAGAAGTTTGATTGGAATGCGAAATGTGAAGAAAGTTTCAAGAAACTTAAGACTTTATTGACAACTGCACCTATTCTTAGAATAGCGGACCCAAATAAAGATTTCATAGTTTGTACCGACGCTTGTAATGATGGCTTAGGCGGAGTGCTGACTCAAGAAGGACATGTCATTGCTTACGAATCTAGGAAGCTGAAAATCCATGAAAAGAATTATGCCACTTATGACCTAGAATTAGCTGCGGTAATTCATGCTTTAAAGATGTGGCGACACCACCTAATAGGAAGAAAATTTACCTTACTAACAGATAATAAAGGTCTGAAATACCTTTTAGACCAGCCAAATCTAAATGCAAGACAAGCCAGGTGGCTGGCATTCCTAAGTGAATACGATTTTGAAATCCAACACATAAAAGGGAAGGAGAATAAGGTGGCTGATGCCTTGAGTAGGAATGCAAAACTGAATTTTATATCAGCTAGCAGCACTTACACCTCTGATTTAAATGAACAGCTGGCTGAAGGGATAAAATTAGACGAAATTTATCAACATTTACAAATTACAGCCCAAGAACAGCCCACAGAAAGTTTGCTAAAAGGGTATAGTTTAAATGAAAACGGATTTTTGCTGTTTAAAGACAGGCTGTATATCCCTAATGCACCTACAGTTAAGCTGTTAATTTTAGACGAAATACATAAAACCCCTTACTCCGGGCACCCTGGCTATCAAAAGACTATCACTATGTTGAGAAAAGAATATTTTTGGCCTAACATGAAATCTGAAACTGCTGAATATTTAGCGAAGTGTTTGGACTGCCAACAAGTAAAAACAGAACATCAACATCCAGCTGGATTGCTGCAACCTTTACCTATTCCTAGCTGGAAATGGGAAATAATTAGCCTGGATTTCATTACGGGTTTACCCAAAAACCAACATCAGAATGATTCAATTATGGTAGTGGTAGACAAATTAAGTAAATCAGCACATTTTATTCCTGTTAAAACCACATACAAGGCTGCAAACATAGCAGATATCTTTCTAAAACAGATTTTTCGGTTACACGGTATTCCAAAGGTTATTATATCAGACAGGGATCCTAAATTTACAGGAAATTTTTGGAGATCCTTGTTCAAAGGATTAAACACCACTTTAAATTTCAGCACCTCTTTCCATCCTCAGACTGACGGACAAACGGAAAGAGTTAATCAAATATTAGAAGATCTGTTAAGGATGTATGTTAAAGATCAACCAGGTAAGTGGGAGGATTATTTACACTTAGCTGAATTTGCATACAATAACAGCTATCAATCATCAGCTAAGTTTAGTCCTTTTGAGGTTTTGTATGGACGAAAATGCAACACTCCTATCTCCTGGAGTAATCCAGTAGATAGATTAGTGTTAGGACCTGATTTATTGAAAGAAATGGAACAGATTGTGAAACAAGTGCAGGAAAACTTGAAGATTGCCCAGGATCGGCAAAAGAGTCAAGCAGATTTGAAAAGAACTCCTAAAGAGTTCCAGGTAGGTGAACATGTGTTCATCAAGGTAAGACCAAAGAAAAGCTCCCTAAGATTAGGAAGTTGTGCAAAATTAGCACCACGTTACTGTGGTCCATTTGAAATTTTAGCCAGAATTGGTCAAGTTGCTTATCAGTTAGCATTACCGCCAAATTTAAAAGTACACAATGTTTTTCATATCTCTGTTTTGAAAAAGTATATTCATGATGCTACTCATGTTATTGATTGGAACATTGTACAGGTAGAACCAGAAGGGGAAGTTCTGGTAGAACCGGATTGTATCCTCGGGAGGAGGGAAATTACTCTACGGAACCGGATAATTGGACAAGTGAAGGTGCAATGGAAGCACCTTAGTCCTGAAGAATCTACCTGGGAGCTGGAAAGTAAGATGCGGGAAGCATATCCCCATCTATTCCAGCAGGTAGCTGAAGAAGAAGAATAAGTAACATCGAGGACGATGTTACATTTTAAGGGGGTGTGTATGTCACATACCCCAATTTTATTAAAATAATGTAATTATTTTTAATATTCCTGAGAACATTATGTTAAATTAAATGCTAAGTAGGAAGGGATGACTCAGCAGAGTCTCCAGAAATGGAATGTAAAATCTGAATAATTATTATTAATAAATAAATTATGGAGACAACAGCATGGGAGAGCTGTTAAAAGAGGTTACTGGTCTAACTGGTGGATGGAATTAGGTGGAAGGACAAAAGACAAGTGGCAGCATCCTCAAACACTTCCTGAGTTGCAGGTGGCAACTTCCCTATATTTTGGGGTCATGATTCCCCAAGAAAGTGGAATCTGAGCAGGTGGCTCATTAATGACAGTTAGCCCAACTAAGACCTAGGCAATCTTTTAAATACTACTCAATGAACTGAGCTGGGGGGTCAGCAATTGTTCTATAGGGAGAATACATTCAGGTGAATGCTATTCAGGAGTCCCATTGAGGAAGTGGGAAAATAGTAAGGAAGTGTTTTGAGCAGGAAGTTGCAGTAACTTGGTTCCAGTATAGCTGTTTTGGCTGAGGGAATTATTGACCGTACTTAGATTCCGGCCAGTTAGACCAGAGCAAGCTCGGGGGTCCTGAGAAGTGCTGTCTGGGCACTCTCCAGGAATTGGTAGGGAGGAACAGCCTCCCATTGCTGTTATTGTCTACCATAGCTACAGGTTCTGCCACTCTTCCTGTTGTTGATTTAATTTATTTTCATATGAGATAGACTAGTACAACTATGTTTTTGACTGTATTCAACTTCAGTAAATCAGTCTCTGTACTCCCTTTTGTTATAAATTTCAGAAACGCAGATGTTATAGAGATTTCCTATTTTTATTTAAATAGAGTATTTATCTTATACAGAACCTAATTGTTACTGTTATAGTTAACAATTACCATGTTTAGGCATATTCTAGAATTCCTGTTAATGGTTCAATAATAGACAGAAATATTAAACAATAGATATTCCAGTAATATACCTGCATATATATATGTATAGCATATTTCAGTCAACTTTAGTTTTAGGTCATTCTTATATCTAGTTAACAGATAAACAAAACTCATTTTAATATATTGTTTATACTCAGAACATGTTTGACAGCTATCGATTAACTAAAGAGGTGACTGTAACAATATTTCATTGTTACAAGCTTCCACATAATCTTAATCATCTACACAGTAGTCAAACACAAACACTTAGCAACTGTATAGTATTATTCTCCTTCAACCTAGTATTATAATACATTAGCCATGCTTATTATAATAGAATTAACAAAGTTGTTTTAAACAAAAACAAACATATTACACAACAGAGAAACTGTCGATGAACGCAACCGTCATTGGCTGTTACAAACCATCTTAAGTTTACACAGTAATAATATTTATTCAGTACAAATGTTCTTCCTTAGGTAGTCCACAAACCCTACACGGCCGTAGCCTTATATTATTCCTTCGACAGACTGAAAAACAATTGAAAAGAATGCTTTTTATGACAGACAGAACCTACAGCATCTTAACACATAGTTCTATGTATATATTATTCTATTCATAGTTTTATTTAATAATTATATAGATTCAAAATAAATTGTTACAACTCGTACCCAGTCACCACCGAGTTAACAATATCATACTTATGCATTGAACACAAAACAAAACCCCCAATTCGCCAGAATAACCCTATGCTATTAACTATTACAGTCATAGTGGATAAACTTCCACAATCTTTTATTTATTACTCCAAAACGAAGAAAAACGCAGAGAGACAATTATAGGGTTTCATTTATAACAGAGTTAACATCCATTGCAGGTACCGAAGAATTCATCTATCCTTACAGTTCAAATACATTCGAATAATTTAACGAAACACAAAAATGAACACGGCCATGATAGGCCCAGTAATATATTAAGTATAAATTTTATGCAGCGAGGATGGAACCCTACGCTTAGAAATTACAAAGTACAATAACAGAAACCCTGGCCTCATACAGTCTGAGCCGTGAAGGGTTCTCCAATAAACATAACAAGGTTTCAACCCTTTCATTCAAACAAAATAACTTATACAGATGATTGCAACCATGAACATCAAGTCGTCAAACGACCTCACTACACAGGAGTTTTCCTCCATGACACAACCCTAACCACAAAACCAGCAAAGGAAGAGACAGCCGTGGATAACCAGGCTTACCCGGATGAGCCAGCGTTGGAGAAAGAACCCTGTACACCTTCAGAGCCGCGTGACCTGCACATTCAATGCTGAAAGATGTTAATACACTACTTATGCCGAGAGTTTAAATAATTGTATATCTACACTGATTGCAAAACAGAAATTGCGAAAATAAGGTTATTCATTACCTGAGCAATGTAGCTGTGGATATCCTGGAAGCCACCGGTGGAAGCAGACACTGAAACCCCATCACCCTCGTCGGTTGAAAGAGCAAGGAACACCCTCAAACTCTTCCAATGACGGCCACGACAGACAAACCTTGCAGACGGAAACCTCAAACTGGAGCTGAATCAGCCGAGAAGCAAACCCAAAGCCCAATGGCATCAACCCTCTCATAACCTAAAAGACATTACTGAAACCCTATCTCATACCCACACCAGCACAGTGACGAACTGTAAATAGCTGGGACTTAAACTTATAAGAGCAACGAGACCACGAAGCAATAAAACTATAGCAGACGCCATCCCCAGAGCCGAGGACATACCCTATTGCCGAATGGAACCGCAAGGCCATAAACACCACACTCTGCACATTGTTACAGTGCCTTCATTACAAAACTCAGACAGGGAGGGTTTCACCCTTAGGACCCGAGCCCGAAGGCAACTACAATAACCTGTAGGGTTTCGAAACAGCTTTTATATCGCCAATTGCATGGAAGAGAGTGAACCACGTAGCACTCAAATAAATCAACGTAGCATGGGTCAAGAACCTATAGTTCCATTGCCAACCAAATAATTATACACCGATTCTTTTCCAAATCATGTCATATATAAGTCAAACGTATGAGATAACAAATGATATATAATCATTTGGCATATATCCTTGCAATTGAATCGTCGAGAATCTCAAGCAATGGGAATGTATAATCACTACAATGATAGAAATAAGAGTTAGTCAACATCACATATGGATTATTCCATAACTTAATAGGGTGGATAATACTTTAACATAACTTAGTTATAAATCTTATCCATGGTAAGGGAAGAACATTAGGACTATGACAAAATCAAGTTAATGCACATTTACAATGAAACCAGGGCATAGGTTAATGTCTTTAGCATATCACTTTACACAAGATGTTGGTCAACTTCAACCCTAGAGTTTTCTCTATGGCCTAGTATGATAAATACAACCATAACACTATATAGAATATAAAGTTTGCCAATGTATGGAATATTATGATTTTTGCCCAATCAATATATATATAAATTAATACCAAGCCATAGATTAATGCCATGGGCATATTACATTTCTATGTTCATATAAGTACCAAGGTAGTCAACCTTCAAAGGAAAATGCCTCATCATTTAATACTTGAAATGTTACCAAGTCTTTAAGACATTAAATATATTGCCATTATATACTATCATCAGAATTGCCATCAATTATATTGTTAACAGTAACAATATGAAAAATAAACCTCTATTATTAAGATGTTGAAATAGAGCTTCATCTACAGGTGTACATCGTAAAGATAGTTAAAATCAAGGCACCGTCAAGTAACATAAGTTAAACTCTAAGTGAACATTGGACTTCGACGCATAGGATCATATTGAAACAACGCTAGAGGCGCCCCCTTCTCAACTCACATTATCAATGTATGAACAAAACAGTAATCACCGGTATTAAATTAACAACATGTCACAGGATGCTAAAACGCTATATGCAGATAATAATTATGATACAAACAAATTGTTCCAGTGATAGTTACAGCAGTAACATAGAGTCATATTCATAAAACAATAATTATAACTGAAACAATGTAATCTTCGCAAAAACCTGATGATACTTTCTGAATAAGAAATATCATGTCGATCTTTTAAGTTCAAAGTACAGGGAGCATTGATGCTTACCAAGTTTAATATACAGCAATCCTTATTTCACCAGCGTACCTGGGACACGGAAGACAACTTATGCATTAGCTCATAAGCTAAGTAAGCCAGTCAACTACGACTAGCTCTTCCCTTGCGGTTCGAAACAAAACAGTCATTAATTACAATCACCGAAATCAAAGTTTTTAATTAAGACAGAGTCTTTAAAACAGATTATGTTAGTTATTTAAATTAAAACAAAATCAGAAATACTATCTAGTTAACATTTATTGTTATGAATAAAAATTTTAAATTTTTCAGAAATATCGGGGTTTGACAGTCTTCATCACCCTCATATGATGGTATGTGAATTGGATGATTGTAAGATATTTTGAAAGAATTTTGATTTTTAGTATTTATTGGAGAGGGAATACTAGACTACGGTGTAGTTAATTTTGTTTGTCAAGCTTCATACCACATCAAACAAGCTTCCTCAAGTTGTATTTCTTCATCATGTCGATGAACCAACAGATTATGAGATTCAACCGATATTAGTGCTGGAATGGGGGTGTTTCCATGCAATATGAATAGAAGAAGATCATGATGTTCGTTCCAAACTCAGGGGTAAAGGTAACCCAATTACCCTGTAATGGCCTCTGGATCACCAGTCCAGCAATTATTCATCTGTAGTTATCTAGTTGAATCCATATGTTTCTTGACCAAGTTCAATGTGCAATTCACATTCGACAATTTTCCTTATGGATGGGCCACAGGTCGGAAATATTGGAACTATATCTAATAAAATCATATTCTTAGGGCAATTTGTAGGGCTCCAAAGCTTTCCTCTACCGACTGAAATTCTTTGACCGATGTTAGAGCCTCATCCTTTCTTTGCTTTGGTTAAATTTCCCTAGGTGCGGGTAGGTATTTTGGATGTTTGACATTCTTTATAGGTTTTTTCAAGTTTATTTTGTTCCAAAGAAGACTTGTAATGTCATGCAACCCTTCCCGTCATTTTTTTCACTTTTCCCATTCAATTTATTGAATGTTAGTTGTGTATTTGTGACTGACCATTTTATTCTGTCAAAACCATGCTTGGATATTTCCTATATTTTAGGCTTCTTTCCTTGTCGACTTGCACTATATATTCATTCTCTTCTCATAGTTGGTGACCCCCCATTACCACCCTGACTTGCTATCAGTCTATGGGTTTGGACTTAGCGACCATAATAATTTACTGAAAAAATATTCCCACTCTCTTTCTTTAATGAAACATTCCCAATATTTTTTTTATTGTTCCCAATTTGTACAACTAGGGCCCAAGGACGGATGAGGCTTGATAACTTGGCCAATGCCTTTTTCAATTAAAAATTTACGAAGCAAAACAAGAATTGTACAGAAAAAAACTATCATGCAAGTCGGTATAAAACGTAGATTGTACATCCTCGATAAGGTACGTTCTTCTATTGCTTATTCTTCACAAAATTCATTGGTTATCTTTTCATCCCACTTATATAGGTTTGTTATACAATCATTGCATTTTTTGAGCATTAATAATGTTTCTTCATGATCTTTCAACCTAGTCATTAATGATTACCAATGAATCTTTTGATTTCTCAAGGAAAAACTTCTATAAATTTCTCATGTGACTTAGTGAAGAATTTAGTTATGTCCTACACAACTATTAACTTGTTTATTCTAGCATAATTTTGAATGTAATTTGCAATTCCATTCACAAATTTATTCTTCACTCAACATTTATGTGTGCTCATTTTTTGTCGTCCAGTATTATCGACAATGGAACCGATGTTTTAATATGAGGGATTACATGAGTTTACCAGTAGTGCATCAAAAACATATAATCATACACATAAAGAGAGATATGATTGCACCGAGTCAAACAAGGTGCTCTACAGCCAAGTATGGGGGAGATGTTGTAACATGTGCGAATGTGTCATGTAACGTTACATCGTGATGTAATGTTTGTTACTAACAAAATAATTTAAAAAATTCATCTCGGCTCATAAAATAAAAAATTAAATTATGGAAAGTATTTTAAAAAATCCATGTTTGTTCATAAAATAAAATATTATGAAAAGTAATTAAAAAATAGATGTTTGTTTATAAAATAAAAATTTAAAACTTAAACCCGGATCTATCAATCAAGAGAGATCAAATTTCTTGAGTTTAAATTTTAAAAAAGAAATACACCTCAAGAAATTGGATCCCTTTCGGTGCTTGATAGATACAGGTTTAAGATGGATCTATGCTAGTTACATTTTCAATAAGAGAGATTTTGATAACATTTTCAATAAGTGTACTTCCTTTTGATGAGATAATGGGTTTTGTAGTGGAGTGATATGATGAAATGTAGAGATGACTAGATTACATTATGATGATTTTGATGATGGAATTTGAGTGGATGAATTCTTTCAATGATGTTTTCTGAATGCTTAACGAGAGATGTAACTCAACTTCATTGGTGAATTTACTCTAAGGGAGGGGGGATTTTAACACCCCACCCTACACTTAGCATTCTTCTTCCACTTAAATATTTGACTTAACATTGACTCCGAGTTACCCCACCTAATTATATTTTATTGAACTACTTTAAAGACACTTGATTTATTTTGCTAGTACATACATCATGAGACATTGTTATATTTTGAGGATTGTATTAGCTTTATGGTATCATGCATTTTATATGATCAAAGGTCATGCAATTGCTTAGTTATATTATCTTTGTTTAATGATGTTTTCTTTGAGTATATTATTTAAGGAAATTATCATGTTGGATATGAATGCAATGTTATATGGACCAACCATTATTAACATTGTTGTTGTAAATGTAACTTCGGAAGATATTCAATTGTATTTTATATTTATATTATTATTGTATTTTACTTGTACTTCCGATGAAGATGTTTTTCCTCCATTAGGGGATGTCATTATTATGTTTGGTTATTGAGGTAAAACCTCCATTGTAAGTTGGGGCATTAGATCCCCAAAGTTCAAATGTAAAATGTATTATTGAGTCTCCCTTAGACAGGTCGGCCCAATCGGGTTTGTGAGGTCGGCCCCATTAGGTAAAAAGGTCACCCACACATAAAGTATAAATAGAGAGATTTCTCTCTCATTTGGATACATCACTCACTCACACAAGTTCGCATAAGCAAAGAGAGAAGACAAGTTCATTGGAGGAGAAAGAGAGAGAGCTGCAAAAGACATCTTATATTTGGGTTTTCCATTTTGCTTGATATTGTATTAGTGACGAACCTATCTTTGAGGAAGTTGCGAGGTTTTATCCTTTATGGTTTCCCTGAGTAAAACTATTGGCTCTATTTTGTTTTCTTGTGCTTGTATTTATTTCAGTTAAAGATCCTATTTAAATTGAATTAAAGTACAAACTCTAACATGGTATCAGAGATAACCTGAAAAGAAGGCATTGTGCAGCATCGGGAAACTAGGGATTCCTAGTTCAAGATATTCTCTCCACAGATCATCAAGAAAAGAGGGCTAGTATAACTCGCCCTAGGAGGGCGCATCTTTTGGAGGAAGTAGAATCAAGTTTGAATAATTTTCATTTTTGACCCAGAAACTAGTGTTGGGAGAAAATGAGGGCATCAATTTTTGGGGGTTTTCCTCCATCAATCCGGACAAAGGAGTACATTGGAGAAATTGCCTTGAGGAGGCGCATATTCCTGTCTAATCAGAAGTTCAAAATTCCAACTTTGAAAAATTAGAGTTTCTCTAACAAACCCTAGGCCATCCAGCTCCAGAACCAAGTTGGGCATCTCAAATTGATAAGACCTAAATCTTTGCGATTTCCATTTGAGGTTCTCATTTCAAAATGAATCACAACACCAATATTGAGGATAATCTTGAGGAAGATGACAACTTCTGAGCATGGAAGTATAGAATCTATCTTGTCCTAGAAGAAA
Source organism: Larix kaempferi (assembly GCA_027924585.1). Taxonomy (NCBI): domain Eukaryota; kingdom Viridiplantae; phylum Streptophyta; class Pinopsida; order Pinales; family Pinaceae; genus Larix; species Larix kaempferi. The sequence goes on along the minus strand of BSBM01000712.1, from coordinate 5,358,015 downwards.
ATGATTTGGACAAGTATATCAGTGAGGAGGTTCCAGCACCAGAGGGAGATGAGGAAAAGGCTATCCACAAGAAGAACTTGGTCAAATCCAAGAGGATTATTACAGACTCCATTAAAGATCATTTCATCCCTCATGTGTCATCCCTGAAGAAACCCAAGGATATGTTCGATGCCTTGAAAAATATATTTGAAGGGGAGAATATCAATCGAAAGATGACTTTAAGCAATCAACTCAAGAATGTGAAGATCCAATCTTCAGAGAGCATGCAATCCTACTTCACAAGGGTCTCTCAAATCAAGGAGAAACTTGAAGTAGTTGAAGACAAAGTAGAAGAATGAGAGATTGTTATGACCACCTTGAATGGTCTCCCAAGATCGTGGGACTCATTCATTCAAGGAATATGTGCCAGGAAGAAGTTGATCCCATTCAATAGACTATGGGAAGAATGTACACAAGAAGAAGCTAGGCTAGTAGCAAGAGAAGAGAAGATGGGAACAAATAATGATAAAGCCCTTACAGCTCACGCTAGAAGAAATCACAACAAGAGGGAGGACCACCATTACAGAAGATCCAGAAGTGATCTATCTAGTATTAGATGCTACACATGTGATGAGAAGGGATATTTCTCAAGAAAATGTTCCAGAAGCCAAGGATCCTCCAATAAGACTAACAAGAAGAGACATCATGCTCACACCGCTGAGGACAATGAACCAACAAGGAAAAGAACCAGAGAAGAAAGAGATGATTCTTCAAGTGATGAAGAGTATGTATTAATCTCAGGACTCACAGGCACTATCACACACAGAAGCAATGATTGGCTTGTATATAGTGGAGCATCCAAACATATGACGGGATACAAGGAATCCTTTGTCAATCTATCTGAGCATGAGTCACCTCACAAGGTGAAACTTGGGGATGATTATCAATACCCCATAAAAGGAAGTGGATAATCTTCCTACAAGCTAGACTCTGACAAATATTTGAATATGAAAGATGTTCTATATGTTCCAGGATTAAAAGAAGAATCTTCTCTCCATCTCAGCACTAGATGCAATGGGAATGAGGGTTGCATTTGTTGATGGCCAAGTCCTAATGTGGCCAAAAGGAAAGACAATAGATGATGCAACAGTAAGTGGAGAGCAAGAGGGAGGCTTGTACAAGTTGAAGGGACAACCTGAACAAGCATTGGTTCATGACTCTATGGAACCAAGTGAACTATGGCACAGAAGGCCTGCCAATGTGCACTATAGAGAACCACCTATTGCAAGCAAAGTAGTTTCAGGACTACCATAAATCTAGAAAAAACATGAAGGAATTTGCAAGGGATGTGCGCAAGGAAAGAATGTAAAGAAGGCATTTCCCAGTAGTGAAAGCAAAGCAAAAGGAATATTGGAGATAGTCCACTCAGATGTATGTGGTCCTATGTCATCTAGATCACTAAGCGAGTATGTATATTATGTTTATTTTATAGATGACTTTTCCCATAAGACTTGGATTTATTTCTTGAAAAGTAAAGATGGGGTATTTAGAAAGTTCAAGGAATTCAAATCCTTGGTCGAAAATCAAGTGAGAAAAATACCAAGACCCTACGATTGGATAATGGCGGAGATTTCACTTCGAAATATTTCAAGGACCTTTGTAGAGAATCTGGGATTAAGAGGGAGTTGAGCACTCCTTACAGTCCTCAACAGAATGGCATTGCAAAACGAAAGAACAGAAAGATAATGGAAGAAGCAAAGGAAATGCTACATGATCAGGATCTTCCGTGCACTTATGGGAAGAAGCAACAAGGACAACCGTGTATGTACATAACTGCGCACCTCACCGAGTATTGAGCAACAAGTCTCCCGAGGAAGCTTTCTCGGGTGAGAAACCAGAAGTCATACGTCTTAGGATATTTGGCTGCCCAGTGTACATACACATCCCAAAGGAAAAGAGAACCAATCTAGATCCTTCAGGAAAGAAGGGAATATTTGTGGGATACATCGACACTTCAAAGGCCTACCGAATATACTTCCCTGGATTCAAGAATATCAACATCAGCAGAGACATAACCTTCGACGAAGACTCAGCATACAACAAATCAAGAAAACTACCTATTGAAGAAAATGAAGAACCTGAAGGTTCCAGAGTCAGAGACACAGTGATGGAAGAAGCAATTCAAGAATATCATGAATACCACGACATGGTAGAACCACAAGAACCTATAGATCCACCTCGTGAGAAGAACTACCACAAGAGAATACTATCATGGGCACAAGAAGCAATACAAGATGCAAAGAAGTAGGGCGCTCTAGATGGTATGCATAGAGAAAGAAAGAGACCAAGACCATACTCCATATATGTGGCCCTACTATGTGACATCATTGAGAAAGAAACTTCCAACTACGAAGAAGCAGTAGAGAAGAAAGAATGGAAGGATGCCATGATCGAGGAGTAACATTCGATTATAAAGAATGATGTCAGGGAGATAGCTCTGAGACTGGAAGGGAAGTCTGTTGTGACTTTGAAGTGGATCTACAAGATCAAGCATGCTACAGATGGTAGCATTGAAAAACACAAGGAAATATTTGTGGCACGTGGCTTCTCCCATAAAGAAGGCATAGACTACGAGGAGACATTTTCACCTGTAGCAAGATACACTTCCATCAGAACTATACTTGCATTGGCTATAGTAATGAAATGGAAGGTACACCAGATGGATGTCAAGACAAAAATTTTGAATGGTGTAGTTGAAGAGGAAGTGTATGTGGAGAAACCACTAGGATTCGAGACACATGACAGATAGACTCATGTGTGCAAGTTGAAGAAATCCTTGTAGGGATTGAAGCAGACACCCAGAATGCGGTACGACAGGATGAACAACTTCCTTATGAGCTTAGGATTTACCAAGAGTAAATCAGATTCCAACCTTTACTTGAAATTTGAGGGCGGAAGACCAGTGATACTTCTGCTATATGTAGATGACTTATTTTTGACAGGAGAGGATAGTCTCATTGCAGATGCAAAGAGAAAGCTTGCTACAGAGTTCGAGATGAAGGACCTAGGAATGATGCATTACTTAGTAGGTATGGAAGTGTGGCAGAGTGTGGATGGGATTTTCCTTGGTCAAGGAAAGTATGCAATGGAGATTCTGGAGAGGTTCAGAATGATGGACTGCAAGGAAATGGCCACACCAATGGCATCGAACTTGAAGCTACTGTGTGATGCTTCATCGGAGATAGTTGATGCCACGATGTACCAACAGATGATTGGTTCGTTGATATATGTACCTGATGAGCATGATACCAGGCATATTTTTTGTTGTGAACACCCTAAGCCAGTTCCTGACGGATCCGAGACATGTTCACCCAACGGCTGCAAAACATATATTGAGGTAATTGAAGGGTACAATTGAGTATGGGATCAAGTATGAGGCGAATCAGAGGACTAACCTGCATGGTTATGTTGATTTGGATTGGGAAGGCAGTTCCACTGACAAGAAGAGAACTTCGGGATGCTGCTTCATTTTGGGATCTAGTATGATCTCCTAGTTTAGAAGGAAGCAGTCATGCGTGGCACTCAGTACAGCTGAAGCAGAGTATGTTGCATGTTGTTCGGCTAGTTGTGAGGCAGTATTGATTTAGAATCTACTATTGGATTTGTTTGATTTCGAGCTCGAGGTGACTCTTGTATATTCTGTGAAAAACATATTTGCATGAAGTTGTCTGAGAACCCAGTGTTCCATGACAAGTTGAAGCATATTGAGATCAAGTATCACTATATCCAGGATATGGTGTAAAGAGGAGCAATGAAGCTCCAGTATGTGGTGACAGACGAGCATATAGCCGATGTGTTGACCAAGCTGTTATTCAAAGTGAAGTTTGAATACTTCAGAGAGAGGCTTGGTGTTATCCAGATCGAGGTTCCTCAAAAGAGGGAATGATGAGACCGGAAGATGAAGATGCCCTGGAGTTGGTTCTTGCATGGTGGAAGACGTAGGTGGTCCTTGGGACGTAATGCACCCAGGGTTCTCCTAGGATGTACTCCCATGCTGGAGACGCTCAGAGGTCCACTGGTCAAAAAGACACCTAGGGTGCGCCTAGGCTAGTTCTTGCATGGTGGATGACACAGGCGGTCCTTGGGACGTAATGCACCTGGGGTGCTCCTAGGTTGTACTCCCATGATGTAGACACGGGATGACCGTTGAGAGACGTAATGCACCTGGGGTGAAACTGGGATGTACCACTAGGTGGGAGACGCAAGTGGTCTATTGGACATGAGGTGTGCATCTGGGCTACTCTCCGTGTATGATGATGAGATGATCTAGATACGATGATATGATAGTAGGAGACGCAGGTGATTGCTGTGGCAATGTAATGTGTGGTCCTGGGCTATACCTACTTGATGGCTTGCTCGTGTAGATGATGAATACTTAGATGAGAGATAGGCCTACATCCAACATGAAAAAGGGCTGGCTATGTAGAACTTCCTATGACAGATAGATTCGAGAGATGTCACTAGTCAATGATCAACGAGATGAGTATTGATTCAAAAACTACGATGATGATCCAGTCTTGATGATGATGTTCCACCATTGAAGATGATCCAGTGATGATGACGTTGTACATAATTTGTTTCCAGAGTGACGATGACTGTGGCGGGAGAATACCTTCCTAGTTAAGAGGGAGTGTTGTTGTAAATTTAACTTCAAAATATATTCAATTGTATTTTATATTTATATTATTATTGTATTTTACTTGTACCTCTAACAGAGATGTTTTTCCTCCGTTCAGGGATGTCATTATTATGTTTGGTTATTGAGGTAAAACCTCCATTGTAAGTCAGGGCATTAGATCCCCAAAGGTCAATTGTAAAATGTATTATTGAGTCTCCCTAGTACAGGTTGGCCTAGTCAGGTTAGTGAGGCCAACCCCATTAGGTAAAAAGGTCAACCACACATAAAGTATAAATTAATAGAAAACTTGATCTCTCATTTGGATACACCACTCACTCACTCAAGTTCGCATAAACAGAGGGACAAGACAAGTTCGCTTGAGGAGAAAGAGATAGAGATGCAGAAGACATCTTATATTTGGGTTTTCCATTTTGCTTGATATTGTATTAGTGACGAATCTATATTTCAGGAAGTTGTGGGGTTTTCTCCTTTATGGTTTCCCCGAGGAAAGCTATTGTGTCTATTTTTTTTTGTTATGCTTGTCTTTCTTTTAGTTAAATATCTTAGTTAAATTGAATTAAAGTGCAAACTCTAACAAACACATGAGTTGTTTATCTCATTTGATTAGAATATATTATAATTGTAAATGATAGAACTTCATGGTGCTCAATATAATTCTCATGTGATCGATTATGTTATTTGATACAAGACATTATCCTTATGTGTTTTAATGATCACTTATCTATAAGTAAATATACCTTCTAGAGGGTCAAAATATTATAACACCCCATATCCATGCATCTTACTTGTTTACTCTTTGGATGGTTAATCTCCTTATACTTCATGCTTATTTTGAATGTGTACACTATCCTTTTGTCTGAGAATAATAGAGTTATGATGTTATGTGCTTATTATTATCTTGATGCATGATTTATTATTGGAATGCAAGAATTTTTCAGATGTTTATTATTAAGGGTTGAAAGATGATATATGTTGGTTTTGGTTATATGTTTTTCTATGACTATATGTCTTAATAAAAAAAATATGATGTTATTCGAAGGGACTAACCTTTGTTCCATATTTATCTTTCTAGGGACCCACTTTTACTGATCCAGATGGATATCAGTGGCCACCCACCTAGTCCACTCGCTCAAAACACAATTTTCCATCTTGATAGTTTTTTTATGGTTTTTCAAGTCTTGAACTTCCGAGGCCATTTTGAGGCCTAAATGACATTTTTTTGGCACAGAAGCACCCAATAGATTGCTTGTATCTATTAATAGGCTATTCATATTGTGTAATTCTCGGCTATCCCTTTCCAATGGCCTACCAAGTGACCCAAATGAATATCATATGGAAAATTTGCGCCCACAAGAAGTTGACGTATCAACTAACCACAATGGGGCCCACAAATATTTTGGCGTTTCATATTCTACGGTTAGGGTTTTGGATGTTTAGGGTTTTCTGAGTGATTCTTTATGTTAAAGGCCCTTTTTGGCCTCATTGTAAACCAATTCTTGTAAATGAGTGTAGCTGACACATATGTTTTCAGAGATAAGATACCACCATCTAGAGCTTGTTTGTATTGCTTTACAGTTTACAATGCTTTTCCATTTCATTCATTAATAGAATTTGGGTTTTACTATACTATTGTGCTTTCTTCAAAATATTTGTGTGTGTATTTCCATTTTATATTAGTTCCTTCATTTTATTCTACAAAGAATCCATATTAGTGGTATTAGAGTAATATGCTCTTATTGTTTCTCAATGCATGTCCCCAACGAGATTTGAATATCGAGAATTGGGTCTCGAACTAGTTGAGCTTGGGGAAAACCACTCTTGTCAACCCAGGAAGCCTCATATGGTAGGAGAAGAAAAGAGAGATGATGGAGCAAGTTATCATACTAATTTGTTGCTAGAGGAATCCCTCACACGACATATGAATGAGATTATGGATAGTTTCACCTAGATCATTAGAAGAATGCAAAAGGTGGTAGACACACCTTCAATGAATATCCATTTTAGAGGTGCAACTCCCTTCAAGGTACAAGTTAAATTTTACATTTCCTTATTTGAAGGACAAATAGATGCATATGCTTTGGACAAATGGTTAAATCTGTTAGAGGGTTACTTCTTTGTTCAATTTTTTTCCAATATCGAAAAGATTACCTTCACGCTCCATAAGTCCCTCCCCTATGTCAAATATTGGTGGGATGGTTATTGCGTGATGCATGCCAGAGATGAGTTTTAAATATATAGGGCATAACCCACTTGGGTATATTTTTTCGATGTCGGCAAGGAGAAATTATACCCTATCAGAAACTATGATGACTAGTACACAAGATGGACGACTTTGGTCCAGGAGAGAGACCAGACGGTACCATAGTTCACTAATATATTACATACCTTGCACTTAAATTTGGGTATTAGAGACTCTAAATGAAACTTGGTCCTAAAGTACCGCAGTGGCCTACACAAGTACATTCAGATAGAGATGGATTTGTAATACATCTCATCATTGGGAGATGCTTATCAATATGCTTTCAAGATTGAGAAAAAGTTTAAGCAAAAGAATAAGTAGGAGTTTGGGTTTTCAAATTTAATCAACTGTAGCAGAATCCTGGAAAAAGTAATCCTAACTCACAACGCAAAGGATAGAGCAAGGACGACCAAAATCATGATAACTAGTCCAAGTTGCAGGAAAAGAAGGGTAACAATAAATTCAAGAAGGACACCAGAAAGTGGTGTGAGCTACAAAAAATCCACTGGCACAACACTGATGAATGCCACTAAAAAAATACTTATTGGATGAGATGAAATCCCTAGAGCCGAAGCCAAAGCCATGTTTTATTGGGGTGCATCACAATATGAATCCTTTGAGGATCTAAAGTGATGCCTCTACTCGATGCTAGTACTCATTCTTCCATACCTACAACAAAATGTTGAGATTGAGACAAGTGCCTCCGACTATGCTATCAATGCAGTCCTCACTCAATATGGACATCCAATGGCCTATCATAGTGAGAAACTATCTAATGTTGTTCGTAGGTATCCCACCTATGAAAATGAGATGTACTTCGTTGTGTAGGAATATAGTCAATGGAAGAATTACATCCTAGGGAATAAGACCATCATCCACACTGACCACAAGCCTCTACAGTTCATGTAGATGCAATGAAATTTACAGAACGACCATCATCAGAAGCGGTCAACATACCTGCAACAGTTCCACCTAAACATCAAGTATATGAAGGGCAGAACCAATCACGTTGTGGACTATCTCCATTGATCTCCAATTGCTACGCTAACCACCTTGCTCAACTCTTTTGGACATGAGACATCTAGGTGGCCTAGATTTTACAATAGTGACCCTGACTTTTCTATTTCCTATTAGACATTACAAGAATGAATATCAGTCTCAAACTTTCATCTCCAAGATGAACTCTTATGTAATCTTGGCCACCTCTGAATTCCTTCAAGTGAGCATGAGAAGTTTATTTGGGAGGCACATTATAGTTGAGTGTCAGGGCACTTCAGCGTAGAGAAAACAGTCGCAATTTTGCAGAAGTACTTCTACTCGACGAAGCTCCAATGGGATGTTGGTAGGTACATACAATCGTGCACCGCCTGTGCCATTGCTAAACCTACCATCAAGAAACAAGGAGTGTACACTCCATTTCCTACTCCAGACAATCCCTAGGAGTTAGTCTTTATGGACTACATGTTTCGCTTTCCTTCAACCAAGAATGGAAACGACTGTGTATTTATGGTTTTTGATTAGTTCTCTAAGATAGAAATTTTAACTCATTGTAAGAAGAGCATCATAGCAGATGCCACTATTAATCTCTTCTTTGAGTGTGTTTGGGTTCATTTTTGCCTCCCATGGACCATTATTTCAGATCGAGACAATAGATACCTAAGTACCTTCTAATCCAACCTATGGCTGATGATGGACACCAAACTAACCAAATCGATTTCCTTCCACCTCCAAACCAATGGGAAGTCAACATACCCTGAGAATGTACAAATCCAAACATCCCCGCACTTGGGATGAGAGCCTTACTTATGTTCAACATAGCTACAATATATCCCTTCACAACTCTATCAACCAAAAGCCTTTCCATGTATGCTTAGGATTCCATCCATTAGCCCCAATTGATGTAGAACTTCCCATTGCATATACACAGGAAGAATCCTTCCATGCTCAAACCAATTTTGATTGGGAATCCAAATTTTTTGAGTGGATCCACCACATCCAACAACAATTTCATGATATCTTATGGAAAGCCAATGCCAAGTATAAGCAACAACATGACCGACATCGAGTTCCACATAATTTTTAGGTCGGCGATAAGGTATGGTTACATTTACAGAAAGAGCAACACATAGGGCCCCATCGAAAGCTTTGCCCACTTTGATATGGGCCTTACACCATCACCAAGGTTGTGGGTGAGAATGATTTTGAGTTAAGGATTCCCCATTTTCTTGGCTTGCACCTTGTCTTTAATCTGGAGCTATTTCATCTATATTTTCCACCACTCTTGGACACCTTAGAGGTAGTCAAGCACATGGCCCCTACAGAACTCAATCTTGACTGCATTGAGAAGGCTATGGTCAACCAGATCATGGAAACTAAAATGAAAGGCACTCACCAATAGAACATCCAATTGTATTGAGTCATGAAAGCAGGGATTGTATTGAGTCATGAAAGTAGGGAAGCTTCTTCACTAGGGAAAGTGTCTCACTAGGAGTCAGATTCAGTAAAATTTTCCTAATCTAATGGAGGAATTTGATGCAATGGGGACGATTGCTTCCTAGGATGGAGGACTGATCTAGATGAACATCAGTGGCTAGCCACCTAGTCCACTGGTATAAAACACAATTTTCCATCTTGGTAGTTTTTTTATAGTTTTTCAAGTCCTGAACTTGTGGGGATGTTTTGAGGCCCTAAATGATATACTTTTGGAACGACAAGGCCTAGTAAATAGCCTTTGGCTATCTAATAGACTGTTTCAAATGTGTACTTCTTGGCTAGCCCTTTTTGATGGGTTTCCGATCCCTTTCCAAGAGGTTACCAAGCACCCCAAACGAAGATGGTATGCATAAATTACGCCCCCGGGAAGTTGACATATCAACTAACCAAAACAGGGCCCACAAACCTTTTGGTGTTTCATATTCTAGGGTTATGGTTTTGGATGTTTAGGTTTTTCTCAATGGCGCTTTATGTTAAAGGCCCTTTTTGGCCTCATTGTAAATCAATTCTCATAAATGAGCATAGCCGACACATCTATTTTCAGAGATAAGCTACCACCATCTAGAGATAGTTTGTATTGCTTTGCAGTTTACAATATTTTTCCATTCCATTCAATAATAGAATTTGGATTTTACTTTACTACTGTGATTTTTGCAAAATATTCATGTGTATTTCCATTTTATATTGATGCCTAATTTTTTTCTCCAAATAATCTAGATCATTTACCTAGGTTAAATGTTCAGAAAAGCCTAGATGAAAGAAAATCATTTGGTGGAAATCATACCCAAGGGAAGGGGGTTTTAATTAGTCAGGATAATGTGTCTAGAACTAGTAGCTTGTGAGGTTTGGAAGGGAAATATTGATCTAGAACACTTGAAATCTAATTCCTAAGGAGGATGAGGCCAATTCACAAAATAATTATTTTACGAGCTTGGTATTTTTACCCCTAACGCCAATTTCGCCCCAAGAATATATAAGTAAATAACATTGGAAAGGGGGATGGGGAAGCCAAAATATTTTCTTGGAAAGGAGTTGTTATCTGCTAGGGGTAATAAAAAAGAGGAAGATTGCCTTTACTAAGGAGGTAGGATACTTGTTGATTATTACCTTGAGGTAGAGGAATTGTGATGTATTTGTGTACTTTGGGAGCAACATGAAAACTTATTCAACTTTGTCTAAATGGGTACAGGATATTAGGGGTGTACCTAACCTAAAGAGGGTGCTAAAGCCCATTGTTCGAGCCTCACAATTGATTGGACCTTAGGACTCTAATGTTAGAGGTAACATACTACTAGGAGATAAAGTGGAAGTGTTCTTTCATAAGAACTTCACATATAAAGGTATTTTTGGTTCAAAGAGATAAAGTTGAAATGTTCTTGCACACCATGACTTTAAGAGATATGAGAGAGTTTTATTTCTAAAGGTATCTTCACCACACAATTTAAATTACTTTGAATACTTTAGAAAAATATTCATTGAATAACCATACTCTTAACAATCCATAAATCCATAATAGACTAGGCTCTTACATAAATGTGCCACTAAATATTTAAATAATCATTCTAAAAATATAGGTAGCAACACTCTTCAACAATCCATAATAAATTGGTCTCTTACATAAACATGCCACAAAATCTTTAAATAATCATTCTAAAAATACACGTACTCAACCATTATCACAAAACCTAATATGAATATATACCCACATTTTCATTTTCAAAATTCAATGCTATCCATTTAAGCTTATAAGGGTGAAAACCCTTTTTATAAAACCGAATCTCTCGCTCCAAATGAAGATAGGTCCTAATTTTTTATAAGTTTAATGTGAAGGGTCTTAAAGGAAGGGCCTTAAGGGCCTTACTTGTAGTTAGTTTATGTTTATTAACCGATATAATATTGATCAGTTTTAATGTGAAGGGTCTTAAAGGAAGGGCCTTAAGGGCCTTACTTGTAGTTAGTTTTTGTTTATTAACCAATATAATATTGATCAGTTTTAATGTTAAGGGTCTTAAAGGAAGGGCCTTACTTGTAGTTAGTTTTTGTTTATTAAATCAAATTATTATTAGATTATTTGTAGAACCCTTATCATAATAATCGGTCCCCTTCTAAACGAAATAGTGTCTATTTTTAATTTAAAAAATTATTTTTATAAATATTTCTATATATATATCTTAATCATCAATCCTTATTTATTAAACTATATCTATTAAATTATACTATAAATTACATTGTTTCACTTGATTTTTTTTCTAAATAATTTAACAATACTTTTATTGAATTTAATTATTGTTAAAATTAGTTATCACACGCAGAAAATGAAAATAGATATTAAATAAAGATAAGGATTAAATCTCACACGTCTTTTGTTTTACTTGGTCCTTATCCATTTCATCTATTTCCGAGGGTATAGGCAGTTGTTTCTGTTCTATTTTCATTAATGGAAATTAGTTCTTATCTATTTCAATTAACGAAAATAGTAAAGAAAATGGGAATCCACAGTTATTTTACTGTTTTTATCCATTTTATCGATTTCCAAGGCAGTAAACAGTTGTTATTTTATCTATTTCCAAAAGTGTACAGGTTGCTTCTCTTATATTAGGCCCAACATAACCCATCCAACGCCACCATATCCATTGGCACAGTCAGGGCCCAGCTTGCAAGTGTCGGCCCAATTATGTTTTGATATCCATTGGCACAGTAAGGGCCCAGCTTGCAAGTGTCGGCTCAATTATGTTGTTTTGACCGATTGCATATATATACAAGTGCCTCCCAGGTAAGTTTTCTTCCAGTTAGCCTTAAAACTCAAATAGGTATTGTTCTTCGTAGAATTTGGATACTGCTATAGGCATTGTTAATACAGAATTTGGTCTGATATCTACAGGTACAAGCTTTTGTTCTTCGTAGAATTTGGATACTGCTACAGGCATTGTTCATACAGAATTTGGTCTGATATCTACAGGTACAAGCTTTTGCAATGGTGTTGATCATAGCTGGCAGCAATAATGCCAAGGAGAAACAGAAGGGGACTTTTTCCATGATTTGGAAAAACCCATTTGTTCTTAGATTAGCACTTACTGCAGGCATTGGAGGTCTTCTCTTCGGTTATGATACAGGCAAGCTAGGATATATCCGTTTATTCTTTTAACATTGTTCACTGTTTTTTATATATACTGTCTAAGTGTTAACAACTAAAACACTTAGTTTTTACTGTGAATTTTTTATTTAAACTGGGAAAAATTGCTTTTGAAAATTGCATTTTGGGCAATTATGCAATTTTAGCAATAGCAATTACTGGACCTAAACTAAATGTCAGATTTTAAAACTACCTAAATAGTAGAAATTGCTATTTGAACACTCCAAATTGCAGCAATTCTTCCTCTGCCGTATTCTGATTGATTGAGGAAATACAGGATTTTAAAACTACCGGAATCTTAGAAACTGCTATTTGAACATTCCAAATTGCAATTTTAGCAATTCTTCCTCTGCCATATTCTGACGGATTAGGGCTATTTAGTTGATATGATATGTTTGGAAGATAAGATCCATCTTAAACCAGATCCATAAGTATCAAAAGGGGTCTAATTTGTTGAGGTATAAATTTTTTATCTTAAAGGAAAAAAATCACATCTCCAAAAATTTGTTACGTATTGAAAACTTGATAGATCTAGATTTAACATGGATCTATACTCATTTTAATTTTTTATTTTATTAATAAACATTCATTTTTTAATTACATCTCTATTAAACTGTAGAGCACTCTTCCTCTGGGTGCATTAATGCATGTAGTTGGGCAACTTTCAATAATTAATTTGATTTATCTTGGATTTTCAGGTGTTATATCAGGTGCCCTTTTGTATATCAGAGATGATTTTGATTCAGTGGGAAGAAGCATACATTTGCAAGAGACAATTGTTAGTATGGCTGCTGCAGGGGCGATTGTTGGGGCTGCCTTGGGAGGTCAATTTAGCGAAAGATTTGGGAGGCGAATGTCGTTGCTGCTAGCGGACGTTGTTTTCTTTGTAGGAGCCATTCTAATGGGCCTTGCACCGAATCCGGCTGTGCTCATAGTGGGGAGATTACTGGTAGGGTTTGGTGTAGGGGTGGCTTCAATATCCTCTCCTTTATATATCTCTGAAATTTCACCACCCGAAGTGAGGGGAGCACTGTGTAGTCTCAATGCGTTTCTGCTAACTGGTGGTCAGTTCTTGTCATATGTTATCAATTATGCTTTCACCAAGGTAAGAACTTGCAAGAACTTGAATTCAGCAGGGTGTTTTTTTAAAATTTTACCATAGGTTTCTGGGTCTCATATTATTAATAATGATAATACAGGTACCAGGGACATGGAGATGGATGCTTGGAGTTGCAGGCATTCCCCCGGCTGTGCAATTTATATTGATGTTATTCATGCCCGAATCTCCCCGATGGTTGTACAGAAAGGTAACGTATAAATCTCTTCTTTCAACATTTTTGGGTGTTTTTAGGTAATTAATTTGTGTTGAAGTTTAGTATTTTTGTTTGGGTGGATATTTTGCTCATCATCATCAAGATTTAATCAAAATTTATTATAAGATAAGAAGATTTAAGAATAATATATTTAATTGACCAAATCTTTACTTTAAAATTCTTTGTAGTTTTTTAACAGAGTTGTGATTAAAACTGTATAGATCCATGTTAAATTCATATTTATTAAGTGTTCTTAAGTTCAGATTTATCAAACACTAAGCATTGAAAGGGATGAACATCTCCCATATACTGAGTTGTAGAGTCCCTCGCATTCCTAACTCCCAAGTGTACAAAATACACCAGCCTAGATCCAAATCCTAGGCTTTATCAAGCGCGGAGTGGGATCAAATCTCCCCAGTGCAAACCTCTCCTTGAATAGCTCCTCCTTGAGTGCAATACCTGAGCCACCTAATCCTAAGCTCTAAAGTCTCTAGTTTAAGTATCATATTTACGTTTTACTTTGTATTATTTTTTTATTACTTTTTACTTTGTATTATTCTTTTTTGTTTATGACCGACATAATATTTATTACTTTTTACTTTGTATTATTCTTTTTTGTTTACTTTGTATTATTTTGTTGTTCGACAAACTTGACACATGTTACATGTTACAAGATCTTCCTCATACTAGACTGTAAAGGGCCTCTCGACCCAAAAACATGAAGTTGAAATGTATCTAACTTGCTCTATATATATTTTCTGACGATGCTCACTACTTATGATGATGCTCACTACCTACAGGAAAGAGAAGATGAAGCCAGGGCCGTTCTGGACAAGATCTATTCAACTGGACAGGAGTCCGAAGCGGAAGCTAACATACTGAGACAATCAGTTGAAGATGAGAAGGAACAAAATAAGCAATTTCGATATAGCGATCTCTGGAATAAGAAAGAAATTCGGTTTGCACTTATTGCTGGTGTTGGGATTCAGGTAGGTTTTTAAATCCAAATCCAGTTGAAAATCTAGATTCATTTTACAAAGTGATATTGAATACAGTTCGACAGAGATTTATGATCATTTTAAGGATAAATTTTAGAAGACTATTGTTTTATCATAAGATTGTCATATGTGGATTTTTTAAGATCCTATTTTATTGCAATTATAACGAATGTTGAGGATTATGTTTGGTATTTATCTTATTTCGGCAAACACAACAAGAGTCCTATTATACTTACATCTCATACAATATTATCTTGTAATTCATTCTGGTTGTTTCTTGAGTAGATTTTTCAACAATTTGTGGGCATCAACAGCGTGATGTATTACAGTCCTATAATAGTGCAACTGGCTGGATTTGCATCGAACTCAACTTCTCTGCTACTTTCCTTTATCACATCTGGATTGAACGTTGTGGGAACGGTGATTAGTTTCTTCCTACTCGATAAAACCGGGAGGAGAAAACTAACAATCTGCAGTTTACTGGGAATAATTGCCTCTCTTATATTACTGGGTAGCTTATTCCGTTATACTGCAACTCATTCGCCATTGGTAAGCAAACCAGCAACACTGCAATTTCCTGGGAACAGCACGTGCCCATCTTACAGTTCCGCCACTACAACTTGGAACTGTATGAAATGTCTTAGCGTTAATCCTGAATGTGGGTTCTGCTCCTCCAAAGAAAACCAGGTATCTTTGACATGATGTAATCAAAAGCATACAAATAATTTGATTACGTTAATGAATTCGAGACTAATTATTGTTTGGCATTATTTTTTCAGCTTTCACCAGGAAGCTGTTTAATTTCAAATTCAGCAACTCAGGATCTGTGTCACGCAGAATCTGGTCAATGGTTTCTGCAAGGATGCCCATCCCAATATGGGTGGCTGGCTCTTCTCGGCATGGGGCTTTACATAATCTTCTATGCCCCAGGAATGGGGACGATTCCATGGATATTCAACTCAGAGGTATATCCACCTAGTTACGTCGCTGTATGTGGAGGAATTGCTGGTACTGCAAACTGGATGGCGAATCTGATCGTTGCTCAGACATTCCTCACTATGACAAAATCGATCGGAACTTCCATGACCTTCTTCACTTTTGGTATTTGTTCTGTGTTGGCTCTCGTGTTTGTATTCATAATGCTACCCGAAACGAAAGGTGTCCCAATGGAGCTGATGGAGGAGATGTTAAGAAGGAAAGCTGAGAATCCATTTTTTGGCATTAAAGCTGCAAAAAGGAAAGAATCCAAGTCTACAGAGCCCGAGGAAACTGTAAATGGAATCTCAGTTACAATTGAATAAAATACGTAAATTGAAATCAATCTATCTTTCTGCCAAAATCTCATTGGTAGATCTGATACAATAATACACTTGCAATCTTGTGGTAAATTCCCACTAACCAACTCATTTGGTTTGCCTATTTATTTCCGTTTTGTCTGTGATGCAGGATCTCTCATTATCGTCTAGATAAGAGGGCTATCGTTAGATAGTGCAGGACTGTAATATTTTTCCAAAATGATATTTGCGGAGACTATTCGGTAAAGATAAAAGTATTTGCTTTTGGAAGTCTTGACTAGTGTTGGTATTGTAGACAAATTTGAAGTATTTTTTACTAGTGTTGGTACTGTAGATAATTTTGGTTGATTATCAGTTTCTTTTGAAGGATTTGGGAATTGGTTTAGAATGAAATAGGAGTAAGTGGTTGTATCTGATATACTGCTTGTTAATAGTAATTCGTAGTTTTTGGTTGATTTTCAGTTTTTTTTTTGTTTGAAGGATTTGGTATTTGGTATTGAATAGTAAATATTTTTTTATTTTTTTAATTATATTTCAAATTTAGAACTATGTCCATAAAATCAATTTGGATAATACTCTTGTCCCATTTTCCTACAATCTAGCAACCCTAGTTTCTAAAATATAAACATCTATTGGTGTAATAAATTAAGTTTTGACCTTTTTGCATTTCTTCTTTATTAGAAACAATCATAGGTTTTTGATGCATTCCTTGGATAAGGATCCATTTGTTGGATATGGAATTGGCTAATTCCATATTATTAATTTCTCTTTAATGACACATTTGAGAGTGGTTTTGAAAATTTCATTGGTGTGAGAATTTGGTCTCTGAAGAAATTTAGTATTGTTTGATTTGATGTCTTTTAAAATATTTTGTTGCTTTGGGACTTTCAAAAGAAGAGTTATGAGAATGGTCAACTTTAACAAAATGTGCTATGACCAACTCTCGAGAGGTTAGCATTTTCATTTTGGCCCAGTATCCTAGTTTCTTTTAATTTTGACTTACATGATATTTTACAAATTGTTAGAATTATACATTTTAATTATTAAATTCTAATATAATTTTATACATCTCAAAATTTATAAAATTATAAAGTTTTATTGTTAAAATTATAATTTCAACTTGACTAATTCCAATTTGGAAGCTGGTAAAGAATTTTTATTTTTACATGTTTTATGAAAGGTTTACTTAATGGATATTTGTTCATGAAAGTACAATTATTTATACAACCTTTAATCCTTGAAACATTAGTTAGATGAATATATAGCCTTCAAAATAAAATTAAAACCTTTTTCTTTCAAATTTAATGTTTAAAAAAATCATAATTATGCATCTAGCAATGGAAAAACAAATCATTTTTTTTATATTTTATAATATTAATAAATTATTAAAATATCTCTATTTTTATCATCTATAAATATTTTGTTAAATTAATGTATCCTTCTGATATGAAAAAGTCAATATTTTATAAAAATTACTTCTGATTTGAAAAAGTCTCTAGATCTTTAGAAATGTTATATTTCTATCTTTGTATAGATCTTGATCTTGATCTTAGGTTAACATATAGAATGCATGTATCCCATGCGAAATTAGGAGTTTAATATTTCTAATATATTTGCTACTAGTATGGAGGAGATCTTCTAACGTCATGTACCGTTACATCTAATAAAGCATAAAAATGTAGCATTACATCTAATAAAACCTAAAAAGTGATTGGGCGTAAAAAGAAGTAAAGTAAAGTAAAAAGAAGTAAAGTAAAGTAAAGTAAAAAGAAGTAAGTAAATTAAAGTAGAAAGAAGTAAAGTATCATGTCCGCTCAAAAAAATTATGGAAAGTATTTAAAAAAAATCCATGTTGGTTCATAAAATAAAATATTATGAAAAGTAATTAAAAAATAGATGTTCGTTTATAAAAAAACTTAAAACTTAAACACGGATCTATCAATCAAGAGAGATCAAATTTCTTTAGTTTAAATTTTATAAAAAGAAATACACCTCAAGAAATTGGATCCCTCTCGATGCTTAATAGATACAGGTTTACATGGATCTATGGTGATAATTTTAACAATGGTTTAGACCTATCAAAAAACATAACCTAACCTCTTTCGGCACCTTATAAATTCAAATTTAATTATCAAACCATAAAAAAATACACACATTATGTATGAATATTATAATTTTTTCAACATTTTTATTTCATAACCTTATATAACATTATATTTGAATATTATAAAAACAAAATTATTTTTACTTCATAATCTTATGTAAATGTGTTTTATATCTTTTATCATATACTTCACATTTACTCAGTCCATATTTCAATATTGACGATGTAATAAAATATAAACCCAAAATTAAACACATACCAAATATATATTACAAATATCAAACTTTTATATAATTTGACTTAGTTACTATATCTATTTGTGATTTCACAATGTATATTAAATATTTCGAAAATAACAATCAATTCCGTTAAACATTACCCATTACCTCCATTAAAATATAGGGTAATATAATTTAATAAAAATACATTTGACTATGAGGTCTTTTATTTCAAAATAGTTGAAGATGAAAACAAAGTATATGTCAAAGCAAAAGTTGTACAAAATACATTTCACTTATTAATCTTTAATTACATGTGCCATTGAAGCAATTGGGTTCCGTCATTATAAGATGTGTAACATATACTCTCTTAACTCATTTCTTAAATATACCAACGATATATAACAAACTCTCTTAACCACATAAGATAAGAAAAATGCGTCGCCCGGCCCTGGCACTGAATCAAATACTATGTTAAACTTTATATGTTCAAATCAAATATTATGTTAAACTTTATATGTTTGAAAATATTTCTCTAATGGGAAAACTTAATATCCCCGTGAGAAAAGAAAAACACTTTTGTTATTTCTTTGAAATCAAAAAGTATAATTATACATGGACAAAACATCCATGACACTACTACCACTTCAACTTAATGTCCCCATTGTGGACATAATAATGGATGATGCATTATAATTATAAAAGTTGAAATTCATGAAATTTGAACTAAATTTTTAGTAAATGACCTTCATAAATATTATTTTATTTTATTTCCAAACCATTGATAATTTTTTGTTTTTTTTAATTATTGAAACTCTTTTTTTTATTATATTTTTTTAGATCTTGCATTAGTATTTCACAAAATTTACAAAAGTGTACAAGGAAAGTTTGCATTGAGCCCAACGAAGAATCAAAAGAAGACTGTAATTAAGCTTTGTCACAACTCTACAACATTGTTATGATTCAACCTAAATTTTGTCTTGATATTTTCTTACTATATTGAAGTAAATATTTTTTTTCTACAAAAGAACTTGTAGAATACGATACAATCACTAGTGATACTATTGAAGAGTCGACCTCTATTGCTAAAAATGTTTTGAGCACCAAAGCTACTAGATATTAAGTTGTGATTGGTGAACAAAAACCTATGGAATTGAAGGCTTGTTTTGCACTTTGGAATCTGAAAAGAATGTATGGCCTATAATGTTTGATAAAAAAAATGCTTTAGCGGTTTTCATAGTTTGATCTTACTCTTTCAGCATCTTTCTAGACTTCATATGCATAGATAAGGGTCATGTGATCACTCTAATCCTTAATAGAAAACAAGATTTTGTTGCATTAGTAAGATCATTTTTATAATAAGGAAACAAGAAAGGAGTTATTGTGCTACGACACTCAAGATAGATACAATGGTGAGTATAAGGTCCAGGTTGTAGAAATTACTCCAAAAATATGCCTTTTGCCAAATTTTGGATCCATTGGAAGCATTGAAAATTTATGCGCGAGGTTAGACACTTGATCACTTATTAGTTTTTTCTTTCCCAAAGGTTCAAGTAATGGTAATGATACACTTAAATCAATCTAGAATTATGGCTTATGGGGGACCATCAAGCTTAGTCACATCAAAATGGCACTTTGTGGATTAGTTAATAATAAATTATTCTCGGAGGATTATTGGTCAAGTCCCTTTCTTCTTGTAGATCTCAAACCTACTCGAAAATATGTAAGGGAAGACCATGGGGAAATAAGTGACAGCCATGTTGTGTATACATTGACACTCATGTATTATTTATGTTTTAGATAAGATATACTGAAATTGATTTATGATCAATTTCATTTTTTTGAAGTAAGCATAACATTTTATTTCATCAAAGAAGAAAAAAAGAGGTACATAGTTGTTGTTGTTGTTTGGAGCCATCAAACAGAGGTTTAGACCAAGCCATGCTTTAAATGGAAGGCTATCAAAATTTATCAAGTTCAATCCTAGTCTAAGCATGCTTTGAAGAGCCAACAAAAACATTAACAAAGTTTGAAACATTCAGACTTAATCTGACATAACTAGATTAAGAAAACAAAATAGTTTTTCGTGGCAAAATTGAAATATCCCTAGTTTGCACACCTTGTTAACAAAGTCCCCGAGGATATTTAACGATGTGATTATCTATATTATTTTATCTACTTAACGTTATTAACTTGCTAGGGAGCATCCAATTATGAAGAGGGGCCAAGCATGCTAGAAGGAGAATGACTTATTAAGAATACATAAGAAGTTAAAAAGGAAATAGAAACAAGTGAGGAAAAATTAATATTAAGTAAATTAAAAATAAGAAGAAATGGAAAGATTTCGAAAGGAAACCTAACTACTTCTTGAAAACAAAGAGAGATTAAAAATAAGATAAGAGATGAAAAAGAAACACTTTTCCTATCTAAGAGAGAGCATGAAGTTGCACAGAGAACATTACACAAGATAATGGTTCCTAGTTGTTAGAGGGTTCATTTGAATTTCCTTGAGCCCTCATTGACCATGAAAATGAATATGGTTTGTTCAAGAGGGACTCTGGTTGGAATCTTATTTATTGGGAAATTCACAGAGTCAGTAAAAATGTGCACTAGTAGTTTGTAATCAATTCTTTTCATTTATCTTAAACAATTACTATCTCCATAATTGTCTAATTGTTTAATAGTTTTTTATATAATTTTCTATATCTAAATCCTCCATGATTTTCTAATTGTTTAATAGCTTCTTATTGTCAGGCCTAACTAGTGTACACAAAACTAAGTTGTTTTTCATTATTATTTATATAAAATTAAAAATAGTTAAAATTTATATAAAATTAAAAATAGTTAGTGTAAATTCTTCTATTTACATTTAGGGTTAGTTTGTTTTGGTAAACTAAGATTCTATTATTAATCTTTAATTGTAAATGGAATCATAATGGGTTCCTAT
The DNA here is from genome assembly GCA_027924585.1 of Larix kaempferi. Classification (NCBI taxonomy): domain Eukaryota; kingdom Viridiplantae; phylum Streptophyta; class Pinopsida; order Pinales; family Pinaceae; genus Larix; species Larix kaempferi. Next base: position 5,336,597 of record BSBM01000712.1, on the reverse strand, counting down.
CTATTATTGAAAATGAAAATAACATAGTACATTCATCTTTTAATATGAATAAAAATGTATTAGTTCTTATTTATCTTTTATTTACTTGAATAGAATTAGTATCTTGTTAAATACTTATTCTATGGTTAAATCTATTATAATGTAATAGAAATAGATTGGTTTTCTGTCTTTCTTTGTACTAAAGTGTAATAATTCTGGTAGTAATTTCTTAATATTGCAATTAGATTTAGACTGCTTTTAATTGTTTATTTATCTTTTATTACAAATAGATCTAGATTAATTCTTTTTATTAATTATCTAAAAAGTTAAACATAAAAAGGTAGGTTTAATATGTTTAAACTATACTTTGAGATCAAATAAGTCAATAAAAACATAAAAAGGTAGGTTTAATATGTTTAAACTATATTTTGAGATAAAATAAGTCAATAAAAACATAAAAAGGTAGGTTTAATATGTTTAAACTATATTTTGAGATAAAATAAGTTATTAATATTTTTATTGCTTATATGTAAATAATTGCATAAATCATTTTTATTGTTTTTTTATTTACAGCATTGAGATAAAAAGAATTAATTTGCTAAAAACAAACGATGAACACCAGATGCTTCAACGAATACCAAGAGGTCGAAACCGAGGGCTTCGCCTTCTTTGTCCACAAGAAAACAAACTGTAAAGATGCAGCCTTAAACTGTGACTGTGTAACGAAATCTTACCCAGAATGAAGGCCAAGGAAACTACTGCGATGGCGACGTAGGAGGTTAAAATCCTTACAGGTTGAATTGCATCATCCACTTCGAAACCCTTAGAAGAATAATGCAGTTCGAGCGTGAAGTTCCACGAACATGCCATTGTATATACTCATTACGAAGTATAATTGCACGAGGAACAGGATAAATGGGTTAAATGTTTTAATAATAAATATTAAATTACATGTATTTTTTCTTTATAAATACGAATTATTTTATTTTCAGAAATATAAAAAATGTTATCAAAATTTAAGACATTATTATTTTTCTTAATACTCTTTTTTCTTTTTTTATATTTTAAATATTTTTATATAATTTATAACCACTTATTATTGAACATGAATATAAATTAGATTTGAACATGATTGTGAAATGTGTAATTATTATTATACAGGGTATGTGTTTTTAAAATTAGATTTGAACATGATTGTGAAATGTGTAATTATTATTATACAGGGTATATGTTTTTAAAATCCTAATTAGGGTGGAACATGATTGTGAAATGTGTAATTATTATAATAGAGGGTATATGTTTTTAAAATCCTCACTGTGAAGGTGAATTCAAATTCAAATATATCGTTTTGAAGATTCGATTATAACAAACTTCTACTATGAAACGGCTATAAAAGAAGGAAAATCTTATCGTCAGAATCGGGCAGCCCGGAAATGACCTAAAAACCCGTCCATTGGCTATAAATGAAGGAAAATCTAACCGTTAGAACAGGGCAGCCCGGCAATGCCCTATAAAATAATGAACAGATCGTTATTGAATCATTCTCTTGCATTTTTCTTGGTGAATTTGAATCTCCTCCCTGCCCTCTTCATGACAGAAACAGAGGCAAAGCATAACCGAACAGGGTATGAGACTGAGGCAAGAACAGAAAACAGAGTATGCAGCGAAAACAGAGGAGGACTTCTCCACGGAGCTCTGCGGCTCTTTCATTGCATTCTCAAACTCTCGATGAACCCCCAAAATACATTGAACATGCTGATACCTCTTCACCCGAGGCACATTAACTTCTACATCTAATTATATTAATTTCGTGTACGGTGGTTGGTGGATTTGGACAGGTGACGGGAGGAATTATTTCCAACACTCCCCCTTAATTCCGACCATAAACAAACTACTAACATCTAACACATACATACAATGCCTTCATGGGCTTTCAACAGAAAAAAAAAAAAAAAAAAAACGTTGAAACATTTAATGCCTGCTGGTCTAAGTCTCAGCTAGGCTTACATTAATTCATGTCAAAACTCAAAATTATCTTACCATTCTTGTCTGCTGCATGCTGATGCAGCGGCTTCTTTTTCTTTCGTTTGCTCCAGACTTTGAACTCAACGTTCTTCTTCACCTTCTTCTTCATTCTCACCTTCTTCTTCATGCTTTCTTCAAGCTCCTTGGGCTTGAATCTTCCATCAATGTCTGCAAGTTCTTCAATGGCTTGCTGCCTTGTGTCTTCATCTTCAAATTCTGATTTCAGCATCCTTAGTTCGTATGTTGTGGGAATTTTAAGATTCCACATGCTGTTCACATCCTTCATTTTGTTTTCATCCTCTTCATTGGCATGCTGCCATGACATCAACTGATAATAGTGTCTGATTTCTTCAAGACTCCATTTCATAAAAATGTTTTCAACTGGTTTATCTTCTTCCTCTGCTTCTTCAATGCAGATTTCTTCATGGATGGTGCTGCTAAGCACTCTTGGCATGTCACAATGCCCATCATCATTGAATTCAAATGCTTCACATTCCATGCAGCTTTCAATAATTTTGTCAAACTCTTCAATAAAATTACAATCTTCATGGTCTTCATCATGCTTATCAACTCCAATGCTGCCCTCTTTTCCATTTTCTGCTTCAAACAAGGACATCACATTGTCCACATTCTTTAAAAATTCTTGAATGATTTCATCATCATTTGCATTTTCATTTTGCTCAATTGCAGGCTGATTTCTACATGCACCTCCACATGCACAAACATCTAAACTGTTAAGAAAAAATTCTTCCCTCATGGGCATGCTCTTCATGAGCTCATTTTCTTCACATTCAGCCTCTACTGGCTGTCCTGCAACTGTTTGAGTTGCTAATTCACCATTTTCTGTTGCTGCTTTGGCAGCTTCCTCTTCAACATCATCTTCATCCACTTGTGGCTCTGCACAGTGGGCTTCACCGTTCTCAAACATATCTGGCTCTGCTTGGCTGACAGAGTCCTCAACCATTTCATGTGACCATTCAACTTCTACTTCATCTGTGTTTGGGGAAAGTGCTTCTGCTAGTATAGCAGGTTCATCAAATTCATTATCCACAACTGTGTGTGGTTCACCGAACTTCTCAACAGCTTCTATGGCTGGAGTTTCTACTGCTGCAATGGCAGTTCCATCTTCATATTCATCCACAAGTGCCTCTACACCGTGGGATTCACTAACAGCTTGGCTGTCTTCTGCTTCAACTGCAGGATTCTCAACTGCTACTTCTTCAACAGGTTGTGACACTGTTGACTGCTTGCACATGTCGCTCCCCCTTTCACTGAACTCCTCTTCCAAGATTCTCCATGCTTCCTTGGAAGTCTTTGCTGCTGCAATCTTGCGGAAAATACTTTCATCCACAGCTCGTTGGATGAGATGCAGGGCTAATTCATGCTGCTGCAATTTTTGGTCTTCAGTCAGGGCTTCAAAAGCCTCTAAATCTAGTGGATGCACACATTCATTTTGAACTAAACACCACAAATCCTCTGCTCTAAGAAAACTTCTCATTTTAATAGCCCAAAATTCATAATTTTTACCTGAAAAATGTGGGGGTACTAGGAGAACTCTGTTGCTCCAGTTATCCTGGTTCTCCTCTTGGACTTCAACTGTGTTAATAAGCTTCTCTGCAATGGGAACTTCTCCATATCTATGTGCAAAATACTTTGCCTCTGCCCTTGCATTTCTTCTTCTGATCTGTTTGAGTCTGCTTTGGTAACCCATTTCTTCTTGGCAAGTTCAGTGTTGGCACTTGTCTTCTTCATGCAAGTCTCCTACTTGCTTCTCCTTCCCTATCGCCCCCTAAAAAAAATATACATTTGCTTGCTGGCTGCAAGACCTGTCAAAAACGCCCCCTTAATGCAAAAACACTCTGTTTTTTTTAATTTTCTTGGCTTTTCTATGCCCGGGGCATTTTCATTACAATTTAAGGTTCTATGGCAGGAGGAGACACAGCAAAACAGAGTAATCTATTAGAAATTTTCTGCGCCAATTCAGCATGGTTGTCATCAAACGCAAAACCCAGCAAAGGTGAATTTACTGCGATTGAGCGCTTTTCCTGCGTCGACCCTTATTCTTATTTTAATAATTGGCATGCATACGTTTCATCAGAATATTCATGCACAGAGCACACTAACACCTTCTAGAACTGAAATGAACACACACACGAAATACAAGAAATCTGTAAAGAACCTTTCTTTATATTATCTGCAGGGGTGGCGTTCTGGTTCTGTTGCAAAACCCTGACGTCCTCGACTTCAACCTTGTTCCTATGCCGTGCAGTCAAGTTATAATGGCGAGCGATTTGAACGCGGACATGGAGGAGCTTTCTCATTTGCTAACCATTGCCAAAAGGCCTAGAATTCGGGCCTTGCTCACCAACGAGCTTCAGCACTCGCAGAAGGCCCAAATGATTGCAGAGTCAAAAAGTCCAGTCAAGGCAGCACCTTTACAAACCTCCACTACCAAAAGGCCAGAAACAGCATAGGCGCCTTTTCTTCTAGCAGTCAAGAGGTAGACTCCTTTTTTTTTGGCAGGAACGGCCTTCTTAGCCGGTGACGCCTTCTTAGCAGGCTCTTTCTTGGATCATCCCTTACGGCCTCCTCTAGGAGACCATATTCTACGCAGAACCGAACTTCAAATGGGCGTGAAGGATGAGAGGGGGCTCTTGATAGTCCAAGTATCAGATAGCTTCAACATTGCAGATAGCACCATCTTTTAAAAGGTAGCTGGACTTCAGCAATTTCGTAAAAATGCTTGCTGGAGAAGCGGAGATCCAGAGTTTCCCATAGGAATATATCCTCCCAAAGGCGAACCATAAGGCCACATATTTACTTGGCCCGATTTAGATGGAATTACATTATTGTTATTGTCTGGCGTCTTACAGGCAAGCGTAACCCCGTCAAATTTCTTTTTCGGCTCCTCGAGTGCGCTCTGCGGCTCTGCCACGGGCTCCCTCACAGGCTTCTGCGGCTTTCTCTTGGGCTCTTCGACTGCCAGCGGACCGGATCGGCTCTGCTACTAATGCACCAGCGACGGGACTCCTCCACAAGCTTAAACGGGACTCCTCTATTTGACCCTCTCAAACCCTTAGCTCGACAGTCTTCTGCTGCATGGGCGCCTCCACAGGTCGTGGCCCTTCCTCAAGGATTCGGCCTCCACAACAGGGATGAAATCCCTCTCTAAATCTGCCGGCCACCAAGGAATGGCATCGGCTCTTCCTTCTTCACTGCTTTTCAACCTCGGCGGTCACCTATTCTGAGTCGCAGTTCATATTCTCAAACCAGTGATTGTATCCTACAAATCCCAGACGGCTCCCTTCTTCAACTCTGCTACTCTTCACACGGTAGCACCGGCTTCACCTTCAGGCTGGCGGCTCCTCTGTTCTGCGAACTCTGCCTTCGGCTGAGGCTAGCCTTTCAGAAAGGCTCTTCCAGCATCTGTGGCTGGGGTTTACTGGAGACAGGCTGCTCCTACTCCTTCCTCTGCAACAGGTTGGCTTGGCTGACCAACTCTGGTTGTAACCTGACAAAGCTGGGATCCTTCACATGGCTGGTGAAGGAGGATTCTTAACCCTCAGCTCTGATACCATGACAGAAACAGAGGCAGAGCATAACCGAACAGGGTATGAGACTGAGGCAAGAACAGAAAACAGAGTATGCAGCGAAAACAGAGGAGGACTTCTCCACGGAGCTCTGCGGCTCTTTCATTGCATTCTCAAACTCTCGATGAACCCCCAAAATACATTGAACATGTTGATACCTCTTCACCCGAGGCACATTAACTTCTACATCTAATTATATTAATTTCATGTACGGTGGTTGGTGGATTTGGACAGGTGACGGGAGGAATTATTTCCAACACTTCAGTCCATGTTTGTTGTGTGGTCTGGTATGCTTTTGGAGCGCTCCTTTTTTTTGTGTCTTGTCTGTAGTTATTTCTTTTTGTCTGTATTTTGTCCTCTGTAGTTATTTATTTTTGTCTGTATTTTTTTCTCTGTAGTTATTTTTTTTGTCTGTATTTTGTTCTCTGTAGTTATTTCTTTTTGTCTGTATTTTCGTGTGAATGTTATGTGATATCTGAGAGGGCGGGAGGTGCAATTACATTTCGTTATCGCATTTATGCGCGATGGTGAAGGAGGGAGGTGAGGAACAGAAGCTGATGAATGGGTTTCACATCGGCTGCCTGATGGTGAGACGAGGAGATTTTTTTTTTCAAATTTATAATTACTTAATTGGTGTTATGGATAGCTTCTCTGTTACAAATCATTCAATCTGTGGACGATTGATTGAATGTAACTTCAATCCATTGAGATTGATTCCAATTCCAATTCATTTCGATTTAGATTGATCATAAAATCATATGTTGTTTTCTTATTTCCAGGCAATGAAGATGGATTTCCTCTCACAAGGGAAGTTTTCCGGCAAACGAACACTGGCTGGAGGGTTGTTTCACCATCAGGAGCGAACAAGGGAAGTCGCTCGAACAAGATCGGTCGAAAGAAATGAAGATCTTGCTTTCTTTCATTCATTTTAAGAGTTCGTCTCTGTTTTTCTCCTTTAATTTATTTGTTAATTTCTTTATTTCGGCTTATTCTAAAGTATTGAAACATGTCCTTTAACGAATCCTCCTTTTTCTGCCATTTACGATTTCTGAATTACAACTTAATTTGGTTTTAAAGTCTGTGCACTTACGATTTCTGTTATAACTTAATTTGGTTTTACAGTCTGCCCACGGTAATTTATGAATCTTATTTAATAATTTTCGTTTGAATATGATTTAATGCTTATTAAAGATTATTCCAGATTTTTTCCAGCTTCTATTGAAGTTATTGTTCTCAATTTCTCCGACCGATCGTTTTAGCGGGTTTGAATTCCATACAAATTACAATGGCAGGGATGAATAAAACCCTATAATCTTGTTATTTATTTTAATTTATATATTTGAATTTCTTCCAATCACAGTATTATTATGGGTTTTGTTGGTAATTTAATTTTGTAGTGTAATGGCTGAGTAAATCCCTTCAATCTTGTTATTTATTTTAATTTGATTTTGTAGTGTATTGACTTTATCTTTAATATCACCGGTTCGAACCTTTAGAGTGGTTTCCTGACATGAAAACCTTTCATGATAATCGCATTGAAACAGAATTTCTAATGACTCCAACTCTCATTGATGTTACTGCCAATTTGTTTATCTGATAGTTGTTTGAATGCCTTCCTGCCCAAACTCCATGGGTTCGATTATCATTGAACTACCTTGTTGGCCATGAGATTGTCGTAATTATTTTTTTAATTTCATTCAATTTTATTTAAAATATAGAATGTAACTAGGTCAGAATGGGTTGGTTGTAATTTGAACCTGAATCTGCAACATTCTACCACAACTCTGACAAAACATAGACCCTAATAGATGTGAAATTCTACTACAATTATGAGAAAATATAAACCTAACAGATGTGAAATTCTACCACGACTCTGACGAAATGTAAATGCTCAATTTTATGTTCCTGACAAGAAAACCTTTCATGATAATTGCATTGAAACAGAATTTCTAATGACTCCAACTTTCATTAATGTTACTGTCAATTTGTTTATCTGATGGTTGTCTGAATGCCTTCCTGCCTGAACTCCATGGGTTCGATTATCATTAAACTACCTCGTTGGCCATGAGATTGTCGTAATTATTTTTTTAATTTCATTCAATTTTATTTAAAATATAAAATGTAAGTAGGTCAAAATGGGTTGGTTCTAATTTGAACCTGAATCTGCAACATTCTACCTCAACTCTGACAAAACATAAACCCTAATAGATGTGAAATTCTACCACAATTATGAGAAAATATAAACCTAACAGATGTGAGATTCTACCACGACTCTGACGAAATGTAAACGCTCAATTTTATGTTCAATTTACAAGCCAAATCTACCACGGCTCTGAATCTGTTATTTATTTTAATTTGATTTTGTAGTGTATTGACTTTATCTTTAATGTCACCGGTTCGAACCTTTAGAGTGGTTTCCTGACAAGAAAACCTTTCATGATAATCGCATTGAAACAGAATTTCTAATGAGTCCAACTTTCATTTAAGTTACTGTCAATTTGTTTATCTGATAGTTGTTTGAATGCCTTCCTGCCCGAACTCCATGGGTTCGATTATCATTGAACTACCTCTTTCGCCATGAGATTGTCGTAATTTCTTTTTAATTTCATTCGATTTTATTTAAAATATAAAATGTAAGTAGGTCAGAATGGGTTGATTGTAATTTGAACCTGAATCTGCAACATTCTACCACAACTCTGACAAAACATAGACCCTAATAGATGTGAACATTATATGAGAAAATATAAGCCTAACAGATGTGAAATTCTACCACGACTCTGACGAAATGTAAACGCTCAATTTTATGTTCAATTTACAAGCCAAATTCTACCACGACTCTGAATCTGTTATTTATTTTAATTTGATTTTGTAGTGTATTGACTTTATCTTTAATGTCACCGGTTCGAACCTTTAGAGTGGGTTCGAACCTTTAGAGTGGTTTCCTGACAAGAAAACCTTTCATGATAATTGCATTGAAACAGAATTTCTAATGACTCCAACTTTCATTGATGTTACTGTCAATTTGTTTATCTGATAGTTGTTTGAATGCCTTCCTGCCCGAACTCCATGGGTTCGATTATCATTGAACTACCTCGTTGGCCATGAGATTGTCGTAATTATTTTTTTAATTTTATTCAATTTTATTTAAAATATAAAATGTAAGTAGGTCAAAATGGGTTGTTTGTAATTTGAACCTGAATCTGCAACATTCTACCTCAACTCTGACAAAACATAGACCCTAATAGATGTGAAATTCTAACACAATTATGAGAAAATATAAACCTAACAGATGTGAAATTCTACCATGACTCTGACGAAATGTAAACGCTCAATTTTATGTTCAATTTACAAGCCAAATTCTACCACGACTTTGAATCTGTTATTTATTTTAATTTGATTTTGTAGTGTATTGACTTTATCTTTAATGTCACCGGTTCGAACCTTTAGAGTGGGTTCGAACCTTTAGAGTGGTTTCCTGACAAGAAAACCTTTCATGATAATTGCATTGAAACAGAATTTCTAATGACTCCAACTTTCATTGATGTTACTGTCAATTTGTTTATCTGATAGTTGTTTGAATGCCTTCCTGCCCGAACTCCATGGGTTCGATTATCATTGAACTACCTCGTTGGCCATGAGATTGTCGTAATTATTTTTTTAATTTTATTCAATTTTATTAAAAATATAAAATGTAAGTAGGTCAAAATGGGTTGTTTGTAATTTGAACCTGAATCTGCAACATTCTACCTCAACTCTGACAAAACATAGACCCTAATAGATGTGAAATTCTACCACAATTATGAGAAAATATAAACCTAACAGATGTGAAATTCTACCATGACTCTGATGAAATGTAAAGGCTCAATTTTATGTTCAATTTACAAGCCAAATTCTACCACGACTCTGAATCTGTTATTTATTTTAACTTGATTTTGTAGTGTATTGACTTTATCTTTAATGTCACCGGTTCGAACCTTTAGAGTGGTTTCCTGACAATAAAACCTTTCATGATAATCGCATTGAAACAGAATTTCTAATGACTCCAACTTTCATTGATGTTACTGTCAATTTGTTTATCTGATAGTTGTTACTGTCAATTTGTTTATCTGATGATAATCGCATTGAAACATAAACCCTAATAGATGTGAAATTCTACCACGACTCTTATGAGAAAATATAAACCCTAACAGATGTGAAATTCTACCACGACTCTGAGGAAATGTAAACGCTCAATTTTATGTTCAATTTACAAGCCAAATTCATATCTAATGAGTGTTAAATCTTTACACATATATACAAAAAAACGAAAAAGCTCATAAAGACCGATGACGATTGATGACAAACATAGATGACCATCGATCGTTTTTAAAATATCTTTTGTTGCTGGTCGAATAAAATCTCTCAAATTGGAATCCATTAAACTATGAGATTCATTCAACATGTAAATGGAAATTCATATCTAATGAGTGTTAAATCTTTACACATATAAAAAAATAAAAAATAAAAAAACTCATAAAGACTGATGACCATAGATCGTTTTTAAAATATCTTTTGCTGCTGGTTGAATAAAATCTCTCAAATTGGCATCCATTAAACTACGAGATTCATTTAACATGTAAATGGAGAAGATAGTAAATTAGTTTAAATTTCGTTTTTATTTTAATTAAGTTTAAAAATAAAATGTAACTGTGTTATAATGTGGAGAATATAGTAAATTAGTTTAAATTTCTTTTTTATTTTAATTAAGTTTAAAAATAAAATGTAACTGTGTTATAATGTGTTGGTTGGAATTTGAATCTGAATCATCACCCATCAACCGTAGCTCTCATACTTTTTTTTCCTTAAATTTTTATATTTAAAAAAAAAATTAAACATGTTTTTTAATAATATTATAATTAATATATTATATTATTTTTCCTTAAATTTAATTATGTCAGCCGATGTGTACTCTGCGATCTACCAATCGGACTACACAGGACACTCATTTGGATGTCCATACCTTTTTTTTCAATGATCGATAATCGATAGCTATTTCAGTATATTTCAATTACAATTAATTACGTACTTAAAAATATCATAAAATCATATGTTATTTTATTATTTCCAACCAACAGAGAGATCGGAGGACAAAGCATGAATGAGGAGAGAGCATTAACTTTATCCAGGTAGGTGTATTTTGTTTTCCTTCTTTCTAACCATGTATTTATGTTCTTTAATTTCTTGTTTCTGTTTTTCTTTAATTTCCCTTGCGTAATCGAAATCTACAGGATTTACAGTATAATTTCTTGTTATTTATCCTAGCAACCATAATCGCCTGCTTTTTAAGGTTTGTATTGCATCGTTATTGTTGTTCAAAACCCCTAAAGTGTGTAGTTTCTGATAAAATCTTTTATGGATGCCATTTATGACAGTTTCCGATTCTGTTTCTCTTTAATTTCTCTTTTTTAGGCATAATCGAAATGTACAGGATTTCTTTGGCATAATCGAAATGTAACTTCTTGTAATTTCTTTCTTTTTATGGTTTGTATTGTCTAGTCTTCATTGTTGTTCAAAACCCCTCAAGTGTGTAGTTTCTGATCAAATCTTTTATGAGTGCCATTTATGACAGTTTCTGATTCAACAAACTCCTCCACTAGAGCCATTGCGATATTACAAGTGAAAACTTAGTTTATAATGATTCTAATTTTGTCCACGTCATTGTTCTCGGCTTGTAATTGAACAATAATTTTTTGTTTGATCAAATGGTGATACTTGTTCTCCACTATCATTCGATACAGGTAACGGGTTCGAGTTACATAGAGAATCCTGGAAGTCTTACCTAAGACAATTTTTTTATCAAAGGGATCGTGAAATTCCAAAAAGCATCCATAGAAATAAGCCATGGGATTGAGCATGCAAGTGGACAAGATATTTTGCCTCATTTCAATCTCAAGAAATGTGAAAGCCCCTTTGAAAGTCACAGGTTCCATTCCCTTCGAATGCTGTCATGTTTACAATTTTGTTGACCACTGCTCTCAATTTGATATTCGGACACATCCTAGCTATCGCCTTTATATTTTGACGTAAACCATATAGATATCTACTTTCTTGCTTTTTTTCATTCATTTTAAGAGTTTGTCTCTGTTTTTCTCCTCTAATTTATTTATTTCGGCTTATTCTAAAGTATACAACATGTCTTTTAACTAATCCTCCTTTTTTTATGCCATTTACGATTTCTAAATTATAACTTAATTTGGTTTTAAAGTCTACACACTTACGTTTTCTGTTATAACTTAATTTGGTTTTACAGTCTGCCCACGGTAATTTATGAATCCTTTTTAATAATTTTCTTCTGAATATGATCTAATGCTTATTAAAATGATTCCAGATTTTTTCCAGCTTCTATTGAAGTTATTGTTCTCAATTTCTCGGATCGTTTTAGTGAGTTGGAATTCCATACAAATTACAATGGCATGGATGAATAAAACCCTATAATCTTGTTATTTATTTTAATTTATATATATTAATTTCTTCCACTCAGAATATATTATTATGGGTTTTGTTGGTAATTTAATTTTGTAGTGTAATGGCTGAGTAAGTCCCTTCAATCTTGTTGACTAAACCTCTAGAATTGACATCGATTTAGCTATGAGATTCATTCAACATGTAAATGGAGAAGATGGTAAGTTAGTTCAAATTTCTTTTTTATTTTAATTAATTTTAAATATAAAATGTAACTGCGTCATAGGGTGCTGGTTGGAATTTGAATCTGAATCGTCACCTATCGACCATAGCTGTGATACCTTTTTTTCTTAATTTTTTTATATATTTTTTAATTTTTTAAAATAATTTTAATATTTAATAATTCATTTATATTAAAAAAAATTATAATATTTTATATTTTATATTTTTTCCTTTTAATATTATAATTTAATTTATTATATTATTTTTTCCTTAAATTTAATTATGTCAGCCGATGTGTACTTGTCTATCAAATAGTTGTACTTTTCCACAATCATTCGATACCGCTCGTTTAAGCATTATTTAAATTAATTTATCCGGAAAGGTAGCGGGTTCGAGTTCGTTACATTAGAGAGTGTCGTAATTTAGAATTAGTTATTTCAGTTATTTCAGTTAGAATTAGAGGTAGCGGGTTTCGATTTGCATATTGCTGTCGTTATTGTATTGTGAAACATGCAGCTTCGAGTCCCGGGTAGAGGTATATTATACTTATACATCTGATGGGTATGTGGGTATTCATGACTCCTGTTGGTTTGTCTTCCACTCCATTGGTAAAAAATTTTGACCTTTTTGTTCGACGAGCATATTGACCTTTTTGTTCGGAAGCATTTTTTTTCACTTACTGGATCTCAAATTTTGAATTTTAATGTTTATTAGGCATAACACCTTCATACTGACCATCTTTCAATTGGAATTGGAATGGATATGGCCCGGAAAGTAACAATATTTTTATTTCTTAATGTTGGATAAGATCTCTTCCAGAAGGGCCGCTTTCTCTTGTAGAAAGTTGAACATTGGTTTATCCATGTTTCATTCCCATCTTACCCATGATCCGTGATGATAGATTTGAGATTTGGGGCTGGAATAGATCTGTGACCTGTGATGATAGATTTGAGATTTGGGGTTGGAATTGTGACAAATTCTTTTCTAGATTGTAAATATTAAGGAAGGGTTAATTTGACATGATAGATTTGAGATTTTGGGGTAGAATTGTGACAAATTCCCTTTTAGATTGCCTATGTTGAGGAGTGGTTAATTTGAGCTGACATATTATTTTTTACAATATTTTATTAATTTTTATAATATTTTAATATTTTTTAAAAAGGATGTATGTCAGCTTGAGGATGAGCATAGAGGTAGCGGGTTTCGATTTGCATGTTGCTGTCGTTATTGTATTGTGAAACATGCAGCTTCGAGTCCCAAAAACAAATTAAATCACACCGACAGCTTCGAGTTCTAAATTAAATCACACCGACATCGCCCCGGTTCGGCTTAACAGTTTTCTTGGTTTTCCATATTAGACATTTTTTTTCAATCTCGGGAAATGTGAAAGCCGCTTTGAAAGTCACAGGTTCCATTCCCTTCGAATGCTGTCATGTTTACAATTTTGTTGAACACTGCTTTCAATTTGATATTCTAACACATTCTAGCTACCGCCTTTATATTTTGACGTGAACCATGTAGAGAGCGCTGGGTGTACGTTGTTGTTGTTCCCCGATTCTTAAATAAACTTGTTCGAGGACCTCTTTTACTCCCAGACTTTTGCCATTTATTTTTTTCTTCGTATCCGCGGTCTGATTCTGGTAGAGTGACTTTGTTGAATAAACCGTGCATTCTTTTCTTAAAACGCTCAGAGTGTTCCAATTGTCTTATAATGGTTTTTTTTGGTATAAACCCGCACATCACATAAATAATAGCTGTGTCAGGCAGTGACAATCGAAGGAGCTTCGTTAATTAGAGGGAATTTTTAAATTTCCCTACAAATCTCTTTGAGGGGGTTGTTAAACTTCAAAAGCCATTCATTAAGCGATGGGATTGAACAAGTGAGTTTTGCTCCAGCAAACACCATTACCATTGTATAATGAGTTGCTTAAAATGTTCACTGACCTAGTGAACAAGTCTCTGTTGGGGAGAAGATTTGTCGATGGCTCTTACTCTTTCAAGAATTTGACTTCGAGATAATTGTAAAGCCAGGGTGACTAAATGCAGGATCGGATCATCTATCAAAGATAGAATGAGGAGAGAACCAAGGAATATGACGAAGTATAATTGCAGGAGGAACACGAGCCAAGCTCTATGCCCTCTCGGAGTTGGGTAGAACTCTCTCCCTGATTTTGCATACATAAAAATGAAAGGAGACTTCCTTGAGGAGACTTCCTTGAGCTGTATAAGGGATAACTAAAACGTTTTCTACTCGTTGGAATTTGGTAGATAAATTTTTATCAAAATCACAATTTGGAGTGTTCAGATTACAATTTAGATGATCTGAATAGTTTTAAAATTGAACAATTAGTCTAGAACAAGCAATCTCAAATGCTAAAATTACAAAAATGCAATAATAACAATTTCCAACAATAATTTTCACTGATCAAATCACTGGAAAAGCCAGGCGTTTTGGTTGTTGTTTATCCTAAGCGAGACTTCCATATCAAACTCGAGTGCGTGGAAATCGAAGTTTGTACTTGGCTCATTTAACACTTGGCTACGATAGCTAGGTGAAGGCGACTGGCCTGCATGCCCCACACCTCGTCATAACAAGAATATGTCCCTTTCACATTCAATCGTTAGATGGAAGGTTATTGGGAGAAGGTAGACCCTTCGTTATATGCATGCATTTCAAACCAACGTCTTAAAGTGTTTACCATGGAAAGATGGAGTTGAGGTCGCTAGAGAAGGCTGCCCCACAACCCTCCTCGTTTCATCACAAACCTTGTTTAATATGTTAATGCAACCTACGTGGGAATGCAACGTTAGTATGGTCATTGGAACCACCACTAGCTTAGTGGTTGGCTAGCCTTCATATGGTGTATATGTTAATACTTTATCGCATGGTAAGTTTAATTGTATTTTGTTATAATATTGTATTATAATGTTAATATAAGGGGTCAATTCATTATGCTAATATTTTAAAAGAATGGTGTGTATTAATCAAAATACATAGATTTTAACAATGTTTTAGGGGTAAGACATGTGGTTAGTCAATGACCGATAATTATTAGTGGACAAATAGATATATAAAGAAATTGGACTTAAGCTAAGTGTCTTGGCGACATTAATGTTGTCATAAGAATAAAATATGAAATGATGAGGATTCAAGTATTCGATCTAAGAAACAAATAATAACATAAGAGATTTGTAGAAATCTTCCATTGCATTGTTGTATGCACGGTTTGGTTTGGACACTGGAGGTTTTGCATTTTATCCATACAAAGGATTGATGCTACCTATGAACAAGGGATAGTAAACAGGGTTAGCACGCATTTATACATATAAGTGCAAACAAATAAAACGAAACCATTCGATATCAAACCATTGCATTAACAGTATTATTAACAGTATTATCAACATTGTTCCCTAGGGTTGGATGAGAGTAAATGAGAGGATCATCGTAGCCTAGGGAATTACCTTCTATATCAAACCATTCGATATGAAAACTCCAACCCTCAAACTCGTTCTGCAAATTGGAGTAATCACCATGCGGTTGGTCATCATCCATTGTAACCACAGAAGTAGGGGCCAAATAAAATTTTGAATTTGAAGAGAAACTATGGCTGTGAGTTTCCCTATGCACACACCACGAGCCCGACGAGAAATTCCTCCGAGACACAGTTGAGGCATAACGAGAGTAAACTTTGGATAGACACTAGGGATAGCAAAGGAAACGCCAGCTTGAGTGATATCATAAAATAACCATAAATCACCCTCCATCATTGCTAAGTGCAAAGTATTTTCCCATTGAAAACCACTTACTATCGCCATTGATGAGGCTTAAAGTGCATTAAGGGCGAGCCCGTCATCCACATATGAAGAATTCATTTCTATCTCCATAATAGGGGGAGGAAGATTGCACGATACATGAGAATTGATATGGGGGGTGTTACCAACTTTTTTGTACTATAGTTGGATTATCTGAAGAGCTGCCATTTGACAAACATGATGAATGTTTGTACTCCAGTGTATCAAATGATCCATCATTTGTGCCTAGCCAATTTTGGCTAGTCAGTTTTGTTTTTCAGTCGACATGACCATGGCCCCACGGGGTTTGTAATAAAGTGTGCTAGTAGGATTCTGAGTGGCTCGGTTCCCCATGACTTGATAAAGCAACTAAGGTATTCCAGGGAGTTTTTTCCCTTGTCAATTATACTTTGCCTATAGCCGATCTATAATCGATGAGGTTTTCTCCCGCTTCCTCCAAAGCTGGATTGCTCGATTTTGAAAATTTTAGCCATGGGGGGTTATTAGAGTCCAACTGATGTATATAAGCCTACTAGACACTATTAGAATAGGTTTTGGTCATGTCCTAGGTCACTAGGACCCTCAGAAAAAATTTCGAAAAAAATTTACCGGGTCCTCCGGTTTTGGGTTTTTAATTATTTTTAAATTTTTAATAAATTTTTCCATAGTTTAAATGGAAAATTTTCAATTTGTAATATGTCAGTCATCCAGAATCTGAATTCAATGATTGAAGGCTCCAACCTTAAGCCAAAAATCATTCATGATCCCCGGACCAGTTTAGCCTAAGTTTTGGATGTCAATTCAGCCTCATAATTAATAATTTCTCAAAAATCATTTACAGAGAAATTATTAATTAAAATATTAAAAAATTGAATATTTGGAGATAATCCAAATCTCTCCAAAATAATCCAAATGGATTAAAATAAAAGGCTAATTGACATGGCACTGGGCATTAATGAAGATTCCTATCATCTCAATCATCATTCAGTCAACTATCTAGTCACTAGAAGAGATCTCCTTCAAGATAATTCGCCCTCCTTCACCAAGAACTCGAATTTGTGATGTGTCAAGTGATTAATGGGTTGGTTGGATGCATTAAGCCTATGGTAGGCGCCTCCCTAGATTTGTGCAAACACATGGCATTGGCTTCCTTCAAAGGCGAGTTAGCATTCATTACACGTCAAAGATGAGATCTCCCATGAGCTCACGTCAACCTCTACTTGGAGCTCGAGTTTACACATGGCTTTCAACTATTTGATGGATGATTATTCCAATGAAAGATGAGGGGTGCCTTGCCTAGGTGGAGGCCACCTCCTCATCTCCTTCAATGCAACTCGAACTTGTTTGGTGAAGTTAGCACTCTAAATCTTGGCTTGATTAGATTATGATTGGGATTTGATTGGGAATTAGAGTTATGTCTAAGGCTTTTGGCTTCCTTTGAGCCAATTCGAATTAGGGTAGGCTGACTCTTGTCTTTTGTTATATAATGAGGGCTTTTCTCCTCATTCCTCATGGATCTTTTAGAAAAGAAACTCTGGAGGATTTTTGTAATCTGTTTAAGTATTAAATAAAGTTGAGACTTTGGAGGTCAAATTGTGGAGGCTCTTGGTGGCCATACTTCATCTTGTAACAAGGTGATATCGTGTTTTGCTTATGTACTTTGGATTTTTAAGTTATAGATTTATATTTCAAGAGGGCTAACAATCTAGCACGAGCAACTATAAATCTATGCTTTTCTCTTGAGTATATTGGTTTTGCAGGTATTTCCAAAGTACAAGGTTTTTTGTAGGTTTCACTTTCACTCTACAAGTTTCCAAAGAAGTTTAACTTTACAAAATCGAGAAACAAGGAGTTCTTGCCTCTTCCATCAATTTTTCAACAAGTTTTTTCAATCAGTTACCAGATCTACCTCTCTAAGTTGTGGAAATCCAAGCTTCCATTTATCTCCAAGCCTAGAGCCTTGTCAAGCTCACCTTTTGCTTGTGGTTTGCCTTGACCCTTTTGCCTTCTCCTTGATCTCGTCCAAACTCCTCAAAACCTTCTCCCTTCCGTTTTGCTCTTTAGATCCCTCCTCCATCCTAGTTTTTCCTTCCTTGTTTCCTCTCATCTCCTCTCTCTTTTTCTTCTCCATTCCTCTCCTCTCGTCCACCTTAGTTTGCTACCCTTTCTTCCTTTCGTCTCCCTTCATTTTCCTTCTTTTTCTCCTCTCGTCCATCTCCATTTAGGGTTCCTCCTCTCTTCGTTTGGGTCCTCCCTCACTCTTTCGTCTCCCTTCCTCTTAGCTCCATGTGCCTTCCCATTCTCCCTTTCGTCCAGCTACAAAAAGACACAAACAAAAAACAAAGTATAATCGTGTTAGTGTTAGATATTAGTGCATACTTTAGAATTTACATTTTGCAATAGTTTAGTCTCATTTCAAAGCTCTAAGTCTTGCATTTTGTTTCTTAAAGTTTCTAGATTAGATCTCATTTGAAAGCATTTAAGGTTTGCACTTAGGTTTTGGCATCTAGATTAGACCTTAGATTTGCACTTAGTTTCATATTTTTTTTATTTTTCATTAACATCTAATGGGTGCCTTGTTGAGGATTGGTTAAGCTTGTGTAGGTTTCTTGAAAGAGAAGAAATACTTGTGAAGACAAGACTCAAAAGAAGATCAAAATCTAATTCAAGGAGAAGACTTGAACCAATAAGAAAATTTGTATACACTCTCCTTTGTAAAAGCCATTAAGGGCTCATAAAGTTTTGTTTCCATAGTTGCTTATTTCTCTTAAAAGACCTTTCAAGGGTTCCATTCCCAAAGGCACTTGTAAATCAATTAATAAAAAGGCTAGGTGGGATAAGGCCTCCCACACTTTGTTTCTCCTTCCCATTTGGGGAAGACTGTTTCATGCATGCTTTAGTTAGATTTATTTCAAGATTTCTAGATTAAAGTTTATTTTTGTACTTAGATTAACTCTCTTCCAAGTTTTGACTTGAGTTAGCAACTTTGGGATTTCATCCCGAGGGCCACATTATTTTGTGGTAGCTTCTCTATCCCCATTAGACTCCTTGTCGAAGTTCAGCTAGGTGGAAGGTCTCAAGGACTGGTGATTCTAGTGGTCACCTTGTTCGGAGGTCAATCCCACCTTGTTGTTTATTTCATAGTTAGTTGTTAATTTTGGCCTTAGAAAGCGTGCACTTGTTATTTTCTTTCATTACATGTTTTACTTCAAAAAGTGTGCTTTTTCTTTACGTAAGTTGCTTCTATTCTAATAAAGAACAAAGCCTATTGAACTTGCAATAACCCAAGTCAAGAGCACTCTCTGTCGGAGAGCATATTAAGTTTGCATTTCCCCTGCATTAGGCATATAGATTAAATAAGTCTCTTGAACCTTGTCATAAGACAAAGTCAAGAGCACTCTCTATCGGAGAGCTGGACTGTGTGCTTCAATAATCCTAAAACATTTCAACTCACACCCCCGTTAATAATTTACCTTGGTTGCTATCCGACCCCCGTATGCTCTGCCAACCTGAAAAGGTTGGGCTAGTACTCAGAAAGGTGTTAGATTTGTTAAATTTTTTATAACATAATAAAATTTTCACCCCACAACCAACGAACCAGCGTTGCTTTCGATAAATACTTAAAGTGCTATTCTGGGAGGTGGAGCTGGAGTGTCGTTGTTTCAGACTTCGAGGGTGGTTTAAACATTGGACACCTACCCTCTTGATAACTGGACGGTCCGTTAGATCACCGTGAATAACCACTAAAAGTATTTCTTCCGGTTGGATGTTTTATCCTTGTTTCTTGCCAGCCTAATAATCAAGATCATTAAAACTTTCAAATAAACCAAGATAATTTGCAAAACGATCTAACGAACATATCTTTCGAACTCTTGTATCAAGCAACCCAAGCACTCGGGCAATTTTTGACTCCATAAGGCACTGGTCCTTGACATCATATTTTTATTTGCTTATTATCTATCTGGAGTACTTGTTGTTAATTTTCCATATGTGAGTGACTTGTACTTAAATTTCTTCAAGTGGTTGTACATCAATTTATCCCGTATCTTGCATTGCAACGTGGATTGCTCATTTATCTTATGTTTATTTTTTTGTGATCTTTTCATCATTTAAAAAACTCCTAAACAACACCCATCCGCATCACCATACATTAAAAAAAAACATTAAAACACATTGAGCCATAGTAATCTCTTTGTAGGGACTACCCCCCTTGGCTTCATTAGGAGTTAGCCTAAACGGAGGAGCTGGGATTCAAGTGACAGTACCTGGCTCATTGCTTGCCCCCAAGGCCACACCTTCCCCACTTGTAGTGAGGGAACAACTTTCGAAAGATTTATGCTGCTAGTGTGCATCTCGAAGGACAACAAGGGGATATAATACCATTGTCATCATCACAGCCTAGGAGAACAAGCCACCAATTGTCCTTCCGGTAGAACAAAATCATGACGTCTATGTGTTGGATAACACCCCATTTGGGGATGGTCAATTTCATTTGACTTTTAATTAGTTTGCAAAATTATTTTCATGTTTCTAAAGTTAAACTTTACAGCTTAAAAAATAATAATTTTTAATTACATTATAATGATGTTTATTTAGCATGCAATTGGTTGGACATGTAACATGACTGAGAAATGACAAATTTTCATGTTATTGTAGGCGGTGGAGTAGTGGAAATTTTTAAAAATAGGAAAATTATGATTGGCTTGTGTCATTTCACTTAAAAAAAAATCATTCAGTAATTAGATGTCACTTTAATGAGGATTTTGGAATGACGGCCAGTTGGATCAGGAAGTCTCGTAACTTGAGAGGACTGTGCTTGTATTGAATGACTAAGGTGACACATTGTACTTATGCATGGCACGCCTGGCAGGAAAATTTGGTGCATTAACTAGGGGCATTATAAGTTATGCCATCTGGTGCATTACCCGATTCTATTGGATTCATTCTATTGCGTGACCAACTGCCACTAAGACTCTTATTGGTCAGAGTGGAGATGCATACCGAGTACATGGGAAAAGTTTCAATTCCACTTGAAGTGATTGCACTAGATGCTTGGATGGGTAGAATGAATTTGGGATGGTAGATCATAGTAGTCTACTTAGTCTCTCAAAGAAATCAATAGTGTTGGATCCAGATACACCTAAATCTCGTCACCATGACACCCTTGTTAACTCAATGCCTGATTCCCTGAAGTTCCCTGAGATCAAGTAAGTCAGCTAGAGTAAGTTGATGCCTTTGTCCACATTTCTAGTTGGGTCAGCGCATGATGTCCTTGAGCAAGTAGCGCCCAACTAGGGCCGATACAGAATGTATTCTGCCAACCTGAGCCGATGGCGCAGAACTCCTTTGTACGTCTTGCGTTTCCCTTCTCAGGCATTGGTTGTCTTCATGCAACATGCGTCGAGGTTGGTTAGATGGGATAAAGGGAGCTTTCGAGCGAGTTCTAGAAGTTGGATGAGGTCGATCCCAATCCCTAACTCCTAGGTGAGTTGTCCTATGGTTCCCTAACCTCAAGGGAGGATCCCTTAGCCCTCTCCCCATGATCCTCAACCTACTCTATCCACTTGGTCCTATAAATACAAGGCCCCTCTCCATTCCAAAGGGAGCTTTCGAGCGAGTTCTAGAAGTTGGATGAAGTCGATCCCAATCCCTAACTCCTAGGTGAGTTGTCCTACGGTTCCCTAACCTCAAGGGAGGATCCCTTAGCCCTCTCCCCATGATCCTCAACGTACTCTATCCACTTGGTCCTATAAATGCAAGGCCCATGGTGAAACTAGCCCAGGAGATCCCTACTCATCGTTTGGGAGACTCATACTTCCTTTGGAGGCATTGGCTTGGCTTGTTGGAGGAGGATTGCGACGTTAAGGCTTGGCTTGTGATCATACCTCTATGTTGTATTTCTCTCTTTTACACATTAATATAAACTCTTTCTGCAAATGTTGATGTGTTGTTAATTTGTAGTTTACTTCCTTAACCGTTTACTTAGATCAGTTATTGTTTAGACATACTTTACTACTTGCATTGTTTCCATATGTCTTTGCAGGTCTTGCAGCTATAGATCTGACGACCGCGGGATTCGAAGCAACAAGAAGAAGAAGAAGATCTACAATATGAAGGTAATAATTCTATTACTTGATCTCTAACTAGATCTAGGAAAGCAGTTCTATGTTTTGTCTTATTTGTTATAGATTCACATTGAACTAGGGAGATTTGGCTCGCGTCCGCTCGAGTAGATTATCCAATAACAAATCTGGCGACCATACTGGGGACATGGGACATTAGTTTTGATTTCAAGTTTGAGTGAGTTATTCTTGATTTCTTTAATGAGCCATTACTTTGCCTCTTAAGCCTATTTTCACCATCAGTTTCTTTCTTCTGAGAGTTTGCTGACTTTCTCTGGGTCTATAGAACCATTCTCAGTCCATTTTTTTTTATCATTGGTTGGATTTTTTCCTTGTTTTCTTTGATTTATTCGCCCGACGCACCTGGGCAGTACATCTAGGGAGCCTGTCCACCTAGGAGCGCATTTTTGCTCTGGTCATATTGTGCCACCGACGCTTTTTCCGTTTTGACATCCTGCGCCGCCAACACTTTTCCTCTGCTTGCAACCTGCATCAGGCGCTCTGTGCCCAAGCATAACCTGCACCGAGTTTTCAAACTTGATGCTTGGGTTTTTGCTCCAAACTTGTGATTTTTTGGGTTGATCTACAGACACCTCTGCACTGTATCTTCCAGGCAGAGACTCTTTTATTCAGCAGTGTTTTGTTTGGTTTGGTTGTGTTGGTTTTTGGGTTTTTTTTATCAAGTGGGTTTGATTGAAGTGGTGGGAAATTTCAATCCCCCATGGTCATCCACTCCGGCTTGTTCTTCCTGATCACCTCATTGGATCTATCCAGCATGTTAGATCCGCTTCCAAACCCTTGTTGAGCTTGGTGAACTTTTGTTGGCTTGCATTTGATTCTCTTGAGTGATTTTTTGTGTTTTTAGGTCATTGGAGTGCTTGTCATTTCTTTGAGAATTTCTGTGTGATTAGAGTGTTGTAAATAGTCTTTCTTTTCATCCATTTACACTTAAAAGCATTGTTGTTATCAAATTTAGTCTTGGCATACCATTGGAAAAATTAAAAGCGCCTCATTTTCACCATTTTCAAGTGCATTTGAGAATTGCTGTAGAAATCGGTTCATGCATTGGAATTCATCATAAATCTTTTGGAAAGTTTGGAAAAAGAGTTAACCATTTGTATTTTTCTCGAATTATGAGCCATTCATTTTCTTGAAAAAATCCAAGTGTAGTCAAATTTTTGCAAAAGTGATTCCACGCTTGAAGAAGTTATTTGCATTTTTTATTTTCATGCTTTTAGGTTATCATTGTGAAACTTGAAAAGCTAGTGTGCTCTAGATAGAAATTCTCTCTTTTCATCATTTGAGTTCGTTCTAATTGAAAAGACAAAAAGAAGTGCTTTGATTTGGATTTAATGTGTTGTTGATTTTCATGTTTTGCTTGGAAAATGAAAAGAGTGCTTTCATTATCATTTTTGGTAGATTGAAAGTGTTATTGAAATTTACTGTTTTGTGAGACCATTGGAAAAAGACTTCTCCTTCCTGTACATAGATTTCATCAAAAGAAATAGTGCATTTTTCATGTAGTGAGGGATTGCATTATGTTTACGTTTATGTACTCACCACATGCATTGACCTAACCGTCCAGATAAAATTAACGGTAAACTAGGTTAAAATCTTTAGTAACTTGTGTGTTAAGTTAGAGATGTGTTCCGGCCTCTTAAAACATGGCAGCTCTCGTTATTTTCCTGCACTGCATACCGGGGGTATTGTAGTTCTTCCACCTGGAGGCCCATCCCCTTATGTCCAGTTCCCAACGGGAACACCTTATAATCAGTCGATTCAAGGTCCCATTAGTCCGTATATGCCATATCAATACTATCAGTATCCGCAACTGAACCAACAGCTGCCCTTTCTGGCTACTTTGGACCGACCCAACCTGTCTCGTCTGAAGAATGATCCCATCCTACATGGCTACAATTGGCCACCAATTCCGGTCAAGTTACCATTAGATATCCCCAAATTTGATGGCAAACCTGGTGAGGACCCAAAAAATCACGTGATGAATTACCACTTGTGGTGCTCATCCAATTCCTTGATGGACGACTCGATCCATTTAAGGTTGTTTCAAAGGACCCTCACTAAACCAGATGCCAAGTGGTATATTGAATTACCATCGCACTCCTTTCCCGATTTTTGTTCTCTTGTTATGTCTTTCCTGACTCACTTCCAATTACCCATGAGCTACGAAACTGGTACGGACCTTTTGACTTCACTCCACCAAACAACTGCTACTCATATCTCTGATCACATCCATGAGTGGCAGAGGAGACGATGTCTCATTAAGGCTCCTATTCCAGACCAACTCTTACCTGACTGGTTTACGAAGTCTCTTTCACCTGTCGTAGCTCGAGATGTGGCCATGGGAAGGGTCGTCACTGAGGAACAAGCTATTGCCCGTGCCCATTACTTAGACCTAGTCTATGCTCAATCTAGCACGTTGTATGACATTGTTCCTGATGCACCCCGCCCTACATACGACCCTGCAAAACCACCTAAGGGACCTCAGGCCGATGGCATCATTGGTTCCCTTAACTCCCAGCCTTCTACTCAAACTGGTGGACCGTTGAACCCCCAGGGTTCTTCTCCATCTCCACCACAGGCTGGCAGCACCACCACCAAGTCACCCACTCCTGCCTCCACCGAAGAGGTGAATTCTGTTCAATTAGATTCACCTCAGAAATCCGGTGGTAAGAAGAAAAACAAAGGTAAACCTAAGAAATCTTCTAACTAGTAGGAGCCCAAGACCACCCCTGAAGACACCAAACAAAAGAGGAAGTTGAAGTATCCTTGTTTACTGTGTGGTCCTGACCATTTCTTGAAGGAATGTCCCCACTGAGATGAAGTGCAGAAGTTTCTCAAAGGAAACCCTACTCCCACAGTTCTCAACAATCCCTTCGCCACTCAGAACCAACAACTGATCTCTCAAACCTCTCCTTCACACGGAGAGGCATCCTCTACCATGCATGTTCTCATGATGCGTAGTGAGATGGTTAACTTGAACACACGTTCACTCTCGTATGACTCAGTCCCTTAGAAGGAACCCGTTGGAAGTAATACTGAAAAAGCTTCCACATCCATTCCCGACATTACCGTGCCGACAGCTTCTCTTACCATTGAGAAGCCTTCCTTAGAGTCAGAGTTGCGTCCACCTAAGAGCACGATTTGAAAAGCAGTTTTTAATCCTAACGCTTGGGCAGCTCAAAACTACAACATTGTAGAGGACTTGGCACAAGCTCCTTGTGCTATGTCGACGCTAGAGGTCTTTCAGAACTGTCCCAATCAGTGCAAGACTCTTCTTGCTTCCATTGGCGCGATTGATCCGGATTCCTCTAATACAATCATGTTCTGACTCGAGTACTTTAAACCGAGGCTTTCCCACCAGTTGGCATTCCAAGTTGCCACAAAGATTGTTGGGAAGACGACCTATCGTACTGTGTTAGATGAAGGTTCCTCTACCTTTGTCATGTCAATATCGTTTTGGAGAGCCATTAGTTCTCCCAAGTTAAATCGTTCTCCCACTACCCTGAAAGCATTCGACGGTCGTGGCTTTCAACCCCATGGGCTGTTACAAGCCTTGTCAATAGAGTTGGGGGGTAAGACCGCAAGCATTAACGTGGAAGTCGTCGCAGCCCCTTTGGATTATAATTGTTTACTTGGTCATAATTGGTTTTATGCCATGACTACGATCGCATCATCCGTCTTCTGCATTTTGCAATTCCCCCACCAAGGTCGAATTGTCACAGTCGATCAACTGGATTTATGTACCGTACACCGCTACTCATCCCGACGATAATGTCCTATTACTCGGTCAATCTTCGCAACCATATGAGATCGTAGGGGTCGGCCTCATAAAATACTCATCTCTTATGGGTGTTTTTCCAACCTCGAATCACCCTAAACATGTTTCCACGATGAACATGATATCCTCTTTTCCCAACTCCACCGATCCATCCGACGAAGCCACCATGCATCTGATTGGAGATACCATGCCTCTTTCACCCACTGAAATCACTTATGAGGCTATCCAGTCAGCACCAAAGGACCACTTAGTTGTGGCCTCTACATCTTATTCTCTACAGTAGACATCATCCCTACCGGATCCTCTGCTCTGGACTTTTCATTCTGACGATTCCATCATGGATATTATGAGTGCGGATGACCCTCCATGGGAAGACCTCCACCATCAATCGTCTGTCCTACCCCCATTCGTAGAGAGCCACGTCACCACCATTTTCACACCAGATGTCTACCCTTTCCCCCAGTCCTTGATACTCACGTGTCATACGGACACTAAGGGCAACTTGGCAAATATTGAACCAACTACTCCGATTGACATCTCAGTTACCCCTGGTGTAGTGGAACATATTTGTTTAGGCCAGAAATGTTCCCTGAAGAGATTACTACTTTTACAACTTTATTCAAGCAATTCCGAGACGTTTTTTCTTGGACCTACGAGGAAATGCCCAGGATAGACCTTGTTATCGTTTCGCATGAGATTAAAACCTATCCTGATGCTAAGCCTATCCACCAAAAGCTACGACCGGTGCACCCTTGAAAAACTGCAGCGGCGATTAAGGCAGAAATTGAAAAGCTTTTGAAAGCCAGTTTTATCTATCCTATTCCATTAATAAAATGGGTCTCAAATGTCGTCCATGTGGCTAAAAAGCAGGGCACCATACGTGTCTGTGTCGATTATCGGGATTTGAACAAAGCTTGTCCTAAAGAAAACTACCCCACTCCCTTTGTCGATCAGATCATAGAAAATTATGCCGGAAGTGTCATCTTTTCATTCATGGATGGTTTTTTCGGTTACAACCAGATTGAGATCCACCCGATCGACCAACGCAAGACAACTTTCATCTTCCCTTGGGGCACGTTTGCTTATCGCAAGCTCCCTTTTGGTCTCAAAAATGCTGGTGCCACATTCCAGCGGGCCATGTCGTACACTTTTCATGATGTGAAGGACTTTGTGGAACCCTATCTTGACGATCTCCCTGCTCATTCGCGACAGCGTGAATTCCACATTGATCATCTGATGGTCGTATTCCTCAGATGCAGGTGGTGCAACATCCGCCTGAACCCTCACAAGTGTATTTTCTGCGTTGAGTCCGGACGCCTCCTAGGTTTTATCATTTCGAAAGACAGGATCCGCATTGATCCCTTGAAAGTGGAAGCCATTGTCGCTCTCCCACCTCCTACTGACATTACGGTACTACAAAGTTTGCAAGGGAAGGCAACTTACCTACGGTGTTTGTCTGTAATTTCGCTTAGAAGACACAAGGCTACATGAGATTACTGAAGAAGGACGTCCCATTCATTTGGGACGAGTAAGCACAACAATATTTCGACAGTCTAAAGCATGCCATTACCCATGCCCCTGTGCTCCAACCGCCCAATTACTACAAGGATTACATCCTTTATCTTGTTGCTTCTGCCACCACGATTGCCATGGTCCTAGTCCAGGAAGACAACAACGCCTAGGAACATGTGATTTATTACCTCAGTAAGGGTCTCATTGTCTCTGAAACACGTTACTCACATGTCGAGAAACTCGCTCTCGCAGCAGTCATTTCCATCCAAAAGTTCTGTCATTACATACTACTCCGCACCACCACCATTATTGCCGACTCGAACCCCATGTACCATGATCTGACACGTCAAGTACTCGGGGGTAAGTATTCACACTGGATTGTGATACTTCAGGAATTCGATCTCCTCTTCAAGAAGGCCAAGTCTAAGAAGTCTTTGGTGTTTACCGAGCTCATTTGTGATCTTCCCCGTGTTGATGTAGGATCTGATCCCAACGATTCTCTGCCAGATGAGTCGTCATTCCTCATCAGCACATATGACCCATGGTATGGAGATATTACCTTATATCTTCAAACCCAACGGTTCAACCCCCAACTATCTCATGACGATCACCATCGTATCCGTCACCACGCCAAGTATTACCTGATCGTTAGCGATACCCTATATCGTCGTGATGTTGATTATGTTCTTCAACGTTGTCTAACACACGAGGAGGCTAAACACGTCTTGAATGACTGTCACTCTGGGGCTTGTGGCAGTCATCTCTCTAGGATGGCTACACCCCAAAAGATACTATGCGTGGGATATTAT
Source organism: Larix kaempferi (assembly GCA_027924585.1). Lineage (NCBI taxonomy): Eukaryota > Viridiplantae > Streptophyta > Pinopsida > Pinales > Pinaceae > Larix > Larix kaempferi. Next base: position 5,308,306 of record BSBM01000712.1, on the reverse strand, counting down.
TGGCCATCCATCTTTAAATATTGCATTGAGGCCGTTAAAAAATGTCCCCCATGCCAGCATTTTCACATGAAAATGCGCTCCGACCCAGCCCCGTTACACTCGATTATTGTCGTGGGCCCCTTCGCGAAATGGGGCATATATTTCATGCACTGTAAGCCTACCTCAACCAGGGGGCATGGTTACGTCATAATAGCCGTGGATTATTTTACTAAATGGGTAGATGCTATGCCTACGTACAGTGACGATGACAAAACCGCCGCACTCTTCATGTTCAATCATGTCATTTCACGGTTCGGAGTTCCACAAGCCATAGTCACCGAGCATGGATCTCATTTTCATAACCATATGGTAGATGAATTGAGCGCCAGACTGGGTTTTCGCCATGAAAACTCAACCCTTACTACCCACAGTCCAATGGACAAGTAGAGGCCATCAACAAGGTCTTCAGAACCATGATTCAACGCATGGTGGGTACGCACAAGTCTAACTGGCATAACATGCTCTTTTCCGCGCTATGGGCATATCAGACCTCCGTTAAGACTGCCACCAGATTTACACCATTCCAGTTATTTTATGGATTGGAGGTAGTCCTACCAATAGAGTGCAAGATTCCATCTCTCAGACTCGCAGTCGAACTTCTTTCGAACACCACTATCGAGGAAGAACGCTTCCTCTACCTAACGAAACTTGACGAGACCCGTCGCGATGCTACTCTTGCCAACGAGGCACATAAGAAGCACATCAAAGCTTAGTATGATAGGTCCATCAAACCTCGCACCTTCAATGAGGTTGATTTGGCCCTCTCATATGACCAAAGGCATGATAAGCTGGGGGCAGGTAAGTTCGAGTCCATGTGGCACGGACTATACATAGTGAAACGTGTTCTGAAGAAGGGAGCCTACGAACTAGAGGACTATGATGGGATATATTTGGGTGAGCCCCGAAACAGGATCTATCTGAAGAGGTACTATGCCTAAGGCTTTCATGCATAGGTACCTTGTATATACTGTACATGGCGTGTGTTTTGTGTGGTGTGACGCTTTTGTTTTAGTGTGTCTGGATCTTGTTTCGCTACCTATACCATATTCTGTCTGCGTGTGCAGATAGCAACTTGCTATGGATTCGCGGACGGCGCCAGCCGGCATACCTGCAACCTTGCTTCGGTAGCCTGGGTACTTTATTCTCCCACCAGCGAGCTTATCAGCTTAGGAGGAAGTTGTCTAGGATACGCAACCAATAACGCCGCAGAATATCAGGCAGTCATTGCAACCCTAATTGATGCTCTTTTCTTGGGTATGAACCACGTTGTCATCCATCTGGATTCGCAACTAGTGGTTTCTCATCTTAACCGGATCTATGCTATCCGCGACCCCACTCTACTCCGTCTCTTCAGACGAGTTCGTCTTCTGGAAAGGCCTTTGAATCTATTCAATACCTGCACATTCCATGAGACATGAATACAGTTGCTGACTCGATGGCCAACTTCATTCTAGATTGGTACATTGCACACACATAACATAATATAAAATTTAAAGGCATACATAACATGTAAATCATCCATTGTATAAGCAAACATGTAAACAATATCTCATTAATCATCCATAGAACACAAGATGTATAAAACCACCAGAAGTGTATATATATATATATAAATTGATACAAAAATGGTAGTGCTGATACAAAATTCTGAAGCATGCTAGCTTTCAGTAAGAGTCCTCTCTACAAAATCTGAAGCTCATAAGCTTTCAGTGTATACATAAGTAAAACATGTGCCTAAGCCCTAGGCCGCGCAGCCCTAGGCCTTGAAGCCCCAGGCTATTGCACATGGAAGCAGACTACGACCCTCACCACCTTTCAAAGCAGCGTGTCGAAACGAACTGATACTCCAACCGTCAGCTTCTGATAGCGACGGGGTAGGTCATGGACACTCGGCTCTATGATGTCCAAGGTCATCCTCTGGAGGTTGTCCTCGACCGCCTCCAGCTCCTCTAGAGCATCACGGACCGTAGGGCCCACCTCCGGTGCTACTCCTCTCTACACAAGGCAAGAAACTCCAAGTGGTCGCTCTGGACCCACGTCTGTAAGAAAAAATGTAAAAGTTATCAGCACTACTCCAAACAAATCATAACATGCATAAAATGAAAAAAACACAATTAGTTGTTCTTACTAATGTCATCCCACTGCGCTCCATCGGGAAGCACAAAGTTTGGGTCTCCTCGAAAGTCTATACCATGGTATGGGTAATCCTCCACCATGAGGATCTTCCCCTGCAACCACGTGAAGAACCCTGTACCAAAACTGATGATGGGACCCCCACCACCATGGAGAGCCATCACCTCTGCCCACCTGGTCATGTGAGGATCACGTGCATCCCGATCCTTAAGGTCTACTTGCGGGCGCAAGTGTGGTACCCGTTCCAACATGAAAGCCACCACCACTGAACCATACCCAAACTACTTCAGTGCCCCGCGCTGGCATTTGGTCAACTGATCTCTAAGACTAATGAGGAGCCCCTCGCACCAGTTGAACATGGTAGGAGCCATGCACTCCTTAGCAAACATCATTTGCGATTTGCTCGCAAGATGAGCAGATCGGCTGCCAGCCACCCGCACGATGGTAAACAGTACCGTCCGGAGAGCCCGATCCCTGACATCCTTGATGGGAATTTTCCCACCTGTCATCGGCGTACCTAGAGTATACCACTGCACAATCATGTCCTCTACTGAGCGATCACCACCTCATGACCCAGTCAAGGACACAAGGCTTCCTCATCGAGATAACCCTGTCAAAAAGTAGATGTCCTCGACATCTATGGTCAACATGTGCTCACCAATCTGGAAATGTTGTTGTATAGGGTCCCAACGTTGGACCAGGTGTGTCAACAGTGATACTTGGGAACTCATCCCCGACACTCGAAAGTACTTGAGTAGCCCACAGTTCCTCAATGTTGTAATGCATTGCGGATCATTTTTCGCTTGTATGTCGTCGAGCTCATGCTCGCGTTCTCGCCACTCAAGAACCATCATACTCACTCCAAACCTGTCAACAATGACATTTTAACACCTTTAGAACTTCTCCCAACCATCAAAAAAGCTTCTATTTGGCCAGGTTTTGGGGTTGAGTTGGTCATTTGCGCCGGTGCAGAACGTCCATTTGGACAGTGCGTCGCCGACGCAGAACTCCCTTTCGAGTTCTGCACCGACGCATATCCCGAAAGGGCGACCTACACCAACCCATGAGCGCAAATACCCCAACCCAGCATGCCCAAAACCTACCTAAATGCAAGAAAAAGAAAATTCTAATCCACTAGAAAGTTAAAGAAACAAGTTTAGGGCTACCTGTCACTGACGGCACCTGAAATGATGGATCACAGCTCCTGGAATCAGTAGAAGAAGAATGGCTCCAAATGGCACTATTCACCTCTCCAACTTGGTAAAAAAAAATAGTAATTCTTTTTTCTATTTACCCCTATTTATATTGAGAAAGAGCATATTCCCTTTTTAATTTATTCTAATGTGGGTTATTTTGCTATAGTTGGGTTCATTTATGCCCGGTTAATTAATTTTGACCTAGTTTGAAGCTTGCAGGTGAAGTTAAGTAACGTTTTGATCATGTTTTTCGCGGTCGTGGTCTTTTCGTGCGTGTTCTCAGGTATGAACAACTCATAGAGCGTCTTTTTCTCATTATTTTGCTCATTAAATTCAATTATTAATGGCACCGAGCTAACTCTTTGTTCTTTCTCGTGCTCGTAAAATGATGAGAATAAGTTACCGAGTTATAGTTTATCACTTTTTCAAGCTCGTTAAACTCTCACGAAAAAGGAACCCCCCGTAGTATTTTCTTTAATCTCTTTTCAGTCTCTCTAAATACGAAAAGATTGCCAAGCGAACTTGATGCGTTCATGCTTGTAAAAGTATTTGAATAATCATCTTCCTGGTGATAGTTTACCCCTTTTTCGGACCAGGGGACACTACTTACGAAAAAGGAATACTCCATCCAATCATGACTGGAAGAGTCCTCTCCCGCGTTGTTTTACCCTTTTCTAGGTGAAGAGGCTAACTTTACGAAAAAAGACCTTTGGAGTCTTCTTTAGTTCTTTTCAGACTCTCTAAACATGAAATGACGCCGAGTTTACCTTCTATGGACTCATTAAAATTCAACATTGAAGGGCCCGCCATGGGATGAACCCCTCCTCTCCTAGGTTCGTAAAACATTTGGGATTGGACTCATCTATGAGATGAGCTATACCGAGCATCTGGTTACCCTCCTCAAGCTCATTAAAAAACACATGAGGCACTCATTAGTCATGATGGGGAAAAAGGAAAGATTTTGTGTTACACTTTATTGACGGAATTGCATCGTCGCTCTTGAACATGGCACTCATCTGCATTTGCATTTAGTACTTGGGTTTGTCTTTGAGTCATACTGATTTCATGAGTCATGTCACTCCTTTGGGTCATCCGAAGAATGCTTCTACTATTAGTTGCATTAGGAGTCAGTGTCATTCTCATCATGTCAATACTGCCAAGTCATGCCATGCCCATGTTCAAGAGATGTTCATTGCTCATCATCTGTAGTCAATACACCTTCTACCATGTCAGTCTACCTTAAGTCAGTCTTACACATTACTCTACTGTCCAATCTACTTTAAACATTTGTTGTCGATTTTCGTGTCATTTATGGGGGATTCATCATGGCCCTCCTTCGACGGGTTCATCCTTGTCGACTTCAACACATCATCCGAGGATTGAATCTAGAAATCAATCGAGTACCTTGGGCCTGCATGTCTCAATGGCAGGTTACCTCGCTTTCAACATGAGTTTACATCATAGGCTCTTGATTGAAAGATTCCATCAAGCGTTCGACTTCAACTCATTTATTCATGCTTGGTGATATGTACTGTGATACCTTGGGGATCATTGACATCAATGGTGATTTCCCTCACGCTTGTTAACGGTATACATCAATGACCGGTAATCAAGTGGTTTCTACCATGTTCGACTCCAAAACAGTGTAATCACATGGTTAGATTTGTATCATTGCGGGTTCAACTTGAAGACCCTGGGGAAGTCATATTTTACCCAGGTTGCGATGGAGATTATTTGAGTCATATTACAGGGATCCACTTTGTATTGGTCGTGGTTGTGTTATCATCTCATCATGGATCTATGATTGTGTCTAGTAGCCATGATTGTGTTCAGTCGGTCTTTACTACCATGGATCTACATTGTATTGGTCAACAACCATGTTGTGATTCATGTAAGACTGGTGTCTCAAAGTCAGTTGTACTGCAGTAGCATCCTCCAGCCAGCAAGTCCTTGCCATCCATCTTTCAAATCACTTCACCTGTCTTGTTTTGTCAGTTTCATGCTTTGGGGGGCATTCTGTTACACCTAAATCTCGTCACCATGACACCCTTGTTAACTCAATGCCTGATTCCCTGAAGTTCCCTGAGATCAAGTAAGTCAGCTAGAGTAAGTTGATGCCTTTGTCCACATTTCTAGTTGGGCCAGCGCATGATGTCCTTGAGCAAGTAGCGCCCAACTAGGGCTGGCGCAGAATGTATTCTTCCATCTTGCGTTGGTGGCGCAGAACTCCTTTGTACGTCCTGCATTTCCCTTCTCAAGTGTTGGTTGTCTTCATGCAACCTGCACTGGGGTTGTTTAGATGGGATAAAGGGAGATTTCGAGCCAGTTTTAGAAGTTGGATGAGGTGGATCGCAATCCCTAACTCCTAGGTGAGTTGTCCTACGGTTCCCTAACCTCAAGGGAGGATCCTTTAGCCCTCTCCCCATGATCATCAACCTATTCTATCCACTTGGTCCTATAAATACAAGGCCCCTCTCCATTCCAAAGGGAGGAAGTCTATAGCACTTACATGCTGGTGAAATTAGCTCAGGAGATCCCTACTCATGTTTTGGGAGACTCATACTTCCTTTGGAGGCATTGGCTTGGCTTGTTGGAGGAGGATTGCAGCTATAGATCTGATGACCACGGGATTCAATGCAACAACAAGAAGACGAATATCTACGATCTGAAGGTAAGAAGTATATTACATGATCTCTAACTAGATCTAGGAAAGCAGTTCTATGTTCTGTCTTATTTGTTCTAGATTCACATTGAACTAGGGAGATTTGGCTCACGTCCGCTCGAGTAGATTTTCCAATAACAGATCCGATATGAAAGACTATATAGTTTAAATAGAAAACTATTATATATTTGCAAATAATTTAAATTTGACTTGATTAATTGGACCTAACATGGAATGATATCCTTCGGCAAGTATGTGTAAGCTTCAGGGAAATGCATTGTGTGTATGTCAATATTTAGTTGAGTATATGTAAGCTTCTGGGAAATACATTTAGTGCATAACAATATTCTGAAACAAACTTTGGAGTTGAGGTTAGATTTTTGTAATGATAGAGATGGCTAAATGGATTTTATTACAATGATCTTCTAACTAATAAAATTTCAAGGGTCGTCAAGTGTAATCAATGCCTACTACCTCTCAGTAAGCATCATTTCTGAATCTTTCTTGCATGATAATCCTTTTAAAAAAATTTCAAATTATAATTCATGAAGTCACATTTTCTTATGAAAAGATTATAAAATCTTGTGGTATTAAATATTGGGAAATCATTTCCAACCAATAAAAATTTAAAACTTTTTTTATAGAAAGGTATTTGAAGCAAAGAATCTTACAAACTTTAACTTTTTTTTTGTAAATATGCAACTGTATATTTAAAAAAGAGGTCCAAAAATTACATGACTGCTTACTAGCCTAGGCGGTCTGAGGTGGTGAAACCACCACCCCATACGCTAAAAAATGCTTGGAAGTTTAGTATCATTACAAAAAAGACCCATGAGAGGACACCAGGTCAAATGAAAGTCCTTACATAACAGACAGTGAAACAAACCAGACCAAAGAAATAGACTATAAAGCCAATATAAACAAAAACACTGAAAATCGTAGCAAGAGCTTGGGACCACCAAAGCCAACTTATGTGCTTGCACCTGCATTCTAAGGATTCGGTTTCTCTTTCAGAATTAGGAAACTGTCGAAGAAATCATCATCCCAGCCTTGGGGAGGGAGCTTGGGCGACAAAGGTTCCGCTTTGTGACGAGGGGAGGCTCCACCATCAATCTTTCGAGCACGCTTGAAGTGCAGAGGTTCGATGGTAGTCGACACGGGAAAGGTGGCCAAGTGGGAAGGGTCCTTCAGATTGGTCGGGGCAGCCAACAAATTCCCTGCAGTGACCTTCATATATTTGGAAGCTCGCTCAACTCCAGAGGCAGTCGAGACCACTCTAGATCGTGTGACCCCTTCAACAACGGAGACATCTTTGTTTTTTACAAGCCCAGCTTGCCCTAAGCATGCATGTAGGACGGTGCAACGCTCCATGGAATATTTGGCTCTAGCGAAGCTAGAGTCCAAGCTCACTAACTTTTCATCCAGGTGCACCAGGTTGGCCCTGATGTTTAGTATAGAGGTTTTAGCAGTGTTCTAGTTAGCAATCATCTCCTCAACCAGAGTGCCCATCATGTTTTTTACTAGGCAGTAGTAATTAATCTAGTTTTATGGCTACCAAAGGCAAGCATTTTCGCAACCCTGCTGGATTCCCAGTCTTCTATCAGGAAACAGACAGCACCAAAGACATTATCTGCATACCCACTAATGACCACTTTTTCCTTGCCTGGTTGATTAGCTCCATGCCCGGTGCCATGTCCCGCACCTCTTCTGGAGGTTCCACGTGGTCTAGGCATTATGTACATATAAACCCCCCAGACTGTAAAATGTTGAGCCGAGCGACCAGCTGCGCTATCCTGGATGTGATTTCAAATGAGGGTAGTGAAGAGCCCTTTCATCATAATCATTTGCTTGGAGAAGGAGCCCATAGGAATCACATGAGGGAGCTCCATCTTCTGGCTAGCAAAGTTAATGAGAAGGGACATTCCTATCCGAATTCAGGCGCTCCCACCCTGGCGCAATAACTGCGGCCTCATCTCCAACCACACCGACCTCATCCATATTAACTACACCGTGATTACTCGTACCGACTTACTGAGGTAGGGACATGTGTTGTATGCTTAATCCAGGTGTGCGCATCACATAGCCACCTGTGGGATGGTCTAGAGTGACACCCGCATCCCGGGTAACTTTAACTTCGAAAACACTCTCCAATTTTATTAATTTATTATTCTTGAATTATTTGAAACTTTCAAAACATTTCATGTACATTACACAATTATATTTGCAAAAGTAAATTAAAAGGTATTGAGCTAATAAGGTATAGATTTTTTTTTGTAATCTAATCAAATGTATCTAGCCAAAACACTTGTAACTATTTAACATTTAAAGCTTTGTTTATGTCTTTAATTTAAGTAGCTTAATTTACACATAAAACTAAAACTAAGAGTAAGTGTTATTCACAAATATCAACATAAATAATTGCATTTCTACTCCTTTTAGCTTGCTACATATTTGCACCAAGTGAAACGAGGTGCTCTACAGCCCAGTATGGGGGAGATGTTGTAACGTGTGTGATGTAACATTTGTGATGTAACAAAATACTTAAAAAAATTAATGTCGGCTCATAAAATAAATTATGGAAAGTATTAAAAAAAAAATCCATGTTGGTTCATAAAATAAATTATTATGAAAAGTAATTAAAAAATAAATGTTCGTTTATAAAATAAAAACTTAAAACTTAAACCCGGATCTATCAATCAAGAGAGATCAAATTTCTTGAGTTTAAATTTTAAAAAAGAAATACACCTCAAGAAATTGGATCCCTCTCGGTGCTTGATAGATACGGGTTTAAGATGGATCTATGCTGGTCTATATACACAGGAGGCATGTAGTAAGAATCTATGTTGTTTTTTCCACCTGTATTATAATTCTATTTTCTAATATTTTAATCTCTTAATTTCATACCCATACAAAGCATTTTTTTTCCTCGAGAAAAAAGGCATAGTTTTATTATATTATAAATCCACCACATTGTTCATAGACCCACAAATGGCCTAACAAATATACTTGCAAAACTTGATACTAATTGGCACCTATGGCCATATTACAGTGAAATATTCAAAATTGTAAAAAGATATGCAAATAATCTTGTTGATTAAGTTGTCATTGATGCCAACAGTGCCTGGTCATTGATGCCAACAGTTGAGTCTTGGTGCCCCTTGTGGAGCCCCTGAGGGTTAGTGTTTGATTTGTGGTCGTCTGTGTCAAGAGGAGACCTTTTGACTCTGTCCAAGCCCAAGCTTGAAGCCCTTGGAGGCCTATGGACATTGGAAAAAGCCTTGAATACCCTTTAGAGTGTTTAAGTACCCCTAAGTTGTTTCCTTGGTCCCCCATACCACAACCTATGCCCTAATACCCTAGGAAGTGTCCTTGTTGGGTTGAAGAAGGTCTGAAGAAGTCCTTGGTTCCACACTTAGTGGATTGATGACCTTGCAACCCCTGTTGAATTCATGGATCTCTTGTATGTGAAGATGTCATAAATGACTTAATAAAGTCAAGGAACCCACATCACCATATGGAGAAGACCTTGATGCCCACTATTTGCAATCAAAGAGGTTAAGGAACCCACATCGCCATATGGAGAAGCCCTTGATGGGGTCATGAAGTCCACACACTTGGAAATGAAGGTACCTTGATGTAGCCCATGATCATGTGGATGAGAATCCCACACACATGATGAAGAAGCCCTCAAAAATTTGAGGAAGCCCATACAAATGGTGTTATGTTGGTGTTCGTGGTGCCCTAGGAGGATTGGGTCTTGAACTCACACATTTGGTGGCTCTTAGATAGTAATGTTGAAGCTCAAAACATTTTAATGAAGCCCTTGATTAAGTCCTTAATACTCCTACACCACGTATACACTTTGAAGATGGCCTCAAAAATTTGATTGTATTGTGGTATTATTAAGCCATTGAGAAGACATTATCATGGCATAAAATCCTTGAATGGTGAAGCCCTTGGTCATCTGATGAGTTATTTACTATTTTTGAATAAATAAATAAATAAATAAATAACCCTCACAAGCACTCAACGGTCACATGATGTATACAATGTACATTTGATGAAGACATGCTCAACATAGCATAAAACAATTGAAGAAATATACTAAGGGGGAAGGTCGGCTAGCAAAAGAAAAAAATGAGGATTTAATTAATTGTTAGGTCGGCCCAGCTGTCATAAAATACACCTTTATAAATACAAATGTTGTATATAATATATTTTTTTAACTAGCAGGTCGGCCCAGTACAACTCCACGTTGAACACTATATATATAACTTCTTCAAATGCAAGTGTAGATGGAGTGCTATAAATTCGTTGGAGTAGAGAGGGCTCTGAAAATTTGGTTCAGTCTGAGGAAGTTCGGTACTGTAGCAGCGGTACTGTAGCAGCAATAGTAGACTAAATTTTTTTTATTTTTGGGTATGTGGAATTTGTGTGGAGGAAGAGCTCTGAATTTCGTGGGTCTGAGGGACAGCCATAGTAAAAATCAGGTGTGCATTTTGTTGAAGATCTGTCTCTGAAATTCGGGTTATTTACTGAGGTAGCTGCAAATGAGAGCAAGAATTTCTACAGCAGAGCATTATTTCTGATTTCGAGTGAATGTAGACTGAGGCTACCTCGATAATTACGGGTCACAACAAAAGGTCATTCGGGCTGCTACAGCACATCTCTCAGGACAGTGAAACCGTCCAGCACTAAATTTTGGGTTTCCCACAGTTGTAATTCTGATTTTTAGAAGCATAAATAAAAGGCTACCACGGTGATGAAGACCTAACCACATGAAGGCATCCATATGTGTTTGCAGCAGTAGTTTGAAGGTGATGAAAGTCTGATTTAGGCAGAGTCAATGCCTCAATGTTTATCATGTTGAAGTCACAATTATATGTAAGGACAAAAAGGCATACATGAAGGAAGATCAAACTCAGAGACATCCTAAAGTTCCAGGCTTTTTGAACCAACTCAGAATAAGCCACAGTGGAGCAGGACACAAGCTCAGAAATTTGTGACTGAGGCAGAAATTCGTGACTGAGGCAGAATTTCGGTGACCACAGTGATTCAAGTAAGAGCTTGTAATTTTGTTTTGCAAATTGTGTGAAGTTGTGAGGTGAAGAGCAGTAAGCTCTGAGGCACGAAGAGGAGACACAAGATGAAGTCAATCGAAGATAACTTGATGTCTTAATGATCTGGGTTCACGAATTGTTGAGGAAGAAAAGAACATGAGAGCTGAGTAAATGTCGATTGGTGCAATGATCTGGAGAAGCACTAGGCAAAACGAATAAGTAAAGATTAGGGTTTGAGTGCATGTGTGCAAATTGCAGAAGGATCTCTATACAGTATGAAAGGTTGGTGTGCAAATCACTGATACTCCAATTCAAGACGAATCCATATCAAGGTAAGATCAAATGGTTGCAGAACAAGGCAACTTTGATATACAGTGTATCAGTATAAATATTTGTATCAAGAAGTTTTGAAAAAGTAGTATGAATTTTTGTCTTGAAATGATCTGAAAAGAGTAAGTGTGAAATGAATTTCTGAGAAGAGACTTAATGTCTTGAGTGCAAATGTAAAGAACCATGTGACAGAAATACTGGATATCATGTGAAAATATTTGTGAACAAAAGTGGTAAACTACAGGAAGTAGTGTCATAGGAACTACAGGAAGTAGTGTTACAGGAATGATGAAGACAGTGTACATTATGTGCTGATGAAAGAAAGTCTAAGAATTGTGGCAACAACATGATTGAATTTACGATATGATGCTCTGTTTTGGAGAAGTTTTGAGAATGTGAAATACCTGTATGATTTGAGAGGGTTTGAGAGCATGAAGAATTAAGTAAACATATGCAAAGAAGCAATTTTTGTACAAAACAAAGAATTTGTATATCATGTGTAGATGAAGAGAGCTTTTGAGGGCAATGTTGTAGCTCCATAATTGTTTGTGACATTGTTTGAAGATAGCTTTTGAAGGGGTACCACAATCGAAGGACGTTACAGGAATTGAAGTTAACTACAAGAATGGAGTTTTGGTGCTACAAAGACTAAAGTGAGCTACAGAAACAGAGGATTGGTGTCATCTTCTTAATAGGTACATAAGCAGCTTGGTACAGGTTGGCACAGGTTGCCTTATGTGTAGTTTCTCTAACTCAGATTGGCTGAGTTGTATGAGCAGTTGGTTTGACCCAGGTGGTCTGGTACACAGTTCGTTGAACTCAGTTTTATTGATTCGAATAATGAGAACAACAGATTGATTTATGCACATAGATTGATTGGTACAGCTAGATCAGACAGATTGATTGGTACAGCTAGATTGCACAGATTGATTGTACAGGATGATAACAGTGTGACATAGTTGTGATGAGCAGTGGTCAGTTAATGGTTAGTGGACAGTTGATGAGCAGTGAAATTGGTTTTGCAGCGTGGTACAGGTTGTGCAGTGTGGTTTAGATTTTGCAGTGTGATACAAGTTGTGCAGTGTGGTAAAGGTTGGGCAGTGTGGTTTAGATTGTGCAGTGTGGTACAAGTGTTGGATAGCAGGTCCGCAGGATCAGTGCAGTTTGTGGTTCAATAGTTCAGTTACTATCTTCATATCAGGGTGCAGGACGGGGCAAGGAAATATAGGGAGCTAAGGCTTCCTTCAGGTTGTAGCCTGTAAACCAGGGGGTTGTAGCCTCCTTCCAGTTGTAGCTGGAGAATTGAAGTCTTTGTAACAAAGGGGGTTGTTACCTCCTTCCAGTTGTTGCTGGTAAATTATTATTATAAAGGCTTCCGTGGTTTTTCCCCCAGGACTTGGGTTTCCACGTAAAAATCTTGTGTACTGTGTTTTTCTATGCTTCCTATGTGATGATGATATGATGAGCTGTAATTGTTAATAATGCTGATGATATAATGATAATGTGGTAATACATTAATGAATGATGTATTGAAGAAGCAGTTGATGATTGTTAAAGTTGAAAAAGTAATAAAAAGCTATACACATTGTTCACCCCCCCCTCTCAGTGTGCTCGGTGTGTCCAACAAATCTATCACTAATTGGGCCACATAGAGAGCCCAAATACGAAAAAGGAGATAGTAAAGATCTCCAAGTAGCAAATAAAAATATTTCAAAAACAAATTTTACAGTTTCATCCTGTGAAAGAATAGACTTCATAACCACAAGAGTGTTCTCTTCTGAATTTTTATCCTGGATGTGGTCCCTGATCATGTTCCATAAGGACATCATTGTCCATTTCCCAGCGTTGCCAAATACCATCTCCAACCGGCAAGCCTTCTTTGGACAGTTGATAAACCAGTCTATTTCTCTCATTATAAATATGTTGATATTTGATCTCCTGGAACAGTCCTTTGATGCAGATCAGTTCCTCACAAATAGGCCTTAATAAAATATTTTTGGGAGTCCTCTTTATTCTCATCTATTTTATAACTAGTTTGGAGTCCCCCGAGACTTGTAACTTTCGGATACCAACTAATAATGCAAGCTGCAAAGATATTTTTAGAGCCATCAATTATGCTCTATTATTGGAGTTGTAGGCAATTCTAGTAGAGAATTTTATCCAATGATGCTCATAAATGGAAAGGATGCCACCAGTCCCCCCAAAGCAGGTAAACCATGAGAAGCCCCATCAAAAAAGATCCAACTGCTAGTTCTATCAATAGTCTCCTCCTTAATGATTCTTACATTTGGAGGTCATTCTACCCGTGGAAAATGGTTGAGGAGAGCTAAACCTTTTGAAGCATACAAATGATGGAGGAATGTGAATTTCTTCAAAGATGGCTTTGTTCCTAGCAAGACAGGTCCCCCATATCAAAAAAATAGGTAGAGCTAAGAAATATTTAAAAGCCACATCATTAACCTAGGTCTGAAGACCTCCAAATAGGTTTGTCCAGTCCATGAAAGTTGAATTCCCTTTACCATAGAGACAAACTCCCACATCTTTACAATATATGAACAATTTATAAAGAGATGAGCTATATTCTCATTATGATCTTTACACAGTGGGCATCTAGTTGGGCCTACCCAAAACCTTCTGTGCATAGAATCCCACACTTGAACTTTGTCTGATAAATCCATCCACAAAAAATGTTTTTCTTTTAGGGGCCACTTAAAGTTCCAAAGCACAACAACTTACCAAGGAGGCTCTGGAATCTCTTCTTCTTCCTTGATGACTTTATATCCAAGATTGGGAGTATAGGTACCCCCCACAACATTCCTTGACTAGATTAACTCATTAGGCTTATCTTATAATCTAACATGGCAGGACTGTAAATCCTTTAAATATCCATCCCACAAAGCTTTCTCATCATCCACAAAGCCCAAATCCTCAACTTTTAACTAAGACTTTCTTGTGGTTGTAATGTGAACAACATCACCAACCTACCCCAACATGACCAATACTTGATCTCTCAAAACCTCCACCATAGCCATAGGTAAAATGTGGGCACTCGAGCAACCAATCCATGGACCCTGTCCAATCCTAACCCTATTACCATATCCAACATTCCTCCTATAGCATTGAAAGCCAAAATAATAGCCTTCCACATATTATAAACATTTCTGATAGACTTTGCTATGATATGAAACCATTCCTCAATAGATAGAGGAAGGATGTATTTCTGAATGGCCACTTTCACCCACAAACCCTCCCCCTTTAGGATTCTCCACACCCCCTTAGAGACTTTGCAAAGTGAAAGGGATGCTTCCAACCCCATCCACCCAACTCTTTTGGAAGGGTTAAGCTGCTTCAAGCTGTCAAGTGATAGACAGGCTCCACTGAATTTCTTTTCCGCAAAAAAATAAAACACAACTTCCTAATATGCTCTAGAATACTAACTGGAACAAAGGCCAAAGAAACCCAGTAAATTGGGATTGCTTCAAGAACATATTTTATCATAATGAAACGACCTCAATGAGAAAGGCATTTGTTACACCTTAAGTGTAATATTTTCCAAATTTTAGTTGTTAACCAGACCCAATCACTTTCTAGTAGTCATTAGGTTTATGTAATGTCCCTCTTTAAGAATTTTATTAAAAGGACCAATTTTTCACTTTTTCCCCAAATTCGACCTTTGACTAGTTTTGATGCCTAGGTCTCCAATTGGCTCCAAATGCCTCTAAATCTTCAATGAAGGTGTATGGATGATATTTGTACTTGATTATGATGTTCATGGATTATTTATGACCATCAAAATACTTCTGCAAACTTGTTTAAGATTCTGGAAAAAGTATGGAATTTAACTAGCAATTTGGGGTTCAAATCCCCCCAGGGTAAGTACTGAAAATGACTCCCCAAATGCCTCCAAACTCACTCGAAATTCTGAACAGAGGTAGGGGATGTCCGAGGGACATTATTTAGGTCTCATGTGCACCATTAATCAATTATTAAGTCTATTCTAACCTTCTCCCAAACAACAACAAAAATCACTAGTTCAACCTTGGGGGAAATAGCATGAAATCTTCTTTAAATAAAATAAAACTGAGCAAGATGGCTCCAAATGCTTAAGTGTTGAACATGAAACTTGTAATACTCATCAATGGCAGTCCATACATCATAAATATATCATAGAAATATTCTTCCTTTCGAAATCATCATCAATACATTGGCATACATCAATCTAGTGGGGGAATGGTCACTGTTTTCTCATTAATAATCCATTTTACATATAACCACTTGGTATTTCAACCTGAAACTTTCTGGAGATGAATAAAAAAGTATATTAATCATATTACAACATAAATAGATCGTGATAATCTCTCCCAAAGAGTACAAGAGCTCACAAAAAATGCCCTCCCTCAAGGGTCAAGAATATGCCATCAAAACTAGAAATGGTTGAGAGAGTGTGTTGCACTAGAAGAAACCATGAGATACCTTGTAGATTACACCTGCAAATAAACACTCCATTAAAGATCCAAATTAAAGGTTCGAATGGCCTTTCCAATTACCAACTTGGATGGGAATCTTTCACCCTCGAAACTGGCTAAGGTAAGAAACTAGTCATCCACTAGCTCTCCCTCTTCACAAATACAATTGCAAATTTATCAAATGATCAAAAGCTGGTTTCATTATTTTTTACTGACATTTATAAACTTCTAATGTCCTCCATGGGTCGAATTCCTTCCAAGAGACTCATGCCAACTCAAGTTGGTAAGAGATTCCAAAGAACACCACTTGTACAACAATTCCTAGTCTCCCACTTCCACCAAATCACATGTGGAAGCGTCTTAGCTGCCCTAACTCCCTTTAGCGCCCTCTTGGAGGCTATTTTTAGCCCCGACATGTCATATATGTCATATGTCAGTCTTCAGGTCTGATTTGTGTCATAGGTGTCATAGCATCTTCATCATTGTTGTCATAGAGCTAGGGAATCTAGCCCAAGTGTCTCACTAGTTCCAGATTGCCTCTTCCTCTTCCATGGGAGTTACTCTTCCTCTAAATTTCGACCTTGGATGAGTCATGCAATGAATAATACCTTCTGAACTCCCCCAAGTATGTTACCATTCACCTTGAATTCAAATTGGTGAGAGAATGATGCCAAGTGTAGTGGGGAAATCTAGCCATATGTGGGTCCCCCTTCCTCCATGTGTCTTCATGATCAAATGCCACTTTGATTTTCACTTGTATATATTTATTTAGCCCCTTTATTAAATATTTATGCTATTCTAATGTTCAAACATCATTTATTATTCCCCTTATTCCAAATCCCAAAGCTTCCACCCCAAACCTAGGAAACTAGTAATTTTCCTCCTTGGCAATTATTTGACCCTTAGCATCAATTTGACAAACTCTAATGAATATGTCCAATGTGCTTAGGCCATTGTGACCCAATGCCAATTTCGGACATGACAAATCCTCCCTTCCCAATATTGCATGTCCTCAAGCAATTTCAAACATGGGTGTTGAAGAACCTGCTTTCTGTATAATTCTTTGAAGTTGCCATTGAATTGCCCAACCTTGAGTCTTTGAGATTCCGTGAAGATTTTAGAGAGGAACCACCATGCTTGATGATGCACTAATCTGATAAAAATCACTTTATTGAGTGGGAAATCCATCTCCCATACTGCTTGTTTCCCCAAAAAATTTGAAACCAATGAGACAAAAATTATTCCAGGGTCTCATTGCATGTACTGCACCCCAACAATTAGGAGTGCTCTCCAAACCATATCATCAGATAAGAGGATTCCTGGATCCCATTTTCTTGTATGCATTCTTCCAAACATCATGAGTACAAAATATATATCATCAAAGTACATAACAGCATAATGAAAATGTACATCAAGGAGGTGTTTCATCAAAGAATCATGAAAGTGCTTATACCTCCAAGCAAGTAGACCACCATTTTCCAAGTGCATACAAGCTTCAAGTGACCAATCAAATCTGCTCCAATGACATAGGTGAGGATTCCATGTCCTATAATGCTACTCCAAAAGGATGTGATATGCATCAAAATATTCAGCCATGTATTCTGTCATCCAAGAAGTGAATGAAGAATCTCCACTAAAATCTGAACCAAATAATGAGCAGAAAAAACAAGGAGACTTCAAATGACTCAAAGAAGTCTCACCCATACATCCCTGAATGTGAGAATCATAAAGATATAACAAAGTTTGTGGCTGACAACGAAAATGTTCTCCAATCATAAATCCATTCACCCAAGTGTTGGATGAAGTTCCTCCAACATCAAATGAATCAAGTGTTGAGCAAGAAAAACCATGAGTCTTCAAGTGACTCAAATGCATATCATAGGTACATCCATGTAGATGTGCATTATCATAAAGTAACAAAGGATGTTGCTGCAAATGTGAATAAGAATGTGCTCCAACCATATCATCATAAAAAGTAAATTTAGGAGTTCCATACTCCTCATGTGGCACCATAAAAAAAACCCTTTCACCCATTCTTCATTGAGACTAATGCTGCAAAACATGGAATTGTAGGATGTAGGAGAATTAACTAACTCACCCAAATGATCAAAAAGTGCAAAAGTTTCATCATGGGAAGGATCCATATGGGTAGTATAATGCAGCTCCTTCAAAAGTGTGGAACCTTTGTCATAGATTGGTTCCAATGTAGAAGAATCATGCTCTTTAAAAATTGCATAACCTTCATCAAGAGACAATTCAAGTTCCTCTTCCACCACATCAAGTGTTTGGATCTCTTCAAGTTCATCTTCAAACACATCAAGCACATTCAATTTTCCACATTTCTCATGATCCACCATGTCATGAGAATCCTCCAAACAATCTACCATTTGACAATCTAAAACATAGGAGGAAAAACAAGTATCTTGCAAGTTTTCAAGAAGTTGCAAATTTGGAATTGTGAGCTTATGAATATCCTCATTATTCTTCAAGTATGCATCATGTAACAATTCATTAAGCTAAAACAAATGGTTTCTATCAAAAAGCAAAGACATGAAATTACCTTTGATGTGGCACATTGCTCTTTGAATCTTCTCCATGTCTTCAAGGAAGGATGTTTCCTCCAATGAAGTAGCTCTCCAACAAGAATTTGACACCAATGCTTGAGTGTCATGGAGAATGCTGAGAGACTCTTGGATCTTCTTTTCATTCATTTTTAAGGTCCTGTTATCACCTAAACTGTAGTTACCCCTATGGAAG
The DNA here is from genome assembly GCA_027924585.1 of Larix kaempferi. Lineage (NCBI taxonomy): Eukaryota > Viridiplantae > Streptophyta > Pinopsida > Pinales > Pinaceae > Larix > Larix kaempferi. Next base: position 5,289,663 of record BSBM01000712.1, on the reverse strand, counting down.
GATCCAGTCATGGATGGCAATAGGGAAGGGCAACTTGAAAGGTGCAACCACGATCACCTCGACCTCCAATATGTATGGTTGTCACGCCAGTCGAGGCAACCTTCGCTTTATGTTATCTAGCCCAGACAACAAAGGGGGAGACCCGATCTACTCCCGACAGGAGAGATCAAAACCAAGACACCAAATCAGGGTATTTCTAGTTGAAGTTAGGTGTATGGATTATCCTAGACCTAAGGATGAAGTCACAAGCCAAGTGAGGGGTTTAATAGGTATAGCTTTGGTTCATAGTTGAAGTGAAAGTGACTTGCAATGTTTAAAGTGAGATCTAGGGCTAGTGTACTAGGTCAATATCAAAAGATTCACTGCCTTGGGTACCGTGTCCAATGCAGGATAGTTAAAGGTTGTATTGGGGCTAACTAGTACATGAGACAAGATTGACCATAGTTCATGATGTCTTCAAAGGTATAGTTCACCATGCAAAAGTCAAACCACAAGTCAATCCAACAATCTAGGAAAGTTGAATTACCTTGTAGAAAAACCAGTGCCTTGGGAATTGGGAAGTGGAGTCAAAGTGGGGTTGACTTATGGTTAGGACTCCTACAACATGAGATAAGTGGACAGTATAGGTCTTGATGGTTAAATGTGTCTAGATCTAGGTTTGACCCAAGTGGACCACAATCCCTTAAAACAAGGAATGCAGTCCCCAAGGCAAGAATTGACAAAGTGACAGTCTAGACCTAGGTTTTGAATTATTCTGATTCCGGATCTGCAAAAATCTCAAGTACCCAGTTCCTTGAAGTGAGTGAACTCACTTCTCCAAGGTGGTGCGACTTTCCCTAAGGAGGCTTCAATCGGGGTTTAGGTGGGTCAAATCATGTCGGATGGCATCCAAACTTTAGATCCGGGTAGATCAGTCAAGTAGGGATATGGATCTATAATTTCGTGGCAATCCACCGGTTAGATCTTTGTAGATCTGAGTTTAAGTGTTCCAAGTGGTCCAAAATGGGGATTAAATCCCTTAAAATGTGGAATGGGGCCCACAAGGTGATTTTCAAGAAAGGGACAACCTGGGTGTATGTTATTTGATGTGTAGATGTCAAATCAAGTGGAATCTCAAACACCCATCGCTTAGATCTAGGTCAACCTGCTCAAAAGGTGAAGTGCGCCTTCCTTGGGAGAAGCTAGGTTGGCTTGGGAGAGGGGTCAAACGGAGGCCAATCCTCACCAAACTATAGATCCGGGATGCCGTGGATGCTATAGAGGTGGGTTTTCAATATCATGCCCAACAACCCACTAGATCTAAGTAGATCTGAGAAAATGTAAAATAGGGGTTTTGAAGTATTTAGGGTTTTAACAATTTATGTATTATGTCAATGGATTGGATAAAGGAAAGAGAAACAAACCTGTGGATCTTACCTGGATAACCTTGTAGATGCCTTGATGATGATGATCTATGCAAACCCGATCAATTTGGAAGCTTTGAGGTAGTCTCTATGCAAATCGATTTTGTCCAAGAAGCCAATGCGCCCTCTCTCCTGCACAACAAACGTCAACAATATCAGATTTGATGCATCAAGAGATAAGACTAATGCCACAAAAGAAGTAACAGAAAGATAGCATAGATCACAATGATACTAATGATAACCCCCTGATACAAGCGAATGCCAAGAAAGTCGATTTGAAGAAGCCTTGCAAAATCGCCCTTGTTGAAGTCGCCCTCCTGTAGACAAACAATGATTTCCAAAAAAAAGATAGATCTTACCACAATTTCCAAATGCTAGGTTGCAATAGACTTTCCAATCACCATCTAAGAACACCAGATGCAAAGGAGACCACAAGAATTTCCACAAGAATATTTTTCTATACCAATAATCCAAGAGCCAAAGACCCTTTACAATGAGAGGCTCTCTCCTTTAAATAGGAAGGAGAGGCACCAAAACCCTAACCACTTTTTGAATGAGTGGCTAAGATTAAAAGATACAAATGTCTAATCAATGGTTGAGATGAGCTCAACAATATAATACATGGATCACACATAAAATATAACATAAGTGGACAAAGTCGCCCTAGGAGAGGGGAATCCCACCAAATCATGATGACAAAATATCATAAGAGGCTCATGGTGGGTCCAAGGGGTAATTTTATCCCTCCTTGGTCAATCCCCATGGCACAATAACCAATAAATAATCATGAAAGTACCAAATCGTGCCTCCAAGGTGAAGTCGTGGTCCTCAAAAGACCCCAAAAATCCACAGAAAGTGCCATAAGTGATGGATGCGGGCCCCGATGAAGCTGAAACTGCAGGAGGAGGTGTGGAAGGTCCCGATCTATCATCACTGATCATCCCATGCCATAACTTTGCCTCAGTAGCCCAAATCGATTTCCTCAATAGCCATTTCTACCAATCCTGAAATGCCTCGGGAAGCGTGAAACTGCCCAAACAGCCTCCTGGAGTGATGGCGCTGTCAAGGTGAGGGCACCAATGTGTCCGGGAGGGGGGTAATATGGTAAAAACAAGTGGCTGGACCACCCCCTCCATCATCAGCGCCCTAGGTCAACCGGATAAAAGTCATCTCTGCTCCGACAGGGCCTCCAACAGACCAAAACTGCACTAGGACAGCCTACTGAGGCTAAATCATCACTGTAAGTGCCCGGAACTGAAAACAAACTGTCCCATTGGACTCAGAAGGTCCAAATCCATCCAAGATGTGTACTCATACACCATATGAATCTCTGCATGATCAAAATAAATATCCAATGTACCGGAACAAGGCCAATAATAATGATCTGTAAATGACCAAACACTGCTGTATCCCAAGAATCATCATCATAACCCTGTAGCTGCTGCATAGAATCATCCTGTATGTGTACATGGACCATATATCATCTATCCATATCATCATAAGGTCCAACATCTCATGTCCCATGGTCCTCCATGGTCAAACTAGGTCTAACCAAGACCAAATACAACTTAGACTATCATCCATAGCTGCTGCAAGGTGTCAAGGTTAATACATGCTTTACAATTTATTCAAATAGCTTCTATAACACAGAGTAATCATGACTGGCGATCTAAATCCAAATATATAGTGTCGTTAGTTATTATTATTACTCAGACTAGACTTTCAGGACCATACTCACTTCATAGTTGTGATCAATTTGCTAGTGAAGGGTCAAGGCTGAAATAAATGGCTAGGCTAAGGGATGACTTGACTAACTTGACTTTGTGACACTTTGGCAAGGGAAAGGGAATACACACCATAGTATATACTGAATGAGCAATAACACAGGGAATGGCGGTGTCTCACAAATGGATGAGTTGTTTAAAGAGGGTTTATTCACCTTCACAGATGCGCACAATCCATAATACAAACAAGGCCAGCAACTGTTTAGATATAACATTTAAGTTCCATTGCTTTTTGGGCCTGAGGTTTCCATAGCCTTGATCTATGTGTGTTTACAAACACATTGCATAGATTTACATTTATTTTTAGGCTTTCTGCTGCAGGTGTGTTTTTAAGGCACTTGTTTACCTGAGCACTTCTAGGTGTGTCATGGACAACTTGTTTACCTAGGTATTTATTTTTCCAAAAGATATAACATTTTATTTTTCATGGCCATTTTCATTTGGCATTTCTTTCATATACAAGATATAGCATTTGATTTTTCCAGATTTTGTATTGATGGCAGCACTAAAAGTTTCAGGTTTAGCCAACACAACTTTAGTGACTAGGGGGAATTCTCAAGGAACTCCAACTCACCATAGGTAAGTTTTGTCACCAACTCAGAGCCGAGACACAATAAACAGGGAAGCTCATCCAATACAGAGGCTACAGTGGGGAAAGGTCCTCCATGTCACTAGTCAAGTAGCAAATCAGGGTAATAATCTAAAAGGTAGGCCACGGATGGATGAAGACAATGAAAAGATGAAGCCAACACTAGCAAGCCATAGTATGGTGTAATGATCACCTCTATTCTCCCTAAGGAGGGTATGTACCAATGAGTATGAATAGTGAACTTCTAAGTCTGAGTAGGGACAGTAATATATATATAATAGGTCAACCAGGTCCAAATATCTATATGATCGCCAGATCATGACACTAAGTGCTAAGACATGCTATAAGAATAAGTATAAAAGCAATCTAACCATAATACCATGATATACCTGCTGAGTCATATACCTGAAAGCTCATCAACCTGTACCATCATCTGTCCTCTGAGACTGCTGCTGTAACTCTGGGCACTACTGTCTGCTCTGTACCAATGGCATAATGGCTATATCGGGCATCTCTCTGAGTGTCCTGAAACTCAGTCATGGCATGGGGAATATAACTGCTGTCCACAATCTGATAGTGATCCAATATAAATGCTCATCTCGGCGTCTCAAATGCAAGGGAACTGGCTGAAAAGTGTACTGGCATCAGAAAAATAATGTATGGTAGCCCGGCTACTATATATGTGATAACATCTGGCTCCGGATGGGACAAGTGCTCGGCTGAAGTGAGCGCTTGAGAACCTCAGAATCTCTAGTCCTCAAACTCTGCTACTCGAATCCATGATCCAGCACTCTACCATTTTATTTCCAGCTTTATTCTTGCAACCTATTTTCTGCATTCACAACATCTAAAGAAAATACCTCATGCCGCATGTGTGGGAAAAATAATAAAATCAACTGAAATGAAATCTACTCTATGTCAGAAATATAAACGCATAAGGTATAAATGCAGAAAGTAAATTAAACTACTAACATAATTTGCAAAATTTGAAATTTATTGTGCAGGAAAAGAAAAAGTGACAGGTACTCAGTTAACTAGGAGCTTACAAAGGAGCTTAGAGACTAAAAAGGTGCCAGACTCAATGGCTGAAAAGACTAACTACTGCCTAAGTAGGCTTATTTGGTTTCCTACCTACCCTAATCTAACCAGTCATCACAAATGTTAGGTAAAATCATAAATCCAGTGCAACCATTCATCAAATAAGTTAATAATTCTTCTTTGATTTTTGCTTAAAGAACGAGTCAAGACTAGATTAAGGATTAATGAAATAGATAGCACAACTTTCCTGACTTGTTCAAAAATTGAGAAGGGAGTTGAATGGTGCAAAATGAAATCATGCAAAGGGAAAAACTGATTACTGCAAACATCCTCCATCCAAGAATTGATAGGGTCATAAAATTTGTGCAAGTTATTATTCAAAATATATGGAGGAAAAAGATGTGATAACAAATTTAACTCCCCTTGTTTCAAAATGCTTTCCTCATCTACCTGACCAGGATATTCAATTCTGAGAGCTCCAGGAATGATGCATAAACCAAGTAGGGATAAATTGTGGAATAAAATTAAGATTGAGATTAGCCCCACTTGTTGTTTAAGGATGGAAAATCGATGAAATTGATCTTCATATACCCCTTCCAGCCACCAAGAAGATTTAAGAATTTTATTTGTTAAAGATAACTGAAAGGGAAAATAAAACTCTGTATCTCCATTTATGCGACAATACCTAGACTCTGGTTTGAAAATTTCAACATTCAAAGATTTACCAGACCACAAATTCAAAGTAGACTTAGAAAAATTAGATGGGGGGGCGGATTGAAAATTGATTGACCCAATTTTTTTAGAAAAAGGACAGAACTTATTGCGAGTACCCCACCCCAACAATTGAAAAAGACAATCCTGAATAAAAATTGAATTGGAAAAATTATAACCATTGGATGAGTTAAGTGAAGGATTATTTCCGAGCTTCCCATAAACATTAAGATATTGATTTGAGGATTTGATTAAGGAAAACTCTTGATTAGTTTGATTCACCAACCCATCATCATGAGACTTCTCTTCAATTGATTCATCACTAAATTCATATGACGATAATTTATCAGGAATAACATTGACCAATTGATTAACAACCATTTGAACATTTTCATAAAATTGATCTCTAAAAACAGGATGATCATTGGCTTCTAAAGAAACCTGGTTGTTGTCCCTACTTTCTTCTTCAGTGTCATGGTAAGAAAAATCATCAATTACACAAGGATTATGAAAAGGGATCTCAAAAATATTTTCAAAAGATTCACTAATGGAAGACTCAACCATGGATGCTTCTTGATGGAAATCATTGGAATCATCCTCTTCATCTGAAACTTCTTCAGGTAATGATGATAAAATTCTCATAAGTTCCCCTCTTATGTCAATATTAAGGCAATAATCCTGAGGGGTTGAAATTTGCTCAGTGTCATACATTACCTCATCATGGGACTCAATTGGTTCAGGAGAAGAGGAATTACTTTGATAAGAACAATCGTTAGTTAACTCATTATCGTAATATTCATCATCTTCATCAAGTTGATTTTCATCAATACATTCATCGTCTGATTGCCCTTCGATAGATTCACCAATTGTTTCTTTCCATTGACTTACTAGCAACTGTTGGAACATGTCATACTCGGTGATGGATCCCGGTGCTAGATAATCAAACCATATCCGAGCATTTCCCTCTAGAGATGAACCCAGAGCCCTCATTAGAACATCCTCCTCGGTTGTTCCCAAACTATCCATATAATACCAGAGATCATACAAATGATTTATAATTGAAACACCATCGCTTCCATTGAAACGAGGTAATCTTTGATTAAAATTGTTTGGCATAGGATGAGGTGCCCCATAAATTTTAGAGAAGTCAAAGGCTTTTAAACGACCGAAAGTTCTAGGTCGCTCAGAAGCAGCCATGGATAATAATTTTATTTTTTATTTTTTATATTTTTATATTTATTTTTAAATTTAAGAACTTGAAAACAAAATGATACACCCCATGGGTTCTAGATAACGATAAGATCTGTTTATAGGGATGTAAATGAGTTCGCTCCTCAGCGGAGTCACGATTGGGAGTCGCCAGGTAGATTTAACTCTTCTACCAAGATATGTGTCGTTGTATATGCGGGAAGGACTAGTAGCTTTTCCAAGGTAAGCTTATTGTATCCCCAGCGCCAAAATGTTATGGCGGAAAGCTTAAAGAAAAGTATGTCAAACTAGGGCAAGCTATTGCCTCCCCGGCAACGGCGCCAAAATGTTATCACCTAAACTGTAGTTACCCCTATGGAAGGATCCAGTCATGGATGGCAATAGGGAAGGGCAACTTGAAAGGTGCAACCACGATCACCTCGACCTCCAATATGTATGGTTGTCACGCCAGTCGAGGCAACCTTCGCTTTATGTTATCTAGCCCAGACAACAAAGGGGGAGACCCGATCTACTCCCGACAGGAGAGATCAAAACCAAGACACCAAATCAGGGTATTTCTAGTTGAAGTTAGGTGTATGGATTATCCTAGACCTAAGGATGAAGTCACAAGCCAAGTGAGGGGTTTAATAGGTATAGCTTTGGTTCATAGTTGAAGTGAAAGTGACTTGCAATGTTTAAAGTGAGATCTAGGGCTAGTGTACTAGGTCAATGTCAAAAGATTCACTGCCTTGGGTACCGTGTCCAATGCAGGATAGTTAAAGGTTGTATTGGGGCTAACTAGTACATGAGACAAGATTGACCATAGTTCATGATGTCTTCAAAGGTATAGTTCACCATGCAAAAGTCAAACCACAAGTCAATCCAACAATCTAGGAAAGTTGAATTACCTTGTAGAAAAACCAGTGCCTTGGGAATTGGGAAGTGGAGTCAAAGTGGGGTTGACTTATGGTTAGGACTCCTACAACATGAGATAAGTGGACAGTATAGGTCTTGATGGTTAAATGTGTCTAGATCTAGGTTTGACCCAAGTGGACCACAATCCCTTAAAACAAGGAATGCAGTCCCCAAGGCAAGAATTGACAAAGTGACAGTCTAGACCTAGGTTTTGAATTATTCTGATTCCGGATCTGCAAAAATCTCAAGTACCCAGTTCCTTGAAGTGAGTGAACTCACTTCTCCAAGGTGGTGCGACTTTCCCTAAGGAGGCTTCAATCGGGGTTTAGGTGGGTCAAATCATGTCGGATGGCATCCAAACTTTAGATCCGGGTAGATCAGTCAAGTAGGGATATGGATCTATAATTTCGTGGCAATCCACCGGTTAGATCTTTGTAGATCTGAGTTTAAGTGTTCCAAGTGGTCCAAAATGGGGATTAAATCCCTTAAAATGTGGAATGGGGCCCACAAGGTGATTTTCAAGAAAGGGACAACCTGGGTGTATGTTATTTGATGTGTAGATGTCAAATCAAGTGGAATCTCAAACACCCATCGCTTAGATCTAGGTCAACCTGCTCAAAAGGTGAAGTGCGCCTTCCTTGGGAGAAGCTAGGTTGGCTTGGGAGAGGGGTCAAACGGAGGCCAATCCTCACCAAACTATAGATCCGGGATGCCGTGGATGCTATAGAGGTGGGTTTTCAATATCATGCCCAACAACCCACTAGATCTAAGTAGATCTGAGAAAATGTAAAATAGGGGTTTTGAAGTATTTAGGGTTTTAACAATTTATGTATTATGTCAATGGATTGGATAAAGGAAAGAGAAACAAACCTGTGGATCTTACCTGGATAACCTTGTAGATGCCTTGATGATGATGATCTATGCAAACCCGATCAATTTGGAAGCTTTGAGGTAGTCTCTATGCAAATCGATTTTGTCCAAGAAGCCAATGCGCCCTCTCTCCTGCACAACAAACGTCAACAATATCAGATTTGATGCATCAAGAGATAAGACTAATGCCACAAAAGAAGTAACAGAAAGATAGCATAGATCACAATGATACTAATGATAACCCCCTGATACAAGCGAATGCCAAGAAAGTCGATTTGAAGAAGCCTTGCAAAATCGCCCTTGTTGAAGTCGCCCTCCTGTAGACAAACAATGATTTCCAAAAAAAAGATAGATCTTACCACAATTTCCAAATGCTAGGTTGCAATAGACTTTCCAATCACCATCTAAGAACACCAGATGCAAAGGAGACCACAAGAATTTCCACAAGAATATTTTTCTATACCAATAATCCAAGAGCCAAAGACCCTTTACAATGAGAGGCTCTCTCCTTTAAATAGGAAGGAGAGGCACCAAAACCCTAACCACTTTTTGAATGAGTGGCTAAGATTAAAAGATACAAATGTCTAATCAATGGTTGAGATGAGCTCAACAATATAATACATGGATCACACATAAAATATAACATAAGTGGACAAAGTCGCCCTAGGAGAGGGGAATCCCACCAAATCATGATGACAAAATATCATAAGAGGCTCATGGTGGGTCCAAGGGGTAATTTTATCCCTCCTTGGTCAATCCCCATGGCACAATAACCAATAAATAATCATGAAAGTACCAAATCGTGCCTCCAAGGTGAAGTCGTGGTCCTCAAAAGACCCCAAAAATCCACAGAAAGTGCCATAAGTGATGGATGCGGGCCCCGATGAAGCTGAAACTGCAGGAGGAGGTGTGGAAGGTCCCGATCTATCATCACTGATCATCCCATGCCATAACTTTGCCTCAGTAGCCCAAATCGATTTCCTCAATAGCCATTTCTACCAATCCTGAAATGCCTCGGGAAGCGTGAAACTGCCCAAACAGCCTCCTGGAGTGATGGCGCTGTCAAGGTGAGGGCACCAATGTGTCCGGGAGGGGGGTAATATGGTAAAAACAAGTGGCTGGACCACCCCCTCCATCATCAGCGCCCTAGGTCAACCGGATAAAAGTCATCTCTGCTCCGACAGGGCCTCCAACAGACCAAAACTGCACTAGGACAGCCTACTGAGGCTAAATCATCACTGTAAGTGCCCGGAACTGAAAACAAACTGTCCCATTGGACTCAGAAGGTCCAAATCCATCCAAGATGTGTACTCATACACCATATGAATCTCTGCATGATCAAAATAAATATCCAATGTACCGGAACAAGGCCAATAATAATGATCTGTAAATGACCAAACACTGCTGTATCCCAAGAATCATCATCATAACCCTGTAGCTGCTGCATAGAATCATCCTGTATGTGTACATGGACCATATATCATCTATCCATATCATCATAAGGTCCAACATCTCATGTCCCATGGTCCTCCATGGTCAAACTAGGTCTAACCAAGACCAAATACAACTTAGACTATCATCCATAGCTGCTGCAAGGTGTCAAGGTTAATACATGCTTTACAATTTATTCAAATAGCTTCTATAACACAGAGTAATCATGACTGGCGATCTAAATCCAAATATATAGTGTCGTTAGTTATTATTATTACTCAGACTAGACTTTCAGGACCATACTCACTTCATAGTTGTGATCAATTTGCTAGTGAAGGGTCAAGGCTGAAATAAATGGCTAGGCTAAGGGATGACTTGACTAACTTGACTTTGTGACACTTTGGCAAGGGAAAGGGAATACACACCATAGTATATACTGAATGAGCAATAACACAGGGAATGGCGGTGTCTCACAAATGGATGAGTTGTTTAAAGAGGGTTTATTCACCTTCACAGATGCGCACAATCCATAATACAAACAAGGCCAGCAACTGTTTAGATATAACATTTAAGTTCCATTGCTTTTTGGGCCTGAGGTTTCCATAGCCTTGATCTATGTGTGTTTACAAACACATTGCATAGATTTACATTTATTTTTAGGCTTTCTGCTGCAGGTGTGTTTTTAAGGCACTTGTTTACCTGAGCACTTCTAGGTGTGTCATGGACAACTTGTTTACCTAGGTATTTATTTTTCCAAAAGATATAACATTTTATTTTTCATGGCCATTTTCATTTGGCATTTCTTTCATATACAAGATATAGCATTTGATTTTTCCAGATTTTGTATTGATGGCAGCACTAAAAGTTTCAGGTTTAGCCAACACAACTTTAGTGACTAGGGGGAATTCTCAAGGAACTCCAACTCACCATAGGTAAGTTTTGTCACCAACTCAGAGCCGAGACACAATAAACAGGGAAGCTCATCCAATACAGAGGCTACAGTGGGGAAAGGTCCTCCATGTCACTAGTCAAGTAGCAAATCAGGGTAATAATCTAAAAGGTAGGCCACGGATGGATGAAGACAATGAAAAGATGAAGCCAACACTAGCAAGCCATAGTATGGTGTAATGATCACCTCTATTCTCCCTAAGGAGGGTATGTACCAATGAGTATGAATAGTGAACTTCTAAGTCTGAGTAGGGACAGTAATATATATATAATAGGTCAACCAGGTCCAAATATCTATATGATCGCCAGATCATGACACTAAGTGCTAAGACATGCTATAAGAATAAGTATAAAAGCAATCTAACCATAATACCATGATATACCTGCTGAGTCATATACCTGAAAGCTCATCAACCTGTACCATCATCTGTCCTCTGAGACTGCTGCTGTAACTCTGGGCACTACTGTCTGCTCTGTACCAATGGCATAATGGCTATATCGGGCATCTCTCTGAGTGTCCTGAAACTCAGTCATGGCATGGGGAATATAACTGCTGTCCACAATCTGATAGTGATCCAATATAAATGCTCATCTCGGCGTCTCAAATGCAAGGGAACTGGCTGAAAAGTGTACTGGCATCAGAAAAATAATGTATGGTAGCCCGGCTACTATATATGTGATAACAGGTCCCTTCAAGAAAATGAGGATCTTGCAAATGAACCTCCTCATCTTCTTCCTTCTTGCTTGGACCAACTTCATGAAGCTCGAGTGGTGATGGGGAAGTTGATCTTATTTCTTCTTCAACTGCTACAAGGTCTTCATTTTCATGTTTAATGGAAGTTTGGCTTGCAGCAACACTTTCAAAAGTGATCTCTATGTCACTGACATAGAGGTGTGAGCACCCATCAGTAGGAACTCCTTCATAGTTCAAGCATCCATCAGTAGATGCTCCTTGATTCATGTCCAAGGTAGAATGTGTCTCGAATTGATCTTCAATACTCTCAATAGAATCTTCTTCATACTCATGTGATGTCTCTTCATATTTTTCAGAGTCACTTGGGGGTGACTTTCGATCCTCTTCATGTACTGCTTCTTCTACTTCACCTATTTCAGAAGTAGGTGGTTCATGGGTCTCCTCATTTTTCTCCTTCAATCAAGCTAATTCATTTTTCCCTTTGGTTTTATTAAGATCAATATTTTTTCTCTCAGGTTGGATAGCCAAAAGTTCGAATCCTTTCATAAACTACTTGGTCATCTCTTCAATGATTTATATATGGTCCTCACCATCATTCACACACACATGATTTTCTCTCCAATTTTTTTTACAAGAAGGGCATAAACCTTTCCTCACTAACTCCACGTCTTCATTCTTGGGCCTATTTGCAAACACCACATCAGCATAGTCTTCAAAAGTCATGGTCTTTTGTATATTTTTACTCAAAGCAAGATATTCTAGATATGATTGATATTGTTGGGGCAAGGTTTTATATTTTGCTCTATACCTTTGTAACTCATTCATAGAATTATCCTTGGGTAGTGTGACACAGTCATCTTCATCAGATTCAAGGTCATAAGAATAATATTCATTTCTCTTGAAATTGTAACAAGTGTTGCATCATGGCACCTCTTCCTCAAACCATTCACATTCTACTTCATATTGCTCATAAGCATCTGCATATTCCTCATAAGAATTGTACTCATAAGATTCTTCATAATAGTAAGACGTGGCTTCAAATTATTCTTAAATGTATGGACCTAATACACAGGTGCAAGGACCATGCTCTGATACCACTGTAATGAACCTCTTTAAGAATTTTATTAAAAGGACCAATTTTTCACTTTTTCCCCAAATTCAACCTTTGACTAATTTTGATGCCTAGGTCTCCAATTGGCTCCAAATGCCTCTAAATATTCAGTGAAGGTGTATGGATGATATTTGTACTTGATTATGATGTTCATGGATGATTTATGACCATCAAAATACTTCCGCAAACTTGTTTAATATTCTGGACAAAGTATGGAATTTAACTAGCAATTTGGGGTTCAAATCCCCCCAGGGTAAGTACTGAAAATGACTCTCCAAATGCCTCCAAAATCACTCGAAATTATGAACAGAGGTAGGGGATGTCTGAGGGACATTATTTAGGTCTCATGCGCACCATTAATCAATTATTAAGTATGTTCTAACCTTCTCCCAAACAACAGCAAAAATCACTAGTTTGACCTTGGGGGAAATAGCATGAAATCTTCTTCAAATAAAATAAAACTGAGCAAGATGGCTCCAAATGCTTAAGTGCTGAACATGAAACTTGTAATACTCATCAATGGAAGTCCATACATCATAAATATATCAGATAAATATTCTTCCATTTGAAATCATCATCAATACATTGGCATACATCAATCTAGTGGGGGAATGGTCAATGTTTTCTCATTAATATTCCATTTTACATATAACCACTTGGTATTTCGACTTGAAACTTTCTGTAGATGAAGAAAAAAGTATATTAATCATATTACAACATAAATAGATCATGATAAGCTCTCCCAAAGAGTACAAGAGCTCACCAGAAACGCCCTCCCTCGAGGGTCAAGAATATGCCATCAAAACTGGAAATGGTTGAGAGAGCGTGGTGCACTAGAAGAAACCATGAGCTGCCCTTTAGCTTACACATACAAATAAACACTCCATTAAATCTCCAAATGAAATGTTTGAATGGCCTTTCCAATTACCAAATTGGATGGGAATCTTTCACCCTCGAAATTGGCTAAGGCAAGAAACTAGTCATCCACTAGCTCCCCCTCTTCACAAATGCAATTGCAAATTTATCAAATGATCAAAAGTTGGTTTCATTCTTTTTTATTGACATTTATAAACTTCTAATTTCCTCCATGGGTCGAATTCCTTCCAAGAGACTCATGCCAACTCAAGTTGGGAAGAAATTCCAAAGAACGCCACTTGTACAACAATTCCTAGTCTCCCACTTCCACCAAATCACATGTGGAAGCATCTTAGCTTCCCTAACTCCTTTAGTGCCCTCTTGGAGGCTATTTTTATCCCTGACATGTCATATGTCATCCTTCATGTCTGATTTGTGTCATAGGTGTCATAGCATCTTCATCATTGTTGTCATAGAGCTAGGGAATCTAGCCCAAGTGTCTCACTAGCTCCAAATTGCCTCTTCCTCTTCCATGGGAGTTACTCTTCCTCTACATTTCGACCTTATGAGTCATGCAATGAATAATACCTTTTGAACTCCCCCAAGTATGTTACCATTCACCTTGAATTCGAATTGGTGAAAGAATGATGCCAAGTGTAGTGGGGAAATCTAGCCATATGTGGGCCCCCCTTCCTCCATGTGTCTTCATGATCAAATGCTACTTTGATTTTCACTTGTATATATTTATTTAGCTCCTTTATGAAATATTTATGCCATTCTAATGTTCAGACATCATTTATTATTCCCCTTATTCCAAATCCCAAAGCTTCCACCCAAAACCTAGGAAACTAGTAATTTTCCTCCTTGGCAATTATTTGACCCTTAGCATCAATTTGACAAACTCTAATGAATATGTCCAATGTGCTTAGGCCATTGTGACCCAATGCCAATTTGGGATATGGCAGTTTCAAAAGGAACCCTAAATACTTTAGGCCATTTTATACGCCCACCTACATGAAGTCAAATTGAGAGCAAATCTAGTCAATGGAGATTTGATCCAAATTCATAAAAGTGATAGAAGATTTCTTGGCATTGAGAATCATTCCTGTAGCTTCTACAAAGAGGGCATGATTTTTTTTAAGCTTTTGAATATCCCTCCTAGAGCCATCGGAGAAGATAAGAATATCATCTACAACTAGTAGATGAGTGACCCAAATAGTCCCGCCAATATGAATCCCTCTAAAAGCACCATTGTTCTTAACTTGATGAAAAAATCTACTCAAGCCCTCAACCACCAAAATAAATAGAATAGGGGCAAGTCAAAAGTCTTGTCTTAAGCCTCTCCTTGGCCTAAAGAAGGAAGATGCAATACCATTTATCAAAATAACAAAATATATTGATTGAACACAAGAGAGAGTCGAATCAACAAAATGCAGCGAAAAATCAACCTGTAATAGCACTAACCTCAGGAACAACCAATTAACACGATCGTAGGCTTTAGAAAGATCCACTTTAACAATAGTAGCAGGCTAATGATTCACCTTAGTTGAATGCAAAACTTACTGCGCAGTACCAATATCATCATAGATTTGCCTTCCTTCCAAAAATGGAAATTGTTCTTGAGATACAGACCTGGAAAGAATACCCTTAATCCTGGTAGCAATGACCTTTGCAATCAGTTTGTATATGCAATTACATAAAGAAATAGGCCTGCAGTCTTCTAGAGTAGCGACTGGATCCGACTTTGGGAAAAGTGCAATAATCATGGAATTAAATGCAACTAGCACCCTCCCATTCCTCCTGGATTCCACTACAATTGAAAGAAGATCAGGTTCAAAATGGTCCATAAAACCTGAAAAGAATTCCACAAGCAACCCATCGGGGCCTGAACTTTTATTCAATATAGAGTGAATGCCCCCCTTTAGTTCCCCGAGAGACACTTCTTGCAATAAGGATGCCTGGTCATCTTCATTCACATAAGAAGGAAAGAGAGTAGATAATCTAAACATTTGAGCAACTGATGCTCTTTCATCTTCCTTGAAAATTTTGATAAAATGATTAACCCTAGAAGTAGCAAGATCTCCAAAGCTTGTAACCTATCTACCCTCCTCCTCCTCTAGACACCAAATATAATTCATATGAATCCTGCGCTTACATGACTATGAAAAAAATTGTATTATCACCCCCTTTTTGAAGCCAAATTACCCTAACTGTTTATCTCCACATAACTTCATTTTCATCTAGAATCTTCCTTCTCTTCACTTCAAGCTCCATAATTAATTGTTTATGATAAGCTGAAACATATCCCTAAGGATTATTAGAATGAACAGATTCCAATTGTGATTCTATAATGCAAAGTTGTTCATCATGAACTTTCCTCCTTTCCATAGCCCAAGTGATAGTGTGATCCTTTATACACTTGAGATTGTTTAAGAACTGTATCCCCACTAAGACAGGACTAAGGGGATCATATGGAATCCACAACCTTTTAACCATCTGAATATAGTCATCATGTTCTAATCAATGAGAATTGAACTTAAAGGGGATTGGAGGTTTTACCCTCGCTGCCACCAATTCCATAAAAAATAGGGAAATGGCAATTGCTATAACGCTAACAGAATGGAGTCCCCACATGCAAGTGAGTCTAGAATAAACAAAACTGATGGATTATGGGTCTGTACAAGTCTCTTCATAGCGAACTTTTTTTAGGGTAGCCCCAATCCTCTATAGTTAGAGACATAATTAACATTAAATAACTATGAATTTGAGATGACATGCTCTAAGAGTCCCTTTGATGGTTTTTTGATGCCCTACATTGACGTCCAAAACTGCTTGTTCCATAGTCGAGGCCATGACTGATTTACGTCCTCGTATTTTGTTGGTCACTACCGGACTATCCTTAGAGAAACCCCTTCCCAACCAAAAGCAATTAAATCTTTTTTGATTGAGTGGGGTCTGAAAAAATATCTTGAACCACTAGGCCCCTTCAAAGTGCCCAGATCCCCATCTGAAAGATTGGATATTGAGACCAACAACTGACCATAATCATGTGGACTTTGAGAGGGAGTTAAATCCCCAAATATCGACCTAGGCAAAACTGGATCCTTTGACTGAAGGGGGGCATAAAGAGAAATTTGAACCTGCAAGTCCCTCCAAAGAGAGAAACATTAGGAGCATCATGTTCCAAAAGGATAGACTCGACCAATGAATTCAACGAAATAGACTTCAGCTTCAAATGCTTTGAGAAAGACAATCCTTGAAACCCTTGACCTCCCAATGCACTCCACAAATGATTATGTCTATCACCAAACAACAAAGAGCCCACATCTTCTCCGGGGATGTCATCCAATGCCATATTACTATGCTTGAAATCTACAACGGAAGACTCCACTAGATTAGGGCATCTCCAAATAGGACTCTGTACCTCCAATTCACCAGCCCCGGGGAAAAAGAAGATAAAACAACCTCCTCAGCTTCTAACCTCCTAGTAAACAAAAACCCACATAACCCCCAAAACAAAACGGCACTCCCCACACTTGAAGGCAACAAAGAAGGGAACCCCTTCAAAATCTTTTTATTCTTAATTGAAAGGGGTTAGGTTTTAAGAACTTAGGTATTTATATAAGTGAAGAATGTGAAATTTTTTAATGTATTATTTATTTGAGATGTAACTATCCACCTAACACTTTTCAAGAAAGTCATGGGTTGTTTTATTGAATATCCCATGTGTTTGAGTTGAATTTGAGCACTCAAATTTAATGGAAAGGAGCCATTATAAATTTGTATTCATTAATAAAATGTGTTTCAAAAGTATTTATAAACATAAATGTTATTATCCATTATATTATTTGAATATTGTTTTTAAATTTTTTATTTGTTCTCAAAAAAGAATATTAACAAAAAGATAATAATGAGATTGGAATTAACATAATTTTTTAATTCAATAATTTTTTTTATCTCCTTAAGTTTTTTATATAATTTTCTTACAATATCCCTTTTACACCAATAAAAATAATTACCATCATACATCAATTTTATACTAGGATCTATATAAGTTTAAAATAAAATCAATATAATTTAATCCTTTTTGTTTAAGTAGATATTATTTGCATTTTTTCTTATGGGAACATCATGTTACAAATCTCCTCCATATTAAATGTAATGTCCCCATTCAAATAATTGTATAGCAGATAATCCCCATCAATCCTACCAAGTTCCCTAGGTTGCATGGGTACATTGAGAATTGTAATAAGGGAGCAAAGGAATAATGTTTATACATTAGAATAGTCCAAGTATTTAATAAATAAGTTGAATAAATGAATCCAAGAGGAATTATAGGTGGAAAATGGTTTTGAGGACATTTGGAGGATGTGGGACCCACACTAGCTTGGTTTCTCACTGCCACATGGCAAATCTCACTTGCCATTTCGAATCCATGGGAAGGAAAACATTATTGGGTGAGTTGGTAAGGCATACACATGGCATTGAGCATCTTAGGTCGAAATGGGATGGAATAGTAACCTCCACGGAAGAGGAAGAGTCAAATTGGAGACTAGAGGACACTTGGGTTAGATTCCATAGTCTTATGACAACAATGATGAAGCATCTATGACATATATGACAAAATTCAGATCTGACTTCTGACATCTAACCATTATGACATGTCAGCCCCAAAAATAGGCTCAAGGAAGGCGCTCATGGAGTTGGGGGAAGCCAAAGAGACTCCTACTCGAATTTGGGAGAAGATGGAGGCTTGGAACCTAGGAGACAAGTGGCAAATGTGGAATATTTCCTAAGTGGAAATCTCTAGAAGCTAATGAGAGGATTTCGACCCTTAGAAGGCTAATGTTGGTTATAAAATGTAGAAATCAAGTATGAGAATGGCTTTTGATGATTTGAGAAAATTTGCATTTGTGAAGAGAGAGCTAGTGAATGACTAGTTTCTTGCCTTAGCCAATTTCGAGGGTGAAAGATTCCCATCCAAGTTGGTGTTTGGAGAGGCCACTAAGGTTTTTCATAGTGCTTTAATGGAGTTTGTATTTGCAGGTAGCAGCTACAGGAAGGTTCATGGTTTGGTTTAGTGCAACACATCCTCTCCACCATTTCCAGTTTTGAAGGCATATTCATGCTCCTTGAGGGAGGGCGTTTTTGGTGAGCACTTGTACTCATTGGGACAGCTTCATATAATATATTTCTAATTGTAATATCTTCATATCCCCTGTTCTTCATATTCAGAAAGTCTCAGGTCGAAATACCCACTGATTGTATGCAAAAATATTGATTAATGAGCAAACAATGTCAATTTCCCCACTACATTGATGTATAGCATGATAATGCTGATGATTTCGAATGAATGGATGATTCTCTGATACATTTATGATTAATAGACTTCCATGGATGTATTTTACAAGTTTCATGTACTGTACTTGAGCATTTGAAGTATTTTTACTCAGTTTAATTGCATTGGGAGAAGAAATAGTGCCATTTCCCCAAGGGTCGAATTAGTGATTTTTGCAGCTGAATGGGAGAGGGTTGGAAAAGAGATAACAATCAATTAATGATGCACATGAGATCTTAATAACATCCTTAATACATCCCCTACCACTGTTCATATATTCGAAGGATTTTGGAAGCATTTGGGAGGCCATTTTCATTGTTTACCCAAGGGGGATTTGATGCATATATTGCTAGTTAAAATACCATACATTGACCAGAATACAAATCAAATTTGCAGAAGTCTTTTGAGGGTTATAAATCATCCCTGAACTTAATATTCAAGTCTAAATATCATTCATACACCCTTACAGAATATTTGGGAGCATTTGGGTTAATTTGGAGGCCAAAACAGTAAAACTAGTCAAAGTTCGAAATTGGGGAAAAATTGGAAAATTGGGCATTTTCATAAATTTTTGAAAAATGGACATTACAAGTGGTATCAGAGCATGGTCTTGGCACTTGATGGTATTAACAAGAATCCAAACAAATAAGCCACCACCCTTTGAACCAGTAGTTGAAGAAGTTTTGGTTGAAGAAGAGATAGTAGGAGAAAAAGAGCTTTTTTCTAAAATAATGGGTAGAGAGGAGGATGAAGAATTAAGACAACAGGAGAAACTTATTGAAACCTTAGAATCACGTTTCTCTAAACTTTCCACTAGCATGGACAGAATGGGTAACAAAATTATGCAAGGATTGGAATTGTTGATCAGCCAACTTGGAAGCAAATAGGTGATAGAAGATAACAGTGGTTCACACTCAGGGGAAAAGATGAAAGGGAGTGAGCATATTTTTTCAAGCACAAGACCACATAATAGACCTAATGAATTCCAAAGCACACAAAGGCATACTGCACCTAAATTTCTCATACCCAAAGAAGAGCCTGGCATTCAGACGGATAGTATTAAACTAGCAACTGATTGAAATGGGTTGAGCAAAGAGTGTAAAAGAGGATTACCATTCAGTGACTATATTGATGCTATACATAAAATGAAAAGGAGGGAAGACAATAGGATTCCATTCCAAAACAAAGAATTAAATAGTGCTATTGGAAAAATGTCACTTCCTACTTTTGATGGTTCTTCTCAAAATTTTGCTAACACTTGGGTGCAAAAATTGGATGTGTATTTTCAGTTGAATCCTATGCTGGAAGAGGATGCATTAAAAATGGCCATTTTGCATTTGGAAGGAGATGCCAATGAATGGTGGTTTCATGGATTGAAAACCTTGGGTCATAATCAGGTTAAAACATATGGGGAATTTATTGATAGAATACTAGAGAGATTTGAACAAAAAGATCCATAATTGCCTTTCAAGGAACTAGCTCAATTGAAGCAGACTAGGACCCCTACTGAATATATGTTGGACTTTCAAAAACTATCAGTTAAGGTGGCTGATGTCTCTATGGGAAGGTTAGTATTGTTGTTCATTGAAGGTTTGGCTAAACCCTTAAAAGGTTTGGTCAAAGCCCACAATCCAACTACATTAAAAGATGCAACGAGCTTGATTAGGGATCTCCAAAATGTGCTTCCTAGAACAAGATTTCCTCCCAAGCCTAGCTACAAATTTGAAAAGAAACCTTGGCAAAGGGACGGATATGATAAGAAACCTTTTCAAAGAGAGTCATTTGAAAGGAATAAAAAAGAAGGACCAAACAGGGATGAACTTCGAAAAAAGAAACTGTGCTTCACATGCTTCCAACCATGAACACCGGGGCACAAATGTACTAAAGGAAAGGCTCAATACATAGAAGTATTTTATGATAATGAGGGGTATGATGGGGCTAAGGATGAAGATGGACATATTTCAGATCAAGAAGAGACATATGAGACAGCAGTAGAAGAGTAAAGACAAGAAGAAAATCAGCCTTCACCGGACAAAGCAAGAATGGCAGTGCTTTCAGCAATACCTCGCTATCATACTATCCGATGCAAGGGTGTGGTACAAGGACAAAGGACTTCAGTTTTGGTAGATGGAGGATCCACCCATAACTTCATTGATGCAGAGATGGTGGAGAAAAGAAAGATACCTATTGAACCATTTCATGGCTTCACGGTGGTCATTCCCGATCACAACACAATGCAATGCAAAACACGGGTTCCAAAGCTGCAAGTCACCGTAGGTAACTATACTTTTGTTGATAGTTTTTATGTGGTTGATGTTGCTGATACTAGTGTGGTTTTGGGAGTGCAATGGTTGTATTTAATAGGAGAGCATACAGTAAATTATCAAATTCCTGAAATGAAATTCCAAGATTCAAAAGGGGTACAAAGAGTTGTGAGAGGGCAGCACACTTATCCGAATCAAGTAGTGACTTGCAATAGTATGAGATTTATATTGAGACATGGGGACATAGAATGGGATGTTGAATGTCATATTACATCTCCCAAGCCAAATATAAAGATTGTTGAACACCCAAAGGAGATAGAGAGACTTTTGCAAAAATATGAAAAAGTTTTTAGAGACCTTCCACATGGTAGACCACCGGATAGGGGGGTTGAGCACAACATTATTTTGGAGGAGGGTACTTCACCCATTCAGATACCACATTATAGACATCCTAAAAAGTTCAAAGATGAGATTGAAAAATCCATCCAAGAACTCCTAGAGTTGAAACTCATTAGACCAAGCTCTAGCCCTTATGCTTCTTCAGTAGTGCTAGTGAAGAAAAAAAATGGAACATTGAGAATGTGCATAGATTTTAGAGCCTTGAAAAAAAAGACTATCAAGAATAGGTATCCTATTCCTAGGATTGATGAGCTCATGGATGAGCTGCATGGGGCCAAATACTTCTCCAAATTTGACATTAGATCAAGGTATCATCAAATTCGAATGAAAGATGAAGATGTGCAAAAGACCGCTTTTCGATGTCATTATGGTCACTTTGAATTTCTTGTCATGTCTTCAAGCATGCATGAATAGGATCTTTTGCAAGCAACTAAGAATGTTTGTTTTGGTTTTCTTTGATGACGTTCTCATTTACAGTAAGACATGGGAAGAGCATTTGCAGCAATTAGAGATTGTGTTGAAAGTTTTGCAAGAAGAGTCCTTATTTGCTAAGTTGTCAAAGTGTGAATTTGGGATGAAAGAGTTACTGTATCTTGGGCACATTATTGGGCAAGAAGGATTGAAGGTACGCATGGAAAAAATCAGGGCTATCTTAGAATGGCCATCACCAAAAAATATTACCGAATTGAGAGGATTTATTGGCATATGCACCTACTACAGAAAATTTGTGAAGGGTTTCTCCAAGTTGACTTCTCCACTCATTGATTTGACTAAGAATGATGCTTTCAAGTGGGATGAAGAGGCTGAAAAGGCCTTCCAAAAAATGAAAAAGGTAATGAGTAGTTGTCCCATACTTGCACCTCCTGATTTTAGTAAACCTTTTGTTGTGGAATAGTGATGCTTCAGGTGGAGGAATAGGGGCTGTCCTAAAGCAAGGCCAACACCCCATAGCCTTGAGAGCAGAAAGTTGCAGCCTCATGAAAAACTTTACTCCATCTATGATAAAGAAATGCTGGCCATTATGCATGCATTGGCCAAATTCAAACAATACTTGGTGGGCAACAAGTTTGTGGTGAAAACTGACCACAATAGTCTAAGACATTTTCTCACCCAAAAAGATATAAATGAAAGGAAATAAAAGTGGGTAAGCAAAATTCAAGCTTATGATTTTGATATTTAATATGTCAAGGGAAAGAATAATATGTCAAGAAGACCTTCTTTTTCTCTCATGGACATTGCCAAGGATTGGAAAAACATGCTACTAGTTGAATATGCTAAAGACAAATTTGCTTGTGATGTGTTGGATAGAATCAAAGGGGATCATAACTACGGGATTTTGAATGGGCTGATATATTATAAGGGCATAATTTATTTAGTTCAGAACTCAAAGCTCAAGTACCAAATTTTGCAAGAAGCACATGATTCCCCACTAGCGGGCCATCCGGGGATCTTCAAAACTTATAGACAGTTGAGGCAAAGGTTTTTTTGGAAAGGGTTGAAGGAAGATGTTCAAAAATATGTGAATGAATGTAAAGTGTGTCAACAAAACAAATCAGAACTCACATGTCTAGCTGGGCTATTACAACCATTGCCCATTCTGGAGCAAAAATGGGACAGTATCTCCATGGATTTCATCAATGGTTTGCCTAAATATTTGGGTAAGGATTGCATCTATGTGGTAGTGGATAGGTTGACAAAATTTGCTCATTTTTTTGCTATTACATCATCTTTTAGTGCTGCACAAGTGGCTGATATTTTTTTCAAAGAAATATTCAGATTGCATGGGCTCCCCAAGAGCATTGTCAGTGATAGAGATAGTAGATTCATGGGTGCCTTTTGGCAATAACTTTTTAGGTTGGTGGGCACTCAATCGACTCCAAGTACCAGCTATCATCCACAAACTGATGGACAAACAGAGATGGTGAATCAATGGTTGGAAGGGTACCTAAGAAACTATGTGGAAGAGCAGCAAAAAGCATGGGCAAAATGGCTACACTTGGGTGAGTTTTGCTACAACACCACTTATAATATGTCAATAGGGATGTATCCTTTCAAAGCATTATATGGTTATGATGCACTCACATTTGTTGAAATCATATTTGGTGATAGTAGAGCCCCAAAGGCTAAAGATTGGGTGGAAGAAAGCCAAGATATTTTAAAGCTCTTGAAAGACAATTTGCAAGTTGCTCAAAATCAACAAAAACAATATGCTGATAGACATAGAGAAGAAAGAACCTTTCAGGTCAATGATTTAGTATATTTAAGTTTGCATCCATATAAGCAAACATCTCTAAAAAAGAATGGAGCAGAAAAATTAAAACCAAGGTACTATGGGCCATACAAGGTAGTGCGGAAGATTGGAGAGGTAGCATATGAACTAGAACTTCTAGAAGGGAGTAAAATCCATAATGTATTTCATGTTTCTTGTCTCAAGAAAGCCATTGGTCAACAAATCATCACTTCAGAAATACTTCCTCCCTTGGATGCTGAAGGTCAGCTCACACTTGTTCCAGAAAAGATTTTGAAGACACGGGAAAGGAGGTTGAGGAGCAGAATTATCAAAGAATATTTAGTACAATGGAAGGACCTACCAAATGAAGATGCCACATGGGAAGAGGAGAAGATTTTGCAGTATCCTAATTTGCAATTGCTTGAGGACAACCAATCTTGGGTGGGGAGGGCTGTAATGTCCCCATTCAAATAATTGTATAGCAGACAATCCCCATAAATCCTACCAAGTTCCCTAGGTTGAATGGGTACATTGGGAATTGTAACAAGGGAGCAAAGGAATAATGTTTATACATTAGAATAGTCCAAGTATTTAATAAATAAGTTGAATAAATGAATCTAAGAGGAATTATAGTTGGCAAATGGTTTTGAGGACATTTGGAGGATGTGGGACCCACACTAGCTTGGTTTCTCACTGCCACATGGCAAATCTCACTTGCTATTTCGAATCCATGGGAAGGAAAACATTATTGGGTGAGTTGGTAACGCATACACATGGCATTGAGCATCTTAGGTCGAAATGGGATGGAATAGTAACCTCCATGGAAGATGAAGAGTCAAATTGGAGACTAGTGGACACTTGTGCTAGATTCCCTAGTCTTATGACAACAATGATGAAGCATCTATGACAAAATTCAGATCTGACTTCTGACATCGAACCATTATGACATGTCAACCCCAAAAATAGGCTCAAGGAAGGCGCTCATGGAGTTGGGGGAAGCCAAAGAGACTCCTACTCGAATTTGGGAGAAGATGGAGGGTTGGAAACTAGGAGACAAGTGGCAAACGTGGAATATTTCTTAAGTGGAAATCTCTAGAAACTAATGAGAGGATTTCGACCCGTAGAAGGCTAATGTTGGTTATAAAATGTAGAAATCAAGTATGAGAATGGATTTTGATGATTTGAGAAAAATTGCATTTGTAAAGAGAGAGCTAGTGAGTGACTAGTTTCTTGCCTTAGCCAATTTCGAGGGTGAAAGATTCCCATCCAAGTTGGTGTTTGGAGAGGCCACTAAGGTCTTTCATAGTGCTTTAATGGAGTTTGTATTTGCAGGTAGTAGCTACATGAAGGTTCATGGTTTGGTTTAGTGCAGCACTTCCTCTCCACCATTTCCAGTTTTGAAGGCATATTCATGCTCCTTGAGGGAGGGCGTTTTTGGTGAGCACTTGTACTCATTGGGAGAGCTTCATATAATATATTTCTGATTGTAATAGCTTCATATCCCTTGTTCGTCATATTCAGAAAGTCTCAGGTCGAAATACCCACTGATTGTATGCAAAAATGTTGATTAATGAGCAAACAATGTCCATTTCCCCACTACATTGATGTATAACATGATAATGCTGATGATTTCGAATGAATGGATGATTCTCTGATACATTTAGGATTAATAGACTGCCATGGATGTGTTTGACAAGTTTCATGTACTGTGCTTGAGCATTTGAAGTATTTTTACTCAGTTTAATTGCATTGGGAGAAGAAATAGTGCCATTTCCCCAAGGGTCGAATTAGTGATTTTTGCAGCTAAATGGGAGAGGGTTGGAATAGAGATAACAATCAATTAATGATGCACATGAGACCTTAATAACGTCCTTAATACATCCCCTACCATTGTTCAGAGATTCGAAGGAGTTTGGAAGCATTTGGGACGCCATTTTCATTGTTTACCTAGGAGGGATTTGATGCATAAATTGCTAGTTAAAATACCATACATTGACCAGAATACAAATCAAATTTGTAGAAGTCTTTTGAGGGTTATAAATCATCCCTGAACTTAATATTCAAGTCTAAATATCATTCATACACCCTTACAGAAGATTTGGGAGCATTTGGAGGCCAAAACAGTAAAACTAGTCAAAATTCGAAATTGGGAAAAAATTGGATAATTAAACATCTTCATAAATTTTTGAAAAAAGAACATTACATTAAAACACTCAAATTTAAGAGAAAAGAGCCATTATAATTTTGTATTCATTAATAAAACGTTTTTCAAAATTATTTATAAATATAAATGTTGTTATCCATTTATATTATTTGAATATTTTTTTAAAAACTTATTTCTTCTTAAAAAGAATATAGATAATGACCTCATTGAAATTAACATAATTCTTCAATTCAATGACTTTTCTTAATTTACATAAGCAGGGTAATTTTCTTACGACATCACTTTTGCACCATTAAAAATAATAATTACCAGTTTATTACCATTTCACCAAATTCACATGGAAATGCCCATTCGGGTTAAAAAGGCTAACTCGTGGGTTAGCATATCCTTGTTTGTTAATTCTACATCGAGAGATCATTATTATTTGTGAAGGGCGAGCGCAAGGTTCTGAAATTGAAGATGGGCAGCCTCTATGCTCTTGATTTCGATGGTGTCCTCTGCGACAGCTGTGGGG
Organism: Larix kaempferi; assembly: GCA_027924585.1. Classification (NCBI taxonomy): domain Eukaryota; kingdom Viridiplantae; phylum Streptophyta; class Pinopsida; order Pinales; family Pinaceae; genus Larix; species Larix kaempferi. Next base: position 5,263,217 of record BSBM01000712.1, on the reverse strand, counting down.
AGAGCTCCGCCTCTGCCCTTAAGGTAATCCCCGTCTCTCCAATACCCATACTCCCTTACAAATCTAGCAATGGATAACCCATACCCACTTACAATTCTAACAATGGATACCCGAAGGCTATTACATATTGCATCTTCGAATTGGCTTTGATCAATAGCAATGAATTATTTTATGTTTTTGGGTTGCAGGCAGCAAAAGTCAGATGGCCTCACCTTTTCGCCGGAGTCGAACCCGAGACTGAAGACTGGATACTTGATAATATGCGCACTGTAAGTTTAAGCTGAAGTCCTGATGAGTGTCATGGTCAGTATATATTGCAGACATCTATGCGTACTAATGTAGGGAAAACTATGTAAACAATGGACAGATAAACTGAAAGGAAGTGTTAATGTGTGAACTAGATTCCATAGAGGCATATCTTACTGTGGTAATAGCTGTCAATTACGGATATCCCGTAGAAAACTTCCATAAGACTAATTTTGATTAAATGAACGGGCAACATTCACTCTGTCTCTTTGAAAGCACCATTTTAGCCCATTAAATAGGAAACGGTGATCTATTCTGTCCAATTCACCCTGGTGGGTTGGGATGGTTGAGACATCAATGGACCATCAAGGTATAAGAGAAATCTAACATGGTATTAGAGCCCAGTTTTTGATATCGTCTAGATTCCATGTATGGAGAGGCAAGTTGTCTAGGGTAGACAGCTGTCCGAAGGTTTCACTTGGTAGTATCTCCGAGCTTCAATGGCTGAAGAAGATTCGTGCTGTGTTTGGCACGTGGACCTGAGAAGGGTTGTGGTGTGTGAAACCCTAGTTGATCAAGTTAATGGAGATTGAAGCTTGTTCATTGGAGTTGCAGTAATGGCCTTTCCCAATATGCCAGAGAGTCACTTGTTGGAGGGAGCCTCCAACTTTGTGCAGTGGAAGTTGAGATTGTAGAACCTCCTAGAAATGGCACAGTCATGGTACCTTGTGGAGAAGGTGGTTGTGCTACCTACAAAGCCCAAAGATTTAGCAGAACACAACAAGAAGTCAGTGGTAGCGAAACAAATTCTGTTAAATTCGATCAAGGATCACCTGATTCCTCATATCTCTGGGAAAAAGACTGCCAAAGACATGTATGATGCCTCAAGAAACGTGTACTAGAGTGTGAATGTATTTGAGAAGATGCTCATGATGAACAAGCTCATCTCTACCCGCATGAGCAAAACAAATACAATAGCAAGCTATCTCATGAAGGTAACAAAGCTGAGAGATTGTTGCAGATGGGGACGCAGTTGAGGATAATGAGCTAGTTTGACTTTGTATTTCTCTAAATGGCTTTAGTCCACTGTGGCACAACTTTGTCCAAGTTATTTGTAGTTGGGAGCATTTACCTAATTTCAGGTAGTTGTGGGAAGCTTTCATTAGAGAGGAGATGAGATTACAACAAGTCTCAACTAGTTACAAGGACGGGGAAGATATACCAGACCTAGCCCTCATAATGAAGCTGAGGATAAGGGTAGGAAATGAGGACTCGGAAGGGTTTAGAAGAGCAAGGAGGAAGAATTAGATTCTTCATGTCAGGGGAATAAAGACTTGTCATATCTAGTGCTTCAGGTGTGACAAGCACAATCACTATGTTTCTTAGTGTTTTGAAAGGAAGAAGGGAAAGGGCAAGCAGCAAGAGTTTGCAGGAAGTGCAAAAGCTTCAAGTGTAAATGAGTTGACTGCCAGGCTTGATACTACCTTTGCCATGGTGTCGTCTCTTTCAATGAGCACAGTTTTAGGTGTTGGATGGTATGTGAAAATGGAGCTTCCGAACATATGACTTATGACAGAAATATATTCAACAGGTAATAAGAGCAAGACAGAGGATTGCATGTGGAGTTAGGTGATGATGCTACGTATCTTTTGGAGTGATTGGCTCCATATCTTTCCAAATGCCTTCAGTGTCTTGCGTGATAGATTTACAATGTTTGCTGAGTTTGATGGTTAGCAGGTCACAACTAGAGACAACAACCATGGATTTGGTCACGTTTTGGCTAGAGGAGAGTGAGAAGGTGGCCTTTACAGGCTACTCACAGATCCTGTTGAGCAGGTATGGCAGGAAGGCATGATGGAGGAGTGTGCCTCTAGACTTGAGGAGACAATTATAAAACTGATCATGGAATCAGTGATCGGTTTCTTGATTGCCGATGGCAGTATGGAAGAGTAACATAACAAGGTTGTTACAGAAAGATTCTCTTAGCAAGAGGGAGCTGACCTCGATGAGACTCTTGCTCTAGTTGTTAGAAGATTCTCCTGAGAAGAGGGAGTTGCTCTGGATGGGCTGATGCATGCACTGCCAATTTCGAATTCTAGTATCAATTAGTTTGTACTCATGTTGGGCCTTTCTAAGTTTAGTGTAGATTTCAATTTGTTATTTTTGATAGATCTGATAGACTTGTCTTAGCCTTGTATACAGAGCACATTATTTTAGGAAATTTGAAACAGTTCAAGATGTGGTGTGAGAAGATGTTGATCAGTGAAGATGGCATGAAGGACGGAGAAGGTTGGCAGGTTACTGATGGAGTGTTCCTTGTACAAAAGGTTTTCACCTTGAAGATTCGGAAGAGAGTTCAGAGTATAGAAGGAAGCATTGATCCATATTCATGTGTCTTCAGGTTTGTTCATGGTCAACCGTTTGACCAGGCCCGTAGTACAGAGGAGATTCCAGATGTAGAAGGAGTATCTTGTGTTTGGTAGAGGACACTTTCTCTGTAAGAGGGAGTGTTGAATTTTATTACTTTAGAAAGTGTACAACAGAGTGGCATTAATGGCAATAGTGAGTAGAGGAGAACTGGGTGCATATAGAGAAGGGATGTGTGACATGTGTGCATCTTTGTACAGTAGTGCGGCAACCCTTCTCTAACAAAGTTCTCTATAGTATTATAGCAGCTCCATATAACCCTCTTCCAAAAATTCTGTACAACAGCAATGAGGGTGCAAGAGCATTTATGGAGAGAAATATAGAGGGTGCATGCATGCCAAAAGCATGTATATGTCATCCTTAGTTTAGTTCTTGTTTAGATGCCTTTAATATTTAGCAGTTCAGTTCTATTTCTAGTTTTTCTTTGGTTAGTGTTTGCATGCACAATTAGAGGATGCAATTTCCTAGTTAAGCAAAATGCTCATGCATGTGGATTCCAGTTTGATTTAGGGCATAGATCTCTAGGAGAATGCATGCTTGCATGGTAGTTCATCTCCAGTAGAATGCACTTCACTTAGGTTCATCTATCCATGCAAGGAAGGTCCTTTAGGGTTAGGGTTTAATATTTTATGTTAGGTTGTACCTTCTAGTCTATAAAGGACAAGGTTGGGGTATAGGTTTTATTAATTCAGTTTTCAGTTCAATAGTTATCCGTTTGTTGTTTTACTGTAGCAGGTTTTCATTTTCAGACATAATGAAAAGCAACAAGAAGTTTTGACAGTTAATTTACTGTATTTCCATTATATATCTTCTACAATATGTGTTTATAGATTCTAAGCATTAATTACAAAATACAGTTTTGAGTAGCTTGAAGTTTCCGCTGTTTAATTTCCTATGGAATTATTTTAGAATGCAGAATCTGTTTGCCATGTACTAGAAAATCTAGTTGGGCTGAGTACAATCATCATGGTGAGGTGTAAGAGTCCGACATTCTTCTTGTCAGAAGTAATGTCAGCCATCATTTCCTCATTTCTCTCTTTGCCATTGACTTTAGTATTCAATGCATTCATTTTCATGTTCATCCTCTACATAGTTCATGCTGTGTTCTCCATTGCTAACCATTACCAATATGGAAATTAACCAAAACCAACAATGTGAAGAGGAAATTGTAGACTTGGGATGAAATATTGTTGGTTTTAGGTAAGCATAGAGGTCAGGCAAGTCAAGAACCCTTCACCCACTATGCATTTGCTACTCTTTGGATGCTTGAGAGCCAAGTATTGTTTTGGTAGGCAGTTTTGAAAAAGCATGCAGTAGATTGGGCTCTTTTTGCCCCATTGAAGAGCATTGGAGAGAAGAATATCCTCGAGGGACTGTCGAGGAAAGAAAGGGAAGATCATCCTTGTGATGTTGGGGTGGTGGAAGAGACTTCCTTGTTTGTTAATGACTAGATGAGATGCCTGTAATGCTCTATAGTGAGCAGATTGGTTGAGCATGAGAGCTGATGTGTTCGGATTTGAGAGATAGAATCCCGTAGCTTGGTCCCTTCACCTTGGTGGCATCATAGCCCGGCTTGGGGGTGGTATCTGCGCTGGATACTTATGGTTGGGTGGAAAATTGTTCTCATGCAGCCAACTTCTTGGAACAATTTTTGTTAAAGGATAAGTGTGTTATCATTGGTTATGAATATATAACATTATGTTTATTTTTTGTCATGAAAATCTATGTACCTTGCATGCTATGTATGATTATGCTTGATTTTGTTCATGGGCGTCTAGTTTCCATGAATTTCGATGAATCCATGCTAGTTTAATCCACTACATACTTATAGGGAGGCTTATTTAATTGCTGTTGGGGGATAAGTCCTCTAAGGGCCAAAATATGAAGGCCCTATTCATGGCTACCTGTCATGTGGCTAGGAGTGTTGGGTAGGGACGTTACATAAGCCATAGTTACATTTAGCATTGTCTATTAATAGGTTCTTCCATTTGGCTAGGAATCATTCCTTTGCTCTATGATATGATGGCAATGTAGTGACCTTCATCTTTAAAATTATTTCAATTATCTTGAATGGCTTTTTTAGGCAGATTCTTAACCCAACTTGGTTGTTGTCCTTTTGCTACCTTGTCAGTTTGATCCATGTTCTCTTCCACTATATAATCAAAGATATTGACAATATTGCAGATAGGAGAGACATGTAATTCTTTCGGTAGATTCATAATATGAGCATGCTTTCCCAATTTTCTTAAAATCCAAATGGGCCAATTCTTGTCACCTATAATTTATTATATTGGCCTTTGGAAAACCATGTTTTTTTTAATAAACCATCACCATATCACCGATGTAATTCTTTTAATTCTCTTCATCAACTCGATTCTTGTAGTCTTCCTTATGCTATTCAATGCTTTTTTGAATTTTCTTAAAGTCCATGATTTCTTTTGCAAATTGTCAGCAACAACAAAAATGCAAGTTTTTGATTGCACATGTCCCAATTTCGTCATTCCTCTAGGAAATTGTCTGTATAGGTTCCATCCTAGCCCCAAATCTATTTAACACCAGGAGTGAGAGATAAGATCAGATAAGATAATTTTATTAATGTCCAATGAATGGCCACAAAAGTAGGTCAATGGGACTGCACAATACAAATGATATCATTATAAAGCAATGGTACTAAAAAGTCTCCTATAAAAAGCGAGATACCTAAAGTAAATCATATCATGAGATCTATGCTATAGCATGAAAAACCCTTGACCCTGAGCATGGAAGGCTGTGTGATGAAGGGGATGTACAGGAGGAATGGATATAGGAACGAGAGTACAAAAGGAATGAGGTAGGTTTGTTATGGAATAGACCCATCTCTCCTAACTTCTGAGGCCGAATGAAGGAAACTCAGTATAGAATGATGACTAAAGGAGTGTTCGGTGGAAGATCAAGACCGCTGACTCTATTGTTGTCTAAAGGAGGTACCTTGTTGCTGAGGCCGAGAGGATCTCGTTTGCCTGTTGGTAGTGGATCTAGTCTGGTTGTGGCGTTGAGAACTTTGGGGTTGGGGGATGCTCCCATGGGTCTGCACCGATTGAGAGTCCAGTGCCATGCTCGTATCCATATGTCTCTTCGTGCCCCTACTTGAAGAGAGCACCAAAAAGAAGGAAGTGATCCACTAGATGGAATCTGGTATGGTATGGGGTTTGGAGAGTGTGGGCTTGGAGCCTAAGGGCCTCCTGTAAGTAAAGGGCCAAGCATCTTTGATTGGGATACTTGAAGAAATTGGTGAGGGTCTGGGTCCCTTTGAGTAAACAATGGAACCTTCCACGGATCTCATAGTATGTGGGGCAAAGGAAGATGAAGTGCTCCTCTGACTTGACCTTGTGTAGATGACACAATTGGTAGATCCTATCGACCCATAGAGTTTGGTGATCCATCTCGACCTAAAGTCTATGTGAGCCAACCCGAAATTGGCTCAAGGGGATATGGAGAGAGTGTGCCCAATGATGAGATTTAGATGGGGTTTGGATGATGAGTCCGTTCCTCACCTCCAAAAAGTGCTCAGAATAGAAGGCCATCTTCAGACATAACCCTTCTTGGGGGTTAGTCCAAGTGACCTGCACAAACCGCCTGTAAATGTCTTCTTGAATGATCCTATTCATATCCTACCGAGTAGTTAAGAGGTGGCTAGGTGCATTTAGGGAGTATTTGAAAGGGGGAAGATCCACTGAAATACCAATAGACCCCAAAATATCTGAAACTGTTGCAAACCAACATCTGGAACGACCAAGAGGACTAGATATAGCGATGGACTCTGATGATCGAAATGCTAAGTATGGATATCGATCTCGATTATTCACAGAGTCGACAAAACTTTGGAAGCGGTGTAGGAGTGAGACAAGAAGGAAAGTAGTCTCAAGCCAGAAGGGTCGAGCCTCGAACTCTATGAGAATGACGTTTTGAGGTATTGCCAGTTTGCATTTGATGATGCAGCGTAGGAGAAGTGTCTACACTCTCTCGGTTGAAGCTCGATCGACCTCAAGTAGGCTCAGTCCCCAAACCTTTGATCCATAGAGAATTACGAGCTTAATAACTTTGTCCATAAGAGACATCTTGGACGAGATATCCTGAAAATGGTGTTGGAAGCGCTGTCTCTCAAGGATGGCTAGGGACCCATACCTTTTGTTGACTCGAGGCTAAAGAGCATGTCTCAGGTTGAAGCAAGGCCTTGAAAACTGTACCCCCAAATAAGTGTAGCTGTCGGTGATCTCGATCCCCTCTCCTCGAAAAAAGAAATGGTTTTCCAAGAATACCTTCTTTGACTCATCGAAGATCATAACCTTGGTTTTACCCAAGTTGATTTTCAACTGTCGAAGATCGCAAAAGAGTGATAGAGTGTCCAGCTGTCTCTGCAGGGCCTTTGGGGATGAGGCCAAGAGGACCACATCATTTGCGAAGAGAGGATAAATATCAAGACTTGGTGCATATAGGTGCATGATGGCGATCGAGAGTGTCTTGGAGATGCATATGCTTCAGAGCCTCTGGAATAAGGCCTCACATGGAATAGAGTCGAATGCTTTCTGAAAGTCTACAAAGCAGCAATAGACTTTCGAAGAGAGGTGCCGTGCCTTTTCAATGATAGGCCAAAGTGTGAGGATGTGATCAATGGTCTGATGTGCAGGTCGGAACCCCGCCTACCCTTTAGCTCTAAGGAGTCACCTCTAAAGCTCCCAAAAAAGCCTCATGTATAGGGTTGCCACATAGAGTTTGGAAAATGTGTGGCCTACCATGAACGTTCAGTAATTATTTGGATTTGCACTAGACCCGATTTATGGATTGGGTGAATAATGTGATGTAACCAAGTGGGTGGGAAACTTGTATGAATGACATGGTTAAATAGATCGGCTAGGAGGCTATCCAGGGCAGGAAGACCATGCTTGAAGAACTCTGATTGAGAACCTTCCTCGTCTGCTATTTTGCTGGTGCTCATCTCCCAAATTGCTTCTCGGATATCTTAGTGGGAAAAAAGGTGTCAAGGGGGTGGAGGGATGGTAACAAGAATTGGAGGCTTCCTAGGGACATCGCAAAGAGCGAAGGTGTGGGTGAACATCGAAATTTGATCAAGATTTGGTGGCTGGGGGAGAGTGGTGGGCCAAAAGTTTTTTGGGAAATGGGTAAGGAAGGTCTGCAAGTCATGTAATTCTGTGAGATGAAGAGGTGTTTTTTGTGGCAGAGTAGGCAACAGTAAAAGGTTTTCAAGCTGGGGTAAGAACTACGGTCATGGGAGAAGGTGTGTTGAGGTTGACTATGTAGAGCTTTGTAGTTTGTGTCATACCACAGGTTCATAGGGCACGAACCAGTTTTTGGGGAATGGGGAGTGGACTAGGTGACATGGGGATAGAATTGGAGGGATGCTTCCCAAATAGCAGATGAGAGGGACTCGTATTTGGCGGATGCAGAGTTTAGTGATGAAAACTGGGAGTCAGAAGGAAGCAACTGACGGAGGTGGGAAGAAAAGGTATCTGCGTCTATTGTTAAAAAGAATAGTGATTTAGGGTGGGCCTAAGGGTGGAGGAGTTAGGGGGGTGGAGGGTCGGTTTGGAGGGAAAAATAGATAAGGGCATGTTCTGCTAGGGGGATGGGAATTACCGATAAATGACAAATAAAGGAGAGTAGGTCCTGGCTGGCTAAGACAGAGTCTACCACACTAGCACCCCCACTATGCATAAAGCATGTGAAGTGTTGGGAAGCGGGGAAGCAAGGGCGACCATTCAGGATCAACAGTGTATGAGATTCTTCGAGCTAGAGGAGGTGCCTACCATAAGCTGTAATGGGCCCCAAAGCATCATTTGAGAATCTATGAAGTCCCAAGGTCTTCGATTCAATCTCTTGAGTACAAAATGCTCCTCCAAACGATCATGTAGAGGGATCTAGAGAGCTTGGGTGTGGGTATTGAAGTCACCTAGAAGGATGACCTCCCCAATCTTTGAGTATTGAGTAATATCGACATGTAAATCTTGTTGAAATTTGTAGCTCAGACAAGTGTTTCTCTTTAGATATTAACTTTATAAAGTGTTTTTTAAAGTTAAAGTGATTTTTGTATTTAAAGATAAAGTGACTTTTTATTATAAAGTTGAGTCACTTAAGTGCTTTAAGTGATCTCAACAAGAAATTAAGTCGTGACCATTAGATCGAGAGAGGGAAAGACCTAATCTTGACCGTTTATCTCTTTGGAGATCTAGGTTTAGGGTTTTATCATTTAAAAGAATTATAAAAGGATCTAAAGTGAGGAGTGAGACACTTTTTTGTGAGAGGCACAAGAGTGTGAGAGAGTGTGTGTGAGGCACACAAGAGAGAATGTGTGAGAGGCACATTCACTTGAGAAAGAGATTTTCTCAAGTAGAGTGTATCATTTCATGGGAAGAGATTCAGAGATGGAGAAGGCAATATGAAATGGAGCTAGGGCAGCAGATTTGGTTATGCGTTTATCAGTCAATCGGGTTTCCGAGATTGTAATTTTTGTATTTCTTTAAGATTGAAATGGAAAGATACACTTGAATGCTAGTTTTCCCAAGTTGGGTTTCCAGGGTAAAATACTTGTGTCAAATGATGCGATTTTTTGTGTTATTTCTGTTGTGCATATAAAGTTAAGATTCCAATGTGTTTTCAGTTGTCATTTTTCCAGCAGTTAATGCTTGAATGTAATTGTTGAGGGTCAATAAATGATTGAAACTATTAACCAAGTTTGGAATAAGGAATTTTTAACATGGTATCAGAGCGAAGGCTCTAGAGGCGGGAAATCAGTTTTTCAAGGTTTTTGTAGGAGACCGGGACAAGGAAATTGGGAAAACAATAGGTAGAATTTTTTTGGGGCTGCGGTACAGTTCCGTACCGTACGGAATCCGTATAGGCTACACGGTCAGGCCAAAAAAAATTTCCAGGATTTTTTTTTGCAGGCTTGTTTTTCTGCGATTTTTTTTTTGGGAAAATCTACACGTGTAAATTTGTACAGTCAAAAAAAAAATTGCAGAAATTATTAATTTTTTGTGGAAATTGAATTTTTTTATTTTGGGTTTAATTAAATTTTTTTGCAGTTTATTCAGTGATGCATCTAGCTGTATGACGGGAATACAAGGAGTGTTTCTTAGGGATTTAGAGATAGGATCACACATGAAATGGAGGTAGTTGGATGGGTTGGATTCCAATTAGAGTCATGAGGTTCTCTGAAGGTGGTAGGAGGGATGCACTCTCAGTATCAGCTTTGGAGGACGAGGGTTATGAGGTGGTGTTTCGAGATGGAACTGTACTCATGTTCAGAGGGAGCAGGTGTTGAAATACTGAGAGGGGGGTGAATCAGTATTTGCCAATAATTAAATTTTAAACTAGAGCAAGTTGCTAATCACCAATCATAGCAGCATATCATCAACAGTCATAAAAAAAGATGCACAGTACACAAGATTTTTTACGTGGAAACCCAAGTCCTGGGGGTAAAACCACGGAAGCCTTTTATGATAAAATTTGACCCAGCAACAACTGGGGTTACAAATTTAATACAACTTCTCCAGCAACAACTGGAAGGGGCTACAACCCCTAGGCTTCGTCAGCTGCAACTGACGAGTTGCTACAACAGCTCAGCTCACAAAATTGTGAGTCCTAGCACCACCCTACCACCCTGAAAAGAAGGATTGCTGAACCTGTGGACCTGTCAAACCCTGTACTCTCTGCTGCTCAACACTGCTACAATAGTCTCAATCTCTGCTCAAACATCTGTGCATATCAACCAACAATCACAGCTCCTCAATACACTGCTGAATCATCAAGTTCTGTTCTATGAACTGCTGCTGCCATCAACTTGTCACCTCCTCATCACTGATGTTCAAGATGTCAACATGTTTTCTGAGAGAACACATTCACTACTGCTGTGATCAGTCAAGTCATCCAAAGAGTCTGCTTATGCATTGCTCATGCCAAGATGTCAAGGGGCCTTTTCTGCTCATATTAGGACTTCAATGATCTGCTCTAAGCACCTGTCTCTTAAGGCCATCACAGTATGTCACTAGTTACTGTCATAACATATTACTGCCACTGACATGCCAAGGCTGTCACACTCATCAAGTTGTCATCCTTTTTAAAAATTGCTAACAGACTGTCAACACTTGTTCACACACACCATTGTACTGGACTGTGCAAATAAAAACTTCTTAAGGCACACATACATACCTTCACCTTTCACTTACCTAGGTTGTCCATTCAAAGGATCTGTCTGTCAACCAATCAATTGTCAATACTGTCACTTGTCAAAACTCTGCTCATCATCTTGCACAACCTGCTGCTAAGACTCATCCCAAGTAATCAAAGGTCTGCTCATATGCCAATCATCAAAGATCTGCTCCTATTATACTCAAGTCTGTAGCATCAAACAAAACTTTTTCTTTGCAATTTCTGCCAAAACTTTAACCATTCTTCAAACACGTGTCTGTGGACTTCAACGATTTCAAGCATCTGCTATCTCAAGGATCTGGGATTTCAGTGTTCAACGTGTCAAAGTACCTCTCGATATCAATATCGAAGGAGTATGACTCTAGCAACCCTATTGATCATCCCCAGTTCCACAGCGTGAAGGAGTATCTTTCTTGTGATCTCAGAGTAATGCTCATGTTCTTGTCATTCTCACATTCATGCTTCAAAACCTACTTGATTGACTTGTAACCCTGTGTATGCTGCAGCTATTTTATTACACAAATTGGAAGAAAGATAAAGTTAAGAATGATTACTTACTGTTTGCTTGACTGTTGTTCGGATGCCTTCAACTGAATCTGCCTCTGACTTTAAGCCTCACCTACAGCTGTCTATACCCCGAAATAAGAACCTTGATCACACATTTTATTATATCATCTCTCATTCTTCTGCACAGTCATTCTTCTCAAGCTGTTGGATGAAGAAGAATACTGTAGCTGTCTTTAACTTTTCTGTGTCTAAGCTTTAATTGAAGAAAAACTGCTGTTGACTGAAGTTGACTGTGTAAAGGACCCGTTATATCTCTGTCTGCTAATAGAAGGGTTTACAGTGCTGCAACTTCAAACTAGAGCTCGGCTGTCAAAAAAAAAGAAAACTCTGTGTAGAGCACAGATACAAGGGACAGGTCTGGACTGCTTCCTGGACAGAACTGCTCCTCACTTAACAGACCTGTGGCCAACCTCCTCTCCACATATTAGACCTGCTTCCAGCTCACAATAGCCCTAACAGGGCTCGGCTTTCTTCTTGTTAATTTAGGGTTGCAAGGGAAGAGCTCTAACAAAAACCGGCTGCCCAAAAAGAGATAAAAAACAGACCAAACAAAAGGTTCGCTGCTGCTGCCAAGTTAGAGAGAGGATGCCCCACGAAAAATCAGAGCTCCACCGAAATTCAAATTTTCACAAAAATGACAAGTTTGACGGGTTATTTATAGTAGTTTTTCATAAAAGAAATATGGAGCCGACCTTGCAATATATAATTTTTAATTTGAATTTTTTAATTTAAATTATGGGCCGACTTTCCAATTTTAAATTTGTTTAAATTTTTATTAAGTGACTGGGCCGACTTCATGTATTGGATCAAGAATAAACATTTTGGAGCTCAACAAGGCAACTAGGGCTTGTATATTTTGCAACGAACTCCAGCAACAAGTATAAGGGCTTCTTCAAATCTTCATGAGCTTCTTCAAGGGCATTTCATCAAGCAGGACTTGTTCTTATTTAAATGTCATTTAGTTCAATGAACTCATGGGCTTAAAGCTATCAAGCAAGGGTTGTGCTTTATTTCTTTGTATGTGGGTTTCTTCAAGCATTCATAAGGACTGCCACATTACTATTCCAAGGATTCCTTTATCATCAATCAAGAGTAAGGGCTTCAACGTTATTTAAACAGTTTTCCAACAAGGCAAATACTCCAAGAACAATCATTGTGCACAAGGGGCTCCAAGATCCAGTTTGTGGGCTTAAGGACCAATAAACCAAAAAGCTTCATCAAAAACAAGTTTAATGCTTAAACTTCTTCAACCCAGGCATGGTCATTTGTACCTGTCAAGAACATGGGCTTCAACATCAAGCTATGACATCAACTAAAAGACAACCAGGAGCAATGGACTTACATAGGCCCAAGATATAGCTTAGGGGCACATAACCAAATCAATGGGTAACCAGGGCTTTTGCCATTGTCCCAAGGACTCCAAGGGCTTCAGACTTGGGCTTGGACAAGGTCAAAAGGTCTCCTTTGACACAGACAACCACAAACCAAATACTAACCCTCAGGGGCTCCACAAGGGGCACCAAGACTTAACTGTTGGCATCAATGACCAGACATTGTAGGCATCAATGACAACCTAATCAACAACAGGTACCCTGAATGCAGTGGTGAGGCTTGGCATTAGACAGAGCAGTTTATACAGGTTGTTGGGACAACCTATAGTTGGTTCCAAAGAGAGTTTGGAGCTTAGATTAGTGTTAGAGAGAGAGTGTGAAGCTTTTCTCAGCAGGCCTACGTGGTATAACACTGATGGAAGAGGAACACAAGTATCCAGATCAAAGTCCAACGCGGGTGGCTAGAGGGTCTTCCAGCTAAGAAGGAGCAGCTACAATAGTAGAGGACATGATTGATCTTGGAGGAGGTTCTTCCAGAAGCACTTTCCTCGCTAAGAGGGAGTGTTGAAATTTGTAGCTCGGACAAGTGTTTCTCTTTAGATATTAACTTTATAAAGTGTTTTTATAAAGTTAAAGTGATATTTATATTTAATGATAAAGTGACTTTTTATTATAAAGTTGAGTCACTTAAGTGCTTTAAGTGATCTCAACAAGAAATTAAGTCGTGACCATTAGATCGAGAGAGGGAAAGATCTAATCTTGACCGTTTATCTCTTTGGAGATCTAGGTTTAGGGTTTTATCATTTAAAATAATTATTAAAGGAGATCTAAAGAGAGGAGTGAGACACTTTTTTGTGAGAGGCACAAGAGTGTGAGAGAGTGTGTGTGAGGCACACAAGAGAGAATGTGTGAGAGGCACATTCACTTGAGAAAGAAATTTTCTCAAGCAGAGTGTATCATTTCATGGGAATCGATTCAGAGATGGAGCAGGCAATATGAAACGGAGCTAGGGCAACAGATTTGGCTATGAGTTTATCAGTCAATCAGGTTTTTGAGATTGTAATTTCCGTATTTCTTTAAGATTGAAATGGAAAGATACACTTGAGTGCTGGTTTTCCCTAGTTGGGTTTCCAGGGTAAAATACTTGTGTCAAATGATGCGATTTTTTGTGTTATTTTTGTTGTGCATATAAAGTTAAGATTCCAATGTGTTTTCAGTTGTCATTTTTTCAGCAGTTAATGATTGAATGTAATTGTTGAGGGTCAATAAATGATTGAAATTGTTAACCAAGTTTGGAATAAGGAATTTTTAACAAATCTAGGTAGGGATCACCCTCTAAATCATTATGGATGGCAAATGAAGATGAGGCTGGAGGGAAGTAACATACTACTATGTAGATGTTTGTGGGAAGATGATATGAGGCTCTGATTCGAATCCACATGAACTGAGCTGACTCATCTAAAGATATCATAGAAACTTTGCTCTGGAAGGGGTTTCAGACCAAACAAGCAACTCCCCCCGAGCCTATAACACCGCATGAGCATCTAGTCTCCTGTTTGCAAGTTGAGAGCCTATGGTACCCAACGATGTCCGTGAGTGGCCTGATAGGGTTCGCTTGGGTCTTAGTGACAAAAATGTGCAACGACCCAAGAGCATCATAGAATATACCCGACGATGACCAGAGAGAACCATTGCCGTTCTAGCAGCCTACTGAGATGCCTCCTCCCTGTCGCCTCTCCCACTGCCTTCGTCATTTAGAGAACCTCGGTCGGGTTTCCCACCCCGAAGGGAAGGAGCCCCTAATGAGTTTTTGAGGTTCCTGACTAAGTTACCGGAAACGCCCAAGTAACCTTGGTGAAACGCGTTCCTCATTTCGGATACTGAAATGGAGGGTATACGGCCTTGAAACGTCACTAGTACGTATCATATTGGTACAAATACGTGTCAAGGGTTTTAGATACGTTTAAGCCTAGAGGTAATACGTTTTAGGGAAATGGTAATATTCAATTCTTAAAGTAAAAGGATAGAAAATGAAATATAAGGATAATGTCACTTTTATAGAAAATGAAATATAAGGAGAATGTCACTTTTACTTAAATTTTTAACATTTCCATTAATTGTTTTAGGATGTTTGAGAGTGGTTCCAACCTCATCGAACTTCATATGCAAAAATTAGAATTTTTAATCCCATTTAGAATTCAACATACTTAACAGTTTTCAAGATTTCAGGATTGCAATGTTGCCACTGGATTCTATCATATATGTGGGTATGGGATTGGCATTCAATCAAGCACATCAACCCCTCTATGTACCTTGATGTTGGTGGTGTTGATTGTTGAACTCCTCTGTCTTGGATGGACTTGGACCCACTTCCATAACCAGAGGATGTGAACATTGGTGCTGGACAAGTGCCTTCAAGCCCAGGGGAATCAAGCCAGGCTCGAGATCCCTATTTTCGATCTACTCTTGTTGAGGACATAAATGATGACTCTAACTCTGAGCATGAGGATTCATATGATATTAGTTAAAACTTTTCATAGTATCATGTTACATGTATGATTAATGATATTTGATAGTGGTGTCAGGTGATGATGATGATGTACAATGATAATATTATGATACATATATATATATATATATCATTAATGATATATATATATATATATATACCGTTTCCCTGCCGTATTGTATCTGGCTTTTTTGAAAATTTGTCGTATCCGTTTCCCCCCGTATTCGTATCCATTTCCATATCCGCTTCAGTGCAACTTAGGTTCCCGATGATTGCCCATTTCCTTGCCTGTTGAGCTGCCATAACCAACTCCTTGGAGCATTTAAGCTCTGTGACTTGTGACCCGGTGAGATCATCATCCAAAAAGATCTTGCCAGGGAGGGCGAACAACTTGCGCCTAGATCTGAAAGCTCGGAATTGATCCGTTGCATACCTGAATCTAATGAAGAGAGCAGAGTCATATCCAATCCAAGCTCTGTCCAAGATCACGTCTTGTATGTCAAGGGTGTCCCGGAGAAACATGGCCCCAACCTCCACAGGATCTAGGGAAGGGTGAGGCATAGTGATCCCTCTCACCTTCAAGGTGAGTTCCCTTGCCTGCCTATTACGCTCTTGAATGAGCTAGGTGCAAATCTCTCTTTGCTTAAAGGATTTGGGGTTAAGATGGATTTATTCTATTTTATTTATTTATTTTTAGGTTGGCTCTATATTTTTGTTTTCAATACTATACGTCTACTATCAAGCTTTTCCATTTTATTTTGTTAGTGAATTACCCCATATATACATTCTTACATATATACATGGTTATGTTGTAGCAAACGTCTACTTGGATAGCATTTTGGTACTAAAAACTCCTGGAAACAGCAAAATGGGTACTGTTGCCGCCTAATACACACCTAGGGGGGACGCAACAAGAAACCTTCAAGCTGCTCGGTGTGTCCTTGGGGGCAAGTGAGAGTCAAGTGCTGTCACCTGATTACTCGACGACTCCGTCTAGGCTTACTCCTAGCGAAGCCAAGGGGGGTGGTCCTTATGAAAAATAAACTAAGGCTTATAATCTATAACAAAGAAAAAGTCTGTTCTAGGAGTTAAAAGATGACGAGATGACAAAATTAACAACTAAACACTGCTTGCAAAATAAATCAATTGATTAACCCAACACAAGATAGATAAGCATTCACGACATTTATGATTGGAACTTAAAACATGGAAAATTAAAAACCAGTGCCAAGAATGTAAAAAATGCTTGCAATTGTTGCTATGTAGGGTTGCTTGTGTGGTCTCAGTGAAAGTATTGGAGTGTCTTAGTTGGTAAATTTTATGATTATTAAATGAGTGGATTAAGGAGTGGGTTAATTCTTGGTTTGGCCCAAAAGAAACCTAACCTTCGAAGTGAGTGCTCTAGCAACCTTACCAAGTGTCCAACCATGCGCGGATGAACCTGCTTAAGAGCCTGCTGATTCTGTGGATTTAGTCCATGCAACCTCCCGATTTCTTACGATTCGATTCTAATGGATTGTCCTATTAAAACTAAGTACCTTGCACCTGTTTCTGATTGAGCCAACTGTTCCGACTAAGCTGCAGTAGTCAAGAGCATACTCCGGGTTTGGGGCGTAGTTCGTTTTATTAAAATGTGTGAGTGGATGATTAATCTACACTAAACCCCAAGAATATACAGCAAGGGGGGTTAATTTTAGGATTAAATTTTAAGAACAGAAGTAATGATTGCATAAAACACAAAAGCATATAACAAACTGATAAACAGGTTCTCGGAGGACGTTGTGTGCTGGAGTGAGTTGTTTAATTACTACTGCTCAAATGAAACTAATCTAAAACGAAAAAATTAGAAAAAGTTGCAAAAAATAAAAAAAAAATGAAAAAAGGTGCGAATCCCCCCTGGGGGGATTGGGGTCAGTCGCTGGAATTGCCTGCTATGCTCTTTTTATTCTTTGTGTTACAATATGAAACTTGAAATAGAATACTGCTTGCCCTTTATGCTTAGGGAACAAGTCAGTTTACAATTTAAGAGACAAACGAAACAGTGCTTGAAACCGAGTCTCTGGATTATTCTGGAAGTTCCAAATGCAAATTTTTTATGTGTTTTCTTACTCCAACTTGCTATGAAATCAAAACAGATCAGCGAACTATGTTGGTTAAAAAAGTTAATCAAAACACTTAAAGAGTGTTCTGATAATGCTAAAAAGTGCAAAAAAAAAAAGAAACTAGCTTAAACTAGTATGTAAAAAAAGGGCGTTTTGGACAACTTTTTTGAGTTTTTAAGTGATTTAAAAGAAAATTCTGATATGCAGAACCAAAAAACCAGCGAGCTAAAAAAAAGATAAGATGCCTAAAAACAGATCTAAACTAACTTTTAGTCATGGTACAAACTAATTAAAAAAAAGGTGGAAAATAAACTAAGTAAGGCAAGCTAGAAAGTTTGCCTTCTTAGGATCTTTACATGCCTCTTTAAGAGATGGCAAGTAAATGGTTTTGGCACTTCGATTTGCATGAATAAAACTTTGTAAAACAAGAAATTCTATTTTGCTTTAGATCTACTTGAAAATTGCAAAAATAGAAACCAACAATCTAGATCTAGATTATCAAAAGAGTTTTAACTATTAGGCTGTGATTTAAATCAGATCTACTTATGAATAACACTTTTGAAAGCAAGATGTAAGTAAAAATAGGAACGGTAACCGAGAAAGAATAGAAGAAGTGGATCGAGAAGTTTGAACCCATGGGGGTTGAGTTCTGAACATGGGCAGTGGAGTCTGCTTTCTGATGCACCGGTGGGATTGACCTCTCTGTTTAAGTTTGCTGGAGGAAAGGAAGATCTAACATGTTCATCCACTCGTCTAGCTTAAGCAACCTGTAAGATCAAAACACCGCTAGCAAAGGGATTAAAAGCACTTGTGTGAATAATTAAAAGAAAATGTGAGAGATGATAGATTCAAACAAGAATTTTTTCTACCTCTAGCATTCTAATGTTATTCACAATAACAAATAGTCTATAAAGCACCACCTACTATTCTTATGAAAATTATTTTCCCTTCAAAGATAGATAAATCCAACAATTAGCTATGATGATACAGATTTACCTCATAACGAGCAAAGAATAGAACAATCCAACACCACAGACAACACCAGGGTAGCCTCCAAAGCCTTATTATTAACTCAGTACAAAATATTACAATTGCAATGCCAGCAGAGGTTTCACCCTTTGATGAATAATAATGGACCTGAGCTCCTCAATTTATAGCACAAGGCAAGTAGCTTGGGGTGCCAAAACCCTAAGGAGACCAAGCTCCTTGATTGTAGAGCAAGAAACCTTAATTGTAGAGCAAGCAAAGCTCTCACCCAATGGATACATCACCACTCATGGACAAAAACAGTCGAAAGAGGAAACTGTCGAGAGCAAGTCGGAAGCTCACGTGAAGATGAAGGCTACTGTGTGATGTTTCCTTGCTTTGATGGAATAATCGTTGGTGGGTGCCGATTGGTTGATCTAAATGGCAACTTATCCATGTGTTGTGTGCCACCTCCCAATGAGGTAGGCGCCTAATAAGCTATTTATCAAACTCCAATTCCGTACGGCCGTGAGGGATGTGGCCCACGTGAAGGTTTGCATAGTATGGGAAATAAAACTTTGTTCAACCTTTAAATATTTGCCACCAACGTATAACATACATCACATGCTATAAAATATTCACTTAATCGCCCACTTTATGATTTACTTACCACTTCAATCGTTTGAGCTTGCCCACGTGAAGGGGATGAGCGAATATCAGTTTGAAGTATTCCATGCCACGTTGGAGGGTGGGGTTGTGATTGGATCTTAAATAAGAGCCAAACTAAAATGTGCCACCTCACAACTAAAGAGCCGCCCCCACCACAATTGAGCTTATCCTTCACAAATTCCGTACATGCTCGTGGAGAGTTGGCCCATGTGAGGGATGGAAAAGATATAAAAGCTTAACTAATTAAATCTTCCACCATTTGACTTTATAATGCATGCTTTGTCCCTTTAGTATGGTTGCTTACCTTAAGAGAACTAGTGCCAACTCATTTGGCATGTGCATAATTCCATTTTTAATACTTTAATTATTTGGCCATGGTGCATTTTGATGCATCTTTAGCATTAAAGTGCCAAAATGTAGCTCTGATAGGAAAAACTGCTCCACGGGGGTTTTCGATCGCTTGAAACATAGGAAAACCGGATACTAGGCTAAAGAGGATGCTCTGAGCTTGAAAACGAGCATCCTTGCGCCAAATTCCGACTCCGGATCGCACTTTAATCACCATTTAAATTTTTTTAATTAAAAGATTAAAAAATGGCTTAAAAATGCGAAAAAATTATTTTTCTCGGAATTGACTGAAACTTCTGAGGGACCTAGTACATGACCAAACGAGAAAATTCTAGCGTCTAGCATGTTTATAAACGTTACAAAATGGGCTCTAGTAATCCCCTAAGGCCTAACCCCCACTTTGGGCATTCCAGCTTTGGAGGTTGAGGAGAAAAACTCACCGATTATACTCGGCTAAAGGCAAAGCATAATCGACAAGGAAAAAAACTCCTTGGAATACCTTCTTTGGTTGTTAAGTCCTAGGGAACCGAGTCACTCAAAGGCCACCATGCTAGTATACTTATTACAAACCCCGTGGGGCACGGTCATGTACTACAAAACACAAAAAAAAGGGGGCCCTGAACAGGCCAAGCTTGAAACTTTTGAACACTGAAACTTATAAGTGACTTGTGCAACACTGGCGGCTCACTGAAGTCCAACTAAAGTGCAACTTTAGGTGGTAACAGGTACAAAACGCTATCAAGATTTGACTGTACTGTACAATTGTTCACGATTTGGAAATGCCATATGGTACAACTGGTGGCATTTCCAAGGCCTTTCAACGATTTCCAATGGTGTTTCATGCACTTTTTGGATGTTTATGGGCCCATACAAGTGCCCATGAGGGGCGTGGGATCCATAGGCAACCAAAAGTTCTCAATGAATGGTTAATGAAGACATCTAATAGATTCATTTGAAAAAAACTAGAAAACTATAGAAACCCTAACAACTTCTCTTTTCCTATAAGAAAGCACTTCATTTCACTCATTCCTCACACTTTCTTCGTCTAGAAGAGCTTTCTAGATCGACAACAAGCATTTTACTTCTGCTTTGTAGGATTGGGAGCAAACTTTGGTGCATTTACAACAAGAGGATGGTTGTGGGCAGCAACAAGAAGGTTCTGGGATTTGTGCATTTGGTGTATTTGCTTGATTCGCTATCATCTTTGGACGAGAGGAGGAACATGGATCTGTTAAATGGTCGACTTGTCATGGGGCAAATTGTATATATTTGCAAAAATTTGCCACTCGTATTATCTCACAAGTGGCAAGCCTTCATCAATGAAAAGGAATTGGAGCACCTATGGTTTTATTCATTTCGTGGAGTGCAATACATTGGGATCAAATAAGGCTAATGATCTTGTCTATGTACATTTGAATCTATGCCTTGTGTTTCTTAGGGGTGAAGAATATACAAGTGGTCCTCATAAAGACTGTGATGTGGATCTATAATTCCTAGATTTGGAACTCTCTCTTGTTTCTCTTGATATTGGTGGTTATGTAAGTGGAAGTGGAGCTATCGCTTCTTCCAATCCACACTTCAGTTCTTCTAAACAAGCATCTTGTTCTATTTTTGTTAATGATGACAAAGATGAATTGGATATATAATTGTATTTGTCTTTAGCTCATGTTTTATGTAAGCACATGGAGCCTCATATATAAAGTCTGATTTTGGATATATAGCCTTGTCTATAGAGGCTACTTTTGGATTTTGCATCATGTCATCATCTATGGGAGTTAATATAGGCATGGGTTTGCTTCTAAAATGTCATTTATGTTTATGATTCTTATTTTCTTATATATATATATATTCTAGGTAATTATCTTGGGAAAACCCTGTGGCACTTCTCCTCATTTCGAGGATGGCTTGTTCAAGCTGTTACAATGATCTATTCATTATGAGCTCAATATATTAATTATGAGCTCAACATGTCACTTATGGGAATATAACTTGGGTGGGGAGGGTAACATTCCATCCCACAACCACGGACTCCACAAATATAGCCCATGGCTTCGTCACGCCATTCAAAGCTGTTCGCACCAACTCACTGCCCTATACAACCTCCCTGACTGCTTTGAGTTCATCTTTGACCCGTGTGATCCTAGTAAGGTATGAAGCCATGTTTTCACCTTTGTTCATGCGAATGCCTTTCAACTTTTCTCTCAATACCATTTTTCTGTTTTCGTTTGAGCTTTGGTACAGGTTTGTGAAGGCGGTCCACATCTGAAATGCATGGTCTTTTCCTGTGATATGTGGTATCACATGATCCTTCACGACATCAAATATGATCCTCTTCGCTTTGATATCTTTCTTATCAAAAGTAGCCTTTTCTGTAGCATTGGTAGGGACTGTGACTGGTTTAGACTGTGTACTGTTGGCCATATCCCATAGTTCGTTTTCTTGCAAAATCAGTACAATTCTAGCCTTCCATGGGCTAAAATTTACAGTCCCATCCAACCTATCTTCAATTCTAAGGCTAGTGGCCATAACCCCAATCGGTCCAATTAGTCCAAGAACCTGTAAACTTCACTAACCACCTGTTCTCCCTTCTTTTCCAAGTCTGAAATTTCACTCTGAAGTTTATTTCTGCCCTTTATATCAGCTCTGATTACCATGAAAATTTTAGAATTCCCAACCCGGTTTCAAGTTTTGGTTTTCATATGAAGTTTAATGCGCAAACCCCATAGCTGCAAAATCACTTTACATGCATAAAAATTTACTTTTTCTTGGAACACATGGAAAATTTTCAACTTTAAAACAACTCAGAAAATTAAAATATAGCCACACATTAATTTATACACAAATTTTTGACCAACTTGGTTTAGGATAAAACCTCGAAGGGAAAACCTGTTCAGAGAGAGAATTTTATTTCGTCAAAGACAATTTAAATAAATTACATCAGTACTTATCTTTCCTTTCCTTCCTCTAAATCGTGCTAGAATCTTTTTGACAAACTGTTGTACAGACTCCTAGAAAACTGTGCAGTACGACCTCACACATGTGACTGTACGGATTGCTTTTCCTCGATTTCTGAGCTTGTTCTCTGCCTCGAAATCTATGCCTGTTTTCTGCCTGTATGAACGTTGTACAGACAATATTAATTGTTGTACCTTTCCCTTGAAATCCGTGCCTATTTTCTGCCTCGAAAATAGTGCCCTGCTCCTCAATTTCTGTGTTGGTACAGATTGCAATAAATGCGTGTACGAACTGTATTGATTGTCTTGAAGTTTGTGCTCTTCTCCTTGGAAATTGTGCCCTACTCAACCTTCTCGATTTCTGTGCAAGGGTTTGACCTCTCTCTTCTCTTGCTCTCTTCTTCTCCAAAAATCTCATTTGGAATGTGAACAATAAATTAGGTTTTCATGCCTTTCCCTACTTTTGTTTGAGATAACTACTTCCTTTCAAATCAATGGCTAAGATTAAAACTTGGCTTGATGAAATCTAGGGCTCTCATTAAATGCTCACCTTTTTCTCATTAAATGAATTTAAGTCACTTCATTTAAATAATTAATGAGACATCAAATATTTTGCCCACCTTTTAATTTTCTCATAAAGTCAATTAAATGTTATAACCTCAAACCTCCTTTATAAAGTTACTTTATAAAAATAAAGTGCATCTCACTTTTATAAAGTGACTAGGGACGACATTTATAAGTTGTCCACCCCTAGGCATCACATGAGTGAACAACACTTGCTTTGGTACTTTTTCAACACCTTTATCCGGATATGTACTTGGACTTCTTTTGTGTTGTAATTCCTTCGGCTTGAGCGGTGTGCTTCTCAATCCATGCAACTTGTAATTACTTCCATTACTTGTAAGTTGGTAGCATAGGTGCCTTACAATAGTAGCCATTCAACTCCTAACACCATTACTACCCTAGGCATCACATAAGTGAACAACACTTGCCTTGGTACTTTTTTAACACCTTTATCCTGATATGTACCTGGACTTCTTTTGTGTTGTAATTCCTTCGGCTTGACCGGTGTGCTTCTCAATCCATGCAACTTGTAATTACTTCCATTACTTGTAAGTTGGTAGCATAGGTGCCTTACAATATTAGCCATTCAACTCCTAACACCATATCTACTCCTTTGAGTGCTGTAGTTTTAAGTCTTGTATTTGGAAAGGCACCTTATGGCATTTCCCTACTTCTTCTGCATGTCAATCATTGATAGTTGAGACCGTGAGATTCTTCACAAGGTATACAAACAGATTAAGTTCTTTTGCCCTTTTTATATACACCAAATTGTATGTACTTCTCGAGTCGACTAGAATTGCGATGTCTTTATTCTTAATAGTTCTTGTAAGTTGTAAACTCTTAGGTCCTATCTTTTCTGATTTTGTCGTCTGGGATAAGAGTTGTTCATCCTTAGTGTTGTTTCCATTTCTCCAATGGGGAGGAATATATTTATCTATATGTAAACTGAGTTTCTTGCTTTGGGTGGCAATTTTATTAGGTGTCACTGAATCTTCTTCTTTATAAGTTTGTTGGATGCATGTGATTGTCACTATTGATACCTTGGGTGAGTTTGTATCTAAGTCAAAATCAAATGTATCTTCTTCGGCATAAACCTGCACTTGTGTCCCATTTATAAATTTGCAGTGAGTTGTATGATTGGATACGCATTTATGGCCAGGGATCCAATTTTTGCCACATCGAGAAGTGTTTTTCTTCTTTTTGCTCTCATTGTTGGGACGACTGATGGATGTTTTTGATTCTCTTTTAGCTTGATATCCATATGCTTGGGAATTGTTGCACTGATGTCCTGGTGACCAATTGTCTTTGCAATATCTGCATTGTGTCTCTTTTTGTTGTAAATAACCTTTGTCAAGGTTTTTTTGCAATGATTTTTTAAACTTTTCCTCAATAATTTTTGCTTTAGCTTGGGCTTATACAAGTTTGAGATATTGTGCAATTCTTACTCATCTTTGATGTATGGTTTTAACCCGTGTATATACATATGGAGTCATTGATCGTCCGTTAACTTTGGTACTTGTGTTTCTATTGCTTCCCATTCGTAGGGGTATTCCTCCACATCGCCCTTTTGCTATAGTTTGGTTATTTTTGCAAAAAAATCTTTCGCGGTCACATCTTGAAATCTTTTAAAGAAGTAATTTTTGAACGTATCCTAGTTATAAGAGTAAACCTTAGTGGTAATTTTCAACCACATATACCAATTATATGCGTGGCCTTCAAGTTGCATCGATGCATATTTTATCTTCTCGTCATCGGATTGGATTTTATGTATGCAAAAGAACTCTTCCGCCTTATTGATCCACGCCACACTTTGTTTTGTCTTGCCATCGAATTTTGGTAACTCTAGCGTGGGCCTCATTGGATATCCACTTATTGGTTGCATTGAACTTGAGTACAACTGGTTGGGGTTAAGGCCTGAAAAGTGCTTGTGATCTGTATGGTTTTGTTGAATTTCCACCTTGAAGAAATTTGTTGTATCTGGCTGGTTTATTATTGGTGAATCGAGATTGATGGAGACTTCTCTATCCCTGATGAACTTCATGATTTCTTCAAACTCTTTTCTAATCCCTTCTTTCATGCTTGTGTTTATTTCTGCTCTCACCTTACTCATTTCCCAAGATACGGCGTTGGCGATCTCATATCTTACATTCCTTGGTAATTCTTCTTTTCCTTCTCCTAGCTCGGCTTCAATTTTATCTAATATGGAGTTTAGACTTTTGAGAATTTTAGAGTCTCGAGCCTGTTCTTTTTCCAATTTCTCCACTTTGCCATTTATCTTTGATTGGGATCTAGTACAAGGACAGGTGTGTAGTCCCAATTTCTTGCTGTTGACCTAGCGTGGACCAAGCTGATACCAAGCTTAGGTTTTAAATAATATAATAAATATTATTATATTTAATAATAATCTTTACTTTTAATAATAATATTATTATTATTGGTATTGATACTTATTATTATTTTTAATAATATTATTATAAAATTTAGAAATTTGGAAATATTATAATAGTAATATTATTATAATATTTTTTAAAATTGTTTTTTGAACATGGGAGCTAAAGCATTAAACCCTAAGGCATGGAGGAGAATGGAGTATGAGCGTGGGAATGGAGTGGATGTGTGGAGTATTGAGGAAGCATGAAAGAGTGCAGGTGTGGAGCTGAGAGAGAGCAAAGTTTAAGAGGTGAGGGCGCTGTAGAGAGGAGGTGGTGTGAGGAAGGCGAGGTGTATGAGGTGTGGAGTAGTTTGGTGCAAGGGCAAGGCGGTATGTAGCGTGGAGGGTAGCGGGATGGGTTGGAGAAATGTAGTGGAGTAAGGAGGGAGAGGTGTAGGGTGAAGGGTGCGGGGGCAATTGGATGGAGTGGGCGTAGTGTTGATGTAGTGTGGTAGTGGAGCAAAATGGCATGGGAGGGTGCGTTGTGCAGGAAGGGTGAAGGTGATGGATGAAGGGAGGAGGGAGTAGTGCGTATAGGTGTGAGGGATAGAAGGTGTGTGGAATGGATGAGGGTTGGTAATGCAAGGAAAAGGAGTGCGAGTACAATGTGGTAAGGGCGCATGGAGAGAGGCGAGTGGAAGGATAAGGGAGTTGCTGCAAGGGAGAAGAAGGGAGAGCGTGGAGGAGTTTAGGGCTTGGGATGAGAGCGTAGTGCTGGGATGGTGAAATGGTAGTGCAGCTTGGGAAATGAATTGGGGAGAGAGTGCGGAAGGAGGGAGTGGTGAAAGCACCGTGGTAGGGAAGTTGCAGTGAACGAGTGGGAAGGTGGAAGGGCACAATGGACGAAGTAGGGAGTGAATATTGGGCAACAGATTGGAACGTGGAGGAAATGGAGAAATGAAGGGGAAAGAGCGAACGCAATTATGGCTTTGATACCAGATGAAGTAAAAGAATAGTTCCTGCTCTACGACAAATTTGTCTTCAAATATATGATTGAATAATATGATAAAACTAAAAGAGATGATTATTTTACACTTGAAGGCCCACTATTTATATGGTTTGGGCACTTAATGGGAGGAGTTGCGTCTTCATATGTTTAATTGTAGTTATTATTAATTTTATATTATTTATTATTTATGTTCGTAACACCAAGAGCACGGTAAAACACTATGCTCTCATCCCAAGCCCTAAACTCCTCCACGCTCTCCCTTCTTCTCCCTCTCACCAGCTCCCTTGTCCTTCCACTCGCCTCTCTCCACGCACCCTTACCACACTGCACCCACATTCCTTTTCCTTGCATTTCCAGCCCTCATCCCTTCCCCACACCATGTGTGTAGGCTGAAAAAGGCCTTGTATGGACTCAAGCAGGCAACACCGAGAGCACGGTATTCCAGGATTGATGGATATTTGCAGAGCATGTGTTTCACCAAAAGTGAAGTAGATCCCAACTTGTATTTCATATTTCTTGAGACTGATTTGCTCATTTTGGTATTATATGTGCTGTCCGCCGAGATGCACACCAGCAGCAGAAATCCTTCGAAAGTTGTTCCCTCACTACAAGTGGGGAAGGTGTGGCCTTGGGGGCAAGCAATGAGCCAGGTATTGTCACCTGAATCACAGCTCCTCCGTTTAGGCTAACTCCTAACGAAGCCAAGGGGGGTAGTCCCTACAAAGAGTTTACTATGGCTCAATGTGTTTTAATGTTCTAAGATGTATGGTGATGCGGATGGGTGTTGTTTAGGAGTTTTTGAATAATGAAAAGATCACAACTTTTGTAAATTCGAAAAATGAACATAAGATAAGTGAGCAATCCACGTTGCAAATGCAAGATACGAGATAACTTGATGCACGACCACTAGAAGAAGTTTAAGTACAAGTCACTCACATATGGAAAATTAAACAACAAGTACTCCAGATATATAATAAGCAAATAAAAATATGATATCAAGGACCAGTGCCTTATGGAGTCAAAAAATTGCCTGAGTGCTTGGGTTGCTTGATACAAGAGTTCGAAAGATATGTTCGTGAGATCGTTTTGCAATTTATCTTGGTAAATTAAGAGTTTTAGTGGTCTTGATTATTAGGCTAAGAACAAGGTAAGCAAAAGACCGGAATGGTGTACTTTTAGTGGTTATTCACGGTGATCTGACGAACTGTCCAGTTATAAAGAGGGTAAGTGTCCAATGTTTAAACCACCGTCGAAGTCTGAACAACGGCACTCCGGCTCCACCTCCCAGAATAACACTTTAAGTATTTATTGAAAGCAACGCTGGTTCGTTGGGTGTGGGGTGAAAATTTTATTATGTTATAGAAGTTTATCAAATCTGACACCTTTCTGAGTACTAGCCCAACCTTTTCAGGTTGGCAGAGCATACGGGTGTCGGATAGCAACCGAGGTAAATTATTAATGGGGGTGTGAGTTGAAATGTTGTTAGGATTATTGAAGCACACAGTTCAGCTCTCCGATAGAGAATGCTCTTGACATTGTCTTATGACAAGGTTCAAGAGACTTATTTAATCTATATGCCTAATGCAGGGGAAATGCAAACTTAATATGCTCTTCGACAGAGAGTGCTCTTGACTTGAATTATTGCAAGTTCAAGAGGCTTTGTGCTTTATTAGAATAGAAGCAACTTGCGTAAAGAAAAAGCACACTTTCTGAATTAAAACAAGTAATGAAAGATAATAACAAGTGTACGCTTTCTAAGGCCAAAATTAACAACTAACTAAGAAATAAACAACAAGGTGGGATCAACCTCCGAACAATGTGATCACTAGAACCGCTAGTCCCGAAAACCTTCCAACTAGCTGGATGTCTGCAAGGATGCTAACAGGGAAAGAGGAGCTGCCACAAAACAATGAGGCCTGTTGTCTCCCAAAATGGCATGCGTGTGTTGAAGCCCAAAATGTAATACACCAGCTAGATGACAACTCTCAGGAGAGAGGCCAATGTCACCACACTCCTCTCCTCTTCGCTTTAGGTTGGCTCTTCTCCAACTCTAGGGGGGTATCCCTAAGATAGGATCGCTACGGCAGGTGCAACGGGGGGGCAAGGTGAAATGAAGAGGCTGCCTTAGAGAAACAGATGTAGCAAAAGGTGTATTTTGAAATTGTGATGGGAAAGATGGGAGGATCAGTCCTTGAAGAAATGGTCATTGCCAGTATATCAGAGGGGCGAATGAAGTAAAAAAAGAGCTCAAATGGGCCTTGTTACCAGGTGAATGTAGTGACCAACTAAGAGCTCTTGCACTTGAGAACACTTGAAAGCCGCAAAACTTAAGAGAAAAACATGGGTCAAATAAAGTTGTGCTAGATTGTTAGCCTTCTATTCATATGATCCCAGCTTAAGAATCAAAAGAAATGAACTAAGAGAGGTATCGCCTTAGACAAGATGAAAGATGGCAAACAAAGAGAAATGGCATACAAAGAGAAAGAGAACTCTGAATTTATCCAAAGAGGCCCATGGTATTTCTTTTTTATTATGCTCAAGGGAAGAGAAACTCCCAAAGTTTTTCCATCTTACAATGAAGGAGGCTAGCTCCTTTTAAAGGCCCAAAAGTTCTTATGAAATTAAAGGAACATAAAAAAATAAAATATTGGAGAGAAAAGTGGGATCCTAGATCCACTTTTCTCTCCAATCGAATCCCTAAAAGAAATCCCTGTTTCATAAACATTGTATTGAGATAATATCTGCGATTTTATAGATAGCATGAATCCCCCAACTCCCGGTGTAGTTGTTGTAAAGATGGACTTTTCCAAACCTAACCTGAGGATGGCGCTGACCTGTTCCATAATAAATAAATAAAGGGCAGTGATGTATTGTCAGTCTGATATGGCGGTCACCAAAACTGCTAGGGTCTGCTCCAAAAAGCATTGTTCTGTCATGGTTGAAGAATGGCACCATAGAGCACCACTCCACTTTTCGGTGGGCAACATAAACGCGGGTCCCAGGCAGGTGTCTTTAGTTCCAGCCACGTGTAGATCCCAAGGTAGCTGGCCCAAAAAATATGCTCGATAATCACGATAAGAATCCTCCAGTTTACATAAGTAAAGGGCTTCAAAATGTGACCCACGACTCATCTAGGAGCAGCCATGATTTAGCTGAAACAACCATGACGATTGAGGCGCTCCAAAAACTCAATGTAATTGACAGCTGAGACCGCCGGTGCAAACTGAAGCCACGGGGATGTCCCAAACGCGGATTTGCTCTATCACGTGACCTCAGATAAGGCTTAAACTTTCGCTGTGTTAATTTGCTAAACACCGAGCTCGAATGATGGCGATTTAATTGACCGACTACTGAAACTTGTAGTTTAAAATTTGCGTTTTTATTTTTCTCACAGGTGGACCAGGCACGCCAAACATGACCCTGAAAATTCCTCAAATCATGACTTAGCAGTCGGGTTCATAAATCGGTACGCTCTGCTAGCTATAATGTCTCGGGTACATGCTGCAGAAATGGAAAAGCGTATGCATGAGACCATGCTTCATCAACCACACTTGCTACGATGATTGATTTGATGAGTGGAAAATATTTCCATTGCTTCTAAAACTCGACCCTGGCAGTTCCGGTAGACAACTGTGTTTGTTGGAATTTCATTTAATTGGTTGTTCGGGCGATGCATTAGTCCATACAAACATTCTCTTGGAAGAAACTTATTCGTAAATGGAAAGATTTGGTATTCGGGTAACTGCACCCATGAAGAAGCCTTCTCAATCTTCACCGTCTAAAGACTCCTATGCCTCGGCTGCTGATCAAATTTGCGTGAAATGGTGGACAGGAACAACCACGAATTTGCTGTAGATGGGAGCCGACGATAGTTGGTCACAAAATTGTTTAATGAAGGCCAGTTGAGCTTTGCCCAAAAAGGACTCATTAATCAGCTGTAAAATGGAAATGGTTGCCACTGAAATCGTGTGTCTATGCTCATGCTCTTCCGATGTAGATCAGTACAGGAAGCTGCAGCTAATGCTGGATCTTCATTTGAGTTCCTTGTAAGTGATTCTTTATCAAAATGGATGTAGTGGGAACCACCCTCAGAATCTTCATTAGATGTCTCATTGCGTTGAAGCTCCATTGAGTGTACTAACCACATTGACCACTCAGTACTTCGGTCTTCAGCCCACAGACAACGCAAATATTCAAATTATTCTGTCCTATGTTCCCTGCCTTAGATGACATTTGCCAATAGCCCTCTTCATTGCCATCAAATGATCCAGCATCTTGCTCAGAGCCTTCCGTTGACACGCGTTGATTTTTTTGAACCTGACTTTTCCTTTCTAAGCAGTTCATTATTCCTGAGATCATCGGTTTCTGGCGTAGGTCTCTTACCAATGCTCTGTATCTCGTTGATAAGAATATCTCGTGAAGCACACAGTGCTTTCCACAGGGCAATATCCTTGGCATCAACTCCTGATTCCACATAGCTCATTTCACTCTGTGTTTCTTTAATCGAGGGCATTCAATAGTCATGCTGCTGCAGTAGATTCTGCCTACTTCCATAAAAAAAGATGACTGCATTTCCTGTATCACAAAGTCAGTTTCTCCATCCTTCTCGAATGACAATATAGAGATCTCCAAGGAGCTTCTCATTATTTGTTCCACAATCAATCATCACAGGAAGCACCCTTTGAGGATTTATGCCTGTAGCTGCAACATACAAGTGCAACTTTCCAATTTAAATACCAATACCCTTTACTCCAAGATTTCCAAGCCCCAGTATTCTACTTTCATCTGTAACCACAATCATGTCGACATGCTTCTTAAAGTCATGTTCTGGCTTGGAACATTTCTGGCCAAAATATTATGCACAGAATTATATCTTGCTGACTGCCCTTATACACCATCTTTGCGGGTTCCACCTCTTTCAAAACAGCTCCAAAATAACCCAGACCTCCTTCTCAAAATTGTGCTGGTCCCAGGGTTGTCGAAGTCTGCATCCTTGTTGGTTTCTTCATAGACTGAGAGTAGTACTTATTACAGGAACCCTTGGAGCAACCATGAAACATTTAAGTGACGACCCATGTCAAGTGGGGAGGTAACATTTGGCTCCAACTCGAGGACATGTGCTCTCCTCGAGAGTGCATGAGAACCTCAGATTCTCTTGGTTATCGCAGATCATTAACAAAATGAAAAACACAGCCTGGTAGGGATGGCTCAATTCACATCCCGTGACCACTTATTACAAAGCAAAAAAGAAGGCATACTGAAAATATTAAGTGCTCATGCAAGAGCTTATTTTTCCTATCTACCTAATCTAACATGGGACAGAACATGCTAAGTATATTCATATAACCAGTGGAGCCACTCTAGCATCTTATCCCTGCTAATTTTCTTTTCTTTGTGGTCGGTTCCGAACAAAAATGTGGACAGAGTTACCATAAAACAAAGATGTCTCAAAATTTGCTCATGAATCTGTAATGGCAAGCTGTTAGGATAAAAAAAACCATCAAATTTTTGGTATGAAAACTCAGACTGTGCACATAAAGCCTCCATCCATTGACTGATAGGGTTTAGATGCAAACCTCCATCATGACTCTGCTCAAGCTGATCTGTTAGACAGGTGTTGTTATCTTCGTTAATGAAATGATCTTCAGGTAGGTTCAAACCTTCACCATAAATCTGCTCATGCTGGTTTGTAAAACTGATATCTTCAATAGAATGATCCTGAGGCAAATCAGGGAGCTGCTCAGAAATTTTTTCAGTGACATAAGTCTGAGGAAGACTAGAATTTTCATCATGAAACTGTTCAGAAATATGGGGCAGCTTAACATCTTCATAGTTCTCTTTTGCAGCAATGTTAGGGATTTGTTCAGCTAGATCTTCAAACATGGGCCCTTCAATGAGATCTTCAATGTTTTCTTTTAACTCAAGATGGACCCTAGGGATGAGGGCATCATACTCTCTAGCAAGCTTCTCAATTTCATCAACAGTCCCATCATGCCAGCGAAGGAGAAACTTCTCAAAAAACTTTGCCATTGAATCTATGGATTCATCCAAAAGGCCATAGAACTAGAATACTGCATCTCCTTCCAAGGTTATAGCAAAAACAATCATAATATCATCCTCATGATGAACATTAAAATCATACATTAATTTGCAGAGAGAGGCAATATGATGGGTGGCTGGAACCCCATCATTTCCACGGAATTTAGGAAGAATGTCATGCACCCTGCCACGGTCGTAGCACTCATTAGGAAATCCATGGATTTTTGAGAAATCCAATGGGGCGTCAGCTTCGTGCTGAAGAGCAAGATGTTGTTCTTTTTTATCGTCCATAAGTCAAACAATGAAGTACTAAATCTGAAACATGTACATAATCATACCTCATACCAAACTGTGGAGTCGCCAAGGTGAGCTTAAAAGCATTCCAATGAGTGTGCTCACCTCTACACCCAAATAGGATCTTCAAATCTGCAAAAGGACAAGGGCTCTGTCCCTTCGTGGAGTCGCCATGTGAGAAGAAGAATCTGCAATATAATCTCCCACAAATGTCGTCAATGAAGCATAGTCTTCAAATTTCGGGAACTGGACTTTTTCCTCGGCAACGGCGCCAAAATGTTGTCTCCCAAAATGGCATGCGTGTGTTGAAGCCCAAAATGTAACACACCAGTTGGATGACAACTCTCAGGAGAGAGGCCAGTGTCACCACACTCCTCTCCTTTTTGCTTTAGGTTGGCTCTTCTCCAACTCTAGGGGGGTATCCCTAAGATAGGATCGCTAAGGCAGGTGCAACGGGGGGGCAAGGTGAAATGAAGAGGTTGCCTTAGAGAAACAGATGTAGCAAAAGGTGTATTTTGAAATTGTGATGGGAAAGATGGGAGGATCGGCCCTCGAAGAAATGGCCAGTGCCAGTATATCAGAGGGGCGAATGGAGTAAAAAAAGAGCTCAAATGGGCCCTGTTGCCAGGTGAATTTAGTGACCAACTAAGAGCTCTTGCACTTGAGAACACCTGAAAGCCGCAAAACTTAAGAGAAAAACATGGGTCAAATAAAGTTGTGCTAGATTGTTAGCCTTCTATTCATATGATCCCAGCTTAAGAATCGAAAGAAATGAACTAAGAGAGGTATCGCCTCAGACAAGATGAAAGATGGCAAACAAAGAGAAATGGCATACAAAGAAGAAAGAGAACTCTGAATTTATCCAAAGAGGCCCATGGTATTTTTTTTTATTACGCTCAAGGGAAGAGAAACTCCCAAAGTTTCTCCATCTTACAATGAAGGAGGCTAGCTCCTTTTAAAGGCCCAAAAGCTCTTATGAAATTAAAGGAACATAAAAAAATAAAATATTGGAGAGAAAAGTGGGATCCTAGATCCATTTTTCTCTCCAATCGAATCCCTAAAAGAAATCCCTATTTCATAAACATTGTACTGAGATAATATCTGTGATTTTACAGATAGCATGAATCCCCCAACTCCCGGTGTAGTCGTTGTAAAGATGGACTTTTCCAAACCTAACTTGAGGATGGCGCTGACCTGTTCCATAATAAATAAATAAAGGGCAGTGATGTATTGTCAGTCTGATACGACGGTCACCAAAACTGCTAGGGTCTGCTCCAAAAAGCATCGTTCTATCATGGTTGAAGAATGACACCATAGAGCACCGCTCCACTTTTCGGTGGGCAACATAAACGCGGGTCCCAGGCAGGTGTCTTTAGTTCCAGCCACGTGTAGATCCCAAGGTCGCTGGCCCAAAAAATATGCTCGATAATCACGATAAGAATCCTCTAGTTTACATAAGTAAAGGGCTTCAAAATGTGACCCACGACTCATCTAGGAGCAACCATGATTTAGCTGAAACAACCATGACGATTGAGGCGCTCCAAAAACTCAATGTAATCGACAGTTGAGACCACCGGTGCAAACGGAAGCCACGGGGATGTCCCAAACGTGGATTTGCTCTATCACGTGACCTCAGATAAGGCTTAAACTTTCGCTGTGTTAATTTGCTAAACACCGAGCTCGAATGATGGCGATTTAATTGACCGACTATTGAAACTTGTAGTTTAAAATTTCCACGCGTTTTTATTTTTCTCACAGGTGGACCAGGCACGCCAAACATGACCCCGAAAATTCCTCAAATCACGACTTAGTAGTCGGGGCTCATAAATCGGTACGCTCTGCTAGTTGTAATGTCTCGGGCACATGCTGCAGAAATGGAAAAGCGTATGCATGAGACCATGCTTCATCAACCATACTTTCTATGATAATTGATTTGATGAGTGGAAAATATTTCCACTGCTTCTAAAACTCGACCCTGGCAGTTCCGGTAGACTACTGTGTTTGTTGGAATTTCATTTAATTGGCTGTTCGGGCGATGCATTAGTCCATACAAACATTCTCTTGGAAGAAACTTATTCGTAAATGGAAAGATTTGGTATTTGGGTAACTGCACCCATGAAGAAGCCTTCTCAATCTTCACCGTCTAAAGACTGCTATGCCTCGGCTGCTGATCAAATTTGCGTGAAATGGTGGACAGGAACAGCCACGAATTTGCTGTAGATGGGAGCCGCCGATAGTTGGTCACAAAATTGTTTAATGAAGGCCAGTCGAGCTTTGCCCAAAAAGGACTCATTAATCAGCTGTAAAATGGAAATGGTTGCCACTGAAATCGTGTGTCTATGCTCATGCTCTTCCGATGTAGATCAGTACAAGAAGCTGCAGCTAATGCTGGATCTTCATTTGAGTTCCTTGTAAGTGATTCTTTAGCAAAATGGATGTAGTGGGAACCACCCTCAGAATCTTCATTAGATGTCTCATTGCGCTGAAGCTCCATTGAGTGTACTAACCACATTGACCACTCAGTACTTCGGTCTTCAGCCCACAGACAACGCAAATATTCAAATATTTCTGTCCTATGTTCCCTGCCTTAGATGACATTTGCCAATAGCCCTCTTCATCGCCATCAAATGATCCAGCATCTTGCTCAGAGCCTTCCGTTGACATGTGTTGATTTTTCTGAACCTGACTTCTCTTTTCTAAGCAGTTCATTATTCTTGAGATCATCGGTTTCTGGCATAGGTCTCTTACCAATGCTCTGTATCTCGTTGATAAGAATATCTCTTGAAGCACACAGTGCTTTCCACAGGGCAATATCCTTGGCATCAACTCCTGATTCCACATAGCTCATTTCTCTCTGTGTTTCTTTAATCGAGGGCGTTCAATAGTCATGCTGCTGCAGTAGATTGTGCCTACTTCCATCAAAAAAGATGACTGCATTTCTTGTATCACAAAGTCAGTTTCTCCATCCTTCTCGAATGACAATATAGAGATCTCCAAGGAGCTTCTCATTATTTGTTCCACAATCAATCATCACAGGAAGCACCCTTTGAGGATTTATGCCTGCAGCTGCAACATACAAGTGCAACTTTCCAATTTAAATACCAATACCCTTTACTCCAAGATCTCCAAGCCCCAGTATTCTACTTTCATCCGTAACCACAATCATGTCGACATGCTTCTTAAAATCCTGTTGTGGCTTGGAACATTTCTAACTAAAATATTATGCATAGAATTATAGCTTGCTAACTGCCCTTATACACCATCTCTGCGGGTTCCACGTCTTTCAAAACAACTCCAAAATAACCCAGACCTCCTTCTCAAAATTTTGTTGGTCCTAGGGTTGTCCAAGTCTGCATCCTTGCTGATTTCTTCATAGACTGAGAGTAGTACTTATTACAGGAACCCTTGGAGCAACCATGAAACATTTAAGTGACGACCCATGTCAAGTGGGGAGGTAACAAGGTCCTTGGGATGAAATCCCAAGATTGCTATCTCAAGTCAAGACTTGGAAGAGAGCTAATCTAAGTACAAAAAATGAACTTTAATCTAGAAAACTTGAAGTAAAACTAACTTTAGCATGCATGAAACAAACTTCCCCAAATGGGGAAGGAGAACTAATGTGTGGGAGGCCTTATCCCACCTAGCCTTTTTATTAAATGAGTTACAATTGCCTTTGGGAATTAAACCCTTGAAAGGTCTTTTCAAGAAAATAAACAACTTATGGAGACAACACTTGGGAGCCCTTAATGGCTTATACAAAAGGAGAGTGGTTTTATGATTCTCTTATTTGGTTCAAGCATTCTCCTTGGATTAAAGTTTTGCTCTTCTTGAGTATTGTTATCACAAATCTTTCTTCTCCTTCAAGAGACCTACACAAGCTTAGCCAATCTCAACAATGCACCCATTAGATGTTAGTGAGAACCAAACTTTGAAACTAAGTGCAAAAATTAAGATCTAATCTATATGCGAGAAACTTTTTCAAATGCGAGCTTTTAAGATTTATAAAATTAGATCTACGTTACCCTAATGCTACTTTTCAAAGCATGAACTAGTATCTACTTAACAAAAACTTAAGAGATCTAAGCTATTGCAAAATGTAAGATCGAAACTATGAAATAATTCTAACTTTGATAACAATACAAAACTTGGAACTTAACCATTTAAAAAGTGAATCTAAATATGAACTAGCTCTACCACTAACCAAGCTTACACCTTGCTTTTTTGTTTGTGTCTTTTGTAGGTGGACGAAAGGGAAAGAAGGAGGGCAAACAAATGGAGAAAAGGACCCTAAATGGAGGTGGACGAGAGGAGGAAAATGAGAAAAAAGAGGGGAGACGAAAGCTAAAGGAAGACGAGGGATGAATGGAAGGAGGGAAGAAAACTAGGGGAGACGAGAAGAGAAGGAAGAGGAGGGATGAATGGAAGGAGGGAAGAAAACTAGGGGAGACGAGAAGAGAAGGAAGAGGAGGGACGGAAGGAATGAGGTTGAGGATGAAGACTAGGATGGAAGAGGAAAACAAGAGAGGCAAAAAGTCAAGCAAGCCGAAAACCAAAGGCAAGCTAGACAATGATCTCAAACTTGGAGAAGAAAATAGCTTTGGAATTCCTTAGTTTGGATAGGTAGATCTAGTAACCGATTGAAATTTGTTGAAAGGTTGATGGAGGAAGCAAGAACTCCTTGTTTCTTGAATTTATAAAGCTTGAAATTCTTTGGCCACATGCAGAGTGAAGATGAACCTACAAAAAACCTTATACTTTGGAAGATACCTGCAAAACCAATATACTCAAGCGAAAAGCATAGATTTATAGTTGTATGTGCTAGATTGTTAGCCTTCTTGAAATATAAATCTATAACTTAAAATTCCTAAGTACATAAGCAATACACAATATCACCTTGTTACAAGATGAAGTATGGCCACCAAGAGCCTCCACAATTTGACCTCCAAAGTCTCAACTTTATTGATAATTAAACAGGTTAAAAATCCTCCAGAGTTTCTTTGCTAAAAGATCCACGAGGAATGAGGAGAGAAGACCTCATTATCTAACAAAAGACAAGAGCCAGTCTACCCTAATTCGAATTGGCATTGAGAAGAGAGCCAATGGTATGAGTCACCAAATCGAATTCCATCTAATCTTTATCAAATCCATGTCAAGCCAAGCATTGGAGTGGTAACTCCACCAACAAGTTCGAGTTGCATTGAATGAGATGAGGAGGTGGCCTCCACCTAGGCAAGGCGCCCCTCATCTCCACATTGGAAGTATCACCCCTCAAATAAACATGTGCCATGTGGAAAACTGGAGTTCCAAAGGAAGTTGACGTGAGCAAGCTTGGAGATGGCGTGAGGATTTGGTAGGTGGCTTGGAGTTTAACTTAAACTCGATTGCAATCCTTGGTAGTTGAGAGTGGGAGGTGGCCTCCACCTAGGCAAGGCGCCCCCACTCCCATTAAATGCAACTCAACACCAACCACATTCTTATTTAATAACCCCTCCACATCACCAAATCGAGTTTTGCATGCATGGAGCGAATTTCTCTTGGAGTTAATCACTTGTGCTGACTGGATACTTCATTGAATTTGATTGGAGATGACTGGAACCTTCATTAATGCCCAGTGCCATGTCAATTAGCCTTTTATTTTAATCCATTTGGATTATTTTGGAGAGATTTGGATTATCTCAAAATATTCAATTTTTAAATATTTTAATTAATAATTTCTCTGCAAATGGCTTTTTTGAGAAATTATTAATTACGAGGCTGAATTGACATCCGAAACTTAGGATAAACTGGTCCGGGGATCATGAATGATTTTTGGCTTAAGGTTGGAGCCTTTAATTACTGAATTCGGATCTCGGATGACTGACATATTACAAATTGAAATTTTTCCATTTGAACTATGGAAAAATTTATTAAAATTTAAAAAATAATTAAAAACCTGAATCCAACGCGTCCGGTAAAATTTCTTCGAATTTTTTTTTGAGGGTCCTAGTGACTTAGGATAGGACCAAAACCTATTCTAATAGTGTCTAGTAGGCTTATAAACATCAGTTGGACTCTAATAACCCCCCATGGCTAAAATTTTCAAAATCAGGCATTCTAGCTTTGGAGGAAGCGGGAGAAAACCTCATCGATTATAGCTCGGCTATAGGCAAAGTATAATTGACAAGGGAAAAAACTCCCTGGAATACCTTAGTTGCTTAATCAAGTCACGGGGAACTGAGCCACTCAAAATCCTACTAGCACACTTTATTACAAACCCCGTGGGGCCATGGTCATGTCGATTGAAAAACAAAACTGACTAGCCAAAATTGGCTAGGCACAAATGATGGATCATTTGATACATTGGAGTACAAACATCATCATGTTTGTCAAATGGTGGCTCTTCAGATAATCCAACTATTGTACAAAAAAGTTGGTAACAATATGTAAATGACCTATTTCTTACAGGTTCAGAGAAGCTCACTGCAGGGTGCACGGTAGATATGGCAGTTGAGTTTGAGATGAAGGACATTGGCATGGTGCATTACTTCTTGAGGCTGGAGTTTTGGCAGAAACCAAGGGAGATCTTCCTTGGGCAGGGTAACTATGTAGTTGATATCTTGAAGAGATTCTGGATTGAGGACTGTAAACTCATGGCGACACCTATGATCGCTAATCTAAAGAAGATAACTACTTCAGATCCAGATACGGTGGATCCCACATTATACAAGCAAATGGTAGGTTCCTTGATGTATCTGGTCCAATGTTACCGGAACCGGACCGGAACCGGCAAAACCGGCCGGTCCGGTCCGGCAAAAAAAATTTGAAAACCGGATTTTGCATCAGACCGGCCAGAAAACTGGCCGGTTCCGTATGGAACCGGTCAAAACCGCCGAATCGGCCGGTTTTGACCGGTTCCGTACAGAACCGGCCGGTCTGATTTCTGTAGCATAGCCAGATTGTAATTTGCTAAAAGAAATCACCATTTGCTGTAGCGTTGCTTTTATTCTATTTCCTGTAGCAATACTTTGTTGTGGTTCGTGTGAATATCTACCATCGATAGCATAGATAGCGTTGCTCTGTTTGCATAGAACTGTAAATCAAACAAGGTATTAATCACTTCACCTTGATTCTTGTAGTATGGTTTGCTGGTAATGCTCTCTGTGTGATATAATTCACTGAATTTTTATTATTGGAACTCTCACTTTATTTTGAAATAACATTACTTAATTTTTTAAATCTTTAAACCTTAGTTAATCATTTATCATATAGGTAATGGGCTTGTCACATTACTTTATTGATAGGTTAAGTCACATTACTTTGTTTATAATCTTTAATACTTAGTTACTTGCATAGTTTTAACCTTTTTAATGTCCATGGTACATGCTTGAACACTATTTAAAAGACTAAAGAAATGACTGTATATATATAAATTCCAAATTGAAGAGAACATGAAATGAGAGAAACTGCAGAGACATCAAACAAATCAAATACAGTCACTTAACCTTACAAACTCTCAAGCATAAACCTTGGATACACTAGGTAAAATAATCATAGGAAACCATAGTAACCAGTCAAATTCAAGCAACTTGCTCTGTACATGCAGCACTAATGTCTCGTAACCTTCTCACAAGCCCTGGGTTGACATTTAAATGAGCCAGTGAATCTAGGTGCTATTTTGGTTATTTGCACCCATAGTTGCTATATATATGAGAAACTTTGCATATTTGTGTATTAATGGTTTCGATTCATATGTATGCACATGAATATATATGTTTTTTTACAAAATATGAATATTTTATGTATTTTTTAGTCGGCCGGTTTTTTACCCGGTTTTTTGCCGGTTCCGGTCCAGTTTCTGGTCCGGTTCACATTTTGGGCTTTGCCGGTTCGATGACCGGTCCGGTTCCGATAACATTGATCTGGTCAACACTAGATCAGATATATGTTTTGCAGTGAACACCTTGAGCCAATTTATGGTGAAGCCGAGGCAGGAGCATTGGGTAGTAGCAAAACATGTGCTTAGATACTTGAGGGGCATAGTGGAGTATGGGCTGAGATATCTTGGGGATGGTGTACAGACTCAGATTGGGAAGGCAGTGCATAAGACAGGAAGAGCACCTCAAGGTGTTACTTCAGCTTGGGATCAATGATGATATCTTGGTTCAGTTGGAAGCAGACTTCTGTGGCACTCACAAGAAATTGCTCAGAAATGTTTTGCAAAATTTTCCATACAGGAAATGGCTGGGAAATGTTTCCAGAGTTTTTTTTAGGTATTTTATATCAATTTCCATATCGGAAACATTTTAGTTAGAGAAACAAGGAGCAGTGCCAAACATTGGCAACATAGTGGGAAATGTACATGGCCTTTCAGTTGAAATGGTATGCTATTGCTAAACTGTTAGCCTATTCTCTGAATCAATAATATGGGTATGCAGCTAGCAACAATTACATCAACCATTAACATTGAATATTGTTAAGAGAGAACAAAATTAATTACACCATGTACAGAACATCCACAAACACAGCCAATGTGCTGAACATTCATTCTCATAGCCACTGAAAGAAAACCCTTCCTCAGTAACTGCCAAATCATTGCAATCTCTATGAAAGAAAGATGAAAATTAATCAACAACCTTAACTTTGAACATTCCTTACAAGTTAAGATAACAAAAGCAATCACACCAACTTGTACAGAACATTAGCAAAAATGGCCAGTGTGCCAAACATTCATTCTTACAGCCACTGAAAAGAAAGCTTCTTATTAACTGCGATGGCATTAGAATCTCCGTGAAAGAAAATTGATTAACAACCATGATAATGTAACTGCTTTTCTTTTTATTCTATAAAGTATTCATGTGTAACTAATCAACTAGCTTTCCCCTAATTGAGGGATAAACCAAAAAGTCAGATACTGTATTGGTATCACAATAAACTTTAGACAATTCATTACAAATACATATTGGAGAGCTTAGTAAAATAACCCCAACATATCCTATCCCGTCTAAGCCTTCTTATTAACAGTTAGAAGGTTTCAGAGTTTTCTGCCTGGGTGCCTGTCTCTGCTGCTCATAGCCTCATACTTTTTGTAGAGGGCTTTAGATCACTCATCCTTTTAGCCTAGTCTGGCATTTGAGGCCAGTAGGCTGGGGTTTGCCTTTTTGTTGCTTATTTTTTGTTATAATAAATTGCTCTGAAGTTCTGGCTATTAGAAAAACTCGTAGGAAAATGTAAAAGACTATGGGTATTTTTCAAATTCCAAAATAAAATGGTAATGTATTTCATTTATATTTTGTGAATGACTATCAAAAGGACTTTGTGAGTTATGTTACCTCAATATATATGATTCGGAGCACTAATTAAATAAAGCAATATATTGTAAAAACATTTCTTATTCTGGAAGTTAATTGATCATGCCCAGAGTGAGGATAGTAGATATATAGCATTGAAAGGTTTCAGGAATGAGCTATTTTGCCAGTGTTTTGAAAGTCCTTTTTGTTATTCCAGGTTCGACCAGTAGTTGAAACAGGATATGAGAATTTATTGCTGGTACGTCTGTTATTAGAATTGAAGGAACCCATGATCCAAAAGTCCTCGGTAAGGATTCCGTCTACATGATTGTGTTAGTTGATGTATTTTGGTTTTCTTGTTTGCATGTCCATGCCCTTTTTATCATTTTTTGCGTGCTTAGCATTTCCACTTGTTGCTTTCAAATTAAAGTTGATTAATTGAAATATATGGCTGCGAGTTTGATTTAGAGTGGTTTACAGATCATACCAATATCGTATCTAACAACATTATAGTGAAAAGGTTGTGCCT
This sequence comes from Larix kaempferi, assembly GCA_027924585.1. NCBI lineage: Eukaryota > Viridiplantae > Streptophyta > Pinopsida > Pinales > Pinaceae > Larix > Larix kaempferi. Next base: position 5,220,821 of record BSBM01000712.1, on the reverse strand, counting down.
GGGTTAACTGTAGAAGGAATATTGGAGAACTGGTCAAAGTTGAAACCTGTTATAATGATGGAGTGGGGTGAAAGCAGGGAAGAACTGGTAGAACTTTTTGGGAAAGTCAGGGATGAATGGTTGGAAAATGATCTCCCAGGCTGGATTGGAGCTAACAGGTATAACATCTGAAATGTTTCCCTTGTGAAATCTCTATTTCTAGTCCAAATTCTCTGCTTTTGGTTGTTTGTTTCTTTTCATTTTAGTTGTATTCATTGCTTACCTTGTACTAAACAGGTCAAAAGCACAAATGTTCAAGATAGAAGACATAAAAATGCCATATACTGCATTAGAAGGCTTCAAATTACTATTCCCTACATTATTCAGTATAATTTTAAAGTTAACTCTATCCCTAATCCCCTGCAATTTGAGGCATGATGTTAAAAGTTAACCAACTTCATCTCGTGATCTCATTGCTTCTCTTTGCTGATAATGTAGCCTTTCTAGTCTCCTCTCCTAATAGTTTGCAGGTTCAGTTGGATGCTCTAGCTAGCCTTTGTGATTTTCACGAGCACATGGTTAACCTTAGCAAGCCTAAGGTTATGTCATTCAACATGTTATCACCCAAACTCGCACCCTTCAAGATAAAGTCCTAAAGCCCTAGGTATGGTCTTGGTGTAATTAAGAGGCCATCTTGGCATAACTAAGAGGGGGGCCAATGTATAAGATCCCGACAGATCTGAGCCAAAATTTTCTCTTTAACTTCTTAATACTTGCTTGAACTCCTACAGGATCTTCATCATTCTCTGATTCTGATTTGCTTCTATGTCTGAATGACTGTTCTTGGCTGAATATTTTGTCAAACACTTTGAGTCTACTGCTGTTTGACCACTTTAATGATTTATGTTTGGCTGAGTCTGATTTTTGTTGGACTTATGTGTTTATGGAGACTGTTATGATTCAGATTTTAAATGCTCACAACATGTAACAGCATAAAATAAGGATTTCTTCCAAGAATGGTTTACTTTACTTTAAAATCAGAATACAAGACAATCTAAACACCCCTTGACTGATTGGAATATGTACATCATTTATAACAGCAGTTTCATGCTACAGATAACTCAGTTTTTACAATGAAAGATTCACACCTGAGATGTCCACTAAATAGACAGCAGTTTTGATGACTGTACCAATGTATTGGGTGGCTGAAAGTGTTGCTTTGGAAGCCCAGAACTCGTCCTCAATCCTTGCAGCAGATATTAGACTCTCTTGGAGTGGCTGTAAACTTCATACACAGTCCCTTGTACGAACGTAACAGACCCTTCCACACTTCTGGAAACACTGTAGGCAATTTCCAGAGATGGCAGCTTTGGGAGAACCAATCAAACTTCCTGTAGCAACCCCCGGCTTTCCTTGAACCGATCACAACAGATTAAAAGCATATCCGACAGCAGTAAAGTGATTCATGTAGCAATTTCGTACCCTTCTCATATGATGGCTTAAGTCTGAGATAACATTGCACCCATCCACAGTAAATATCAAGTGCACCCTCTTCTTGAAATAAATACCAACTGAAACTGTCACTGCGCCCTTCCTGTAGGTGAATGCAAGCTGAAAACCAGTGCGCCTTCCTTCTTTCTTTTGGTAGCAGCAGAACCCTCTCAGCAAGTGCGCCCTCTAGTGGCAAATCTGCCCTTTCCTTCTTGTCAAGACGAGGTACTTCCACAAGATGAATAATAACCCTTTTTGCACAATACGCCCTCCTCAACTCGAACACTGAAAACACTGTCAAGTGGACTCAAATCTGAATATGCAAATAACTCCAACCACGGCCATGAAGCGTAAGCGAGAAATCTGGTTGATCTCTCCTCAAACAATAGCTAGGGTGGGTTTGTCTCACCACCGAAACTATCTCCTCCTCCTAGAGTTTTGTCCAAGAGAAACTAAAGTCAAGAGCTCTTCAAGTTTTCAAAAATGTAAAATGACAAGAATGAAGAGAATGAACTTTCATGTTCATTTTATATTTTCTCATTTACCCCCTTGTGACTCTTCAACTTTCCCTTGACCAATTATCTCATTAAAATATTTAAAAAGCGACTTTATGGAGAAAATGACCTTTTTGCTTTTTAATTTCATTTTGAACCCGTTTTACACTTTTTCTGTTCTTTTTTAATCCAGAGTGACTTTTTTATAAAATAAAGTCACTTTAGGAATTCATTATTAATGTCATTTTATAAAACTTAAGTCTAGGTGACATTTAATAATTAATTAATTTCTTGATTCCTCGACTATAGCCTATGGGAACTGATAGGCTAATAAGTCGTCTCCTAGGTGGTCATATGGAAAGGGACATTACACGATGTCACAACACCAAATCCTCTTCTGAACTTTAGGTTGGCTCTTTTCCAACTCAAGGGATGCTTACCTAGGATAGGATTGCTAAAGCTTTCAATGATGTTCAAGGTGAAATGAAGAGATAGTTCTAGCAAAATGGTTTATGATAGGAAATGAGAAATAAGGATGAATGGATTGGAGACTAGTGTCTTATCCATTGGGAAAATGGGGTCAACCAAGGTTCATATGAAGGATTTTAAGGAAAAATTAGAAGGATTAGGGCTGAAAGATTACAAATACTAATCACACTCTAATTGCTTCTCAAATTTAAGAAATCTAACAAGGGAAAACCCTAGATTAGTTGTTTTCAAATAGTTTTGGGAGGATAATTGCCATGCAAGGGATAAGAGAGCATATAACCAATATTTGAGATACGCACTACAACTTAACACTTCCAATAGACAACCACCACAATGAAGAAGAAGAAAGACTTATTCCATTAAACCAAAACCATTGTCATTTGAAGATTCCATCCACGAGAAAAACATGAGAACACAATACTATTCAAGAGAGAATGCTTTGATTCACCATCCACAAAAACCGATAGATATTCAGTTAGGCTCAATGGGATTTCTCCCCAAATCCAACCATGAGAAATGAAGGATAGAGAAAACCCTTATATAGGTTTTAGTTCGTCTTCCTCCTCTTGCATGAGCATTATAATAGATTTCATTTCATGTTGATGGCTTCTTTTGTTTAAAGCCAAATCTTGATGTAATAAACAAATGATGTGATGTGGTGTTTGGGGATTGTTATCACACAACTTGTAGTTGTCTCTAAAGGTATCCTATCCAGGATGGTAGAGTTGTAGACAACTAAAGAGGTGACCCGAGAGATGCCACGGTTCCCAATGCAAGCTGGGTGTCACGATAATCGAGGCACTCTTCACTTTAGGTCAAGCCTTAACAAGACCAAGGGGGAGACCCTAGCTTAGCCAATGAAGGCTAGCGAACTCAATCTAGACCTCCTAGGGAAATGTGACGATGAAAGAGTAGGAGACCAAGATGAAACAAGATCTAGATCTAAGATGAATAAGTGGACCCAAAGAGTTAGGATTTGGTTGAAGAGGCTTAGGAAGTGACAAATGGTTCAACAAATGATAGATTAAGGCCACTTATGAAGTTAAATTAGTAGATCTAGATAGATCTAGTACCAAACTTATAGATCCAAGTGGGGCCCACCCTTAAAAAGTGGAAAATGGTCCAAATAGGGTCCACTAGGTCAAAATCAAAATGAGATGGTACTAGGGGGTATGCTATAGCATGGATCTATGAATTGAGAAGGAATTAGCAATACCCAAGTATGGGATCTAGCAAATGGTCACCTACCCAAGGAGTGTGAATTGCTCCAAGGATGACTAGTGCCTTAGATCAAGGGCCAAATGGAGCCGGATGTCCACCAAATTATAGATTGGGATGATTACAATGATTATCAAGGTGGGTTTAAATGTCAAGCACAAGCCATGGCTAGATCTCCATAGATCTAATGCATCACCAAGTGATCCAAATGGGGCACAACCCTCAAAATGAGGAATGGGGCCCACAAGGTGAAAATCAACAAGGTGAAGCACTAGGGGTAGGTTTTAGGGGTTGATCTATCCAATGAAGCAACAATCTCACCTACCCACGTCTTGGAACTAACAAACTTGCCTCCCTCAAGGAATGCGACTTCACTCAAAGAGGGCTAAGTGCCTCGGGAAATGGGTAAAATGAAGTCCAATCACCACCAAATTATAGATTGGGGTTACTGTGATTAATACCAAGGTGGGTTTTTAGTTTTATACTCAAGAGCAAGCTAGATCCAAGTAGATCTAAAAAAATGTAAAATGAGGGTTTTAATTGTTAGGGTTTTTATGACCAATGAAGAAGAAAGAATGGATCTAGGTACATACCTTGTAGAGCATACCTCTAATGCTTGTGGCCACTTTGCAAATTGATAACCTTTTCCTTGTGTGTATATTCAAGAGTGAGATCTAGAGCTCCAAGCCAAATCGTCCTCCTTCACAGATGACCAAATCGTCCTCCTCCTCCAAGACAAGATCTAATGAGAAACAATGCCTAGCAAAAGAATGATGAAAATGATGAAAATGATGAAAATATAAAGTAGAAAGCATCAACTATATCACAAGGATACAATAATGATACTCCCTTCAACCAAAGACCAAACCAAAGCAAGATATGGGGTTTTCCCACAATAGCCTCCCTTGAAGTCGTCCTCCTCTCCACCAATTCAGCCTTCCCTGTAGAATACAAATTGAAACCCCAAGAACCACAATGATACACAAGAAAAATATTGTATATTCAACTTGCAAAAGAATCCATCAAGACAAGAGAAGTAGATCCACAAAATAGTATTTTATTCCAATCTTCAAGAGCTCCAAAGGTGCCTTTACAATGAGGGGGTCTCTTCCTTTTATAGGATAGAAAGACCAAAACCCTAAACCACTTTTGAAGACTAGTGGTTGAGATCAAAAGATATAACAATGTAATCAATGGCTAAGATGAGCCAATACAATATAACACATGGATCACTCAAATAGAGGGTGACGTCATAGCTAAAATGTCTCTAGGAGGGGTGACGTCACACATGGGGGGTGGCTAGATAGCATGGAGCCACAACATAAGACATGGACAAGTGACTAGGAGCACATGGTGGGGCTAGGAGGTATTATTTCTCTTCACTAGCATGACCCCATGGCACAATAATGTTAGATTGTGGTAACGTTGGGATGTTCTCCATGGTTCAGATGCCTTACATGGAGGTACATTAGCTGCATAGGCATCAGTATGGAGTAGAGGGTGAGATGCACTCTACTCAGTTGTGAAGAACCCGCAACAATTAATTAATGAGAATATGCGAGATAACAGAACTCAGAATCGCTTTTATTGATCGCAGGCCACTTCGAGGGAGCAACCTCCTTTGAGCAAGCTCAATACAAATAACTTCACGGTACCTTCATTGGTCTCAACACATACTTATATACTAAGTCTAGGCGCCAATACCATGGGTCAATACCATGTGTCAATACAAACCATGGGCCAATACAAACTATAGATCAACAATTACTATGGGACGACTTACAAAGCATATGCGTCCAACAACAATAAGACAAACTATGGATCAACAAATACTACGGGACGACTTACATAGCATATGCGTCCAACAACAATATACTAACAAAGTAAATAGAAGGGTTGACATGGGTTCCTAACATCCCCTCTCCTTTAGAAAAAACTTTATCCTCAAAGCTTTAGATGTGGAAATTGATGCAGAATCTGAAGGAGTGGTTCCCCTGTAGCATCATCGGGTTGCATTCCGGGCCACTGACGCCTTTTGAGTTTGAGGGAGGGTTGCCTACAAGGCTGTAGACGAAGAAGAACCATATTAGCTGCGTGAAAAGTGCGCTCAGAACGGTGCTGATCGGCTTGTTGTTTCAGTCGAATTCTTGCCATGTGAAGATTGTCTTGCAGAATGAGAAGAATCTGATTGCGGTTTCGAAGAACCGAGTCAATTGCCTGAACTGGGGAGCTGCTGAGGGTGTATGGAAGAAGAACTGGCGGTGCCTGTCCATAGACTACTTCATATGGTGTCCTTTTAGATGTGGTATTGTACCACTGGAGCGCTTCTAGGAAATCCATAGAAATAGTTGTCCAAATCTGTGCAGGGATGGGCAAGGGTTCGAGCAGTCCCGAAAGGAGTGTCGTTTCACCCTTGTTGCCCTGGCAAGTATCACAGTCAGCCACCATCTGTTGAATTGTCATTTTCAGTCCCTGCCAAAAGAAGTTACAGTGTTCCCGGTCATACATTTTGAGGAACCCAGAGTGCCCTGCTGATGAAAAATCATGGAGTTCATAGAAGAGATAACCCTGTTGAATAGTTTGCAACCAATTTGGAACAAGCAGAGAAATAGCTGTAAGAGAAACTGGGTCATCAAATGTGCGAAAAGGAGCATCTGCTGTCATGTCCCAAATTTGGCATTGGGTCACAATGGCCTGATCACATTGACCATATTCATTAGAGTTTGTCAAATTGATGTTAAGGGTCAAATAATTGCCAATGAGGAAAATGACTAGTTTCCTATGTTTGGGGTGGAAGCCTTGGGATTTGGAATAAGGGGGATAATAAATGATGTTTGAATATTAGAATGGCATAAATATTTAATAAAGGATCTAAATAAATATATACAAGTGAAAATCAAAGTGGCATTTGATCATGAAGACACATGGAGGAAGTGAGACCCACATATGGCTATTGGCATCATTCTCTCACCAATTCGAATTCAAGGTGAATGGTAACATACTTGGGGGAGTTCAAAAGGTATTATTCATGGCATGACTCATCCAAGGTCGAAATATAGAGGAAGAGTAACTCCCATGGAAGAGGAAGAGGCAATTTGGAGCTAGTGGGACACTTGGGCTAGATTCCCTAGCTCTATGACAACAATGATGAAGATGCTATGACACCTATGACACAAATTAGACCTAAAGGATGACATATGACATATATGACATGTCAGGGCTAAAAATAGCCTCCAAGAGGGCGCTCAAGGGAGTTAGGGAAGCTAAGATGCTTCCACATATGATTTGGTGGAAGTGGGAAACTAGGAATTGTTGTACAAGTGACATTCTTTGGAATTTCTTCCCAACTTGAGTTGGCATGAGTCTCTTGGAAGGAATTCGACCCATGGAGGACATTAGAAGTTTATAAATGTCAATAACAAAGAATGAAACCAGCTTTTGATCATTTGTAGAATTTGCAATTGCATTTGTGAAGAGGGAGAGCTAGTGGATAGTTTCTTGCCTTAGCCAATTTCGAGGGTGAAAGATTCCCATCCAAGTTGGTAATTGGAAAGGCTATTCAGACCTTTCATTTGGAGCTTTAATGGAGTCTTTATTTGCAGGTGTAAGCTACAGGGCAACTCATGGTTTCTTCTATTGCAGCTCACTCCTTCAACCATTTCCAGTTTTGATGGCATATTCTTGATCCTTGAGGGAGGGCGTTTTTGGTGAGCTATTGTACTCTTTGGGGGAGCTTCTAATTCCCCATTTATTTTGTAATATGAATTAAATACTCTGTTCTTCATCTCTAGAAAGTTTCAGGTCGAAATTCCAAGTAGAAATGTATAAATCTCATTTTTAATGAAAGAACAGTGCCATTTCCCCACTACCTTGTTGTGAACCAATGTAATGCTGATGATTTCGAATGAATGGATGATTCTCTGATACATTTGTGATTAATGGACTTCCATGGATGTATTTTACAAGTTTTATGTACTGTACTTGAGCATTTGAAGTATTTTTACTCAGTTTAATTGCATTGGGAGAAGAAATAGTGCCATTTCCCCAAGGGTCGAATGGGTGATTTTTGCAGCTGAATGGGAGAGGGTTGGAACAGATATAATAATCAATTAATGGTGCACATGAGACCTTAATAACATCCTTAATACATTCCCTACCTCTGTTCATAAATTCCAGGGATTTTGGAAGCATTTGGGAGGCCATTTTCAATGTTACCCAGGGGGGATTTGATGCACAAATTACTAGTTAAAATCCCATACATTGACTAGAATATAAATCAAGTTTGCAGAAGTCTTTTGAGGGTTATATCTCATTCCTGAACATCATATTCAAGTCCTAATATCATTCATACACTTTCCTTGAAGATTTGAAGGCATTTGGAGCCAATTTGAGACCTAGAGACCAATACTAGTCAAAGGGAAATTACTAGTAAAGTTCCCTCCATTGCATAGAATTGAAAGAGGGTTTGCATAAGTATTTTAAAGGTCCAAAAGCATCCCTGAAACACATATTTATGTTCTAACATCATCCAGATACCTTCTCAGAAGATTTGGAAGCAATTGGAGCAATTTGGAGACCTAGAGCTCAAAACTAGTCAAAGGTCGAACTAGGAAAAAAAAGTGAAAAATTGCCATTTTAATAAAATTCCTAACAAGGGACATTACATCTGCCACCATATTGTCCTTACCCTTCTTGTAAGTGATCGCATAGGCATAACCCATGAGTTGGATAACCCATTTCAGGTGTGTTGGAGAGGAGACCCATTGTTCCAGGAAATTTTCCAGAATCTGGAGATTAGTCTTGATGCAGAAATAATTCCCTAATAGGTATGGCTGCCACTTCTGTACTGCATGCAAAATAGCCATCATTTCTTGCTGAGATGTAGATGCGGCTAAATTCTTACCGGAAAGGTCTCTTGAAGGCGACAAGCCCATTGGTTCAGTAAAGACACCTGCATATCTATCCAAGGAAGTAGGGGAGACCGTTGATGGGTGCATCTGAATGGAATGGAGTTGAGCGATGGCACTATGTGAATTCTTCTTAAGGATCTTTTCCAGGCGATGTGAACTGATGATGCGGAGAGACCCTTGTTGTAAGCCCTTAAATTTGTGTTGTTTCCCATTGACTGAAAACTGCATCCAAAGTTTAGCAAAATCCCATAAGATGGGGCCAAGTGTGCGTAACCACTGAATGCCCAAAACCACATCACATCCGCCTAGGGACAAGGCAAACATGTCAGAGCGCAGGTTATAATCTTCCAGAGAGATACGCACATTGTGACACTTCAATGAGAACTCTTCTCCAGGAGCATCATGTATCAAGGCATGTTCTTGCCAACTCATAGAGTTGTCATTCACTTGTCTTAAAATTCCATCTTCCAAGGACATATGAGATACGTGATCAGGAACATCAGTAAAATGATAACTCAGTTATGTCTTCATCACTTCCCTCATCATGGGAAGGATGTGTCCCTTCATTGTTGTTTTCCCAAGGAATGATGTGATCAAGCCCTTGCCTTTGTCTCTCCATGTTATGATCAACCAATGCAAGCCATTCATTAACCGTTCTAGGTATACGCGCACCCCTTCTTATTTGATCTAAATTTGTCTCAGAGTTGTTTGTTTCAGTGATGGCCTCAAGTTGATTATTTAATGGCTCCACATCACTAAGTTGGTTCAAAGCTCTAATTTCTTCCGACACTTCTTCACGAAGCAAATCAAGGTTCATTTCTCTAGCAACAATAGCTCTTTCCCTTTCTTCCTCAGAAGAACTATCATCTCCAAAAGATATCCAAATCTCATTTCTTCCTGTACTAGAATCCTCATTATGGCTACCCATGACCATAAAGGCGCCCTCAGGCAGTAACTCACCCTTTCCATAAGTGTTCCTTACACCATCCTCATAACTTTCGAGGTGACCATTGTAAAATGGCTCCCGATATATCTTAACCAATGACCCATCAGAGTTGGGGATAGTAGCGTATGACAAGTCCATTTGAAGATGTCCCCCTAGTCCAGCAGACCACTTTCTACACAAAAGAATTCTGTATACTGGAGGTAGATCTATGACTACTATGTCCATTAGCATGGATATATCAGGGCATGAAAACAAGTCCGCTCTTAAGTTCTTTATTAAGCCAAAAACTTGAACTGGTCTAGAATCAATTCCACAGACCTTCCCATAAGGCCTAGTTATTTTCAATCCCATGGCTTCCATAACTTGCAAAGGCATGACATTCATGGAAGCACCTGAGTCCAACATACAGTTATGAAAAAGGGTGTCACCAATACGGAGTGTAAGATAAAAAGGTTGGTGGCCACCATTCTTCCTCTCGTATAAAGCAGTTTGGATGTTAATGGGAGGATCCTCCTCTTCCTCAACCATAGCACTAGGTGCTGAGTCTGGAAGAGATGGACCTTCACCATTACTTGTGATAGTTTCAGGGATACTCTTGAAGAATTCTACCACTTTCTCTTTGATTGATGGGATTGTCATTAATTCAGTAAGTGGAATGTTATGCATAACTTTATCCAATTCTCTCTCAATGTTGATATCAAAGTCAAACTCAGGGAGAGGAACTGGCTCACTCACTGGGCTAGGCAGATCACTACTCTTTCTTTCGAGAAAAGGGGTAGGATTTTGGCCATCCTTTCTCCGTTGATAGATTCTAAAAGGAGCTTGGCCACTACTTTCAGGCTGTTCAATGGCATAAATGAGAAAACTAGGACTGGGTTCTTCTACAAGATCTTCTTCAAACAATATTCTTCCAAAGTCATTGTCAAAATCTAAGTTATCAACCCAGTTAATGTTCTTTGGAGAATCTTGAGTATCTTCACCATGAGTGGGATACTCAGGATCATCCACTTTTTGCTCTTTTGACCAGTTAATACCAGGAGGTTCAGGTGAGGTTTGGCTCACAGGGTTTCTTCTATCACCCTCATTGGGCCTTTTTAGTTGGTTCCAATACGGTTTCTGGCCATAAGGTTGCCTATACCTTTCCGACTCTTTGCTCTTAGCTAGATCCCTAGTCAGGAGAGTTAAGCTTTTCATCATTTCACGCATGCTTTCCATCATATTGTTGGGATCCTAACTTGGTTCTTTCCCTTTTTTAAACTTAGGGTCAGATCTAGAAGACGAGTCACTGATTAGGTCAAAGAAATTTTTCTTCCCCATGATAGCAGCATTCGCCTCAGCCTTCCTAGCATTATCTTGTGCTTCTTTTAAATCACCGGGATCTTTATCTTTAAGGTGGTAAACAAGGTAGCCCTCAAATGCATTGAGGTAATGAATTAATACAGCTTCCTCATGAGGCCTAATGTTATCTGGAATGTTGGCCACTATCTAATCAAAGCAAAGGTTAAATTCATGGACAAACTCGTTTTCTTTCTTCTTGATTTCAAACAGTTGGTTTAAAAGGAAATGACCATCTAACTTGACTGACCACTCATGTTTAAGTTTGTCGGTGAAAGCATCATATACTGTGACTGACGATGCAGGCAAATGGTCAAACCTTTTATGAGCATCACCCTCCAAGGATGCAAAAAGACCCCTCATATACACATCTTCTTCTTCAGCCCCATAAGCTTCCATGTGAGCCCAAACATTTTCAATGTGGTCCTCAATGGAGGTCGCACAGTTCCCATTGAACTTAGGGATCTTTTCAAAATACTTGTCGGGCATATCATGGGGGGCACCAAGGATTTGGGAGAAATCTAAAGGTGAAGCTTTTGTGTTTCAAATATTCTTGCTTTTGCTTAAGAGGTTTTCCTCTTGCACACCTACACATAAAACCACTTCAAGGCACCCATTATAGTTAATCCAAATCAAACAAAAGGAAACTAAACTAAGATGGCAAGCAAACGAATGCAAGCTAAACTAATGCAAATGTAAACTAGATGACAAGTAGAGCAATTATACAAATGCATGCGAGTTAATACTAAATCCAATGAAACAAATTAACTAAGCAAACAAGAAATGCTAACATGAGACTAACTATTAACTTAAGCAATTCGTTTTTTGTGTTTTTAGGGCTCTTTTGGAGAGGGACGAGAGGGAGAAATGGAAGCTAGAAGAGGATTGTCGAGAGGAGCTAAGGAAGACAAAAACAAATGGTGTGGTGAGGGAAAAAGATTGGGAGCAAGGTGAGGATGTAGGAGGCAAAAAAGAGTGGAAAAGAGGCCACAAATGAGGTAGGATGAAGCTAGGCTTAGGGAGAAAAAGGTAGGACGAATGGAGAGATGGGCAAAAACGAAAAGCAAAGAGAAAAAAGAGACCTAGGGTGGAAGAGCGAATGAGGAAAGCTAAAGATGGAGAGGGGCTTGAGGAAAATAAGCCTTAGGACCAAGTAACCAAGATTGATAAAAAATTTGCTGATGGAGGAAGAGGCAAGTCTCCTCTAATTGTTTCTTCTCTTGAGATAAGAAAGCCCTTTGGGAACCTGCAAGAAAATTCGATTAGGTGCTAATAACCATTGATGGGTAAAGAGTAACTTGATCTCCAAGTCATTCTCCACCTTGTGTGAATCTTGCAAAACCCTTCAACATTAAACAAGCCAAACCGAATAGTACATTTCTAAGAATTATAGAACATATACTAAATAATGAAAAGCTTGAAATAAGGAATAAGGTGAGAAAGATGTCACCAAGCAATGTGAAAGACAACCCCAAAGCTCTTGTATGGACCTCCAAAGTCACTGATTTATTCAAAACTTAAACAAATATTACGATGATTTTTGGGCAAAGTGTTCATGCTCCAAATCTCCATGAGAAGAGAGCCAAAATGGCCTCTCTTTATAGCAAAATAACTAAGCTAAAACCCTAATTCGAATTTGGCACTAAGGGAGCCAATAATACTTGACAAAACTCCAAATTCCAGTCACCAACCAATCAAGATGTGGCTTGGAGTGATAACAAACCAACTAACTCGAGTTTGCAATGAATTAGGGTGGAGAGGTGGCCTCCACCTAGGCAAGGCGCCCCCCATCCCTTCTTGTAAACTCCATCCATCAAATGGCAATCCTCCACATCACAAAAACGTCAAGCTAAAGGAGAGGGCGAATTTCTCAACTATAGATCACTCACAGTGCTCCGAAACTGATCTGAATCAGGTGGGTGAAGATTCCAATCATCATAAATGCTTTTTGCCATGTCATTTTGACTTTTACTTTATTCAATTTGGCCTCTTTTGGAGAGATTTAAATTATCTCCAATTTATTATTTTTTGAATATTTTAATTAATATTTCTCATTTTTTGATTTTTTGAGAAAATATTAATTATGAGGCCAAATAATTGTCTGAAACTTAGGGTTAGCTGGTCCGGGGATCATGAATGATTTTTGGCTTAAGGTTCAAGCCTTCAATCACTGAATTCGGATCCCGGATGACTGACATATTACAAATTGAAATTTCTCCATTTAAACTATAGAGAAATTTATTAAAATTTAAAAATAATTAAAAAACCCAAAATCGGATGACCCGGTAAATTTTTTTCGAAAATTTTTCTTAGGGTCCTAGAGACTTAGGACATGACCAAAACCTATTCTAATAGTGTCTAGTAGGCTTAAATGCATTAGTTGGACTCTAATAACCCCCCATGGCTAAAATTTTCAAAATCGAGCATTCCAGCTTTGGAGGAAGCGGGAGAAAACCTCATCGATTATAGCTCGGCTATAGGCAAAGTATAATTGACAAGGGAAAAACTCCCTGGAATACCTTAGTTGCTTAATCAAGTCATGGGGAACCGAGATACTCAGAATCCTACTAGCACACTTTATTACAAACCCCATGGGGCCATGGTCATGTTGACTGAAAAACAAAATTGACCAGCCAAAATTGGCTAGGCACAAATGCTGGATCATTTGATACACGGGAGTACAAACATTCATCATGTTTGTCAAATGGCGGCTCTTCAGATAATCCAACTATGGTACAAATAAGGTGATAACAAGGATGATTACAATGATTATCAAGGTGGGTTTTCAATGTCAAGCACAAGCCATGGCTAGATCTCCATAGATCTAATGCATCACCAATTGACCCAAATGGGGCACAACCCTCAAAATGAGGAATGGGGCCCACAAGGTGAAAATCAACAAGGTGAAGCACTAGGGGTAGGTTTTAGGGGTTGATCTATCCAATGAAGCAACAATCTCACCTACCCACGTCTTGGAACTAACAAACTTAACTCCCTCAAGGAATGCGACTTCACTCAAGGAGGGCTAAGTGCTTCGGGAAATGGGTAAAATGAAGTCCAATCACCACCAAATTATAGGTCGTGGTTACTGTGATTAATACCAAGGTGGGTTTTAAGTTTTATACCAAAGAGCAAGCTAGATCCAAGTAGATCTAAAAAAATGTAAAATGAGGGTTTTAATTATTAGGGTTTTTATGACCAATGAAGAAGAAAGAATGGATCTAGGTACATACCTTGTAGAACATACCTTTAATGCTTGTGGCCACTTTGCAAATTGATAACCTTATCCTTGTGTGTATATTCAAGAGTGAGATCTAGAGCTCCAAGCCAAATCGTCCTCCCTCAAAGATGACCAAATCGTCGTCTTCCTGCAAGACAAGATCTAATGAGAAACAATGCCTAGCAAAAGAATGATGAAAATGATGAAAAGATGAAGTAGAAAGCATCAACTATATCACAAGGATACAATAATGATACTCCCTTCAACCAAAGACCAAACCAAAGCAAGATATGGGGTTTCCCCACAATAGCCTTCCTTGAAGTCGTCCTCCTCTCCACCAATTCAACCTTCCCTATAGAATACGAATTGAAACCCAAAGAACCACAATGATACACAAGAAAAAGATTGTATATTCAACTTGCAAAAGAATCCATCAAGACAAGAGAAGTAGATCCACAAAATAGTATTTTATTCCAATCTTCAAGAGCTCCAAAGGTGCCTTTACAATGAGGGGGTCTCTTCCTTTTATAGGATAGAAAGACCAAAACCCTAAACCACTTTTGAAAACTAGTGGTTGAGATCAAAAGATATAACAATGTAATCAATGGCTAAGATGAGCCAATACAATATAACACATGGATCACTCAAATAGAGGGTGACGTCATAGCTAAAATGTCTCTAGGAGGGGTGATGTCACACGTGGGGGGTGGCTAGATAGCATGGAGCCACAACATAAGACATGGATAAGTGACTAGGAGCACATGGTGGGGCTAGGAGGTATTATTTCCCTTCACTAGCATGACCCCATGGCATAATAATATAAAATATGAGTCAATGACATGTCCAAGATACAAATGATCAAATCCTGTCCCCATAATCAGAGAGAGATGTGCAATAAAAGTCCTACTGTAGCCCATGTGGACTCCACTGACTGGTGCCAACTGATCTGGAAGAAGGGGGATACACCATGGATGACCTCTGAGCAGACCAAGTGCCAAAACCTTGCCTCAATTTCCCAAATCAAATTCCTCAATGACCTTTTTATTCCATTTTTTTAATCTGCTGAAAAACCCGGTAAGTGCCCAAAACTGCCTCTCAGGTACCTACGCTGTCAATCTGAGTGCACCATCATGTCCGAAAGGGGGGTAATTTGCTAAATACAAGTGGCTGGACCACCCCCTTCCTCTATAGCGCCCTAGGAAACGATTAGCCTCCAAGGATACTGTTGGACAGGCCACATCAACATGGCCAAGCCGGTCAATAGGTGGAAAACTGCTAGTATCATGCCCAGGAGTGCCTGAAACTGAAAGATAAGTGTCTCAATGGATCCAGAAGACACAAATCCACTAGAGATGAGTACTCATACACCGCATGATAACCTGTAGAATCATCTATAGGGTCCACCACCATACCTGGACAGTGTAAAATATGATGATCCTGAAATAATAATAAAAATGACCAACTGCATCAATCATCATCTGGAGCATATGTCCAACATATGGAATCATCAACAGGTGCATGTGGGACCATAGATTAACATCATAAAGTATAAGTGGTCCGTCTCATCACGAATCCCAAGAATGACCATGGTCAAACTATGTTTGACTAGGTCAAAACACAACCAAAGACTAGGTTATAACAAATGACTAAGACATGTTCCTTTAACTATATTCACAACTTAACTTAAAGTATAAACATCAATCAAGTGGCAGTTAATACATAGCTATTTAATGTTATTTATAATTTACTTGCACCAAAGCTTTAAAGACATACTCATCCAATGGACATGGCTTAACTGCTAGCAAAGGGTGAAGGCTAAGGACAAGGTTAGGTAAAAGGAATGACTTGACCGATTCAACTAAGAGATACTTTGGATGGGGAAAGAGGGGAGCTACACATTGTGCTTGACAAGATAAACAAAGGGAATGGCAGTGCCTCACAAATGGATAAGTTGTTTAGAGAGTGTTTATTTAACCTTGGCATCATGTCTACATCAAGTTGATCCAAGTTCATTAGGATCATTCATTTAATTTCCATGGCCTTTTTGGTCTATATGACCCCTCGGGGATTTTGCATGCGCTTAAAAGCACAACTAATCGCAGCTTGCATCCTGGGTATATTTACATTTATGAGGTCAACAATCTTTAGATTTAGCATTTATTTAGCTATTGCTTTTTAGACCTTTCTGGACCCTTCATGGGGTACTTTAGCATTTCGTTGCTTTAGCCTTTAATTCATCGTGTGTTTAGAAACACATTCTAGAATTTAATTTCATAGGCTTTCATAAAAGAGATTTTCAATAATTTCCATACAAGTAGTACATTTGCTTCAGGTTTTAGCCAACAGCATCTCATGTGACTAGAGGGAATTCCGTGCTAAGCCACACATCGGGGAAACCGACTAGAATGATCTAGACATAAAATCCAACTCACCAGGGGCAAGTTCTGTCACCAACTCAAAGCCGAGACACAGTGCAAACATGGATGCAATCCAACATAGTGGTAGGAACAAGGAAGTCCTCCATATCAATAGTAAAAAAGGCAAGTCAGGGTGAAATCCAAAATAGGGAAGGTCATGGATGGATGGGGTCAGATGAATGTGGAGCCTAAGCTAGCAAACATAAATGTCATGAAAAGACCATGTTAATGCTCATAGGAGGGTAGTGAAACCAATGAGTATTGTCAGTGAACCTTTAAGTGCAAGTAATACATCCAATTCATAACCAAGATAGTTTATTTGATTTATTACATAATACTGCCACATCATGAGTTATATACCAAGTTAATGCTATGAAGATGACTAAAACAACAAGATAATAATCAATGATAACAATCATAAGTCTAATGGTCATGTCACTGCATATCAATAATCATCATCTAGAACCAACTGAAGCACTGCTGCAATAATAACATCAGGAACTCTAGGCACTGAACTGAAACTGTATGGAACAAAAGGTCATATCGGTCATCAAATCTAAGCTCTGAAGGTTCAGCCTTGGCACAAGGTCTACTCAATGTCTGATATACACTTCTCTGATCTGTAAGTAATCTCAAATAATGCTGCTCATCATAACTGATCTCTGTAAAGGCAAAGCTCTGAAAAGTGCAGATATCTGCTCAGCAAGAATAGTAGCCCAGCTACTATAGTGTGATAACAGGGATGTTGAGGTCATCTCTCCCGCCACATGGTTTTTGGTTTTGGTATTTTGGTGGTCATAGTTAACAAGTGCATTACAGAGATTCTGAGGTTCTCATGCACTCCCAAGAGGAGCACATGTCCCATAGTTGGAGCTAGATGTTACCCCCCATATTGCATTGGTGTCCATGTGATTTTTATCACATTCAACAGAAGTTGCAGGTTGATGGAGATGAGATTGGCCTAGTTCGATGATATTATGCTGGGTGTGCACTTGATCACATGATGTCTACGGTGTAGCATGTTGGAGCCTTGGTCTATTTTGAAGGTGTAATGGGGCCAACCCCTTTTATCTTCATGAAACCTATCTACCCACTTTAGGTGGGATCCTATGATGGCACACAAGTTCACAATTATAATATTTTATTATGGGGTTGCTTATGGTCTAAAATTTAAATTGTGAGGGTCGTTAAACTTTTATGTATGGAGGCAAGGGTACGTTATTTAGTAATTTACCCACTTTGGAGGGGCTCATCTTTGGGCACTCATGTTTACAAAAAATATTTTAAGATCAATGCAACTGCTTTTTCCTAATGATGCGTTGAGATAAAAAAAGATAATACATGGAATTAGAACATGGTGGCACATATGCGGAGATGTTCTTGTCTTTTAATGAAAGATTTGGCATACTGATTGTTTCCATTTCAGATCTGCTTACAGTGACATGAAACTTGTGACAAATGTGGAAGTTTTCCAACTAGTTGTGGAGTATGGTGTCATGGTGGCACATATGCGGAGATGTTCTTGTCTTTTAATGAAAGATTTGGCATACTGATTGTTTCCATTTCAGATCTGCTTACAGTGACATGAAACTTGTGACAAATGTGGAAGTTTTCCAACTAGTTGTGGAGTCTGGTCAAATAATAGCAGAGTTAGCACCTGAGGGTATGGGTTGATCTGGGCACTAATATGGCTTCTCAGAAGCTTGTAGTTATGTTTCCAGAGATCTGTAGCAGCAACATTTTAGAGATCTGTTTATGAGCAACAGCTTTGGGCTCAGTATGTGAAATTCTGGTCACAATGCCAATTTGCAAGCAGATTGGGAGATCATTTTCAATATTCCTGTAGCAACTGGTTTTAGGGAGGACAGTCTGAAGTTAAGGCCTTTGTTACATCATCAGGAAGCAATTCTGTGGTAAATTTGATCTGGCCAGTATCACTCTCATAATGAAGAAAAGTCAGACATTACATAGTAGTACAGCTCTTTTGGAAAAAGAAAAAAGGTACTCATGGGTCTTCATTGGCAATGATTTATGGACAAACCAAGAAGCCCAAGCAGATGAAGCGAAGGATTTTCCTGTAGCAGTGTGTGTTGGATACCTTGGGGACCGATTTAACCTAAGCAGGGGACTGTTAATGCGGTTGAAGTTGCATCTTGAGCACATTGGAAGTTTTGAGATCAGTAATAGCCAAAGGTTAAGCAGTGAAGATATTTATCAAACTTTTCCATGGTAAATCAAGGATAATTCTGGGCAGATCCATCATGCTTTCACCCAGAAATCTGACAAAATGAACGGCAGTCATTATACCTCTGAAAGATGCAACATACAGCCCTGTTTCTGACCTTCCAACAGGGTTAAGCATTAAGCAACATCATTTCAAGATCTGGCCGAACCTGTGCATGAAAGCAGCAATAAAATCACTACACTTCCAAGTTCTGGTAAGTCTGAGCATAAAAAAACAGCTATGAAAAGGAATAATTTTCAGGTCTGGAAGCTTTCTGAGCAGCCTAGTTTCCTGTAGCAGCAAATCTGGGTGTACTTGTGCATAAAAACAGCAACAAGAAGCACTATTTCATAATATGGGTGCATTTTGGGCAGCCTGTGAAGCGATCTCCTGAAGTGGCAGCCCTAAAATTGATTTTTCTGTGTTAAAAAAATGCCAAATGACTAAGTGATCCATCCTCTGTGGCAGCTTGTTTCAGCCCTAAAAAACTTGGCAAAGATGAAGTATACTGTTTTTGGGTTGGAATTTCTGCTTGGAGGAAGGACTGTTTGAGGGAGGTCATCACCTTTTTGGAGGCCATGCATATATTCTCTGCCTATGGACAGCGTTCAGTTATGAGTGAAGTGATCTGTCTTTTATGAGCTTTCATGAGAGTGTCCACCCTTTGGAGGGTCATCTCTGCATTCGCCATGGCCATATTATGAAAATGTCTAGCTGTGGAGCTTGGATATATATCTGTTCATTGCTTTAGGGTCAGCGTTCAGCTTGTTTGAAGTATTCCTGGCCAGTTTGAGGAGCAGCCAGCATTTGAAGTTTCCTTAGGAGGAACACTCGGCTTCCTGGAGTGTTGTTGAAGCCATCGTCCACATTTGAGGGGTTATGACCCTAGATCTAAGTTCTAAAGGGTTGCTTTGTAAATAATTCGAGCACTTCACCTTTGTTATGGCTATTCGTTGGGATTGTCCACTTTGAAGATCGCTCTCATTGTTCCATTCCCTATTTTATGGAGGGCACTTTTCATTTGAAGGACGTTTATGTTGCTGTGTGGACATCTATCTCCATAGAGCATTGGCCATTTGGAGGACTTTGGGTGCGTCTTTTGGGATATTATCCCATGTTTCTTGGAGTTTGTTGGTGGAGCACTAACCTTTGGAGGCTTTTCCTTCTGACTTATTGATTGAGCCATCCCTCTTCTAGGGACTTTCTTGGATATATTGCCCAGTTTTGGAGAACGTTTGGCATGGGAGAGGTCTAAGGATGTTAAAATAATAGATCTAAAGTGGTCATTCATGTATTTTTTGCTTTACTTTTGGAGCATTCCACTTGCATGGTGAAGATTTGATGGATCCTTGTATATGTGGCTTTTGACCGCTATTTTTATGCATTTGTTTGGAGTTTGTTAGTGATAGTGGGGTTTTTTTGCATTTGTTTACTCCACCCTAGGGTAGATCTAGGAATTAATGATTATTTTATTGTAAACGAAGCTGAGTTACTCTCCTATATAAAGGGAGCCTCTTCCTCATTTGAACTCATGGTTGGATTTTGAGAGCTCTCTCTCTTTTGGAGTCTAATTAATATATCGTGTATGGTTTATCTTGAAGTATAAGGGTTTCTTGTCCATTTGTAAGTTTGGGGTTTTGTTCCCATCTTTAATGTTGTTAGTGATTTGTGAAATAACTAGACATGTAATCAGGGCCATAGAGATGGACAAATTTGTCTTATTGGAAGGGTCGTATGTGAGAACTGTTTTCGTATATTTCCCTTTGATGTTTTATGCGTGAATGTTACATTGCTTCCTAGTCATCTTTATAGAGCAAGAACTTGTAGTATTTCATTATATGAGGCACACGGTAGTTAACTTTGTTATGAGTTGGTACCACAAGGGATCTCCTAGTAACTTCCACATTCATGTCGTAACATGCTAGGGTTTATCTAATAGACCCTAAATCTTCATGAACCTGTCCCCTTCATTGGTCTTGTTCCCTTTGACTCCATTTGCCTGGGGGATTGGCACTAGTCTTCATGGTCCTCCCATCACCCCTTTTATATACTACAAAACGACCAAACTGTTTTGCTCAGGCTAACTCTTCAAATCATCTTGTGCCCATATTAACATAGCCTAGCAATCCTATCTAGGGAAGCCCCCCTTGAGTTGGAGAACGACCAACCTAAAGAGTAGAGAGGTGGTTATCAAGGTGACAATGGATAACATCTCTAGGTTATAATTGGGATAGCTTTGTTCTTTGGGGCTTTAATCACACATTCTAGTTCAAGTTCTAACACCTCGTACAATAAAATAATAATAAACTACTAGATCTAGCTAGGGAGGAGTAAAGAAACCAAAACACTCCAACTACTCTAACACCATGCATAAAGTAATGTAGTCAAAGGCACATGTACAAGCCTCCACTAAAGAAAGAGAGCGGCACCTCCAACAAATGAGGAGTAATACCAAGTCAAAACCCAACTTGTAGCCTCCAAAGGCTCGACAAGTGTAGCACTCTAATCAATAAGCATGCAAGATGGTGGACTAACCCTATATCTAGGGTTTGACCCCCCTAGATCTCCTCAAGTGCTAAATGACCTCCATTAAACCATCAAAGAGTGTGCTATAAGTCCTCCCAAGTAGGATTTACATCAAAAAATGGCATGAAATGCAAGTGGGACACCTCCAAGGTGAATGGCCTCCATGAATAAGCTTCAAAAGGTGAATGCTCCCTCAACAAAGCATAGGAAGTGTGAAGTGAAGGTTCTCCAACCAAAACATCCCACCATAATGGCATAGATATGTGTGCAAGCCATCCCCCAAGTAGAGCGTTCCATCAATCAAGGCTAAAACCAAGTCAAAGATGCTACAATGGCCACACATGTGGCTCCCCAAGAGAATGCTCCATTAATTGATCATAGATAAGTGTGTAAGCGACCTCCAAAAGTGGACCTCTATGATCTGAGATATGAAAGAGTCTCAATAGTGAATGTTCCATCAAATGAAGCATGAATGTGTGACTAATGAGGCTCCAAAGGTGAATGTTTTCCTTTTTGACCATATCAAGTGTCAAGACCTCTAAGCATATGCCATGAAAATCCTCCACTAAATGATGTCCACACATCAACCGAAACCCAATCTCAAATTTGCTGTCTCATCAATCCATGTGTCGAAGATAGATCCATGAACCAAGGAGACCACCAATCAATAATTAAACCATCCAATCTATGAGCAAGGTATCCATGATAGTTAACGACTTCATAGGGAAGGGGATGACCCCTTCTAAAACCCAATAGCATGCCTTCATATGCGCCAAGAGAGATAAACAAGGAGAGTGTTCAACCAATAATGATGCCCAATGGAGTCAAGATGCCATTTATGTGACAATAACCAAAAGCGCTCCAATAATATGTGTGCTGTATGCCACCAAACATGTATCAAGGGAGAATCAAGTGTAGTGTTCCATATTAAGTGATAGATAACCATGCCAAGATGTTGACCAAAGGTCTAGTAGCAAGGGCGCTCTAAGTGAAACCAATCACAAGCCATCCACAAGTGCAAACCACCTCCAATAAGCTAGATCTCTCCATTAGAATGAGAGTCCATGCTATCAAACAAGTGCTAGGGGGAGGGCGCTCCATGGAATACCACTAACAAAGTATCCTCAAGTGTAAACGATATCGCATGAGCTAGAGCGCTCCAAGGAATATCATCCACAGGTCATCTCTAAGTGCAAACTGCAAACTACTCATGAGCTAGAGTGGTCCACCAAATATGGTAGTCTGTGTCATGAAGGAGTCAAAATAGCCCAAAATCATAATCACTCCTCCCCTCAAGAAACTAGGGATTAGGGCGTTTTTCAAATTTGCAACATTCTTCAAGATCATTCCCCACATTAGATAAACATGAGATATGACATAAAATTGCAGTATTATAATTTTTTTTCAACTGCAAATCTAGGGCTTGTAACCTCCAATGGCTGGAAATTTCTGCTATATGGCTCAATATGAAATGCTTGCTGCCACATACAAATTCCAGCATTAAAATCATCATTTCCAGCTGATACTACATGCAAAATATGAGAGAAACTGGAAGAGGAAGGTAGCTGGAAAATTCTGTAGTAAAAATCTCGCTGAAACACATTTTCAGCCCCACAAACATGTTTCTTTGTTGAATTTTGAATTTTAAGGGGTTTTGTGGCTGGAAAATTTCTGCATAAATGACATCACAAAACAACCCCAAATCATGAGAAAAATCAGCAGCATTGGATAGTGAATAAAATGGCTGGAAATGACCCTGCAATTGTTGCTCCAAATTCATCGTAGGAGAAGAAAAACAAGGCTGCCCGAAATCTACATCATTAGCACATATAGATGGCTGAAAATGAACATGAGAAAATTCCGAAGTTCCCTCATCCATATGAGGCTGTCCAAAGCCTTCAAAATCTGCATTTCCTTCATCAGATGTGTCATAGATTGGGTCTCCTAAAAATCTCCAATAATCTCTACCCAAACCATGATCAAAATTTTGAAAATGCTCGTTCATAACAACATCTCTTCGCTGCCCTTACCATCATCAAAAGTGGGAGCAAAGAAATTTGCAAATCCTCACCCTCCAAGGGTTTTTCTTCTACATCCTCTTTCTCAAAATCATCCATGGATAAATCCACAATTTCAGAATTTTGAGAGTGTAGCTTACCAAACTCTTGTCTTTATGAGATGATGAATCATGAAATGTAAACTTGAGAGGCTTTTTCATCAATGTTCTCCTCATGTGCATGATCTTCAATTTTTCATCCTCTTGCTCTTCTTCATAGGAAGGATACCAATACTTCAGAAATGCTTGAGTAAAACCTGCATAAGATGGAATCTTTCCCTTTTCCAAAGAATGTAGACATTTCTTAGCACTTCCTTCTAAAGATCTAGCAAACAACCTCATAGCAACATCCTCATGCTAAACATCCAAATTCAAAATATAATCTCCAACCAAAGAAGCATGCTTGGATGCATTGTTAGTGTCATAAGGATCACCATAAAATTATGGAATAGGCCCTTTCCCAACAATGGGAGGAGTTTGATTGGAATATCCACAAATCTTTGAAAAACCCAAAAGAACAAATTCTATACTGAAAACCCATGCCTTAATAGCCATTCTTTCACTAATGAAATGCAAAACATAGGGCTACAATCAAATCTGAAATTTACCTCATATGAAGTTGCCAAGATGAGCTTCAAATGCTTTCGAAATGGAGGAATGTGCTTCAAATGCCTTCAAAATGGATGGGTGTGCTTACCTCTACACCCACCAAATGTCTTCAAAGAAAAATTTGCAAGGAACAAGGGCTTTGTCTCTTCATGGAGTCGCCATGTGAGAACTAGATCTTAAAAAATAATAATCTCACGAGATATCATGAATCATTGTCTTTACATCTTCTGGGAAATCGACTTTATCCCTAGTAACGATGCTTACCACCCAAACTCACACCCTAGCTCTAGGTATAGTCTTGGTGTAATAAAGAGGGAGGCCAATGTCACCACACCAAACCCCCTTATGCACTTCTCCAACTCAAGGGAGGCTTCCCTAGGATAGGATTGCTTTAGCTTTCAATGACGTGAAATGAAGAGATAACTCTAGCAAAACGATTTATGATAGTAAATGAGAAATAAAGATGAATGGATTGGAGGCTAGTGTCTTATCCATTAGGTAAATTGGGTCAACCAAGGTTCATATGAAGGGTCTTAAGGAAAAATTTAGAATGCTTATGGTTTAAAGATGGCAAACCCAATCACTTGCTTTACAAATTTAAGAAATCTAACAAAAGGAAAACTCTAGCTTAGATGTTTTCAAATAGTTTTGGGAGGACAATTGCCATGCAAGGATAAGAGAGCATATAACCAATTTTTGAGATATGTACTGCAACGTAAAACTTCCAATAGACAACCACCACAATGAAGAAGAAGAAAGACTTACTCCATTAAACCAAAACCATTGTCATTTGAAGATTCCATCCATGAGCAAAACATGAGAAACACAATATCATTCAAGAGAGAACACTTTGATTCACCATTCAAAAAAACCTATGCTGCATTGGTTTTGGGGAGGGGGGAACGGGGGGACAAATCCCCAGGACAGCTATAGCGCACCCCCATTTTTTCAGGGGACATCAAGTTGGGGATAACAATAATATATATATGTTGAATTTTTAACTATTTCCAGATCTTGACAATTATTTCAAAATGATTTCAAGCATTCATTTCATCCCACAATTTCATTGAATAATTGCACATTGAAAATATCAACTTAAATTGCAGCAGAAACAAAGGATCATAGAAAGATAACCATGCACAAGAGATATAAAGATTTTATCTTGGAAAACCCAAAAGGGAGAAAAGCCAACCAACTTTTCTTAGAAGAAATCAATCCAATTCAAGCACAATACCATTCATGAAGATGAACCCTAGCACATGAGAGGTTCGCCCTCCTTCACAAGAAACCCTAACAAGGGTAGCGAACTTCTAGAGGGAATAAGCGA
Organism: Larix kaempferi; assembly: GCA_027924585.1. Lineage (NCBI taxonomy): Eukaryota > Viridiplantae > Streptophyta > Pinopsida > Pinales > Pinaceae > Larix > Larix kaempferi. The sequence continues at coordinate 5,195,580 of BSBM01000712.1, read as the reverse complement.
GCCCAAAATCATTGCTTCTTGCCTTTGCTAGGCCTTCTTTGGAGGTGCGCACAAGTGGAACGAAGAAGAGAAGATATTTTGATGATAAAAATGAAGTGAGTGAACACTCTATTTATATTTTTCAGTTCAGTTGACTTTTTCCTCAATGGGGCTGACTTGTACACTTGATGGGGCCAACTTGTCTTCTTTGTTGGGGCATACTTGTTCTTTCTTCTAGGCCAACTTGTCTTCTTGCCTTCAATTTTCTTTTGGGACTTTTTCAATGCTGTCTGGGATTTCTTCAATGGTTGATTTGACTTCTTGGTTATTTCTTCATCATAGAAAAGTTGTCCTTGTTGATGTTCATCTCCTCACATGCACGTTTATTCACTCGTAGAGCTCTAATGTTGATTTGATCCCACTCTAAGAAGTCTCAGACACTTCTTAGATCCTATGTCAAATTCAACATTAGATTAGGCTTTGTATATTTCATTAGGGGATAAAATCCCCTGTCAAAATAAACAAGTCAATTCACTCTAATATAGAAGAGATCACTCCTTGGAGCACTCCTACTTGGAGTATGCAATGTGACCTCTAGCCTCCTTCTTGGAGCACTCCTTCTCAAAGTAGGCATCTTGATCCTTATTTATTCTTAGTCACTTCTCATGACCCGTCAGGGAGAATGTTTGCAGAATGTTGCCCGATGCTGCAACCTGGAGAAACATCAACACTCCCTCTCAGCGAGGGAAACATTCAGTATCATGCCAAGCTTCGTATTTGGCAAGAATGTTAGTAGGAGACACTCTGCATCACTGCCAATATTCTCACTTGGTGAGAATGTGGTCACTGCCAAGCTTCGCACTTGGTGGGAATGTGGGAGACATTCTACATCACTGTCAAGCTTCGCACTTGGTGGGAATGTGGGAGACATTCTACATCATTGTCAAGCTTCACACTTGGTGAGAATGTCCGTAATCCATCTCGGATATGTACTGCATTTGCATCTTGAGTCTTTTACTCCTAACCAAAATGGCTTTCTGGAGAAAGACTACGCTTGGGTCGCTCACCACTAGCATAGCCTCGTGAGTGAATGTATCATTTACCACTAGCATAGCCTTGCGAATAAATGTCTTCCTGATGCTGCACATCTATATGTCTGGGCATTCACCACTAGCATGGCCTTGTGAGTGAATGTTTGTGCCATACTGCTCATCTGTATAACCATCATGGTACCTGGGCCATTCACCTCTAGCAATATGTCTCATGCTCCGAGGGTGAATGTCTGCCACTCGTCTGTAGAACCATCACAGTGTTTGGGCTATTCACTTCATGTGAATGTATGCCGCTCGTATGTAGGACCATCATGGTGTCTGGGCCATTCACTTCATGTGAATGTCTTCCCAATGCTGCTCATCCATCAATACTCTCTCTCACTGAGGAAGACATTCTCCATCATGTCAAGCTTGTCCCTAAAGTATACAAACTTTTGCCTTGGACAAAGGCTTGGTGAGAATGTCGGCTATCTGCTCATTTGTGGATATGTACTGGAGCTTCACTGCTCCCTTCTGCACCATGTTTCAGATGAAGTGATATTTGATGTCAATGTGCTTCGACCTGTCATGAAATATTGGATTTTCCGAAAGCTTGACACAACTTTAATTATCACAATGTATCAAGGTTGTCTCTAGCTCCTGATCAAATAATCTTGCAAGAAGCTTTCGAAGCCACACTGCTTCACAACTTGCGACACTGGTTGCATAATACTCTACTTTTGCTGTACTAAGTGTGACAAAAGTTTGCTTCATGCTAAACCAAGATATCATGGCTTATCTCAAGCGGAAGCAACACCCCGAGGTGCTCTTTCTGTCCACTGCACTCCCCGCCCATTTAGAATCTGCATAACCTTGCAGCCTCACTTCACCACCTGAGACATATCTCAAACCATATCTAACTGTACTAGGCAGGTACCTCAGCACATGCTTTGTTGCAAATCAATGCACATGCCTTTGGCTCAACCATAAACTGACTCAGGGTGTTCATTGCAAGGAAAATATTTGACTGTACATCAAGGATCCAATCAATTGTTCACCAAATCTGAACCTGAAGTAGAATCACTCAGTGTTACGATGGTACTAGCACCAATGCACTTATAGAGGTGACCCAGGGAGAGGGTGTCTTTTTTTTGACCAGGAGGGGTGTTTAGCCAGCTTATTTTGAGGTAGGGGTTACGGTCAGATCCTCTGGTTCTTCTTTGGAAGTACTATGATTTAGTGGCATCCCTGACTGCCTCATGAAAGGGTTTGAAACCTTGAGGTTGGTGTCCGAGGCTTACAGGGGTGGATCATTGGGTCACATGACCCCGACCTTGTTCTATCACTCCAACGGCAGATTCTTTAGTACTGAGGCGCATATTTATCCTTCAGAGCACCTCCAGCACTCTCCTGGCCCTCCAACTCACTAGCGCCCTCTCTCTGGGCCCCTTTGTAGAGGATGATGTCATCCTTCTTGGCAGACTGTATGATTGATAAAGGTGGGGGCGTTGAGGGTTTTCATTACTTTTGGGGTTAGTTGGGGCATGACGACCCCCCCCCTATGCAGTCTGGCCTTCAGTTCAGTTCGATATGCTCATTTTGAGCCATTTTGCTCATGTATGTGTCAAATTTGGGGAAAACACCCCAATTTACCCACTACTTTGATTATTTTATATTATTTTTGTTTTAATTTTAAGTTGACATTTATAATTTCAAATTGACATTTTAAAAAGGCATGTTGGCGTGGATTTTAATTATTTTTTTGTAAAAGTGAGTGAAAAGTATAAATAACTTTTCCCCACTTCATTTTTACACATCAACTTATGGGATTACAATTTTATTTTTGATTTTTTCCCTCACTAGGGCCTTTTGAGTGATGCACACCTCTTGAGGATGATCATGCTTGCTAGTTTGGGGACAAATCTTTTGGAATCTTTGCTCTTGTTTCTTTGCTAAGGTAATGCTAAGAGTTGTTTGTTTGACACATGCACAAGAAGGTATCTAAGTCTTTCTCTTGATGTATTTTTGTTAAATGTTAGATGTATGCTTGTTTAAGGTTAAATGGTAGCCATTGGAGTTGCATTTTGCCCTAGAATAAGTCATTTTCTAACCTTTAGTTACCCTAGCACTGAAAACTTGAGTTTTAGGTCTCCAAAGTTTGTCTTAGCTAGGGCATCATCAACCAACTCTTGAAGTTGTTGAAGAAGCCCATAGCTTTCCAAACTTGGCAAGCAACATCTCAAGAGGAGGGCCATCCTCTTTGATGCTCTAGGGTTAGGTGATTGTCATTAATGAAACCCTAAGTTTGTTCATCTTTTCACCTAACCTAAATTTCTGAGTTTTACATTTGTACATATTAGGTTAGGTTAGTTATATTTTGCTGAGATTATACATTTTTGTAGCTCAGATTTTATTATTTTGCATGTATTTTTCTTTTAAAATTTAAATTGTTTTAAAAAATGATATTTTGATAAAACGCTAGCTGTAGAGGCTAAAAGAGCCCTAGCGGCCTCCTGGGCAGTCCCCTTTCAAGTTCGCTCTCCTAACCTAGCGCTTTGGCCTCCCTCCTACCTCCTCCTACCCTCGGCCTTCATTTTCTCTCACTTGCTGACCACCTGCTAATCTTGGACCTGCTGCCTTGCTCCTTTGCTGCTGCCCTCACTCATCCGCGGCCTCCTCCATATTCCCTCCTGCTGCCCTTCTATCTCAGCCGTAACCCTACCCTGCTGCCTGATCCTTCATTGCTGCAAGCCCTCCTCTTTCCTGCCTGTCACCTCCTCTCCATCCTCCACTTCCTTCCCTTCTCCTACCCCACCTTCCTTACCTTCGCATTTCCTTCCTCTTCCCTCTACCACCTTCTTTCTCTTCCACCGCGGCCTTATTCCTTCCATTCTCCATCCCTTCCACCTATCCTCCCTACTACCCGGGCTCCCCTTGCCTCCCTTTCAGCTACCTTTTCTACTATCCGATCCCTCTACTCCACCTTAACACAGGTCTGCATTTTGCAGACCTTGTGTGTTTTTCCTCTTCGCTGCCCCTGTCCACATAAACAGAAAACACAAAACTTAATTAATAAATCAATAACTTATGATCTGATTTAGTCACCTTTTGTTTGCAGGTAGGATTTAATACTTAATTTCTCTATTTTCTGTGCACTTTTTTTTCACTGTGTAATTACAATACAAATCTGAAATATACATGTGATATTTTAAAAATCTACTTTGTGATAATGCCATCTATTGAATGATATTAAATGCTGAAACTGATTTGGATGATCTAGGACTGAGCTTACACATAATTGATTGATCTTAGCATTTGATTAGTAGTTATGATCTCTTGACTTTTCTAGTGATTATCGTTGGTGATATTTGCTTATGACTTGTTAATATAAGTGAGTTAACGCTCTTAACTGGTAGTGACCGAATTTATTTGATCTTGGATTGATCTTATGCTTTTATTGAACATCTACGTTGAGGAAACATCTTTGGTTAATCTAAGCACAATTGGTGATTCACTATACTTGGCCTAACTTAGACATATTGGCGTTGGTTGACAAGTTTGTTAGCTTATTTTCATACTGAATCCATTTAGGCACTGGTCTAACTAGTATTTGCTTATAGAAGATAGTCTTGTGGTTGTCCTAGTGTTCTACAGGTTGTTGCAAGGATACTTCTCCTTGGAGGTTATTGGCTTCCGAAGAAGTTAGGATCGTGATCGAGGTGACATTGGATCACTTTCTTTATTTTTGCTTATCGAGAACTAGCCTTGCTAGTTTGCCCGGTAACACTCAGCTTCTTCAAATTTGTCATCATTGTGGGATCTACCAAATCTGAATTTGAAGCAAAATCACTTAGTTTCTTCAAATTTGTCATCATAGGTGTAGCCATGGATATGGAGTCCATCATCTAGAGTCTCTCAAGGTCTCAACCTATGCTGTTGGGAGCGGGGAGCGAAAGTGGGAAGCGGGGGCGAAGTGAAAAGCGAAATTTTCAAAAGCTTCCTGGGTGGGAGTGTTTTTGGGAGCATTTTTTATATAATATATATTTTTATATATTTTGATGCATATGCCAACAAAACCATGTGCATCCATCATAATTCAAACCATTATACACAAATATGCAAAGTTTCTTATGTATATAGCAAGTAAGAGTGCATACAACCAAAATAGCATCGAGTGTAATCCATATTTGAACCGTAGTAAATCAATAAATAGGCTATAAACTAGGGATTCTTCAAAAACTAGTTTTGAGGCCACCAACATCAATCTGAACAATTAGCACCACCAACATCAAGGTACCTAGAGGGGTTGATGTGTTTGATTGAATGTCAATCCCATACCCTCATACATGATAGAATCCAGTGGAAACATTGCAATCCTGAAATCCTAAAAACTGTTAAGTCTGTTGAATTTTGAATGGGATAGAAAATTCTCCTTTTGGAATTTGAAGTCTGATGAGGTTGGAACCACTCTCAAACATCCTGAAACAATTAATGGTAATGTTAAACATTTAAGTAAAAGGATAGAAAATGAAAGATAAGGAGAATGTCAACTTTTACTTTAAGAATTTAATATTACCATTTAAAACTACTGATGATTACTAAGGTTAGGTTTTTAACTTTTTTGCTATTAGAATAGGCTTTTCCTCCTTTATATAGCATTAGTATAGGCCTAGGCTTAGTCACTCCCACCCATCACTTAATTTTTTTGTTCTTTTTAAGAAAAATTGAAAAAAAATGTTGGGAGTGTTTTTTTTGCCAGGAAGCGAGCTTCCCGAAAACGCTCCCATATGGGAGCGTTTAGGGAGCGCGCTTTCCCAGCTCTCCCTAGACGGACGCTTCCTTCGGAAGCGAGCTTCGGGAGCGGGGGCGCCCCACTCAACGTAGACTGAAAGCTTAGTTTAAGGTTGAGGACCATTCTCCGAGAGAATGGAGGACCTGGTCAAGGACTAGAGGGTTGATCAACATGACTCAGTCTGGGACTGAAGCTCAGCTTTGGGCCGAGAGCCATTCCTTGAGAATAGAGGTTCTTGGTCAGTTACCAAGATGATGATGTGTGATGTCCTCTTCTCCTAGGTCTTCGAGATGGTTGAGTTAGATGGTCTTCTCAAGGGACTGGCCACCCCTTGATGAAGCCACTAACATTTGACCTTTGGAGTAGTCTAGAAGACCACATGATCACATCATCCGTGTGGACCCTTCCTTATACAATGATGATGAAGTTTCAGGTTATATGGAACATTTGTACATTTGAGAGAGAGATGACTGGTTGTAGGTTGTACCTTCCCCACCTTGGTTGATCTACTTTTGGTCCTTACACCTTATTGATTATTGGTCTTATGGTACCTTGTCTTTGACTTGTGGTTAATAAGGTCATTTACCCACCTTGGGTTATTTTTTCATTTTTACCACCTTTGATGTTTTGGTCTTATGGGTATTATGGTTGTTTGTCCACATTTGAAGTACACCCCTTTTGGTCCTAGGGGTTATGGGTCAAGCTACCCACTCTTGTTTGTATGGTTTTGACTTGTACCATTTTTGATTAGTCGTAGTACCCTACTTATGTTTTATGTGACTCTTTTATTTTTATTTTTTATTTTATCTTTTATATTTTATTTTATTTTATTTTTATTTTTTATTTTTTATTTTATCTTTTATCTTTTATTTTTTATTATTTTAATTTTTTGTGGTAACTTCCTTACTTAATGGAATCCTAACTTAATCAAAGGTTTATTTTTTATTAACCTTTCTAGAAGGTTATTTTTTTATCCTATATTTATCTTGGTTCCTCACTTAACTTAATCTATCGTTCTATCTCAACCTCACGGTCTGCTTCTTCAGCTGCTTGACGTAAAAAGGGTGGACTGCTGTTTTATTTATTGAGGCCGCCCACTTGCTATCTGCTGCTACCTTCTGAGACAAGGCTGTAAACTTTCCTTTTGTTGTTATGTTCCAACTGAGACGTGAAGGGTTTGATTGGGATCCTTTTCCTTTTTTGCTGAGGTTTGGTTTGTTGATTTTTGTACCTAGGAAAGTGTTCCCTAGGTGACTTTTGCCTTAGTCACTTAAAAGGGGAAATAGAGTGACCCTTCCATTAAATGACTTGAGATGAGCATTTAATTCAACTTGAGAGATTAAAGTTACTTTTTGATAAATTTAAGTGAGGTGAGTGAAATTAATATTCATGAGAATTAAATGTGCATTTATTCTCATCCACTTATCTAAGCCAATCTGGGGCCTTGGATTAGATGGCTTTTCACTCACCCTAGGTTTCACACAAAAATGCAAGGGAAGGCATTCTTCATAAATCACTTTTGGAGAAGAAGAGAAGAGAGAGCAAGAGAGGCCACGATTTTCTAGGCAGCCGTACAAGACAATTAATGCAACAGCATGATTCCCGAGGCAGAGAGAAAAGTACAACATCACGAATCTCGAGTTCGTACAACAGAAAATGTGGGCACAGATTTCGAGGAGAAATCTAGGCGTGAATCCCGAGGCAGTGGACACGATTTCCCAGAGATAAATTTATGGGCGCATTTCTCGAGGTAGTGGGCACAATTTTTGAGGCCGCACATAGCACAAATTTTGAGGATAGTACATGCACAAAAATCAAGGACTGTACAGTCCGTACTTCTGTCCTTTCCAGCACGAAATTTGAGGTTATGATTTGCATAGAAATCGAGGCAGTTTGCAGCACGATTTTTGAGGCAACCCGTGGGTGAATTCGTTGGTGGAGATAAGGTGTATCTTGACTGTAATTTTGCTGATTCTGAACTTTTGCTGAAGAAATAAAATCATCTCTCTAACAGGTTTTCCTCTTGTGGGTTTTTCTTGGGCAAGTTTGCCAAAAATTTCCGAGTCTAAAATATTTTTATGGTGTGCATTTAAATTTCATTTTCTGTTTGTAATTGTGAGTTTCAGCTGTGTTTTAAATGTCTGAAAATAAAACGCATTTTCCAGCGATTATGAAAAACTGGGCTGGGCATTAAACTATCAAAGTGTGGCATTAAAACCAGGTTGGTTGAATTCTCAAAAAACTTTCATGGTATCAGAGCTTGGTGGGCAGAAAACTAAAGTTATTTCAGATTGTCAGTGATTTCTTTTGTCATTGGGCAGTGAGATGGCTACAGGACTTAGGTTGGAAGATAGGCTAGATGGGACATGGAATTTTGTTGCATGGAAGGCTAGGATAATGCTGATTTTGGAAGAGAATGAACTTTGGGATGAAGTGGTCAACATTACAACAGCTAAATCAATTCAGATTCCCGCTTCCACTAATGCACAAGCATTAGCAACTTTCAACAAGAAGGACTGTAAGGCTAGGAGAATTGTCCTAGATGTAGTTAAAGACCATATTATTCCACATATTTCAGGGAAAGGCCGTGCATATAAAATGTGGGATGCTTTGACCAGTTTATACCAGAGCACTAATGAGATTTGAAAGATGGTCTTAAGAGAGAAGCTGAAGGGTATAAAGATGAACAACGCAGAGGGAGTGACATCCTACCTCATGAGGATATCTCAGGTTAGAGATGAGCTTGCAGCAGTTGGAGAGGTAGTTTCAGCCACTGAGCCAGTGCGGACAGCAGTGAATGGTGTGACCAAACCATGGGCTGTTTTTGTGCAGGCTATAGTTGGCAGGGAGAACATATCTTCCTGGGATAAACTGTGGGATGACTTTGTGCAGGAGGAGACCAGGAGAGGTCTTGTGCAGGGCAGCTCCTCACAGGGTAGGGAGGATGAGGAAAATGTGGCTTTGACTGCAAAAGGAAAGAAGAAATCCAAGAACGGCCCCAAGCAGGGTGGGGCTAAGTAGCAGCAGCAGCAACAGGGTGGACAGAAGAAGGACTTAAGCAAAGTTAAGTGCTTTGCTTGTCAGGGATTTGGGCACTATGCTTCTCATTGTCCAAAGAAGAAGAAGAAGCAGCAGACAACAACCTCAGCAGAGATTGTTGATTTTGGAGAGAGATTTCAGAGAGAGTTTTCTCTTTGTGCTGGACATGTTGAGAGAGATGGAGCCTCTATTATCATCATCACTGATTTAAATATCGAGAGGGAGTATTCCTTGTTGACTGGCCATCAGATGGGTGCATCTACCACCAACACTTGGTATATTGATAGCGGAGCCTCGAGTCACATGACAAGTGCTCGAGAGATGTTCTCTGAGTTGTCACAGACAGGTGTAGATGTGGTGGTTGTATTAGGAGATGACACAATTGTCAGAGCTGTTGGTCATGGGGCCATTACTTTTTAGAGGGAGTCCATGAGTCCTATGATTTTGAGAAATGTGTTGTTTGTCCCTGGGTTGAAAAAGAACTTGGTATTAGTTTCCACTATTGAGGACAGGGGACTTGGGGTTTGTTTCATGGATGGACATGTGCGTATATTCCCCAAGATTGCAGCACCATCTACCTCTTTGGACATTGGGGTTAGATGCGGGAAACTATACAAGCTCTTATTTCAACCCCAACATGCTTTGGCACATTGCAGCAGCAGTGAGCTTTGGCATCGGAGGATAGCTCATTTGCATCATCCAACTCTGAGGTTGTTGAGGAGCATGGTTATAGGTCTACCAGAGTTCAGCACAGAGCACAGTGATGTATGTAGAGGGTGTGCTTTGGGATAGTACACCAAGACTGCTTTTTCGAGCAGTGACAACAGGTCAGCAGGGGTGCTTGATTTGATTCACTCAGATTTATGTGGTCCTATGTCATCTATTTCCTTGACAGGATTTGAGTATTATGTGACTTTCATCGATGAATATTCCAGGAAAACCTGGATCTACTTCTTGAGGAGCAAGAAGTCAATTGATGCCTTGCGGACCTTCCAAGAGTTCAAAGCTCTTGTGGAGAATCAGACAGGGAGGAGGATTCGGGTTCTGAGATCAAACAATGGGGGTGAGTATACCTCCAATGAGTTCGATGAGTTTTGCATACAGGAGGGCATACAGAGACAGTTGACAGTACCATATACTCCTGAGCATAATGGAGTAGCAGAAAGGAAGAACAGGGCTATTGTGGGAGCGGCGAGAGCTATGCTTCATGATCAAAGTCTTCCTTTCTTTCTTTGGGCAGAGGCTTGCAGTATAGCTGTTTACCTTCAGAACAAGAGTCCCCACCGTGCCTTGGGGAGGAACACTCCTAAGGAGATGTTCACAAGCAAGAAGCTTGAGGTTGGTCATTTTCGTATATTTGGTTCCTTGACTTACTCTCAGGTCCCTTCAGAGAAGAGGACAAATTTGGATCCCACTGCAGAGAGAGTCATCTTTGTGGGCTATGATGAGACTTCAAAGGCCTTTCGTATTTATCTTCCTGCACAGAAGAAGGTTGTTGTGAGGCGGGATGTGAGATTTGAGGAGAGAGCCTTCAGGAAGCAATGTTATCGGAACCGGACCGGTCATCGAACCGGCGAAGCCCAAAATGTGAACCGGACCGGAAACCGGACCGGAACCGTCAAAAAACCGGGTAAAAAACCGGCCGACTAAAAAATACATAAAATATTCATATTTTGTAAAAAAACCTGATGAAGACTGTTCATATGAACTGTCAGTACTAGAAGATCTGGGTACAGCATGTTGCCTGGGTGAGGTTGCTCTCTGTTGAGATCTAAATGAGTGGGAAGGTCTTGGATCTCCCTGAGATCTCGTGGATCTAGAAGCTAATATGGAACTGCTCTCTGCCTGCCTCTTGGTGCCTCTGTCTCTGTGTAATGAGCATAATATATATAATATCAAATAAACAAATAATAAATATAAATGAAGGGACACATTCTAACTAAGGGACAGGACCTAATGAAGAACGTGACCTATCAACCATGGTGACCAGTCAGTGCATATAACTATACCATCCTATGACATCGTATTTCTATCATCCATTCATTCATACTTATTATCTATATTACTATTCTATATGGATTTCTGTTGTCTGTCCTTTTGTTGGATATTTGTTAGTAAATGAACTATTGTTCATTTAATTGGTATTGAAGCTTTGTTTCTAATCCAGCCTTTGGCCAAACTCTTTTTCAGACCCTGTCATCCAGCCTGTTACCCCCCTCCCCCATTTTGCATGGGTATCCACCTGTGACTTTTACCACAATTTCAGCTGGGGGTTACACCTTGATGGAGATTTGGATAGCTAAGGGTCTTGACGCTAGATTGTGGCATATGATTTTTCATGATGGTTGATATTGATTATGCTTTCACATGGCTGATTAATAATGAAGACAGTGCATTTTACCTTCATGTCGCTTGATCATTAATGAAGCACTTATGATGGTGCACTAGGCTTGTTTGCATGATTTGTGATCCTAGTGTTTTGGGCTTACATATTGAAGACATGTGCCATCTAATTTTGTAGAGAGCTCTTGCTCATTAGGCATAGTATATTGACATTGATGGCTTATGATGATTCTCAGCCAGCTATAAATGCATTTGGAGAGCTGTTCTCATTTCTAAATCTCTTGTATATGCACAATGACAAACAACATAGTGATTATTCCCTTTCAGATCTGTTAGCAGTGGCATAAAACCAATGTTCCACGGAGTTTCCGGGACGGGGGAGCTATCCAAAATTAGATGGCACATTCGGCAGGGTACGGAACCGACCGGTTTTCTGGCCGGTTTGGAAAATTTTCCGGTTTTCAAATTTTTTTGCCCAGACCGGACCGACCAAGCCTGTGAACCGGTTTGACCGGCCGGTTTTGCCGGTTTCGGTCCGGTTCCGGTTGGGCTATGATGAGACTTCAAAGGCCTTTCGTATTTATCTTCTTGCACAGAAGAAGGTTGTTGTGAGGCGGGATGTGAGATTTGAGGAGAGAGCCTTCAGGAAGTCTAGAGAGTTGGAGTATGAGGAGTCACGTGCTTCCACACCTCAGGTGACATAGGTATCTTCAGTTCAGAGTACTGAATCACAGGTTTCCGGATTGACCGGGCCACAGGTTATAGGCACAGCTTCTACAGGTAGAGTGGTACAGCCAGCAGGTATTTCGGGGACAGGTTCTGGATCTCTGGTCACAGGGTCACCAGTTATAGCTACCGGATCACTGAGTTCACCAGTGGCTATTTCATCAATTACTGTTCACAGGTTGTTGGGCCATCGACTTCTGGCAGTTCTTTAGATGAGGATAGACCAGTTTGGGAGCCACCTTCAGGGAAGAGGAAGCCTAAATGGCTTCGTGATACCTTGAAGGAAGCATAGTCATTTGGTAGGCCCCAGGAGCTAGTTAGGACAGTTGTGATGCTTGACAGATTGGGTATGGCATTAGTTGCTAGTCTTCGTGATTCAAAGCCTTCTACTTTTGAGGAGGCCTCTCAGCATCAGGTTTGGAGAGATACCATGATGGAAGAGTACCATTCCATCATGAAGAATGATGTATGGGAGATTGTGCCGAGGCCAGAGGGGAGGTCAGTGGTGACTTCCAAGTGGCTTTACAAGGTGAAGCATGCTGCAGATGGTAGTGTGGAGAAGTTCAAGGCTCGCTTTGTGGCACGAGGGTTTTCACAAATAGAGGGAGTAGATTATGATGAGACCTTTGCACCAGGTGCTCGATATTCTTTTATTAGAGCAGTGATTTCCATGGCCGTAGAGATGGGTTGGAAGCTACGTTGTTGGGAGTGGGGAGCGAAAGCGGGAGCAAAAAGTTCAAAAGCTTCCGTTTTGGGAGCGTTTTTTATATAATATATATTTTAATATATTTTGATGCATATAAATTAAAAAAAACATGTATTATGCCAAATTAGCTATAGAAAACATGAAAACATAGAATCTAGATATTCATATAACCATTTAGTACACATTAATCCTCTAGGAGCTATAACTTATAACATTGTCGTTAAATGATCATCATCAAATCGTCAATCATCAATCATCAACAACATGAACCTTCAAATTTCAACATATAATATTTGCCATCAAACTAGGCCATAATGTTTACAAAATAGGCCAAAATAAACATGAAAATGAAATACAAAGTACTATGAATCTATGATACTATCTACTAAGCTTTCTGCTTGACACGAGAAACTTCCAATTTCTTTTCTCGTGGTCTAGGTGGAATAGGTGCTGGTGGAAGTGATCGTGGAACATGAGAAGAAGATGAATGGCGTCCATAGGTTGAACTTGGACGTTGTAGAGCTAAAGGCAAAACTCTTGCATCCGGAAAGATGCTTTTGGTCTGGGGTGGCATCTCTGTACGGGTACCTGTAGTCTGAATTGGATCACCATGATCACCCAATAGTTCAGCCTCCAAGCGCTCTAATGCTATGGCTCCATCCTCTACATTAGCCTCCTCTGGATTGTTGTCCCAAGTCAAAAATGTTTTATCATTCTTGGCCGCCTCACAATAATGGGACAACAATCTCAAGTTGCAGTGCACATAAACCAATCTTTCTGCGCGATCTACATTCGGACTGTTTCTCTCTACACTATGGATGAAGTTGTAGGTGCTCCAACACCTCTCCGCAGAAGAGCTATTAACAACCTGTGATAGCACCCTCACCGCCAATTTATGCAAATATGTGGCTCCAGAACCATGCATGTTCCACCAACGGATAGGATCCAATTTGTCTCGATCTTTGGTTGCATATAGGGAACCAAAGGCTCCATGCTCACTAATGTATTCGCTCAATTCACTCTGTACTTGAGCACACTCATCCTCATCAGGGACCAACTTGTCTAACGCATGCATATACCCAGCTTGCACCCCCGGATATGTGTGGGGTTTTTTGCTAACTCCACCCCCAGGTGCAGGTTGGGCCAACCAAATTGGAGAATAATATTTTGGGGTGAGAACATATGCAAGGGCATGGAGTGGAACATTTAGATTATCCCACCTTTTGACCACATGTTTATGAATATGCTCATACAAGATTGCATCTCTTTGCTCAACAATGTCTTTGATTTGACCAAGCATGCTATCCATTTGCTCATATACCTCCCCAATCATCGGCTGATCTGTATCTGCAAAACGAATCATGTTATAAACTGGCTTGGTGAACTGCAGAACATACCTAACCTGTGACCAGAAATGACCTTCAAGAACGGTGTCGTCCATCTCCTGAAAGTCATTTCTATCTGATGCGCTTGCAGCTCTGTCTTTCAATTCCTGCCATGGATCACTTGAGACCATACTAACCAATGCCTCTCTTACCTTCAAAAGCCTTCTGAAGGTGAGGTAGTAGCTAGCAAATCTAGTCTTTGCAATCTTCAATAGCTCCAACTTAGAGTGATTGCGAAAAATGTGGTGGGCCATGCTATGATTGGTAATAAATTTGATCATTTTCTTACCTCTCTTGTACAAGGCACCAATCCATCGGTAATTAGGGTCCTTCATCTTAACAATATCATGCATCAAAAGGTTCAATGTGTGAACCAAACACCCTGACCAAAATATGTTGGGATACTTATCCTCAATGATTGCTCCTACTGCCTTACAATTAGCAGCATTATCGGTGATGACTTGAATGACATTGTATGGCCCAATCTCCTGAATGGTTTTAAGTAAAGGTTGTGCAATATTAATACCGGTCTTGTAGCGATCTGATTAGTCATGGGCTGAAAGGAAGACCGCACCGCTAGCAGAAACTCCAAGAATATTTATCAATGGCTTGCCTTTAACATTTGTCCACCCATCAGATACAATGGATACTCCATAGTTGGACTAATCATTTGTGAACTTTCCAAGAGTACCATTGATTTTGGCTCTTTCCCTGTCAAGTCCCACGGTTCTAGCTTTGTTATACCCTGGGCTTCTGTATCCTTGAGGGGCACCATTGATGGCTTGTACCATTTCATGCCAATAGGGTGAGCGAAGAACATTGAATGGCACACCACATGCATAGAGAAACCTATAAAATTTTGAATCCACATCATCTCTACAACCTGTGTCAAGGAAATCGGATAATGTTTTTCGCATAGTCGAGATTCCATGGGGAGATGAGGGTCCCGATTGAGTCGATGATGATCCAGCTCCACTACCAAACATTCTTTTTTAGGATTCAGATTCAACCATTGATCTCTTGGAGTTGTTTTGAGCGGCCTCTTCTTCCATCTTGTATTTGCTTCTCTCTTTAGCTCCCACTTTGTCACAAGTTTTGACTCCATGAGACTTACCTTCATCGCATGGCATAACCCCACACAAATGCTTTCTCACCCGGGTATATGAACCTGTGTAAGTTTTAGTACAATGGGGGCATATAAACTTTGTGGTTCCACCCCCTCTCCCTCCTCCAAGCCTTGTCACATACTTCCACAAAGGTGTTGTGTCATTTTGTTTTTGCCTCACATCATCCTCATTCTCATCATCATCACCCTCTTCCCCTTCCTCCTCTTCTCCTTGGTATGCATCACTCTCTACCTCTTCCCCCTCATCACTACCACCACCATATCTACTTCCCAACACCATCATAATGAGAAGAACTGTAATGAAAATCCAAAACCACATACCTATCATGTTTCTTGATTCAAGATGAGAGTCACTTGTTGCCTGCAAAGAATGATGGAGAAGTAGATATTGGAAAGAGTAGGAGAAGAGAACATTGCAAGGTTTACATTTTTTAATATAGTGAAAAAAAATTCAACAACAAACAAAGATTGAGTTTTTAGAGCCTACCTTTTAGCTCTTCAACGGTGGTTGAATGTCTCTATGGAAGCTTCAATCTCCCTTGCAAGCTCTCCCCTTCAATCTCCCACTCAAATCTCAAAGCTTTCAAACAACTAGCAAACTCACTCAAAGCTCACTCAAAGCTCACTCAAAGCTCAAATCTCTTCCCAATCAATGAAATGAGTAATGGAATGAGTCCAAATGGACTCCAACACCTTTTATTGGCCCAAACTAACCCTAGCCCATCCAAAAAAAAACCCCCAAAAAATGCAAAAATTGAAAATTTCGTGGTTGAGTCCACCATTCGTGCGGGAGTTTTTTTCGGGAGCGATTTTTAAGCTCAGAATCGATCAGGGATCGATTAGGAATCGATCCGGAATTGTCGATTCCGGAACGATTCCTCATCGATCCCTAAAAAACCAGGGATCGTTTTTTTTTGTGAAGGGAGCGCGAATTACCAAATCGATTCCGGGAGGAATCGATGAGGAATTGCGATTTCGGAATCGATTCCTTTCGGATCGCGAATCGGGATTCGAGAGGGGGCAGAGCGATTCCCAGTAGCGTAGGTTGGAAGATCCACCAGATGGATGTGAAGACCGCATTTCTCAATGGTCTTCTGCAGGAGGAGGTTTATTTGGAGCAGCCCTAGGGATTTGAGATTCGTGGGAGGGATTCTCATGTGTGCAGGCTGAAGAAGGCCTTATATGGTTTGAAGGAAGCTCCTCGAGCTTGGTATTCCAGGATTGATGCATATCTGAAGTCGATGGGATTTCAGAAGAGCGAGGTTGATCCCAATTTTTACTTCATTGTGGTTCATGGGGATCCACTCATTCTTCTGTTGTACGTTGATGATTTGTTTATCACAGGGCAGGAGCGTCTCATTGTTGCTTGCAAGAGATATCTTGCTTAAGAGTATGAGATGACAGATATTGGGTTGATGCACTATTATTTGGGGATGGAGGTTTGGTAGGAGCCTGGTCATATTTTCCTAGGACAAGGAAAGTATGCTGTAGATATTTTGAGGAGATTTCGGATGGAGGACTGCAAGCCTATGTCCATGCCTATGATTACCAACTGGAAGCAGCTTCATGCTTCTGCGGGAGAGTTGGTAGATCCTAACTTATATTGTCAGCTCATTGGTTCATTGATGTATCTGGTCAACACCAGGCCAGACTTATGTTTTGCGGTGAACACTCTTAGTCAGTTCATGGTAGAGCCTAGGAGAGTGCACTGGACAGCCGCGAAACATGTGTTGAGATACCTTGCAGGGACAGTGGATTTTGGTTTGGATTACAGGAGTTCGGGTGGAGTTAGTTTGGTTGGCTTCACGGATTTAGATTGGGCATGCAGTGTGATGGATCGGAGGAGCACTTCCGGTTGTTGCTTCAGTTTGGGCTCGGTAGTAGTGTCGTGGTTCAGTCGGAAGCAAAAGTCCGTTGCTTTGAGTTCTGCTAAGGCTGAGTACATGGCAGCCAATTAGGCTAGTTGCGAGGCACTGTGGCTTCGCAAGTTATTGGTAGATTTATTTGATCAGGAGCTGAGGCCCACAGTGATTTACTGTGACAACTAGAGTTGCATCCAACTATCTGAGAATCCAGTTTTTCACGACAGGTCAAAGCACATAGAGATCAGGTACCACTTCATCCGAGACTATGTTCAGAGAGGAGCTATGGAGTTACAATATATTTCCACTGATGAGCAGGTTGCAGACATTCTGACAAAATCCTTGGGGCGGGGCAAGTTTGTCTTCTTCAGGGACAAGTTGGGAGTGGTGTAGAACACCTCCCTCGGTAAGAGGGAGTGTTGATTTTTGTACCTAGGAAAGTGTTCCCCTAGGTGACTTTTGCCTTGGTCACTTAAAAGGGGAAATAAAGTGACTTTGCATTAAATGACTTGAGATGAGCATTTAATTCAACTTTAGAGATTAAAGTTACTTTTTGATAAATTTAAGTGAGGTGAGTGAAATTAATTTTCATGAGAATTAAATGTGCATTTATTCTCATCCACTCATCTAAGCCAATCTGGGCCCTTGGATTAGATGGCTTTTCACTCACCCTAGGTTTCACACAAAAAGGGAAGGGAAGGCATTCTTCATAAATCACTTTTGGAGAAGAAGAGAAGAGAGAGCAAGAGAGAGCACGATTTTCTAGGCAGCCGTACAGGGCAATTAACGCAGCAGCACGATTCCCGAGGCAGAGAGAAAAGTACAGCAGCATGAATCCTGAGGCCATACAGCAGAAAAGGTGGGCACAGATTTCGAGGAGAAATCTGGGTGTGAATCCTGAGGCAGTGGGCACGGTTTCCCAGACAGGAATTTCTGGGTGCATTTCCCGAGGCAGTGGGTACAATTTTCGAGGCTGTACACAGCATGAATTTCGAGGATAGTACAGGAACAGAAATCAAGGACCGTACAGTCCATACTTCTGTCCTTTCCAGCATGAAATTCGAGGTTATGATTTGCACAGAAATCGAGGCAGTTTGCAACACGATTTTCGAGGCAGCCTGTGGCTGAATTTGTTGGTGGAGATAAGTTGTATCTTGACTGTAATTTTGCTGATTCTGAACTTTTGCTGAAGAAATAAAATCATCTCTCTCTAACAGGTTTTCCCCCTGTGGGTTTTTCCTGGGCAAGTTTGCCAAAAATTTCTGAGTTTGAAATATTTTTATGGTGTGCATTTAAAGTTCATTTTGTGTCGGTAAATGTGAGTTTCAGCTGTGTTTTAAATGTTTGAAAATAAAACACATTTTCCAGCTATTATGAAAAACTGGGCTGGGCATTAAACTATCAAAGTGTGACATTAAAACCGGGTTGGTTGAATTCTCAGAAAACTTTCATGGTTGAAGTCCGCCCTGCCCATTGTGGCTTACTTGGTGTCCAATCTGCCTGTTTGATTTCTGTTCTGCTTGTTAAGGAAGGCCATGATCCCTGATGATAGTTCTATCTGCTGTCTCTACTTCCAAGGGAGGCCGTGAGCCCTAAAGGGTTTGTTTTAGTATGCCTAGGGCTCATGTGTGAAGTCCGTGAGACCCAGTAATCTGTCTCTGCCTTCCGTGAACCTTTTTGGGTCATTGCTGGTAGAAGTGGATCGTAACCTCCCTGAGACATAGCTTGGACTTGATCTACTTGTTAAGACCTCATTGGAGTCTGTTCTTTTGTGCTGAGATTTGACTAATATTAGATCTGTTTTTCTGCATCTTTATTTGAGGCTTGATAATTGATATTTATGCTAAGACCTTGTTAAGGTCTGTTCCACAGTGCTGAGCCTTAATTTCTGTGCTCAGACCTGTTTTTGTGATAAATTCAATTTGCTCAGACTTATCTGTGTTCAGGTCTGTGTCATTCCTTTTCTGTTGAACCCTGTTTGGGATTGCTACTGTGTTGTGACTGGTTTTTTTGACCATCTTTGTTTGACCACTACAACCTTTCTTCATCTCTCTCTCTCAGGTTTGTACCAACCCCTTTAATAGGGTCACTTGGTTCCTAGTATTGACTGGCCTCTGAGAGGACAGTCTTTTCTGAAAGTAACATTTCTGAGTATATTACAGGAAAGGTTTCACACCTAGGTAACTATCTTCACCTATCTCTTTTCTTGCCAATTAAACAAGTTTATTATTACATGTTACTGAAGATTACTTTAACACGGTGACCATCTGGTAGTGTTAAAGGTGTGAAGTTGAAAGAGATGAAAATTATGTTAGAAGTTACTGCTGTACTATTTTAGTTTCAGTACTTGTTTATTAAATCTATTTTTGCTTTCTGCTGTTTGCATTAAATCTGGGAAAAGGCCAAGCTATCCTTCCAAGTAGACCTCACTCCATGCAAGACAAAACTGCTGATTCTGAGTTTTCCTATTCTAATTATCATTTGTTCCCACTCACTGCTTTGACTGAGAGTTAAATGATAAATAAAGTTGCCTTTTTTTACCTTTCTTTTCTGCCCCTTTTACCAGGTTGACTTCCTCAAAATACTTTCCAATTACATTCTGCCACCTAATCAGCCTTTAATTACTTTTAACCATTATTTTTTTACTTTCATTCACCACCAGGACTACTTTCTCATTCCCATGGGATCCTTTCTAACTGGCTGCTTGTTGGTATGGTCAACTTGCCATACAGAATGGCTTTCTTTGCTATTTTGATTGAGCTTTAAAGGATAAAGTAAAAGGCAGCTGTTGGGTAAATCCCTTTTTTCTTAAATGCCTAAAGCGCTGTCTTCTCCCTCAAAGAAACACCTTATATCTGCCCACCTTTCAAATTTACTCATAGGATGGTGTATGGTGCTGTTTCTCCTCTGTATATGTATTGTTGTTCATAGTGCACACACGTCTGAAAGGAGCGATGCAGACTCTCCAACATGAGAGCATCCCAGTTGTGAGTTGCAAAGACATATAGGTCACATGCTTGACTCCTTTTCTCTGCTATTTAGGATCCAATTTCATCCAGGACTTTCACCTTGATAAACAGGCTGCACGGCACAAAAATACCTTGTCTTACAGTCTTAGTGCTGAATTTTGTAATATTGTGTTGGTTCTAGACTTTACTTGGATGATAGGGGCTGCTAGTTCAATCCATACACAGTTTTCTTACCCCACCAAGTTGCACAAAACATACCTTTATACTCGCAATACTCACTCTTTCATGATTCTTTGGAATTGTTGGCCATGATTCACTTTGAAATCACTGCTGGTTACCCTATATTGGTCATTCAAATTGCTTGTAAAGATAACCCTTAGTGCTGGGCTTCATTCTTATTCATTCCGCATGGTCCTCCTTCCATACTGGGCTGCTTTATGATCCGTCCATTCAAATATGCCATGAATAAACAATTTATCTGGGTGCTTTCTTTATGGCAAAATTAAGTATTATAATGAAAGACATGAATAAAAATATATATAAAGCCTCTCATATAGTTATGATGCCTCCTGGAGCATTCCTGTTTGTTTCTGCTTATAAACTACTGTGGGAAAGTCCCTTTCATATCTTCAGTTCATGTCATATTTCTGCCTGTAGGATGCAGTTGCAATCCTCCTTGTTTTCTCTGAGGGAGCTTGCTGCTTGGATAGCATATAAACCAATGTTTTAAAACTCGGACTCAGACTCGGAACTGGCTGAGGGTCAACTCAGCTCAGACTCGGACTGGTTTGATTTCAATGACTCTGTTTTTTATAAAATACATAAAATATTCAAATTTTCAAGGGAAAAACTTATTTTAAAGATTCCAAGAATCCAAACCACTAGAGACAAAATATAAAAAGTTGATCTTCTAGCCCTTGCCTCTACCTCAGATCTTGACGTTGATTCTCCAAGGACAGTAGTCGACACCCTACAATTTTGATGAAACTTCCTAATCAAAGCGTTACAATAAGGTAGAAAAAGCTTCCCATGCTTAATAATAATAAGTGATTTTGCTTAACTGAAGGGTACATTTTTATTAAGTCATGACAGAGGAGTTCAATCAACTTCAACAATCAGGCATCAACACCACCAACATCAAGGTACATACAGAGGTTGATGTGCTTGATTAAATTCCAATCCCTTACCCTCATACATGATATAATCCAGTAGAAATGTTGCAATCCTGAAATCCTGAAAACTATTAAGTCTGTTGAATTCTGAATGGGATAAAAAATTCTACTTTTTGCATATGAAGTCTGGTGAGGTTGGAACCAGTGAAGCACCACTCGCCCAAGACTCGTGAGTACTCGTGAGTCTGGGCGAGTCAACCTCTGAAACGATTAATCGTTGAAGACTCGGCCAAAGACTCGGCACAGTCGCATACTCGGTTTACTCGGTACGGAATCGCACGGACTTGGGTGAACTCGGCTCGGACTTGGTTGAACTCGACACTCACTCGGGAAGGACAAAAAATAACTCCCTGCGGAACGGAAAGTCTCACCGTATCATTGCTCTCCTTTGCATTTCGGTCTATCTCCATCGCCATGATAGACACTGACGAACTGAAAAAACGATTTCCTATTTCGTAATGTAATAACGTAACTTGGATGAATGGAGCTCAGCTTCTTCTCTGGATTTTTGTATCTACGTGATTAGTTATATACAAACTTCAATCCATGTTGCACACTAAATTCCTTTCCGTTAGAACACATAATAATAAAAATTCATTAAATTAACTATAAAATGTGAGGCTAGGGTATGTATGGCGAATTGGCAATGATGTTCCAAGTGGATTTGGCTTTATTTAAAAATCGTTTTTTTTATTATATGAAATATCATCATATGACTTCGATTTTGAAAAGCTTTTTTATTATTTTATAATATTATATAGATTTTAAAAAATTATTTACTTAATATTATATAGATTTAAAAAAATTATTTATTTAATATTATATAGATTTTAAAAATTATTTATTTAAATTAAAAATAGTCCTTATATTTTATTAATAATTAAAAAGATTATTTTTTAAAGAATAGTCCTTATTAGAAATATTATTTATTAAAAAAAAATTTAATCTAAAGAGATAAGGTATAAACAATAATTGAACAAACTTTATAAACCAAAAAATAAATAAATTCATGATCATTATTTAAATTTTTGCATCCAAAATGGATTGTGTTATGTTGAATTATCAAAGTTTATGAGATAATGTTATGAATTATTGCATAGATTGTAGTTTTATAATTTATATGGATTGGAAATGTCGTTAACCTCTTTTTTGTGCCCAAAATTTACCATATTTTAATTTTTTTTCTATTTGCCGAGTCTTGCCGAGTCTGTCCCGGGTCTTTCCCGAGTCTTTCCCGAGTAGACGAGTCATATGCCAGCCGAGTCTTTGCCGAGTCCGAGTTGTGCAACATTGGTTGGAACCACTCTCAAACATCATGAAACAATTAGTTGTAGTGTTAGAAATTTAAGTAAAAAGATAGAAAATGAAAGATAAGGAGAATGCCACTTTTACCATTTAATATTACTCAATTCAATGTCACTTGTACAAAACCGGTTGGGCTTGTACAAAACTGGTCAATTTTTTTAATAAAAATCCATGTCTAGCCTCCATGCATGCATCCCGGGCAGGTTTGATTTAACTCGGCCGAGTTTATGCGGACTTGACTAGTTCAGGCTGATTTGGTACCAAACCGACCCAGTCAGACCTCGACTAGTTCAGGCCGGTTCGGTACCAAACCGATTGAGTCAGACCTCCTGGTTGAGTTTTGTCCTGGTTCTAGGCCGATGATGATTAAACCAGTCAACTTGACCAGTTCCGGTTCTGAGTTGAACTGTTTTTAAAACTATGATACAAACCTGACTTTTCCACCTGTTTACTTATCAGCTGCATACTTATTCCTGAAGAGGGGCAATCTGTACCATGGAAAGATCTCAAAGTATGACCAATATGCCACTCATGTGGCCAGCAAAGGAGGGTTTTTATCAAATGGTACGATGGTGTGTCATCAAGAGCCTGCTTGAAGATACCAAGCACACAGCCTAGCTGGAAATGCACTAAGAGAGTCATCTGTCCAGAATCCCAGATCAGCCTTACTAAATCAACCTCCAGCGCATTGTTTTCAATGTTATAACGAACACCCAATGAACAACTCGACTTGCTATTTCCATGCAAAATTCTACTCACAAACTGCCATTCTGTAATGGAGGGATGATGTCATTGGGCCCTTTCCTTCACTTTCTGCTTATGCCTTCCACTTTTCTGGCCTCACATCTTGGACAATGGTATCACACAATCCCCGTCCAAGAGGTCAAACTAGTTTTTATTATGTGACAAAAAACTGTTTCATTCACTCCCAACGGCCAGTTCATCATCACCATTCACTGTGTATTTCATTCAGACTGCATAAGACAGTCTCACGTGTGACTCCCTATTACCACAAGGAAGAAGTTTCCCATCAAAACTTTCCCTTTGGATATTATAATTTCAACAGGCTTTTGGTGTTTTACACTAAATCTCACCAAGAAAAGTCGACTTGGGCCCTCCATCAAGACTAGTTTGCATGGATCAATAATCATTAACTATGCATTCAAAACTTTTGGATTTATGGATAAAGCATTGCCTAGGATTTTCCGCTTAGCAGAATGAGAATCTCTATTGTTTTATAGGTACTAAGACAAATTCGGCTTTGGGGTTGGCACTTTGACAATGATAGAAAGGA
The DNA here is from genome assembly GCA_027924585.1 of Larix kaempferi. Classification (NCBI taxonomy): domain Eukaryota; kingdom Viridiplantae; phylum Streptophyta; class Pinopsida; order Pinales; family Pinaceae; genus Larix; species Larix kaempferi. The sequence goes on along the minus strand of BSBM01000712.1, from coordinate 5,171,851 downwards.
ATTAGAGAGTCAAAATAACATGAAAGGCAAAGAATCTTAGCAAAAACGAACTAGGGTTTTAGGAGACCAGCCTTTTAGTACAAAATTAATACTAGAGCTCCATACCATGGAGATCCACCACTGGCTGCCATGTGTCACATCTAGAAACAAATCCACTTGCCCAACACAGTTCTTAACTCAACACTGAGATCTCGACGACATCGTCATGCTTGCTTGGAACCTTGACATTTAACTGTACCTGCTATACTTAGAAACTGCTAGTTATAGATGTGCCCAAAGAAACAGTGAATTTCCCGAAGAAGCAAAAAAGCGGGAAAGACTGATCTTGAAGGAAAGAGCATTAGGCTAGCTTCTTGCAAAAAAATAAAAAAACAAAAAAGCGGGAAAGACTGATTGAAGGAAAGAGCATTAGTCTAGCTTCTTGCAAAGACAAAAACAAAAACAAAAAACAAAAAAGCAAAAAATGAAGTCTCACTGTAATTGCTTTTTTACAAGCATGAATGTATGAGTACCAATGCCATGTGGGTCTCCATGATCTTGGTTTCTTGGAAAAAGAAACTGCTAAAAATAGTAGTCTCAAACTCTGCTGGCTCTGGATAGAACTCTGATCAATGTGTATGTTTGGTTCAATATACAATGTAACCAGCCCGATGGAATCTCGCTGGACATTAGAAACTGCTAAAAATATTAGTCTCAGACTCTGCTGTCTCTCGATAGAACTCTGATCAATGTGTATGTCTGGTTCAATATACAATGTAACCAGCCTGATGGAATCTCGCTGGACATTAACTCTCCAGTAGTGGAAGTACAATTGGGGGTTAACAAGTCTCAAAATCCCAAAAATCCCTCCATAAGAAAATGCCTATCTTACTCAGCTTGCGTGCCTAAATTCAAGGACTCTCGAAAATACACTGCCCCTGATGTAACCAACTGCAAATAGGGTGTTGAGCCAACTCCCAACTTGCATGAATCATATAGAAGTTCCGTTTGACCAAAGGAGAAATAAACTTCCAAGCCTCCCACATGCTCTGACAAATGACTGACCAAGACACCTTAAAGAGGTGTGGGGACTAAATGATAACACATAGTCTGAATGGGCCTCAGAGTAATAGTAGATGCTGTGTCGACTGGAATCAGTAATGCAAGAGGATCTACCATGGGGCAGAACCTTCAAGGCATATGTATCCATTTTTGCAGTCAAAATATAACTCTAAATTGCAACATCAATAAGACCGAGACCACCTTCCTCCTTAGACATAGTGCAAACATCCCAAGGAAGCATAGATAGTCCTCTTTCACTGCCATACTTGGACCAGAGAAAAAATCCAAGGATCTGCTCCAGCATCTTGAACGGTGCCTTGCTCGAGAGCCAATGAGAGACATAATCTACATGGGAGGCTTGAATAATATGTGAAACTACTATAAGCTTTCCTGCAAAGGGGAGATCCTTATACTGTCAGATTAGAAGCTTGGATTGAAGCCGTTCTAGACACCAATTCCACATATCAACAACTGGAAGACCAGTACTGAACGAAATCCCTAGATAATGAACAATCACCCTAGGCTTGACCTAATTTTATAAAGATGGGATCCAAGCTGGTGCATCATCAAGCCAAACCAACCAATAGTTTATTTTCGATTCACCAACCTTTGCTCCAGAAGCATTGCAAAAAATAGCCAAGCAACCCCTAGTAGGTACTAATTTTGTGTTTCTTTAATAAATTTTACTATAAATAGTTGTCAGACTCATTGCCAAATGCTTCATTCTTCCTTGATATATTTAAGATTTGGGTTTGAATGTGATGTATCATGGTTATATAAAATTTTTGTGGAAGCATCACTAGCTTCTTTTCTTCGTTTGGGAGGAGCTCAGCCTAGAATGATAGGAGAGATGCATCTGCTTCATTTGGACATATTCTATCTCACAGCCACGTTGCTCATTTGTTTTATGCTTTTTCTATATTCCTTCTAATTTTGTATTTAGCTCAGACATGCGTCAAACTCTCCTTTGAGGTAATATGCATGATAGATTTAGCAGTTCTATTGACTGCAGTTTTATAATTAATGACATTAAGATTTCTCTCTTTCTCATGCCAATTTGGGATGTTTCGTATTTCGGCTTAATCACATCCAGCTGAAGTTCTGTAAGAGTTAGGTTGTTCCTCCAAAAATAATAACATTGTTGCTATCATTTTCTTTCTATATGAATGTCTTCTTTTCATGGGAGCAATTAATTCATCTGGAGGATTTTATGGCAGATTCTATCCAGGGACTGCAGATGCACTTAGGTTTGCAAGCTCGAAAGTGTATATTGTCACAACTAAACAGGTAATCTCTCTCAGATAGTGAATGAAATGTTAGAAATTGAAGCTTGTGTGAAGTCTATAGTTTTTTACAATCCAATGCAAACTGTTTTTATTTCATGTATGACATGAGCAAGTCATGTTCTATTTTGTAGGTTTAGTCTGAGATCAATATTTAGAAGGTCGGCCTGGAAATAACTCAGAAGAATTTAGTGTCATCTCAGGTCTGAGTCACTGTTATAAGCATGCATGACCTACGATAGGGTGCCCTGCAGGATAATGGATGTAGGCCAAAGTGAAATTGAAATACTTGATGCTGATCATTAACTGTTAGATTCTCACAGAGCTAGCTTAGCAAATTTAACAGAATGCTGTTAACCATATTATTATCAGTATATCTGAGAAGCATTTCCATGTGATAAACCACTTTAATAGAGAAACCGTTATAAATTCTGGTTTTCCTTGTGTGAAACCTATATCAAAGTCATTCTATTGGAAAAGTGAATAAGGTAGCTAATTTGTAGCTTCCAGGCTGGGGAGTGCTGTTATAGTTACTGTAGAATTGCACAAGATGTTCAAAACAATATGGTAATTCTACGTGGGTAGCATATATATATGTAATATTTTTGCATATATATATATATTTTATTTTTCAGAGAAAAGGATCGGTAACTTTATTCCTGAATAGTTAAAAGTTACAGCTGTTAGGAGCCTGGGGCTCTTTCAGAGAAAGTGCAAACATATGGGGAGTGATCGCACCCAAACAGAAAATTCATGCTAAGCAGGGGAGTAATCCCATCCAACAGAAAATCTAGAAATTTGCATACATCAAGGAGACTGTTGTCTCCTTATCACTTTTATATTCACCATCAGAGATACTGAGAGGATTCATGATATTTAGATGAAGGTTTTGTGTTACCTGCAGAGAATCTCCCTGGAGGAGATAAATCCAGTGTGATGTGTGTTGTAGAACAACGAGCCCTTCCTGGATTGCGCATGCTTGTTTTGCCAATGTGTCTGCCAGAGTGTTGTATTCCCTATTTATTTGTAGAAAAGTGAAATGAGCATCTGTTAAAGGGAAGGATGAACTATCTTATCCTGTTGAGCATGTGCACCAATCGAAGATTTGAGAAGGAACTTTTGTTTGTGATCCAGTCGACAGCCAGTTTGGAATCAGTGAGAACGAGGAGATCTCGGATCTAATTCTCCATAGCTAGAATTAATGCTGTCTCTATGCTTAACAACTCGGCAAAATTGTTTGAGTTATGTCCAGCTCCTCGCTCAAAAGAGATTTTCTGATCCTTTAGCAGATTGATCCCGCCTGAACCACAGGGCCTGGGTTGCCTTGGGATGCCCCGTTGCAAAAACAGTGGGGGGTTGATTGGTCAAATATCGAAGAAGGCTTTGTTCTGTTGAATGATTTCTTCAGGTTGAGACCATCTCCAATGGCATATTTGAATCTATAGAATGCAGTGGACAGATGGGCAACCATGTTATTGAAAATGTGATCATTGCGGGTGATCCAAATACTCCAACATACGATGAGGCACAACGATAAGATATGTATGATCATAATATAGGGGACAGACTTTCACTAGGGTTAGGAAATGCATCCTCATCCTGTTAAAGTTAGTGCAGCTGCGAGACCCATTCTCAGAGAGGATGGTACCCTAGTCAGTTAACTAGGGTTCCTGGTCAGTTAACTAGGCAAAGTAAAGAGTAAGTCCCTAGAAGGTACCCTAGGGCCCCTAGCTGTCTCCTGTGGTTCTTGGTCGGGGACCAAATAGGTTGATGCCATGGCAAAGTCCCTAGCATGTGGCTAGGGCCCCTATTTGTCTCTAGGGTATTCTGATCGGGGACCAGATAGTTTCTTGGTCATGAGGACCAAGCAGGTCATACAGGTTGAGATAGAGATCTCCTGGTCTGGGACCAGGCAGATTCTTGGTCACGAGGACCAAGTCGTTCTTGCAGGTACATACCTGGTCAGTTAACCAGGTGGATCTTGGTCAATGGACCAAGATGATGATGTGTGATGACCTCCTCTCCTAGGTCTTCGAGATGGTTGAGCTAGATGGTATTTTCAAGGGACTGGCCACCCCTTGATGGAGCCACTAGCAATTGACCTAAGGAGCAGTCTGGAGGACCACAGGATCACATCATCCAGTGGGGACCTTCCTTATACAGTGATGATGAACTTTCAGTTAGTATGGAACACTTGTACATGTGAGAGAGAGATGATTGGTTGTAACCCCACCTTGGTTGTTTACACTTGGTCCTTACACTTTGTTGTTCTTGTGGTACCTTGTCTTGTTCACCAGCTTGACTTGTGGTTAGAAGGGTTGTCTACCCACTTTGAGTTGTACCACCTTGATGTTTTAGTCTTAGAGGTATTAGGGTTGATTGCCCACCTTTATGGTACACCTTTTGGTCCTAGGGGTTAAGCATTAAGCAACATCATTTCAAGATCTGGCCGAACCTGTGCATAAAAGTAGCAATAAAATCACTACACATCCAAGTTCTGGCAAGTCTGAGCATAGAAAAACAGCAATGAAAAGGAATAATTTTCAGGTCTGGAAGCTTTCTGAGCAGCCTAGTTTCCTGTAGCAGCAAATCTGGGTGTACTTGTGCATAAAAACAGCAACAAGAAGCACTCTTTCATAATATGGGTGCATTTTGGGCAGCCTGTGAAGCGATCTCCTGAAGTGGCAGCCCTAAAATTGATTTTTCTGTGTTCAAAAAATGCCAAATGACTAAGTGATCCATCCTCTGTAGCAGCTTGTATCAGCCCTAAAAAACTTGGCAAAGAAGGACTGTACCATTTGGAACTTCTGCTTGGAGGAAGGACTGTTTGAGGGAGGTCATCACCTTTTTGGAGGCCATGCATATATTCTCTGCCTATGGACAGCGTTCAGTTATGAGTGAAGTGATCTGTCTTTTATGAGCTTTCATGAGAGTGTCCACCCATTGGAGGGTCATCTCTGCATTCTCCATGGCCATATTATAAAAATGTCTAGCTGTGGAGCTTGGATATATATCTGTTCGCTGCTTTAGGGTCAGCGTTCATCTTGTTTGAAGTATTCCTGGCCAGTTTGAGGAGCAGCCAGCATTTGAAGGTTCCTTAGGAGGAACACTCAGCTTCCTGGAGTGTTGTTGAAGCCATCGTCCACATTTGAGGGGTTATGACCCTAGATCTAAGTTCTAAAGGGTTGCTTTGTAAATACTTCGAGCACTTCACCTTTGTTATGGCTATTTGTTGGGATTGTCCACTTTGGAGATCGCTCTCATTGTTCCATTCCCTATTTTATGGAGGGCACTTTTCATTTGAAGGATGTTTATGTTGCTATGTGGACATCTATCTCCATAGAGCATTGGCCATTTGGAGGACTTTGGGTGCGTCTTTTGGGATATTATCCCATGTTTCTTGGAGTTTGTTGGTGGAGCACTAACCTTTGGAGGCTTTTCCTTCTGACTTATTGATTGAGCCATCCCTCTTCTAGGGACTTTCTTGGATATATTGCCCAGTTTTGGAGAACGTTTGGCATGGGAGAGGTCTAAGGATGTTAAGACAATAGATCTAAGGTGGTCATTCATGTATTTTTTGCTTTACTTTTGGAGCATTCCACCTTGCATGGTGAAGATTTGATGGATCCTTGTATATGTGGCTTTTGACCAACTATTTTTATGCATTTGTTTGGAGTTTGTTAGTGATAGTGGGGTTTTTTTGCATTTGTTTACTCCACCCTAGGGTAGATCTAGGAATTAATGATTATTTTATTGTAAACGAAGCTGAGTTACTCTCCTATATAAAGGGAGCCTCTTCCTCACTGATGCTCATGCATGGCTCATACTGATTATATAAAGAGATTTGATGTTCCTTTTCCATGCAAAGGTTTTCCAAGGTTATAAAGTCCATGCTTCCTTCCTCAAATATGTCATATATGGGATTTTCAATTATGCTATCAAAAGAATCCAGTTCATCATTCTCTTCATCTGACATGGCATAGATGGGGTTCTCTATAAATGTCCAGTTATCATCATCAACATCTATGTCCGCCGTGAGGGATTCTACATCACTCATATCATGATTCAGGCCATATATGTCCTCTTCATGCTCATAATCATCATTTTCAGAGAAAAGGTCGTAAGGAAGGAAATCTTCCAAACCATCATCATTATATACATTACAAATTTCATGGATTTCTTCATAAGTGTCAATCTTTGTAATGGTTTCTTCCTGGGGTTGATCCAAAAAATTGTTATCATTGTCACTAACATCTATCCGAGGATATTCCAATTCCTCGATGTTGCATATCATTGAAACATGAGAGAAGTCTATGGGCACATCCTCAATTAAGGGCTTCTCCTATACCTCTATTGAATTTTCTTTATAACTAAAGTAATCAAGGAGTAGCTCCAAATCGTCAAGACTTTTTACTGTGGAAAAATGAGGAGGCTCTTCTTTATGATATTCTATGTTCGGCAAATAAAAGGAAAAGATTGCTTCAAGAAATTTTTCCAAACCCTTCATACTACCCCTACCATCATGCCACTATTTCAAAAATATCCGAAGGAAGCTTGAAAGGGAAGTGATACACTTATTTGGAAGGCCTTAAAAAAACCAACAACCGGCCTCTCCCTTCAGGGAACCAACAAACACTTGCATCATATTGTCTTCATACTGAGTATTGAAGTCAACTAGATATTCAAGAAAAGATTTGACATGCCAAACGGCCGAATCACCATTTCCATGAAAGCTTGGATGCCATTTATATAAACCTTTCTCACCATCGCCAAGGTTAGGAAAACTTGAGATGTTTGAGAAATTGATAGGATAATAACGTTTGGCAATATGAGCACCAAATTTCTTTATTAACTCATCCATATCAAATATCAGCAGCATGTACTTGATGTAGCCATGAAATAGACTATATACTAAAAATGGAAGGGTGTCAAATAATGAGCTTTAAAGATTTTCTGTGTTGCATGGGCTCATCTACACACAACAAGTCTCAACAAAATTATGAGAAACAAGGGTTTTATCCCTTTAGTGGAGTCGCCATGTGAGAATAAAATATACATTTTAAAACACTCACAAAAAGTTCTATTTTTTACTTTGAAATTTTTTATAAAAAAGAAAAAAGGTTAGTGGAGTTGCCAGATGAAAAATTAAATATTAGATCTAAGGATTCATCAAACAAAGCAAAATTAAAAAGGGTAAAAATCAAAAGTCGTACCCAGGGATAGAAAGATTTATCCCCGGCAACGGCGCCAAAAATGTTGCCGCCGGATCACACACCGTCTTTGTCGAAGCAGAAATCTATGCTGCCGCTCGGTGTGCCCTTTTGGTGGCAAGTCTCAAGTCAAGTATGTCACTTGGTTCTTGACTCCTCTGTTTAGGCAAAATTCCCAACGAAAGCCAAGGGGGGTAGTCCCTATGGAAAGTTACTAAGGTTGTTAGGGTCTTCCAGTTAAGTGATGGGTTGTTTATTAATGTTTTTGGGAGTTTTTGATTAAAGGTTTAAGATGTAATTGCAACAATAGTTAAGAAAGCTTTCACCAGCATAAGTTAGATAAATCACTGTGAATTATAAAGATGCACAAATACTTGATATTGATAACAAGCAAATGAAAAGTGCAAGGACCAGTGCCTTATGGAGTCAAAACACAGTGTGAAATTTGTAAATGCTGGAAAAGTAAAATGTTGTGCAATTGTCTCTTGGTTGATTTTAATTTATTAAAATGAATCTTGATTAGGGGAAAGAAGGGAAACTCTCGATATACCGTAAAGGGACAGAGAGAAATATCCGGAAATCTAGAGATTGGTGCTTCTGTACAAGGACATGTTGGACTGTCAATACCCTGAGCGCGTGTTCAACACTACACCAACAAGGATGTAGTCTAACGGTGCCCCAAGGTTAGAGTACAGCTACCCAACATCCCCAGGCAGAACTTCCCCACCAAAAACTAGTTTCGAAGTGCTGGATTTTCACTATCTTGTGGGTAGTTAATTTTATTAGGTGACTGATTAAGTTAAATGTGAGAATTAAAAAAGTGCTTCCAGCTGCTTTTGGTATCCCACAACTTAGACGTACTGCTGGTGGGTAGAGCATACGCAGTGTAGGCAAATAGTTTATTCAAGTTTTGAAGCAAGTAACCATCAACCCTTCGACAGAGAGCACTCTTAACTTGCTTTTCAGCTAAGCTCAAGAGTCTTATAAAATTGAAATACAAAACTTGTAAATGAAAAGATATTTATGGCCAATCTTATGCGTCACTTTTTGATCAACCTTCACTAATCAGCAAAATTGCCTTTGGGTGAAGGTGAGAGCATACTTCGTGGCGACGAAGATGGTTTTATTTCTACTTTACTTTTGCAAAAAGGAAAATGATTTAAATTGCAAAATTAAATGGAAGATACACCCTGCACTTCAAAAGTGAGTGTGTGAATAGGTGGAGTTAGAAAAATTTCAATCACACGAAAATTGACAAAATACACAAATCCACCCAGGGCGGATGGGATGTGGGTGCTGGTTACCCCACTGCTCTCGTTTAATGATTTACAATTTATGCTCAAAATAAAACTGCCTCTTAGTCCTTTTAGACTTGGATCTAAGGGCTTACAAGCTGAAACTTATAACAATGCTAAAAGTGGGTCCCTTTGAAGGTGTTTTTGGCAAGTTTTATTGAAATTTCGCCAGAGCTTCCTCCTCTTTTTCCTTGTACCTGCTAAAAACCAGCAAGTAAATCTCTTAGAATATGATGGCAAACACAATGAAAAAATAAAAAAATTTGAAAAATTTTATACTTAGAAAAATTTTGAAATTTTTTCTAAGTATAGAAAGTTTCAAATTTAGCTTAGATCTAATGCAAAATAGACTTTTTAGGAGCTTAGATCTAATCTAGCATGTGATTTCTAAGTATGTAGATCTGAAAATAATTGCAAGAAAAGTATGGATCTACAACTCAAATACTTAGAAAGTAGCAAAAAGGGAAAGAGAAGAATGTTGTTTTAAATTTTGAAGAGAGGGATGAAGCTCCTTTATGCCATAGCTTGCATTGGTGTTGCTCTTTTTGAAGGAACCTGAAACAAAAGTGTAAGTAAAAGTTGCCCAAAGTGTAGAAGCTTCAACCGAGATCTAGTCCTTATGGGCTTTGTGATTTGCAACTTAATAAACAAACTCACAACAAAGATAAGTAGATCCAGTGTGTTAGAAATAAAAGAAAACTGAAGAGCCTAAATACAACCGAGTATTGTCGACTACTTCTAGATCTCTAAAACTCTTTCACAAATAGACAAGTTGACAACTGCAAATGTCTATTCAAATCAGTAAGCTAGATCTACAAATAAATGTATACAAGAAAGAAATAAGTACAATATCACCTCATGAAAATCACCACATTTGCTCAAGATGGATCTCCAAAGTCTTCAACAATATATTAAAAAAAATGATCAATGCTTTACAAACTGGCAGAGGTTCTCTGCATCCACACTTGCTTCCTAATAATGGAGCATGAACCTTGCTTTTATAACCTCAAGAGAAGAGAAGTCGAGTAAGTGAGGGAAGGCGAATATGTTTGAGAAAGGAGCCAAGTGTTGGAGTGGATCCCCAACGCAATCCCTTATTTTATGGAGAGTTGAATGCATGGAATGTTGAAACTAATAGTGATGGATGAGGTGGCTGCCACCTCATGAGAGTGGCGCCCCTATCCATTGTAAACAACGCCCAACCCTCATAGTAAACAATGCCCATGACATGGGAACTCTCGCCCAACAAAATCTTGAGAGCTGCCCACGTGAAGGAGGGGGGGCACTCTCTCTTATTGAATATTCCAATCTTTGACTTTAATTTAACCAAAATGTGACGCTTTTGCTTTAAGAAGAAGTATTCACCCTTCTCAAACTTAACTAATGCCACCCTTTATTATGAATTTTTTATTCATATTTGCCTTTTTTGATTTTTGGCACTTAGTGCAAATTGTCATTTTTTAGCATTTAAATGCCAAAATGATGCCTCATTAGCGAAAAATGCTCTCAGGGACACTATAGCTGCCTGGAAAAAGGAGGAAGTGGGCCCTAGGGTAAAGAGGACGCTCTGAGCGTCAAAACGAGCCTCCCCACGCCAAATTCCTGCTCCAGACGACACTTTTATTGCATTTTGAATTTTTCAATTAAACCATAAAAAAAATGGTCTAATTTATGGAAAAAATAATTTTTGTCGGAATGACTTCAAACTCCTAGGGGACCTAGTGCATGTCCATATGACTTATTTGGGATGGCTAGCATGTTACAAAAATACATTTCAGTAGGCTTTAATAACCCCTCAAAATTTACCATCATGGAAATACTCCAGCTTTGGAGGTGTGAGCGAAAAACTCGGGAATTATACGTCACTGAAGAGTAATGCCTAATTCCCAAGGAAAAAACACTCTAGAGTATCCCCCTGATAACAAACCCTAAGGCCAGCCAAGCCTTTCATAAAAAAAATCATGCATAGACCAACTTATTACAATTCCCCCGCAGGGGTTTGTACATGCAAAAATTATAAAGGGCCAATTTTTTTTGGCTTGATGGATCTCGGAACACTGATAATGAACATTGAACATGTTCACAACTTCAACGGTTCACTCGGAATCCACTAAGTGCAATTTAGTGGATAACACTATCAATTTGCAAAGTGGCCACAAGCATTCGAGGTATGTTCTACAAGGTATGTACCTAGATCTATTCTTCTTCTTCATTGGTCATCAAACCCTTAAAATCAAACCCTCATTTTTACTTTTTTCTAGATCTACTTGGATCTAGCTTGGCATTGGGGATAATTTTAAGAACCCACCTCTATAGCATCCATGACAATTCGGATCTATAGTTTGGTGGTGATTGGCTTCCATTTGACCCATTTTCCAAGGTACCTAGCCCTCCTTGAAGCAATTGACATTCCTTGAGGAGATCTAGTGGGGCTAGTTCCAAGTTGTGGGTAGGTGAGATCCCACTTGATTTGCATAGATCCACCTTGATAACCTACCCCTAGTGCTTCACCTCTTTGATTTTTGCCTTGTGGGCCCCATTCCTCATTTTGAGGGTTGAGCCCCACTTGGGTCATTGGGTGATGCATTTTCAACCTTAGATCTATGGAGATCTAGCTCATATTTGGGCATGCCCTTTCAAACCCACCTTGATAATTGCCTTAACTACCCCGATCTACATTTTGGTGAAGTTTGGACTCCATTTGCCCCCTCAATTCAAGGCACTAGTCTTCCTTGGGTAAATCACACTCCTTGGGCTAGTAGTCTTTTGGCTAGATCCCATATGTGGGTGTTGCATATCTCATCTTAGATCCATATATCTACTTTCTCTCACACCCCTTGGTGCCATCTCAACCCTAACTCCACCTTGTGGGCTCCATTTGGACCATTTTCCCTATTTTAAGGAGTGGGCCCCACTTGTGTCTTTTCATGGCACTAGATCTAATTCAATTGAGCTTCAATAAGTGGCCTTAGTCATTCATTGGTTGAAACCCTTGTCACATCCTAAGCATCTTCAACCACACTTAAACTCTTGGGTCCACTTAATCTAACTCGCGCATTGGTTTCCGTAACCTACTTTACTCATTTCCCTAGGAACCTTTGTGTTAGCTAATCTTCATTAATTGGCTAGGGTCTCCCCCTTGGTCTTGATTCTTCTTGATCTAAAGTGAAGAGTACCTTGGTTATCGTGACTCCCAACTTGCATTGGGAATCGTGGCATCTCTTGGGTTGCCTCTTTAGTTGTCCGTCTCCTCTACCATCCCGGATGGGATACCTTTAAGTTTAGGGACAACTACAAGTTGTGTGATAACAGGTTCTCTCTAGCAATGATGGTCTGGACAAATACTGCCCATGGCAAGGTCACGCCATTCAGGGCTTGTCTTACCAACTCACTATCCTCAACCTTTTCACCCACAACTCCCAACTCATCCTCACCTGAGTGATCTTGGTGAGATATGTGGACATGCTCTCATCCTTGCCCATCTTGATGCTTCTCAGTTTCTCTCTGAGAACCATCTTCCTGTTGGCGTTAGAACTTTGGTACAAATTGGTCAATGCATCCCACATCTCATATATATTGTCTTTGGATGAGACATGTGGGATGACATGATCCTTGATAGCATCAAGTAGAATCCTTTGAACCTTTACATTCTTTTTCTCATATACTGCTTTGGCAGTAGCATCTGATGGAAGTGTGACTGGATTTGTGGCTGTGCTCTCCACAACATCCCACAGTTCGCACTCTTTCAACAAGAGTACAATCCGTTCCCTCCATGCACTGTAGTTGGAGGCCCCATCCAACCGGTCCTCCACTCTCAAGCTAGTGGCCATAATCTTTGAACTGAAAAATATAACACAATGTGATACAAGAACCTCTCTTGATCACTAATTTGTCCTCCTCTCGCACATATATGATAGATCTATCTCAGATCTATCCCCCAAACTCATAGATCTGATAGGTCTAACCTTTACAACCACATATCTGAGCTCCGCTCTTCAGATCTGGTAGATCTGGTCTCTATTTTCACTAATTTGAGTGTGATTGATCTCCCTAACCCTTACAAGGCTCTGATACCATGTAAATTTTATCCAGAGATCACTACTCCCTATGGATAGCCCTGAGATCTCAAGAAGTTTGAGTCTCTGTAAATCAATAATACTCTAAAGACTTAAGAATCAAATGCAACATATCTCTTTACCACTTAAATATTGAAATACTCAATCAGTCACACACATAAGACTGAATATACCCTGGAAACCCCAAACGGGGAAAACCATCAATCCTGTGGGGCTTTCTTCTATCTCGAGCCCAGAAGCAATATATGAAATAAACAAGTACATACAATGTTACCTCAGATGTAACACTCAATCTTGACTGGGTCAAGACCCTAGACCTGCATGCATCAACTGATGCATGCACAGAGGAAATGTGCCCTAGCTATCACTTAGCGTCTAAGTATGTCTGCAAGTAGCTCTGACTGTACTGCCTCTCCCACTGCTCTGCTCTGATCTTCTCTGCTATGGAAGAAAGCCAACTACTCAACTAATGAATGTGCCCTTCCTCTGCATGGAAAAGTGCGCCCTCCCTCTGGATGTCAAATGCTCGTACAAGATCAGATCTCAACAGATCTGAGCTGTTATCATCACAGACCTTCCTCAAACACTGAGGCAAGGCTACCTTGAAAGTCTCAGACACTCAATCGACAGATCAGACTCTGAATGAGCTCTTCTCCCCTTTGGTAATGCGCCCCTCTCCTCTAGAAGTCGTCCTCCACAATCTCTGCAGAATCCACTCAAGTGAACTATCTCAATTCACAGATCTGGGTGCTAAGTGCCTTTGGACAAGTGGTGTCTGATCCAGCTCAGATCACACCACTCTCCCTCCTGCAGGAGCTTCTCTCTCTCTCAGAAAGTTGCCCTGCATGCACTAATGCGCCCTCCTCACTCCTGACAGATCACTCTCTGATAAGTCAACTGAGCAACCTCATTCGGGACCTCCTGCCTCTATATATAATCTCACCTATCAATTAGGTTTACCAAAAACCTAATATCTGTGCATGTAAAAGGTCACTTTTGCATGCATCTTTTAATTACTAATTGGCCATGCAAATCTCATGCATGCAAGAGGCAAAACACCCTGGAAGGTCCGCATGCAGTCACCAATGGACTTATGCCACTGACTAGAGTGTATCTCACCCTCTACTCCATACTGATGCCTATACTGCTGATGTACCTCCATGCAAGGCATCTGAATCACGGAGGACATCCCGAGATACCACAAAATCTAATAGGATTTGGGATCTAGGTCAAGCGGGAAAGGGGCTTCACACCAAGCTCAAAACTTGGTTATTTTTTTCTTGATGTTCCATAGAGGTCTTGGTGCTTGTGATGATGCAAGAGTTGAAGACCAAGTGTTTGAGGATTCAAACCCCTGGGATGGACATGTAGACTTGGAAGCTAGTGCTAGAGTTGCCTTGGCATGTACTTGTGTGATGCAACATGACTAGGATTTGCAAACCCCAAGGAAGACAACTATGCTAGTGTGGGGAGCTTGTTCGATACAAGTTCGTTGAAGCCAAGGAGGACTTGCCGGTGTTGATGTTAGCTTGTTGTGGATCTTTGGTGGTGGCTAAGTTTTTGATGATTTTCCCTATCTAGGGTTTGCAAAGAGTTGGCAAAGTGAATATTGATCTTTGTTTGCTAAGAACAAGCCTTTTCAAATGGATAATGATATTTTTTTTTGGGAAGAATGAATTTTCTTCTATCTCATTTACTGTAGGATTCTTGTATAGGCAACTGCCGAAATTGTGGGAATGCTATAATGTAAATGTTAGGTTATACCTGTTTACCTCAGATAGCTTTCTTCACAGCATCAGGGTGGACACAGTCAGTGGAGAAGACAACAGATGGGGCACTTTTATCCTTTCGTTACAGCTGTAATGAACAAATTTAATGAGGGCAAAATTAGACAGACAAAGGGTGCTGTTTGGGAGAGGTTCCATGCATGAATTTCAGTTTATGTTTAGTTCAGAGTTAGCAGTTCTAATTTATGGATTTAGTCTATTTTCAGAGTGTTGCTTTTGTTAGTCTTCAGTTTAACTTTCAGTTCTGTTTGTTTTTCGTAGGCATGCATGATCTAACTCTAGACAAAGTGCACGAGTGGCAAGAGTCTTTTAAATTTAGATGGGGTTCTTTTCCCAAGGCAAGATGCCCCTCATTTACATGCTGTCAGTGTTCTCTAGTTGGGTGCTCCATTCTAGGAAGTTTCTCATGCATGCTGGGTGCATTATACTAAGGAAATTTAGGGTTAGGGTTTCCTATCCTAGCCTAGGATGCATGAGAGATGTAACACATTAATTGCAACCCCACTCGGCTATAAAGGCGCGACAGGATCACCAGTGAGGTTGTTGGCAAGTTTATATTTTGAGCTATAGCATTAGAAAATGAATTGCTTAGATTCTTATCATGGGAGGGATTGTTCCAGCCTATCATTGTTTAGAATTTGAGAAAATAATTTTCCTTTTATTATCGGTAAATTTTACCTGAGAAAAATTTAAAGTAAGAAACAAATGGCCTCACTTTTAACTGCATTGTTTAAATGGCAGGGAAATGAGTCAACAATAAATGTTTTGTAGTGGGGTGATTTTGAATTCATTGTAGAAATTATGAATAAAATTACAATAAATTTTTATTAAACAGGAAGCTTACTTTTGCTCTTCTAATAGGATTGAGGGCAGACTATTGAAGAGGAAACTCTTATAAATGCATTTGAAAGATTCAAATATTGATTTTGTAGATACCATTGGATTAGTATTAAATGAAGGGAATACATTTCAATGAAAGAGAGTAGGGTGAATCTCGACGTTCAAGTTATATATTCAATCTTGACTGTTCAAATGCCCTTCAAGATATGGAGAACTAAAGTGTTTTGGTTGTTTTTGAATTTCTAGGATGACTAAAATGTAACAGTTTGACATTTATAAAGATTTCCTTAATTTCTTACATTGCCATCTTTGTATGACTTCTTTACAGGCTAGGTTTGCAGAGGCTCTTCTGCAGAAACTGGCTGGAGTGAGTATTCCGCCTGATAGGATCTATGGTCTAGGAACAGGGTGAGTTATTCTTTCACGACATTGTCATGCCCAATGCAATACTTGGTAAGGCTATTACTTCCTTTCAAATTTGCATTGTATTCTTGCAAAAATGACTTGCAAGTAAGAGTCACTACTAAGAGGCCTACTGTTACAAGTTTCAGACCAAAGGTTGAGGTGCTGAAGGAAATTCAAAGCAAACCTGAACATTCTGAGCTGACACTGCAGTATGATTTCCTATAATCTAATTCTTGTTACCTTGCCAGTTCTTTGCCTTTTTCTTTATATTTTTATTGGAAGACATTCATTGTACAATGTACACAAATTATTGTTCATTAGTTAGAGTGACAAATATGAAGATTGGCAAATAGAGAATTTCACCAAACTAGTTACTAATGTGGTTGATATTTCTAGAGTGACAAGAATACTTTTGAACTTATATCAATTGTAATGATTAAGCATGTTGAGATTCTACTGAAACAGTTTTGTGGAGGATAGGTTTGCAACTTTGAAGAATGTGATTAAGGAACCACAGCTGGATAAATGGAACCTCTATCTTGGTATATATTTTGGATTTATACTATTAGATTCATTACATCTTATTCCAAAATGTGCTTCTTATACTTTAATGTATAGACTTTAGAGTTGAAGGTTGGCTGAGCTTCTTTGATGATTTCTTTCCTCTTCTATTTTACATGTGCAGTTACATGGGGTTACAATATTCCAAGTGAACGGGAGGAAGCAAATAAAGTTTCTCGCATCAATCTTGTGGATCTCCCTGACTTCTGTGCAAAACTGAAGTAAAATATGATCCCCCAGATTATAACAAGTTAGAACTACATATTGATCTGGTTTAAAATATCATGAATTCAAACTATTGAATTATTAACCTCTCTTTAAATGGAAGTCATCATCTTTAAAATTTTGATATCCACATAGAGGAGGCTAGTTCACAACCATGCCTTAAGTTACTGTTAAACCTTTTCCATTTGATTATCTGTTTATACAATATTTGTAAGAATCCTGTCTTGTCCATTTCAAGCCACTGTAAGAAGCTGAAAAAATAAATTGGAGGGCAATATTTTGGTTAGTGAGGATCTGGATAATAGAAGGGACAGAGCTAGTAACAAGTCAAAACTTGAGAGCTCTTTTCCTGTCATTAGCCACCAAAATATTGACAATCACTTGTACTGCTGCAATTGATTAAAGGACAATGAATACAAACACAACCTCATCCTGCTTTTCCTTCTATGTCTGTGGCTCTTATTTCCTTATGTTGTCATTGTCCGGAGCATTGTGCCTACGTTGCTTCTATTCTACATCTAAAGAGAGATATTATCATTTGAATTTTCAGATTTTTAACATGTTAAAACATTTATTCCTCGTGGCTTAAATATTGCTCCCTGAATTTAGTTTCTGTATGGATACCAGTATAATCACTACCACTCTGCATTATATCAAGCACCTTAATGTTTTATGTTTTTACTTTTGTGCTCTCTTCATCTATTATCTTTCATACCTCTCATCTGTGGTACTTATAAAATGACAGGTGCAAACATCCCAGGTTAGAGGAGGAGAGTATTTAATATGGAATGAAATCTCAATATAAGGATATGCCGCTATGGTAGTAATACTTGCAATTATTGTGGATATCACATGGGTCACAACCACATGCCAAAGAGGGCCCAGAAGGCATGACACTGAAACTATTAGTGATGTTAGTAGCAGAGTGAGGGAGGATGCTATGATGCTATCACATCAACCCAGGGACATGCACCTCAGGCCTGCTTTTGGATTGGCAATAAGTGGAGTTATTTTTGAACTCCAAGTTTCACCAGCTCAAACTCTAAAAAAAGGAAGAAAAGAAAAGAATCCTTGTGCTCTATTATTTACACACCTTTATATTAAACTTTCTATTAGACTGATAACATCTCTTTGTTTGAAACAACTGCTAGGCCCTTTTACAAGTTTTACTAGAGCGTGTGTATTTTTTTCTTCTTACTTGCTACTGTAGTCCAGGTCTCAAGTGCCATCTCTCCTTCTATAGTCAGTTTCCATTTCAAGCTTTCCTTTCTATCATAAGCTAAGTTTCTGACCCTTAAATTTGAGAGTAATTTGCTTGGTAACTCAAGAATTATTGCTTCTACCTTGGAAGTTAATGACGTAGTCTTCATCAGCATTGTTGAGGGAGTTCTTGTTCCAAGTTTTTCTTTCAGTGATTTTTATTTAACTAAAATTTAGAAAACTTTGTGGCAGATTATATAGGTGTCAAATACCATGCATTGTACTTATGATTTTCTGCCTTGGTCAAGTCAAGAACACTTCGTCAACATCTATGGCATGCATAGAAACATGCTTGTGACAGAGTAGATCAATATCTGACCAAGGACAATTCTAGCTTCCTATTGTAGGCAAGATTTTTCCTTATCTTGGTAAAGATTCTTCCTTTAGCAGTGAATACTAGATATTCTTCCTATCAGACATACATGAGGTCATGTAGTGTCCTATCAGAATTTGACTCATGGTTTGTAAATATTGAGCTATAAACTGCATCCTCAGTTCAAATGCGTGTTCATCTACCAAAACTGTTGATCTGGAGTCTAGACCCTATACAGTAGATCGAAACCCATGATCACATAACATGGATCGAAGATATGTCACCAAAAGTTTTACTGTTCACAAAACTAGCCAGACCCATTAGTAGTCAGCAATGGTTCTGGGTTGCAATCAAAGGCAGTCCACTATCCCAATGTCCTTGCATTTACATAAAATGTCTGATGCTATTCTTCATCTGCCCTGCCTTAATAGTGAATTGCAAATATCATATTTCACTAAACTGCATACTTGATTATCTTTGCCCTTCAATGATTAAGATTTTGCACTTGATAATCATCCTCCTAGATTTTTGATATACGCATTGTCCCATCTCATTTTCTCATTTAAAACTGTGAAGAAAAAGTGTATTGTTGTATCATAATTAGCCTATATACATTGATCGCTATTGCTGTCTTCATTCATGTGAAAGTTTGATAAACAGGATGAAGCTGATCTTATTTTGGGACTATTGCTGTGTTAGCCTTCTCATACCTGTCACCTCATTAACATTAATGGATGCTCCCATCCTATCTCTAACTCACTCCGCAGCACTTGTAGATTTTGTTTCTATTAAGCATCGACTTCTCTTGGTGATGGGATAATACTTTTGGCTTGCTTTCTAATAGTTCTAAGCCTTCTAAATTAACCATCTTTAGTACCTGGAGTATATCTCTGAGTTAAACCACCTTTTGTTATATGGTCATATTTAACATATGACATTTATGCTTTCTCTTGTTTAACTGGTAACAGCAGGAAGTGAAATTAAATTATATTAATGTTCATTGATGACTGGAATAGGTCAATGGGACTGCGTACAAAAGGTATCTCCTAGAAGTACAATATAAAAACCTAAAGCTAAAGGAACAAGAAGAAAATCTTACACATCACATAGAATCATGGACATCTTAAACTGCAAAAAAACTAAATTCTTCATGTTATGTTTACAAATATTGTGAAGAATCCTACCTTTGAAACTCAAAACAACTTCTAACAATTGTTCTCAACAAATTCACATAACCTCAATGTCCATAAAATCCAAACTTAAAGATTTCTTTATAATGAAATGACACTCATATGGGTGGGGTTATCCTTTTCTTCAAGTGCAGAGGTGGACTAATGAGCTTTGATTGTTCATCCTCCCCTTCTGAGTTGCTTTGTTGGATTTTTCAAGTAGTTGGTGGGAGGTGATTTAGAGTGCTCAGGTTCTCCTAGATCATCATGAATGAAATTGTGTGTGGACAATGACAATAAAAAATGTGTAAACAACCAATGTGTACCTCCCAAGCCATGGTGAGAAGGTGAAGGTCTAATAAGCATGGAGTTGTATTTAATCCTTGAGTTTTTCCAACACAAAAATAAAATAATTTACAATCATTGATAATGGTCATACTCTTAACAACAAAGCTATTTCTAATCACTATTTCCAAAAAGACAATTTTTGTTTTAAAACCATGGGAACAACCACCTCCCTCCAACAACCCGCAAGCTAGATATACCAGAAACTTGTGACTCAGCAAGGGCCGAGACGTCCCGAGACCCTTTATCCCAGGGGAGAGCCTCTATCCCATGGGTCGCCTACCCTTCGAGCCTTGTCACAAGGGGCTAATGAGCAACCCAAATATCTTAATTACAACTTCCATTATCACCCAAATAATGGTCATACGCTTAAGAACAAAGCTATTTCTAATCACTATTTCGAAAAAGACAATTACAACTTCCATTATCACCCAAAAATCTTGTATGTTTGGGTTTTAGCTTGAGAAGTGTTCTATCTCAAGTCATGCTTAATTTAACCTTTCATTTTCTAAACATGTGTCACATATTTCATTGCCAAAGAGAAATAAAATGTGAAATATTATTATTTTCCAGGGAAAAACACAATCTTTGTAGATTATTATTATGATGTTATGCAATATCCTTTTATCTTGTTATTACTATTCATCTTATTATTATTATGCTATGCAATATCTAACACATTTCAAACAGAATTGTCAAACTTTCAAACTTTTCATCCTAATTTGCCAGAAAAAGGAAAAATTAACACATTTCAAACAGAATTGTCAAATTTGAAATATTTAAGAACATCTTAAATTTATTTTTCTCATATTTATTTGCCGAAGAGAAATAAAATGTGAAATATTATAATTTTCCAGGGAAAAACACAATCTTCGGAGATTATTATTATGATGTTATGCAATATCCTTTTATCTTGTTATTACTCTTCATCTTATTATTATTATGCTATGCAATATCTAACACATTTCAAACAGAATTGTCAAATTTGAAATATCTAAGAACATCTTAATTTTTTTTTTTGGTTTTGATAGTTTACTAGGCCCTTGAAAAACTTTAATACATGGTTAATGACTGAAAAACAAGTGCACATACTATTTGAATAATAAAAAAAATCATGGACCATTTTTTATAGAGATATTTGAAGAGAACGATTGATCATTGGCAGCAAATGTTTTTTTTCTCTCACAAAGGTCACACTGTTAGTATATACTTCTTGTTGTTATATAGTTCATTTGGGTGTCGTTGAATACAAACTTCATGAGATTAATATGGATCTCTTATCAAGAAATTGAAGGATTTTGGATTCAAAATAAGACATTCCTCATTAAAATAAAATTCTCTCTATTGTGATTGTTATAATAAAGCTAATTGATGCTTGATCCAGATTTAATGCAGATGCTTTGTTGTTGGACAACTAAACATGCTTGGAAACAACTTGAATATCGTCAAATATGCTATTTAAACTGCAAATGATATCTCTAGTGATTCCACTTATAATTTCTCTAATCAAGTATCCTATTGGCATATGCCAAAAAGAAGATTACACTAAATTAACTATGCTAAACATTATTATGGTGTCTTCAACATGCAAATCCTAGACCCATTACCACGTAGGCCAATCCACCCTTCGTATCATGAGATTGCCTCATTGCACCGAGAGTATGGCGGTGCTTACAATCAAGTATGGGGAATATGTTGTCATGTTACATTACGTAACGTAACGTTCCCATGTTGGCTCATTACTTATTAAAAATCATGAGATTGCCTCATTGCACCGAGAGTATGGCGGTGCTTACAATCCAGTATGGGGAATATGTTGTCATGTTACATTACGTAATGTAACGTTCCCATATCGGCTCATTACTTATTAAAAATAAAAACATAAAGTAATTAAAAAATCCATGTTGCTCATCAAATAAAAAAACTTAAAACTAGCATGCCTTGATCTATTAAACATTGAGAGTGATCCAATTTCTTGATGTGAATTTTTTCTTGATGTATGAAAAATTTAAGATAAAATAAATTTACACCTCAAGAAATTGAATCCCTCTCTATGCTTTATAGATCCAGGTTTAAAATGGATCTATGCTGGTTTTAGAATACGAGAGTTACTCTCCATCTGACCTCTTAACAAGATATTAATGGAGTCTTGGACATTTAATGAGAAGGCTCCACCTAAAATTAAAAATTTATCTCGTTACATTTGCTATAATAAATAGTAAATAATAGTGTTGACTAGTTCAAAAGTGGTTTGAAAGCTTTTA
Organism: Larix kaempferi; assembly: GCA_027924585.1. NCBI lineage: Eukaryota > Viridiplantae > Streptophyta > Pinopsida > Pinales > Pinaceae > Larix > Larix kaempferi. Next base: position 5,149,777 of record BSBM01000712.1, on the reverse strand, counting down.
GTTGGATCACAATTAAAGAACATATTCATTTTCAAATTTTCTATCCTCGTAAAATCAATTGTTATGTATAATTTTTTCAAGTCCTTGACACCAATATTGCTATATATCTATTACAACATCCTATTACGAAAATCTGAATGAGGTGGAAGGGTGTATTACAACAATCCTACTCATCCACAAAGAGAACATACCAATCACAACAATCCTATTACTAATATTTGAGTGAGGTGTCTAAAAAAATTTGGACACAAATAGTGTGTTTGTATTACAACAATCATATTATCACAACCTACAACAATGAGAAATCTATTAAAAAATACAATAAAAAATGTGTGTGTGTGTACACACACACACAGATCTCATGCCAATCACAGCAATCCTATTACTAAAAGTTGAGTTTATCAAAAAATAAGGACAAATGAAGTGCACATGTATTACAACAATCCTATTATCACAACCTAGAATGAGAAATCTATTAATACGTACAAACAAAAAAGTGTGTGTATATATATATATATATATATATATATAGAGAGAGAGAGAGAGAGAGAGAGAGAGAGAGAGAGATCTCACATGCCAATCATACAACAATGTTATTATCACAACCTTTAATGAAGAGCATTAAAAAATACAAACAAAAAAATGTATATATATATATATATATAGAGAGAGAGAGAGAGAGAGAGAACATGCTAATCATATTGCCTTTGCTAGTTTGCTATGGCATTTGATGTTTAGAATTTGATCCATAGACTAGCTTGACTGCAAATGGATAATAATTTATTCTTTGAAAGATTAACACAATTGTTTGACTACAAATGGATAATCATTTCTTTTTGAAAGATAAACATAATTGCTTGACTACTAAGATTGGTTATCTTAAATACAGAGCTAATATATTGACAAATATCATTGCTAAAATGTTGACCAAACCCCCGTTTGATATATCTTAGCATCCAAATTTGCCACTTCACAACTTTTCTTGTAGTTTACACATTCTTATCAAGGAGATAAATTCCTCGGAGGAGTTTGGATTTCTTTCTTTGGAGAGTCATATAGTCCAAAACGACCTTGATGGCTTTATTTTCTAGAATTCATCCCATCCCATATTTGTGAATACTAAAGTAGACAAGGCTTTCAATGGTTTTGGTTACCACTCAAAATTCAAATTTTTTGACTTCTCTTTTCCATTTGATTTATCAAGTTCCAATATTAATCCCCTAATCTCGATTATATTGAGAACGAAATGAAAGTTCCACTAACATAGAAAAGTAACATAAAAATACAATGTAATCAATGATGCCATCATTCTCATGTTCTCTGAATTAACCAGAGCATGAAGGAGAACACTTCAACTCCATGGGTGAAATATATGTTGTAGAGAACCAAGTCAAAACCCACACACTGACAAAAACCTTATGCACGGAAATGCTTCTAGACTCAATGTTGCATCAAAACTATTCTCTGCCACCCTCCTCTAACAACCCCTTGGAAAAGTAAACCCAATTGTTTTTAATGTTGCCCCAAGAAAATTCTCCACCACCCTCCTGTTACAACCCTGTTACAACCCTGGCCAAATTAACAAAAAATAAAAGAAAGTAACAAAATTGACTTATAGATGATGCCAATATGGGGAGAAAGATGCCAACAGATGAAGGCAAATGGCATAGAAATCAATGCTACCAACACTTGATGTAACTACACTCAATGCAACACTCAATGCAAGTCGCATATAATATATCTAACACGCCATTAAAAATAATCAATTACAAAACCCTTTATTTTCTAGAATTCATCCCATCCCATATTTGTGAATACTGAAGTAGACAAGGCTTTCAATGGTTTTGGTTACCACTCAAAATTCAATTTTTTTGACTTCTCTTTTCCATTTGATTTATCAAGTTCCAATATTAATCGATTATATTGAGAACGAAATGAAAGTTCCACTAACATAGAAAAGTAACATAAAAATACAATGTAAACCAAATTCTATCACTTAAAGAATGGTCAAAAGAACTGTACATATATAATAGTTTGAATGGTGGTAGGTATCTTGAGAAGAGTTGTCTACAACACATTTTAAAAAGCCCATTGAAAGAGGTCAAAACTAGATTTTGTCATAATGCCAAAGGTTTAATATGCAAGAACTTTAACCCTAAAATGAACTTAGCACTGAGTGTGAATTCTAAGCTTGATGACACTATTCTATACAAAAAGAAGGGGAATCTTTGTAAGACCATAACTTTTCGCTCATTGCTATGTTTTTCGTTTTCATTAGCTTGTTGGAAAAGAGAATTTGTCATTGAGTTATGATGCTATTTTTACAATGTCAAAATCACAAAAAATGCACAAGGGCCCCCCAAGAAAGGTGTTGAAAGTTCAATTCTTGCAAATTGTTAGTATTAGGACCATATTTGAGATGGCCATAGACAACCACTTGATTCTATCCTTCTCATTTGAGTCGCGAGGGTTTCTATTGTGTAAAGTTCATGAATGAGACAAGGAAACTACTATTGGATTTGGTTATTGGCGAACCACTTGCCTTGGTGAAGAAGTTGTCATGTTTGAAAATCCTAAAGAGTTGCATGCTTTGTTGGTGTGTTCTCTTCAACATGATCCGCATGATCTAACCCACTAAAGCTTGCACAATGCAATTAGGGAGGATATTTGTTGTGATCAAGTGCTCTACCACCTTTGATGTGTCCATCAAAGGTGGAAGTATGATTGCAATAAAGGAACAAGGTGATTTTAAGAGTTATCATGAGCAAAACATTAGGTCTTTTTTGTAGCCATATATAGATAAAAAGAGGTGATGGGTGGACCGTGAAGACTAGTGCCAATCCCTAGGGAAAGTGTATTCAATGGAGGCTAGTCCAAAAAATGGGCTAGTTCATGAAAGGTTAGGAATTAGGGCTGCATGCATATGCCACAAATAAACCCTAGCATGCTGAAAAATGAATGTAGAAATCAGCTAGGATGTCCCAAGAGTGGTTCCACATCAAAACAATGTCAACTAGGGTGTGCCTCATACAATGAAATATTACAAGCTCTCACTATAGAAAAATGATTGGAATAATGTAATATAATCATGCATAGGCCATCAAAAGGGAGATAGAGGAATACATTTCTTCGCATGAAACCTTTCCAATGTGGCAATTTTACACTTTTATAAATGGCCGTAATTAACAAGTTCTAGCTTATTCTACAATCTGTTAGCAACATTAGAAACACTGACAAGGATGCCACACTTTGAATGGAGAATAAACACTTACACTTCAAGTTACTCTATGAAAGGTATGTCTATTAGGCTCCAAAAGGGAGAGAGGTCTAAAAATCCAACCATGATTACAAATGATGAAAAGCCTCCCTTATATAGGAGAGGAGCTCAACTTCCTTTACAATACAATAATAATAGATATACCAAAAACCTAGATCTATTATACAGAGGAGTAAAAAAATACAAATACTCCTTTAAAATCTAACCAACTCTAACAAACATCCATGATATGAGGTGGTCAACGCTACATGTACAAGAATCAACCCATAAGCTACTACATGCAAGAAGGAAATAAATCCAAAGAAGTGGGACATCTCCCAACATAGTAAGGGAAATAGCTCCATAACTGTTAAACAATGGCGTGAAAGATGACCCCAGTTCTCTCAAATTCCATGGAATCTTGCTTAGTGCTCTACACTTTTGCAAATTTATCAGAAAGGGATTTCCAACCATATATGATGCTTCTCAAATAGAGATAGTTTGAGTGAGATCTTCCCTCTTGAAGACAGTGTATGAAATTGCTGAAAAAAAAATGATCCAAAAAACAATAAAAATGACTCCAGCTCTCCCAAACTACTAGGAATTTGTCTGATCGTTTTGTACCTTTGGAAGTATATCAAAATGATTTTTCCAATTATATGTTGTACTTCCCAAAAAGAGCTAGGATGAGTGAGATCTAGCCTCATGAAGATAGGATACTAAAGTACTGAAAAATGACCCAAAAACCAACAAAAATGGCTTGAAATATGACTCCAATGCTTCCGAACTGAATTTGGTTGAGCATATTGTACTGAAAGGGCCTAGAAAGATATTTCTAGCCATATCACATGCCCTCATCTAATCTAAGGTGTTGGAGAACCAAGGGTTTGAAACCAGGTTCCTGTTTTGCTCAATTTTCCCTAGAATAACCATGAAAACAACCAGCTGCAAAGTGTGAGAAAATGCCAAGAGCTCAACACCACGATGAAAATCATCAACATACCATCCAAACCCTCCTCAACCAACAATAAAAAAATGCATGAAATCTCACAAACCATTCATGGGATAACATCTAAGGCATCATCAACATGCCACCCCATTGAGAATTGTGATGAATGTTACAAGTGGACACCCATGCAAAATGGGAGGTAATAGTCCACACACATGCAACAAATACACTTGAAAAATAAGTACATGAAGAGTAGCACAAAGTGAGTTACATACTGCCTTAACTGACCTCTAGTTGTGGTGATAACCATAATTTTTAGCTCTTGTGGGCACAAGATCTTCGAGTGTCCCTACTTGTATCATAATAATCTTGTCTCCACTACTACGTATCAGACACTAGGTGTAGGTGAACAGTTCCAAAATTTCACCTCCAAGAGGCACTTTTATGCCATCTAGGCCATATTTGTATTCCTTCAAGTGAGTGTGGGAAGCTAATTTGTGAGGCACATTATAGTCGGTTGGTGGGGCACTTTAGCGTGGAGAGGACAATGGAAATACTACAAAAGTATTTCTACTAGATAAAAATCCAATTGGACATTTGTAGGTATATATTGTGCAATGCCTATGCTATTTCTAAACCCTCCATTAAGAAGCAAGGATTGTATACTTCTCTATCTACCCTAGAAAAGCCTTGAGAATCGGTCTTCATGGATTATCTACCATGTCTTCCCTCCATCGAGCATGGTAACAATTGTGTATTTGTGGTTGTCTATTGGTTCTCAAAGCTGGTGATTTTGGCACCCTGCAAGAAGAGTATCATTGACAACATAAGTCACAGTTAAGATATTCTTTGAGTGTGTTTGGGTTCATTTTGTCCTACGGTATACCATTATTTCATACATGGATAATAGGTTCCTCAATACCTTCTAGTTTATCTTGTGATTTTTGATGGAAACCAAGATCACCAAATCGAATGTCTTGCACCCCCAAATAGATGGACAAATTGTAATGAACCTGACAATTACAAAGAAAAATAAAAAAAATCTGCCAAAATATAAGTTCTAAATAGAAAATACAAGAGAAATAGATAAATCCTAAGATGAAATATTTGTATTGGTGATATCCAAAAGATATATCAATGTTCACATGCATCTTCAAGGGGGAAACCTCCAATAAGCAGAGCTCCAAAAACAATAACAATCTTTGATCACCTTATACAACCTTCTACTTTATATACACTGCATCAATAGGAGAACTCTAACTACGTATAGTTCCATTATTAAAAAGGATTCACCACCTAGTGGGTCTTAATTAATAAAGCAGACCCTTTTACATTGAGTAACTATCAACCAACTATCTAATAGGTCTTATTCAAAGAAGATGTCCGCACATATCAATAAAGTTTTCCTAATTATCCTCAAGGTAGAGGGCTTAGGGTAGGACCCTAACATGCCTCCCCACCTTCAAAAGTAGTATTGTCCTCAGGGTTGGAGATAGAGAAACTGTTGGAAAAGGTTGATGGTTCCCAAGTAGCATCTTTTGGCGGGATATCCTTCCACTAGATAAGAACTTATTGGGTAGTGCACTAGCACAATTAATGCTCTCAAGTGGTCAAAAATTCTTCCAATTGGAGCCAAATGGGGCCTTCTTCATCGAGTTACGATAATGTAATTTGAATTCGGAAAATATACCCCATAACCTTCTTCAAACAAGAAACATGAAATATTGGGTTGATTTTGGAGTGTTGGAGGAGCTAATTTGTAAGCAACTTGTTGAATGCATTGTATAATCTGATATGGGCCATAAAATTTTGGTGTCAACTTTTATTGACCTATAGCTTTGAGAGATGTCTACTTATAGGGATAGAGATGAAGGAACACTTGATCTTGTACTTGAAATGAACGTTGTGTGATGTTGGTGCGCCTAGTGTTCCATGCAATTATAAGCCATAGCTAAAATTTCCTTATGTGTGGAGAATGTATTCGAGCATACTATCCACTAAATGCACCATTGAGGTCCCTGTTATATATGAAACTATTGAAGGTGGTTGTTGGCCATATACCTCTTTGTATGGGGTGATTTTTGTAGCATCATGATAAGTGGTATTATACCACCATTTGGTTAGAGGTGCCCATTGCACTTGTTAGTGTCGCTTTTCAGACGCAAAACATCTCAAATAGGTCTATAGACACTTGTTGACTGATTTTGTACTCATTTGCATCTAGGTTCCTTGTAGTTTGAATAAATCTTTCCAAAATTTGTTGGTGAATGTGGGATCCCTATTGGACACACTGGAAGTGGGCACACCATGGAGCTTAAAAAATTGATCTAGAAAAACTTAGGAAAAAGTTACTAGTGCAAAGGAGTGTTACAAGGAACTAAAGTGAGCATATTTGGAAAGACGATTGACTACCACCATGGTGATTGAATTCTCTCTTTTAGAAGGCTCTTTTGGAAGACGTACTATAAAATCCATGGAGATGTTTGTCCAAATAGTGGCTGGTATCGACAATGGATGCAATACCCCTAGAGTATTCACTATCTCACCCTTGTTCCTTTGACATGTGTCACATTCAATTAAAAAAGTATGGATATATCATTTTTCATTCTTTCCCAAAATAAATGTGAATTCACCTCTTCCAATATTCTTTGTTTCAAAGCTAAATTTGGTACTTGGAAGAGGTGCAAAGGAGATGAATGCACCTCTTCCAATATCCTTTATTTCAAGCTAAATTTTGGTACTTGGAAAAGGTGACCTTTATATTGCAATGTATATTGTTTCCGGATGTATCCTTTGGGAGTATTGGGGTCCTCTTGAAGACATTTGATGAGATGAGATGCCTCAACATTGGTAAACCATTAATAGTGTGCTTCTTTGAACTATTAGCGAGGATAAATAAAATGCACATTTATTTTCTTCATATTTTTCTAGGAAATGCATCTGGCACTACATTGTCTTTTGCCTTTTTTTTTATAGATGATAGTATTATCATAACCGAACATCTTAGTGACCCACTTGTGTTTCTCCAGGGAAACTATCTTTGTTCCAAAAAATACTTCAAATTATGATGACCTATTTTTATTTGAAAATGTCTTCCAATAAGATAGGGTCACAAAGTTTCAATTGCATTAAATATGGCCATCATCTCTTTCTCTTAAGTGGATTTACCTAAAATCTGACCACACAATTGTTTACTAGTGAAGGCCAAGGGATGCCCTTCTTGCATGAGTACCACTCCCAAATTGTGGCTTGACTCGTCACATTCTAGTATATACGTCTTTGTGAAATTAGGTATTGATAAGATTAAATTGGTACACATAGCTTAATATAAAGATGGAAATTCCTACTTTGTAGCCCCAGTCTAGATAAAGGAATTATTTTAGCAGGTTATTAATGGGTCAACAATCTTCCCGTAATTTTGAGCAAAATTTTTATAGTAACTTGTGATCCCTAGCAAGCCACATAAGCTTTTCAATGTTCTTGATTAGGATTTATTTGACAAACGAAATGAAAGATTATATATATAGAACCAAGGAACACATATATATTGCAAGGAACACAATGATACAACCAACTCACGTTCTATTAATTGAATCAAACATAGCATATTGTAAATTAGAAGCATCTAGAATGGTGGTAGCTTAATCTTTGAGAAGAGATGTGGAGGATATACTCATTCATCACAAAGTTGTTTAAAAAAGGAGGCTGAAGGGAATTTTTATCATAAGCATGAGGGAAAAAACCCTAACATTCAAAAGCCTAACCCTAGGAGATGATCCGTAAAAGGCTTTGTGGGTCTCGAGGTGGTTAGTTGAGGTGTCAACGCCTTAGGCACATAACGTTTGCATATGATCTCTGTTTAGGGCATTCATTAGCTTGTTCGAAAGGTCTAGGAGAGAATTACACATTTAGGTCATTTAGTATTTCCTTAAAATACAATTGGATTGTGGCATTGCCAATTTTTTTTGTTTCAGGGCCTCAAAACAACCCCATAAGTTTTGGACACGAAAGTTTGTAAAAAATGCCAAACTGGAAAAATTATGTTGAGCTTTTGGAATAGGTGGGTGGCCACCGATATCCATATGGAGCAGTCCCTTTAACCCGAAAAAATACTAAACTGTAAAAACTATTATGATCGAGTGGAATAGGTGGGTGGCCATCGATATCCATCTGGATCAGTCCTCTGACTTGAAAAACTGCCAAATTGGAAAAAATATTTTGAGCCAATGGAATAGGTGGGTGGCCAGTTATAGCTATTTGGATCAGTCCCCCCCCCTTAATAAGCAATCGTATCCATTGTGTCAAATCCCTCATCATATGGTGAATTGTGTGTTGATTTGAGCTCCCGGTGAGACAATTGCTGACTCTGAAGAAGCTACCTTTCTTTGATATCTTGATAGAGTTGTAGTTGATGGATGTGCTGGACTCATTCAAATATTTTGGTTGCCTTATTATCCTTGGTCTAAATTGGTGTGCATAATTTATTTCTAGAGGAGCACCTTGAATACGTGGCCTTGCACTATAGAGGTACCCAGATATGCGAGGAAACAATGTATTTGTGTTCTACTTGTTTTTGTTGAGTAGAGGGACTCCGTGTAGAGGTTGTGGAGGTCTATGTAATATAATGTTCATCTTCAGAGGAAATTGTGAAGAGGGAGAATTTCCTAGTGTGGGAGATTCCCTTTCTGCACTGCTTGGTTGAGGTCAAAGAGGTTGCGGTATGTACAACTGTCTTCTAGTGTCTGATAGAGCTGTCCTCACAAAGTGGAAATGACACTGTGAGGATGTGATTCATACACAACATGATTCTTCCACATATATGCTCACCCTAAAAGAAAATCACATACTTCAAGTGGAGCCACATCACATAGTACCTTGTCTTTCAAAGGCTTGATGCCGTATGGTAGACGACATTAATGTCTGACATGAATACCTCGTCCTTGTCTTAGCCAACCAATGGTGTATGGTTGTGGGTGTGGTGTTGTTGGTAGATCCAATATTTTGATGATTTTTTATGAGATAAAGTTATTTTAGTTGTCGCTGTAAACACAAAAATGTAGGGGGATTCCCTTCACCCACATCTATGAGTAGAAGAGGCGCTTGTTTGCCTCTGACCCTTCTAGTTCCTTTGGTGGAATCTGTGTGGTAGCAATGGTGACATTGGCTTCTGCATCAATTATTTGCTTCCCCTAGTTTGTGACTATGATGGGTTCTGAATTGGAATCGAAATTGGGATTTGATTCTGAATCTTTGATATCGACTATCAATCATTGCTTTGAGCGACATTCTTCAGTGTTGTGCTAGGGGATTTTGTGGAACTCGCACCACTTCTCGGTGTCCTTCTTTATCTTTCCGTTACCCTTCTTTGCTTGTGGATGTGATTGGTTATCTTTGGGTTGGTTGTATTTTCCTTGTCCTTTGTTCTATGAGTTAGGGTTTCCCTTTCCTTACTTCCATGGTATATTCGTAGGTCCAAATTCTCGCTTGTTCTTTTGTTGAAATTTCTGCTTGATTTTGACAACATATTGATAAGTGTCTCCCAGTGAAGAGATGTATAGGAATTCCATCTATGTTTGGATGTAATGATGTAGGCCATGTTGGTAGTACGGCTTCCGTTACACCAAAACCTGCAGGTGATTGGTAAACTCACCACCGCCAGATTTAAGGATCCATGAGAGGCGATTAGTCCCTTGTCACGATACACCAAGGAGCGCTGACTACTTGCAAATTCGTGCAACAATCTCCCCCTCAACGCGAGCCGAGTGTGTATCGAACTCGTGACCTCTAGCTCTAATACCAATTGTTGGTAGTACGGCTTCCGTTACACAAAAACCCGCAGGTGATTGGTAAACTCACCACCGCCATATTTAAGGATCCATGAGAGGCGATTAGTCCCTTGTCACGATACACCAGGGAGCGCTGAATACTTGCAAATTCGTGCAACAGGCCATTATGATATTTTAGATCTAGGTCCTGCTCAGAGTCTTTGATACCCACCTTTGTGCGCAAGGTATGAAAGTTGTTCGTGTACTCCGACACTGCTTGGTGCCTCTCCTGACGTAATGTGGTCCATCTTGTGTACTAGTCATCATAGTTTCCCACATGGTAATATTGTTCCTCAAATACATCTATAAAAGAATCCCAAGTGGGATCACACTCAAACATTTCACAATCCTCTATTAGGTTTTGCTCACAATAAGTTTCCCACCAATTTTTGACATGGGGGACATCCTTAAGGAGTGCAAAGGTGATATTTTCCCTGTCAGAAAAATTGTAGATAGAGAAATATCCTTCTGGAAGACTCAACCATTTATCAAGGGAATCAACATTGATCTATACTTCAAATAAAGGAATATCAAAGTTAACTTGTACCTTGAAGGATGTGGCTCCTCCGAAGTGACTACTTGATGATCCTGTTGTGGAAAAAATTGCACAAGAGTGCATCGCTCCACTTGGTAATGGGATAAACCTTGTAGGTTGCAGTAAGGCCTCACTCCTTAGAGCCACTTGGGGGTGGTTGTGTCCTCCAAATGATCTTGCAAGTGGTTTTTAGTGAAATCTAAATAAAAGAAACAAATTAAACAAAATATAACAAAGGAAAGCATTGGGGGAAGAATGCAAACTTAAACAACCAAATGTATGCAAAACCAATTTGTATTGCCCAATGGTCAAGTTGTACAACACCTAGGAGGTGTGGGATTCAAGGGAAGCCGAGAATATCCATTAGGTAGGTTCTTCTTGTACAAACTATATTCTAAGTGGGTGAGAGAGCAATGGAGAAAAACTCTTTCCCCTTGGAGGAAGGTGGTAAGGGAGATTTGGAATGCTTACAAAGGTAGGAAGAGGTGAGCTATGAGGAATATATAACACAAATTCAACAACATAAATTTGCTCTTTTTCCTCTCTACAAGATGCATGTCAATGACCTCCTTTTATAGGCTAAGAGGTTTCCAAGAAACAACTAGATCCAAATGTGAACCCATGCACTCCATGAACTAGTTCCAAGGTACACCAAGGGGGCTATTTAATGGCACCAAGTGTGTGGGGAGCCAAATTCAGATAGTTGGAGGTGATGGGGATTTCAAGATCCTTCAATGCACCGTGGGAAGTAGGTGGTATTTCCATTTTAACAGTTGTGTGGTTATCGAAGGAAAGGTCGTGCGAGTATCGCACAGGGAATGAATTGATAACATGCTCTATAACGCAGGTTAAGAATGGTTCAGCCGCACAAAATTTTATTTTGACTGTTCTTGGGAACTTTTGGACTCATATTTTCTTTTGGATTTGATGAGGATGCCTTTGGTGAGTTGCATTCTTTATGTTGATGACGCCTTATTGCAAGAATCATCGAAATGTCTCATATGTGCGAGATTTAGGCTTTAACAGATGCCCCGTGATGTATGAGGTTTATAAGGTACTATAGAGCCGATAATGCATCATCGTTTCTTGTGTTTCCTTCGTATTATGTAGTACAAAGAATATGTGGACGAGAGGGTTTTCCCATGGGGGAAAATTGTTGGTGATCATCAATGAAGCTATAATAAAGAATGGTGTTTTATACAAATGAGGTGGGTATACCCATGCTCGTGAAAATTTGTCAAGGTAATTACAATAAGAGAAGACCGAGGGGTCAACTCAAAGATACTACTTGGACATGGGTGAAGGTGGCTTCGATCCATGTTAGATTATATGACCTGGGAATTGCTGTTGAGTGTTGAAGAAGTGGAGTTGTTGATGTTCATGATAATCCCACGAGGGTGGGGGACTAGAATGGTTACGAAATTTCCTAAGGGGAAAATTCATTGTTCCAGATGGACTACTACCATGGTTTGCAAATGTGAACACTGTTATCTTCAAAAGTACGTTTCTCCATGATGTGATAGATGTGTTGATGTCAAGCATAGGGGAAACCACTATGTTATGGAGCACTAATGACTCTCCCTTCTGAGTTTGAGGCGATCCCTTCTATTGATTGAAAGGGACCCCAAGGTACAACTACAATTACTGCAACTCTCAGAATATAGTGATTTGATGTCGATGAGAGTTGAAGTATATGATGAGATGAGGGTCTTATCCTGGGAACCAAGATCATTTTGTAACCAACTATTGGATGGAAAGACTTGACACAAGACTAGCTGGTAAACGCGAGGATCATAACTTCCTTTGATTGATGTAATCATGGGGAATGTTGACGACAACATTCCTTTCGGATAGATAAAGAATAAAATGGATGGAGACAAACTTCAAGTGAAGGGGCTTTGACAGAGACACAACATTGAGAGTAAGAGTGACCAACAAAACATAAAATGCTGGGGATATAGAGACTTGTATACATTGATCAAAGGTTACCATGGGTTGCTTCCAAAAAGAATAAGGATTTCTCACGGTTTTATGTGGATTGGGGAACTTGTTTATACATAAAAAGTAATGGGGGGGGGTCCCCATAGTTTTGTGTGTGTCGGGGGACCGATTTGATGATGGAGGAGACCCCATGATTTTGAGTGGGTTGGGGGATGTTTTCTAAGATGAGGTGGGGGTTTTTTTGCAAACGCGAAGATAGGTGGCCCATGAATCAATGCCATGTAGATTATTCCTGCGAGAAAAACTGAATAGAATTGGTTACATTTGAGGGTTGGGGCCCCTTTGGTGTCTTCACAGTGGTGATGATACGAGGAAGATTGCTGACAGTAGAGTGATCATGGAGGTATGAGTGGTCAGTTGGTAATTTTGATCGTAACATATGTCGAGGAATCAGATGGCATCAACTGCTATAGGTTGGGGAGTAAATGCACAACTATAAAATGATGAACGAAGGGTAATCTGTTCGGGTACACATGGTACTCCCAAAATACCGAACACCTAGAGAAACCACTTCACACAAATAGATCACAGATCGATACACCAATGTTTTGACGTGGTTTAAACCCTCGTGAGGGAAACACTTCACGGCCCCGGCCAAATAGCTTCTACGGGACAATTTATTATGCAAAGAAAGAAAGTTACAAATGAGCTTCTCATAATCGATCAACTAAACAATGACCCTCCATGCTTTTTAAATAGAGATCGTGGAACAATCGGGTGTTAAGCCACGGATCAAGGTTAGGTATGATCTAAGAGAAGTTGAGCCGTCGGATCATTCTATGTCGGGAACATATCGTGACCGTTGGATTAAGTATTTACAAATGCATACTAAAGAAACACACTTTCCCTAATGGATATATTACACAAGTTGATCTTAACTAACTCCTAAGTGTCTAAATATCCTAACATACGCCCTTAAGAACAACTTGGGATACGATTGAAGGATTTACAAAAGTGACACTATTAGGCAAAGGAAGGAGGAATTAGATCCTATCCCCCTCTTAATGACAAGTTCCTGAACTCCTAACATAGATCGAAGTTTAGAAAACTTCACTTCTGTAAGAGACTTGGTGAAGATGTCTGCAACTTGATCATCTGTAGGGCAAAAGAGCACTTCAAGAACACGATCATGAACAAGATTTCTAATGAAGTGCATATGTAGCTCAATGTGTTTGCTGCTTTGATGTAGAACTAGATCTTTGGCAAGCTTGATGGCACTTTGATTGTTGCACCAAAATGGAGTAGGCTGCTGCTGCTCGAATCCGAACTCTGAAAGGATCTGTTGAAGCCATAACGTTTCCTGACTGGCATTAACTGCATCTCGATATTCTGCTTCTGCTGAAGAAAGAGCAAGAGCTTGTTGTTTCTTACAAGCCTAAGTGATAGATACAGATCCCATATTGAAAACATAACCTGCAGTAGACTTTCGATCATCAGGATCGCCGACCCAATCTGAATCAGTGAAACCGACCAACAAAGGTTTCCCCCCTGTACTGTAATGAATCCCAAACTGAACTATACCTTAAATATATTGAAGTATTCTTTTAGTTGCTTTCTAGTGACTTTCATGAGGTGTCTGCATATAACAGGCAACACGACCAATGACAAAGGAAAGGTCAGGACGGGAATGAGTAAAGTATAAGAGACTACCAACAAGCTGATGATACAAGGTGGCATCGACTTCAGGTGAAGTACAAGTGGAAGAAAGTTTGACTCCAGACTGGAAGGGAGAAGGGGCTGGTGTACAATCTTCCATGTGAAAGCGACGAAGAAGGTCACAAGCATACTTAGACTGAGAAAGAAAGATTCCTTCTTTGGTTTGCAGGACTTGGAGACCAAAAAAATAATGCAAATGTCCTAAGTCTGAAATTTCAATATTTTGTTTAAGATTGGATTTCACATGGGTTATAAGCTTAGGGTCACTACCAGTAAGAATAAGGTCATCAACATATAGAACAAGTATGATGAGATGGTTTCCTACTTTCTTGGTATAAACATTGGGGTCAGAATGGTATCTAGAAAAACCAGTGTCAAGGAGAAAGTTATCCATTTTGGCATACCAAGCTCTAGGAGCTTGCTTAAGGTCGTATAAGGATTTCTTAAGGCGGCAAACAAGGATAGAGTTATTCTGAACATATCCAGGAGGTTGTTCCATGTAAATTTTCTCCTGTAAATCACCATGTCAGAAGGAAGACTTGACATCCATTTGATGGACTTACCAGTTGTGTAAGGCTGCAAGGGAAAGAACAAGGTGGATGGAGTTCATTTTGGTGACAGGAGCAAAGGTTTCATTGTAGTCAATCCCTTCAACTTGGGAAAAAAATTTGGCAACCAACCTTGCCTTATGTCTTTCAACACTTCCATTTGATGCATACTTAGTTCTGTAGACCCATTTACATCTGACAAGTTTTCTTCCTTTTGGAAGAGGTACAAGATCCCAAGTATCGTTCGCCATTAAGGAATGATATTCTTCATCCATAGCTGCATCCCAATCTGGATTTTCTGAAGCTTCTGCAAAGGTTTCTGGATCATGATTCTCGGAAAATTGAGCAAAAAGAGAAGAGGCTCGCTAAAACTGAGAACGTGTTCAACGTTGATCTCTAGGATCACTGACAAGATCACCAGCTGCTTCACATGTTGAATGGACCCATCGAGGAAGCACTTGTGCTGGTGCAATTGGAGGAACATGAGAAGGCGGAGGTGGATTTTCATCCTCACTGTCATCATCATAAAATGGAGTTGGAAACCTGTCAAGAAAGTTGGAAGAAGAAGAAGAAGGCACAAACACCGAATTAGGCTCGTAGGCCAAAGATGGCACAATCTTTGAGTTAGGCTCGCAGGCTAAGAGATTTTCATCAAATTTAACATCTCTTCTAATGATTATATCATGAGAATGTGGTTGAAGAAGTCTATAACCTTTTACATCTTCAGAATATCCAACAAATATGCACTTTTCACTTTTAGGCTGCAATGCTTTCCGTTTTTCATCCAGAATGTGAGCCCATGTTTCACTACCAAACACACGGAAGTGACTTACATCATGTTTAGTTTTACTCCATGCTTCTTCCGGTGTGATACCTTGTAATGCTTTAGTGGGGGTGCGATTAACTATGTAATTTGCACAATTGATGGCTTCAGCCCAAAATTGAAGACTTAGTCCCTCAGATTGGATCATACAATTAGCAATTTCTTTTAAAGTGCGGTTCTTCCACTCAGCTACACCATTTTGTTGTGGTGTATATGGAACAATGTGCTGTTGTTGGATGCCTTGTTCAGTGCAGAAAGTAGTGAAATTTTTGTTAACATATTCTCCTCCATTGTTAGATCTTAACTTAATAATTTGATGACCATATTGTTTTTCAACAAGGGCCTTGTAGGCCAAGAACATGTTAAATACTTCGCTCTTAAGTTTTAGGAAATAAACCCAAGTGCGTCTGGTGTAATCATCAATGAAAGTTAAGAAATATTTGAAACCAGAAAAGGAAGTAGATGGAAGAAGACCACACAAATCACTATGCACAAGCTCCAAGGGAACTGAGGCGTGCCAAGAGGCACGTTTGTCAAAACTGTCCCGATGATGTTTTTTGAGTACACAACCGAAACAAACACCATCCCTGCAAGATACTATCGGAAGACCTGTCACCATATTGTCTTTACATAGTTGTTGCAATGAGCGATAATTTAAGTGACCAAATCGCTCATGCCAAAGTTTGCTCAAGTTATCACTATGAGCAACAAAAACTGAAGGGAAAGGTGATGACCCAAAGTTGTTAAACTTGTACAACCTGGTAATATCATCAACAATTTTGGTAGCTAGGACCTGTTGACGATCTTTAAAATTCTTGATTACAACTTGGTGAGGTGTAAAGGTCACAGTTTTACCTTCACCAGAATGAGTGATGTGATAGACTGATAAGAAATTGCAGGAAATTCTTGGAACACATAGTACATCACTAAAATGACCATTATCTACTGGAACTGTTCTAGCTCCTACAACACTTAGAGATCTATCATCACCAACAAATATTTGTTTGGTGTTACATTCATGCATAGTAGAAAAGATGGCTTGATCCTTAGCCATATGATAAGATGCTCCAGAATTAATGAAATGAGCCATTCATTTGAAGTAGAAGAAGAAGATGCATTATAAGAATAATCAGAAGCATAAAGTGCATGTCCATGAGAGGTATATTCTGAATGCGAATCTAGGTTGATTTGGTGCTTCTTCATTGCTGCCATCTTCTTGAAACACTTAGATTCATCATGATTATCTTTCCCACAATAGTTGCAATGACGCTCAGTCTTCTTGCCTTTTGGCTTGGATCCTTTGTCATTTTTTAAAGAAGGACCTAACTGAGAGGGTTTGGGATCCTTGTTTGACTTATTATTGCGAAAATTTTGTTTCTTGGGAGGTTTGGACTTTTCTTTCTGTTGGGACAATAAGGCTTCCCCAGATGTATCTACATTGTTAATTATTTCAAGATGGATGAGCTTATCTTGCTCTCTAATCAAGGAATCACAAAAGGATTCAAGACTAGGCTCTTGATAGCTAGCTGCATTCAAGGATTCTTTCATGGAGTAAAATGTAGATACAAAAAACAGAATATGTAGGTCCAAGTTTGGAAAAAATATGATAAATGCATTGTTTGTCTTCCCTCTTAATCTTACATTTTGCACATAAGAGTTTAAGAGTTTTGTACTTAGATAAATAATCTTGAATGCATGAAAAATCACTTGGATTTAAAGAAATCAACTCATTTTCGAGTTGATGACCTCGAATTTCATTGTGTTTACCAAACACGAATTCCAACTTGTCCCAAGCAGCATCAGGTTCATCACTTCCAGATATGTGGAATCGCAAATCAGTAGAGATTGACATCCCAATCAATCCATGAGCTTCATCACATATATTTTCTCATTTGATTTTCTTATCATCATCAGTGGGTTCTGTTTCGTTCCCTGATGTAATTATGAAAAGTCCCCTACTTCGTAGAACATCCTCCATACGAGATTTCCATGAGAAATAGTTGGAACTGTTAAGTAGAATATCACAAGAGACGACCATATTTGTAAATTAATGGCTGTAAAAGCAGAAACCAATAGCTTGGATGCGAATAGCTCGAAAAAATAGACAGTTTAAAAAAAAACGACACTGAAAACTGACTTTGGATGATGAAGTTATGCTTGAACAAAGAAACTGTTGAAGATGTCTCCAATAGTGACGTGGCACATAGAGAATGATCAGCTAAAAAAAAAGGGACCCCCCTCTTCCCAAGATGAACCTTTTACAATCACTTTACAAGAAAGTTGCTTTAAGTGAATCACTTTTATAAAATAAGTGATTTCACTTTTACAATGATTTTAAATAGTGCAACAATAAAAAAGAACTTAAGTGACTCACTTTTTATTTTTATTTTTTATTATGTAAGTGAGATGCACTTTTACAATAAAGTAACTTGAAAATAGAAATTGTAGGCACTTTTTCTTTTAAAAGTAACTTTCTAAGACTTGAACTCAAGACCTATTAATGAATAAAACAACTTTGGACCAAGTGAGCTAGATTAAAAATGTATGTAAAATATGGGAATGAGGAAGGGTTTTTTTTTTTACTCTTCTTGCTCGGTTTCCGTGTTTGCCTTTTTTCTCCTACAAATCAGACCACAAACTGAAACAATTTTTTTTTTTCCACACTTGTGGGGTTAGACCTCGTTAGCTTTCCCGAAAAGTCCACGTTTTCTCTCTGTTTCTGATTTGCCGAGATCGCACAAGGTGCACGGCAAAGAGCATACGCAACCGAGAAAAACCCTTTCCCTTTCTGTTTCTGATTTGCCGAGATCGTTCAAGGTGCACGACAAAGAGCATAGGAAGACAGGGAAAGCAACAATCCGAAACCAAAAAAAAATCTAACAGTAAAAAATGATGAAATATGACATTTTTTCTTCTTTTAAAACATAAAATAAAAAAAATGCGTCACTGTAACATTATACCTTCAAATCTCATGAAATACGTGTTTCTGGAGCAACCGGGAACCGTTTTCGATCAAACGAAAACTATTTCCTAATGGAAACGACACTCCGGATGCAATGGAACACCTCCCACAGCCCAAAAATGCACAAAAATACCAAAACTAGAAACCCTTTCGAGTTTCGGAAACAACAGTTCAAGATCTAGATCATAACCGGAAACGACTCTTCATAAAAGCTTTGATACCATGTTCGGGTACACAGGGTACTCCCAAAAGACCGAACACTTAGAGAAACCAATTCACACAAACATATCACAGATCGATACACCAATGTTTTGACGTGGTTTAAGCCCTCGTGAGGGAAACACTCCACGACCCCGGCCAAATAGCTTCTACGGGACAATTTATTATGCAAAGAAAGAAAGTTACAAATGAGCTTCTCATAATCGATCAACTAAACAATAACCCTCCATGCTCTTTAAATAGAGATCATGGACCAATCGGGTGTTAAGCCACAGATCAAGGTTAGGTATGATCTAAGAGAAGTTGAGCCGTCGGATCACTCTATGTCGGGAACATATCATGACCGTCGAATTAAGTATTTACAAATGCATACTAATGCATACTAAAGAAACACACTTTTCCTAACGGATATATTACACAAGTTGATCTTAACTAACTCTTAAGTGTCTAAATATCCTAACATAATCTTTTCAAGCTGTATCAGATTCCTCGGACTTGCGGGGGTTCAACATCATGGGTGTCAATTTATGATATGAATTGCAATGGTGTGCACACCCATGGGGAAACATGCTATTCACAATGATGACATTGATGGAACATCAAGACTAGAACTTGGGGTCCTATGGTTATCAGTGAGAATACTAGTAATTGCATTGTCAATAGAGGGAAAACATTACCAATATGATAGTTTCGTGATGTGATAGAATCCTACCACCATTACTGAAGGATGGAGGCTTGTTCTTATAATGCAAAAACAAGATCCTCTTGCATGTCTCGATCATGATCAGGGTAATTTTTAGGGGCGAAAGTTCACCAATTGACTATTTTTTGGGTTTCTTTTCAAAAAATAAATTCGCTATTTGGTCATTTTTAGTCTTTAATATCACCTAGATTTACATAAAAATATGTTTTTATTATTATAATATTCGCCAAAATTTACAATTTTCAGTAGTAAATTGCATGTTTACTATTTAATATTCACCTATCTATCTATCTATATGTTTTCTTCAATAAAAAAATTGCTTGGAATACCACACTCAAGTATACTATTAAAATCCTTAAAAAATACCCTGGTCATGATCCTGCACATACTGTGCATATACCCAAGTGTAGTAAAGAATGTGACCAAGGTATTGAAAATGCATAAATATAAAACCACAACATGCCACACGTATGGGGTGCCTATGTAAAAGAGGGCCCAACTGAAAATTTTCAAAAGAGGGAATGATCAGTTCCATGCTGAAGATCTCGAGGCACTGATCACGGTGGTGTGAACGGTTTATGAAATATATCTATAGTTTGTCGCGAGGGTAGTGGTATATTGGAAATTCATGTCAAATGAATATAAATAGTGGGTGGATACCACATTTTGAGATAATTTGTACTATTCCTTGACGACCTCCTAGAGTGATTTTGTGGTGATTCCAGGAGATTCATGTATCCTTTGGACGAACTGCGAGTTACATGTATGAATTTAATTGTAATGAAACCTGGGGATATCAAAGGGTATTAACGACATATCATTAGCTCTTTGAGGCTAATTACCTTATTTTTAGTGCAACGAATAAACCATAAACATTTAATTTCTATTTTTCCAAAATTAATTGCGACACAAAATATAATAATTTACAATGATTTAATTTAAATTCTTTAACTCATCAAACATATGATATAAGGGTTGGGAATGTTTCTTAACATCATATAATATCATCAAACCTTCAATCCAAGCCATATACGAGATTATAACCACTTCTAAAGGCTAATTACTCTTAATCACAATTAACTAGTAATTAAGGTGTTAATTACGACACTTAACGACAGTTATCACAAATCCAATTGTTTAAAAAATAGACATATATTATCAATACCAATGGATTAATAACATGTAATTACATGTAAATAAGGCCCAATTACAAAAATTACAAATATTAATCATGGTAATTACGAATGATAGTCCACAAGACTAGTTAACTAGTTTTCCAATATAAGCAGCTAGTCTTGCATAAAATCAACTTGTAACCATGCCATTAAAACCAAAAGAAATACTACAACCATTAAACACATATTTAAGTGTGCACCTACATCCAATTAAAGGTTTATTTGAAGATCATTCCAATTGCACATAAGGTGATCTTTTCCATCAATTTCAATGAAACTAGTTAACATTCACAACAAGGAATTGAGTCTAAATAACTGAAAAAATGCAATGTATCCATAAGTATAGTATCACACTTTATAATTATCCACCTACAACACAATAACATGTTAGAAACAGAGCACATGGCTGTAACATTCCGTTTTTACGAAAACATGGATTTCAATCCACAACTAGTTATCAATTTTCACCGAATGTACCTAGTTTCCAATTTAACTTTTCAAATTACAAATAAAGAGAAATATAGGACTAATGTAGCTCATTGAAATAATATTAGGGGTCACCTATAGTCATATGTAAGTATATTTTCTCCCATATACATTCCATTAAATAATTCACAAAACTAGCTAATTCTACTCATCCAAATTGACTAATAGTTCTAGGAATCGCTAGAATAATTAAATCCACAGCTCATAGAATCACTCAAATTACATTCCAAATCTAAATAAAATGTTTTATCATTCATAATAGAGGTATATCTCATTTTAACATTTCCTCAAACACTTCATATGCAAAGTCACAAATCTACTCAAAACAATTCCATTGAAGGAGCTAGAAATTGGAAATTGATCTAGAATTTCGGTAAACATTTCCCAAACATTATAAAGAAGATTTACCCTCACTTTCAAACAAAAATTTAAAGTGTATTTATAAGAAATAAGAATAAAAATAACACTTAGGCATTTTTACAAACACTTCATGTGCCAAGTCTCCAAACTATGAAAAACAATCCAATCGAAGAAATAGTTTTCGAATAAAAGGTAGAAGCATCAAACATAAGTGTCTTAAACCATTTAAAGGATATTGTACCATCAAAATACACATTATATAATGAACATGGGAATAAATATCAGTTATGTAGAATAGTTTCCAAAGAATCATTTCCTCAAACAATTTGTGCAAAATTCCCAAAAACTAGTTTCCAATTCCTTCACAAAATTTACTTGCATAAATAGATTGAATTCCATGAGGAATTTCTTCCACAAAAAACTCATACATTTCATCAAACATTTAATGTGCATCAATAAATAAATCATATCAGATCCAAATATATTAAATAAACATGATATAAATCACTTATCTTTTCCAAATACGCAATCGGATTCAACCATGCCACATTCCACCCATCCGTAGACACAATGCAAGCCAAAAATCACTTTGAAATGGTCACCCTCGAGCCAGAACCAAGATTCCACAAGAAAGAGCGCACTCAAACATAAATTATCTCAAGAAATTAGTCCGAGCAAAACCCAATGGAAAGTGTGGCTTCTACTTCCACTCCAGGGCAATTCTAGTGGCTCCAGGACAATAGTCCAACCGCAACCCAATGGAAAGTAGCACTTCCAATCCAGGGAAATTCGAGAGGCTCTAGGAAAAAATAAAATCCAATGGCAGTGTACCTCACCCCTGTTTCCAAACCAATATCTCCAGAGGAAATACACAACTCTTTCGAACCTCAAATCCAATGGCAGTGGACCTCACCCCTGCTGCCAATACAGTATCTCCATAGGAAATTATAGGACATACACTAGTGGCTACAGAGTAACTTATCTTGGGAATAGGATCCACAAGGGCGCAATGAACAACAATTATCTCATACCAAGAGCAGCAAAATCGAACCACAAGTGCCAAACACAAGCACAAGAGAAAAATCATGAACCAACACACAAGTGTGACTAGCCAACACAAGCAAATCAAATTCCTTCATGACCAATTTGAATTGGGAGAGAGAGGGACACAAGCATGAGAGTTACATTCCAAGAATAGTAAATTGGAGTTACAAATTAGGTGGCTACACCAAGAGACACACTAATCCAACTCATGAGGGCGCACTAGGCGAGAGAGGGACTCCAATCCTCAAATACAAAATTAATTTCAGGGTAGATAAAACCAAGGAGTGACATAACACATCAAGGTGCATAACCAAGACTGTCCATCAAAAACATAAGAAGGGTGTACAACATCAACATAGGCTCAACACACATAGGTAAACACTTTCCACAACCCCTTGATCGTAACATCATGGCTCCTCATACTCTCTTTCGTGGCATCGGTCGTTTGGTTGTTTTTATTTTTTTAATTATTTTATAATTTCACGATAATAAAAATAATAATAATGTGCAAACCATAGTCTAGGAACCTTGTGCCACTATGTCCAACCTAAAAACAACAACAATATGTCCAAGGGATAAACCAGAGGGTATTACATCCCCCTCCCATTAAACCATGCATCGTCCCCGATGCATATTACATACATGCATTTACAAAAGGATAACAAACATGCCCATACACGCCTCAGAAAGATAACATCTTTCAAACTCTGATAGACATGCCCATACATGCCTCATAAAGATAACATCTTTCTAACCATAATACTTCCCTCTACCACCTACTTTGCTCTCCATCTCCACAACCCATGGGAGAACCGGGACTAGCAGAGTGGACTCAAGGAAGCAAGGGTCAATCTTCAATGCCCATGACAAGGTATCCAAACCTCTTTACAAGGCCTTCAAACCTTCAACAAAGATACATCCACCTGAAAATTATATTTCAATAACTCATATGATTAACATTAGGTATATAAAAATATTTGATACACGATATAAATATATTCTTCTACAAAGATACTTTTCACGTTCCAACAAACACACGGTTAGTAGAAAAGATATATATATATATATATACTGTTCTTTTAGATACATAAAATAATCTTCAAGATACATGATACATGAAATAAATCACACGAAATACATTAGTAAATACAAGGTACATGAGATACAGATACTTCTTCAACAAAATACTTGAAATGCATCTACTTGAATCTTATTCTAATCAATTTCAATCATATGGAATGCATTAGGTGTATCAATCAATTTCATGAAGTGCATCAAGTACACCATTCAATCTCATGAAGTGCATCAAGTGTGTACTCTTTCTTCATGAAATGCATTCCAGTCAATCAATCACATGAAATGCATATACTTTACTTACAGATATATGAAATTCATCATGCATATGCTCTATCAATGTTGGGCCTAGGTTGAGACAAAGTTTTGGTAACACCTTTTTGATAAACAGGAAAAGCTGAGCTGAGCGCAGCTCAGAAATATAATTTTGTCTAAGTATTGAACATGCTGCAAAGATGTGCGCAGCATACAAGTTTTGATCAGGCTGCGAAGCTGGGCACAGCATCTGAATTTTGGAAGCATCGTGAAGACTAGTGCTGCGAGGAAGCAGTGCTGCGAAGCAGTCAAGACACGTGGAGCCAACAAAGCAGAGTGCTGGACATGGATCAGGTGCAGGTATCGGATGGATCGGTAATGGTCTAATTTTGGAAAGATGATCCAGAAGTGCCGAGCGGCGGGCACGAGCAAATCAGGAAGGCGGCCAATGCATGAGTTTGTTGAGGAAAGCGACATCTTGGCACGCCTGGTGGGCGAAACCGTTAGAGAGAAACGGTTCGACGGAAGCAGCCTGTTGGCACGCGCATGACAGGAAGACCGATAGCGACAGATTGAAGACATGGAAAACCGCCACGATGAAGTAGACGCTACCAGATGCCAGCAAGCCGGTTTAGGGAGACCGACGCAGTTTTGTAAAACCTAAGGGTTTTTGGGTTTAGGTATTCGACTTTGTAAAGACATGACCTTCGGGCATGAACTATTGAAGAAGACAATTTTTGGATGGGATGGGGTTCTAAGTTGTTGTTTTTTGGCTACAATGAGTAGAGTGTTAACCTTTTGTATTGCAAAATCTCTCTGAGCTAAGGATATTGTAAAGGCTTTGCAGCTGTGTGCACAGAGACCTATCTGAGAGGAAGGAGAGTCTGCAGCTAAGTGCGCAGACTAAGAACGGTTGTCCCCATCCCTTTTTAAAGAAATATATTACCAACTGTTTTTGTGGACGTAGCTTCCCACTCGGGGAAATGAACCACGTTAAATCTCGTGTCGTGTGATTGTGCTTATAAATGAATGCTTACTTGTGTTTTCTGTCAATGAATGTCTAGATGTTCCTTGCATACTATTATGAGAGAGCGTTTATATGCATTTGCCATTAGGAAAGTATGGAAATGATATGTTAAGTTTCACATGAATAGTTGAATGATGAACATTTATTCTTGTGTATGAAGGCAGGGAATCATTCATTTAGTTAAGTACTTTCTTATACGCAGTAAAGGAATGTATAACAGTGGATTAGAGCAATCGGCTATATTTAGATCATGACATCTTGAGTTAATGAATGAATGTTAGAGGGATAGACAATTAAGCGTTTGAATGAATGGATGAGTGATATTCATTTCAGTACCTTGAGCAATTTGAAGATAATCCAAGTATAGAATAAAGTTGGATTGTTTGCAGCTTCAGTAGAAGTCCCAAGGTAGAAGAACATAGTAGTGCGGACTGCAGCGTTGCCCATCGCTGCGCAGTCTCACCTCGCAGCACATACCTTTTGTTGTGCTGCGCAGTACGTCCATCCAAGTAGCTCATCACTTACTATGGAAATCTGATTCCGCAATACCCCATAGATACACCTCGGGTGAGACCTCAACCTGCTTGCAGGTTGTTGCCGAAAGGGTCGGTGCGAAGGGGTTTTGTTGGTCAAAGGGAAACCGCAAAGAACCTGGGTCTTATAGAAAACCTCTGGGTCAGTTATAGCCAACAAATGGTTCCATTGCCGCGCTAGA
The DNA here is from genome assembly GCA_027924585.1 of Larix kaempferi. Lineage (NCBI taxonomy): Eukaryota > Viridiplantae > Streptophyta > Pinopsida > Pinales > Pinaceae > Larix > Larix kaempferi. The sequence goes on along the minus strand of BSBM01000712.1, from coordinate 5,124,164 downwards.
ATCTGTGGTGAGTTGCAATCGTGACGTGTGACGAAGAATACCAGTTCCTGGAAGGCTCTAACAACTGAAATCCTAAAAAGACAGAAATCCAAGCTTGGTGGGATAAGACTATAAGAAAATTTAAAAGACAAGAGAATAGACATCCGCGTCTAAGTGACACACAGTGGTCAGATAGATGTCTGTTCAATGATATTCACGAGATTTTCTGGGCATCATTTCCCAATAAGCTGCACTCCTGGATCTCGCGGCTCGCAGAGAAGAAAACCTATTTTCAAGGAGGAGTTCCTACAGAGTGGACTCCCGAGCTCACAGCGCAACTCAAAGCAATAGACAACCCATTGGCACGCACAGTTGATTTTTGGTTCGATCATATGCTAGAAGGATTTGTAACAGAATTTTCTATAGACACACTCAAATCCTACAGCCAAGCAGAAGCATACATTTTCAAAGGATTTCAAGGTAAGTTCCTGAACAATCTCAGCCTCTACATTAAGATGCTGTTAGATGACAAAGGTGTTTTAAGAATGCAGTAATATTCTTAAAGTTTGTCATGGTAAACAGTATATTTAGTGATTCGGATGAAGAAACACATAATCTTAGAAGTGGTAAGAGATATAAATTTAATAATAATCTTGGAGGCCCTGGACTCCATATTAATTATGAGATCCCGTGTAACATTGACAACGAAGCCGTACCACCATTTACCCCTGAGAACACACCGGCTGTAGAGACCTGACCACCTTTATCTCAAAAACCACCCGCTACGTAGCCCGCCCCTCAGAATACTCAGCCCGCCCCGTAGAATACGCAGCCCACCCCGCAGAATATGCAGCCCGCCTTGCATAATACTCAGCCCGCCCCGCAGAATACTTAGCCCGCCCCTTAAAATACTCAGCCCATTCTGCAGAATACTCAGCCCAGTTCGTCTATCTCGGTAAGCCATATTGTATTCACTGCACAAAGCCCTTCACAGCAGCCGCGCACTAATTTGAGCGCTCCACCACCTAGTAGCACAATGGCACATACAAATATGAAGCTACTGATATTCAGAGGAACTGGCCTAGAAGACCCTGATCAGCATTGGTTTCTTTGTGAAGCCATATGGAGTGTAAGACAAATCCATGATGAAGCAGTGAAGAGATCACAACTCATCACCACTTTCAGGGACAAAGCGTTACATTGGTTCATGAAATACTCTACCATACAGACGAGAACCCTCGCAGAAATTAAAGTTGCGCTCATGGATGAGTTTAAGAAACCTAAATCTGAGTCTCAGTGTATAACTGAGTTGAAAGAAATAAAGCAGAAACCGACTGAAACGGTTTGGGAGTTTGATCAGAAGTTCAAGACCCTATTAGGCCAAGTGAGATTTGTTATAGCTCCGGAACATTACAAGGAATGGTTCATTTCTGCATTGTTGCCCCATATTAGGTTACCATTGATGCAGCAGAGGGTCACGTCCCAGGCAGAGGCCTTGGAGATTGCAATGAAGCTAGAGGCTTCGCCGATTGGTGAGACTAGTTCTGGGATGTCTCAGATCCAGAACCAGCTGACCACCCTAACACTAGAGTTGCAAAGCATGAAGAATGGAAAAGAAAAAAGGTACGAACCTAGACATGAGGTCTGGTGTACAAGTTGTAAAGGAGAAGGCCATGACCGAGAGCATTTCCCATTATTCCGCGACTATCTTAACAGTGGCGTACCCAACCCATTGAATCAGAATCAGGCCCCATGGTGTGAAATTTGTAGAACCACTGGACACAGACCTGAAGACTGCTATCTTATACAAAAATAAGTGAAAACACCTAAAAATTTATACTGCAATTTCTATAAGTCAGTTGGACATGATGAATCCAACTGCTGCGCATATGAATTAATGAATGAAAGAAAACAGGATATGGACTCAATGAGAGGCGCTGGCTTGTACCGCGTACAAGAATATACCCAGCCGAAACAAGAGAATGCACAATATGACCAAGGAGGATATAGAGGTCGTGGTGGTGGATACCGTGGCAGAGGAAGAAATGCTGGCCTGACGCAGGGAAGAGGCCACGGACAGGTCATTTGTTATAATTGTGGCCAGCTAGTTCACGTATCCAGAGATTGTGTTAACCTCTGCACTACATGTAATTATTGTAAATCATTTGACCATGTTATTGAAGATTGCCCAGTGCTAGAATTGGAAATGCAGAAAAGAAGACAGACGGATGCACCGAACACAAACGTCCAGTGGATCACAATAGAGAAAAGGAAAGCAGACCTGAGCATCAATGTGGTCACGCGCAGTGACACTCAGATAGGCCACGATAGGGGAGAAGAAGCTTCCACATCAGGGGAGGCCCACACAAAGCAGTCTCCTCTTGAGACAGTATGGACAAGGAAATCTCTGGGAAAAATACCTGCTCTCGACCTACAAAAGAACAAGGAATTCTTTATCGACGCGCGGGATAGCTTCAGAGAGCCAGCAACAGAAACACAGAGGATCCTATTGCGCAGTCAAGCACCACATGTTGAAGACATGCCAGTGGCCTATGACAAAACAAGCACTGCGACGGATATCAACACCTCCGTTGTGCAGTTCTTATGAAGCTGCATGAAGTTATAAAAAGTGAAAATGCCATAGTAGAGCTGCAGAAGCTCATAAAACAGTATGAGCCACAGATCGGAACAGAGGCTTCTGATAGCACAATTCATCACATAAGGAAGCATAAAAGAACGGGCTGAGAAATGAGACTTACCACGCAGATTGGAGATTTTGAAATGGATGAAGTCATACTTGATCTGGGCTTTGAAGTAAATGTCTTAACTAAGCAGACATGGCAGTAGATGGGTCGACCAAAGTTGTCATGGTTACCTATCTAGTTAAGAATGGCTAACCATGAGAAAGTCATACCTTTTGGCCAGTTAGCTAACGTGATAGTCGACATCAATGGAGTCCAAAGTCATATAAACTTTGAAGTTATCAAGATTGTGGATGATAGTCATCCTTTTCCTGCACTGCTAGGAATTAATTGGGCTATGGATAACTTGGCTATCATAGACTTAAAATCAAAGAAGAGGATATTTGAAGGAAAGAATCTTAGGGTCATCGCACCGTTGGATCCTGCAGATGGTGATAGATACAGCGAGCCGTTCAGGAGGAATCCAAGGCTCAAGACTTGGGCAGACTATACCAGCTCACAGCGAACCAGGAAGATTACATTAATCCTATCGCAAATGGCAAGCTCAGTTGGAGATGTGACAGCTCCTGCGTCTCTAATTCGGAGGCAGGGCTGGAAAATTGGCAAAGCCGGATGCATGAAGTATCAGCAAGAACGTGCGCGTAGGTTACGAAATCACTGTGCTAGATCGGGAAGGAGGTAAGTGCTATCCCCACATATGATGGTTCTGCTAATGTTTATACTTTCATCCAAGAATACACTACAGCTATTGCAGATGAGCACAGACTACCAGCACTAGATATGGCACTGCGTGACACACTCTCCAGATGGTGGAATGTGCACAAGTAGACATTGACCACTTGGGATCAATGCAGAATTAAGATGCATATTCAGTTTGCTGAAAAGGTTACCTTACCTTTTGAAAATTTTAATGGATAGACAGACCCTATTCAACACATTGAAGTTTGTTCACAGGCATGGGCAGGAAGGCCACACACAGAATGGGTGCATCTCTTTGTACATACGCTGGATGATGACATTCCAAAGAAATGGTACCTAGACCTGGAATTGCGCAGAGAGACCACTGATTGGGAGATGTTGACTGCCAAATTCCAGAAGGACTTCCGCTTTGAGGACGAGGATCCGCTGATCCATGAGGCATTGCAAATAATTAAAGAACACATATTCAGGGATGACTGTCCTCATAGAAATATGACATTGCAGGAATTTTTCGGGGCAAGTGATGTTCCTGCGCACCTACACTCAGAATGGAAGGAACATGAAGAACACCTTATCGAGTGTTACAACCTAGCTGAAGACATTGATGATGGAAATGAAGATGATGATGACGATCCGCGCAATATAAACATACCAGAGTTGGAGGGTGCATGTGACGTAGAAGGACCTCCGTTAGAAATTCCATATATGAGCGGACCAGTAAAAACACAGAAAGTGAATATTGGCACAAAAGAAGAACCAAAGTTCGCAGCAATTGGAGACTATTGGGACGATCAGATTGTTTCAGAGATCGCAGACACCCTACGTGAGTATCAGGAGCTGTTTCCAACAAAATTTACAGAAATGAAGGGAATTCTGGGAGACCTAGGAGTTATGAAAATACCTTTGAAGCCAGGTGCAAAACTTGTAAAGCAGAGACCGTACAGACTAAACCCGCACTACAAAGAAAGAGTACGCGCAGAGCTGGATAAAATGCTTGAAGCAGGAATCGTTGAACCTGTTGAGGAATCAGAATCGATTAGTCCCATGGTCGTTCAAGATAAGAAAGCGAAGGGAGAGATCAGGATTTGTGTTGATCTCAGAAAATTGAATGATGCTTCCATGCACGACCCATTCCCTACTCCTTTCACAGATGAAGTACTCGATAATGTTGGTGGGAATGAGGCCTATTATTTTACTGATGGTTTTTTCGGATATAATCAGATCAGGATTGATCTCGCAGATAGGCATAAGATGACGTTTGCTACAGAATGGGGGTCATTCCAATACACAATAATGCCCTTTGGCCTGAAGAATGCACCTGCCATATTATCCAGAGTGGTCGTTGCGACATTCAAAGAATTTATGCATAAGTTTCTGGAAGCCTACTTTGATGATTGGATTGTCTTTGGCCTATTGAAGAACCATTGTGCGAACCTTAGGATGATGCTTGAGAAGTGTCAATAGCATCAGATCTCTTTGAATCTGAAGAAGTGCATTTTTTGTGTCCCTTATGGAATTCTACTGGGGAATATTGTTTGTAAGCAAGGATTGATGGTGGATCCTACGAAGATCGCAATAATTGTGAACTTTCCAACACCAACTTCAGTCAAGATGTTGCGCTCTACCTTGTGTCATACTGGATACTATAGAAAATTTATAAAGGGTTATGCGCAGATAACCACACCAATGGAAAAACTGCTAAAGAAAGACTCATCATTCATCTGGAATGCGGAATGCGAACAAGGGTTTTATACATTAAAAGAAAAGATGGTGACTGCGCCAATTCTAGTCTTTCCAGATTGGTCGAAACCATTTCATGTCCATGTCGACGTGTCATGCATTGCATTGGGAATTGTATTAGCTCAACTGGGGGAAGGAGGTATTGACCACCCCATTGCATTTTCGAGTAGGAAGCTCTCAACAACAGAGAAGAACTATATCACAACCGAGAGGGAAGGCCTTGCAATGGTATATGCCCTACATAAAATTAGGCATTACTTGCTTGGTGCACACTTCCCGATGTTCACTGACCATTCTGCATTGAAGTATCTGGTCAATAAGCTAGTGTTAGGGGGGTGCATATGCAGATGGCTGTTGCTATTACATGAGTATGATTTTGAGATTGTTGTTAAGCCAGGTAGACTGAACTTGGGACCTGATCATCTATCGAGGATTGAGTTAGGAGAAGAGTCGACGAATATTGAAGACAGTCTTCCTGATGTGCAGTTATTTAGTATACAGGTTGTTGATGACTACTACAAGGATATCATTAATTTTTTAATAACAAGGCTGGCACTGTAGGAACTATCTGTCCAGCAGAAGAAGCAGCTAGTGGTGCGCATCGCGAACTTCACTATAATTGCAGGCCAGCTATACAAACTCGGGCGGGATGAAGTCCTGCGCAGGTGCGTACTAGATCATGAGAAACCATTGATTCTAGCCGACGTGCATTCGGGGGTCGCGGGATGTCATTATGCGGGAAGGGCCACTGCGTAGAAAATATTGCGTGCAGGGCTATGGTGGCCCACGATCCACAGAGATTCCAAAGAATACTGCAGGAACTGTTATGTTTGTCAAAGGACATGGAGACCTTCACAAAGAGATGAAATGCCATTAAATCCATAGTTGACCTTGAAGGCATTTGAGAAATGGGCAATTGATTTTGTGGGTCCTATAAACCCACCAGGGAAGAGAATTGGTGCAAGGTATATTATCACTGCTAGTGATTACCTCACCAGATGGGTAGAAGAAAAACCAATCAAGGAATGCAGTGCTAGTACTGCTGCGCAGTTCATCTTTGAAGAAATATTGTCAAGATTTGGCTGTCCGAAAATTTTGATGAGTGACCAAGGTACTCATTTTTTGAACAAGACTATTGAGGCACTTACAGAGGAATTCCAGATTCGTCATCAGCGCAGTACTCCATATCATCCATAGGTGAATGGCACTGTAGAGGCTTTCAATAAAATTCTGGAGAACGCACTGACTAAGGTCTGCAATGTGAATAGAGATGATTGGGATCTGCGTGTCTCTTCTGTATTATGGGCATACAGGACAACCTACAAGAAATTGATAGGACACACACCTTTTCAGTTGGCATACAGGACAACCTGCAGCATTAGAAGAAATGTTGCTACACCTTGTTGGGTTGGAGTAAGATCGTTTCATTGCTGGCTTCCACCAGCAAGCTCAGAAAGACCGAGAGAAAGCTTGGAATGATCGCCATATAAAGAACAAGTGCTTTCAGGTAGGTGACCTAGTCCTCCTATATGACAACAAATTCATGAAATTTCCTGGTAAATTTAAGATGCATTGGCTTGGTCCATATACTGTAATACATGTTACTAACACTGGTGCAGTCCAGTTAGCGACAGCCTTGCTTCGCAGCATCCTGAATGATAAGAAGAGAAAGAGATTTCCAAGTGTCAGGTATAGTTGAAATTGGACACTGGAAATGGAAAAGAGTCTGTACATGTATGTTAAATAGAGCAATGTGTGTACCGCGCAACACTGCTGAAGCTGCGCGGAAAAAAAAAAAAAAAACTACGCAGGATCGTAGATGGCTTGCCGTGCAGCTCAATGGAAATTTTTTGGCACTGCGAAGTAACTGCGCAGGATCGCAGATGGCTTGCCGCGCAACTCAGCGCAAGACTCAGAAAAATAGCCGTTATGTAACCATTGCAACGAACCGCTCGAGCATTTAAAGGAAAGATAGCCATTCTGAACACACTGACGACAGAAGATACGGAAGTATTTGATCAAATTGGCCAACGGACAACTCATTAAATGCTCATATAGCCATTGGGAGGCACGGGGAGGACCCAGCTGTGCCTATAAATAACGTCGCTACAGGACTCGCGGGCGTTACTCAACACTTAGAATTTTCTTGCGATCATTCCCTGAGCTAATATTCTTCTATCATCTGACTATCACAGCCATTATCTAACCAAAGAATGTCCAAACCCTCCTATAGAGAAGAAGAGCTGACCATTGAAGAAGCACTTGGAGTATTTCAGTACGGGGGAATTGCAAAGTTTGTTGAGATATTGTAACTTCAAAGAATATTATATTTATTATTCCGGAGATGATTCATTCCTCCGCGAAGATCTTATTGTATATCCGGAGATGTTTATTCCTCCGCCGGAATGTGGTAACTTGGGTTATTAGACTTCCCTAGTGGGGGTCGGCCCTGTATGTGTTAAGTGGGTCAAAGGGTTATTAGACCACCCTAGAGGGGTTGGCCCAGTCAGTTGTAGTGGGGTATTTAACCCATTGGTTAAATACGAGCCTACATGTTCTGTGTAAAAGTTAAAGGAAGAGTTGTGTATAAATAGAGGAGGTGTATTCCTCATTCCACACACTCACTCACTTGAGAGTAGCGCACTTGTGGAGGAGAGGTCTGCTATGGAGAAGAAGGAGCTTATGCTCAGGGTTTGCATCTTTGTATATTACTGGTCATCTATATTGAGGAAGCTTTGCTGGGTTTTCTACCCCATGAGGGTTTCCCAGGATAAATCTCTGTCTCTTGTGTTTATGCTGTGCTTGTTGTTTCTTCAGCGATCCTGTATATGCTATTATTGTGAAATGGAATGTAATGCTTCTATTTTCTGTCTTAGCATATTAAATATTAACATGGTATCAGAGCTAACCTGAAGGAAGGCAAGGTATGGCACTTACGACACTTGCTTTACTTACGACAATTTGAAGGTTAGGGTTTTACATAGCAAAAACTAGTCATCGAGGAACTTTCGCTATAAATCCATTTATGCAAAGGTTCAGGATATGAAAAGTTTACAAGTCAAAGATAACATCCACAGGTACCTTGTATCCAAACGGCACCCTCAGATTTGTTGTACTTTGTGAGTTATGATCAGTACAAGTTAGGGTTTCTGCCTCTTCCAGATCTCAGTCAAAATCAGGTGACCTAGGAAAAAAGGTCATAACTTGGGCTAGGAAGCTCCAAATGAAATTTCGTAAAAAGTGAAAGGTATTACACAGAATGTACTATCTCAGGAAACTTGGTCAGAGGCCGAAGTTGAACCAGTGACACGTGGAACATCGTACAAGTTCGCTTTCCTGTATTATCCTATAAACAGGTCACGTTGCGACACTTGGAATAACTCTCTCTCAGAGAGTCCAATTGAGGTCAGACCTGTCAGGATGGAAATATAACAGGACTAGCTATCTCAGGAAAAGTTTTCAGAGGGCGAAGTTCAAACAGTGACATGTGGCAAGCCATACAAGTTCGCTCTCCTGTTTTATCCCATAAACAGGTCACGTTGCGACACTTGGCATAACTCTCTCTCAGAAAATCCAATTGAGGTCAGACCTGTCAGGATGGAAAGATGATAGGTCAGGATACTGCAAAAAAAGTTTTCAGACCCTGTGGAGCGAAAATTTCGGAGTTATAGCAGAAACAATCAGGTACATATTTCTGTCAAAACATAATTATTTTTGGAGCACCTTTATTCATGGCTTCCGGAATTTAGGGTTTCGGAGAAAGTTAGAATTTTTGGAATCAGAATCCACGGCTGAATGCTACTCAGAAAAATAGAAATTTAGAGACCAATATTGAATTTTTTGATTGGGTAGAAGACCGGGCTTGATCAAACCCCAGTTCGAGATTTTGATCGGAAAGATGGAAAATTAGGGCTTCAGCAAAAGTTGGAATTTTTGAAGTCTGTAACCACGGCTAGAAGCTCCTCAGAAAAATAAGAGCTTAGAGCCTTGAATCGAACCTTTTGATTGGACATAAGGGTGGGCTTCATCAAACCCTAGTTTGGGTTCCTGTCCAGAAGATCCAGAAGTTTCGAAGGCAATTTTGAGTGGTCAAATTTTGGAGATTTCAAAATTGAAGTATGCTAGTTTGATCAGCTCAGCAAGACACATCCTTCCATCCATTCAGAAGTGTGAAATTCAAAGATTGAATTTTTAAGGTTTCTCTAGCAAACCCTAATCAAGCTCAAGATCAAGTTTCAGGGGGAGTTGAGGCTAAGGCCTTACATAAGAAGACTATAAGAAGTCTCGACAGGTATGACTTAAGGAGGTTCAGGTATGTCTTGAAATCTAATTCTTGATTAAGTTCATAATGTGTTTGTCTTCATTAGTACAATCTTGATTAATGTTAGAATCACCCTAGTAACAGTATGAATGCATGTGAATGATCGAAGACATTCATTGATTAGGGATATATGATTGTACTAATGCATTATGGTGTTGTGTGAGGTTGATGTTGTCTGATAACAAGATACAGGTACATCACAAAAGACAAATCAAGTTCCATGACCATGACATCATGAAGACAAAGACTCATCCATAATCTTTGTTCTACTTATGAGGTATGTATAACTTTGTTATATTATGCTTAACTTATAAGACATGCAGGTTCTAGCTCAGGATCTCTAAATCATTGAAGAGATTGTTTAGGTATGTTGTACATAACTAAGCAGGTATACTAATCCAGGTATTTCATGTTAGAATCTTACATTGTATACTTGGTATGATTGGTTATGCTTATTCATAAAGTTAGTAATCAAGGGTTTATGCATATTATGTCCCTTATCTTGGTTGATGATTTAACTAACTAGATCAAACAAGAATATGCTTGAGTAAAAGAAGACTTCCCTGAAACCTTGAATATTATCTATAATCATGACTATACATTTTCAAGATTATTTAGAACTATAATGTTGAGAATATACTAATGAATGTATGTTTGTGTATGAGATCATGAGGATGACACTAGTGCACACTTGAGCATGCACAGTGGTACAGAATGAATAGAAGTTCAAAAGACATATAGAAGATCAAGCGGGAGGCAACCACACAAACATAAAAGATAAGTATTTGAGTTGTTATTTGAAATAGTAAATGATATTGCTTGTATGCATATTTGTATTCCTAGAATATATCATGCTGAGTGTAAACATTCATAGAGCATTGAACATTATACTACTAATATGCATATGATTGGTAAGTTGGACAAACATTCCATTGTTGCTTGTCTAGAATGAAACCTCTTTGCTAACATGCTGAGAGCTGTGCACAATCTCGATAGTATGTTCTGGTAGAGATGGAAGGAATCTAGATAGCCACTGTATGCATACAGGATATGGGAAAGTGTTGTGCCAAAGTATTGGTCAAGATAGTTGCATAACTATGTAAATGATATATGTATGCATAATAGGTTATTATGTCAACGTGATTTGATGATTATGAAGTATTACTAATCATATACTTAATCTTGATTTGTAGGAAAGATCATGAAGAATGATGAACACCGAACAAGTGATGGATGTTCAACAAGAAGATTTAAAAATCAAACAAAATATAGAAGGCTCATGTCTAGAAGATTCTCTTAGAAAGAGGAAGAGAATCATGATAAGATGTTTGCTCCAAGTGGATAGATAAGACCATTCTCTTAATGGTGTAACTAGAGAAGAAGTGTGAATTAGGTTCTGTATGGGTACCCAGGATCGATAGTCAATTGATGAGCTTAATGATCATCATGGGTAATGTGGATCACAACCTTTGTTACAAGGTTGAATATGGTTTCTATACACAGATGAACTGGATGCAAGAAGGAACTCACCACAGAGATCGAATGATGTTGAGGCTTATATCAGTAGACCCATCTGACGAGATGGCTGCAGAAATAAAAATGAAAGATCTTAGTTTGATGCATTACTTCTGGAAGTATGGAAAGGCTCAGAAGGAATCTTTCTCAACCAGGGAAAGTATGCTGAGAAATATTAAAAGGACTTGAGGTGTTGGAATGGCCACTCTTATGAATTCCAACTTGAAGCTGTTGGGGGATGACTCATCAGAGTTAGTGGATATAACTCTGTACAGTCAAATTATTGGGTCATTGATGTATCTAACATATACTAGGTTAGATATATGCTTTGGTGTGAACACCTTGAGTCAGTATCTAGTGGAAACTAGATGTGTTCACCTGATAGTTGCAAAGCATGTGATGAGGCACCTAAAGGATACAATAGACTTTGATCTATGCTATCTTGGAGATCATGACTTCAGATGGCTACTCAGATGCTGATTGGGCAGAAAGTGTATCAGATAGGAAGAACACATCGAGAGGATGTTATTGTCTGGGATCAGCCATGATCTTGTTGTTTAGCTGGAAGCAGTCTAGTGTGGTTCTTAGCACAAGCGGAATATATGCTCTGCTAGTTGTGAAGAAGTTTGGCTTCAGGATTGGTTTGAATTAGAGATAGAACCAACTGTGATCCTATGTGACAAATAGAGTTGTATCAAGATGACATAGAATCCAGTGTTCCATGATAAGTCAAAGAACATAGGGATCTAACAATATATGACGCAGAAAGGAACTATAAAGTTTGAATTTGTAACAGGTTACCGATGTACTAACCAAACCCCTACCTCAAGTGAAGAAGTTACCAACATACTAACCAAACCTCTGTCTCGAGTGAAATTTGAATACTTCCAAGACAAGCTTGGTGTAGCTCAAAAGGACCCTCCTCGAAAGGGGGAGTAGTATAGTCACTGATGATGAGATTGTCTCATCGAACAACAAGGTCGATGATGAGGTAACCTGTTCTCTACACCTAGATACTTAGAAATATTTAGATTTAGGACTCTTATGCTTAGAATACTTAGTTTTACTTATACATGCTTTTGATGTTAGATGTATTAGTAAGAAATACATGCTTTTGATGATAGATGTATTGATGAGTGGACAAGTGGGGATTGTATCATCCCCAGACTTCGGTCCCTGAATTGATCCGTAGACGTATGGTCTTCGAGAATGAAGTGATGGGGATTGCATTATCCCGGAACCACTAGTTCAAAATGTACGTGATGGGGATTGTATCATCCCCGAACTTTGGTTCCCTGAATTGATCCATAGACGTATGGTCTCCGAAAATGAAGTCCTTAGTGGACAGATAGGGATTGTATCATCCCTAGACATTAGTTCCTTGAATTGATCCGTAGACGTATGGTCTCCGAAAATGAAGTCCTTAGTGGACAGATAGGGATTGTATCATCCCTGGACTTTGGTTCCTTGAATTGATCCGTAGACGTATGGTCTCCGAAAATGAAGTACTTAGTGGACAGATAGGGATTGTATCATCCCTGGACTTTGGTTCCTTGAATTAATCCGTAGACGTATGGTATCCGAAAATGAAGTCCTTAGTGGACATATAGGGATTGTATCATCCCTGGACTTTGGTTCCTTGAATTGATCCGTAGACGTATGGTCTCCGAAAATGAAGTCCTTAGTGGACAGATAGGGATTGTATCATCCCTGGACTTTGGTTCCTTGAATTGATCCGTAGACGAATGGTCTCCGAAAATGAAGTCTTTAGTGGACAGATAGGGATTGTATCATCCCTGGACTTTGGTTCCTTGAATTGATCCGTAGACGTATGGTCTCCGAAAATGAAGTCCTTAGTGGACAGATAGGGATTGTATCATCCCTGGACTTTGGTTCCTTGAATTGATCCGTAGACGTATGGTCTCCGAAAATGAAGTCCTTAGTGGACAGATAGGGATTGTATCATCCCTGGACTTTGGTTCCTTGAATTGATCCGTAGACGAATGGTCTCCGAAAATGAAGTCCTTAGTGGACAGATAGGGATTGTATGATCCCTGGAATTTGGTCCCTGAATTGATCCGTAGACGTATGGTCTCCGAAAATGAAGTCCTTAGTGGACAAGTGGGGATTGTATCATCCCCAGACTTCGGTCCCTGAATTGATCCGTAGACGTATGGTCTTCGAGAATGAAGTGATGGGGATTGCATCATCCCAGAACCACTAGTTCAAAATGTACGTGATGGGGATTGTATCATCCCCAGACTTTGGTCCCTGAATTGATCCGTAGACGTGTGGTCTCCGAGAAGTGGGGATTGTATCATCCCCAGACTTTGATCCCTGAATTGATCCGTAGACGTGTGGTCTCCGATAAGTGGGGATTGTATCATCCTCGGACTTTGGTCCCTGAATTGATCCATAGACGTGTGGTCTCCGAGAAGTGGGGATTGTATCATCCCCGGACTTTGGTCCCTGAATTGATCTGTAGACGTGTGGTCTCCGAGAAGTGGGGATTGTATCATCCCCAGACTTTGGTCCCTGAATTGATCCGTAGACAAATGGTCTCCGAGAAAGTGATTTCTTTATTGATGATGTGGTTACTTGTATCGGTATGGATACTTGTATTGATGATGTGGTTACTTGTATCGGTAGGATACTTGTATTGATGATGTGGTTACTTGTATCGGTAGGATACTTGTATTGATGATGTGGTTACTTGTATCGGTATGGATACTTGTATTGATGATTTGGTTACTTGTATCGGTAGGATACTTGTATTGATGATGTGGTTACTTGTATCGGTAGGATACTTGTATTGATGATGTGGTTACTTGTATCGGTAGGATACTTGTATTGATGATGTGGTTACTTGTATCGGTATGGATACTTGTATTGATGATGTGTATAGTTGTATCGGTATGAATACTTGTACTAATGATGTGAATACTTGTATTGGTGCTTGTATTGATGACAATGCTGATGATCGTGAGATGACAATGCTGATGATCGTGAGATGACGATGCTGATGATCGTGCGATGACAATGTTGATGATCGTGAGATGATGATGCTGATGATCATGAGATGACGATGCTGATGATCGTGTGATGACGATGCTAACGATCGTATGATGACGATGCTGATGATCATGTGATGATGATGTTGATGATCGTGTGATGACGATGATGATGATTGTATGATGACGATGCTGATGATCATGTGATGACGATGCTGACAATCGAGTGCTGATGATGCTGATGATGGTGTGATGACGATGCTGACGATCGTATGATGACGATGCTGATGATCGTGTGATGACGATGCTGACGATCGAGTGCTGATGATGCTGATGATCGTGTGATGATGATGCTAATGATCGTGAGGATCCAGATGATGATATTGTTGTAGCTGTTCAAGTGCTGCAGAAGATAAAGACTCAGTACTGAAGATGTTGATGTTCCAGTATTGAAGATGTTCCAGTAACTGCTTGAGTTACTGATGATGTTGAGAAAGCTTCCAATGATTTATAGATGTATCATGTATGACATTTGATGACTCCTTTCTCGTGCAGATGCTGTTATAATATCCTTCTCGTTAAGGGGGAGTGTTGAGATATTGAACTTCAAAGAATATTATATTTATTATTCCGGAGATGATTCATTCCTCCGCGAAGATCTTATTGTATATCCGGAGATGTTTATTCCTCCGTCGGAATGTGGTAACTTGGGTTATTAGACTTCCCTAGTGGGGGTCGGCCCTGTATGTGTTATGTGGGTCAAAGGGTTATTAGACCACCCTAGAGGGGTCGGCCCAGTGAGTTGTAGTGGGGTATTTAACCCATTGGTTAAATACGAGCCTACATGTTCTGTGTAAAAGTTAAAGTCAGAGTTGTGTATAAAGAGAGGAGGTGTATTCCTCATTCCACACACTCACTCACTTGAGAGTAGTGCACTTGTGGAGGAGAGGTCTGCTATGGAGAAGAAGGAGCTTATGCTCAGGGTTTGCATCTTTGTATATTACTGGTCATCTATATTGAGGAAGCTTTGCTGGGTTTTCTACCCCATGAGGGTTTCCCAGGATAAATCTCTGTCTCTTGTGTTTATGCTGTGCTTGCTGTTTCTTCAGTGATCCTGTATATGCTATTATTGTGAAATGGAATGTAATGCTGCTATTTTCTGTCTTAGCATATTAAATCTTAACAAAGTTAATGAAAACCCCTGCTAAGAAGGTTGTAATCGAGCCAGGTCAAGCATCTAGAAGATCACCTCGTCATACTCCGGTCATGCAGGACAAAGGGAAAGATAAAGGGAAAGACATAACTGCACCACAAAGCAAGATCCTAAAGATGGGCCAGTCGGCACAAAAATCGCCAGTCTTTCAGAAAGAACCATTGAAGTTGACACCAGAGTATATATCACCACGGGCGTTGGACGCCCTAGTCTTCAAATTGGTCCAGAGCGCTAAATATGAGATCCCATTGTCACCGATCTCAAAGCATGTAGAGGTTTCCAAGAACCTGCTCGAAAAGATTCCAGACTGCAAGTGGGAATATTTTGACCTCTTAGGCGTGCAAAAGGAAGAGACCCACGCGCCTAAGTACTCACAATTCCAACCTGACCAGTACATGTGCTGGAAGAAAGATGCCAAGGGCTCACTTAACTTGGTTTTCGAAAGCTGGCTGACACCGGTAGTTCAGTCAGGATTGTTGAACCTCCTCAGATTGCCACATTTTGATCACTCACCAGAAGTTAATGCCGTGGTTCGCATGCTGATGGCGCGAATCCACTAGGGATACCTGTGGCTAGACAAAAACATTGATGTCAACATTGCCTTGATCCACTGCATAACAGGTCTCAGCAAGCGCGGTAAGGATCCCAAGCAGTTCTTCCAAGGGAAGAGCAAGGAAAAAGAAGCTGTCGAGAAAATGAAGAAAAGTCATGCATTGGTGAAAGGGAAAAGAGGTTTTCCCACAAAAGAAATTGAGGACAAAGCAACAAAATTTGTCATGCAGTTACTCGTAGGAAAAGTCCTTAGAATGGCTAGGCCTACGGAGGTTCCTGCGGGCGCAATATTACTTGGTGCCTCAGCGACTGAAGGCACCGAGTTCAACTGGTGTCAATATCTTCTGAATGAATTCTTGGACGAGCTCAACGATACCCAGGAAAATGATGGACAGTTCCACTTCACATGGCTGATCATCCTCATCTCCTTTTGCGGATGGAAGGAGCCAAGGGACTATGTGGGTGTCAATATAGAAACCAATGACCCTAGAGGAATCCAATATGCCAACCTCTGGGAAAATGTCATCGCAGAGCGATAACTGAGCTTTTCTATCAATATTACACTCAGTTGCACGATGCGATTACCCATACACCCCGCATCACAAAGCAGATAACGTCGAAGTACATTCACATTCTTGACTTCAGCGCAGACATGAGATGTATCTTCATTTCACCTAAAGCAAGAATGAAGAATCCAGAATGGTACCTAGGTAGCTACCAAATGTACGAGGAGGATATCGAAGCCCTCATGAAGGATTGGCCCATCGACTTCCGTGTGGAAGTCATGGATGTTGAGACAGACTCTGACGAAGACGAGCCAATCCCGCTTGTATGCTCGATTGTTGAAGAAACAGGAAAGCAGAAAGAGCCGGAGACTCCGCAGAAGCCGAAGGCGAGGAAGAAGATGAAGGCCACAAAGACTCAATCTGAGGCAGTCCTGAATGAAGATGACTACGAGATGATAGCAGAAAAAGTCTCAGAATAGATGAAGGATCTCATGGCTGATAAAGACAAAAAGGATAAGGTCATCCAGGATGACTTGCAGAAGACTCGACTCGCACTGCAAGTCCTGATGAAGAAAATGGACGATGTCCAGAAAAGCCTAACCTTGCCGCGCGACGCAAGAGATGAAGGGAGGTCGGTAGGAACGTCGCAGCAAGAACCCCCACAGCTAGCTATAATGATGCCGTCTAAGACTAGGATTGTCCATGTGGACCCATTGGCTATTGCATTGCCAATGACAGAGCAGATGGTCTTGGACATAAAGGGAGTCGAGCGGGTAGAGCTCGACTTGGTTAAAATGCCATTACCGGGATTACACTTCATCCACACGCAGATCATTGAGGAGATGCATGAATGGACATTGGAGTCGATGAAGTCACAAGCGGAGCTCACCACAACAAACAGGTAGCTTGAGGTGCACGCAGACATGCAGCTGCGTGATGAACAGGACCGCCGGAGAAATTTGGAGGATACCATATCTATTGTCGCCATGGATATTGAAGGTATAGAACTCCAGGATGATCCTTCAGACACGGTTCTGAGGATCGGCGACAAGGTCAGATCTTTGAAGGTGGAGATGCAGGATAAGGATATTCTCCATGAGGTCGATCTTGCTGCACTGCAAAAGAAATTGAATGAGCAGATGCCATTAACTGAGCAGTAGTTAAGAGAGCAAGCCGTGAGTGCCACAACGCAGAACATAATAAATGGCATGGCTCAGTGCCAAGATTTGTTGGAACAAGTTTCCAAGGCATTCACTACCCTTGAAGAGGATCAAGGGCTGCTACAGGTAAAGACCCCGGTAAAATAAAAATAGACCGTGCTAGAGAAGTTGGACGCAGAGATCAAGGCTCTGCCACCCAGGGAGAGGCTGTCCAGGTATAAGGAAGTATCATGATTGAAGAAGCAAGTCCAGGCATTAAGAGAGAAGGAGACTAAGATGGACAATCAGTCACAGTAACTCCTGGAGGATGCTACAGTAGTGTCACAGTAAATAGAAGACAAGCTAAAGGAAATGCATGACAACCAGGAGCAGGTACAGGGACAAATTGGAGAAGAGATAACTCCAGCGCTGCTTGAAACAATACAACAAGTTGAGCAGGATACCAGAGAAGCAGTGGAGCAGTTGATCGATGTATATAATGAGTTCGCGGCCAAGCTAGTTCCACTGGTCGTGGAGCAGAGTGAGACAAATGAAGTAGCAAGTGGCTCGGGGATGAGCCACATGTAAGTGTTAGGGGCATGTTGGGCCCATGTTGAGACAAAGTTTTTGTAACACCTTTTTGATAGTAGGAAAATCTGAGCTGAGTGCAGCTCATAAATATAATTTTTTCTAAGTATTGAAGATGCTACGGAGATGTGCGCAACATCCAAGTTTTGATCAGGCTGCGAAGATGTGCGCAGCATCTGAATTTTGGAAGCACCATGAAGACCAGTGCTGCGAGGAAGCAGTGCTGCGAAGCATTCAGGACACGTGGAGCCAGCAAAGCAGAGTGTTGGACATGGATCAGGTGGAGGTATCGGATGGACCGGTAATGGTCTAATTTTGGAAAGATGCTCCAGAAGTGCCGAGAGGTGGGCACGAGCAAATCAGGCAGGTGGCCAATGCACGAGTTTGTTGAGGAAAGCGACGTCTTAGCATGGCTGGTGGGTGAAACCGTTAGAGAGAAACGGTTCGACGGAAGCAGCCTATTGGAGCGCGTGCGACAGGAAGGTCGATAGCGATAGATTGAAGACGTGGAAAACCGCCACGATGAAGCAGACGCTACCAGATGCCAGCAAGCCGGTTTAGGGAAACTGACACAGTTTTGTAAACCCTAAGGGTTTTTGGGTTTAGGTCTTCGACTTTGTAAAGACATGACCTTCGGGCATGATCTATTGAAGAAGACAATTTTGTATGGGATGGGGTTCTAAGTTGTTGTTTTTTGGCTACAGTGAGTAGAGTGTTAACCTTTTGTATTGTAAAATATCTCTGAGCTAAGAATATTGTAAAGGCTCTGCAACTATGTGCGTAGAGACCTATCTGAGAGGAAGGAGAGTCTACATCTGAGTGCACAGACTAAGAATGGTTGTCCCCATCCCTTTTTAAAGAAATATATTACCAACTGTCCTTGTGGATGTAGCTTCCCACCCGGGGAAGTGAACCACGTTAAATCTCGTGTTGTATGATTGTGCTTATAAATGAATGCTTACTTGTGTTTTCTGTCAATGAATGTCTAGATGTTTCTTTCATATTGTTATGAGAGAGCTTTTATATGCATTTGCCATTAGAAAAGTATGGAAATGATATGTCAAGTTTCGCATGAATAGTTGAATGGTTAACATTTATTCTTGTGTATGAAGGCAAGGAATTAGTCATTTAGTTAAGTACTTTCTTACACACAGTAAAGGAATGTATAACAGTGGATTAGAGAAATCGGCTATATTCAGATCATGACATCCTGAGTTAATGAATGAATGTTAGAGGGATAGATAGTTAAGCGTCTGAATGAATGGATGAGTGATATTCATTTCAGTACCTTGAGCACTTTGAATATAATCCAAGTATAGAATAAAGTTGGATTGTTCGCAGCTTCAGTAGAAGTCCCGTGGTAGAAGAACATAGTAGTGCGGACCGCAGCGTTTCCCATCGCTGTGCAGTCTCACCTCGCAGCACATACCTTCTGTTGTACTGCACAGTACGTCCGTCCAAGCAGCTCATCACTTACTGTGGAAATCTGATTCCGCAGTACCCCATAGATACACCTCGGGTGAGACCTCATCCTACTTGCAGGTTGTTGCCGAAAGGGCCGGTGTGAAGGGGTTTTGTTGGTCAAAGGGAAACCGCAAAGAACCCGGGTCTTATAGAAAACCTCTGGGTCAGTTATAGCCAACAATCAACAAGATGCATGAAATGCATCTAATATATATGAAATGCATTCCAATCAGTCAATCACATGAGATGCATTACCAAGATGCTTTTACATGATTCATCACCCAAATACTTTCCCTACAGGGATGCATGAGAATTACCCTGATATTTTACAAAGATTCCTTTCAACAAAGGTATTTGATATACCATAAGGATACTCTAACAAGATACTTTCAACAAATATCACAAGGATATTTTTCTAACAAAGATACTTGTATTAGTATTGGATATATATGAGGATACATGAAGTACATCTTCAACGGATGTACATGAATTATACTTTAATCATTCACACAGTTAGTACATACTTTTCAACAAGACATACAAAATGAAACCATGATATTACCAGGATACCTACACATGAAATGTTACCAAGGTACCACCAAAATACCTTTCAACAAAGATCACAAATATACCTTTCTAACGAAGGTCTCAAGGATAAATATCACAAATATATTTTTCTACCAAAGATCGCAAAGATCACTTGAAAACTTTATGCACTTAATGTAACATGTAAGTGAACTTATATGCAACAATTCCAATCTAGCTAAGAAACCAAAAAGGGCCATAACGACTAGTAGTTAAACATACTACCTTTCATCTCCACACAAAGCACAAGTCTTCTTTAGAGAACATTAAAAAATCCATTATACATCGACTAACAATAATTAGTATCAACCAGTAACATCAACCAATATCATTCATACATTAGTCATACAAACGTCTGTCCAAAATACATCAATTCATAATACCTCAACCATATATCAATCATATGTCGATCATATATCAATCATATACAAATATCAACCAATGACAATCATACATGCATCAACTGACCATACAAACATCAATCATAGTACATCAACCAGAATACATCAACCAAAATACATCAACCAGAACACATCAATCAGAATACATCAACGAGAAGCAAAATACATCAACCATAATACATCAATCAGAATACATCAATCAGAGTACATCCATCGGAATACATCAACCATACATCGATCATCAATATCAATCAATTACAACCAATCAATCATCAACAACAACCAAAGATAACCGTACTTACATTAATCATACCTCTATCATCCATCAATCACCATGACAACCAAACAACCAATAATAGTCACACATACAGTAATGAGAATATCGTACATGTATCAACCATTAATCAACGAACACCAATCATTAACAACCAACAATATCAAAAAACATACATCAACCATTCAAACATCATATATCGACCATAGAAATCATATCGAATAGTTACTATTTATCATATATATAATATCCATATATTAATAATACATGTATACAACCAACATCATCACACAAACACTACTAATACTACACTCATGTAAACAATCAACACATACACAATCATACATCTTGCCTGCATACATACTCCATCAATAGAAATGTTAAACATACTTTGACAACAATCCCATCTAATCCCCATATACTAAACATATATTATATTACTAATTATTTACATGTCGCACAGTACTTATACTATCAACCAAAGTAAATGCATAGTCACCCCAAACAACCAAACATCCTACCACCAAAATCTTCTAATAAAAATACTAATTACTAGTTATACAACACACCATCATACACTCATACCATACACCAT
Source organism: Larix kaempferi (assembly GCA_027924585.1). NCBI lineage: Eukaryota > Viridiplantae > Streptophyta > Pinopsida > Pinales > Pinaceae > Larix > Larix kaempferi. Next base: position 5,102,880 of record BSBM01000712.1, on the reverse strand, counting down.
ACTTACTATATTAATATGTATTATTTCTATATATACGCCCATTTGTCTACATACATATTATAATTCTTCAATCATATATCATATTATTATTAATCATATACACAACATATTAGTCATATAACCTATATATCCTATATTTTATACACCCATATAATTATTATGTTATACCATAATATCCATACAATTATATCAGTATAATTACTTAATCCAATGTTATAATATTAGGTACACATTATAACGTATATACTAACATAATAATTCTGATCACACTATACTTCCTAATACTTCTAAAAACTTCCAAAAACTTCCAAATACTCCCAAATATTTCCAAACACTTTTGAATTTTCCCAAATACCTCCAACACTTCCAAATACTCCCAAACACTTCCAAACACTTCCAAACACTTCCAAATACTTTACACTTACTTCATTACATACGTTCACATCGATACATATAGTATATCCACAATATCATATACACGTAATACTAATAATTATTGCATATTTTAAAATACATATTATAGTGTATATATATATATATATATATATCCATCCCATCTGTAATTTTCCCCAGGGACATCAAAGGGTATCAGGGACATATCAATAACTCTCTGAGGCTAATTACTTGTTTTTTAGTGCAGTGGTTAAACCATAAACATTTAATTTCTATTTTTCCAAAATTAATTACGACACAAAATCCAATAATTAACAACAATTTAATTTAAATTCATTAATTCATCCAACACCTGATATAAGGGCTGGGAAGGATTCTTAACATCATCTAACATCATCAAACCTTCAATCCAATCCATATCAGAGATGATAACCACTTCTAAAGGCTAATTACTCTTAATCACAGTTAACTAGTAATTAAAGTGTTAATTACGACACTTAATGACCGTTGTCACAAATCCAATTGTTTAACAAATAGCCATCGATTATCAATACCAATGGATTAATAACATGTAATTACATGTAAATAAGAGCTAATTACAAAAAAATACAAAAAATAATCATGGTAATTACGAAAGAGAGTCCACAAGACTAGTTAACTAGTTTTCCAATATAAGCAACTAGTCTTGCACAAAATCAACTTGTAACCATGACATTAAATCCAAAAGAAATCCTAAATACATTAAAAGCATATTTAAGTGTGCACTTACATACAATTAAAGGTTTATTTTCAGATCATTCCAATTGCACATAAGGTGATCTTTTCCATTAATTCTAATGAAACTAGTTAACTCATCGCAAGGAACTGAGTCTAAATAACTGGAAAAATGCAATGCATCCATAAGTAAAGGATCAAACCTGATAAGAAGAAACCCACAACAAAATAACATTTTAAGAATAGAGCACATGACTGTAGCATTCCGTTTTTACAAAAACAAGGATTTCAATAAACAACTAGTTATCAATTTTCACCGTAATGTACCTAGTTTCCAATTTAACTTTCCAAATTCAAAATAAAGAGAAATATATGAATAATGTAACTCATGGAAATAATATTAGGGGTAACCTACAGCCATATGTCTGTATATTTCCTCCCATATACAGTCCATTAAATAATTCACAAAACTAGGTAATTCTACTCATCTGAATTGACTAGTAATTCTAGGGATCGCTAGAACAATTAAATCCATAGCTCGTAGAATCACTCAAATTCCATTCCAACTATAAATAATTTTTTTTATCATTCATAACATAGGTATATCTCATTTGAACATTTCGTCAAACACTTCATATGCAAATTCACAAATCTACTCAAAACAATTCCATTGAAGGAGCTAGAAATTGGAAATTGATCTAGAATTTCGGTAAACATTTCCCAAACACTATCAAGAATATTTCCTTTCACATTCACACAAAAATTTGAAGTGTATTTATAATACATAAGAATAAAAATAACACTAGGGAATTTTTACAAACACTTAATGTGCCAAGTCTCCAAACTATGCAAAACAATCCAATCGAAGAACTAGTTTTTGAATAAAAGATAGAAGCATCAAAGAGAAGTGTCTTAAACCATTCCGAGGCTATTGAAGCATCAAAATACACATTATATAATGAAAAGGGGAATAAATATCAGTTATGTAGCAGAGGTTCCAAAGAATAATTTCCTCAAACAATTTGTGCACAAAATCCCAAAAATTAGTTTCCAATTCCTTCACAAAATTTACTTGCATAAATAGATTGAATTCAATGAGAAATTTATTCCACAAACAACTCATTCATTTCATGTGCATCCATAAATAAATAATATCAAATCCAAATAAATTAAATGAACATGATATAAAACACTTATCGTTTCCAAATACGCAACCAGAATCGATCGTGCCACGTTCCACCCATCTGTAGACACAATGCAAGCCAAAGCTCACTTTGCAATGGTCACCCCCGATCCAAAACAATGATACCACAAGAAAGAAAACACTCAACCAAAAATTATCTCAAGAAATCAATCCAAAAAAAACCTAATGGAAGGTGTGGCCTCTACTTCCACTCCAGGGCAATTCCAGTGGCTCCAGGACAACAATCCAACCATAACCCAATGGCAAGTAGCACTTCCAATCCAAGGAAATTCGAGTGGCTATAGGACAACCTCAAATCCAATAGTAGTGTTCCTCACCCCTGCTTCCAAATCAGGATCTCCAGAGGCAATACACAACTCCGTCCAACCTCAAATCCAATGGCAGTGGACCTCACCCCTGCTTCCAATCCAGGATCTCCATATGTATTTCCAGGACATACACCAGTGGCTCCAGAGTAACTCAACTTGGGAATAGGCTCCACAAGGGTGCAATGACCAGCAAGTATCTCATACGAAGAGAAAAAAAATTGAACCACAAATGCCAAACACAAGCACAAAAGCAAAATCATGAACCAACACACAAGTGTGACTAGCCAACACAAGAAAATTGAATTCCTTCATGAGAAATTTGAATTGGGAGAGAGAGGGACACAAGAATGAGAGTTACATTCCTAGAATAGTAAATTGGAGTTGCACATATGGTGGCTACACCAAGAGACACACTAATCCAACTCATGAGGGCACACTAGGTGAGAGAGGGAATCCAATCCTCAAGTAAAAAAATTAATCTCAGGGTAAATAAAACCAAGGAGTGACATAATACATCAGGGTGCATAACCAAGAGGGTCCATCAAGTACATAAGAAGGGTGTACAATATCAACATAGGATCAACACACATAAGTAAACACTTTCCACAACCCCTTTCTCGTAACATCATGGTTCCTCATACTCTCTTTTGTGGCATCGGTCGTCTGGTTGTTTTCATTTTATTAATTATTTTATAAGTTCAACATAATAAAAATTATAATAATGTGCAAACCATAGTCCAGGAACCTTGTGCCACTATGTCCAACATAACAACAATAATAGTATGTCCAGGGGCTAAACCAGAAGGCATTACATTACCCCATGCTTTTGTTTTGGGTTGGGTTGGTTGTAGGAAAAGTAGGTCCCTAGGGTGTTAGGGACATTTTTTAGCCCATAATGGCTATCGTGTAGTATTTAAGTGGAATCTTGCACTATAGCATGGGATAATGGAAAAATCGTGCATGATGGTAGTGCGTGATTTTTCCAAAATTGCATACGATGGTAGCGTGGGCACTTCGTGTAGAAAAATGCACTGTTTTGAGTGTAGTGCAGGATATAGGTGCTTCGATTGTGCGCTGATGTAGCATCACTATTTATGGAACATTCGTTCTACATAGTGCAGTTGAACTGCTTAAATCCCACACACTGGTGTCGCATGAGTAAGCCCGATACAGTTGCACGAAGCACAACTTTTCTTAGGTTAAGTCATGCTACGCACATACTTCCTTCGAGGAGGGAGTGCATATATATGGTTTTGTTGATAGATATATGATGGATGGAAATTTTCCATTTGTAGGTGATTGTGGGTTCATCATGGATGTTGTGGGTGTTGTGGAGTGGCGGGAGTGGAACTATGATGAATTTATGCCATTGGTACTCAGGGACATGGTAGTGACCCAAACATTATTGGACGTGATGCTGTTAAAGTTTTTCAAGTGCCTCTGATGCGATCGTCTGAGTACATGCAATGGAATATTCTAGACATGTAAGACCCTGATAGGGGGGTCTTCAGAGTTGGTGTGGAGGACCTAAGAATCACAGCTCAGGATATCTACTTTTTGACTAGGTTTCCTCACCATGGGGTGCAAGAGCCGATGCATTTGTAGATGGAGGGGTAGACGATCCACGGGTTGGTGGATCACTACTATGATGGGGACTAGAGTGTACTGAGATCTGGTTAGATTTTGATGATTCATCTAAGGGCCCTGCCGGTGCGAGTGATAGTGACACCGATAGTGCGGGTGTTGGGGGTGGCATCCCCCAAAAGGATCACTGGAGGGTAGATGGTGCTCATGGAGCGTGTGCTTTCCAGGCGGTTGGTGGTGTGGGGACCGATTTTTCTCTATAATATGACGGAGAAGATGATTTATTTGTGGTGGTGAGGTCTGAGGAGGACCTTCTTTTATGGGAGCATTTTATGCTCCTAATTCTTTGAGCATTATCCGATGTTGAGGCTACTGATAGTGGTGCCTCTGATGAGACCTCAATAGCTCCATATGTTGTACTAGGGGTAAGTGATTCCCTGTGCTGGTGGTGGGGAGGTAAGGGCCTATTATACCCCACACATTTTGGATGTGTGGGAGCAGCACATTGGGCCAATGGAGAGATACCCCGGAGCGGAATGGATTACTCGGGGGATCTAGAGTTACCACCTCCAGTAGGGGGTTTTGACGCATCAGGTATGCTTTGTGTTTTTATTGATAGTTACATTTATTTTTGTACATGTTTTGATATTGCACATACTTTATATGTTTATCATGTACTAATGGTGGTTTCCCTTTGTGATGCAGATATTGGGCCGGTACGAATAACCTGATAGGAGGGGGAGCATTGATGGAAAGATAGGGGGCCTAGACTGGAGGCAGGAGTGGGTCTGACTATTGGGGGTGTGACTACTGCTGGAGGAGTAGTAGTGGGAGGAGGTCCTACTGGGGGTGCAGTTGCATGAGAGCGGATGGCTGCCGTCTTAGCTGAATTGGAGAGACAACTTGGTACTATGTTGTAGGGGGTCTACGATAGAGGTGCCACTAATATTAACGACAAGGAGCTATCCTTGACGCTCCAGATGCTGGACAAGTGTGGAATGGTGTGGCATCCGATTATGCAGAGGTTAGAGGTGGCATGCCATGTGCCGAGGGAGGTACACGGGGGAACGAGACCTCCATTGAGACAGAGACCACAACCTGGACCAAGAATGGTTTAGAGAATGGACCCCGAGGTAGCTAGAGGTGAGGCCATACTACCTTTGGCTATTATGGGGCCACATGATCCACCAGCTAGCGGGGAAACTTGAGTGTTTTGTATAGGGCTATGAGCTCTATTTTTGTATATGTTCTTGTGAATCCTATGGGAGGCAAGTTGTACGATGTATCCCCCATAATACTATTTTGTATATGCCCCTGGACTCCCAGGAGGCCCATTTTTGTACATGAGAACCATTTGTTTTTACGATATATATAAATATATATATATATATCATTTTTGCGGCATATGTGATATACTTCCCATATTTATGATGTGTTTATGTATGTTGTTGATTGTGATGTGTGGTTCATGTTTCTATATGTTGATGTGATGCATATGTTTTTGTAGATACTAACTCATATGATGTGGATAATTATCAATATATGATGCATGATGATGATATATATGTATGCATAGAGGTAGGTATGTAGACATAATATATACATATGTTTGTTTGTTGAATGTGTAGGACTAGGAAGTCGTGTGATGTATCGAGTGTCAGTTTAAGACCTCGTTAGCGACAGAGTCAGCGAATACGTTGGTGTTTCTCGGTATATGTGTGAAAGTAATGGTTTCAAACTGTCGGATGAGAATGAATACTCGCAGGAACTTGCTGATAAGGAGGGGATTAAGGATGCAAAATACATTGTTTAGCTGTGAGAAAACTAACTAGGAATCTAGGTGTACCCGCAGATGGTGTATGCCAGGGTGGATAGCATAAGTTAAGAGAGCTATGACAACATCATATTTTGCTTGGTTGTTTGTGAATTCCCCCAAACACACTCCTCCAGTGTGTTGGAGGAAGTGGGAGGGGGAGTAAATAACCCAGGAAGCTGGTGCAAGGTTCTTGGACCATCAACTTGCACCATATGCATAACCCATATAGATGTCCGGTCGAGAGGTCATCTGCATAAAGAGAAGATATAATTATTCTCAAACCCAAACAATGGATCGGACATAAGAAAATAAAATTTTGACACAAATAAGAAGGGTAACAGGAGGTGATAGGATCCTTCTTTGTGTCTGGGGCTGTTAAATGTGGGAATTGCTGGAGGTACCAATAGTAGTACCATACTTGGGGGATCATCCAACATTTAACAGGCCCCCCCCAGTGGTATTTAATTGCTCGAGAATGCTTGTGAGGGATCAACGTCTTCATAGGAAGATGAGGAATAACTACTAGAGAGGACACTGACCAAAGGAGATACAATGTCAATGGTATCTGACAAGGGGGAAAGTACTTCCTCAGTTTGTGAACCATGAGGGGTCGTGTTGAGGGAAGTAGGATGATATTGGATTCTCATCAGTTTGAGATGAGCTTGTTGTTATGCATGCAGAGTGGGGAATTGGAACGAGAACTGAGAAGTATCTCCGCAAGACCGATAGGGTAGTGGTACTCCGGCACGGAGGGGTGCCTATACCTCCGGGGAGTTGAATTGATCCAAAATGGTTGTGATGGCCCTGGGGGGGATCATGTTCGTGGTATGCCCACAGGAGGAGTATCCATTATGTGGTGCTGTCATCGTAAGTTTAATAGGTTGGGGATCTTGTGGCATTGTATGCTCCATAATTGGAACTGCCGTAAGGGTGGCTTTTGTGGGAGGCACAATTGTTGTTGTTGATGATGCAGTGAACACATCGATGGAAGCTGATTTGTAGGTTGGTGGGAAAGAGTTCTTGACCATCACTTGAGTGAGGTGAATGGTTTCCAAAGCATCCCAAAATTGAGGGAGATGAGGACAATGGTGTGTGTAATTCCCATACTGGGAACACATCAAACATGTGTGATTTGTATTCAATGACTTGGACTTAGGTGTGGGTGATGATGATGTGCTCCATTCTATGGTCGGTGGGGTGTGGGTTACACTACCTGGGGTATTAAGTAGGTTTTGGAGCTCTGGTAAGGTGGGGCACATGTTGGTCACATGTCCGTGTTTCCCGCAAAGAGCACATGGTGGAGTGACTCTCTAGGTGGGAGCATTGGTTAATACTAGGGATTTTAGCCGTTCTTAGTTGATGCCCCCTGCTTTAGGTTGAGCGAATTCTGACAAGTCAAGTGCTGGGTTAGGTAGGAGAGGTCCATTCAACTTAGGTTTCTTTATGCTCCCATTGGTGGTCTTAGTGGTGACAGGATGTGGTTCAGTTGCATATGTCATAGGTTTGACTGTCAGAATAGAAGGCGTAACCAACATAGTAGGTGTAGCAATCGAAACAGGGACAAAATAGTACTGATCTAATGGTTTAGAATCAATTTATGAGTTGGGTGGTGTAAGGTACCATACCAAAATACCCAAAGTGAGCCTAGGTAGATTTAATTGATCCATAACCAACGTCCCTTGTACACTGGTGAGGGGGGTTTACAAGAATGAGATCTGAAAGTGTAGAGGTACCGATAGACTCAACGTTTGTTCAAAGCCATGACTCAATGAAGGTGTTGATGATGGTGTTGAGGTGGAGGTGGTCCCACTTTCAACAGTGAAAATTGTGCATGTTAGGCCATTGGTGGATGTGAGGATCTTGGGTGGTGGTCCAAAGTACACTTCTAGCAAATTGGAGTCCTTATACATGCCGAGGGAAATATCAAAATAGGGGGGTTGATTTGTGTCGACGACATTAGGTAGGATAATTTCTTGGTTACTAGCGGTGTTGGGATCATAGTAGTTAAGTTAGTCGAGGGTGAAAATCTTCCCATTTAAGGGAAACATCATGATATAGAAGACCGAGGAGGAGACCAACTTCGTAGTGTACATATAAATATGCCTCAAGAGGATATTGTAGTCGAGTTGAGCATTGAATACCTCGATGTCGATCATGATCATCTTTCCCCCTTTCTCGATGGGGAAATTTTGGTACAATCCTCTCGGTTGGGATAGTATCCCATCATATGCACGAAGGACCAATAGGGTAGTGGTACTTGGGCACGGAGGTGTGCCTGTACCTCCAGGGAGTTGAATTGATCCAAAATGGTTGTAATGGCCCTAGGGGGGATCATGTTTGTGGGATTCCCACAAGAGGAGTATCCATTACATGGTGCTATCATCATAAGTTTAATAGGTTGGGGATCTTGTGGCATTGTATGCTCCACAATTGGAACTGCCGTAAGGGCGGCTTGTGTGGGAGGCACAATTGTTGTCGTCGATGATCCAGTGAATGCATTGATGGAAGCTAATTCCTAGGTTGGTGGAAAGAGTTCTCGAACGTTACTTGAGTGAGGTGAATGGTTTCCAAAGCATACCAAAATCGAGGGATATCAGGACAATGGTGTGTGTAATTCCCATACTGGGAACACATCAAACATGCATGATTTGTATTCAATGACTTGGACTTAGGTGTGGGTGATGATGATGTGCTCCATTCTATGGTCGGTGGGGTGTGGGTTACACTGACTGGGGTATTAAGTAGGTTTTGGAGATCTGGTAAGGTGGGGCACATGTTGGTCACATGTCCTTGTTTCCCGCAAAGAGCACATGGTGGAGTGACTCTCTGGGTGGGAGAATTGGTCGATACTAGGGATTTTAGCCGTTGTTAGTTGATGCCCCCTGCTTTAGGCTGAGCGAATTTTGACAAGTCGGGTGCAGGGTTAGGTAGGAGAGGTCCATTCAAATTAGGTTTCTTTATGCCCCCATTGGTGGTCTTAGTGGCGACAAGATGTGGTTTAGTTGCATATGTCATAGGTTTGATTGTCAGAACATAAGGTGTAACCAACATAAGAGGCGTAGCAATCGAAACATGGACAAAATCGTACTGATCTATTGGTTTAGAATCAATTTCTGATTTGGGTGGTGTAAGGTACCATACTAGAATACCCAAAGTGAGCCTAGGTAGATTTAATTGATGCATAACCGACGTCCCTTGTACACTGGTGAGGGGTTTACAAGAACGAGATCTGAAAGTTTAGAGGTACCGATAGACTCAATGTTTGTTCAATGCCATGACTAAACGAAGGTGCTAATTATGGTGTTGAGGTGGAGGTGGTCCCACTTTCAATAGTGAAAATTGTGCACATTAGGCCATCGGTGGATGTGAGGATCTTGGGTGGTGGTCCAAAGTACACTTCTAGCAAATTGGAGTCCTTATACATGCCAAGGGAAATATCAACATAGGGGGGTTGATTTGTGCCGACGACATTAGGTAGGATATTTTATTGGTTACTAGCGGCGTTGGGATCATAGTAGTTAAGTTAGTCGAGGGTGAAAATATTCCCATTTAAGGGAAACATCGTGATATAGAAGACCGAGGAGGAGACCACTTTCATAGTGTACATATAAATATGCCTCAAGAGGATATTGTAGTCGAGTTGAGCATTGAATACCTCGATGTCTATCATGATCATCTTTCCCCCTTTCTCGATGGGGAAATTTTGGTACAATCCTCTCGGTTGGGATAGTATCCCATCATATGCGCGAAGGATGGTAGACAAGGGGGGACCAGATTTGGTGACCTTAAATGTTTCAAACATTAGAGGACATGACGCAGGTGGGTGCACCTTCATTGATGAATCATAATGTTCTTCATTGTGATAGGGACTTGAAATGCAACTAAGGAGGATAGTCGCGGATCAACTTTGTCAAGATCAAAGGTCATGAGACGTGTGTTGGAAGGGTCGACATCGACTAGTATGTTAATTAATGCATTGCGTTGGATTGGACATGAATGAAGCACTTCTAACATGGACATGGCTGTAGGGGACTAGGCCAAGTCATCCACAATACTATAATTGTGGGAGGATTTCATATAGGGGTTATTAGGTGTACGCCGAAGTGGCACCTTTGGAATCCCAAGGATGCATTCCCCACTTAGGTATGGTATTTGCAAAGGTCCCTCAAGGGGATAGGAATGTATTCCACTTGGGGATATTCATGCCTATCATAAACTTTTACTTGAGTATGAAGATTAACATCTAGCATGTCGATATTTTGGAAAGAGCCATGTCACGTCCCCATTTTGACCCCCTTCGCATTTAAATCGTAAATGATGTAAATATTGTTATTTAATCATGGTGAGGAGCTCAAGGCCAAGGCCCCACCATTGATTTAGCATTTTATGTATTGGCAATTAAAAGTAGATGCCTATGGTTCTTGTGCTAGATAGGCACAATGTAAATAAGACATCATGTAAATATGGATATTAATGAAATACCCACAACTAGCTATGCAATGCAACAAAGATATGGGGGCATGATTCTACAAGGGATAGGGAGGGAAATTATTCAAACCCTTGAGCCAATGGTGTTAATCCATGTGTCAATGAGAAAACCCATAAACCACCAACTACCCATTTTGGGTTATGCACCCAATCATTTAATTCTTCTAGAAATTGGTTGAGGTAGTTAATGCCTTGGGAATGAAGAGGTATGGCAGCCAATTTCGTGTATGGGCAAGCCATCAACCTGGGAATTCGTATTTTTGCTTCTTGGGCAAGAAAACACCCACGAAATGGTGCCTAAAGCCATTCTGAACCCATGGCCTTTGCCCTCTCACACAGCTTGATCTAGCTGGGTCTTCCCCCATCATGTTTTCCATCATTTTCCTGCATTTTTCCAAGGCCGGGAGCTCGTTTTTGTGTTACACAGTGGTTGGGAGAGGAGGACCACGATTTGGGACTGTGAGGAAGGTCGTTTTTTCCCCAAAATACCCATGGGCGTTTTTCTGAAAAAGGTTTTTTCTCTCCAGGGTTGAATCCCCAATTGCCATTTCGTTTGGGTCTTCCCACGTTTTTCTGGGCTGGTAGAAATCCCATCTTTGGGCATCTCACTATAAAAACGTTTTTATCATGCCTAATAATTGTGGTTCTGCTGTTATGTGCATCCTTGTTTTGGTTTGAATCTGTGAGCAAGAGATTTGGAGTGGTAGTGGATAGAATTGGATTGATAAACCTAGTGGGGGGGGGGAATAACCTCTCAAGAAGATCAAGAGGGATGGCTACTCTTCTATGCACACCTTAGACACTCTAGATTGGAAGGTATGGCCTAAGGGACTGTGCATTGGTGAAGGGAATACTTCCTTGAGTGGGGTGTGTAGGCATTGTGGGTGCCAAGCTAGATAGATCTTGTAGAGGTACCCCTGTCTCTGTGCTTGAGCTCACTAGCTTAGTAATTCTTCCTTTCCATTTCCTAGCAGCCTGATAAACCCAATTGTAGATTGGCTTGGCTCATCTTGGTGTATGCTTGGCTATGTGTGAGTCTATTGTTCCCTGGTTCCTTGTAGAAATCATGCCTAGCTAGGGGGTGGCAGTTGTATCAAGAGGTTGATAAGCACAACTGGCCTATGGTTGGGTGGAACGTTGCAGATGCATAGCTGGTTGCTTGGGACTACTTTGTTAAGATAAGTATTCTCTTGTGTTAACTTTGCAATTGTTTATTTGATAAATATCTTGAATGTATGATGGATGTGTAATTGAAATTACTTCCGTTGTGTTTTCTTATAATTATACATTTCCATATGTCTTTTATATTATTTGAATGCTTATTCAATAAGTTCATGGGGCTAGATGCCCGGTTTTAGCATCACGATCCTCTCCATTTCACTGGTATGATGGGAGGGGACGTGACAAGACATCACCAGAGGGGAGAGGATCTTGTTGTTATGTGACGACCCCTTGATTGGAAAAGGGTTTTTGTAATACAATAGTTTGGGGTTGGGGAGGATTCAGGGCCTAAGGTTGATTTTTCACAGTCTTATTCTTGGATTCCACTAATCTTTGGAAGTTGGGGATAAGAGGGTAGTGATGGGTGTAATGACCTGATTTGCTACAAATGGAGAGACTCAGGTTGGAGGTCTTCCCTTGATTTTAGGGGTTATTAGTCCCTGTGTTTTGATTACCTAGGTTCTGGTTTTGCTAGAGAGGGGGTTTCCCCCTTGCCCCTACTGTTGGTTTTGCTTGTTCTTTCTTTTCTTATTCCCTTGAATCAAAAGGATTTTTGGGAATTGCGGTGTTCAATTGATCAAACTATTGATCTTGTTGTGTGAAAGAAGGTTGAACAAGGTTGAACCCCATGTGATGTGTGGTTTGCTGACCAACCAGACATGGAAATGGATAGTAAGGGTTATATATCGAGGGTGGGATAAATGCGGGTTGCATTACATAATATGTGCATGTAGCAATGACTTGTGCCATTTGTGGTGTAGGAACCACTTCCATCCGGCTAACGTTCGAATAAGTAGGACTATAGGATCCATACTGTAATTGACCAACTAGTGGGGTTAGTACCGAGGGAAGGGGTACTGACACAGGTGGTATGGGTGAGTATTGCAGAGCCATATTGAATGGCGATGGAGTAGTAGGAGGAACCTTTCCTAAGTGGGAAATGGACCCAATAAGCCCATATGTTGAGTGTGATGAGCCCACAAATGTACGATCCAGTGATCGTTGGTTAGATATCATAGAGGAACCTGCGTTAGAAAGTTGATAATCTCGACGTTTCGAGCCACAAAGTAGGGATCATCATCAGGAGAAAAGTGTCTCGGGGAATTAGAGAGGATAGTGTAAAGGTATATAGATTGTGCATAGATCATATCGAAATGCTAGGCTTTCAGAATAGACTCTTCCTTGCTTTGTGGCATGGTGTATTTTGATTTTACATAATGTTTGGTATCTATTCCATTCATGGATATGGTCTACAATGTGGGTAGATGTATTTTTCTGAAACTCCATGTGAATTTCGAGACCAAGGTCATGGCGAATAGGGATATGAAAGTAAGTGAGAAATGCGATGGACAATGTTGAAAAGGTGGCATGGGTTGATATCGGTAAGTTCATGTACCATTTGGATGCCTTTCCAGTGAGGGTACGCTGAAAGAGGTGAAGTCTCAAAATATTCCACTATGCTATTTGAAGAACATCACAGATGGAAGGACATGACATGGTTGGCGGGATAATCCCTTACTTCCATTCTAATTTAGGAATATCGGATGGGATTTTATCCATCATAGATGGCTAGGTTGGATCATGTGCAATGGGGTCATTGAACAATTTGGCCAAATTAGGGAGATTTAGACTAGACATGAAAGGTAGGGTAGGAGGATTGGGTCTTTCCATTATATACTGTGTGTGGTTTCTATGAGGGGTAGATCGGCGTGGTGTTGAAAAAAATGAGTGACCACCTATGAGAGAGGAGAGTTCAAAGTGGTCCAAAGGGTCTCAAAGAGGAGAAGCCAAAGTATAACCTATTCTAAGAGGAGGAGGAGTAAATGTATCTAGATTCTCTCGAAGGGGGGGAAGATGATCCTCTTACGTTGGTGGAGGTATACGGATTTACACTTCCTCCTAGAGGAGAAAATGAGTCGATCAAGGAGGGTCCTTGTCTAGATGATCCTATCAAGGTGGTGACTCTCTAGGTAGGGGTTTAGTAAAAATATCAGCTATTTGTTCCTTTGTGTCAACATACTCCAGTTTGACATTCTTTTGTGACACTTTCTCTCTTAAAAAGTGATATTTGATTGGAATATGTTTTGTTTTGGAGTGCATGACAAGATTTTTGGATATGTTAATGTCACTTATATTGTCACAATATATAACTATGGGATCTTCATATTTTACAAGTAAATATTCCAATGTTTGTTTCATCTAGATGACTTGTGTTCAACAAGATGAAGCCGCAATATACTCAGCTTCTGCTGTAGATAGTGAAATGGAAGACTTCTTTTTGCTTAGCCATGATACCAAGCAATTTCCTAAGTAAAATGCAGCTCCACTAGTGCTTTTTCTGTCATCAATACTTCCTGCCCAATTTGCATCTGCGAATTCTTTTAGAGATAATTTATTGTTCTTTGGATACCATAGTCCATAATCCATAATACCTTTTAGATATATGAGGATTCTTTTTACTGCAGCTACATGTGTTTCTTTTGGTGCTGACTGAAATCTGGCAACCAAACCTACAACCTACATTACATCTGGTCTTGTAATTGTTACATATAATAAGCTACCAATCATTGACCTGTACATGGTATGATCTACTTCTAAGGATTCATCATTTTTGATTAATTTACAGCCAGCAACCATAGCAGTACTAACAGGTTTGGATTCTTCCATTTTGAATTTTTTCAACATCTCTTTGATATACTTAGTTTGAGAGATGAAGATCCCTTTTTCTGATTGAGATAATTGTAAACCTAGAAAGAATGTTAGTTCCCACAACATTGACATTTCAAATTACTTCTTCATTTCTGAAGCAAAGTTTACAGTCAAAATTTGTAGATCACTTCCAAATATGATATCATCTACGTAGACTACAACGATGACCATATTTTTATTTTCAATTTTTATGTACAAATTACTGTCAGTAGCCCCTCTTTTATATCCTTGTTGTTTTAAATATTTGTCAAGTCTTGAAAACCATGCCCTTGGGGCTTGTTTAATACCATAGAGTGCCTTCTTAAGTTTGCAAACATAATCTTTATTTTCTGATAAGGGAAAACCTTCAGGCTGCTCTACATATAGTTCTTCTTCAAGTTATCCATTAAGAAATGCATATTTTACATCCATTTGATACACTTTGAAGTCCTTGTAGCATGCAAAAGCTAAGAACATTCTAATGGCTTCAAGTCTTTCCACAGGTGCAAAATTTTCTTCAAAATCAACACCTTCCACTTGAGCATATCCTTTGCATACTAATATGGCCTTGTTCCTCATCACATGACCATCCTCATTGAACTTGTTTTTAAAAATCCATTTGGTCCGTATGACATTCATGTCCTAGGTCTTGGGACAAGTTCCCAGGTTTGGCTCTTTTCTATTTGATGAAGTTCTTCATTACTAGCATTGATCCAATCCTCACTTTTGCAATATTCTTTAAAATTTTTAGGTTCTACTATCTAAAGCAATGCTTGTTCTTCACCATAAAACAATATTCTCCTTGTTTGAACTCCTGAATTTTTGTCACCAATAATTTGACTTTCTAGATGATTCTTTTGAACTCGTCTGGATGGTGTTTTTGTGTCTGATCTGGGGGAGTCTTCATTCTCTTCTTTTTATTCTTTTCCTCTTCAAGATTACCTTCTTCTTGTGAACTTTCTTCTTTTTCTTCATCATCAGTTTCTTCAATATCCACATTTTCTTGGATTTGTATTCTTCTTGGTTTAGTTTCATCTATAGTTACATTTGCACTTTCTATGATCTTGTGCAACCTTAGATTATAACATATGTATGCTATTTTGGTAGAAGAATATACAAGAAATATTCCTTCATTTGTTCTAGAATCAAACTTCCCTAGATTATCACCATCTCTTTTTATGTAGCATTTACTTCCAAAAACTCTAAAGTATTTAACTGTAGCTGGTATTCCAAACCATAGCTCATAAGGATTTTTGTCACTATTTACTCCGAGTTGTCCTCTATTTTGTACATAGAAAGTTGTATATACTGCTTCTCTCCAATAGCCATCCGGAAGTTTTGCTTCATTTAGCATAGTTCTAGATGCTTCTTGAACAATCTTGTTTTTCCTCTCGGCCACTCCATTTTGTTGAGGAGTTCTAGGAGCTGAAAACTTCCTTTTGATTCCATGATTTTTACAAAACTCATTGAATTCATTTGAGGTGAACTCACCACCATTGTATGATCTTAGACATTTAATCTTGAGATTTGCTTCATTTTCAATAAGTGCTTTGAAGGATTTGAACTTCATGAAAAATTCTGAATTTTCTTTAAGAAATGCCATCCAAGTCATCCTAGTATAATCATCAATAAGTAACATGAAGTAAGACCCACCTTAAAGGATTTTAGTCCTTGTAGGCCCACAAAGATCAGTATGAATTATTTCTAATGGATGAGAAGTTGTATGCTCTTTGACCCTGAAGTTTTTTTTGTTTGCTTCCCATGAAGACAGTGTTTACAGACATGGTTTGGTGGTTTTATGATCCTTGGTAAATTTTTTACAGCCCCCTTCTTACTAACTTTTACAAGATTTTCAAAGTTCAAATGTCCCATCCTTCTATGCCATAGCAAGCTTTCATCAATTTGACTCATGTGGCATTGTTCTTCATTTTCTAAGATATACACATTCCTTGGAGTTCTCACAACAGTCCCAACATCCCGAGTCCTTATTTCTGATTTCACACTTCTTGGAATCAAATATACATATGTGTCCTTGATCACATGTTTGGATTACACTTAAAAGATTTGGTTTCAAATTTTTTACTAGTAGAACATTTTCAGCTTTCATCTTGTCTCTAAGAGCCACTGTACCTTTCCCAATTATTTTAGAGGATATTTTATCTCCAAAAGTGACTTTTCCTTTCTATTTTTTTTTTAGACTTATAAATTTCTATGGTTGTCCTGTCATATGTTTTGAACATCCACTATCTACATGCCATATATTTTGTTTTTCTGTTACACATAGAGCTATTGAACATTTCAAATCTTCCTTTTTCTTCCAAACCTTGTTTTCTCCATTGTCCTGGGGTTTTGTGGTATCATTCTTCATAGGTATCACCAGTTTACAATTTCTAGCTATATGTCCTAGGTTACCACATTTGTAGCATTCTATACTACAACTTTGAAGGGGAGCAAAAGAGTTGTAGCTTCTTCCTTTTGGGTTAATTCTAGTTCCATTCTTCTTATACAATATAGAATGTGATGTAAGACCTTTCCCAATAGGAGCATTTAATTTACAATTTCTATATATATGTCCAAAGTTGTTACAGGCATACCAATTTCCCAAAAAGAGTTGTTGATGTTTACTTGGCACATTATCTGTCCTTCCTTGAAGGTGAGCAATTTTTTGACTGTGATCCTTTACAACTGGTTTCATAAGTGCATCAACATAACTCTTTTTATTTCCTTCTTTGTTTATGAAGGAGGATTGTTCTGACTTCTTTCCTTTGTCATAACCTAGTCCAGTTTTATTGCTGAATGATCTTTGACAACTTAGGATGTCATCTAGAACTTTTGAGTTGCCCTTAAATTTTGATTGAAATGAATCTTCATAGGTCTTCTTTCTAAACATGCTTAATTCAACTTTGAGTTTTTCTAATTTTTCTTCTTGTTTCCTGAGCTGTTGTTCTAGAATCTAGATTGTCCTTTTCTTCATAATTTTTCTGAAGCTAACTTTTTAAGTTAATAACAAATCCTTCTAATTCTTCAACATCACTTTTAAGTTTTGCTTTGAAATATGTACGCCTTATTCATCTTCTTTATGTTCTACTCCCATGAATAGAACTTCTACTTCTTCATCTTCACTGGACTCACTGTCATCCATGGAATAAAAGGTCTTCTTTTTGTTTTTCTTAAATTTTTTTTTCTTGAAGTTATCAGGGCACTCACTTTCTTCTTCTTGTTTGAGATAAGGACATTTGGTAGCGAAGTGACCAATTCTTCCACAGTTAAAAAATTTCAAAGGCAATTTCCCTTCAAACTTACCAATACCTCTCTTAAGATTTTTAACCAGAAGTGATTCTTCATCGTAATATCTTGATTTTGACCCCATTGCATTAAAATGTAAATGATGTAAATATGCTAGTTTGAATTCCTAGTGCGGAGCTCAAGGCCAAGGCCTGACTAGTGAACGTTTAGGCATGTATGATGTTTATATTTCATTTGGATCGTTTAGTTGGATTTTATGCCGACTTAGAGTATATGTAAATATTATGTGCTTACATAATAAAATGGTCCAACAATGGCTGTGTAAGGAGCACCAAAGGGGCTATGATTCCACCAGAGAGGAAGAGGAAGGGGGCCTATGGGAAACCAAATCCTATGTTGCCATGTGTCAACCTTAAAACTCACACCTAAATTCTGTCATGTGTTGAAAATAAGCCAAATATATCCCTTTTTGACCTTTTTCCAATCATTAGTGCATGTGTGTGGTTGGTGGGAAAGTCATCTCATGTAGTTATTGTAGCATGGGACTGACTGCACTTTTGTGATAGTTCTGTCATGACAGAAGTCAATTTGCAGCTTTTAGGAGTCCTTTCCCTACTGCCATAAGTTATGTCAGTTGTCTTGTCACCATTTTCTCATATCATTTGGAGTCAACCCTCATTTGTCTCATTCTTTCATGCAGGTTTAGATGTGGCATATCTCTCCATTGCTGTCCATGAACTTACCATGCTGTTTTGAACCCATAAATTCGAATTTGGAGACCATGTTGCAGATTGGGAAGTGGGTTTTGTTGGATGTAGGTGAGCAGAGAGGTTGTGCAAGCTAGGAACCCTTACCCTTGAGTTCTGCTGCTCGTAGGTGCTTGAGAAGCCACAGATTGAGGTTAAGTGAGGCCCTTGTAGATCTCTGTATGAGAATTTGACTAATCATATAGAGCATAATGGGTTGTGGGATGAGAGATAGAAGCCCGTAGGTGTTTCCTTTGCCCCGGTGGCCTCATAGCCCAGCTTGGGGGTGGCCTCTCAGCAACAGAAATAGTATATGCTGGACAAAGTGCCTATGGTTGGGTGGAAAAGCGCTCTTACACAACTATTTCCTTGGATCTGCATTTATTAAAGATAAGTATTCTCATGTATTGAATCTGAATGTTTTATTTGATGTCTGTAATGTTTATGCTTGTATTTTCATATTAGATGTGTGTGGATAGATTTGAATTCCGCTATGCATGTTTATTTATGTTTTGCACACATTCTGTTTGTTGAAAAAAGTATTATGCACTTGGGGCGAAATTTGAAAGCCCAATTTTGGCCAACGTCCCCTCTCGATGGTCGGATTGGGTGAGGGGGACGTTACATTCATCATCAACATATTCTGCTTGAGATTTCTTATCTATTTTTAATGCTTTAAAATACGCTTCCTTCTTTTGAGAATTGTCTTTCCCAACCCTCATTTCATAAGCTATACGAATTCCATATAGCTCATCCATGGTGAGTTTGTCAATATTTTTTCTATCTTCTAGTGTGGAAATCTTCAGATTGTAAATCATTGCAAGTGATCTTAGTACTTTTTCAACTATTTCTTTTCCTTCTAATTCTTCTCCTAGCCCTTGAATTGCATTCACAATTTCATAAATTCTCTCAAAGTATTCTGAAATGTTTTTTTCTTCCTTCATTTTTAGACTTTCAAATTGGGTTTTAAAAGTCTGGAGTTTTTCCCTTTTTACCTTGGTGTCTCCTTCATAGATGGTCTGCAATTTGTCTGTCACGTACCCACCCATTCAACCAATGCAAGGCATGGTACATGATGCCAAATTCAGGGCTTTCACCAGATCTCAGCCCATTAGTTAGATTCATATAAATAAAATATGAATGTGCAGATGTAAAACAAATCAATTATGCACAACAGAATTAAAAACAACATCCACACACGCTTCATGCTCATCCAGCATATCAAAAAAACATTTGCAGAAGTAAATACATAGACATAAAAGCACTTATCTTCATCTTGCAACTGCCCCAAGCAACTAACTATGTCGCTGCAACGTTCCACCCAACCATAGGCTCTTCGACAGCTTATACTGAGTCCGTCCGAAGGCCACCCCCGAGCTGGGCATGATTCTCACAAGGAAAGGGAACATTCCAGCTCACATGCAGTCTAATAACCATTTTGTCTCAGCCAAGCCAGTTCAATTGGGTTTATCAGGCTACACTTGAACAATGGATGCTTGTTCTCAAGCTCAAGCCAGAACAATGGATTACCCATTACCCATACCCCAACATGCTCTTTGTTCTCACAGCAAAATGATCACTGACAAGGTTACACATTTACAATAGAGGTGTTCACAAAACAGGGTCCACATTGGTTCTCCCAACTCGTGGTTCACCCAAACGAACTATGGAATTTCGATTTCAACCCCAGGGAGCAAAACCGATTTCTCTCCACTGGTTAGGATCATTCCCAATCGCCTAAACAACCTCCAGGAAGACTCCCTAACTTTTTGTTTTCTTCCCCACTGGTAATCAATACAAAAATTCCCCTTCCCAGGTAAGAAGATGAAGGGAAAAACCAGAAAACCATGGAGGAAAACGCCCAGGCAGCTAGAGCTGCATGAGGAAGCTAGACTGATGGTTGCATAATGGCTTAGGGAGCAATTTTGTGGCTCTATTCTTGCCCAAGGAGACCAACCCGATTTTCCATGAAGGGTGGCTTGCCCATACCCGATTTTGGACAGCCATACCTCCCCATTCCCAAGGCATTAACTTCCCCATCCAACTCTTGGGAGAAATCAATGGTTGGGTACAAAAGTCAACATGGGTAGTTGAGGGTTTGATGGGTTCTCTCATTGACACTTGGCTTGACTCTATTGGTTCAAGGGTTTGAATGTTTTCCCTCCCAATTCCTTGTGAAATCATGCCCCCATCTCTTTGTTGCATTGCATAGCTAGTTGTGGGTATTTTTTATTAAAATGCATATTACATGATGTTGAAATTCCAATGTGCCTAGCTAGCGCGCAAAGCATATGCATCAATAAATCGATGGCAGGGCCTTGGCCTTGAGCTCCTCACCATGATTTCATAACAATATTACATCAATTACATTTGAATGTAATGGGGTCAATAATGGGGACGTTACATTGTCCCATATTTCCTTTGCCGTCTTACAATTCATCACTTTGGCAAAGACTGTTTTGGGTAATCCTTCTAAGATTGCATTAACATATTTGGCATTGCTTCCAAATTTTTTAATTCCTTCAAGATCTGTAGGAGGGTCTTTGGGATATGTGTACCCTGTTTCTATAGACATTCAAACATCCAAATCAAGAGACATTATATATCTTCTCATCCTAATTCTCTAGAAATCATAATCTTCTCCATTGAATAAAGGAACCTTGGAGGAAACTTTTACTCGCTGATCCATAGTGATAAAATATTTCTCTTCAAGTGTTTAAACTTTTAATGAAGAGCTTGCTCTGATACTAATTGTTGGAATATCAAGCAATCACTGAGAGGGGGGGTGAATCAGTATTAGGCTATCTTTTAAATTTTTGTCACATTTGAAACATAATCAACAAAGAAGATAGAACACATAATTTTATCGTGGAATCCCAATTGGGAAAACCGCCAATACTTTCTATTACTGCAAAATTATATTTACAAATAGTTTGCAAGCACCAACTTGCTGGAGACTTCAATCCCCAAATTTCTCAACTACAACTGAAGGATGCACCAACACTCTGTTTTTTCAACTACAACTGACATGATGCTACAACACCCTTAGCAGGCTGTAACCATGCCTTATCATGTTGGATGCCTTTGCTTTCTCATGTTACTATGCATGGCACTATTTTTAATTGGGAAGACATTATCTTTGAGAATATGGTCCAAGCAATCAAAGATTCTTAGTAGTCATTGAAGTCAAGAAGGAAAAATTTCATATGTATTCATATTTGGTGGATTGTATCGTGACTCTGCATCCCTTTCCCGGTCTCAGATGTAGATGGAATCCTAATGAATCTCCTATTTATGTGTCCTATAAAATTTTGTGGGCCCAAATCATGCAAGGTATTACAAGTAGATCTGTGAAGAGTTCGTTGTTCCCTTGTACAAATTGATATATGAAAAGGAGCTAGATTGCATGTTTGAAGATGCTCTTGCAGTAGTCACTGAATTAGGTGATTTATATCTGACCCATGAAGGCACATAATTGTGTATCTATGGAGGATCAAAAGGTCCATTTTTGTTACCCAAGTATGTCACATATTGTATTATTCTAAAATAAATTGTGAGGCAAACATTTGTGAATGGCATTGTCCATTTCCTGCATAATAACAAGGAAGCTTCCTGGACTCCACTTCCATTGATAGTTAGATCATACACAATGAACAAGGTCACAGATGTACCAGACCTGATAAAGGATTTGGACTCCTTTCAATTTGGAAAGAAGATCTTTGTAATAAATAATAGTCACCAAAAGGTGGCTCTGCATTGTGCATATGTCAAAATACCCTATGAATATGCAGATCAATTTTTGAAGGAGGAAGAAGTATACATATGGGTCCCAAACCTTGTAGAGTTGGACATAATACTTAACAAAAGAAAAGGTGTTAAGGAGGCAAGCTCAAGCAAACCAACAAATGCCTCAACACAAGAAAACTAGGAAGAAGTCGCTAGAAAGAAAGTTGTAGAAGAAGACTTCCTATCTGAAACAAGTAAAATATTGCAGGAGGAAGAGCTAGCCAAAAAGGATAAAGAAGAAAGAAAATCAAAAGAGGAAGTATAAGAACTGAAGAAGAGAATAAAAAAAATAGATAAACTTGCCGCATAGTAAGAAAAGAAAAGTTCCAAGTTAATACAACAACATGAATCAAATTGGCAGGAAGAACTCCAAAAGAAAAAGAAGAAGAAGAAGAAAATTTCAAGAAAGTTGTGGAAGATAAAGGTAAACAAGGAGACGAAGAATTGGGTAATGAAGGACAAGACATTGACATTTATGCTACAACATACACCAAAATGAAAGTGCCACTCACTGGAGGGCATCTTCCTTTCGCTGAGCTAGGCCTCACCCCATTCACCTCGTACAAACAACATGCCATGGCTAAGTTGGAGACCATTGTTTATGACTCCAAGAGAAAGACCATCATGAAATAGATATATAAGAGGCTTAAAATTGCCTCACAACCTGACGTAGTTACAATACAAGACCCAACGTTCACAACATCTGTTGGTGTAGATACAACCTTAGTCAATGAAGATAATGGACACAAATTGATAGAGAACGTAGAAATAAGAAAATATAAATGCTTTAGCTTTGATTCTTTAGTGGGACACCCTTGAAATTCAAAAGGAAGAATCCATGAACACCATTCAAATCTGGAGTTGGAAAAAGATTCACTAAATGTTCATGTAGTGATATTGGAAGGAGAAAAGGAAGATTTGAAGTCCCAATTGGGAGAAATGCGATCAAAGGAAAGTCAAGGGGATCAACAATTAGAATTTATTACTATTGAAAAGCGAGGCTTGCAGGCTAAAGTAGCAGAGCTTTAGTGAGAAAAGGTTTCATTGACAATTACATTGAATGTTCCTCAAGAGAAGAGATAGGGTTTGACACCATTTTATGATTGCACATCTACCCTTCAGGAACAAATGTTCCATTCATAGGATCTTATCATAGAGTATATTTTTGAGGTATATGGAATGGTGGATAGACTCAAGCACATATTCGATACATCTATTGCCACTCAACATAAATTAGGAGATATTCACGACAAAATGAAGAAGATGACTACCTAGAAAAATAAAGCGAAGGAAATCCCTCCCCATTTTCCTAAGAGATCTAAAAATGAATTGAGATTGGATTTTGCAACTCTAGATAGTTGCCAAAATTATGAGAGGAAATTGCAAAGTGATGTAGAAGCCTCTATTTCAAGATGTGAAGGGAAACTTTAGAATATAGACAAAGCCTTTGAAAAGTGCCATTTTTCTTCTCCTAGCCAATTTGAAAATACTGTACCAAGAATTGATCCGAATTTCAGGGTGAATATGGTCTAAATTCGGATGTATAAGTCATAAAAATAATTAAATGGAGAAAGCACCCTCTCCCATTCATCATACAAGCATTAATGAAGAGGCCACCCTCTCCCATCCATGGTTTTGGAGTCTTCCATGCAACCCACAATTTAGAATACACCCATCCTTGGTATTTGGTAGCCCATGGCTTTGTTCCATGATATTGCTTCAAGGCACATTGAAATAATATTATATAAAGGGATTTATGCCTTCTCAATAAAGCAAGATATTACTTTTGGCATCCTACCTTTCTCTTATTTTATTGAGTTATTATTGGGGTATTGGTTTTGAGTGTCTTTCTTATTATAGTTTGATAGGTGAGGCTCAAAGAACCCTCTTTGAGCCTCACCCCTCCATGTGCCATATTTACTCCATGTTTCTCTGTCTAGGATTTTCACAGCCCAGATCTCGCTGATGTGTATTTCTCACAGCTGATCCATAGTCCACTTCAAATTTGAGGCTATCTCTTCTCCTCCTCTCTCATCATTCAAGTATTTCAAGTCTCTCCCCCCAAGATCTGGATCAGTGGTATCAGAGCAAGTACACTCTCCATCAGAACAAGGGTTTGAAGCTTACTGCGGGTTCAAAGATTTTTCTACCCTCAGATCTTCATTCACCATTACAAAGAGAACCATACATGGATCTAATACATCCATTGGTATGCAACATTTTCAATAATTTTACAGGGTTTCCATGTATCCCATGGAGGTTCCACAATCTCTGCAACATCCCATGCTGCTCTACAAACCCTTGGCCCTCTACATTCGACACTCTCACATTTATAAAACTTTAAATAGATTCTGTGAGATCTATAGGACGTTTTAGAGGGTCCATGATATCTCAGTGGAAATATTTTTCCATCATCTGAAATAGATATTTCACGGAATTTCATTTTGTTTCCTGGTTTGTGAGATATGCTTGTTTGAAGTAGAACATGTCTGTACACAATGCGGCCATATGCACAAAAAAATTAAATAAGTGATATAGACTCGAAAGAACGTTTCATAGGTTCTACCATAGCTCATTGGAAATTTGTTTTTGTCAGCTAAAATGGTTATTTTGCAATTTTTCATTTGGATTTTTGGTTTGAGAGATATCATTGAATGAACCAACACATGTCTGTAAAATAATGCGCAAACGTCTCCTGAGATTCAACAAACATTTTCTCACTCCCTGGGCCATCAAAAAGAAAGTATGTTATATGGATGGAAAGGTCTCTTCGAGATCTCAAATGGGTCTTCAACGAATATCAATTTCATCACATGCATCAGAAGCTATGAATGGATTTGCAGCAATACAACAATTGCACCAAAGATCATGAGTTTTTCAATTTTTGGACTTTATTAAATCCTATTGTAATCATGGTTATGGGTTAACGACACAAAACCCATGGTTAGAGGTCAACCATGAAAAACCCATGGTTATGGGGCAACCACACAAAACCCACAGTTATGTATTATAATCATGGTTATGGGTCAACCACACAAAACCCATGGTTATGGGGAAACTACACAAAACCCATAGTTATGTATTATAATCACGGTTATGGGTCAACCACACAAAACCCATGGTTATGGGTCAACCACGCAAAACCCACAATTATGGGTCAACCACACAAAAATCTTCTCTAGAAACAAGCTTGACATTGCCACCATGGTTATTGATTAACCACATAAAACCCACGGTTATGGGTCAACCACACAAAACCCATGGTTATGAGTCAACCACACAAAACTATTCTCTTCATTGGAATCAAGCTTTCCATTTCCACCATGGTTATTGGTCAACCTCGTAAAACCCACAATTATGAGTCAACCACGCAAAACCCATGGTTATGGGTCAACCACACAAAACCCTTCTCTTCATTGGTAACTAGCACATTGTAATCATGGGTATCTTTTTAGCATGAAATGATGGGGACCATCGTTTTCTAAGGGGGGAGGAATGATCCGAATTTTAGGGGGAATATGGTGTAAATTCAGATGTATAAGTCATAAAAGCATTAAATGGAGATGCAACCCTCTCCCATTCATCATAAAAGCATTAATGGAGATTCCACCCTCTCCCATCCATGGTTTTGGAGTCTTCCATGCAGCCCACAGTTTAGAATACACCCATCCATGGTATTTGGTATCCCATGGTTTTGTTCCATGATATGGATTAAAGGAACATTGTAATAATATTATATAAAGAGATTTACGCCTTCTCAATAATGCAAGCTGTTACTTTTGGCACCCTACCTTTCTCTTATTTTATTGAGTTATTATTGGGTTATTGGTTCTAAGTGTATTTCTTAGTATAGTTTGAGAGGTGAGGCTCAAAGAACCCTCTTTGAGCCTCACCCCTCCATGTGGCATATTTAATCTATGTTTCTATTTCTAGGATTTTAACAGCCCAGATCTCGCTGATCCATAGTCCACTTAAGCTTTGAGGCTATCTCTTCTCCTCCTCTCTCGGCATTCAAGTCTTCCAGGTCTTGGCCCCCAAGATCCGAATCAGTGGTATCAGTTCTCAATAAATCAAAATATTACTTTTGGCATCCTACCTTTCTCTTATTTTGTTGAGAAGGCATAAGCCCTTTATATAATACTATTACAATGTGCCTTGAAGCCATACCATTGAACAAAACCATGGGATACCAAATACCATGGATGGATGTATTTTAAACTGTGGGATGCATGGAAGACTCCAAAACCATGGATGGGAGAGGGTGGCCTCTCCATTAATGCTTTTATGATGAATGAGAAAGGGTGGCCTCTCCATTTAATGCTTTTATGACTTATACATCCGAATTTAGACCATATTCTCTCTAAAATTCGGATCAAGAACATAGATTGATTGAATTGAGAACTATTAAGGATGAATATATATTTTCCATTTGTAATTTGAAAAATATTACTCCATAAGACTTGTAAGAACGTATTGGACAAGCAGTGTTGAAAACAAAGTACTTGGCTAATGGACATAGTACAACGACCAAATCCCTTAATGCACTGGTCAAAGACTTATCTTTTCATGAAGTGGATTTAAGCTTATTAGAGACACAACTGTTAAATGTTATATCTTATGAAAGTGGCCTTTGGAATGAATATATACAAACTCAAGAGGGCGCCCCACTCTCGCGATGTAATAATTTTATTTTCTTTTTGTATTTTTGTCCCCTTTATTTAAGTTGTAGCTAAAATATGACATAGGTCCTGGAAGGAAAAGGGTTGTAACTAAATCAAGGTGAACTGAAAAGTCACCTAGGGGGCTTGAGTAGAAAGGATAAATATAGGAAACGAGGGAAAAAAGGGGCTTTGAGGAAGATTTTGCTGAAACTCATATGTAAGAACTATTTCTGATAATGAATAGGGCAATTTTATGGGTGGAAGATTGCAATGGAGACTATGTCAAAATGTGTGGATGAATGCAAGGAACTGATTTTCTCCTTTTGTCTATTAAAATGCAGTAAGATTGTTCTTGTTTATGTTGGCTTATTCTAATGGTTTATGGATTATTTTAGTGCATATGCAAGTGAACACAATTTTCTTTTCCTTCTATGAGCAATGGAAGTGATGAATGCTAATACTCAAGTTATCTAATGTGCTAATTTTATCTAGCAACTATTAAATGTGTTTCGTATTCAGTATTTATCTCATGTGGAAGTGCATCATGCGGTTTCTTTTTTTTTCTCCCTTTTATTCTCACTCCTTGCAAGGATAGTTTAGTTTAATAGAATATTGCATTTAATTAGGGCATTCACTTGGGTGACCAATTGTAAGGGAAGTGATAAGATGGGAGGTAAGAACCCGTGCATCATTGTGTGAGGCATCTTCCTATCGATTAAACAAGTATAATTTAGTGAGCATAAACCTTTGCATTTAGGTTTGGTAGCTTGCATTTCATTTAATACCAATTCAAATCCTAAACGGTGGGTCAGGCCGCATTCAACAAATTCATCCAAGACAATCTTGAATGGTTATTGTACCATAAGCCAGACATGTTCACTATTCCAAACAGTGAAGGGTATACTTGGTACCTTTTCACCCTACTGTCGAGGCAAGTATTTTTCCAGGAATCAACAGGTTAGTCGATCTTTCCTCAAGCATATTGCTCTGATTAGGGGAACCGTGGATAATGGATGCTTTCCACATCTTGGATAATTTTCTCATTTAGATTAGAATGGAGAATGTTCGATAGAATTTTTCTCAAACACATTGATGCATAGAGAGGGCCCAAAAGAAGGGTCACTCCTTCTTGCATGGTATTCTCATGTAATTGGGAAATGAAGAAGTCTTGGCTTTCACATCGTGTATAATATTTTTCGCATAATTGAAATCTATGTAAATTAATGACTAACACATCCTCTTTAATAGTTTTTGCATAAGAAATATTCCACCTAGTTTTATGATACCTCCATCTGCAATCATTACTTGAAATTCAAGTGTTGGATATACAAAGAAATTGAGAAGTTTGGCTAATTTACAATTAATGAATTAATGGGTACTTCCAAAATCAACCACCACCGTTACCTTTTTCTTTTTGATATATCCTTCTATCCTAAGAGAGGGGTGCTAATTCAAACCAATACATGGAAATATATGGTTGGATTAGTATCTTCTAGATTAAACTCTTAAGATTATTATGGTTCTAGATCATCTTCATCTTCACAGGCTATGTAGAATAATTTCTACTGTACTTGCTATCACAATTGAAACATAGTCCCTTTTCTCTTTTTCCTCAAATTGATGAGGTTTCAACCTTGTAGGTTTATTATGGTTGGGGGAGGTTAACACTTCCCTCTCTATAGGTGTTAGTAGGTGTTAGTAGTATGCCTTCTAGTAGCCATATTTTTAGTTTCAACTTTCCTTGCCAAACTAAAAGCATTCACCAATGATTTAGGTTCAAAGATACATACCTCATGTTGAATTCTCTCCTTTAGAGTTCCCATAAAGATATCCAAAAAAATATCCTTAGGAATGTTCTTCACTCCAAGACTCAACTTCAGAAACTGCTTAATGTGCTATGCAACTAGACTTTTTTGCTTGAGATTTATTAATTGGCTAAAGAAGGTGTCACTATTAATATCCCATAATGTGTTATCAATTCTTCTATAAAATAGACAAAGAGATAATAGAGTCCTTTTTATGGTCACAAAACCATTGGTACTAGATAAAATGACCAGGTTCTAAATATAAGGATGCAATAGTTACCTTTTGTAAAGCTGGAACTTGGAGTAGATCAAAGAATTGCTCCATCTGGAATATCCATGTTATTGGATGATTGCCATCAAACTTTCTCATATTAATCAAGTGGGAATGAATTAGTTCCTTGGTTTAGAGTTGAACCCATGATGATGTGATGAATGGTCAAATGTCAAGGACTCAAACTGGAGCAACAATTTAAGAACCAAAATCCATATTAAACAAATAATAATATAAAATTGACAAGATGATAAAATATTACAATGAGGCTCGCCTTTTATAGGGCTTGAGCATGCACAGTGAAGGGTTACACCCTTTCACCTTAATAATTAATAATGTATTGTCTATAACTAATATATCATTTTAATATTCATAACATTGCCACTCCCTTTAAAGGAGCTTTTTCCTCAAAGCGATGTTAGTGAAGTTTGTAGTTGTCGAAACTGTTATGGTTCCCATGTTGCGTCTTCTTCATGAAGGTTTTTCCATTTTATAAGATACTCTTTAATTAATCGTGTTATTAATCTCTTCTCTTTGGTATAAATGATAGATTCTGGTTCGAAAATGATTCTTCCTTCATCATCTAACTAGGGAAGTAGTGTTTGTGCCTTCTGGTGTTGACATATCACCCTTTTCAAGCATGAAACATGAAAAACATTGCGGATATGACTTGTAATTGGAAATTCCAACGCATATGCCACATGGATAATCTTCTTATTGATTTGATATGGGCCATCAAATTGTGGAGCCAATTTATTCTTTCTGCCTTGTTTAAGTGATAACTGCTTATAGGGTTGTAGTCTTACAAATACTCAATCTCCAACTTCAAATTCCCATTCTGTGTGGGGTCAATCTGCTTGTTGTCTCATTCTATTCTTGGCAGTATTCGGATTCTCTTTAAGTATTTGGACAACCTTTTGGTTTTCTTCTAAATGGTCATTTATTGATGCGACCCTTGCTTGGTTGGTAATGAGATCCTTCCATTTTGGGAGTTCATATCCATATAGGGATTGAAATGGTGTCATTCTCACGGATGTATTATAAGTATAATTATACCACCATTCCGCAAGATGTAGCCATTGGAACCATTTATTTTGCTGATCGGTTACAAAGCAATGGAGGTAGGTTTCTAAGCATTTATTGACGAATTATGTCTTCCCATCTGTTTGGTGTGATAAGCTGAACTCATGTTCAGTGACGTCCCAATTTGCTTGCAAAACTCTCTCCAAAATTTCCCTTTAAACTTGGCATCCCTATTACTTACGATAATCTTGGGAAAAATATGTAACTTGTAGACATTTTTACATAAATCTTCAGTTGTTTCTTTTGCAGAATTAGTTTTCTTCACTCCTACAAAATGCGCATATTTGGTTAGATTGTCTACTACTACTAGTATTTTGTCTTTTCCATCTAATATGGTTAAACCTTCAATGAAATCCATTGAAATTTCCTCCCATTTCTGATTTGGGATATGTAATGGATGTAGTAACCCCGGACTTGAGATATTCTCAGTTTTATTTCTTTGACAAATGTCACATTCTACAACATACTTGTGAATGTCGGCATTCATACCCTTCCAAAAGGATGACTGCCTTGCATTATAATCGGTTTTAAAAAATCCTACATGTCCAGCGACTGGGAAGTCATGTGACTCTTTAAGCACCTTGGTCTTAAAACTGGAGTTGGAACTTAAGTAAATTTGTCCCTTGTACCATAAGAGGTCATTCTTCCATGCAAACTTCAGATACTGATTTATGTCGTTAATTATGGACCAAACCTCTGGATTTTTGGCATATTCCGTTCGAATTTCGTCCAAAAATTCTGGGATCACTAATGACACGGCATAGACTTGTACCTCCTCATCTCTTCTTGATAGGGCATCGGCTACTACGTTGTCCTTCCCCTTTTATGTAGGATATCCATATCGAAGGTAGAGATTTTATCTATCCACTTTTGTTGTTCAGTCATTAATGTCTTTTGTTGTAATATGTGTTGTAAACTGTTATGATTTGTTTGGATCATG
Source organism: Larix kaempferi (assembly GCA_027924585.1). Classification (NCBI taxonomy): domain Eukaryota; kingdom Viridiplantae; phylum Streptophyta; class Pinopsida; order Pinales; family Pinaceae; genus Larix; species Larix kaempferi. The sequence continues at coordinate 5,071,926 of BSBM01000712.1, read as the reverse complement.
AATTTGCTTCCTAATAGGTATTGTCGCCATTTAATTAGTGTATGCATGATGGAAAGCATTTCCTTATTGAAAGTAGATTATAGGTATTCTCTTTTGTTCAAATTCCTGCTTTCAAAAGCAATTGGATGACCCTCTTGAATTAACACAACTCCTATCCCAAACATTAAAGCATCGCATTCAATTACAAATGGTTTTGAAAAATCAGGTGTTGCTAGAACAAGAGTTGAAGATATAATTTGTTTCAATGTATCAAAACATTTTATTAATGCTTCATCATAACAGTGAAAAGAATTCTTTTTTAGGAGGTTTGTTAGTGGAGTAATTACGTGTGCATAGTTCCTAATGAACCTTTGATAGTAACATGTTAATCCCAAAAATCCTCTCAATTTTGAAACATTCTATGGTTGGGGCCACTCCTTCATTGCTTGGATCTTCCTTGGGTCCACCTTGACTCCTTCCCTTGAGATGATATGAACGAGATACTCTACTTCTTTCTTTCCAAATGTGTAATTTGACCATTTTGCATAGAATTGGTTCTCCTCCAGAAGAGATAGAACCTTCTCCATATGTTTCAAATGTTCCTTCTAAGTCTTGGGAATTTGCGGAAGGGGAGGGAAAGCAGATCGACCAAGGGGGATTGTGTAGAATGGATGTAGACAGAGGGAATGTGTTGGCTTGCGGGTGGAGGGAAGGGCACGTGAAAGAGGAGGAGAGGTGGCATAGAGAGGGAGAGAAGGTGGAGGATGCCGGGACTATGTAGGAAGGAGTGAGCTGCAGCACAGGGGAAGAGAGGAAAAGTTGGACGCGGGAGCAGGGAGGACGAGATGTGGAGGGAGTGGGCGTGGTCAGGGTGAGGGATGGAGCGAAGGCGTGGCATGGTGCTAGACGATGTGGGAATAGGAATCAAGGAATGGGGTGTGAGGAAGCGTTTGGTAGGATGAAGGGAGGGTAGAGGAGGGCGCGTAGGGAGGAGCGCGGGAGGGAAGGGAGATGGGTAGATGTGGAGAGGGAGATGGAAGACATAAATGTGGTGGGGAAGCTGCGGGCCGGGGAGGAGCGACCAGAGGGAACAACGCGGGGGAGGGGGTGGTGCGGGAGAATGCATGCGGTAGCTAGGAGCCTGAACAAAAGGGAGGAGTGAGCAGGTGAGAATGGAATGAGAGTGTAGGGAGATATGGCAGAAAGTGGAGCCGTGGACTGAGAGTGAAGTGAGCTGCGTGTGAGTGCAACAATATTTTTTTTGTTGGAGGGGAAAGGTCAAAGGCCTGTAGCTCAGAGAAACCCTGAATTTATTAAAGAAGATCTAAATTTGATGACCACAGACCATATCAAGCAACAATCGCTATGATACCAAATAGAGAAACAATCTAGGACTCCAAATCCATATTAAACAAATAATAATATAAAATTGACAAGATGATAAAATATTAAAATGAGGTTCGCCTTTTATAGGGCTTGAGAATGCACAGTGAAGGGTTACACCCTTTCACCTTAATAATTAATAATGTATTGTCTATAACTAATATATCAATTTAATATTCATAAACCAAACCTCTTATTCTCTAACTATTTTTCAATTTTCTCAATATGTAATTGGGACAAGTCCCTCTTGTTCTGTTCTCCTCTTCTTTATGGTATGAATTATGTGGATTATCAAGCCTCATCACATTCAAAATTTCATTTCTCATAACTTTGATATCCTCTTTTTTGACCATCTCCTCGAGGCCCTATTTGCTATCCATATCCTTGAGATCCTGTTTTCTATCCATCTCCCAAAGATCCTTTTTGTTGGCTATCTCCTTGAGATCCTCTTTACTATCCATCTCCTCGAGATCCTCTTTATTGGCCATATTTTCAAGATCATTTTCAACTCTTTTTATATATCACTTTTATGGTTTAACAATTGAAAAGGTTTCACTAAATTATCATTCAATTCCTTCAATTTTAGCAGCTCATGTCTCATTTCTTCATTTTCTTATTGAGTCATGGTTGACATTTCAAGAGGTTCAATGGTTGCATAATTTTTTTCAACACCTATTTCCATTTGATCCCAATGATATTTGTTGGGCTTTGGAATTTTCTTGTATAATGATGTTATTTACATTAATTTCCCATCATATCTACCATAATTTAGTACATCTATGTTCAATAAGGCTATCTCTACTTTATTTTATTACTAAAAACTCTTAAACGTAAAGAAAGCCCGATCTACTTCTTTTTGATGTATTATGGTCCATACAACCCTCATTTCGGTACTTCATATGACCTTTTATTCAGCCTTCTTCCGGTCTGAAGTTTCGCACTGGGTTTAATGACATGTTTCTTATTGGTTTATTAAGTTTGGTTTGCCTTTGTCTTTTGGCTCTTGTTGATCTCGTAATATATTCATCATTCGATTCTTTCAAGTCCTGTTGATCCTGCAAGTGCAAATAAAAAAGCATGATGATGATCTTTGGAATATTTTAAATCTCAAATAAATGAATAACTGAAAAGATATTGTATTAGCATATTCATTGTCTTTTTAAAATTATTTCAAATTAAAATCATATATTAATAAAGGTCATTCAGATCATAAAAACCACTTATATAATAATTAAGCCATGGTGGAAAAATGCGTTGACTTCTTCCATAATTCCTCATGTGATATGTTTTTATGCCATGGTTTGTTTTATTAATCATATGTCATGATTTTATGATTTCTAACATAATGTATTTGTGTACCCGGGATATAAGGAGGATGCGTTCAAGCTTAGACGAACCAACGTAAGAGTTTTAGAAGGCAAGCTCACATGCAAAGAAGGAAAATCATGATTCTACAACAAATAAAGCCCAGCAAATCAGCAACTCAGCACCCAGCTATCAATGTGGCCAACAACCCAGCGGAAATTCAACCCAGAAATCAGATTTATGAACTAATTTTCGTTACGGGCCATTCGGACGCTCATTCAGACCGTCATTCACACCTCCAAAATCATTGGCTCGGGTAATTAGAGGCATTAATGGCAAAAATAGAAAACGTAGGTGTTGTTCGTGGTGGTCCTCTCATGCTTCTCCACCTATCAGATCTCACCTAGAACCGTTCAGATGTGAGCATCTTGCAAAATCGTAAATTCTGTCAAAAACGTGTTTTCAATTGACAACAAATTTTGGGCTGGATTTGTGGGAAAATGAAGGAGAAATTGGAAATTTTGAAACATGGGTTTTGTGCAGAATAGGCCCATTCAGGTCATCATAAGGAAGTTTGCCAAATTTCAAAGCCATTTGAAAGAAGTTCGTGGTTCTCTGAAACCGACTTGCCCAGAAAACGTGGTTGGCCGTTTTCTAAATTTAGAAATTTGGTTTAACAGCTCAGGAGCTTGGGGATTCGGTTCTATCCTTCCCCACTGGCATTTTTATGTATAAATAGAGCCCATTGGGCTAAGAAATGAATTTCATTTTGGCTCTGTGTTTTTATAATAAGAATTCTACTTTGTTCTTGGGTTAAACTTGTTTTTATGATCTGGTGATGGAGTAATTCGTGGAATCAACCTCTGCTCCTGAGAGGGCCCCTCGGAAGTAGATGGCTTTTACGTTTTTCCTCTGTGAGTTCAACTAAGTACCGTGTGTTATGTTCTTACTATGTGTAAATGTTTTTCTTTCCTTGTATATGCTAAGAACGTTCTTGTCTATTTTGATTGCATAAATGTTTAATTATGTCCATGCGTGCTGTGTTAAATGAGCTCACCGCAAATAGATAGGGAGAGATCTCTGTTTAAGTGTATTTTGTAGATGGTGTTTATTTTATTTCATAGGTAGCATTTCAATTCATTTCATACAGTAGTTTTTTAGTTTGCTTTGCACAATAGTGTTATTGCTTTCAGCATAGGTTAGGGTTCGAATTTAGTTTTTTGCTCATGTCTTTAAATTCATTGTTATTTCATGCACCTTGGATCCAAGAACTAGTTTCATTGCTGTAGCTTCCATGGATTAGAAAGAATTGCATTTTCGATTTCTTTGAGTTAACTAATGATAGAAATTAGTCTTTGGGTTGAATGCAATTAGTTAGTCTTCTTTTGCATAGAACATAAAGCTATAATTTGTTCAATAGTTGTAATTCAAATACAAATAGTGTAGTTGCTTCTCCATTCACATTACAACAATATTTAATTTGCTTAATAGTTTTTGCTTCAAATGTTGGCAGTGTAGTTGCTTTTTGATTTGCAAATACCGTAGTCTCCCATTTGCTTTCATACTTAAGATTTAGATGAGTTTTAACTTGTTTACAATGTTTCCATAGACCTTGTTTATTTCAGTTTTCCTTATTTCTGAAGTAGTCCAATATTTCTTTTCAAGTTTTCTTTCAAATTTATAATTATCCTTTCATTCTTGTTTTGCATAGCATCCTATTATCCCAAAATTTATTAGTTTTATTCTTTCAAGTCATTCCATTCTAATAGACATGATAGACTAGGAACTAGTTCCAATCCAAGTTTACTAAGTTCATTTGCATTAGTTTTTAGAGTTTGATGATTACAAGTTCACATAGCTTAGTTAGAGTATAGGTTTACTTTTCAAGTTATAGATCAGTTTTATTACATTTTCATAGTTATCTTAGATCATAGTTTGATTTGTAGTAAGATCTCTTGTAGTTCATGTTTCATAAATTAGTTGAAATAATTTGAGATTAATAGGCATGTGCATGAGTTAGATCAACATTTTAAAGAAGTCATCAGAAGTTGAGTAACTTAGATTTTGTACTTCTCAAGATTGTCAAAATAGTGTTTCATTTCAAATATCATAGTTAGTTGTCATTTTCTTATGGATCAACAGTAAGTTACAATGTTTAAGATTGATTGTAATTAGTCTATCTTTAGTTTTCACATCTTTGTAGAAGTCAAGTTAGATTTATTTTCATTTTGCATTTCTTTAGCTTTCGTAAGTCATTTAGATCCAGTAGTTCTTCAAGATGATTGGAACTAGGTAGTTTGCTTATCATTCATTGTTGTTAGTGCATGCACAAATCTTAGATCAGTATTTCATCTTGTTTCGTAGTCTTATAGGTTGTTGAAGTTGAATCTCATAGGTTGCTTAACTAGTTTTTTTTCTTAAGAATAGTAAGTTTCTTGCTTTTCGTAGTTAGTTGGAAAACTGAGTTGTTTCCTAGATTAGGACTTTGTTAGTCTTTGCTTCTTTATAATAGCTTGTTTTTATTAAGTCTTGTTTTAGTACTGTCTTTTGTTTCAATTATTGTCCATAGAGTAGAGTAGTATAGATTGATACTATTTTTTGATCTGTTTTTTAGGTTAGATCTAATCGGTTTGATAGTTTATACTTTTAAGTGTGACTTAGTTTTCCATTTTGAATTATATTTCACTTTCTACTTTTAAGTAAAATTACCAGCTTTAGGATAAGTTAGGCTAGGGTAGTTTAGGATTTCAGTCCTGCACATATAGTGTTTGCATCTCACAAGCTACCTTCCCGGGTTGACAATTAAGTGTTGAATTAGATAGCATATAATTTACCCAACAATATTTACTATATTTATTCTTTATTTATTATTTATCACACCTTTAAAAACTCTAGTTTGGAGACTGCATTGCTGGATGACCTTCCAACTAATTTAAATCCTCAGTTTCATCCTCTCTGAGTATAAATTTTTTTCTTGAAGTATATTGGTAGGTCTTATCTGCAACGACATTGGTATGACCTAATTCCGATGCACCAAGAAAACGTTATGGTAACTTTCCCAAAACTAGTTAATTTTTTCCTATGTAGGAGAGAAATAGTGTACATACTTCCACACATCTAATTTTTTAGATATGATTCTAAAATTGCTACCAAAATTACTCCAGGACATATTATTTTTGATGCAATAGGTCTGTTTTAATTTGGATATCTCAACCTCTAGATATAACAGTTTTACCTAGAACACTTGATTGAGACAAGTTTTTGGATTAGTAAAAAACCTTACCTTCCACATGGTAAACTATGCACCTGTAATGAATCAAGACCTAAAAATAGTACTAGAAATACTAATTTCCATATTATTTCATATTAAATAAGTCTCACTCAATTCGGATATTCGAATCTTTGGATATACCAGTTTTACCCATAACACCTGTTTGAGACTAGTTTTGGATTAGTAACAAATCCTAAATTCCACAAGGTATAACTCCAAACATGAAATTGTGAAATATAACTCACAGTAGGATATACTAGCTAAATATTACCTCACAATCAAGAAATTTGACTAATAATACAGAAAATAATGTAAAAGAAGCATTCTCGACACACAAATGATAAAAACAGACACAAATGATCAAATAGCAGGTTTATTATAACCGTCCAACCCAGAAATGAGTTGTGAAAACCCTTATATAACATTTGGGAGAATAGTGAGCCTTTGGAGGCAACACAAGTGGCTACATGTGGCTAGATTAGATTGGACCTCAATCCCCCCTAGGTTGACCAATAGTCTCCGAACTCAGAAATTCCTAATATGAACATTGGGTAGGCATGGGTGTTACGGAGATAAATTCATATGGCTTCGGGGCATACCACAACAGACAATTGAATACCAAAAAATGACTCAAATCCCAATGCAATGCTATATGAATGACAATGCTAAGATAATGGAGAAAAGACCAACCTTCAACCGGATGTTCGTAGTAGATCCCCGTTGAGCTTTCCACCTCTACACTTGAACCTGCAGATTAGTCTCAACAACAAGTACAAGCAAGTGCATATAATATGTGAAAGACATTAGCATAATCAATAGCATGATCCATGATATCATAAGCGAATATAACCCAATGTAATTTAACAATATTCACAACATCAATTGGATGAGAAAATGAGTATTTCCATTAATGAATAACAAGAAGTACAACATACAACCTCTTGCCGGCAACCAATCTGAACCAAGAACTAGGTCTCTCCACTTGTGCCTCCACCATTTCAATCCCCCATGCAATGGAAAACTCAAACTATGAAAGGAGTTTGGTAGGTGAACATAAGGAGTTCACAACAACGAGGATCAATGAGTGTAGACTCAAGTCACGGAAAAAATCCACTAGAGTTATCTTACTCTCTCTTTCTCCTCCCTTCCATACACCATAAGAGCTTAATATATAGCATTCCAAAGGAAAGTGAAATGACACATCGAGTCGTTTTGAGGCATATGGAGGGCCAAAGGTCACCCTAAGACCGCTTTTTGGGAGTAAAAAGGTAATTTTCTAATGATTTTTACCATTTTACTTGGTACCCATGGGCTATAGTGGAACAACTCATGTGTATGCTGGATAAAGTAGAACAACTAGCGTACATGAAGAAAAATAGGGAAAAAGTGTGTTTCTAGAGGTCAAAAAGTGAATATGAGTCAGTGAAATGGATCCTGAAGGCCAAAGAATGCTGATGCTCACAAGGTGGAAAATTACGTTGTAACAGATGCCCCCTAATGTGTGAAGTCAGAGAAGGTACTATGATGGCCGAAATACATTATAAATCTCAGAAGAGGAGTGATGGAGACACAGATGGAGAGAGTAACTCACTCGTCATAATACAAAAATATCTCTGAGTACATGTCGGTACAATACAACAATTTGATATATGGCCATGAATAGGCAGTACATCATGAACACATGTCATAGGCGATCATAGACATAACCATCTATAGTAAGAGACAGTCTCCTATTGAATGGAAACAACTGGTGCAAACTGGAGGTACAAACTACTGATGTCTGAGAGGTGATATCTCAGATGTAAAGTCACAATCATAAGTAGCATACTGAATGCCACTATAGCCTGGGGTCTTCTACACAAATTGTTATAGTGCAAGTCCCATCAAGTGAATAAAGGTGTTGAGTTCGAAGCTGATGTGACATCATCTGATTATCGGTCAATGATGATACCGTTAGCAGATGCGAGATAACCCACCAATAATGAAAATGGGCATCAAGGCACAGAGTACAGTCATCAAAGTGCGAATAGATGTGTTGAATTTGAACACTAAGATGAATCCATCGATCAGGGGACATTGATGTATTCCCAAAACTATCAATGGTGAGAGAACCTATCACTAATGACTGTAAGCCTTAAGGTACTCAACCGAACTCTAAGTCTCAAATTACGGAATAAATGGGTTGAAGTTGACATAACGAAACTCGCTAGAAGGAGGGAATTAAGGCATCCTCCATCAACCAACATGAGGTAACAGCTACGCTCAAAGATTTGGAAGAACTTAGGTGAAACAGACTAACTCAATAAGGATGGACGACATGCAATAGTCAAGAGATCTGAGGAATGGCCGACTCTGGTTTCGGGACTTCCTTTGAACAAGAGCATGAGCATATGGATAGACTCTGTCACATTCCCATTTTTGACCCTTATGATATTTGGGCTATAATGTAAATATTGTATGCATATTTTGTATGATTCCTAGCATGGAGTTCAAGGCCAAGGCCCCGCTAGTGAATACTCAATCTTGAAGAGGAAAGTATGTTGGTATTATTTAACCCATGTGCTAGTGAGCCATGGGAATTGTACATATGCATTTTAATATAAATACCCACAACTAGCTATGCAATGCAATAAGAGATGGGGGCATGATATTACAAGGAATTGGGAGGGAAATATTCAAACCCTTGAGCCAATGAAGTCAAGCCAAGTGTCAATGAGAGAGCCCATCAACCATCAACTACCCATGTTGACTTTGGCACCCAATCATTCATTTCTCCTAAGAGTTGGGTCAAGTAGTCAATGCCTTGGGGATTGGGGAGGTATGGCTGTCCAAATTCGAGTATGGGCAAGCCACCCTCATGGAAAATCATGTTTTTGCTTCTTGGGCAAGAAAAAAACCATGATTTGCTCCCTAAGTCATTACCATGAAATAGTTTTTCCTCTCTCACGTTTTTGGAACCGCCTGGGCATTTTCTAGCCATGTTTTTCTTGTTTCTCTGGGTCTTCTAGCTGGGAAGAGGGCGTTCTTGTGTTGCAGACCTGTTGGGAGCTACCTGGGCATTTTTATCCACTGATTTCCAGTGTTTTCCTCCCTTTTGGCATTGCTGGGAATTCATTTTTGTATTACATACCTGTTGGGAAGGAGAAAGCACGATTTGGGGGTTTGTAGAGACCATTGCGGCTCTTTGAATGCCCAAGGACGTTTTCTGAAAACGAATTTGCTTTCCCTGCTTGATTCACCATCTATCACTTCGTTTTGGCTGCCCACATTTTTCCTCATACCCAGCACTTGGGATTTTGCTGTTATGTGTATCCATGCTCAGTTTTGAGTTGCTGCGTGTTAAGAAATGTTGGGGTTGAGATGGGTATCCATTGCTTTGGGTTGTGATGAGCTTGAGAGTCCCCTTTTCCTTGTAGATATCATGCCCATCTCGGGGGTGGTCTCTGAGTGCTGAAATAATACAGGATAGGCAGAGACCTATGGTTGGGAGGAATGTTGCAGCAACATAGCTAGTTGTTTGGGGCCATTTCACCATAAAGATAAGTGTCTTGCTGTCTATGCATTTACTTCTGCAATGTTTAGATTGATGACTGTTTTTGATATGCTGTATGCATATAAAATATGTGTGTGGATGAGTTTTTAATTCCACTGTGCTTAATTGTTTAAATGGAATCTGCACACTCTTAATTTTATTGCTGTGAATCTAATGACTTGGTGGAGCTTATGAAAAGCCCCATAGATTGGTAGCATATTCCCTTCCAGGAGTTGGGTCCGCGGGAGGGGACATTACATTGTGGTATCAGAGCTTATGGTTCAACACTATGGCTGTTGGGCCCTTCATAGAAATATAAATAATTGTGTGTACATGTATTTTGTATTTGGAATTAAAATGAATTAAAGAAACCTGAAGGTCCCATGGATTCTAATTGATTAGGATGGGAAGTCATTTCCATGACTGTTTTGGGGATTATTTCAAAAACTGCTTGCATTGATCCCATTCTATGAAATTGAGGAAGGAGGGAGAAAATCTCTTTTCAGGTTGAATGCTTGCTTTAAATTGTTTCCAATGCAGTAGCATTTAGTTTTGTATTTGTCTATTTTCCTCCATGGAGGAGAGAAAGGAGGCGCAACCTCTGCCATCTTATATTATTTTGTTGTTTTGTTGTTTTATTCTTGACATGAAAGAGGTGCAATTTTCTTGACATACTTTTTCTGTTTTGTTCTATGCGAGTATGATCTCTAAGAGGCTTACCTCTGTAAAGAAACGAAGCAAATATTTCAAGAAAACTTCTAACTGCTTTTGAAAATTTGAAATTTTTCTAAGTGTTTGCTGCTAAGCTTGTTGATGTATATGTAACTTTGGAATGTATTTCATATATATATTTATTGTACTCCTATAGAGATGTGTTATTCTTCTATACGGAAATGTCGTCATTTGTATTAACAAGTGTCACAAGTGTCGTAACTTGCTGATGGGTTATTAGACTACCATGTGTGGGGTCGGCCCTGATTAAGTTAATATTGGGTTATTGTACTAAGCTAGACAAGTCGGCCCCATAAGGTTATTGGGCAATCAGGACAAGTATAAATAGAGATCTCCCGATCTCTATCTGGATCACTTCAGAACTCACTCTTCCTTCACTTAGAAAGTGGCGCACATGTGAGGAGGAGGATCAACTGCTAGGAGGAGTCTATCTCTGTGTACTTTGGTTGTACTATTGCTCTATCTATCTCTGAGGAAGTTGTGGGGTTTTTCACCTTAGGGTTTTCCCCATGGAAACTCTATGTGTCTATTGTCTCTTATGTTTTGCATCTTGTGATGATTGATATGCTTACTATGATTGATATGCATTGATATACTATACATGTTATTCTCTCAGTAAAGATCCTAGAGTATATTGAATTAATGCTAAAAAAAAATTAACATGGTATCAGAGCTAACCTGAGAAGAAGACATTGTGCAGTGATGGAAACCAGGGTTTCTTGTTTATTGGGTTTCTCTCCACAGATTTTGGAAAAGCAGTAAGGTAGATTGACTCTACTCATCAAGGAGAATCTATCTGTCCAATCAGAATTCAATTCTGAGCACTTTCAGTTTTGGCCCTAAAAATTAGGGTTTCCTCAAAATAGGAATTTTTGAAATCTGAAGACATAGCTAGAATCTCCATGGAAATATTGAAGTTTAGAGCTTTGGATTGAGATTTTTGGTCGGGTAAATCTTCGGGAAACTCAAACCCTAATTCAGGGTCCTCCTAGTGAACCCGGGAAGACTAAAAGACATTTCTGAAGGGTGAAGCATTGCAGATCTCAAATTCTGAATACACCAGGCTGATTAGATCATCAAGGCGCATCTTTCTATCATTTCAGAAAGTTGAAATTCACATTTTGAATTTTTAGGGTTTCTATGACAAACCCTAATCCGGGACCAGATCTAGTTTTCAACAAATCAAGTGGTAAGACCTAAATCTTTTCTATTTCCATTTGAAATACTCTTTAAGATGTCTCACCACACCAAGCCTGAGGATAAGCTTGAAGGGGCTGATAACTTCCGAGCCTAGAAGTATAGGATTGGGTTAATCTTGGAAGAAAATGAATTGGATACTTACATAAGGGAAGAGGTCCCTGTCCCAAAGGGAGAAGAGGCTAAATCCCTCCACAAGAAGAACTTGGTCAAGGAAAAGAGAATCATTGCTGATTCTATCAAGGACTATCTCATCCCCCATGTGTCATCTCTGAAGACACCCAAAGAGATGTTTGATTCCCTATCCAAGCTATTTGAAGGGAAGAACATAAATCGGAAGATGACTCCGCGGAATCAATTAAAAGGGGTAAAGCTTCAGAATGGAGAATCCATTCAATCTTATTTTTCTAGGATCTATCAGATCAAGGAACAACTAGAAGCAGTGGATGAAATTGTGGAGAATGGTGAAGTTGTCATGACCACTCTGAATGGCCTACCTAGGTCATGGGATTCCTTTATCCAAGGAATTTGTGCAAGAAAGAAGTTGGTATCCTTCAGCAAACTGCGGGAAGAATGCTCACAAGAAGAAGCAAGGCTTGTGGCACGAAAAGAAAAGATGGGGAATGAAGATCAAGCTCTCACATCTCACACCAAGGGAAGCAAGTTTAAGAGGGATAAATCTCATAACAAGAAACATTCTCATCCTCATCCTCATCACAAGAAGAAAGATCTATCTCATGTTCGATGTTACGAATGTAATGAAATGGGACACTTTGCTTCAAATTGCCCCAAGAAGAAGAAAGACAACAACTTCAACAACAAGAAGAAGAATAACAAAATAAAATATCATGCTCATGCTGCTGAGGATGATGAACCTCCCAGGAAGAAAGCTAGAGCAGAAAGTGATGATGACTCATCAAGCGAAGAAGAGTATGTTCTAATCTCTGTTCTCATAGGTACTATTTCTCATGGTTATAACGATTGGTTAATTGATAGCAGGGCTTCTAAACACATGATTGGGTTTAAAGAATATTTTGTAAATCTGTCTGAACATGAATCACCCCATAAAGTGAAACTTGGGGATGATTATCAATACCCTATCAAAGGAAGTGGGGAAGCCTCCTACAACCTAGAATCTGGAAAATACTTAAAGATGAAATATGTGTTATTTGTACTTGGACTCAATAAGAACTTACTCTCCATCTCTGTATTGGATGCAAAAGGCATGAGGGTTGCATTTGTAGATGGCCAAGTCCTAATGTGGCCAAAGGGTAAAACTATTGATGATGCAGTGGTGATTGGAGAGCAAGAGGGAGGATTGTACAAATTAAAGGGACAACTTGAACATGCCATGGTTCATGAATCCATGGAGCCAAATGAACTTTGGCATAGAAGACTTGCACATATGCACTACACAACATTACCAATTGCAAGTAAAGCTATAGAAGGTCTTCCTGAAATCAAGACCAAGCATGAAGGTGTTTGCAAAGGATGTGCAAAAGGAAAGAACATAAAGAAGGCATTTCCAAGAAGTGAAAGCAAGGCAAAAAGTATTTTGGAAATTATCCACTCCGATGTATGTGGTCCAATGTCATCCAGTTCTATGAGTGGGTATGCTTACTATGTCTCTTTCATTGATGACTTCTCGAAGAAGACTTGGGTTTATTTCTTGAAGAACAAAGATGAAGTGTTTGACAAGTTCAAGGAATTCAAAGCCTTGGTGGAAAATCAAACTGATAAGAAAATAAAGACATTCAGATCAGACAATGGCAGAGAATTCACTTCAGGTGACTTCAAGAAGCTATGCAGTGATTCAGGGATTAAGAGGGAGTTGACTGCTCCCTACAATCCACAACATAATGGAGTTGCAGAAAGGAAGAATAAGAACAATCATGGAGGAAACACGGACAATGCTGCATGACCAGAATCTGCTTATACATCTATGGGCAGAAGCAGCTAGGACATGTAATCCAGGAAGCAAAGATCAAGAGGGAGCACACTCCAGCAGTTCATGCAAAGAAGCAAATATTGAGAGGGAGTCCACCCGACAACAAACAAACAAAGATAAGTTTTGAATTGCCATTTCTTGTATATTCTGTTTGTTTAAATAATGTTGTTCAATGATGTATATACTTATGTTCCTAGACTTAGGTTGTATATTATGCATATTAGAATAATTACATTAATGAACAATATACTACTAATATGCATGTGATGGGTAAGCGGCCTATGGCACTATACAACATTCTATTGCTACTTATCTAGAATGAAACCTCTTTGCTGACATGTTGGGAGTAGTGCAAACTATTAACAATGTTCTGGTAGAGATGGAAGGCATCTATAAAGTTACGGATATGGATGAATGTTGTATTGAAGCATTGGCTAAGATAATTGTATGACTATATGACATATATATTTTTATATATAAGATTTTGTTCTGAAAAATATAAGAAGTTTCTAATCATGCAATTTAGCTTGTCTTGTAGGAAAGATCGTATACCATCACCTACAAAAGAAGGACTACAACATTTGTTCAGCAACAAAGTTATCTATTGAAGATATTGAAGTTCCCAGGATTCGGGAATAATGCCATGATCGAGGAGTACCAGTCGATCATGATGTTTGGGATGCATTCCAAAGACCTGAAGGGAAGTCAGTTGTGACTTCCAAGTGGATCTACAAGATGAGATCAAATATCACTATATCAGGCATATGGTGCAGAGAGGAGCAGTGAAGCTCCTGTATGTGGCGATGGATGAGCAGATTGCAGATGTACTAACGAAACCACTAGCCAGGGTGAAGTTTGGATACTTCAGAGAGAGGCTTGGTGTCCTTTAGATCGATGACACTTCGAGGAAGAAGTGATGGAGACATTTGCTGAAGCCATTCCAAGCATGGTGGAAGGAAGATCCTTCACATGGCTATGGATGTAAGTGCTGGATGATGAGCATCAGGATGATGTTCTAGTTTCTGCTCGGTATGGATATGATCAGTTGGATCATTTATGTATGTATGCTGGATATGATCAGTTGGATCATTTATGTATGTATGCATCATGTTGGATGCTGGATATGATCAGTTGGATCATTTATGTATGTATGCATCATGTTGGATGCTGGATATGATTAGTTGGATCATTTATATGTATGCATATATGCATCATGTTGGATGCTTGGACCATGTATCTGTATATGTATCAGGTGGATACGATTGTATGATCAGGTAGATCATGTATGTTGATATCTATCAGGTGGATACATTGTATGATGAGGTGGATCATGGATCTGCGTATGTATCAGGTGGATACATTATATGATCAGGTGGATCATGTATGATGATATGTATCAGGTAGATACTTGGTATGCATTAGGTGGATGCATTGTATGATTAGGATGATCATGGATGACGAGCTTCAGGATGTTGCTCCAGATGACATGCATCAGGACGATGAAGTGACGATGATCAGGATGATCATGTGTGATGAGTATCAGGACAATACTCTGGATGACATGCATCAGGACGATGCAGTGATTATGATTAGGATGATCATATGTGATGACATGTATTAGGTGGATACATTACATAATCAGTTGGATTATGTGTGATGAGTTCCGAAGACACAGATGCACATGAGCTTTTCGGACATGGTTGTAGATGTGTTCTCCCATGGTCACGATGTAATTGCTGGGATTTTTTGACATGGTGGCAGATGTGTTCTCCCATGGTCATGATGTAATTTCCAGACCCATTCAAGCATGGTTGTAGATGTGTTCTCCCATAGCTGTAATATAAGTGCTGGGGCCATTCGAGCATGGTTGTAGATGTGTTCTCCCATGGCTGCGATATAAGTGCTGGGCCATTTGAGCATGGTTGTAGATGTGTTCTCCCATGGCTGCAATATAAGTGTTGTGCCATTCCGACATGGTGGTAGGTTGGTCCTCCCATGGTCGTTGATGTAAGTGCTGTGAGCCTTTCACGAATGGTGGTAGGTTGGTCCTTCCATGCCGATGAGTGTAAGTGCTGTGTGTGTGCATCTAGGTTGTGCTTCGTAATACTATGTGGCCATGGACAAGTTGTGCAATAGCATGTAAAAGGTCCTGGGAGATCCGATAGGTTGAGCTGTGTGCTTGTAATCAGTCCTGGGATGCTCTTTCGAGGTTTTGTTGACTCATATAATAAGTCTCGAGGATTCCATAGTATGGCCAGTGATGATGAAGACTTGCAGGTGGTGGGCCTACATCCAGTATGAAAAAGGATTGGCTTTGTAGAAATTCCTATAACGAGTATATTTAGAGATTGATTGAGATAGCAGCAGCAGTGACGATGACGATGATTCGAGGATGATGATTCGCTGATGATGATCCAGAGAAGAAGACTTGTGCTAGCAGATCTGTGTCGAGAAATACCTTCCTAGTTAAGAGGGAGTGTTGATGTATATGTAACTTTGGAATGTATTTCATATATATATTTATTGTACTCCTATAGAGATGTGTTATTCCTCTATACGGAAGTGTCGTCATTTGTATTAAAAAGTGTCACAAGTGTCGTAACTTGCCGATGGGTTATTAGACCACCATGTGTGAGGTCGGCCCTGATTAAGTTAATATTGGGTTATTGTACTAAGCTAGACAAGTCATCCCCATAAGGTTATTGGGAAATCAGGACAAGTATAAATAGAGATCTCCCGATCTCTATTTGGATCACTTCAGAACTCACTCTTCCTTCACTCGGAAAGTGGCGCACATGTGAGGAGGAGGATCAGCTGCTAGTAGGAGTCTATCTCTGTGTACTTTGGTTGTACTATTGCTTTATCTATCTCTGAGGAAGTTGTGGGGTTTTTCACCTTAGGGTTTTCCTCATGGAAACTCTGTGTGTCTATTGTCTCTTATGTTTTGCATCTTGTGATGATTGATATGCTTGCTATGATTGATATGCAGTGATATACTGTACATGTTATTCTCTCAGTAAAGATCCTAGAGTATATTGAATTAATGCTCAAAAAAATTAACAAAGCTTGTGCCGGCAATTTTAAGCTTAACTTTTGCGACGCGGGCAGAAATCTTAGGCTTAAATGTTGCGACGCGTTTCGGCGAAATTTTGCGAAGTTCTTGTGCAAACGCGGTTGGCAATTTTAGCCATAAAATCTGCGACGTGGCGGAAAAATTAAGGTTATCTCTTGCGACACAGTCGGAGGAGAAGTTGTTAACTCTGCACCGAAGGGAAGCGGTCGGTGGTCGCAGGGTTAGCAGTCGGAGATTTTAACCTTATCTCTTGCGACACAGTCGGCAGAGAAGTTGGTAATTCTGCGCCAAAAGGAAGAGAAAATCTCAAAATTTTTTAAAGTGTTTTTGAAATTTTTCCTAAGGCTGCAGCGACGAAATTAATGTTAAGTTTGCGACGCGCGATGGAAAAATTAGTGTTAAATCTATGACACGCGCGGCGGTAAAAGTAACGTTAAGATCCGTGCCACCCACGACAATGTTAATGTTAATATCTGCGCCAACCGCAACAATTTTGACCTTAATATCTGCGACACGGTAGGAGGAGAGCTCGATAAGTCCGCCAAATAGGGAAAATGCTGCAACTTTTCACTGAGATTTTCAGGTGCCGAAATGGAAAATCGTCATGAAACTTATGCGCCAGATTGCGTGAAAGCCCCCTTGACCCCCATCGTCCCCCGGAGACAGTTGTTAAAAGTGTGAAATACATTCTCTATGCTTGGAATGAGAAGTAGGAATTGCATAGAAGGGGTTGTGGAATATCAATAAGGGTAATTGGTTGTAATATCCATTATGGAGGATGAAAGGGAAATCTCTCACCTTAAACTATTTATGTTTATAACATAATAATTGTATTATTGGAAAGTAGTAAAAATGAATGATATACATATATGTATATATTGAATTGCTAATTCATGAGAAGATCATAGCTAATGATTGCTTGTGTGCATGGTAGAAAGTCCATGAAATTGGATCAACTATGATGTGGAAGAGGAAATTCCATGCTACAATGAGGAAATTGGAAAGGGAGAATTCCTTAACTCCTCCATTGCTATTTTGTTTATGTTTCCTAAGTTTTATATACTGAAAATTATGGCATAGGAATGCTGAAATGCAAGAGAATGGCAGAGTAAATATAAATTAGTTGGCATGATTAAAGAGTCATTGCATAGTGCATGTAAATTGATTATGCATGAGCATGATGTTGCATATGGGTAAAGGTAGTGAAGTTACACATGCAATAGCCCATTAATGGTATTGCCTGTGGTGGATGACAATTAATGTTGCCGATAATGGTTGTATGAATTAGACCATAGAAACATGACTGAAAATGCAAGAGGTTAGATAGATGATACGACTATGCACTAGATGACATATTAAGAAACATTGCACAGTGCATGTGAAAAATGTTTGTGTATATATATATGGTATTGCATAATGGTAAATAGTGAGGTGTTACATATGCAATGAGCCACTTAAGAGGTTATGGTGGTTGCTAGTAATTAGTTGTGTCTGCATTGGTTGTATGACAAATACAATCAAAACATGGCTAAGGAAGTTGATGATGTTGTTGCACGTGACCAACGACCTTATGAAGAGAGGATGGTGCAACAAGTCTATGATCATGATGTTGGAAAAATGAATGAGTAGCCTTGGTAAGAGGCCAACTGATCAGGTAACATCAAGAGATGTTAATAACAACCATGCAGGTAATGGTTATTTGTGCTTAATTGCATGAATGTTGAAAGAGGATTTGGTGAGATCCCTTCAACTATGTTTTGAACTATGATGATTTGGTTTGCATATGGTATTGAGTGCCCGAATGGGACTATTAACCTACCAAGTATGGTGAGGTATGGTTAAGTGAAGGCAATGATCCTTACACCCTATAATTGCTTAGAAATCTCAATGCATTCATATGAAATTATGTCATGCCATGACAGTTGTGAGTTTAACAACCAAAGCAAGTGAGGACTTATGGCCCTGTCATGGTAATACATGGTTAGGCCATAATATGTTTGAATGCATAGTACTCATAAATTAATGCAGGGTTGCATTGAGGAGATGTGCATTAAAATATTATGTACAATCTTGTGGTTATACATTGTGATTGCACACTAAAAGATTATGTGAGTGATGTAAAAGTGCATGCATATGTATAGGTGCACATGTTGAGATGCATTGTGTGAATGCATGATTGTGGTGTATGTTTCATTACAACTAGATAATAGATGGAATGGTGAACTATTTTCAATCCTAAGAGCATTTCATGAGCTGCTGTGAATGAAAGATAATGATTGCATAAAATGATGTAATTAAACCATGCAACTCTAGTATGGTAATGATTCACATGAAGTAGATGATTTTGGTGATATTAAAATGATTCAGTGACTGTGGCAGCAATGAACTATTATATGCATAAAGACTTACAAAGCGTTTGGCTGATGGAAGTTTCAGATTTTAGGTAGATTATTTTGGGCATGGAAAATATGGGTAAGTCCATGATGAAGATTGGAATCTACCATGAGCAAGAGCCAAACGATATGAGAACAGACTCATGGCTAAGCAAATCAATTTCTGTAGAGGACAGAATTGCAATTCATACTTGAATTTAATTATCAATGTCATTGATTGATTAGAGAAATCAGATTTGAATTTTATTGCTAAATGCTGCTAACTGTTTGGCTATTTGATAAATGTGACAGGAAGACACATTGCAGGAAGACCAGGAGTGATGGCCTACAAAATCCAAACTAGATGGGAAAGACCCCATGCTTTGGAAATGGGTTTTGGGTGAAACGCCATTGATAATGTCTCAGCCAAACCGCATGTCGGTAAACCATAAGAGTGAGATGGTAAAGCTATGCCCAGAAGGCATGTGAGATACATCTGCAAAATGATTGAGTATTCTGTGACCCTATACAAGAACATGCATGTCTAAATTATTAGGGTTAATATACAGAGCATGCTCTATCTTATTTATATTATTGCAGACTGCTTGAGTATGATTAGGGCCTACATGGAGCACATCGGACATGGGGTGCACACCTTTTCTGGTGCTAGGTCATGATAGGGTTTTCAATATTGACTACACCTTAAGGGAATGGACGCATTCCTGGTGTTTCAATACTTGATAGTGAATGATATAGATTATGGTTACAAAATTGAGCAACCATACTGATGAGCTTGCTTATCCTTCTTGTGTTGTTAGCATACACAGATGTAGATTGATACTGCACATTAAGAGGCAAAGTGAAGAAGGGTACGTAAAGGGACTGTATAGGAATTGGTAACCTTTCTATGCTCACACAAAATATTACTAGAAGGGATGGACAGGCCCGAAGAGATGTGTAATAAGAAGAGGTATCATCCTTGTGTGAGTGGGGTCATGCTAACCTGCAGTCAAGAAAGTCACCTATAAAGTTCCTAAAAGGAACCACCGATTTGCACCAGAGAAGGAGTGATGTCCTTGTATGAATGAAGAGTTGCGTGTGTGAAGGGTTGTGGTGCAAGAAGGTGTGGTGACATTGGTGAAGGCATAAAATCTCTATTGGGACAGCAGTAGGAGGGCGGGCGCCAAGACTGACTGAAAACCCTGAGATTCCTATGGCTCCATAGTAGATCCTTGACCTATAATGGTCAGGTGGTGAAGTTTCCTTCCATTGGTTGATGACCCATATGAATGTGTTGGCTCGGCAATGGAGAGGGCCAACCAGGTATGGGACTGGTTGGGCACCACCAAATGCTTGGTAAATCCAGTCAACGTGAAGGTGTACTGGTGAAGCATTAACTACATCCAAGTCCATAGGCGATCCCAAGGCTTTCAAAGTGAAGCAGGATCCTATGGACCAGAGGGGAAACACACAATATAGATAAGTATTCAATTTCATTTATGTCTTGTTTGGAATAATGAAGATTTCAGATATAAGTCTTCTAACAACTAAGTTGATACACTAATGTTTCTTTGTTGGAAACCTTGGTCATTGCAGGAAAGCAAGACCCTGAAAGTGATATAAAATTACTGGTAAATTCAGAGATTAAATGAGTGGGCGATATGAAATTATTGATAAATCCAGAGGGTAGCTGGTTGGGCATTCACTACTTAATATTGTGAAACAGCGTGTATGCTGGCCCAATAACCCTTAAACAATTGATAAAACCAGTCAGCGTACTGGCCTGGCATTGCTTATTCGAATGATTGTGGAGTAGCCTACGTGCTAGCCCAACATTCATAATTGTGTCCACGGGAAATCCAAGGCTCGTAAAGAAAAGAAGGATCCCGTGGAATAAAGTGAAGACATCCAATACAAATAAGTATTTGGTTATCTTGCAGCTTCTTGTTTATGAATATACGTGTGTATATGATTTGGTTATGATTTCTCAAACTCTTGTTTAGAGAAAAACCTTATGAAATAAACTAAACATGTGAATTGATTCAATGTTTGAGTGTAGGTATTGTTGGAAGCAAGGACCAGGAAGGCATCATAGGGATGCATATGGACATATGACCGTCCTAAAGAGTTCAACATGAGCAGTAATAAAAGATGGTGCTAGTGAACATGAGTGGGTCCTAGCAACCAGAGGTTTCGTAAGCAGAATGGGAAGGGGTACCCAAGTTGAAAAACATTAGACAGACCTTAGACACTAAGTATCATAGCCAATAAAGGGCAATTCAAGCATTCACATTAAAGTGAAAGAGACTAAGGAGCATGAAACCACAATGATGGTGTAGCTCCGTAATAAAACAAGACTAAGAGGGATAAATCTTACTCTTCTCTTTCCTTTTTATTGATGCATTTATAAAACAAAAAATTGTTGAATGCATGTCATGACTAGAAGAAGAATGTGTTTATTTGCTTGAATTAAATTGTGAATGTTAAAATAGTCATTTCACTGTGAAAGGATGAACATGAAAGAGATCATGTGTATGTTGGGAAAGCATGAAAAAAATTTGGAAGTCGCATGAGTGAAGCATGGACGTTCCATGTCAATTGGGAAATAATTAACTAATTTTAATGTTTATATTATGCTTGTCCTAACAAAGAGTTTCCATGATAAATTTCACAGGGAGAAATTGAAACAATTGGTTGCACCCGGCACAAGCAAGTGTTGCTAGTAAGTAAAGATTGGTCAGCTGTGCACATTGACCATGGCGACAGACCAAGGGCTATTAGAATTGGCTGAAAGTCTTCTTCAAACAATTGCAAAAACCCAAGAAAATCTTGGAGAGATGCTCAAGCTACAGAGGCAACAAAATGAGATGAACCACGAGGTTTTGCAGGACTCTATTCGTTTGCAAAAAGGGGTAAAAAACATTCTGGGAGCAATCAGTAAGGGAAAGGAAAGTGGATCAATGAATAAGCATTCATCCAATCGGACGATTAAGAAATGTTCCGGGTGGGAAGACTCAAAGGAAATGGATTAGGAAAAGGTAAAGCAACCAGTGAAATGTTGGGGATGTGGCGGAAATCATTTCCTCCGTGACTGCCCAACAAGAGAACATCAAGAGGGTAGCAGCCATAAATTTTCCAGGTTTGTGGACCAACTGGAAGGTAAAGAAAAGGAAGGAATTGTTTTGGAACAATGTCCTCATGCAGAGCTAGAAGGTCCGAGCCAGCAGAAATAGTTTGTGAAGGCCAACGGACTTGGTCCTGAAAAACCAAGTAAATGGTGAAACACAGGACAGACCTGCCACATTTTGTGAATTTTGGACATATATAAAGTGTGTATGTATTCCTAGGTATTGAAACACAGAGGACGGTGTTATTCCAAGGGGAGGGGTATGTTACATCCCCATTCTTGAACCTTATGATATTTGGGCTATAATGTAAATATTGTATGCATATTTTCGATGATTCCTAGCGTGGAGTTCAAAGCCAAGGCCCCGTTAGTGAACGCTCAATCTTGAAGAGAAAAGTATGTTGGTATTATTTAACCCATGTGCTAGTGAGCCATGGGAATTGTAAATATGAATTTTAATATAAATACCCACAACTAGCTATGCAATGCAACAAGAGATGGGGGCATGATATTGCAAGGATTTGGGAGGGAAATATTTAAACCCTTGATCCAATGAAGTCAAGCCAAGTGTCAATGAGAGAACCCATCAACCATCAACTACCCATGTTGAATTTGGTGCCCAATCATTCATTTATCCCAAGAGTTGGGTAAAGTAGTTAATGCCTTGGGGATTGGGGAGGTATGGCTGTCCAAATTCGAGTATGGGCAAGCCACCCTCTTGGAAAATCATGTTTTTTCTTCTTGGGAAAGAAAACATCCATGATTTGCTCCCTAAGCCATTACCATGAAGGATTTTTGCCTCTCTCACGTTTTTGGAACTTCCTGGGCATTTTCTAGCCACGTTTTTCTGGTTTCTCTGGGTCTTATAGCTGGGAAGAGGGCGTTTTTGTGTTGCAGAACTGTTGGGAGCTTCCTGGGCGTTTTTCTCCACTAATTTCCAGTGTTTTCCTCTCTTTTGGAATTGTTGGGAATTCATTTTTGTATTACATACCTATTGGGAAGGAGAGAGCATGATTTGGGGGTTTGTAGAGACCATTGCGACTCTTTGAATGCCCAAGGACGTTTTTTGAAAATGAATTTTCTTTCCCTGGCTTGATTCACCATCTATCACTTTGCTTTTGCTGCCCATGTTTTTCCTAATACCCAACACTTGGGATTTTGCTGTTATGTGTATCCATGCTCAGTTTTGAGTTGCTGTGTGTTAAGAAATGTTGGAGTTGAGATGGGTATCCATTGCTTTGGGATGTGATGAGCTTGAGAGTCCCCTTTTCCTTGTAGATATCATGCCCAACTCGGAGGTGGTCTCTGAGTGCTGAAATAATACAGGCTGGGCAGAGACCTACAGTTGGGAGGAACGTTGCAGCAACATAGCTAGTTGTTTGGGGCCATTTCACCATAAAGATAAGTATCTTGCTGTCTATGCATTTAATTCTGCAATGTTTAGATTGATGACTGTTTTTGATATGCTGTATGCATATAAAATATGTGTGTGGATGAGTTTTTAATTCCACTGTGCTTAATTGTTTAAATGGCATCTGCACACTCTTAATTTTATTGCTGTGAATCTAACGACTTGGCAGAGCTTATGAAAAGCCCCATAGATTGGTAGAATATTCCCTTCTAGGAGTTGGGTCCATGGGAGGGAACACTACAGACTCCGGTATCGTAGACCCAACATAACACTGTGCGATGCAGGAGGCATCAATGAAGGACTCCATAGTGACTCGAAGCTTAACCAATCAGTGGAGTAAAACTTAGAAATGAGTACGGCTCCTAAGGTCCTACTATAGTCCCGAATCATAATGAATGGAGTGGAATGAATGCTCTGTTCAAAGGCGACACAACAACTTCCAACAAAAAGAAGTAAATATTCTCCCGTACGGATTTTTGGAATATTTTATTTTTTTGGTCTTTTTCATATTTGGGAGATCTTGAAAAAGAATAAAATTTCTTATAGTACAACAGGTGCGGGAATGAGTGTCAAGTAGTGATAAAACTAGTTCCAAGCAGTGGAACATACCTATTATCAATGCAAGGAAGCATGTGCAGGATGTGGACACTCGGGGGGGTGTTCCCTCAGGGTAAAGGGTCATCAAACTGTGAAAGGAAAATGAAAGCTCTGCAAGGCTCGTTAGGGAAGGTGCTCAGGAACATGGCTAATAAGTGAGTAAGTGGGATCCAACACAAGGCCCAAGCGGCAAGCAGGATAATGCAATGCAATCACAACTCAACATAAAAGGGGAGTCCTTTTTCGTAAAGTTAGTCTCCTCACCTGAAAAAGTGTAAAACAATGAGAGAAGAACTATTCTAGTCACGTATGACTAGAGTATACCTTTTTCGTAATTAATCCACAAAGGTCCAGAAAAGGGGTAAACTTATACCTAAGTGGATGTCGCTTCAAATCCTTTAACGAGTTTGAAATGACAAGTATACTCGGCAATCTTGTTTGATTTGAAAAAGTCTTACAAGGGCTTAAAAAAGACTTTATAAAAATATTTTCCATAAAGGTTTAACGAGCCCGAAAAAGTAAACTCGTGACCTCCTTACTGTTTTTAACGAGATCAAAGGAGAGATGGAAGAATGCTCATAATGGGAGCATATGAGTGTCAGGGACATACGAGACTAGTTCCAAGCGCATGGCACAAAGCTATGCATAATGCAAGGAACATGAGCAAGATAAGGACACTCAGGGGGTGTCTGCAAATTCATATGGTAAAAGGTTCAAATGCATCATAACAATGGGGAGGCCTAAACCTATATGCAATGTTCCGAATATGCCTGCCATGACTGAAGCAAATGTCGAAAAGGACTAGTAAACAAGTATAAGTCCAGCTAAGAATCCTTTCTCCAAGAAACATATGTACCAAGATCATCTCTAAAACGTACGTAAAGAAAAATCTGATACAAGTCATTGCAGTAGAAACATTTTTAACTTCACTATTGTTAACCTCAGACAATATGTAGGTAGAGCTAACCACTGAAGGTGCCATAGTACCAATACCCGAGGGATCAAAATGACCATCTTCAAAATGAAGAGAAAAGATGAAGGATGTGAAAGAATCTGCAAGAGCAAATTCATCATCACGGGAGCTGGAAATTCTAGAAATAGAATCAAACTCTTCAGGAGCGCTTATTTGTGGATCTATAGGGGAGCTCAAAGACTCATCAGACTCAAACGTCAAACCAGAGCTGGATGAGAATGTGACTAGATCCAAATCCAAATGGGTGGAAGATTGTATTATAGGTTGATCTCGTTCAATAAGATTGAGGGTGGGAAAGGAATGAGATCTATGATAGGAATCCCCCCAAGGATTGTCATTACCATGCATGGACGCAATAAAATATTCATATGAAGGTAGAGTATTATCAAGGCATCCGTGTGAACAAGATGGGTCAACTTCCTGTGTGGGAAACATAACAGGATCTTCCTCTCCTATCCATGAAGAAGAGAGATCTGAATCTGCAATGGCTTGTTGAACATGATGAGCAAGCTTGACTGTAGACAAGGGCATATCCATCCCAATGTGCGAAATGTCTCCAGATGGGGAACTCATGGAAGGTAGATTCCACAGATCATTGAAATACGATGTCCGGAAAGGTATATGATTTATCGAGGAAGGAGCATCAATGGATATGGTTCCTACAAAGGATATTGGTGTAGGGACGTCGAAATATCCCATCAAAGAAGGGTACAATCCTACACCAATGTTCCCTGTTGCCGACTGAGAATCTTTGATCTGGGGAACAACAGTTCCCAACAATGCTGCGGAATTGGAACTAGGGAATACTAGCTGATCGACCATCACAATTCTGCCTTCGTGTGGAAAGAAAATAACCCTAAACACAGATGATGCAATCACTTTCATAGTGTAGATACAATTTCTACCCAGAAGAAGGTTGTAGTCGATGGGCGCATCAACCACCTCGACTTCAATAGGCACATATTTCCCTCCCAAGTGGACCTTAAGGGAAGGTAGAATACCGTACAGCCTAAACGACCGACCATCAAATGCAGTAAGCATGGTCATAGACTTTGATAAGGGAGGAGATCCAAGAGCCTTCCAACAATCCAATGACATTACTGAAGTGGAAGCACCTTCATCAACCACCGTACGTTTAACAAACTTATCCAAGCACCTTGCATGGATTTGAAAAGTCACATGGTAAGGTGAGCGAGGATGGACATCAGAAGTGTCGAATTTAATGATGCTAGGGATACTCTCATCATGAACTCCCAAAGTAGATAAAAGGGCGTGCCGCTATGAAGGGCATGCCTGTAAAAACTCAAGAGCCGACATGGCACACTGATTTTGGCCCAAATATTCCACAATAGAGTATTTATGGGTGGCTCGAGCATTGGGATTTTGCGTAGAGCGCTTGAGAACACCTTTTGGTATCCACGACATAGTAGTGGGATTCTTGATATGCAGAGAAGAGTGAGGAGGAGGAGGAGGCTCATTCCGCATATTCGGTTGTGGTGCACCATAATCGCATTGACGAGTAGCAACACCAACCTCATATTTAACCATATTTACGCATCCGTAGCCACCGGCATGAACATAAGATGTGGTAGTCTCTTTAGTCCCATAGGCAGTGACGGGAGCATTCAAAGCCATATTTTGATGATGTGGAAGGGGATCTTTCAACACAATTGGGCTCTGTGCAAGATGCTTTGAAGCTTCTTCGATTCGAGGACACAAGTGAGTAAGATGATCCTCCCCACAAAGTTTGCAAGGGAATTTCACCTTACTTCTAGGATTACGGTCCCCACCAGCATTTCCATTATTCCCATTATTCCCACCCTTACAATTGTTTATCCCCTTCTTTTTACCACCAGGATGCTAGTTACTCGATGGGTTCACCGATTGCATAGCATGTACATCGGATGATGGGGTGGAAGTGGACAAGGTGTGAACCTATCCGGGAGTAGATTGGTTAAGAGACAAATTTTGCATTTGATTGGTAACCAAATCTATGGGTCGAGTACTTGCGAATCCAACAATGCCATCGGCATGTGGTCCAGGAACTGGCTTGGGATCATGTCGTGTTCACGGTGCATCAGGAATAATGTCATACAGGATGCCAGATTGAGCATAGAGTAAATCTAGCTGCTAGACTTTGTATATATCTTGTTCCTCAGTTGTAATGTCAGACATTGAAACATCCTTAGAAATGTATGGAAGCAAAGAATTAAGGAACCATTCCAACATAAAATCTGGAGGAATGTTGGATTTCACTAGCCTCTTTCATTGACACCACTCTTGAATGTGGTCAGATATGTGTGTGGCCTTATTCTGGAGGAAGGTAGACTATATTTCGGTGCCAGTGTTGTAGCGACCTAGCAGCTGAAAATGATATAGGAAAACCAAGGCTATCTCATTAAAACTTCTGTACATGCCCCCATGCAACTCAACATACCACTTCGTGGATGCCCCCGTGAGGGTGCATTGAAATAGTCTCAAATGAATGGAATCGTGATTTAACGAGTTTGATGAGCACCAAAGATGAAAATTTGTAACATGATCACCCGGATCCTCACCACCCTTCCCCTCAAACTTGTGAATGTCCGAAGGGAGCTTGGTAGGGATTGGATGCCAAGTAGGATCGTGACACACTAGATCATTCGTGAGCTTTGAAAGATCTAGAATATTCAATTGAGCAAGGAAAGGAAGCTGCGGCTGTAAAGCTTGATTATAAGCTCCCATAAAAGGTTGATTGTGTGGACCTGAAGGATAGGATGGACCATAACCATGACCATGACCATGACCATAAGGCTAATAACTTTTTCCAACCTAACCCATGTGAGGGTAAGCATGTATATATGTATTATGAGCACCGTAATGAGGTGGGTTGTAATGAGGGCTAGAAACGACTATATTATAGTAAGGGTTGCCACCATAATTATGGGGCATATAAGTATTACTCGTAGCGGGAACCGTGTTGTGATTACCATAATTGTAAGGTATGTTCCCACCCCCTACATAAGCATTACTAGTAGTGTGAGCAGTCGTGTGGTGACCGTGAGTATAAGGTATATTCCCACCCCCTACATTAACATTACTGTTGATGTAATTGTAACTTCGGAATGTATTTCACATATGTGTATTGTATTCCTATAGAGATGTTATTATTCCTCTATACGGAAGCGTTGTCAATTATATTGTAAGTGTCGTAACTTGTACTTGATGGGTTATTAGACCACCTTGATGGGGTCGACCCTATATAAGTCATGTGGGTCAAAGGGTTATTAGACCACCCTACTGGAGGTCTTCCCAGTCAGTATTATGTTAAGTGGTTAAGTTAAGGCCGACCTAGTAAAGGTTATTAGGCAAGTCAAGTCAAGTATAAATAGAGTGCGGGAGGCACTCTATTTGTTCATTCACTTTCTCACTCATACTCTCATTGGAGAGTGGCCCACTTGTGGAGGAGGAGAAGCTATTGCTAGGAGTATATCTCTCATGCTTGGGTTGTATCATTGCTCTATCTATCTTTGAGGAAGTTGTGGGGTTTTTCACCTTTAAGGTTTTCCCCAGTGAAACTTTGTGTCTATTGTCTCTTGTGTGCTTGCATTATTATGTCCGTGATTGATATGTTGTAGATATGCTATACATGTTGTTCTCTCAGTTAAGATCCTAGATCAGATTGAAGTAAATTCTGAAAATATAACATGGTATCAGAGCTAGCCTGAAAGAAGGCATGGTATAGCATTTATGACACTTGTTACACTTGCAAAGCTAGGGCTTGATATAACAAAAACCAGTCATCTTAGCACTTTCTCTATAAATACATTTCGACAAGGTTTTAGGATCTGAAAATATTATAGGTCGAATATAAGATCCCCATGTACCTTTTTCCTAAAGGAAAGACTCTAATTCGTTGTACTTTGTGATTTATGATCAGTACAAGTTAGGGTTTCTGCCTCTTCCAGATCTCAGTCATAAACAAGTGACCTAAGAAAAAAGGTCACAACTTGGGCTAGGAAGCTCCAAATGAAATTTCGTAAAAAGTGTCAGGTAGGAAACAGATTGTACTTTCATAGGTACAATGTTTAGAAGCTGAAATTGAACCAGTGACACGTGGAACTCTGTACAAGTTCGCTCTCCTTTTTTATCCCATAAACAGGTCACGTTGCGACACTTGGCATAAATCTCTCTCAGAGAATCCATTTGAGGTCAGACCTGTGGGGTTGGAAAGATAATAGGCCAGGCTACCACAAAAAGAATTTTCAGACCCTGTAGATATGAAATTTCGGAGTTACACCATAAACAATCAGGTGCATATTTATGTCAAAACAGAATTGGATTTTGAGCACCTTCATTCATGGCTCCGGGAATTTAGGGTTTCGGAGAATGTTGGAATATTTTGTATCGGATACCACAACTGAGTGATTGCTGTCAAAATCAAAATTTAGAGACCAAGATCAATTTTTTTGGTTGGGTAGAAGGTCGGGCTTGATCAAACCCTAGTTTGGGACTTTGATTGAAAAAGTGGAAAATTAGGGCTTCTACAAAAATGGAAATTTTTGAAATCTGTGACCATAGCTGGAAGCTCCTTGGAAAAATCAAATTTTAGAGCTTTGGATCAAACTATTTGGTTGGGTGAAGCTCCGGGAAATTGAAACCCTAATTTAGGGTCCTCCTAGTGAATTTGGAAGATTGAAAAGCAAATTTGAGGGGTGAAACTTTGCAGTTTTCAAATTCTGAGTATACCAGGTTGATCAACTCATCAAGGCGCATCTTTCTATACTTTCAGAAGTTTGAAATTCAAAGTTTGAATTTTTAGGGTTTC
Organism: Larix kaempferi; assembly: GCA_027924585.1. NCBI lineage: Eukaryota > Viridiplantae > Streptophyta > Pinopsida > Pinales > Pinaceae > Larix > Larix kaempferi. The sequence continues at coordinate 5,042,219 of BSBM01000712.1, read as the reverse complement.
CATGACAAACCCTAATCCAACTCCAGATCTAGTTTCTGCAAATGAAGTGGATTGGGTTAATCCTAGAAGATAATGGATTGGTCACCTGCATAAGTATAGAAGTTCCAGTTTCAGAGGGAGATGAGGCTAAGGCCTTACATAAGAAGATTACAAGCAAATTTAACAGACAAATCATGTTCTAGTTCAAGAACATATGACCATGGTGACATGAAGACAAATATTCATCCATTGTCATGGATCACATAGAAGATCTACTTACGAGGTATGTATAACTTGGTTCTATAATGGTTAACCTATGAGATATGTAGGTTACTAGCACAAGTCATTGAAGAGAACAAGAAGACATTATGCAGGTATGTTAGACATAACTAGCTAGCATGCTAATCCAGGTATGTTTTTCCTATATCAAGTTAGAATCCTACCTTGTGTTAGGATCTCTTATATAAGTATACATGGCATGATTGATAATGATTATTCATTGAAGTTAGTAATCATGGGTTTAGGCATATTATGCTTCTTACTTTGATTGATGACATGACTAACCAGAAAAATCCTGTGGTCAAATAGAGATATGCATAAGTAAAAGAATTGTGATAAATTATCTGTGTATGAAATGATCTTGACCATACATGTTTAATATTATTGTGTTTTGATAGTATTAATATTATACTAATGAATGTATGATTATGTATGAGATCTCGAGGATAACACAATGATGATACTAGTAAGTATGCATAGTGATCAAGGATGGATATAAGTTCAAAGACAGGTAATCTAGGAAGCAAAGATCAAGAGGGAGCACACTCCAGTAGTTCCTGCAAGGAAGCAAATATTGAGAGGGAGTCCACCCTACAACTAAACAAAGATAAGTATTTGAATTGTCATTTCTTGCATACTTGTTTGTTTAAATGATATTGCTCAATGATGTATATGCGTATAGACTTAGGGTGTGTATTATGCATATTAGAATAATTGCATTAATGAACAGTATACTACTAATATGCATGTGATGGGTAAGTGGCCTATGGCACTGTACAACATTCTATTGCTACTTATCTAGAATGAAAACTCTTTGCTGACATGTTGGGAGTTGTGCACACTCTTAACAATGTTCTGGTAGAGATTGGAAGGCATCTAGAAAGTTACAGGATATGGATAAATGTTGTATTGAAGCATTGGCTAAGATAATTGCATGACTGTATGACATATGCCTTTATGTATAAGAATTTGTTCTGTAAACTATGAGAAGTTTCTAATCATGCAATTGAATTTGACTTGTAGGAAAGATCGTGTACAATCACCTACAAAAGGACTACAACATTTGTTCCAGCAAACGAAATTGAAAGAAAACTATCTATTGAAGATATTGAAGAATCTGAAGTTCCCAGGATTCAGGGTGCAGTAATGGAAGAATGCCATGATCAAGGAATACTAGTTGATCATGAAGAATGATGTTTGGGATGTGGTCCTATCACGTCCCCTTCCATCTATCCAAGGCAAGGGAGGGAACATGACTGCAACATGGGGTGTCTAATTCATCCCCAAATCCATAATGATAAAATTTTCCCATTTAAGATAAGATGCACAATTAATTTACACAATGGAATTAAAACATATTAATGCACACACACAAGCTGGAATGCATCAACATACCAATCACAAATAGGTGATGAATTATAATGCGAGGAAGAAATCACATTCTCATGATATACATAGATTACATGTTAGCCATATTAAGATATTCATTCATCATCCAAATACCAGTCATTATTTAACACAATGCAAAACATAGAATAAACATACAATTTAAACATAGAGACACTTATCTTTGAGATGAAGCTGTCCAAACAACTGGCTATTTGAGAGCAACGTTCCACCCAAGCATAGATCTCTGTCCAGCCTATATTCTTTCAGCTGAGAGATCACCCCTGAGCTGGGATGTGTATCCACTAAGGAGAGACTAGACAGGCTCGCTCACAGCCATGGATTCACTCAAACGGTCATGCTAAGCCAACACACAGTTGAGTTTATCAAGCATACCAAAAAGGAAAGGGAGGAGGATGTTAAGCCAGTGAGCTCAACCACAGAGCTGTAGACATCTCAAGCTAAAATCACGCAATCCAAACCTCTGTTCAAACATTCACGCTTGGATTTCTCACCATTTTGTCAACGAATAACTCCATCCCGTCACTGATCTTCTGGGCTATAAAAACTGGGTTTCCCAATGGATTTCAAGGTATAAAATACTCTCAAATTCACCCCAAGGCTCATATCTATGGATCCCCCATTGGATTTTACTGTCCAATACCAAATCTGGGCGTTTTTGGCTCTTCAAAACGTGGGTTCTTTCAAAGTTGCGATTTCTGGTTTTTCTCACTGCTAGAAATTCGTTTTTGGATGAAAACTGATGAAGTTAAATTCCGCAATGGAATGAGGATGAGGAAGAAGAAAATATCATGGGGCAGAGTGACTTGTGGTACAATAAAACAAATCCCATACTTTGCCATACGAATTTCTGGGCTGCCCATGCTCCATTTAAGCCATGGACTGAATTTCTCAACCACTTCCTTACAACAGAATTAAATGTCAACAAGGAAAGTCAAATTGGTTCTCAAGGTGACATATGGCAGCCTATGGTTCAATCCCACAACCCCCTCACCACTCCCTAGTGGATACACATGGCCCCTTCTCAGTCGTTGCTTCCATAGCCAGTTTTGGTATTTTATTGCATGATGTTTATTTACATCCTTTTTATAGTGTTCCATGGCTAAATAGCACATGGGAAACATAATGTCTAATACTTTCTTTTAAATAAAATTCGAGCCTCCACTAGCGGGGCTTTGGCCTTGAGCTCCACGCTAGGAAAACATACATCACATGTATACAGTATTTACGTTAAAAGCTAATATATCCTAAGGGTCAAAATGGGGTATTACAATCCCCTCCCCCTTAGAATAACACCGTCCTCGGTGTTCCAAGACTTATGAATACATATTCAATTTACACATGTCCAAATTTTCAAAAACTTTGCGGGTCTGCCTTGCATTCTATCCTTTACTTTGAATTTTCAGGACAATTCCTTTGACTTCCACGTGTTTCTCCTACTGGTTCTAATATTTCAGCTCATCCATAAGTCTAAAAAATTTATGGCTGCTACCCTCTTGAGGTTCCCTTGTTGGGCAGTTGTGGAGGCAATGATGTCCTCTACATTTCCAACATTTCATTGGCTACTTCATCTTTACCTGCTCAATCTCCTTTGAGTCTTCATGCCTGGAACGTTTCTTAATGGACCGATTGGACGAATGCTTCATCATTGATCCACTTTCCTTTCCCTTATTGATTGCTCTCATAATGCTTCTTACCTCTCTTTGCAGACAAATAGAGTTCTGCAAAACCTTGTGGTTCATCTCATTCTGCCTCTTCTGTATCTTGAGCATCTCTCCAAGATTTTCTTGGGTCTTGTAAATTGTTTGAAGAAGACTTTCAGCCAATTACAACAGCCTATGGTCTGCTGCCATGGTCATTGTGCACAGCTGGTTCTCACTTGGCTCACAAGCAACACTTGCTCGTAACAACTGCAACCAATTGATTTAATTTCCACTTGTGAAATTCATCATTACAAATCTTGTTAGGATAAGCATAACCTAAACATTAAAAATCAGTCAATTGTTTTTCCCCAATTGACATGGAGGTCCCGTGCTCTATTCATGAGACTTTCACACTTTCCATGCTTGCCCAGCATACACATGAATTCTTTCATGTTCATCCATTCACATTAAATTAACTACTTCAGCATTCACAATTTATTTCAAGCAAATAACACATTCTACTTTCAACCATACATGCATTCAACAATTTTCTATTTTTATAAATGCATCAAGAAAAATGAAAGAAAGAGCAGTAAGAGTTTTCTTCTCTTAGTCTTGTTCCATTCTGGAACCCACACCACCATTGTGGTTTTCATGCTCCTAGTCTCTTTCACTTCCATGTGAATGCTTGACCATCCCTTCTTGGCTATGACACTTAGTGTCTTTGGTCTATTTCAGACCTCTCAACCATGGAGTCCCTCCACATGGTTTGTCTACAACTCTTGGCTGCTAGGACCCACACAGTCCTACTAGCACCATCTTTCATTGCTGCTAAAGCTGAGATTTTTAGGCAGTCACATGTCCACATGCATCCTTAAGATGCTTTCATAGTCCTTGCTTCCAACAATACCTACACTCAAACATTGAATTGATTCACATGTTTAGTTTATTTTCATAGGATTTATCTCTAAACAAGAGATTAGGAAGTCATAACCAAATCATATACACATGTATATTCATAAGCAAGAATTTACAAGATAACCAAATACTTATCTGCATTGGATGTCTCCACTTTATTCCATAGGGTCCTTCTTGCTTTACAAGCCTTGGAATCGCCTATGGACTTGGATGTTTGGCCAGCGCGCAGGCTGCCCCTCAGCATCAAATAGTCTTGTATGTTTGGCCAACACGCATGCTGCTCCACAACATCAAATAGTATTGTATGTTTGGTCAGCATGCAGGCTGCTCCACAACATCAATGCCCAACTAGTCACTCTCTGGATTTACCAAGCAATTTATAGTTCTTTCAGGGTCCTTGCTTCCTGTATGACTAAGGTTTCTAACAAAGAGACAATAGTGCATCAGCTTAACTGTTACAAGACTTATACTTGAAATCTTCATTATTCCAAACAAGAAATAAATGAAATTGAATACTTATCTGTATTGTGCATTTCCTCTCTGGTCCACAGGGTCCTGCTTTTACTTTACAAGCCTTGGGATCCTCCTGCGGACTGGGATGTTTGGACAGCACGCAGGCTACTCCAAATCATCAAATAATCAATGTCCAACCAGTATACTTTCACGCCGACTTGGAAGGAAACTTCTCTATGACCATTTCTAGGTCAAGGCTCTACTATAAAGCCATAGGCATATAATAGCCCTTTCATCAACACCTTCACAACCCTTCATCAAAATTCCCACAACCTCCACAACCTCCACAACATCCTTTCATACACATTAACCCTTCCACCACAACCCCTCACAACAACCTTTTACTTTGCTTCGTTAGTGTGTAGCACCAAATTGCATCTGTTTAAGGTGACAACACAAGTAGTATAGGCAAACTTGTCAGCGCTGTTATTCAAAAATTATAACCATAATTCATAGCATTCACTATCAAGTATTGAAACACCAGGAATGCGTCCATTCCTTTAGGGTATAATCAATATTGGCATACCTAACATAACTCATCATTAGAAAGGCATGCACTCCTCACTGATGGGAGCTATGCAAGTCCTAATCATACTTCAAGCAGTTTGAATAATGTACATAAATAGAATATGTTCTGCATAGTAATTCTAACAATTAGACTTGCACACACACACACACACACACACACACATATATATCAGTCAAGGTTTACAGAACACTTACCCATTTTGCAGATGTAATTTCTCTTCCCTAATGAGGAATGGGGGTTCCTTCTCTGAGTTGACAGTCCCTCGGTTTTCCATCCCAACTCCTTTTGATGTTACATAACTCTAATGTGTCTTACTGTCATAATATTTATCATTTCACTCATATTGTTTACCAATCATGCTGTGTAGATGAGACATTAATAATGTCTAATGGCGTTTCACTCGAAACCCATTTCCAGATCATGGAATCCCTTCCCATGAAGTTTGGCTTCTGCAGGCCCTCTCTCTTGGTCTTACTGCAATGTGTCTTCCTGGCACACTTATTAAATAGCCAAATAGTCAGCAACATTTAACAATGCAATTCAAATCTGATTGTTTCATAACCGATCAATGGCACTAATAATTAAATTCAATATGAATTTTCAACTTTGTCTACTACAAAAATTGATTTTCTTAGCCATGAGGCTATCCTCATATTGCTTGGCTCTTTTAAGTGGCACCATTCTGTCCATTATGGATTTATGATTGCTGCCATACATGGACATCCACCTACAACATGTCCTTTTGACACAATTTTTTATAAGCCAAACAGTCATTAGTAATTATAAGCAAAATTTCAAATCTGAAAATTTACAATTCTTCTTTCTAATAGAGCTTAGATTTCTCAACCATGAGATTCTTTCTCATAAGCTCTAAATCAAATTTTCAAATTTGCTCCCTATAGAAATTAGATTTGCAACCATGATATTATTCTCATAAACCTAAATGAGAATATTTTCAGATTTGTTTCATGCATAAGTTAAATTTCACACCCATGAGAATCTTCTCATAACATTTGGCTTTTGCACATGGTAGACTCCATCCTTCATCATGGACTTACCCACATGCCATGCCTAGAACAATCTACCTAAAATATGAAACTTCAATCAGGCAAACACTTTGTAGGTCTCCATGCATATAATATTTCATTGCTGCAACAATCACTGAAGCATTTCCAGAATTATAACATTCCATAATTCAGACACTTCCAGCTGTTAGCATATCAATATAACAAACTCATTTACTCCACGTAAATCATTATCATACTAAAATTGCAAGGTACAGTCATATCTTTTATGCAATTAACTTAAAGCTTTTAAATGCTCATTAATTCATAGCCATATAATTTATATAACTCTGTCCTTCCAACAGAGCACTCTGGAAGCCTGTCAATCATGACTACCTTCATGCAATTCTTCCCCTGCATTCATAACAACTCATGAAATGATCTCATAATTATCATTAATTCATCATTTCATCTACTGCTCAATTATAATGGGACATATACATATATCACAATCATGCATGCACACAATACATCTCCTCAGGTGTAGCTACCCACATGCATGCATATTCACAACATTTACTCAAGTTTTTCATATGCATTCACTCAATGCTTAACTACAAGATTTATAAAATATCTCAATGCACATCCACTCAATGCCACCTTGCATTGTTTCATGAGTACTATGCATTCAAGCATATTATGATTTAATCATGACTATCTCATATAACATGCATTACCATAATCAGGACCACTGATCCTCACTTGCTTTAGTTGTTGAACTCACAATTGACATACTCAAATGGCATGATATAATTTCATATGAATGCATTGAGATTCTAAGCAAGTATAGGGTGTAAGGATCATTTCCTTCACTTACCCACACCACCACTATACTCGGTAGGTTAACATTCCCATTCGGGAACTCAATACCACATGCAAACCAAATCAACATAGTTCAAACATAGCTGAGGGGATCTTACCAAATCCTCTTTCAACATTGATGCAACTATGCATCAATAACCATTAACTGCATAGTTGTCATTAACATCACTTGATGTTACCTGATCGGTTGGCCTCTTACCAAGGCTACATGGTCCTTTTGCTAACCTCATGATCACAGATTTTTTGCACCATCCTTTCTTCATAAGGTTGTTGGCTTCATGCAACAACATCCTCAACATATTTAGCCATGCTTCTGTTGTCTTTAGTCCTACAACCAAAACCAATCATCAATAGTGATTATCAACCAAAATATTTACCATTAGTGGTTCACTGCATATGTAAAATCTCACTACTTTTACCAATATATAATGTCATATGCATGCAAAACATATACTCATGCACTGTGCAATGTTTATTAATATTCCAATCAATGCATTTTCATGCCACTCATCTAATCTCTTGCATTTTCAGCATTCTCATGCCATAATTTTATGCACATAAAGCTTATAAAATATAAATGCAGTTAGCAAGACAGGGTTTAAGGAATTCTCCCTTTCCAATCCTTCATCTTGCATGAACTTCCTCTTCCACATCGTAGTTGGTTCGATTTCATGGCATGCTACTTCCAGGCATGCAATTCTAGAATTTGCCCATATTGAAAACAATTTGATAAACCGTCACTGACACTTTTCTGCTCTAATTATCTATGATGTCTGATGTGCCCATTCAAATTCTGCCTATGCACCATTGTGTCCTACTGGATAAGATTTCCAATGCCTATCCACTTGCTCCATTCCGACATCGGGTGTGGAAACTACGTTAATTCAAAAATGACAACTTTCACCCCAATTTTGCACATTTTACACAGTTGTAAAAATATCATGAACTACCAACTTCAACCACCTGTGGAAGAAAATCTATGTAGAATCACGAAAATTTTTCTACCGGGCGAAGTTAGTCCATATAACAAGGAACGCTCATCCATTCGCGGATCTCTGTTCCGATGCACCATTCATCCTTTATAAAATTCTGGGTTTGACTACTTTCCACTTTTCGCATTTTTCCAAAATTCCCAATTTCGGGCTCTTTTTTTTTATATATATTTTTTTAAATTTTGAAGCCGAAAACCAGAAGCCGAAAGCCGAAAATTGAAAGCCGAAGCCAAAAACCAGAAACCGAAACCGAAAGCCGAAGCCGAAAGCCGAAATCCAAAAACCTGAAGTCGAAAACTGGAAGCCGAAGCCGAAAGCCGAAAGACGAAAACCGGAAGCCGAAACCGAAAGCTAAAAGCTGAAAGTCGAAAATCGGAAGCCGAAGCCGAAGCCGAAAACCGGAAGCTGAAACTGGAAGCCGAAGCCGAAAGCTGAAAGCTGAAAACCGGAAGCCGAAGCTGAAAGCCAAAATCCGGGAAACACCTACGTTTTCCTGTAACTTTTGGGGTCCGTATCTCCTTCGTCCCTTGGCCAAATGAGGCAAGTCTGGTACTGTTGGAAATCTCTTGGAGAGATCTATGCACCTGTATGATCCTCTTCCACATATGAGAAATCTGATCCTATCATTTTCCCCAATCAAAATTCTGCCCCCAACTTACCAATATTGTATTAAAACATCTTGTTACATGCCTACAAACTCAGAGTCTGGCCCAAGCAGCCCTAGTGCTGCAAGCTGGGCTCTGATACCACTCTGTCACGTCCCCTTCCATCTATCCAAGGCAAGGGAGGGAACATGACTACAACATGGGGTGTCTAATTCGTTCCCAAAGCCATAATGATAAAATTTTGCCATTTAAAATAAGATGCACAATTAATTTACACAACAGAATTAAAACATATTAATGCACACACACAAGCTGTGTTGAAATATTGTAACTTCAAAGAATATTATATTTGTACTTTATTATTCCGGATATGTTTCATTCCTCCGTGGAGATCTTATTGTATATCCGGAGATGTTTATTCCTCCGTCGGAATGTGGTAACTTGGGCTATTAGACTTCCCTAGTGGGGGTCATCCCTGTATGTGTTATGTGGGTCAAAGGGTTGTTAGACCACCCTAGAGGGGTCGGCCCATTCAATTGTAGTGGGGTGTTTAACCCAATGGTAAATTTGGGGCCGACCTAGTTAATATATTGTACAAGTCGGAGATGTGTATAAATAGAGGAGGTGAGCTCCTCATTTGACACACTTCCTTCACTTGAAATGTAGCGCACTTGTGAGAGAGAGGTCTACTATGGAGGAGGAGGAGATCATGTCTTTGGTTTGCATCTTTGTATATTGCTGGTCATCTATATTGAGGAAGCTTTGCTGGGTTTTCTACCCCATGAGGGTTTCCCAGGATAAATCTGTGTCTCTTGTATTTATGCTGTGCTTGTTGTTTCTTCAGTGATCCTGTATATGCTATTATTGTGAAATGGAATGTAATGCTGATATTTTTTGTCTTAGCATATTAAATCTTAACATGGTATCAGAGCTAACCTGAAGGAAGGCAATGTATGGCACTTACGACACTTGCTTCACTTGCGACAATTTCAAGGTTTGGGTTTTGTATAGAACAAACCAATCATCGTGGAACTTTCACTATAAATACAATTTGGAGAAGGTTCAGGATATGAAACCTTTACAGGTTGTAGAAAACATCCCCAGGTACCTTGTGTCCAAAGGACACCCTCATATTCATTGTACTTTGTGAGTTATGATCAGTACAAGTTAGGGTTTTTGCCTCTTCCAGATCTCAGTCAAAATCAGGTGACCTAGGAAAAAAGGTCATAACTTGGGCTAGGAAGCTCAAAATGTAATTTCGTAAAAAGTGCCAGGTAGTACATAGACTGTACTATCTCAAAAAAGGATTTCAGAGGTCGAAGTTGAACCAGTGACACGTGGTACGCCGTACAAGTTCGCTCTCCTGTTTTATCCCATAAACAGGTCACGTTGCGACACTTGGCATAAATCTCTCTCAGAAAATCCAATTGAGGTCAGACCTAGTGATATGGAAAGATGACAGGTCAGGATACCATAAAAAAAATTTTCAGACCCTGTGGATCGAAAAGTTTGGATTTACAGCAAAAACAATCAGGTACATATTTCTATCAAAACAAAATTATTTTTGGAGCACCTTCATTCATGGCTTCCGGAATTTAGGGTTTCAAAGAAAGTTAGAATTTTTGGAATCGGAGTCCACGGCTGAATGATACTTAGGAAAATCAAAATTTAGAGACCAAGATCGAATTTTGCGGTTGGGTAGAAGACTGGGATTGATCAAACCCCAGTTCGGGATTTTGATCGGAAAGATGGAAAATTAGGACTTCAGCAAAAGTTGGAATTTTTGAAGTCTATGACCACGGATGGAAGCTCCTCAGAAAAATAAGAGTTTAGAGCCTTGGATCGAACCTTTTGATTGGGCAGAAGGGTGGGCTTCATCAAACCCTAGTTCAGGATCCTGTCCAGAAGATCCAGAAGTTTCGAAGGCAATTTTTAGGGGTCAAATTTTGGAGATTTCAAGATTGAAGTATGCTAGTTTGATCAGCTCAGCAAGACACATCCTTCCATCCAGTCAGAAGTGTGAAAGTCAAAGATTGAATTTTTAACTAGCAAACCCTAATAAATCTCCAGCTCAAGTTTCAGGGGGAGTTGAGGCTAAGGCCTTACATAAGAAGACTACAAGAAGTCTCGACAGGTATGACTTAAGGAGGTTCAGGTATGTCTTGAAATCTGATTCCTGATTAAGTTCATAATATGTTTGTCTTCATATTAGTTATTAGTACAATCTTGATTAATGTTAGAATTGTCTTATCACCCTAGTAACAGTATGAATGCATGTGAATGATAGAAGACATTCATTGATTAGGGCTATATGATTGTACTAATGCACTGTGGTGTTGTATGACGTTGATATTGTCTGCTAACAAGATACAGGTACATCACGAAAGAGAAATCAAGTTCCATGACCATGACAACATGAAGACAAAGACTCATCCATAATATTTGTTCTACTTACGAGGTATGTATGAATTTGTTATATTATGCTTAACCTATGAGATATGCAGGTTCTAGCACAAGATCTCTAAATCATTGAAGAGAAGAAAGAAGATATTGTTTAGGTATGTTAGACATAACTAAGCAGGTATACTAATCCAGGTGTGTTTTCCTATGTCAAGTTAGAATCTTACCTTGTGTTAGGATCCCTTATATAAGTATACTTGGTATGATTGGTTTGGCTTATTCATAAAGCTAGTAATCAAGGGTTTATGCATATTATGTCTCTTATCTTGATTGATGATTTAACTAATCAGAAGAGTCCTATGATCAAACAAGAATATGCATGAGTAAAAGAAGACTTTCCTGAAACCTTGAATACTAATGTTTATTATCTATGATCATGACTATACATATTCAAGATTATTTAGAATTATAATGTTTTGATAATATTGAGAATATACTAATGAATGTATGTTTGTGTATGAGATCATGAGGATGACACTAGTGCACACTTGAGCATGCACAGTGGTACAGAATGAATAGAAGTTCAAAAGACATATAGAAGATCAAGCGAGAGACAACCACACAAACATAAAAAATAAGTATTTGAGTTGTTATTTGAAATAGTAAATGATATTGCTTGTAATAGTTGTATACATATTTGTATTCCTAGAATATATCATGCTGAGTGTAAACATTCATATAGCATTGAACAATATACTACTAATATGCATATGATTGGTAAATTGGACAAACATTCCATTGTTGCTTGTCTAGAATGAAACCTCTTTGTTGACATGCTGAGAGCTGTGCACACTCTCGATGGTATGTTCTGGTAGAGATGGAAGACATCTAGATAGCCACTGTATGTATACAGGATATGGAAAAGTGTTGTGCCAAAGTATTGGTCAATATAGTTGCATAACTATGTAAATGATATCTGTATGCATAATAGGTTATCATATCAATATGATTTGATGATTATGAAGTATTACTAATCATGTACTTAATTTTGATTTGTAAGAAAGATCATGACAAATGATGAACACTGAACAAGCGATGGATGTTCAACAAAAGGATTTACAAATCAAATACACTATAGAAGGCTCATGGCTAGAAGATTCGCTTAGAAAGAGGAAGAGAATCATGATGAGATGTTTGCTCCAAGTGGCTAGATAAGACCATTATCTTAATAATGTAATTGAAGAAAGATCTTTTCGGGTACCCAGGATCGATAGTGATCACCATGGGGGATGTGGATCTCAACCTTTGCTACAAGGTTGAATATGGTTTCTATACACAGATGACATGGATGCAAGAAGGAACTCACCACAGAGTTCGAATGATGTTGAGGCTCATATCAGTAGACCCATCTGACGAGAGATGGCTGTAGAAATGAAAATGAAAGATCTCAGATTGATGCATTACTTCCTAGGTCTGGAAGTATGGAAAGGCTCAAAAGGAATCTTTCTCAACCAGGGAAAGTATGTCAAGAAATATTAAAAGGACTTGATATGTTGGAATGGCCACTCTCATGGATTCCAACTTGAAGCTGTTAGCAAATGACTCATCAGAGTTAGTGTATATAACTCTGTACAAACAAATTATTGGGTCATTGATGTATCTAACAAATACTAGGTTACATATATGATTTGCTGTGAACACCTTGAGTCAGTATCTAGTGGAAACTAGATGTGTTAACCTGATAGTTGCAAAGCATGTGATGAGGTACCTAAAGGATACGATAGAATTTGATCTATGCTATCTTGGAGATCATGACTTCAGATGGCTACACAGATGTTGATTGGGCAGAAAGTGTATCAGACAGGAAGAAGACATCGAGAGGATGTTATTGTGTGGGATCAACCATGATCTCGTGGTTTAGCTGGAAGCAGTCTAGTGTGGCTCTTAGCGCAAGCAGAATATATGGCTAGTTGCTTTGCTAGTTTTGAAGCAGTATGGCTTCTAGATTTTTTGACTTAGAGATAGACCCAACTTTGATCCTATGTGACAAACAGAGTTGTATCAAGATGGCAGAGAATCCAGTGTTCCATGATATGGCACAGAAAGGAACTATAAAGTTCAAATTTGTAACAAGTTGCCGATGTACTAACCAAACCTCTACCTCAAGTGAACAAGTTGCCGATATACTAACCAAACCTCTACCTCAAGTGAATAAGTTACCAATGTACTAACCAAACCTCTACCTCAAGAAAAAATTGAGTATTTTTCGAGACAAGCTTGGTAGGACCCTCCTCGAGAGGGGGAGTGATGTGGTCACTTATGATGAGATTGCCTGCATCGACAGTGAGGTCGATGATGTGGATACCTATATTGGTGATGCCAACAGAGAGGTTGGTGGATGGCCCTTAGACAGGGTCTAAGTTGACGAGGGGATTGCATAATCCTTGAACACATGTTCTAAAAGGATCCATAGACATATGTCTCCGAGAAAGAAAAGGGATTGCATCATCCTTGAACACATGTTCTAAATTGATCTGTAGACAGATGTCTTTGAGAATGTGGTCCCTAGTGGACGAGAGGATTGTATCATCCCTGGACTTCTGTTCTAAAGTGATCCGTAGACAGATGTCTCCGAGAATGTGGTCCCTAGTGGACGAGAGGATTGTATCATCCCTGGACTTCAGTTCTAAAGTGATCCGTAGACAGATGTCTCCGAGAATGTGGTCCCTAGTGGATGAGCAGATTGTATCATCCATGGACACATGTACTAAAAGAGATCCGTAGACATATGTCTCCGAGAAAGTGGTCCCTAGTGGACGTGCTAGGACTGCATCGTCCCTGAGCGTTTGGTTCAAAATGTACGTGATAGGATTGCATCATCCTTGGACTTATGTCTTAAAGTAATATGAATTGATCATCCTGTACGTGGATTAGGATTGCATCGTCCTTGGACTTATGTCCTAAAGTGATAGGGATTGATCATCCCGTAAGTGGATCAGGATTGCATCGTCCTTGGACTTATGTCCTAAAGTGATAAGGATTAATCATCCTGTAAGTAGATTGGGATTGCATCGTCCCTAGACATGGTGTGGTGTCTTAAAGTGATAAGGACTAATCATCCTGTAAGTTGATTTGGGATTGCATCATCCCTAGACATGGTGAGGTGTCTTAAAGTGATAAGGACTAATCATCCTGTAAGTTGATTCGGGATTGCATCGTCCCTAGACATGGTGAGGTGTCTTAAAGTGATAAGGATTGATCATCCTGTAAATTGATCTGGGTTGCATCATCCATAGATATGAGAGATGTCTTAAACTGAGTGGGATTGATCATCCCGTAAGCGGATCAGGATTATATCATCCTTGGACCTATGTCCTAAAGTGAGAGAGATTGATCATCCCGTAATTGGATCATGTGTGTTGCAGGGTATGCTGCTATTGTGTATACTTGTATTGATGAGGATACTTGTATTGATGATATGCACACTTGTATTGATGAGGATACTTGTATTGATGATATGTATACTTGTATTGATGAGGATACTTGTATTGATGATGTTTATACTTGTATTGATGAGGATAGTTGTATTGATGATGTGTATACTTGTATTGGTGTGGATACTTGTATTGATGATGTTTATACTTGTATTGATGAGGATACTTGTATTGATGATGTGTATACTTGTGTTGGTGTGGATACTTGTATTGATGATGTATACTTGTATTGGTGTGGATACTTGTACTAATGATCTAGATGACAATGTTGCTGATCGTGATGGTCTAGATGACGATGCTGCTGATCGTGATGGTCTAGATGATGATGCTGATGATCATGTGATGACGATGCTGATGATCTTGTGATGACGATGTTGCTGATCGTGATGTTCTAGATGACGATGTTGCTGATCGTGATTATCTAGATGATGATGTTGCTGATCGTGATGGTCTAGATGACGATGTTGTTGATCATGATGGTCTAGATGATGACGCTGATGATTGTGTGATGATGATGCCGATGATCATGTGATGACGATGCTGATGATCGTGTGATGACGATGTTGCTGATCATGATGGTCTAGATGACGATGTTGATG
Organism: Larix kaempferi; assembly: GCA_027924585.1. Classification (NCBI taxonomy): domain Eukaryota; kingdom Viridiplantae; phylum Streptophyta; class Pinopsida; order Pinales; family Pinaceae; genus Larix; species Larix kaempferi. The sequence goes on along the minus strand of BSBM01000712.1, from coordinate 5,026,975 downwards.
ATCGTGTGATGACGATGCTGATGATCGTATGATGACGATGCTGCTGATCGTGATGGTCTAGATGACGATGTTGATGATCATGTGATGACGATGCTGATGATCGTATGATGGCGATGCTGATGATCGTGTGATGAAGATGCTGATGATCGTGAGGATCCAGATGTTGATGTTGCTATAGCTGTTTGAGCGCTACAAAAGATAAAGACTCAGTACTGAAGATGTTGATGTTCCAGTAACTGCTTGAGTTATTGATGATGTTGAAGAAAGCTTCCAATGATTTATAGATGTATCATGTATGATGTTGATGACTCCTTGCTCGTGTAGATGCTGTTATAATATCCTTCTTGTTAAGGGGGAGTGTTGAAATATTGTAACTTCAAAGAATATTATATTTGTACTTTATTATTCCGGAGATGTTTCATTCCTCCGTGGAGATCTTATTGTATATCCAGAGATGTTTATTCCTCCGTCGGAATGTGGTAACTTGGGTTATTAGAATTCCCTAGTGGGGGTCGGCGCTGTATGTGTTATTTGGGTCAAAGGGTTGTTAGACCACCCTAGAGGGGTCAGCCCAGTCAATTGTAGTGGGGTGTTTAACCCAATGGTAAAGTTGGGGCCGACCTAGTTAATATATTGTACGAGTCGGAGATGTGTATAAATAGAGTAGGTGAGCTCCTCATTTGACACACTTCCCTCACTTGAAATGTAGCGCACTTGTGAGAGAGAGGTCTGCTATGGAGGAGGACGAGATCATGTCTTTGGTTTGCATCTTTGTATATTGTTGGTCATCTATATTGAGGAAGCTTTGTTGGGTTTTCTACCCCATGAGGGTTTCCCAGGATAAATCTGTGTTTCTTGTATTTATGTTGTGCTTGTTGTTTCTTCAGTGATCCTGTATATGCTATTATTATGAAATGGAATGTAATGCTGATATTTTTTGTCTTAGCATATTAAATCTTAACAAGCTGGAATGCATCAGCATACCAATCACAAACAAGTGATGAATTATAATGTGAGGAAGCAATCACGTTCTCATGATATACACAGATTACATGTTAGCCATATTAAGATATGCATTCATCATCCAAATACCAGTCATTATTTAACACAATGCAAAACATAGAATAAACATACAATTTAAACACAGAGACACTTATCTTTGAGATGAAGCTGTCCAAACAACTAGCTATGTGAGAGAAACGTTCCACCCAACCATAGATCTCTATCCAGCCTGTATTCTTTCAGCTGAGAGATCACCCCCGAGCTGGTATGTGTATCCACTAAGGAGGGACTAGACAGACTCACTCACAGCCATGGATTCATTGAAACGGTCATGCTAAGCCAACACACAGTTGGGTTTACCAAGCATACCAAAAAGGAAAGGGAGGAGGATGTTAAGCTGGTGAGATCAACCACAGAGTTGCAGACATCTTAAGCTAAAATCAAGCAATCCAAACCTCTGTCCAAACATCCACGCTTGGATTTCTCACCATTTTGTCAACGAATAAATCCATCTCGTCACTGGTCTTTTGGGCTATAAAAACTGGGTTTCCCAATGGATTTTGGGGTATCTAATACTCTCAAATTCACCCAAGGCTCATATCTATGGATCCCCCATTGTATTTTACTGTCCAATACCAAATCTGGGCGTTTTTGGCTCTTCAAAACGTGGGTTCTTTCAAAGTTGCGATTTCTGGTTTTTCTCACTGTTGGCAATTCGTTTTTGGATGAAAACTGATGCTGGTAACTTCCACAATGGAATGGTGATGAGGAAGAAGAAAATATCATGGGGTAGAGTGACTTGTGGTACAATAAAAAAAATCCCATACTCTGCCATACGAATTTCTGGGCTGCCCATGCTCCATTGAAGCCATGGACTGAATTCCTCAACCACTTCCTTACAACAGAATTAAATGTCAACAAGGAAAGTCAAATTGGTTCTCAAGGTGACATATGGCAGCCTATGGTTCAATCCCACAGCCCCCTCACCACTCCTTAGTGGATAAACATGGCCCCTTCTCATTCGTTGCTTCCATAGCCAGTTTTGGTATTTTATTGCATGATGTTTATTTACATCCTTTTTACAGTGTTCCATGGCTAAATAGCACATGGGAAACATAATGTCTAATACTTGCCTTTAAATTAAATTCGAGCCTCCACTAGCGGGGCCTCGGCCTTGAGCTCCACGCTAGGAAAACACACATCACATGTATACAGTATTTACATTAAAAGCTAATATATCCTAAGGGTCAGAATGGGGTATTACAGGTCCCAAGACCTGAAGGGAAGTCTGTTGTGACTTCCAAGTGGATCTATAAGATCAAGCATGCTGCAGATGGTAGCTTAGAGAAATACAAAGCGAGGTTTGTAGCTCGTGGCTTCTCCCAGAAAGAGGGGAATAGACTATGAAGAGAATTTTTAGCCAGATACGCTTCCATCAGATCAGTACTTTCTCTGGTTGCAGTGATGAAGTGGAAGATACACCAGATGGATGTCAAGACAACTTTCTTGAATGGTGTAGTCGAAGAGGAAGTGTATGTGGAGCAGCCACTTGGTTTTGAGACATATGTCAGGGAGTCATATGTGTGCAAGTTGAAGAAAGCCTTGTATGGCTTGAAGCAATCTCCTAGGACTTGGTGAAAATAGATTGATTGTTGACACGAAGAGGAAGATTGCTGCCGAGTTTGAGATGAAGGAATTGGGGATGATGCACTATTTTCTAGGTATGGAGGTGTCGCAGAGTGTAGATGGAATATTCCTTGGACATGGGAAGTATGTAGTAGAGATCCTGACGAGGTTCGAGACGATGGACTGCAAGGCCATGGACACACCTATTGCATCGAACCTAAAGCTTCTATGTGATGCTTCATCTGATCCGGTTGATGTCACATTGTATTGTCAGATGATTGGGTCCTTGATGTACTTGACGAACACTAGAACATATATTTGCTTTGCTATGAACACATTGAGCCAGTTCCTGATGGATCCCATAGGTGCTCACATGGTTGCTGTAAAGCATATTTTGAGGTACCTGAAGGGTATAGTTGGCTATGGGCTCAAGTATGATGCGAATCAAAAGTTTAACCTACAGGGTTATGTTGATTCAGATTGGGTAGCTAGTGCTGCAGATAGGAAGATCACTTCTGGGTGCTGCTTCAGTATGGGATCAGGTGTGATCTCTTGGTTTAGCAGGAAGCAATCCTGCGTAGCACTGAGTACAACCGAAGTAGAGTATGTTGTAGCTTGTTCGGCTAGTTGTGAGGCAGCATGGCTTTGGAAGCTACTGTCTGAGCTATTTGATCTCCCGTTGGAGGCTACTGGTATCTTTTGTGACAACCAGAGTTGTGTGAAGCTGTCTGAGAACCTGGTGTTCAACAATAGGTCGAAGGACATTGAGATCAAATATCACTATATCAGGGATATGGTGCAGAGAGGAGCAGTGAAGCTCCTGTATGTTGCGACAGATGAGCAGGTTGTAGATATGTTGAAGAAACCACTAGCCAAAGTGAAGTTTGAGTACTTCAGAGAGAGGCTTGGTGTTCTTCAGATTGACGACACTTAGAGGAAGAACTGATGGACACATTTACAGGAGCCATTCCAAGCATGGTGAGAGGAGGATCCTTCCCATGGCTGTGGATATAAGCATTGTGTGATGAGCATCATGATGATTCCCTAGTTACTGCTCTGTATGCATCATGCTTGATGCTTGTTATGATCAGTTGGATCATGTATTGGTATATGCATCATGTTGGATCATGGATTTGTATATGTATCAGGTGGATACATTGTATGATCAGGTGGATCATGTATTTATATAATGTATCAGGTGGATACATTGTATGATCAGGTGGATCATTTATTTGTGAATGTATCAGGTAGATACATTGTATGATCAGGTAGATCATGTATGATGATATGTATCAGGTAGATACATGGTATGCATCAGGTGGATGCATTGTATGATTAGGATGATCATAGATGATGAGCTATAGGATGTTGCTCCAGATGATATACATCAGGATGATTCTATGATGATGATCAAGATGATCATATGTGATGAGTATCAAGATGATACTCTGGATGATCATGTACATCAAGACGATGTATGGTGAGTATGAGGTTGATACTCTGTGGCCGTGGACAGGTTGTGTAGATGAGCATGTAAGTTGACCCGAGAGATCCGATAGGTTGGGCTGTGTGCCCGTAATAATTCCTGGGATTCTCTTTCGAGGCATTGCTCTGAGAGGACATGTAATATTGCCCTGGGAGATCCGATAGGTTGGGATGTGTGCCTGTAATAAGTCTTGGGATGCTCTTTCGAGGTTTTTTCCTATGGCATGTAATGTAGCCCTAGGAGATCCGATAGGTTGGGTTGTGTGCCCGTAATAAGTCCTGGGATGCTCTTTCGAGGTTTTGCCATGACCACATGTAATGTAGCCTTGGGAGATCCGACAGGTTGGGATGTGTGCCCGTAATAAGTCCTAGGATGCTCTTTCGAGGTTGTGTGGTGGAAAATCCTAGATTTGTTCTAGGTCCCATCCAGTATGAAAAAGGACTGGCTCTGTGGCAGAAATCCTAGATTTGTTCTAGGTCCCATCCAGTATGAAAAAGCATTGGCTCTGTGGTGAAAATCCTATATTTGTTATAGGTCCCATCCAGTATGAAAAAGGACTGGCTCTATGGCGGAAATCCTAGATTTGTTCTAGGTCCCATCCAATATGAAAAAGGAATGGCTTTGTGGTGGAAATCCTAGATTTGTTCTAGGTCCCATCCGGTATGAAAAAGGACTGGCTTTGTGGCGGAAATCCTAGATTTGTTCGAGGTCACATCCAACATGAAAAGGGGTTGGCTCTGTGATACATCCAGCATGAAAAAGGGCTAGCTCTGTAGATGATGAAGACCTGCAGGTGGCAGGCCTACATCTAGTATGAAAAAGGTCTGGCTCTGTAGAACTTCCTATGACGAGAAGATCGGAGATTGATTGAGATAGCAACAACAATGATGATGATGATCCAGTGACGATGCTCCAAAGAAGAAGACTTGTGCTATCAGATTTGTGTCGAGAAATACCTTCCTAGTTAAGAGGGAGTGTTGATGTAATTGTAACTTTGGAATGTATTTCACATATGTATATTTTATTCCTATAGAGATGTTATTATTCCTCTATATAGAATTGTTGTCATTTATATTGTAAGTGTCGTAACTTATACTTGATGGGTTATTAGACCACCTTGATGGGGTTGGCCCTGTATAAGTCATGTGGGTCAAAGGGTTAGTAGACCACCCTCTTGGGGGTCGGCCCAGTCAGCATTATGTTAAGTGGTTAAGTTAAGGCCAACCTAGTAAAGGTTATTAGGCAAGTTAAGTCAAGTATAAATAGAGTGCGGGAGGCACTCTATTTGTCCATTCACTTTCTCACTCATACTCTCATTGGACAGTGGCACACTTGTGGAGGAGGAGAAGCTGCTGCTAGAAGTATATCTCTTATGCTTGGGTTGTATCATTGCTTTATCTATCTCTGAGGAAGCTGTGGGTTTTTTCACCTTTATGGTTTTCCCTAGTGAAACTCTGTGTGTCTATTGTCTCTTGTGTGCTTGCATTATTATGTCCATGATTGATATGCTATAGATATGTTGTACATGTTGTTCTCTTAGTTAAGATCCTAGATCAGATTGAAGTAAATTCTGAAAATCTAACAATTACTAGTAGGAGGAGAAGTCGTAAAAGTATACGGTATGTGTCCACCCTTGGTATTAGGAGGATTGTTAACATTAGCAAACGTGGTCCTAGGTTGATGGGTAGAGGCATGTGTATTGTATTGTGGATGGTGAGTCGTATTGCGAACAGTATTCCTATTAGGATGGGTAGTCCTAGGAGGCGTCCTTCCTTCAACATTTGGATTGTTAGAAGGGATATGAACGGTCCTCGTATTATGTGTGAGTAGAAAATGTGGTGCCCCCAGTGAGGGTATTGCCCCCAGTGGGTGCAGTGTTGCCAACACCATGACTAGTGATAGCATGACTACCAAACATAGTGGATGGATCAACTTTGTTGTAACTAGGCATACTATGAGAGAATGGGGTAGCATTCATAGTGGTCGTAGGACCTGTGTTAACATGCAAATTCGACATCCCATATAGGAAATTATGTGGATTCGAAGGATCGAATGGGTTGTCCTCGGGTGGAGTGGATCCAAATAGAAGAGGTTGAGTCTTTGGTATTAATGGATCGCCCCCCATGCCTCTCTAGGAGTAGGAGGATTAGAGGCATCTTCGACTCTACTCGATGGAGTCGTAGGGATTTCTCCCATGCCAAAACCAGTGATAATGTCAGCGCGAAGTGCTTCAAAAGAATCAAAATAATCAGAAGGATCCTTCTGAACAGGACGTGTAACTTCGGCGACTGGTAAACCAGCCAACCGACGAGACCGGCGGAGAGTTGGACCTTACGCCACGATACCTCTGAAAGTTCAAGAAATCAAAGCGTCCCCTAACGACCAAACTAATGATCAAAGAGCACACACCTAAAGAAAATACAACCAAATGCACACAAAAAGGACTGGCTCAAGGGACCTCCCGACACTGCAGCCGGTATGTCTCGCCTAGGAGAGGTTTGAGACTCCCAAACTATAACCGGAGGTAACATAATCAGTTCTAAGGGTTCCCAGACTTCACTGCGTGCATAGGGTCAAGTCCCTATATGTACAGTATAACCACCGCAAGCACCCTATGCGATACCTAGGTAAGGCAACGAAGGTCACCACAATATAACCAATGCTCAAGGGGACAGTCGCAGGTGGGATCCGTCATATGGGCATGGTATCTAAGCCTGAAACTCAAGAGGTATATATCCCTCAAGAGTCCATGTACACAAACAAATCCTAGAAATATCTCCCACGTTTGGACAGTATTGGAGGGCTATCTCCGCAACCAACCTCCCATGACCTCGTGCTTAACTCTGGTCTGAGTAGAGCTTCCTGAGAACATTGATGTATACCATGGGTTTCACCACTCCCTGGTCAGACACATAATGTTTTGTCTAGTAGTCTTGGATTTTTAACTCACAATGATCTATTCTAAGACTCTAAACCTATACTAGTTGGTGCACCCTATAAAATAAAAATCGTTTCTAATCAATTTTAAGATTAAGCGTTGATTTTGAATGGCCATGATTACTCAAAGGATGTGGTTGTGAAAATGATGATGTATATGACTCAATAGTATGCACAATCGTCAAACTCTAGACTCATCTATCCAATAAAACAATGCCACTAAAATGATAATCAATCCAACGGTTCGAAATAAAATGCAATTCTTTTAAATTTCCAATGCACAAGTAGATCCTAGATGAAAGTACAAGCACTTAGATGCAAAATGCAGTACGGAAAGCAAATATTTTTGTATTTTCTCTTATAATGGAAAGGAAAATGCAAAACTATGTTTTTGTATTTTTCAATATAATGAAATGAAAAAATGCAACCGAAATCTACCTATTTGGTTAAAGAAATGTAGAGCAGATCACTAAGAAAACCCATCAAATCCTAAACAGTGAGACTCAGCCAATGTAATGAGCTAGAAAATAAAAAATGATGATAAACTAACAAGGCTCAAAACAAAGAGAAAGAAGAGTTTATGGTCACAAAAGGGCATGGAACAGCTAGGAATGAGGCCAATTTAGACTCAGGAACACTCAAAACCAACCCAACAACAATCCAAGGCCATAAATCAATCAAACCTGGATTTGTACGCTATTGTCGAAGAAAAAACTGTGGGTATACGCGAGCTATAGTGCAGACATAGGTGGGTAGACGTGGGAAAAACTAAGCTGACCCGCGTATAGGGAAATGCAAATGAGCAAACAGAGAGTCCAATCACCCAGAAAAATATTGTTTTCTATAGTATATCCCAACATCCAATCAATGACACAGAAGCTCGACACACAATAAATCTACATCAGGACAAAAGCCTAAAAATCCCCCAAAATGGATGTTCTCCCCAGTGGAGTCGCCATTTCTGTTACGGATAAAAATTCCTATGGATTCGGGGCAGACCACAACAAACAGTTGACTAACAAAAAATGAATCAAATCCCAATGCAATGCTATATGAATGACAATGCTAAGATAATGGAGAAAAGGCCAACCTTCAACCGGATGTTCGTAGTAGATCCCCGTTGAGCTTTCCACCTCTACACTTGAACCTGCAGATTAGTCTCAACAACAAGTACAAGCAAGTGCATATAATATGTGAAATACATTAGCATAATCAATAGCATGATTGATGATATCATAAGCGAATATAAACCAATGTAATTTAACAATATTCACAACATCAATTGGACGAGAAAATGAGTATTTCCATTAATGAACAATAAGAAGTAGAATATACGACCTCATGCCGGCAACCAATATGAACCAAGAACTGCGTCTCTCCACTTGTGCCTCCACCACTTCAATCCCCCATGTAATGGAAAACTCAAACTATGAAAGGAGTTTGGTAGGTGAACATAAGGAGTTCACAACAACAAGGATCAATGAGTGTAGACTCAAGTCACGGCAAAAATACACTAGAGTTATCTTACTCTCTCTTTCTCCTCCCTTCTATACACCATAAGAGCTCAATATATAGCCTCCCAAAGGTAAGTGAAAGGACACATCGAATCGTTTCGGGGCATATGGAGGGCCAAAGGTCACCCTAAGACCGCTTTTTGGGAGGAAAAAGGTATTTTCTAATGATTTTTACTATTTTACTTGGTACCCGCGGGCTATAGTGGAACAACTTGCGTGTACGCTGGCTAAAGTGGAACAACTAGCGTACAGGAAGAAAAATAGGGAAAAAGTGTGTTTCTGGAGGTCAAAAAGTGAATCTGAGTCAGTGAAATGGATCCTGAAGGCCAAAGAATGCTGATGCTCACAAGGTGGAAAATTATGTTGTAACAATGGTAGGTCATTAATGATGATGGAACATGAGTGGGTGAGGATTTTCTGGAGTGTAGGTGGCTCAGGATAGGCCAAAACTTCCAAGAAGGTGGAAAAATGTCCACATTCAATGCATGGGAGCCTCAAGTCAAATCTAGATCCATAAAACATGGAAATAAGGGAGCCTTACTCAGGTAGTGGCAATAAGTGAGTGAGGTATCCATAAATGAGGGCGCCTAACAACTAGTTTGACTAGGATTTGGCCCATAAGTGGTGGAATGTGCCATAAATGGCCCAACTAACTTCTAACAACCTTGGATTATCATCATTAACCCTGTTTTGGACCAAATAATCACCAAATTAATGTGATACTATGTTCCTAAGGTGTAATAATGTTCTAACAACCACCCTTAAGCTAGACTTATGTATCCAATAATAAAAAATGAGGCCTTGGCAACTAAGGCTCAAGTCACCTCTTACAACAACAATTTTTATTAGTCCATGTAACCAAGGTAAGGAGGAAAACCACATGGGAAATAAAACCTCCCCTAAAAAATAGACATGAAATAAATATGGAAAATTTACCAGTATTCACCATGCATCAATCACCCCAAGGAGTGATCTAAGGTAAGTGAAGGTCTTCTCAGTAAAACTCTTGGTGAAGATATCGATAGTTTGCTCAATAGATGGGAAATACTGCAAGGTAATAATCTAGTCATGCACCAAGCCTCTGATGTAGTGCATGTGGATCTATATGTTCTTGGTCCTCTTCCTCTGTAATGGATTAGTGGAGATCTTGATTGCACTTTGATTATCACACCAAATGACTGTGGGTGAATCAAATGCAAATCCAAACTCTCCAATAATGCCTTGCAACCACACACATTGTGTAGCTGCATTCATTGCTCCCCTGTATTCGGCCTCAACCAAAGATAAGGAAATGGTGTGCTTCTTCTTTATAGACCAACAAATGGGACCATATGAAATCATAAACACATAACCAGAAGTGGACTTCCAATCAGTGCTGTCTCCAACCCAATCTGAATCAGTAAAACCAACTAGTTCAAGTGATGAACTAACTGCATAATGTATCCCAAACTGCTTGGTTCCTTGAACATAATGAAATAACCTTTGTGAGGAACCTGCAATAATTAATTGATAAAATGAACAATATATTAGATCACATAATATTTTTATTGATCGCAGGCCACTTTGTAATGTCCCCATTCAAATAAATGCATGACAGGAAAAATCCAGCAATCCTATTAGTTTCCTAGGTTGGATGGAGACATTGGGATTTGCAATAAGGGAGATAATAAATGATGTTTAGACATTAGAATGGAATAAATATTTAATAAAGGAGATAAATAAATAAATACAAGAGAAAACCAAAGTGTCAATTGATCATGAAGACACATGGAGGATGTGGGACCCACACAAGCTAGATTTTCCATGCCACATGGCATCCTCCTCTTGTCAATTTGAATCCATGAGAATTCCAACATTCTTGGGATGATTCAGAAGGCTTATACACTTGGAAATATGCATCATAGGTCGAATTGAGATGGAAGTGTAACTCCCATGGAAGAGGAAGAGTCAAATGAGAGGTTCTTGGACACTTGGGCTAGATTCTCTAACCTCTATGACAACGATGATGAAGATGCTATGAAACCTATGACAAATTTCAGACCTGATTGCTGACATATGACCAATATGACATGTCGGTCCTAAAAATATCCTCCAAGAGGGAGCTCATGGGATTTATAGAAGCTCAAGAGATTCCTACTCGAATTGGTGGAAGATGGAAGGCTAGGAAGTGGAAGACAAGTGGCAAATCTTGAATCCCTTCCTAATTCGAATTGGCTTAGAGTATATGGATGGAATTTGAACCTTAGAAGGCCAAGGATGTTTATAAAATACAGGGATCAATTAAGAGAAGGGATTTTTATCATTTTCATAATTTGCATTTGAGAGGAGAGCCAGTGGAGTGCTACTCTACTTGCCTTAGCACCAATTACGAGCGTGAAAGATTCCCATCCTAGTTGGTAATTGGAAAGGACATTCAAAAATTTCATTTGGAGCTTCAATGGAGTCTTATGTTGCAGGTGCAAGCTATAGGGCAGCTCGTGGTCACTTCTAGTTCAGCTTGCTTCTCCAACCATTTCCAGTTTTCTCTACATATTCATGATGCTTGAGATGGGGCACACTTGGTGAGATGTTGTTATATTTGGGGGAGCTTATAATGCCCCATTATTTTATCAGCTGATGTAAATTCTCTATTATTCATATTCAGAATAGATTCAAGTTGATATTCCAAGTGGAACTATGTAAATCTGATCATTAATGATGTAATTTTCCCCACTATGTTGATGAATGCCAATGATATGTGGATATATTCGAATTGAACAATGAAATACTGATGATTTAATGATTTATGGAATTTTAATAACCTATTATAAAAGTTTCATGTTCATTGCATAAGCTTTTGGAGTCATATTGTTCAATTTCATAGCATTTGGAGAAGATTGCCTATCATTTCCCCCAAGGTCGAAACTAGTATTTTTGTATCTGATTTAAGAGGGTTGTAGAAAAATTAATAAAATGAATGGTGATGCATAATCGACTATATTTATGTCCCATAGATATCCCCTGCCTCTTTCCATAAATTAGAGATGGTACAATAGTATTTGGAGATCCATTTATAGCATCTACCCCATGGGGAATTGAACCCCTAATTGCTAGTCAAATTCCCTACATTGACCAGAATTCAAAGGAGAATTGTAGAAGAATTTTGAAGAATCTAAATCATCCTCGAACCTCATAATCATGTCCTAATACCATCCATATAACTTTCGTAACAATTTGGGAGCATTTGGAGATCAAAAAACCAATACTAGTCAAGGGTCGAACAAGTGGAAAAATTGAAATTTTCACCATTTTAATAAATTTCTAAAAAGGGGCATTACACACTTCGAGGGGGAAACCTCCTTTGAGAAAGGTCAATACAAATAAATTCATGGTTCCTTCACTGGCCTCAACACTTACTTGTATACTAAGTCTATGCGCCAATACTATGGATCAATACCATGGAACATATAATACTATGGGACGACTTACAAAGAATATGCGTCAAATACTATGGATCAATACCAAGGAACACATAATACTATGGGATGACTTACAAAACATATGCGTCCAATAATATGGATAAATACCATGGAACATATAATACTATGGGCTAATACAAACTATGGATCAATACCATGAAACGTATAATACTACGGGACGACTTACAAAGCATATGCATCCAACAACAATATACTAACAAAGTAAAGAGAAGGGTTGACACAGGTTCCTAACATCCCCTCTCCCTTAGAAAAATATTTGTCCTCAAAGATTTAGATGTGGAAATTGATGTTGAATTTGAAGGAGTCGTGCCCATGTAGCATCCTTTGGTGGCATGCCATGCCACTGAATTAATACCGCTATGATAGATCGAGAGAGAAGCGAACGCCCTTTGAGTGTCAGGGAGGATTGCTGGGAAGGATGTAGACAAAGAAAAGCCATATCAAACACTTGAAAAGTGCACTCAGAATGGTGTTGATCGTCTTGTTTTTTCATTCAAATTCTTGCCATGTGAAGATTGTCCTGCAAAATGCAAAGAATTTGATTGTGGTTTCGAAGAACTGTGTCAATTTCCTGAAGTGGTGTACTGCTGAGGGTGTATGGAAGAAGAAACGGTGGTGCCTGACCATATATTGATTCATATGGAGTCATTTTAGATGCAATATTGTACCACCATTCAGCGAGAGGGAGCCACTTCGCCCACTAAGGGTTTTGTTCTGAGGTGAAGCAATGAAGATACGTTTCCAAACATTTATTGGTAATTTCAGTCTTCCCTCTAGATTTAGGGATCCCTTCAATGAAATCCATAGAAATATCTGTCCAAATCCGTGTAGGGATGGGAAAGGGTTCGAGCAATCCTGGAAAGAGCTGGAAAGTATCACATTTAGCCACCATCTGTTGAATTGTCCTTTCATTCCATGCTAAAAGAAGTTACGCTGTGCCTACTCATACGTTTGGAGGAACCCATAGTGCCCTTCCAATTGAGAAGCATGGAGTTCAGCGAAGACATCTCGCTGAAGATCTGTGCTCCAGGGAAGCATGAGATGACCCTTGTATCTCAGGGAAGTACCATCCCAAGAGGAATGCGGTACAATAGAAGGGTTGTTGGCCAAGCATTAGAGGAGTTGATATAAGGAGGAGTCATTGACATAGCCCTGTTGAATAGATTGAAACCAATTTGGAACATGCATAGAAATAGATGAAAGAGAAACTTGGTCATCAAATGTGCGAGAAAGAGCATCGACCACCAGATTTTCCTTACCCTTCATGTAAGTGATCTCATAGGCATAACCCATGAGTTGGCTATCCCATTTCAGTTGTGCTGGAGAGGAGACCCATTGTTCCAGGAAATATTTCAAACTCTGGTGAGCAGTCTTGATGCCAAAATAATTCCCTAATAGGTATGGCTGGCACTTCTGTACTGCATGCAAAATAGCCATCATTTCCTTCTTAGATGTAGAGGCGGATAAATTATTACTTGAAAGGTCTCTTTAAGGAGGCAATCCCACTGGTTTAGCAAAGACACCTGCATATCTATCCAAAATGTGCTGTAGATCCAAAGGAGTAATAGAGACCATTGATGGGTGCATCTGAATGGAATGGGGCTAAGCGATGACCCCAAGTGAATTCTTCTTAAGGAGATTTTCCAGGCGATGTGAACTGATGAGATGGAGAGACCCTGGTTGTAAGCCCATAAATGTGTGTTTTTTCCCATTGACTGAAAATTGCATCCAAAGCTCAGCAAAATGCCATAAGATGGGGCCAAGTGTGTGTAACCATTGAGCGCCCAAGACCAAATCACATCCGCCTAAGGACAAGGAAAACATGTCAGAGAGCAGGTTATAATCTTCCATAGATATACACAGATTGTGAAACTTCCCCTTGCAAGGTAAGGTGCCCCCATTGGCAATCATGACTTCAAAGTTGGAGCAAGGATGGAAAAAAAAATCAGCCTGTTTGGTGATCTGAGGGTCAATGAAGTTATGAGTGCTACTAAGATCAATGAGTATTGTAAGAGGGAGCTTCTTGAAGTAACCCCTGACCCGCATTGTTTGTGGGGTGGTGACTCCAACTAAAGCATGGAGATATATATCTAGGCGGTCGTCCTGAGACAAGGGGGTCAACAAGAGGCTACTGAATGTCGACCTGATCATCTATTGTATCTATACCTTCTGCACCAAGTTCAGATGCAGGCAAAGAATCCACATCCAAGAGATAGAGATTTTTCTTGACACATCTATGTCCCCGAGTGAATTTCTCATCAAAATTATAACAAACCCCTTTTTCTCTACGTGCACGCATCTCTGCTTCAGACAAATGCTTGATAGGAGTTGGTTGAGGAGCTGGCGTGATGGGAGGTCATTGGGAAATCATATTTCTGAATGGAACAAAATTGGAGTTGGAGCGTTGTTCGACTGTGATCTTGTCCTCCGCCAACTTAGCCAAACCTAGGACTTCCATCATTGTGTTGGGACATAACATTTTAACCTTTGAGTAGATTTCATCCTTGAGACCACTGATAAAGCAACTCCTGTAGAATTCATCACATAATCCTTCCGTGTGATTGACCAGTTTCTCAAATTCGGTCTGATAATCTCTCATAGTGCCAATTTGACGAAGTTTAGTGAGTGCTCCTTTGAATTCATCAAAAGCACTAGGACCAAATCGTTGCAAAAGGAGTTGGCAAAAATATGTCCAGTTTGGCTCGTCATGAGCTTTGATGTACCAGCGGTACCATTGAAGGGATTTATGTTCCAAATGAAAGGATGCAAGTGGAAATTTGTGGACATCAAAAGTATTAGGCAGACTGAAATATTTTTTTGCCCGATATATCCATCTAGTCGGATCAATACCATTGAAGCGAGGAAAATCAAGCTTCATCCCAAGAAAATTGCTGGAAGAAGAGAACCCAATGGCTGCAGAAGATTCCGGTTGTCGTTTATTGTTCATGGCTGAATGTTGAAGATGGAGGTTGAGATTTTTTTATTTAAATCTTGGAGTTTGGTTTTGAGGGATGCAAGTTCTTCATCCATGATTTGTGCTCTTGCGCGGGTGACAACCATAACCATGAGTTTTTTTTTGTGAATGGGTAGAAATTAAAAATAAAAATCTTCTTTAGTAAAGGAAAATTTGGATTTGGGAAAAACTCTGATGGATAATTGGGGTTTGACTAGGTTTTGGACACTTTCTAATTGACATGGAAGCAAAAAATTGGGATTTCAGAAGCGGGCTGAAAGAATGAGAAAAATTGCCAAAGAGGGACAAAGAAGCAGAAATAGGAGATGAACATTGTGGCAAAAGTTGAAGGTGATTGGGTGAAAATCGAAGAAGTTACGACAAACCCTAAAAATAGACAAATGTTGGATTTCAGGCTTCAGGAAGTGGAATTTGGGATAGGGTCCTCAAGAATGAAATATGCAGAATGGGGTTGCATAGGTGTCAGTGAAGTTGCAAGGGAAACATAGTTAAAACAAGGAAGATATGGAGAAACGACTCAGGTAAAACTGATAACCTCTTTGACACAAATGACAACCCTTGGTTTACCTCACGGGTGGGAACTAGTCAATCAGGTAGGGGTCGTTGCCCTTTCACTGGCAAGTCCTCTCAATGGGATAGCTACTTCGGGGTTCCTGTGGTACTCCTCACAATGATTTTTAGGGCTTATTCCCAAGTACTTCCCATAGTTAAGCGAATATGGATTATTCCTGGATCCAAACCTGCAAGTGATAGGAACAAATACAGATGCGATTTTTTTTTTTGGGTAGAAATTCCACTCAACGAGCCCAAGAAAGTGCTCTGATACCAGATGTGAGGGACCTGCAACAATTAATTGATAAAATGCATGATATATTAGATCACATAATATTTTTATTGATCGCGAGCCACTTCGAGGGGGAAACCTCCTTTGAGCAAGCTCAATACAAATAAATTCACGGTGCCTTCATTGGCCTCAACATGTACTTATATACTAAGTCTATGCGCCAATACTATGGATTAATACCATGGAACATATAATACTATGGGATGACTTACAAAGCATATGCATCCAATACTATGGATCAATACCATGGAATATATAATACTATGGGATAATATAAACTATGTATCAATACCATGGAACGTATAATACTACGAGATGACTTACAAAGCATATGCGTCCAACAAAAATATACTAACAAAGTAAAGAGAAGGGTTTACACGGGTTCCTAACATCCTTTTGGAATCCTTCCAATGGATCTCATGAGGCTCTTTCATGTGTCTTGCAACATCTCCTACTCCATAAGCCAAATATGGTCGACAGTGTGTGAGATACAACAAGATCCCAAGTAGTTGTCTATACAGTGAACTGTCAACCAATGGTGAGGAACCCCAATCATTGAGCTTTACTCCTGAAAGGAATGAAAACTTAGCAGCCTTACATTCAATCATTTTGAAATTATGTATCAGATATGAATCATAATTTGATTGTGAAACTGTGATCCCATCATCAGATTGAACAATCTCCAAGCCAAGAAATTGTCTCAACAATCCTAGATCTGACATGGAGAATGCACTGTGTAATGCAGCTTTAGCTGAGCCTAGTTATTTGATGCAACTACCAGTGATCAAAACATCATAAACATACAACACAATAAGAAAAATGGAGTCACTAACATGTTGCATGTAAACATTTGGATCATATTTGCATCTCTAAAAACCTTGTGATAGCAGAAAATTGTCCATCTTGGCATACCAAGCTCTAGGATCTTGCTTGAGAACATAGAGGGACTTATTCAACCCGCACACAAGTGAAGGATCATGAATTAATCCTTCAGGATGATGCATATATATCTACTCATGAATATATCCATGAAGAAATGCAGTCTTCACATCCATGTGATGAACCTCCCATTGCTTGGAATCTGCAATGGCCAAAACTAGGCTGATTGAGTCCATCTTTTCCATAGATGTGAATGTCTGTGTGTAGTCCACTCCATGGACTTGAGAGAATCCTTTAGATACAAATATGGCCTTATACTTCATATCAGAACCGTAAACATCCATATTGGTCCTATACACCCACTTGCATTGCACCAGTTTCCTCTTGGAAGGAAGAGGGACCAAATCCCAAGTTTCATTGTCATGGAGAGAGTTCATCTCTTCTTGCATGGATGTTTGCCATATTGTATATTTTGATGCTTATTCATATGAATTTGGATCATATAAAACCATAATAAATCACCTCCCATGAATATCTGGATCACAAGAGGACAATGCATTGTGAAACTGTGATTTAGTCTTCCTAGGTTCTTGTGGATCACCTGCAAGTTCACCAGCTGTTGTATTGTTTTATCAGCCCGCTTGGGCCTTGTAGGAGGGTCATGATATGAATGCATGTCATCATATTCATCCTCAATATCATAATAATAATTATTAGGGAATGAATCATCACTTACATCCTCTTCATGTAGGGGGTTTGAGCATTCCCCTTCTTCTTGGTCAGCTGCATGCATGGGCTCTTCTTCAAACTGAACACTCCACTCAATGAAAGTATTTTTAGATGAGGGTTAAAAGAGATTGTATCCATTTTCATATTATGAATATCCAACCATAATGGGCTCCTTGATTTGGGGCTGTAAGGCCTTCCTTTTCTTTGGAGGTATTCTAGTCCATGCTCTTGACCCAAACACCCTGAAATGAGACACATCAGGCTTGTGTCCCATCCAAACCTAAAATGGAGTCATTCCTTCCAAGAATTTGTGTGGTGATATGTTCTGAAAATATGCAGCACACTTAATGGCTTCATCCCATAGTTTAGGACACAAGGACTTAGCCTCCATCATACAGGTAGACATCTCCTTCAATGCTCTATTCTTGTGCTCTGCTACACCATTCTGTTGGGATGTGTAAATCACATAATGTTGCATTTGAATTCCATATCCTTCACATAGATGTTGTAGGTACTTATTGACATATTACATTCCATTATCAATCCTTAAGACCTTTATGTTACTCCCACTGAAGTTCTCCACTGAATATTTGAAAACTTTGAATGACTGGAAGACTTCATATTTTTGCATGAGAAAGAACACCCAACAATATCTTGAAAAATCATCAATGAATGTTAGAAAAAATTTGAGTTTCCATAGGAGGATGTAGGAATAGGTCCTATCACATATGAATGGACAAACCAAGAGGATGATAAGATCTCCTTTCCTTCCCCTTCTCATACTTGCAATCTGCATTCTTCCCAACAATGCACCCCTTGCAGGTACCTTTTGAAAATATGATGCTTGGAAGTCCCTCAACCATGTATTCTTTGCTCAATGCTTGAAGATATTTGTAGTTGAGGTTTCCAAACCTCTCATGCCAAAGTCTACTGACCTCATTAGCATGTGACAAAAGAGAATTAGGACAGGAGTACAAGAGAAAGTGTGAAAAATTGTACATTCTTCACTCATGATCTGCAACACCAATTGCTACCACTTTTCCTGCAGAAAATTCGGAAATTTACACATCATCTTGAGTGAAAATCACTCTCTTAGTCGAACCAGTGTGGGTCATTTGGTAAACAGAGAGGAGATTTGCTGCAAGATCAGGCACATACAATACATTACTGAAGTACCCATTTTCTAGACTGACCTTCCCAATGCCTCTCGTTGGGATCTCTGAATCATCACCCATGAGAATGGAAGGACCATTATAAGGTGAAAGAATAGAGAAAGAATATTTTGCAGAATCCATGTTCCTTGAGGCACTTGAATCTATGATTAAGGAAGAATATTATGAGGTACTAGCCATCAATGCATGGCATCTCTTCTTGTCTTTAGAAACACTCTCCTTCTTCTTTGAAATTTCAGGAAGAGGAATGTTATTGTTCTAGAGGAGATGAGTCATCATTTCAATGGTATTATTCATGCATGCACTTTCAAGGTGCCAACCCTTTTGACAATAAGTGCATTTGGTCTTTTCTTTCTTCTTTCCTTTCTCCTTGATAGGATTCAAACCCCCATCAGAAGATATTGGCTTCTCCTTGTCTTTCTTCTTCTCTTGCTGCTTTGAGCACTTGGGATTTTGATTTCCTCTTGCTTGCTTCGAATCCCTAGCTTCAAGAACTTGGTCCTTTTGCTTAATGGAACCCATGAGAACCAGTTTATCTTGTTCTTGTGTAAGCATCTCCATGAAATTTTCCAAAAATGGCATCTTCTAGTTTCGAACGGTGAGCATGGTGGAATGAAATGGAGAAACAAACACAGAGTACTCAGGACCCAACTTCAAAAGTATGGACAAAACCAGTTGTTCGTCCTTCTTCTCAATGCCACATTGCTTGAGCTGCAAGACCAAGGATTTGAACTTGATGAAGAATTATTGGATAGTTTTGAAACTGCTTGGGATCAGTGCGATCAACTCATTCTCAAGTTGGTGTCCCCTCATCTCATTAGTCTTCCCAAACAATGAATCAATATTGAGCCACACTTCATTTGGAGTATTGAGACTGTCAATATGAAACAAGAGGTCTCTTGAAATGTTGATACAAAGCATTCCAAAAGCTTCATCCACTCTATTGATGAACTTGGAATTCTATACTGCAGAATTTGGCTCAGCTTCAGTCCCCATGGTAACTCTGAAGAGACCCTTGGATCTCAAATGGATTATCATTTTGGCCTTCCACTCAAATTAGTTGAATGGAGTGAGAAAGACATGAGACTGCTCCATTCTGTAGCTTGCGCACTAGGTGATAAAGAACATTGTAAACCTGCAATGCAAACTCTCAATAACTCTAGAGGGAATCCTAAATAACTAATTCGAGCCTTGCATTGACAAAAGGCACATTCAGGAGTGCATCACACCCTTTGTAGAATCCAAAAAATTGCTCCAATGGATTCAAGGCAATGTCCCCAATGAATTATGTGGTTTCTCCACTGCTTCTGGTGCACTTTTGAAGTAGACTGGTTCGATTAGAAGATCCAATAGCTCTGATACCATGTGAAATGTAACTCACAGTAGGATCTACTATATAAATATTACCTCACAATCAAGAAATTTGACTAATAATGCATAAAATAGTGTAAAAGAAGCATCCTGGACACACAAATGATAAAAAAACAGACACAAATGATCAAATTACAGACACAAATGATCAAATAGAAGCTTTATATAACCGTCCAACCCAAAAATGAGTTGTGAATACCCTTATATAACATTTGGGAGAAATAGTGAGCCTTTGGAGGCAACACAAGTTGCTACAAGTGGCTAGCTTACATTGGACTTCAATCCCCCCGAGGTTGACCAATAGTCTCCCAAATCACCTTAAACTATCACGAATTACTAATATGAATGTTGGGTCAGCATGGGAGGTCATTAATGATGATGGAACAAGAGTGGGTGAGGATTTGGTGGAGTGTAGGTGGCTCAGGATAGGCCAAAACTGCGAAGAAGGGAGCAAAATGATCACATTCAATGCATGGGCACCTCAAGTCAAAGCCAGATCCGTAAAATAAGGAAATACGAGTGCTTTACTCAGGTAGTGGCTATAAATGAGTGAGGTGGCCATAAATGAGGGCACCTGACACCTAGTTTTACTAGGATTTGGCCTAGAAGTGGTGGAATGTGCCATAAATTCCCCAGCTAACTTCTAACAAACTTAGATTATCATCATTAACCCTATTTTGGACCAAATAATCACCAAATTAATGTGAGACTATTGTCCTAAGGTTTAATAATGTTCTAATAGAAATGAATCAGGGTCCAAAATTCATATCACATATATTTTGATATGTCCTTTGTGGCTCCTATAAGTCCCACTATTTGAAACATCCTAGAAAAAATGTTATAGAAAAAATTCCAAGATGATTAATTTTGGAAGAGTCCAATATTTGATACCAAATGTTATGCACCAAATTCCCAAAATAGCATTAAATAAAAAAGAGATATTAATCCATGCCTTAAGAATGAATAATAAACCTCTTCATTAGGGAAACCTCCTTATACACTGTACTAAATACATAAGAGTCACAATATGAGATGATACTAAAGCTAGGCCTCTTTGGTATATATATACGAGACAAAGGGTACAATTACAATTCTATTCGACCCTAAAATTACAATTAAGGTCCTAGCAGACCAATAAAGATAATACAAATATAACAATATAAATTTAATGTTACAATATATAGGGCTTAACAACATATGTGGTCCTCTTAAAACCCTTTCTTTATCTCATGCTATTTATTTCATTACTTTTACTGATAATTATAGTAGAAAGACTTGGGTTTATTTTTTGAAACATAAAAGTGAATCTTTTTGTTGTATTTCAAGAATTTAAGCCCTTGGATAATGAATATGGTAAAAGTATTAAGACATTGAGAACTGTTAATGTGGGAGATTTCACTAAAAATGAATTTAATTCATACTTATAAACATGGTATTCAACATCAAAAAACTGTTCCTTATACACCTCAACAAAATGGGGTTTCCAAAATGAAAAATAGAAATTTGGTTGAAATGGGAATATGTTTCTTCTAAAGGATTACATAAAATATTTTTGGGTGAAGATATTTGTTGTGCAAATCCTTTTTTAAATAGAGTTCGTACTGAAGTAGTTTTTCAAGTTACTCCAAAGGAAAAATAGAGTGGAAGGAAACTTGACATTAGCAACTTTAAGATATTTGGCATTGAATGTTTGGGCCTATATCCCAAATGAAAAATGAAAAAAATTAGATCCCAAATCTCACAAATGTATATTCATTGGTTACAATGAGGATTCTAAATCTACAGGTTATTTGATCCATCTACCCAAGGTATCATTATCCAACGAGATGTTTCGTTTAATGAAGTCTCTCCTCCACCTAAGTCTGCCAATCATCATGTTAGATTGAATTCACCTCCATATTTTATTGCTCCAATATCTATTACCCCTTCCTATAGTTTTGTGATTGATATATATTTGTTAGAATAGTAATCTATACTTAGTACCATAGTCCATAACCATAGTCAAGTTTTATTGCTCATGTGCTTCATTACACCATAGTTTGGACTAGGTGACTTTAGTTGGTCAAATACCCACATTTGAGAGTGTTCACACCCACTTCCAAGCAAACCAGTTCACCCAACCTCCTGTTTTGTCCACAAGTGTGCCCTCATTAAATGCTGGAGTGCTCTCTCTCCTTGATTTGGGGAATCGCTGTTGACTAGGAGCACTAGGGTGGATTTTGCCCAATTTTGGCTTGATTTGGAGCATTTATTGCTCCCTTGGTCCTCCCAAACACCTCTACTTTATCACCCACGCCTACCTTGGCCTCATTTATGACCTAGCATGCTTCAGCCACCTTCACACCTGAATTCGTGACTGTTTGGGATGATTAGGACTGAGTTG
Organism: Larix kaempferi; assembly: GCA_027924585.1. NCBI lineage: Eukaryota > Viridiplantae > Streptophyta > Pinopsida > Pinales > Pinaceae > Larix > Larix kaempferi. The sequence goes on along the minus strand of BSBM01000712.1, from coordinate 5,004,579 downwards.
GACCCACCTAGGGGGGATTGAGGCCAATTTGGCAATTTTGACTTGTACACTCATCTTGAGCTATCTAATGCTCTCGAATTTCGCATGGATGTAATAAAAACCTGTTCTTAACATTTTCACATGTTATACAGTCAGTTAATGAAAATATTAAGCTCACATTGTGTGTAAAATTGTCTCCTTTTTCAAGCTTTTTCACTGGTTTTGCAAATAATTCGATTTTATGAGGTTATCCATAGCTCCTAGATCTTACTGTGATCAAAATACTCACATGGTATTAGAGAAATTTTGGATTTAGTGAGTTGCAGGTCAATATTGAGCATTGAACTGCATTCTAGAGAGGATTTCCAGATAAAAATTGAGTGTTTTTTGTAGGTGTTTCAGTAGTTTTCTCACCATTAACGTAGCCGCAATGGAAGCAAACCAAATGTTGCTCACACCCTTCAATTTATTCGATTGGAAGGCTGAAATGGTTATCAAGATGAGATCTAAGGGTCTCTATAGAGTAACCATGGGCATAGAAATGGAGCCAAACTCTGCTGTGGAGAAAGCAAAGTACTACAATTGACTTGATGAAGCTTATGGATTGATATGCTTGAGAATTTTGAAGGAACTTTTGTTTCATACAGACAGTTTGACAACCCCCAATGAAGTATGGGTGAAGCTAGAATCACTCTTTGGGAAAACTGATGAATTGAGAGGCCACCAGCTTGAAAACGAGCTCATTAGCTTGAGCCCAGCGCATTTTGAAACCATCCAGGAGTTCATCACTAAGTTCAAGTCACTAGTGCTTCAACTGCAACAATGTGGAATTGTTAAGAAGGAGGAACAACTGATTCTATCCATCCTTTCGAAGCTAGGCCCAGAATTTTCTGTATTTATTAGCACATTTTACTCAGCCAAGATGACCCTTCAAAATTGGCAAATTCCATCACTAGCTACCTTCATGGAGTGTTTCACTCAGGAGCAGGACAAAATAGTTTAGATGGGCAGCATAAAATCAAAGGACCAAGCACTGGCAATGGGTGTTTCAAATGCCAACAAAGGCAAGCAGAAAGCCAAGAATTCGAAGCAGCCAGAGAAGAGGAAGTTTGACAAGACCAAGTCTGCAGATGGAGGTTTGAATTTGTCAAAGGAGAAGGACAAGAAGGGAAAGGAAAAGACCAAATGCACCTATTGTCATAAGGGATGGCACCCAGAGAGCTCATGCATGAAGAAAACCATTGACTCAATGGCGCAGCTGCTGGAGAAGAACAACATCCCAGTCCCTGAGGGCGCAAGGAAAAAAGAGAGCACCTTAAATCCTGACAATAAGGATAAATGTCATGCTTTGGTAGCAGGTACTTTGAATCCCTCATCCTTTATCATTGATTCAGGAGCTTCTAGACATATGGTTTCATCCAGAGAGCTCTTCTCTTCTATGCATTCGAATGGTGGCCCAACAGTTCGAATGGGAGATGATTCAGAAATCCAGACCAAGGGGATTGGTAGGATTGACATGGAGCATGGCTATTTTAGTGATGTGCTCTATGTACCTTCATTGGCTGCAAATTTGCTATCAGTTTATCAAATGACCCATACAGGAGAAGCCAAGAGAGTAACATTTACTCCAGATTTGGTAGAAATCTCAGAAATTTCTTCAAATCAAGTTGTGGCAGTGGGGTATGATGATCATGAAGAGAGAATGTACAATTCTCCAATTTCATTCCAAACTCTAGTGACCATGCTCTTGTCTCTCATGCCAATGAGACCTCCAAGTTGTGGAATGAAAGATTTGGCCACATGAACTACAAATATCTCCAGACATTGCACAAGGATGAGATGGTGGAAGGGCTTCCAAAAATCAAATCTTCAAATGGTGCATGCATTGGTTGTGTAGTTGGAAAGCATCCTGAGCGCAGCTATGAGAAGGGAATGGAAAGGAGAGCCACTCAACCACTTGGATTGGTACATTTAGACCTCATTGGTCCTCTTCCCACTCCATCATATGGTGGATCAAGGTATGTACTCACATTCATAGATGACTACTCTCGATTCTGTTGGGTTTACTTCCTTAAATTGAAATAAGAAGTGTTTGAGAAATTGAAGATTTGGAAGGCCTTAGTGGAGAATCATAGTGGTCATAAGATAAAGATCCTTAGGACTGATAATGGAAAGGAGTATGTGAATAATAACATTTAGCATCTTTGTGAGGAATATGGTATCCAAATGCAACATTGAATCCCCTACACACCTCAACAAAATGGTGTGGCAGAGAGGAAAAATAGATCTCAAAGAGATGGCCACTTGCATGATTGAAGCTAGGGATATAAGCCCTAAGCTATGGGCTGAAGCCATCAATTGTGCTGCTCATATTTAGAACAGAGCCTTTCACAAATAAGTCAAAGGAAAAACCCCCTATGAGGCATGGTTTGGCCAAAAACCAAATGTGTCAAATTTCAGAATTTTTGGGTCTAGAGCATGGGCTCGAATTCCATCAGAAAAGAGGAAGGCTTTAGAGCCACAGAGCAGAGAATGTATCATGGTTGGATATGGTGAAGACACAAAGGGATACAAGCTCTTTGACACATCTACACTCAAAACTTTCATTGAGAGAAGTGTGCAATTCAAAGAAGAACCAATTCCTGATTTTGAGCTTGCACCGGGGGAAAGCTCTTCTCCTCCACACCTTAATGAAATTAGTGATGATTCCACTTCTGATTTTTCTGATATTGCTGAATATGACATGGCTGAAGATGAAATTTCTATACATGATTCACCATCAAGGCCCAAGTGGGCAGAAAAAATCATACAAGCTGTAGGTGAATTGGCAAGCAATCCCCAAGAGCCTAGGAAGACTAGATCTCAAACAATCAATGCTTCCTTTGCAAATGAAAGTGAAATTGATGATCACTGTTATATGATGATTGGATCTGATCCAACATCATATCAGGAAGCTCATCATGATTCAAGGTGGAGAACAGCAATGCAAGAAGAATTCCAATCTCTCCAAGAGAACAAAACATGGGATTTGGTGCCTCTTCCTCCCAAGAGGAAACTTGTGCAATGTAAGTGGATTTTTTGAACCAAAACTATTGCTGATGGTTCTGATATGAAGTAAAAGGATAGGTTAGTGGCTAAGGGCTACTCACAGATCCATGGTGTGGATTATACAAAGACCTTTGCACCGGTTGCAAAGATGGACTCAATCAGACTAGCTCTAGCCATGGCAGCTAGTAAGGGTTGGGAAGTTCACCATATGGATGTTAAAAGTGCATTCTTACATGGTGAGCTATAGGAAGAGATCTATATGCAGAAACCTGAAGGGTTCCAAGAGGATCCCACACTTGTTTGCAGGTTGAAGAAGTCACTCTATGGACTCAAGCAAGCCCCCAGGGCTTGGTATGCCAAAATGGATGCTTTTTTGCTCTCAATTGGTTTCTGTCGATGCAAGTCTGATAAAAATGTTTATTTGCAGCAATGTGATGATAATTTGCAGGTCATTGTACTATATGTTGATGATCTTTTAATTATAGGGATCTGCAACAAACAAATTGGCTCAATTAAAGCTTCTTTGCACAGTGAATTTGCCATGAGCGACCTAGGATTGCTAAGGAAATTTTTGGGTTTGGAAATTGAGCAATCTGAGAGAGGTATATTGCTGAGTCAATATAAGTATGCTTCAGAACTGTTATTGAAGTTTAAAATGGCTGAATGTAAGGCAGCCAAGTTCCCATTCCTTTCAGGCATAAAACTAGGTGAATTTGAAGGCTCTCCATTGGTGGATTGCACACTCTACAGGCATCTAGTTGGAAGCTTGTTGTACCTTACACATACAAGACCTGATTTGTCTTATGCTGTAAGTGCTGTAGCAAGATATATGCAGCAGACACATGAGATCCATTGGAAGGCAGCCAAAAGGATCCTTCAATATGTCCAAGGAACAAAGAGCTTTGGGGTACACTATGCAGCTGGTTCTTCACTACAGCTAGCTGGATTTTCTGATTCCGATTGGGCTGGAGATCCCATCGATAGAAAGTCCACTTCAGGTTTTGTTTTTATGTTTGTTGAAGGTCCCATTTTCGGGTCAAGTAAGAAACAACATACCATTTCACTTTCATCAGCAGAGGCCGAGTACAGGGCAGCATTGAACGCAGCCACACAGTGTGTTTGGTTGCAAGGCATTCTTCGGGAGTTTGGTGTTGCTATTGATTCTCCAACCAACATTTGGGTGGATAATCAAAGGGCCATCAAGATATCTACTGATCCAGTACAGAGGCAAAGAAAAAAGCACATTGAAATCCATATGCACTACATTCGGGGCTTGGGGCATGACAGGGTGATTTCCTTGCAGTATTGCCCATCCACCGAGCAAACTGCAGATATTTTCACCAAATGTTTTACTGAGAAGACCTTCACTGAATTGAGAGCTTTGTTTGGAGTGAGTGATGGATGGTGATGCTGCAATTTAATTGCAGGTTCAGCTCCATGTCCATTTTAGAGGGAAGTTTTTATCCCATCTAGTTTTACTTCTTGTCCTCGGTTTATATGGACAAATAAAAATTCTGTTTGTAATGAGGTGACTTGAGCCTTTGTTGCTAAGGCCTCCCACTTATTTTCATGAGTTGTACTAAGTTCTGGTTAAGGGGGGGTGTTAGAACAGTAATCCATACTTAGTACCATAGTCCATAACCATAGTCAATTTTTATTGCTCATGTGCTTCATTACACCATAGTTTGGACTAGGTGACTTTAGTTGGTCAAATACCCACATTTGAGAGTGTTCACACCCACTTCCAAGCAAAATAGTTCACCCAACCTCCTGTTTTGTCCACAAGTGCGCCCTCATTAAATGATGGAGTGCTCTCTCTCCTTGATTTGGGGAATTGCTGTTGACTAGGAGCGCTAGGGTGGATTTTACCCAATTTTGGCTAGATTTGGAGCATTTATTGCTCCCTTGGTCCTCCAAAACACCTCTACTTGCTCACCCACGCTTTCCTTGGCCTCATTTATGACCCAACATGCTTCAGCCACCTTCACACCTGAATTCGTGACTGTTTGGGATGATTAGGACTGAGTTGGACCCACCTAGGGGGGATTGAGGCCAATTTGGAAATTTTGACTTGTACACTCATCTTGAGCTATCTAATGCTCTCAAATTTCTCATGGATGTAATAAAAACCTGTTCTTAACATTTTCACATGTTAGACAGTCAGTTAATGAAAAGATTAAGCTCACATTGTGTGTAAAATTGTCTCCTTTTTCAAGCTTTTTCACTGGTTTTGCAAATAATTCGATTTTGTGAGGTTATCCATAGCTCCTAAATCTTACTGTGATCAAAATACTCACAATATTATATCTCACCAAATTCTTCAAGTGATCCACCCAACATTTCTAAAGATACTAAAGTGGTACCCACTACTACTCCTCTTATAGTTTGGGCCCAAAAAACACATGAATTCGCAGGTTTTGAGGTTGGTATTCCAATTGAGACTCAATAGAATAGATCTAATTTTTCCCTCATGACAAAAGTATCAGCCACATATGTTCCCTCCACATATTCTCAATCTAAAGACAAACCGAAATGGTAAAAATCAATGACTACAGAGTATGACTCCTCAATGAAGAAGGAGACTTGGAGTATTTCCCCCCTTCCTCTTCAAAATAATTTAGTTGGTTGTAAATGGATTTATAATACAAAGTTTTTGTATAAGGATATATTGAAAAATATAAGGTCTTATTAGTCACTAAAGCTTTTTCTCAACAAGAAGGTGTTGATGCTCAAAATGACACAGTTTGGGAAAAAACACATAAAACACCCTTAGAGAAATGGTCAAGGGGAAGATGGGGATGGAATCCTAGGTTGCATTTAGAGCTCTCGGATAAATAGGATTCACAAAGTCAACGAATGACACTAAATGCATAAGTGAATAGTTGTGTTATTAAATGATCATGAACAAGTGGGAAATTAATCACAATTGGGGTGCATTAAAAGAACTATGTGCAAACTATCTAACCATGCATGCGTCAATTCCTAAATCTGAGAATAATTAACTAATAAAATCAACCAAGGAAATTAATGTAAATATTTAAAAAATAACAAAAATGCATTATGAACCAAATTTGCTGAAAAAGTACGCATTAATCGTTATTTGAAAAATGTAGAAATAATTTAAGTTGTTTTGATGCATAAGTAAATATAAATAGCTTCTTCCAATGCGCAAAAGAAAATATGCAACCTCATTTAATTTCAAAATTTTAAATGCCATCAAAATTATGAATTCCATTAATTAAATAATTTCGCTAAATAAAGTAGGAACTTTGCATTTTAATCATTAGTACAAAAATGCAGCAATAATTCATAACATTCTCACGCTTAAGTGAATATGAAAAGAAAATTTGAGTGCACAGAAAGAAGTCTTCAATTTCTTGCAAATTTGGATTGTTAAAATTAGATTAAAACATATTTTCATCAATGAAGCATTTTCAACTTAATGATGTTGCAACTTTGTGTGTTGGACATATATTGAAAATGGACTTAATAAATTTGATTGTTTGCATGAAAAGCCAAACTATTAAAACTGTGCATAACAACTACTTCAATGTGAAGAATATAGTGTAAAAAATGGCGAATGAATAAAGATCAAAATCATAATTTTTTACAAGTTTGTAAACATAAATAAAAATAACATTTACACTCCATTTATTTATATATAATTTGCAAATTGAAATAAAAATATAAAAAAAGTGGTAAAGCTAAAAGATAAAAATGGAGGAAAGACACAGATATGGACAAATAAGATATTTGATTAAATATGGAATTTGTACAGTCATCAAGTTTCAATAGGTTGTGTTTGGTTTCAACCCCTGGGAATAGGATTTTCATGAGACCCTATGATGCTCTCAATGACTCAAGTTCATCTAGATGAAATTGAGATAGTGAGAGTATTCCCTACTTAGATTTCTAGACAATGTACATGAAGGCATCGGTCGAAAAAAAATATAAACATGAAAATATGAAAAACATGTAGGAAAACATAATGTACCTATGGGGAAAGGACACTCTACATTCACCCTAATGGATGGAATAGAAACATAGTCTTACCTACCATCGTTGCACTCTTAGGCTCTTGGACAACTGAGTATGGAAGGAAATAAAGCAGTGCAGAACCTACTAGTACTTTCTTCTTAACTCCGATGTGGGATGTTATATGCTTGGATTTAAAGGTTGTGCACAAGGCATGCAAAGATTTTTTCTTTCCACAAAAATCTCAAAGTTCAGTGCGTTGTTTGGAATTCAGTTTTCCATGTGAAACCAAAATTACCATGAGCCCCAAGAAACTGACAGTCACCCTTGGATGCTAGTTTACACAAATTCTTGGAAAATTAAGGGTTGTGATGGCATGGAAGCATGTCATGAATATTTCTGAGCAGGTATCTATTCTAATATTCTCCTTTGCAAGGTGTTTTTATTTCTCAAATTCCTAAGAATAATTTTTCTGGTAGGACTTTAATGATCTAAATTTACATTGGATGGTAATCCTTCGATTTTTGCATTTCACTCTCATATGATAATAACACATGCTTAAACCTCAACTTCTCTAGAATGAGTGCTCCTATGCCTACCCGTTCTCACAAGAATGCGTAAAATATGTTATTTTGAGGTTTGTGCAATGAGACTCTTATGAATATAATCTCACAAAAGTTTCATTCCAATGTAGTATCAGTAACCAAGGCATAGGAATTTTCCTTGAGAAAATATAGATTCACGGTAATGCACTCTCCTTATTTATGTCTATGTGTTCGGATATGCGTGTGTACACATAAAATGACCTATCACCCCCTTATTCCTCATTTGTGGGGTTTTTTTGTAGATCCCCAACCACATCGATTTGTAAACAATTCCATCCGACACTCATCTTCTCACCGATCGAGTTCAATAGAAGTCAAAATAGTTCTACTCCTAGCCCTATGCATTTTCCAATGGCTTCCTACTTGCATTATTTTCTTGTGCATGTTTGTTTATCCTCTAGTGCTTCTTCTCCCGTTGCGTTACCGTCTTTGATTTTGCTAGTCTACCCTCTCTTTGTGCCTACTATAAATTCCTCTATGATTTATCTGCTACTGTTAAGCAATAAATTCCCCAAAAGAGCATGAAAAGAGCATAAATAGACCAGAAAGAGTAATCCATGCCTTAATGATGAAGAAAAGAGATGAATAGAAAGCATATTCGAGGGGGAAACCTCCTTTTACAATGTACTAAGTACACATGAAAAGACAAGTTGTGTTGATGTAATTGTATGTTGATGTAATTGTAACTTCGGACTGTATTTCACATATATGTATATTGTATTCCTATAGAGATGTTATTATTCCTCTATACGGAAGTGTCGTCATTTATATTGTAAGTGTCGTAACTTATACTTGATGGGTTATTAGACCACCTTGATGGGGTCGGCCCTGTATTAGTCATGTGGGTAAAAGGGTTATTAGACCACCCTATTGGGGGTTGGACCTGTCACCATTATGTTATGTGGTTAAGTTAAGGCCGACCTAGTAAAGGTTATTAGGAAAGTCAAGTCAAGTATAAATAGAGTGCGGGAGGCACTCTATTTGATCATTCACTTCTCACTCACACACTCATTGGAGAGTGGCACACTAGTGGAGGAGGAGAAGCTACTGCTAGGAGGACTGTCTCTTGTACTTGGGTTGTATCATTGCTCTATCTATTTATGAGGAAGTTGTGGGGTTTTTCACCTGTATGGTTTTCCCTAGTGAAACTTTGTGTGTCTATTGTCTCTTGTGTGCATGCATTATTATGTCCATGTTTGATATGCTATAGATATGTTGTACATGTTGTTCTCTCAGTTAAGATACTAGATCATATTGAAGTAAATTTTGAAAAACTAACATGGTATCAGAGCTAGCTTGAAAGAAGGCATGGTATGGCATTTATGACACTTGTTGCACTTGTGAAGCTAGGGCTTGATATAGCAAAAAACCATCATCATAGCACTTTCGATATAAATAAATTTCGGCAAGGTTTCAGGATCTAAAAATCTTACATGTCGAAGATAAGATCCCCATGTACCTTGTGTCCAAAGGACAACCTCTAACTCGTTGTAATTTGGGATTTATGATCAGTACAAGTTAGGGTTTCTACCTCTTCCAGATCTTAGTCATAAACAGGTGACCTAGGAAAAAAGGTTATAACTTGGGATAGGAAGCTCCAAATGAAATTTAGTAAAACTTAACAGGTAGTGCATGGAATTTAATTTCCCAGGTAAGTTTTTCAAAGGCCGAAACGGAACTAGTGACATGTGGCATGCCGTATAAGTTCGCTCTCCTGTTTTATCCCATAAACAGGTCACATTGCAACACTTGGCATAAATCTCGCTCAGAGAATCCATTTGAGGTCAGACTTGTGTGGTTGGAAAGATAATAGGTCAGGATACCACAGGAAGAATTTTCAGACCCTGTAGATCTGAAATTGCGGAGTTACAACATGTTGTTGCAGCAACACCCCCCCCAATTTTTTTGTACATATTGGGGCCCCTCCTCTCTTTTTGTAGAAAGTTTGCCTTGAGAAGTCATCCCAGCCGTTATCTGTGTTTTTCAGCATGAATTCTTGTTTCCCAACGAAAATTCTGGCCATAAACCTTTCCTTTTTCCCCCAAGGAACCAAAAGGGAACTTAGAATTTTTCCAACGTTTTGGAGTCTCTCGGGCTATCTCCCTGCAGTTGCGGAAGCCAAACGTCCAACCTTTCCGAAAGAAAGACTTAGATTTTCTTTTGCAAAATCACAGACCGTGAGAAAGAAAATTGCGGAAACCTTCGGGTTTTCTTCCCAAAACGGCGGGAGAACTTGGGAAGGACGCTCGAAAAGATTTGGAATATTTTGTTAAAATCGCGGAAGCTTCTAATGAAAGCCACCCGAAACGGCGGAAGAATTCAGTGAAGCTTTCCGAAACACCACGGAGAAATTCACGAACTTCTTCCGAAACTGAGAAAGGACTTAGAAATTTTTTTGTTCGTGGAGAGATTCGGTTTTCTTCCCGAAACAGCGGGAGAATTCAGCGAAAACCGCCCGAAACTTGCGGACGCTGCCACGATATCTTTTCGAAAAGAAACTCAGAATTTTGCCCATAAGTTGCGGGAGCCATTAGCAAATTCTTTCCGAAACAGCGGAAGGGTTTAAGATTTGCTCCCGAAACAGCGGGAGCCATTCGTCTAAACCACCGAAAAGACTTAGAAAAGTCTTCGTTAAGTAATTGCGGAAGCCGCTGAAGAATTGCTTCCGAAACAGCGGAGTTGTTCAAGTTTTCTCCCCGAAACAGCGGAGGTGATCGTCATAAGTTTTCCGAAAAGGGGAGTTAGGCTTCGTTGAAACTTTGCGGAACGTGCCAGGAGAACTTTGCGGAACCTTTCATCTTTGTCTCCCGAAATGGCGGAAGATTTCGCTATGTCGTCCTACAGTGGCGGAAGCCGCTTGTTTAAAACTCGTGAAAAGAACTCGGAAACTTTTCCAAAATATCGCGGAAGAACTCGAAGAAGCTACCCGAAACTTGCAGGAGCCATCCGTTTACCTTCCTGGGAGCCGCTGAGCATCTAAGTTTTGAAAAAAAACTTGTGAGGTCTCGAAAGTCGCGGAAGGCATGCGCCAAAACCTCCTGCAACTGCGGAAGCCTTCATAGAACCATCCTGAAACAGCGGAGGCTGAAGGCGTAAGCTTTCTGAAATTACTTGCCGAAACCCCACGAGAGTTTGAAATTTTTCGATTTGCGGGAGCTATTGGCGAGTTGCTCCCAAAACGGCGGAAGCCTTGGCGTTATCCGTCCACGACGCGGGTTTTCGTTTACGGAACGTTGTGAGTTTTCCTTCCGCGGCACGCCCGGAACGGCGGAAACTTTCGCTTTATCTTTCCGCAACGGCGGATAAGATTCACCAATTTGTCCCGCAGAAGGCGGTCACACGCAGATCGAGATATGTTGACATGACCGCCGACGTACCGGTATTTAAATCGGGACTAATTGCACCACCCACCTAACTAAATGCTCGCACGTGCCTGTCTTTTATAAATATACGGTGGGGGGCTCGAGCCAATATACCATTTGTTTTCGATTGGCAAACGACGTGGAACGCCGTGCAAATCGCTCCAGCTCATCTCGCTCATCCGCGTTCGCGGCCACCTCGTTCAAGCGATCCCCACGGTGCCAGGTAGGATTTTAACCTTGAAATTTGCCCCTTTTACAGTTCCCAATTGCTATTGGGTTGTCTTTTTTTGAAAATGATGGGTTTTGGTGGGGTTTTGACAGGCAAAACGCCCGTCATGGGCGATTTTTTCCTGTCAAATACAAGTTGAATTGAGTTCTGCTCGTCACATAAAATAGAGACAGGGTAAAATTGTTTTGTGGGCGGAGACAGCTAGTTTGGACGGTTAAGTTTTTTTTCCTTTTTCCTCCCCGGGCCGCATGCCTCGTTATTTCAAAAACCACCGAAGCCCACGGACTTTTCATATCCCCGGCCGAAAGCTTAAGACATAAAACCCTGGGCCTTTTCGTAAACCTTAGTTCCAACATGACCTCTACCCAATTCAAGTCCTAGAAACCGACGCCATTGCCCCTATTCAAACCTTGTAAGCGTTCAAGTTTCGCGAGCCGAAACCTGAAATTATGGCCACCCGAGCCTTTTTCGTCAGTATGTGTCTGGCGCCATCACCCTAGCTCGAACAATGGAATTCGAAACCCTCGCCGGGTCGTAGATACGAAATGACCCCTTATTTCGTCAGCTTTTCCAACCCGAGCTTACCCACCATTAGCCTTTCAAACCGCAGCAGTGACAAAAATCACCCTATTCCCCAGAGCCAAACCGAAAGCAGGTTGCTTCCGCAGCGCGCTTATCCTCACAGGAGCATGCCGAGCCTGCCCCTTTAAAAGAATTAAGATGGTTGAGATTTATAATGGTGTCCCTATTGAAACAAATATCACCATTTCTCCTAGGGCCGGGCCGAGAGCAAACTGTTGCCGCGACTTACCTATCCTCTCAGGAACACCCCAAAACTTACCCCTATAAAAAGATTCAAATGTTTAAATTTGTATTTCATATTGAAATGGTGTATTGTGCCTCCTAAGCACACAGCTTCACATTGCTCTTTATCTCATTCATATATCAAAACAATGATGCTCTCTGTTAAAATCTCACAGTATGTTGCTCAATATCATGATGACTTGTATATGGGTGCTATCAGGGATAAGCCAAGATGCCGAAAACTGGTAAGAAGAAGGCTAAGATGACAGAAAAGAAGCCTGCGCCACTCAAAACTGAAACTTCACTCCAGGACACTAGGTGCACCACCGGTGTCCCTCCTGAAATCAGATGGGGTGACATCTACAGAATGATCCGGGACCAAGAAATCCCAGATATGTTGTTAGAGGAAGCACCGATTTATCTTAATATCAGAGCCTCAGGCATAACTAGAGCCACTACCCGCCCTGATCTGTTCCCCTGTGCTGAAGTGATCGGATGGATACTCCAACATGCCGATGCTGAAGGGAGAGTGATAAATGATAGCGGGAAAGTGGCTATTGCCTCATTTCAACCCGCGTATATTGTGGAAGCCTACAAATTTCCCCGTGTCCAACAAGCTCTGACTGATGAATGGTTGAGCCAGATGAATAACGTCGAGATGGCCAAGAAGTTGCTAATGGCGGGCAAACATTTGAGAAAGAAAGGAAGTGATGAATATGACGTACAGAATCTGAGAGCTCCTTTCATATTGATCGTTTTAATGCTGTGCAGAATCTTCGGCATGCCCGATGGAACAGTGTATAAGATTCAGTGGATCCCTATCATCCACTACGTGGCATTCAAGGGAACTGTGTTTGACTGGGCCACTATCCTGTCAGATAGTCTGGCCTCGATGATAATTGCTGCTAAAGAAGGACTAGCCTTGAAGAAGGCTGAATTTTTCATGTCCTCATATCTGATTGATTGTATTTTGGCCAAGATAGACTTCCCCAAGTTGGGCTGCACATGGGATAGGGCCACCGCCCCGGTCTATATCACATTCAAGATGTTGTGGGCTCAGAATTACAAGCCCAGTTACAAACTCATCTGTGAGGGGTTCATCATGCCCCTATACGAGAAAATGTTCAAGGAAGAACCAAACTGCCTATCAGAGAATGCTTTGGAAGTCCTTGAGGATTATGGGTACTTTTACTTTTCATAGCAAGGTACCTACCTGAGAATGTTTGGAGGGACTAAGCCCCATACATCTTGCCGCAGTATGCCACAGACTATGTGGTTCTCAAAGAAGCAGTAAGACAACTCTTCCTGGATGGGATTGGAGCAATGCTCCACAAACAACATAAGGATTCCTTCCCCCCCCTACCTTTCTGCATAGGTGCTTACAAGTTTTCAGGGGTTGCCTCGGCCGACGAATTTGTTCAAGAGCTAAAAGCCTTCCACTTCGGGGAGGTAATATTCCATAGGAATGACAGAAATGGAAGAGTTGATGAGCACTGTAAGGATATCTATGCTCACTTCGAGTACTCCCACTATCCTGATGCCGAGGAAGAGGCATTCAGAGGCATCAGCAACATGGCTGAGCTATGGATCTGTTGCCAAGGCGCTGGAGCAAGCTCTAGCTCAACCAAGGCCCAGAAGACTAGCCAGCAAAAGGAGAAAGAAGCTGAGGATGCCCGAGCTCAGGAAGAGCTCAGATTAAGAGAAGAAGCGAGGTTACAGTAGGAAGCTGAGGAAGCAAGAAAGCAGCAAGAAGCTGAAAATGAAAGACTGCGGAAAGAGGCTGAGGAAGCTCAAAAGAAGAAAGAGGCTGAAGCTGAGCAAGCTGAGGCAGAAAAGAGGGCGGAAGAAGAATTGAAGGCAAGGGAAGATGCCCAGGAAGGTGGATCCGGTATCCAGGACATGGAAATAGACACCTCTCAAGCAGGTGGCTCTAGTGCCCAAAATGAAGGAGGAGACCCTGCTCATGAAACCCGGGCCCCACCTGAAGAAGAAGACATAGACATCATAAACCAACCAATTGTCCCGTACACTCCATCGGGAAAGCGTACGGTGTCCAAGTGGAATGAGTTTGTCTATGACAAGAAAATAAAAGCAATGGTCCTCAAATCAGAAGAGAGGATCAAAAGTCCCTTCCATGAAGACATCGTTACCCACCGAGAGGTCACTATAATGCAGAATACGGATCAAGATCCCTTTGCTATGGCGACCGCAGCTGTAGCAACGGCAAAAGCATCCCTGGCCAATGTAGGCGTAATGGTAAGAGATAATGAATTGACAAAGAAGAAAGCTCGTATGCTACAACAGACTGTGGCTAATGAGCAATCCCAAAGAGATCTAGCAGTGAACAAGTATAATTGCTTGTACGCTGAACATAGGGAGCTGTCAAACAAGTACAGCCAGCTGGAGGAGGAAAAGAACCAACTAACACTCCAAATAATGATTGCAGAAGCGGAGAAGAATGGAGCAGAAGAAAAGGCATCTCAGCTAGAAGCAGACAAGCGGGCATTAGCCGAGCGGTTAGAGCAAGCAGAGAGCAGAACAATGGACATGTCTCCCTTCCATGAGCTGTCATGCAACATCCTGAAGCAAGTGTATGACACTCAGGAGCTAATCACTGATGAGGTTTGCAAACTCAAGGACATGGTGGTTAGGTTAAAAGAAATCAATGCGGAAGCCCATAGGCTCAAAGCAAAGAATACCCGTGTTAAGGAAAATATCATCAGTCAGATGGCATGGAGAGAAGGAAAAGGGGGCTTCCCTGTGCACCTCCCATTTAAATCTGTGGACAGTTTTAATGAGGACGTAGCACTGTTGGAGTTTGGCAGGAACTGCGCCAGTAAGCTGATGGCCAGTGTGCAAAGAACAACAGATAAAATCAGCAGTCTCTACTAAAGGCTCCAAGAGGTACATATCAAATGCACATTGAGTTTCCCTCAGACCCTGGAAGACTTTCCGGAGAAGGAGCAGCGTTTGTCCCAACTAAAGTAAGAATTGGGAGTTCAAACGGAGTATGTGAAGAGGATTGATGTCCTGGCTATTGATGACCTCCAACATTATATTGGATCGTCATCACTCCACAACCATCTGCTGAAGGAAGTGCATCAAGCTGCAGTGGCAGAAGTTCAAAGCATTAAAGCAGAGCTCGGGAAGAATGTGACTTCTCAGAAAATCTTGTTCCCTGCTGCAACAAACATAGTCATAAGGGACACAGGTGTGTGGTACAGCTACATAGCAGAGGAGGAAAGGAAAGCTGCAGCAGCAGCAGGAGCATCAGTAGACCCAGGATCTTCTCTCCCAGCAGCCTCTTCCCCAGCAATGGCAGAAAGTCTGGCCAACTCAATCCCTCCTTCCCAATTAGAAGCAGCATCATCAATAGGCTCGAGTGTCTCTTCCCAGGCAGCTTCAGCAGCAATTAACTTGGGCGATCCTTTGCCAGCACAAGCTCGCGCACAGGAATGAAAGAAACTGAATTCAGTTGAGTAACTCTCTCCAGCCAAACACGTGTCCAGCAGGGAAAGCATTGATGTTAGCATTATTTCTGCTATGTATATTTTGAATATGTAAGGCGTGAGCCATGGGACAGCTGTCCCTATTTTTTGTCAAAACAATTTTGTAAAAGAAGTGGTCATTTTGGTGGTCGGTTATAGAAGAAATCCATGTAATTGACAAGTGGAAGGGGCTAGGTGGCAGCCCAAATGGAAGAATTGTAATTATAAATAGAAGCTAGGAAGAATAGAGCAGGACTTTTGGCAGGGAATGAAATTTTGAAACCCATACGAGCTATCTTGTATTGGGCCTGTAAAATTGAATTTTCTAATAGAAGCCAGGGAGATGGACGTTTTACATGGGGAAGGGATGATGGATGTGTGTTGGACTCTTCTGATGACATCTATACTGTAATGTGAAATCTGCATTGCTATTTGAATTATTTCTTGGCAACAGATGATTTTGCTTATTTCTGTGTGAACGATTTTCTCCATTTCATGAACAGTGAATGTGTTTCAGACTAAATCAGGAGCTATTTGCTGATACTTTATTTTGCTGTAGAGTTCTCTTTTAGATTAAATGGCTAACTGTTTGTCTCCAAGATGACTCCTATGGCTCGCTGTTCATGCCTTTAAATGTGCTCCCTGCAGGGATCTTTAGAGTTTTATTTGTTTGTCTATATTTAGCTCGGTTTTCTTTATTCTTTCTACGTAGATTAAATAATCTTTTTCCTTTTCCTATTTTATGGGCAATAGGTGCTTTCACGTTGAATTAGAAGCTATCTTCTAAAGATCTTTATCTTGCTGTAGCTTTACTTGTGAGAATTAACAGCTACCTGTTCTTTCCTTACGTTATTCGTTACAGCTCGTTGCTCATCCCTTAAGCCTTTTCCCTGCAAGGATAGGTAGATTTACTCCAGCTTCTAGACTTAGATCTGTTTTAGTCGCATCTAGATCAAATATCATTTAGGCACTTGCATCTCATTTAAAAGACATAAAACCCAAAAAGAAAGGTGGATCGGGCCATAACCGGTAGAATCGGATTTAAACTCCAAACCCACGGTTGCCGGAACCGCTAACCGGACGGATTCCCTACACCAAACGGGAGATAGTCTAATTGGGACCATCTCTCGGGGAGAATCCCTTTCTGATTGATGCCGTGATATCCGAGGCCTCAACACAACAGAAACAAACAGGTGCATATTTATGTCAAAAAAAAATTGGATTTTGAGCACCTTCATTCATGGGTTTGGGAATTTAGGGTTTCGAAGAATGTTGGAATTTTTGTATCAGAGACCACGGATGGATGATCCTCAGAAAAATTGAAATTTAGAGACCAATATTGAACTATTTGGTTGGGTGAAGCTCCGGGAAACTCAAACCCTAATTCAGGGTCCTCCCGAGTGAATCCGGAAGATTGAAAAGCAAATTTGAGGGGTGAAGCTTTGCAGTTTTCAAATTCTGAGTATACCAGGTTGATAAGCTCATCAAGGCGCATCTTTCTATCCTTTCAAAAGCTTGAAATTTAAAGTTTGAATTTTTAGGGTTTCTCTAAAAAACCCTAATCCAGCTCTATATCCAGTTTCTAAAATTCAAGTGGATTGGGTTAATCCTAGAAGATAATGGATTGGTCACCTGCATAAGTGAAGAAGTTCCTGTTTCAGAGGGAGATGAGTCTAAGACCTTACATAAGAAGATTACAAGCAATATCGACAGGTATGACTTATCCATGTATGTTTCGAGATCTATTCATGATTAAGTTTATGGTATGTTTGTCTTCATTAAGGTTAGTACAATCTTGATTAACTTTAGACTTGTCATATCACCTTAATAAAATTAAGAATGATGATATTCATTGATTAGGGTTTTGACACTTGTGATTGTACTAATGCATTGTGGTATTGTATGAGGTTGATGTTGTCCACTAACATGAAAGGTAAATCAAAGACAAATCATGTTCTAGTTCAAGAACATATGACCATGGTGACATGAAGACAAAGATTCATCCATTGTCATGGATCACATAGAAGATGTACTTACGAGGTATGTACAACTTGGTTCTATAATGATTAACCTATGAGATATGCAGGTTACTAGCACAAGTCATTGAAGAGAACAAGAAGACATTGCTAGACATAACTAGCAAACATGATAACCAGGTATGTTTTTCCTATATCAAGTTAGAATCCTACCTTGTGTTAGGATCTTATACTGTTGTATGGTTGATAATGATTATTCATGAAGTTAGAAATGTAAGTAATCAAGGGTTTATGCATATTACGTCTCTTACCTTTATTGATGATATGACTAACCAGAAAATTCCTTTGGTCAAATAAGAATATGCATGAGTAAAAGAAGTATTCCCTGAAACCTTGAATACTAATGTTTATTATCTGTGTTTGAAATAATCATGACTATACATGTTTAATATTATTGTGTTTTGATAGTATTGAGATTATACTAATGTATGTATGTATGAGACCTCAAGGATAACACAATGATGATACTAGTAAGTATGCATAAGTGATCGAGGATGGATATAAGTTCAAGGACAGGTAATCCAGGAAGCAAAGATCAAGATGGAGCACACTCCAGTAGTTCCTGCAAGGAAGCAAATATTGAGAGGGAGTCCACCCTACAAACCAAACAAAGATAAGTATTTGAATTGTCATTTCTTGCATATTTGTTTCTTTAAATAATATTGTTCAATGATGTATATGCTTATGTTCCTAGACTTAGGGTGTGTATTATGCATATTAGAATAATTGCATTAATGAATAGTATACTACTAATATGCATGTGATAGGTAAGTGGCCTATGGCACTGTACAACATTCCATTGCTACTTATCTAGAATGAAATCTCTTTGCTGACATGTTGGGAATTGTGCACACTCTTAACAATGTTCTAGTAGAGATTGGAAGGAATCTAGAAAGTTACGGGATATGGATAAATGTTGTATTGAAGCATTGGCTAAGATAATTGCATGACTGTATGACATATTTATTTATGTGTAAGAATTTGCTCTGAAAACTATGAGATGTTTTCTAATCATGCAATTTAACTTGTTTTGTAGGAAAGGTCGTATACCATCACCTACAAAAGAAGGACTACAACATTTGTTCAACAACAAAGTTATCTATTGAAGATATTGAATATATTGAAGTTCCCAGGATTCGGGAAGAATGCCATGATCGAGGAGTACCCGTCGATCATGAAGAATGATTTTTGGGATGCAGTCCCAAGACCTGAAGGGAAGTATGTTGTGAATTCCAAGTGGATCTATAAGATCAAGCATGCTACAGATGGTAGCATAGAAAAATACAAAGTGAGGCTTGTAGTTCGTGGCTTCTCTCAGAAAGAGGGAATAGACTATGAAGAGACTTTTGCACCTGTATCCAGATACACTTCCATTAGAACAGTACTTGCTCTGGCTGCAGTGATGAAATGGAAGATACACCAGATGCATGTCAAGACAACTTTCTTGAATGGTGTAGTCGAAGAGGAAGTGTATGTGGAGCAACCACTTGGTTTTGAGACATATGACAGGGAGTCATATGTGTGCAGGTTTAATAAATCCTTGTATGGCTTGAAGAAAGCTCCTAGGACTTGGTATGGTAGGATAGACATCTATCCAGTTTGGGATTTACCAAGAGTAAAGCGAATTCCAACCTTTACTACAAGGTTGAGGAAGGCAATCCTGTGATACTACTACTGTATGTGGATGACCTGCTTGTAACAGGTGAGGATGGGTTGATTGCCGACACCAAGAGGAAGATTGCTGTCGAGTTTGATATGAAGGACTTGGGGATGATGCACTATTTTCTAGGCATTGAGGTGTGGCAGAGTGCAGATGGAATCTTCCTTGGACAAGGGAAGTATGCAGTAGAGATCCTGAAGAGGTTTGAGATGATGGACTGCAAGGCCATGGCCACACCTATGGCATCAAACCTGAAGATTCTATGTGATGCTTCATCTGATCCGGTTGATGTCATGATTTATCGTCAGATGATGGGGTCCTTGATGTACCTGACGAATACAAGACCAGATATTTGCTTTGCGGTGAACACATTGAGCCAGTTCCTGACAGATCCCAGAGGTGTTCACCTGCTTACTGTAAAGAATATTCTGAGCTACCTAAAGGGTATGGTTAATTATGGGCTCAAGTATGATGCGAATCAAAAGCTTAACCTGCAGGGTTATGTTGATTCAGATTGGGCAGGCAGTGCTGCAGATAGGAAGAACACTTCTAGGTGTTGCTTCAATATGGGATCAGGTGTGATCTCTTGGTTTAGTAGGAAGCAGTCCTGTGTAGCACTAAGTATAGCCGAAGTAGAGTATGTTGCAGCTTGTTCGGCTAGTTATGAGGCAGTATGGCTGAGGAAGCTACTCTCTGAGTTATTTGATCTCCCGTTGGATGCTAGTAGTATCTTTTGTGACAACCAGAGTTGTGTGAAGCTGTCTGAGAACCCAGTGTTCCATGACAGGTCGAAGCACATTGAGATCAAATATCACTATATCAGGGATATGGTGCAGAGAGGACCAGTGAAGCTCCTGTATGTTAAGACAGATGAGCAGGTTGCAGATGTGTTGACGAAACCACTAGCCAGAGTGAAGTTTGAGTACTTCAAAGAGAGGCTTGGTGTTCTTCAGATTGAGGATACTTCGAGGTATAAGTGATGGACACATTTGCAGGATCCATTCCAAGCATGGTGAGAGAAGGATCCCTCCCATGGTTGTGGATGTAAGTGCTGGATGATGAGCATCAGGACGATGCTCCAGTTACTGCTCTGTATATGCATCAGTTGGATGCTTTGATCAGTTTGATCATGTATTTGTATATGTATCATGTTGGATACCTGATATATTTGTATATGCATCATGTTGGATGCTTGATATATTTGTATATGCATCATGTTGGATGCTTGATATGATCAGGTGGATCATGTATTTTTTCTGTATATGTATCAGGTGGATGCATTGTATGATCGGGTAGATCATGTACTTATGTATGTATCAGGTGGATGCATTATGTATATCAGGTGGATGCATTGTATGATCAGGCAGATCATGTATGATGATATGTATCAGGTAGATACTTTGTATGCATCATATGGATATATTGTTTAATCAGGATGATCACAAATGACGAGCTTCAGGATGTTGCTCCTAATGATATGCATTAGGTTGATGCTATGATGATGATCAGGATGATCACAGATAACGAGCTTCAGGATGTTGCTCTAGATGATATGCATCAGGTCGATGCTATGATGATGACCAGGTTGATCATGCGATGATGTACATTAGGATGATGTATGGTGAGTATCGGGTTGATACTCTGTGGCCATGGACAGGTTGTGCAGGTAGCATAGAAAATGTTCTTTAAAATCCAGACAAGTAGAGCAGTGTACTTGTAACATCCTGGGATGCTCGATCGAGATCTGGACAGGTAGAGCGGTCTGCTTGTAACATCCTGGGATGCTATGAGTATGTTTATCTACAGGTAGCATAGAAAAGACCCTTTAAAATATGGATAGGTAGAGCGGTGTGCTCATAACATCCTGGGATGCTCTATCGAGATCTAGATAGGTACAACGGTGTGCTCTTAACATCTTGGGATGCTCTGAGTAGGTTTTGATACGGTTGCGCATAGAAAATATCCTTTAAAATCCAAACAGGTAGAGTGGTGTGCTCGTAACAGCCTATGATTCTCTATCGAGATCCAAACAGGTAGAGCGGTGTGCTCGTAACATCCTGGGATGCTCTGAGTAGGTTTTGTGAAAGTTCACATAGAAAAGATCCTTTAAAATCCGGACAGGTAGAGCGGTGTGCTCGTAATAGCCTAGGATGCTCTATCGAGATCCAGATAGGTAGAGCGGTGTGCTCGTAACATCCTGGGATGCTTTGAGTAGGTTTTGTGAAGGTCAACACGTAAAAGATCCTGGGAGATCCGATAGGTGGAGCAGTAAGCTCGTAATCAATCCTGGGATGCTCTTTAGAGGTTTTGTTGATGCACGTAATTAGTCCTGAGGATTCCACAGTATGGCCACTGATGATGAAGACCTACAGGTGGTGGGCCTACATCCAGTATGAAAAAGGACTGGCTCTGTATAACTTCCTATGACTAGTAGTTCATATATTGATTGAGATAGCAGGAGCAGTGACGATCACAATGATTCGATGACGATGATACAGAGACGATGATCCAGAGAAGAAGACTTGTGCTAGCAGATTTGTGTCGAGAAATACCTTCCTAGTTAAGAGGGAGTGTTGATGTAATTGTAACTTTGGAATGTATTTCACATATATGTATATTGTATTCCTATTGTTCGGATATCCACATCATCTTTTTCAGGATCTTGCATGTAATTAGGGTTTGCATGCAAATTCTAGGGTTTGCATGCATCCCAGTCACCAGGTTGATGCCTCCAGCACCTCAGCCAACTTATTCTAGCACCCGGGAGCCACTTACTTTAGAGTTTTATCCCTCCTAGTTAGGAAGGCGCCCACTTCTCACCTACTGCCAGAGAAGGGCGCACTTCTTCACCTACCACTGCAGTTCCACTTCAGTTACACTCAGTTAGCTCCGATTCTCCCTGATTTG
The DNA here is from genome assembly GCA_027924585.1 of Larix kaempferi. Classification (NCBI taxonomy): domain Eukaryota; kingdom Viridiplantae; phylum Streptophyta; class Pinopsida; order Pinales; family Pinaceae; genus Larix; species Larix kaempferi. The sequence continues at coordinate 4,982,486 of BSBM01000712.1, read as the reverse complement.
AGGCTACTTTCACTCCCAATTGACTGTTTCACTTCCGTTGGACCTCCAGATTGACTAGATGACTTGTTCTGAATTCATTTAGCCTCCCATGCACCCTCCACTGAGCCCACTTCCCTATATCAGTGCTACACACTTCAGTTACACATGTTACACTCAGTTAGACTCAGATTGACACCTGGATGACTGGATCTTGTGCATTGATGACCACCACCGATTGATGATGAGGACTCCTAGTTGGAGTCAAGCTACTCCATTCAGTGATTCGAATGACCTCCTTAGGAAATTCAAATTGCTCAGTCATTGTTACTGTATTCTATTGTAATCATTCACCCTTACTGGGATATTGAGCACTGATGCATGTTTTGCACAGTTTTACACCATTTTTCTGAGTTTCATCTATTGTGATTGATTTACTTGTTCATTAGATCTGCTGTAACTAATTTTACATGGTATCAGAGCCATGGCAGAGACAAGATCTCTTTTCTGCAGGTGTTCTACATGAAGATTGAGTGAATTGCTCACCAATATATTTCAGCAGCGGCATGCAAAATCTCATGTGCATTCGCTCATGTCCATTCAAGGATGGAAACATAGTGTTTGTTTGTGTGTGATTTGCAGGTTTCTTACTTCCTCCATGTGCATTCGCTAATGCAAAGATGGAGACTTCTTCTTCACAAAATATTCTTACTCCATTCAACTATGATGAATGGAAACCAAAGATGATTGCATTCTTGAAGAGACAATGTCTTTTTGATATGTGCATTGGTAATACAAGAGTTTTTGATTCCAATGAAGAGAAGAATGATTGGCTCAATGATTGTGACAGAGATTTTGGAGCAATATGTCTTGCTATGTCTCATTGTATGCGCTACCTCAGTAAGACTGCTGAAAATCCAAGTGATCTATGGGTCCAACTTGATAGAGAATTTGGAAAGCAGGAAGAAGAGGATCATGCTAGCCTTTTGGAGAAAAATCCCAGTGAGATCTCCTTACGTGTTCTTTCTGATCATGTCTTGGCCTCAACAATTGTTCAAGATGAAGAAGAAACTGTAGATTCAAAACTCACTCTCTCAAAGTCTTCTATTTCAAATTCTGAGCAAGATAAACAAGCTCATACTCTAGATTCCAAAGAGGTTCTTGAATCCTCTCTTTCACATGAGTTTGCCAACATGCAGAATAATGATCTACTTGATGTTTTCCAGCATGAAAAATAATGATCTACTTGATCATGTCTTGGCCTCAACAATTGTTCAAAATGAAGAAGAAACTGTAGATTCAAAACTCACTCTCTCAAAGTCTTCTATTTCAAATTCTGAGCAACATAAACAAGCTCATACTCTAGATTCTGAAGAGGTTCTTGAATCCTCTCTTTCACATGAGTTTGCCAGCATGCAGAATAATGATCTACTTGAGGTAAAATCTGATTTTGGAGGTGAATCATTCGTCCTCCTTGATTGCATGCCTCCTATAAACTTTTGTTCTATCATTTGCACAATTTATCAGAGTTTTACTGAAGATGAAGAGCACTACCATTCGCTTGAGTTTAATTCTCATGCAATTTTTGCTGATTTTGGTTTTGATCTCACCACTGTTGATTCAAAGGAGATGTCAAGAAACCATTTGTCAAATATTGGAGTAGATTTAACTTCTACTAATAAGAAGTTCAAGTTTCAAGATCTATTTGATCCGATTGGAGCTATTCCTACCTCACTTGGTTCGAATCATAGGTTCCAGGATCATCCTCATATTTTCAGATTTGTTCTCACCATTTTTGGTATGAAGAGCAAGTTCATAAAGTCTCCACATTCGCTTGCATCCACTGATGGAGAATTCAAGCACATGTTTTTGGAGCATAATCCATTTACTCCCAAGAGTAAGATACCTCCAGACATATCTACTTGATTTTGGAGCAGTTAAATATTTTGGTGTGCTATAGTCTATTTTGAGGGGGGGGTATTTTTCCCATGAGGTTTTCCCCATTTCCTCGGTTTATTGACTGTTATTAGTTTGGATTATTATTGTATTGGGGTGACCTTTGGTCTTAGTTACCAGGGCCCCACATTATTTTTTGCACATCATAGTCTAGCTTGAGGGGGGGTGTTCGGATATCCACATCATCTTTTTCAGGATCTTGCATGCAATTAGGGTTTGCATGCAAATTCTAGGGTTTGCATGCACTTTGCATGCATCACAGTCACCAGGTTGATGCCTCCAACACCTTAGCCACCTTATTATAGCACCCAGGAGCTTCTTACATCAGTTCATTAGCCCTCCTAGTAAGGAAGGCACCCACTTCTCACCTACTGCCAGAGAAGGGCGCACTTCTTCACCTACCACTGCAGTTCCACTTCAGTTACACTCAGTTAGCTCCGATTCTCCCTGATTTGAGGCTAGTTTCACTCCCGACTAACTGTTTCACTTCCGTTGGACCTCCAAATTGACTAGATGACTTGTTCTGACTTCAGTTAGCCTCCCATGCACCCTCCACTGAGCCCACTTCCCTATATTAGTGCTACCCACTTCAGCTACACATGTTACACTCAGTTAGACTCAGATTGACACCTGGATGACTGGATCTTGTGCATTGATGACCACCACCGATTGATGATGAGGACTCCTAGTTGGAGTCAAGCTACTCCATTCAGTGATTTGAATGACCTCCTTAGGAAATTCGAATTGCTCAGTCATTGTTACTATATTCTATTGTAATCATTCACCCTTACTGGGATATTGAGCACTGATGCATGTTTTGCACAGTTTTACACCATTTTTCTGAGTTTCATCTATTGTGATTGATTTACTTGTTCATTAGATCTGCTATGACTAATTTTACACCTATAGAGATGTTATTATTCTTCTATACGGAAGTGTCATCATTTATATTGTAAGTGTCGTAACTTATACTTGATGGGTTATTAGACCACCTTGAGGGGGTCGGCCCTGTATGAGTCATGTGGGTAAAAGGGTTATTAGACCACCCTATTGGGGGTCAGCCCTGTCAGCATTATGTTATGTGGTTAAGTTAAGGTCAACCTAGTAAAGGTTATTAGGCAAGTCAAGTCAAGTATAAATAGAGTGCGGGAGGCACTCTATTTGATCATTCACTTCTCACTCACACTCTCATTGGAGAATGGTGCACTAGTGGAGGAGGAGAAGATGCTTCTAGGAGGACTATCTCTTGTACTTGGGTTGTATCATTGCTCTATCTATCTTTGAGGAAGTTGTGGGGTTTTTCACCTTTATGGTTTTCCCCAGTGAAACTCTGTGTGTCTATTGTCTCTTGTGTGCTTTCATTATTATGTCCATGTTTGATATGCTGTAGATATGTTGTACATGTTCTCTCAGTTAAGATCCTAGATCAGATTGAAGTAAATTCTGAAAAACTAACAAGTTGATGTTGTTAGAACATTATTACACCTTAGAACCATATTCATGCATTAATTTGATAATTATTTGGTCCAAAATAAGGTTAATGATGATAATCCAAGGTTGTTAGAAGTTAGTTGGGGCATTTATGGCACAATCCACCACTTTTGGGCCAAAATCTAGTCGAATTAGCAGTTAGGCACCCTCATTTATGGCCACCTCCATAATTTATTGCAACTAATTGAGAAAAGGTGCCCTTATTCCCCATTTTAAGGATATGTCTTTGAATTTAGGTGCCCATGCATTGTATGTGGACATTTTGGCCCCTTTTGGCTGTTTTGGCTATCCTTGGACACCTACACTCCACCAAATCCTCCACCACTCATGTGAGACCATCATTAATGCCTTACCATGCCTACCCAATGTAAATATTGACAATTAGTTACTGTTTGAGGTGATTTGGGAGTCTATTGGTCAACCTAGGTGGGATTGAGGTCCAATGTAAGCTAACCACTTGTAGCCACTTGTGTTGCCTCCAAAGGCTCACTATTTCTCCCAAATGTTATATAAGGGTGTTCACAACTCATTTCTGGGTTGGAAAACTATAATAAACCTGCTAATTGATCATTTGTGTCTGTTTTTTATCATTCGTGTGTCCATAATGCTTCTTTACACTATTTTTCTGCATACTTAGTAAAATTTATTGATTGTGAGGTAATATTTAGCTAGTAGATCCTACTGTGACTTATATTTCACATGGTATCATAGTTATTGGAACTTCTAGTCGAACTAGTTTGCTTCAGAAGTGCACCAGAAGCAGTGGAGCAACCAAAAAAGTCCCTGGGGCCATTGTCTTGAAGCCATTGGAACAATCCTTTGGATTCTAACCAGGGTGTGATGCACTCCCGAATGTGTCTTATGTCAATGTAGGGTTCGAATTAGCTAGTTAGGATCCCCTCTAGAGTGATTGAGAGTTTTATTATAGGTTTATAATGTTCTTTGTCACCTAGTGCGCAAGCTACATAATGTAACAATCTCATGTCTTGATCACTCCATTCAACTTCTTTGAATGGAAGTCCGAAATGATAATCCAACTGAGATCCAAGGGAATCTTCAGAGTTACCATGGGGACTGAAGCTAAGCCAAACTCTGTAGTAGATAAGTCCAAGTTCTTCAACATAATGGATGAAGCTTTTGGCATGCTTTGTCTCAACAGTTCAAGAGACCTCTTGTTTCACATTGACAGTCTCACTACTCCAAATGAAGTATGGCTCAAGCTTGAGTCATTGTTTGGGAAGACTGATGAAATTAGAGGACACCAACTTGAGAATGAGTTGATCTCACTGATCCCAAGCAGTTTTTAGACCATCCAAGACTTCTTCACCAAGTTCAAATCCTTGGTCTTGCAGCTCAAGCAATGTGGCATTGAGAAGAGGGATGAATAGTTGGTTTTGTCTATACTTTCGAAGTTGGGTCCTGAGTACTATGTGTTTGTTTCTACATTTCATTCCACCAAGATCACTATTTGAAACTGGAAGATGCCATATTTGGAAGATTTCATGGAGATGCTTACACAAGAACAAGATAAACTAGTTCTCATGGGTTCCATTAAGTAAAAGTACTAAGTTCTTGCAGTTGGGGATTGGAAGCAAGCAAGAGGAAAGAAAAATCCCAAGGGTTTGAAGCATCAAGAGAAAAAGAAAGACAAGGAGAAGCCAAGATCTTCTGATGGGGGTTCGAATCATGTCAAGGAGAAAGGAAAGAACAAATAAAAGAACAAATGACCTTACTGTCAAAAGGGTTGGCACCCTGAAATTGCATGCATGAAGAATACCATTGATATGATGACCCATCTTCTCCAGAAGAATAACATTCCTCTTCTTGAAAGTTCAAAGAAGGAGGAGGTTTTTTCTAAATACAAGGAGAGATGCCATGCATTGATGGCTAGTACCTCAGAATCTGCTTCCTTCATCATAGATTCAGGTGTCTCAAGGCACATGGCTTCTGCAAGGGATTCTTTCTCTAATCTTTCACCTTACAGTGGTCCTTCCATTGTCATGGGCGATGACTCAAATATCCCAGCGAGAGGCATTGGGAATATTAGTCTAGAAAGTGGGTACTTCAGTAATGTATTGTATGTGCCTGATCTCACAGCAAATATCCTCTTTGTTTACCAAATGACCCACACTGGTTTGGCCAAGAGAGTGATTTTCACTCAAGATGATGTCGAAATTTCTGATGTTTCTGCAGGAAAAGTGGTAGCAGTTGGTGTTGAAGATCATGAGTCAAGAATGTACAAGTTTTCACACTTTCTCTCTTACTCCTCTCCTAATGCTCTTCTGTCACATGATAATGAGGTCAGTAGAATTTGGCATGAGAGGTTTGGACACCTCAACTACATATATCTTCAAGCATTAAGAAAATAAGACATACTTGAAGGACTTACAAGCATCATATTCTCAAAAGGTACCTGCAAAGGATGCATTGTTGGGAAGCATGCAGAGCGCAAGTATGACAAGGGGAATGCAAGGAGAGCTTCTGATCCTCTTGGTTTTGTCCATTCATATGTGATAGGACCTCTTCCTACACCCTCCTATGGTAACTCAAAGTATGTCCTAACATAAGGCAAGTGGGTGTATAGGACCAAGATGGCTGCCGATGGTTTTGATCTAAAGTATAAGGCCATATTGGTAGCTAAATGCTTCTCTCAAGTCCATGGAGTGGACTACACAGGGACATTTCGCACTTGTGGAAAATATGGACTCAATCAGGCTAGTTTTGGCCATTGCAGCTTCCAAGCGATGGGAGGTTCGTCACATGGATGTGAAGAGTGCATTTCTTCATGGGGGTATTCATGAGGAGATCTATATGCAGCATCCTGAAGGATTCATTCATGATCCTTCACTTGTGTGCAGGTTGAATAAGTCCCTCTATGGTCTCAAGCAAGCTCCTAGAGCTTGGTATGTCAAGTTGGACAATTTTCTGCTATCACAAGGTTTTGAGAGATGCAAATCTGATCCAAATGTTTATATGGAACATTTTAGTGATTCCATTTTGATTATTTTTTTGTATGTTGATGATATTTTGATCACTGGTAGTTTCATCAAAGAACTAGGCTCAGTTAAAGATGCATTGCACAGTGCATTCTCCATGTTAGATCTAGGATTGTTGAGATAATTTCTTGGCTTGTATATTGTTCAATCTGATGAAGGGATCATAGTATCACAATCAAAGTATGCTTCAAATATTCTACATAAGTTGAAAATGGATGAATTTAAGGCTGCTAAGTTTCCATTATTTTCAGGAGTAAAGCTCAATGATTGGGGTTCCTCACCATTGCTTGACAGTTCATTGTATAGAAAACTAGTTGGGATCTTGTTGTATCTCACACACTCTTGACTAGATTTGGCTTATGCAGTAGGAGATGTTGAAAGACACATGCAAGAGCTTAATGAGATCCATTGGAAGGATGCCAAAATGATCTTGCATTATGTGCAAGGAACCAAGCAGTTTGGGATACACTATGAAGCTAGTTCATCACTTGAACTAGTTGGTTTTATTGATTCAGATTGGGCTGGAGATAACACTGATCAGAAGTCCACTTTTGGTTATGTGTTTATGCTTTCACATGGTCCCATTTTTTGGTATATCAAGAAGCAACACACCATTTCCTTATCTTCAGTTGAGGACGAATATAGGGAACAATGAATGCATCTACACAATGTGTGTGGTTGCAAGGCATTCTCAGAGAGTTTGGATTTGAATTTGATTCTCCCACAGTCATTTGGTGTGATAATCAAAGTGAAATAAAGATCTCCACTGATCTAGCATAGAGGTGGAGGACCAAGCACATAGAGATCCACATGCACTACATCATAGGCTTGGCGCATGACCAGATTATTTCCTTGCAGTATTGCCCATATGCTGAGAAAACTACTGATATATTCACCAAGAGTTTCACTGAGAAGACCTTCACTTACCTTAGATCACTCCTTGGAGTGAGTGATGCATGTTGAATACTAGTACATTTTCCAGATTTGTTTCATGTCCATTTTTGAGGGGAGGTTTTATTAACCATGTGGTTTTCCTCCTTATCTTGGTTACATGGACTAATCAAAATTGTTGTTGTAAGAGGTGACTTGAGCCTTAGTTGCCAAGGCCTCATTTTTTATTATTGGCTACATAAGTATTGATTAAGGGGGGGTTTTAGAACATTATTACACCTTATAACCATAGTCATACATTAATTTGATGATTTTTTGTGTCTGTTTTTTTATCATTTGTGTGTCTAGAATGCTTCTTTACACTATTTTTCTACATACTTAGTAAAATTTCTTGATTGTGAGGTAATCTTTAACTAGTAGATCCTACTGTGACTTAGCTTTCACAGATATGGTTACAATTAAAAGGTCTCCTTCCTATATATAGGAGACAAAGAGGTACAATTAAAACCACTGGACCCAAGCCGACAGGACCTATATAATAATACTAATGATAGTTACCACTAATAGACCCAAGACGACATCAATAATATGTAATGAGGCACAATATAGGGTTAATGTGGAAACATTTAGGGATTTGCATGCCCCTCCCCTTCAGACAAGTGTTTTCCTCAATGTTTGATTAGTTGCAGATGCTTCTACATGAAGGACTCATCTTCCCATTTTGAATATTCAACTAGTAAGTTCTTCCACTTGATAAGGTACTTAGTAATAGCTTGATTGCATTGTTGTGTGGTTCTTGTTTCTATGATTTGTTCAGGTTCTAATATGACTTTTCATTCTTCATCCATCTCTGGAAAGATAGTTTGAATTAGTATCTTGTCTCCCATTACCTTCTTTAATCAAGAAACATGGAAAACTAGGCATACCCTTGAAGATGAAAGGAGCTCCAATTTGTAAGACATACTAACAATCTTCTGCAACAATTTATAAGGAACATAGTACTTGGGTTCTAATTTATTGTATTTATTTCGTTGGTTGAAGGACATGTGTTTGTAAGTTTGCATCATCAAGAATACCTAATCCCTTTCTTCAGAACTCCTTTCACTGTGATGTTGATCTTCTTGTTGTTTCATCTTGTTTTTTGACATAGCCAGGTTGTCCTTTAGTATTTGGAGAACTTCTTGTTGGTGCTCTAGGTGATCTTCCACAACTTGAAATTTATATTTTCCTTTTAATGGAGATGTGAAAGATGGATGATGGTACCCATAAAGTGCCATAAATGGATAAATTTTTGATGACATATGTAAGGAAGTATTGTACCACCTTTCTGCCAAAGATAACCATTTCACCCACTGTGTTTTTTTGTCAGATGCAAAGCAACATAGACAACCTTCCAAACATTTGTTCACTATCTTAGTTTTCTCATCGGATTGAGGATGATAGGATGAAATATGAACCAATCAGGTACCCAAATAATAAAATAGTTTAGTCCAAAATTTTCTAGTAAAAATTGGATCTCGATCATTGACAATAACCTTCGGTTTTCAATGTAACTTCTGAACTGTTTCCATGGAGGCTGTAACAATTGTACTTGCATTAAAATGGTGAGAGAGTGCAAAAAAGTGTGCATAATTTGTCAGTCTATCAACAACCACCATAATAAGATTCTTCCCTTCTGACTTGGGTAAACCTGTGATAAAATCCATTGAGACTTCCTCCCAGTGCTGACAAGGATGTATTTCTAATGGTTGTAAAAGACCCAAGAGCTTAACTATTTCAACCTTATTTTGTTGGAAAACGAAACATTCTTCCACAAACCTTTGAAAATTAGATTTAATACCTTCCCAAAATAATTCCTTCTTGACCATGTGGTACATTGTTAGGAATCTTGAGTGCCCACTTATAGGAGAGGTGTGTAATTCCAAAAGGATCTTTTGTTTGAGTTGGGAGTTTTTACATATATATAAGCGATCATTATACCATAGTGAATAATTTTCCCACACAAAAGTATCTGATACACTAGGATTCTTTTGTAGATTTTGAATGAGCATCCACACAGTTTGGTCATTCTTCCATTCTTCCCTTGCTGCTACTACCCAATCGAGTTGTATAGTTGAAACCATGCAAAGTAATGCCTCAACATCCTCATCTTTTTTGGAGAGTGCATTTTCCACCACAATCTATTTCCCTTTTTATAGATGATTTCAAAGTCATATCCCAACATATTGGTTACCCATTTTTGTTTCTCTTCTGAGGATAGTATTTGTTCCAAGAAGTATTTAAGATTATCATGATCTATTTTGACCTTGAAGTTCCTACCTATTAGGTAGGGATTCCATTGCTTAAGTTCAGGTAGTATTTCCATCATTTCCTTCTCATAAATGGGTTTCTATAAATTCATACCCTTGATTGGTCGACTTTTGAAAACAGGGGGCCATCCTTCTTACATTAGAACATTACCAATTCCATTTCTTTAGGCATCACATTCCACAATGAAGGTCTTTGTGAGGTTTGATGTGGTCAAAAAAAGATCTTTGCACATTGCCTCTTTGAGTTGTTCATAATCATTAGTTGCCTCTGGAATACAAGAAAATGATTCCTTTTTCAATAATGTTGTTGGAGGTTCTACTATTCTTCCATAGTTCTAAACAAACTTGCGGTGGTACACTGTCAAAACTAAGAATCCTTTAATATTCTTCAAGTTTTTGGGAATCAACCATTCCATCACGTCTTTAATTTTTTAGGGTCTACCTGGACAGCTTCATGAGATACAATATGACCCAAATACTCTACCTCTGCCCCAAAGAAACATTTGGAAGGTTTTGCATATAGTCGTTACTCCTTTAGTAGTTGTAGCACGCAGTCAAAATGTTGAACATGTTCTTCCCAAGGCTTGTTATAGATTAGTATATCATAAAAAAATACTAACGCAGATTTTCTAAGAAAGGGATTGAAAATGGAATTCATCAAATCTTGAAATGTTGAAGGTGCATTTGAAAGGCCAAAAGGAATGACCATAAATTCATAATGACCTTCATGAGTTATGAATTTTGTTTTAGGGATGTATTCTTCCTTCATTCTAATTTGATGATCCATGTAGTTCATCTAAGAAATCATCAATGACAAGAATGGGAAACTTATCTTTAATGGTGATCTTGTTGAGCTCTCTATAATATGGACACATACACCATGATCCCTCCTTCTTGTGTACCATTACCATGGGTGTAGAGAAAGAACTTTGGCTAGGCCTAATTATTTCATCCTCTAACATTTCTTCAACCATACACTCAATTTCACTCTTTTGGCCATAGGGGTATCTGTAAGGTCTTATGTTAGGAGGAACACTTCCTGGAATTAAGTGAATAACATGATCAAAATCTCGAGTAGGTGGAATACCTTTTGGAATATCATCAAATACATTGGAGTGCTTATCAATGACCATTTGGAGATCCATGGGAATGGGAGGCTTAAATGTTTGAACATCTAGTGAGCATAATTGTGTGATTATACCTTGATGTCCCTTTTTCAACAAATTTGTCATACCATTAGAGATTATCACCTTGCTTGGCTTCCCTGTGATGCCCCTTAATTCAAATTATTTTTCTTCCAAAGAAAATTTCATGAAAAGTTTTTAAAAAGTAAAAGCCACTACTCCCAATGATTGTAACCATTGAAACCCTAAGACAACATCAACACCACTATAATGTCCCCCATTTTGACCCTTGTAATATTTTGGGCTATAATGTAAATAATGTATGCATATTATGTAAGATTCCTAGCGTGGAGCTCAAGGCCAAGGCCCCGCTAGTGAACACTCGAACTTTAAGAGGCAAGTATTTGAAATTATGCTACCCATGTGCTAGTGAACCATGGGAATTGTAAATATGAATTTTAATATAAATGCCCACAACTAGCTATTCAATGCAACAAGAGATGGGGGCATGTTGTTACAAGGAAATTGGGAGGGAAATATTCAAACCCTTGAGCCAATTGAGTTAAGCCAAGTGTCAATGGGAGAACCCATGAACCCTCAACTACCCATGTTGACTTTTGTCCCCAATCATTGATTTTTCCCACGAGTTGGTTGAGGTAGTTAATGCCTTGGGGAATGGGAGGTATGCCTATCCAAATTCGGGTATGGGCAAGCCACCCTACATGGAAATTCGTGTTTGGCTTCTGTTGGGCCCAGGTTGAGACAAAGTTTTGGAAAGAACTTTTTGGGATAAGAAGGGAGAGTTGAGCTGAGCGCAGCTCAGAAATACAATTTTGTCTAAGTATTGAGGATGCTGCGAAGATGTGCGCAACACCCAAGTTTTGATCGGGCTGCGAAGCTATGCATAACATCTGAATTTTGGGAAGCACCGCGAAGACAAGTGCTGTGAGGAAGTAGTGCTGCGAAGCAATCAGGACACATGGAACCAACAAAGCAGAGTGCTAGACATGAATCAGGTGCAGATATCGGATGGACTGGTAATGGTCTATTTTTGGAAAGATGCTCCAGAAGTGCCAAGCGGCGGGCATGAGTAAATCAGCCAGGCGGCCAATGCACGAGATTGTTGAAGAAAGCGACGTCTTGGCATGCTTGATGGGAAAAACCATTAGAGGTGAACGGTTTAGAGGAGGTGACCTATTGGCACGCGTGCGACAGGAAGGTTGATAGTGACGGATTGAAGACGTGGCAAATCGCCACGATGCAGCAGACGCTACCAGATGCCAGCAATCCGGTTTAGGGAAACCGGTGTAGTTTGTAAACCCTAAGGGTTTTGGGTTTAGGTCTTCGATTTTGTAAAGACATGACCTACGGGCATGGTCTATTTAAAAAGACAATTCTGTATGGCATGGGTTTACATTTGGTTGTTCTAAGTTACATTTTGGAGACATACTCTTAGTTTTGCTATTACATTTGTAAAATCTATCTGAGCTAAGAAGATTGTAAAGGATCTGTAGCTGTGTACGCAGAGGCCTATTTTTGAGAAGAGGGATAGTATGCAGCTGAGTGCGCAGACTAAGAACGGTTGTCCCCATCCCTTTCTAAGAAATATATTACCAACCGTTCTTGTCGACATAGCTTCCCGCCCGAGGGAGTGAACCATGTTAAATCTCTTGTTGTGTGATTGTGCTTATGAATGAATGCTTACTTGTGTTTTCTGTCAATGAATGTCTAAATGTTTCCTTGCATACTGTTATGAGAGAGATTTTATATGAATTTTTCATTAAGAGAAGTATGGAAATGATACGTTAAGCTTCGCATGAATAGTTGAATGGTGAACCTTTATTCTTGTGTATGAAGACAGTAAATCAGTCAATTTGTTAAGTATTTTCTTGCGCGCAACAAAGGAATGCATAGTTGCGGATTAAACCAATCAGCCGTGGTTGAATCATGATATCCTGAGTTAATGAATGAATGTTAGAAGACTAGATAGTTAAGCGTTTGAATGAATGGATGAGTAATATTCATTTCAGTACCTTAAGAATTTTCAAGATAATCCAAGTGTAGAATAAAGTTGGATTGTTCGCAGCTTCAGTGGAAGTCCTGCGGTAGAAGAACATAGTAGTGTGGACCGCAGCGTTGCCCATTGCTGCGCAGTCTCACCTCGCAGCGCCACCCCTTTGTGGTGTTGTGCAGTACGTCCGTCCAAGCAGCTCATCACTTACTGTGGAAATCTGATTCCGCAGTACCCCATAGATACACCTCGGGTGAGACCTCAGCCTGCTTGTAGGTTGTTGCCGAAAGGGCCAGTGCGAAGGGGTTTTGTTGGTCAAAGGGGAAACCGCAAAGAACCTGGGTTTTATAGAAAGCCTCTGGGTCAGTTAAAGCCAACAAATGGTTCTGTTGCCGCTCTAGAATCCGTGGTGAGTTGCAATCATGATGTGTGACGAAGAATACCAGTTCCCGGAAGGCTCTGATAACTGGCATCCTGAAAAGACAGAAATCCAAGCTTGGTGGGATAAGACTATAAGAGACTTTAAAAGAAAAGAGAATAGACATCCACGTCTAAGTGATGCACAGTGGTCAGATAGATATCTGTTCAACGACATTCACAATATATTCTGGGCATCATTCCCCAACGAACTGCATTCGAAATGGATGAAGTCATCCTTGATCTGGGCTCTGAAGTAAATGTCTTAACTAAGAAGACATGGCAGCAGATGGGTCGACCAAAGTTGTCATGGTCACCTATCAAGTTAAGAATGTCTAACCAAGAAAAAGTCATACCTTTTGGCCGCTTAGCTGACGTGATAGTCGACATCGATGGAGTCCAAAGTCATACAGACTTTGAAGTTATTGAGATTGTGGAGATAGTCAGCCTTTTCCTGCACTGTTAGGAATTGACTGGGCTATGGATAACTTGGCTATCATAGACCTGAAATCAAAGAAGATGATATTTGAAGGAAAGCATCTTAGGGTCATCGCACCATTGGATCCTGCCGATGGTGACAGATACATTGAGCCAATTCAGGAGGAATCCAAGGCTCAAGACTTGGACAGACTATACCAGCTCACAACGAACCAGGAAGATTATATCAATTCTATCATAGATGGCACACTAAGTTGGAGATGTGATAGCTCCTGCATCTCTAACTCGGAGGTAGGGCTGGAAAATTGGCAAAGCCGAATGCATGAATTATCAACAAGAGGGTGCGCGCAGGTTACGAAATCACCACGCTGGATCGGGAAGGAGGTAAGCCCTATTCCCACATATGATGGTTCTGCTAATGTTTATGTTTTCATCCAAGAATACAGTGCAGCTATTGTAGATGAGCATAGACTACCAGCATTAGATATAGCGCTGCGCGACACACCCGCTAGATGGTGGAAGGCGCACAAGCAGACATTGACCACTTGGGATCAATGCAGAATTAAGATGTAGATTCGGTTTGCTGAAAAGGTTACCTTACCTTTTGAGAAGTTTAATGGACAGACAAACCCTAGTCAACACATTGAAGTCTGTTCACAGGCATGGGCAGAAAGGCCACACACAGAATGGGTGCATCTCTTTGTACATACACTGGATGATGACATTCCAAAGAAATGGTACCTAGACCTGGAGTTGCGCAGAGAGACGACAAATTGGGAAATGTTGACTGCCAACTTCCAGAAGGACTTCAGCTTTGAGGATGAGGATCCGCTGATCCATGAGGCATTGCAAATAATTAAGGAACACATATTCAGGGACGACTGTCCTCACAGAAATATGACATTGCAGGAATTTTTCGGGCTAGATCATGTTCCCGCGCACCTACACTCATAATGGAAGCAACATGAAGAACACCTTATCGAGTGTTACAATGTAGCTGAAGACATTGATGATGCAAATGAAGAAGATGATGACGATCCGCGCAATATAAACATACCAGAGTCAGAGGGTGCGCATGACGTAGAAGGACCTCCATTAGAAATCCCAGATATGAGCGGACCAGTAAAAACACAGAAGGTCAACATTGGCACAACAAAAGAACCAAAGTTTGCAGCAATTGGAGACTACTGGGACGATCAGACTATTTCAGAGATCGCAGACACCCTGCGTGAGTATCAGGAGCTATTTCCAACAAAATTCATAGAAATGAAAGGAATTTTGGGAGACCTAGGAGTTATGAAAATACCTTTGAAGCTAGGTGCAAAACCTGTCAAACAAAGACCGTATAGACTAAACCCATGCTACAAAGAAAGAGTACACGCAGAGTTGGATAAAATGCTTGAAGCAGGAATCATTGAACCTGTTGACGAATCAGAATAGATTAGTCCCATGGTTGTACAAGATAAGAAAGCGAAGGGTGAGATCAGGATTTGTGTTGATCTCAGAAAATTGAACGATGCTTCCATGCATGACCCATTCCCTACTCCTTTTACAGATGAAGTGCTTGACAATGTTGGAGGGAATGAGGCCTATTTGTTTATTGATGGTTTTTTCGGGTATCATCAGATTAGAATTGATCCCGAAGATAGACATAAGATGACATTTGCTACAGAATGGGGGTCGTTCCAATACACAGTAATGCCTTTTGGCCTGAAGAACGCACCTACCATATTCTCCAGAGTGGTCGTCGCAGCATTCAAAGAATTTATGCATAAGTTTCTGGAAGCATATTTTGATGACTGGACTGTCTTTGGTTTATTGAAGAACCATTGTGCGAACCTTAGGATGATGCTTGAGAAGTGTCGATAGCATCGGATCTCTTTGAATCTGAAGAAATTCATTTTTTGTGTTCCTTATGGAATTCTACTTGGGCATATTGTTTGTAAGCAAGGATTGATGGTGGATCCCGCGAAGATTGCAATTATTGTAAACTTGCCAGCACCAACGTCAGTTAAAATGATGCGCTCTACCTTGGGCCATACAGGCTATTACAGGAAGTTCATTAAGGGTTAAGCGTAGATAACCGCAGCAATGGAAAAGCTGCTAAAAAAAGACGCACTGTTTATCTGGAACGCGGAATGCGAACAAGGGTTTGATACATTAAAAGAGAAGATGGTGACTGCGCCAATTCTAGTCTTTCCAGATTGGTCAAACCATTTCATGTCCATGTCGATGTGTCATGCATTGCACTGGGAATTGTATTAGCTCAACCGGGGGAAGGAGGTATTGACCACCCCATTGCATTTTCAAGCAGGAAGCTCTCCACAGCGGAGAAGAACTATACCACTACTGAGAGGGAAGGCCTTGCAATCGTATATGCCCTACAGAAATTTAGGCATTACTTGCTTGGTGCGCACTTCCTGATGTTCACTGACCATTCTACATTGAAGTACCTGGTTAACAAGCCAGTGTTAGGGGGGCGTATATGTAGATGGTCGTTACTGTTCCAAGAGTATGATTTTGAGATTATTGTTAAGCCGGGTAGACTGAACTTGGGACCTGATCATCTGTCAAGGATTGAGTCAGGAGAAGAGCCGATGAATATTGAAGACAATCTTCCTGATGTGCAGTTATTTAGTATACAGGTTGCTGATGACTACTATAAGGATATCATTAACTTTTTAACAACTGGGCTGGCACCGTAGGAATTATCTGTCCAGAAGAAGAAGCAGCTAGTGGTGCGCACTGCGGACTTCACTATAATTGTAGGCCAGTTATACAAACTTGGGCCGGATGAAGTCTTGCGAAGATGTGTACTAGACCATGAGAAACCATTGATTCTAGTTGACGCACATTTAGGGGTTATGGGAGGTCACTATGCGGGAAGAGCCACTGTGCAGAAGATATTGCCTGTAGGGCTATGGTGGCCCATGATCCACAGAGATTCCAAAGAATATTGCCGAAACTATGATGTATGTCAAAGGACAGGAAGACCTTCACGAAGAGATGAAATGCCATTAAATCCACATTTGACCTTGTAGGCATTTGAGAAGTGGGCAGTTGACTTTGTGGGTCCTATAAACCCACCAGGGAAGAGAACTGGTGCAAGGTATATTATCATTGCTACTGATTACCTCACCAGATGGGCAGAAGCAAAACCAGTCAAGGACTGCAGCGCAGTTCATCTTTGAAGAAATATTATTAAGATTTGGCTATCCAAAAATTTTGATGAGTGACCAAGGTACTCATTTTTTGAACAAAACTATTGAGGCACTTACAGAAGAATTCCAGATTCGTCATCAGCGCAGTACTCCTTATCATCCACAGGTGAATGGCACTGTAGAGGCCTTCAATAAAATTCTGGAGAGCGCACTGACCAAGGTCTGCAACGTGAATAGAGATGATTGGGATCTGCACGTCTCTTCTGTATTATGGGCATACATGACGACTTGCAAGAAATTGACAGGACATACACCCTTTCAGTTGGCTTATGGGCAGGAAGCTATAATGCCAATGGAGTACATTGTCCCTAGTTTGAGGATCACTGCGTTCACAGGGATGGCAGACCGCGTAGCATTGGAAGAAAGGTTGCTACACCTTGATGGGTTGGAGGAAGATCGATTCATTGCCGGATTCCACCAACAAGTTCAGAAAGACCACAAGAAAGCTTGGCATGATCGCCATATAAAGAACAAGTGCTTTCAGGTAGGTGACCTAGTCCTCCTGTATGACAGCAAATTCATGAAATTTCCTAGTAAATTTAAAATGCATTGGCTTGGTCCATATACTGTAATACATGTTACTAACACTGGTGCAGTCCAGTTAGCCAATTTAGTTGGTGATACTTTACCCACTTTGATAAATGAAAGCAGGCTAAAGCTGTATCATGACAGCCCTGCTTCATAGCATCTTGAATGATAAGAAGAGAAAGAGATTTCCAAGTGTCAGGGGCAGTTGAAATTGGACATTGGAAATGTAAAAGAGTCTGTACATGTATGTTAATAGAGCAATGTGTGTACCGCGCAGCACCATTGAAGCTGCGCGGAAAAGAAAAAAAAAAAAAGGAAAGCCGCGCAGTTGAAATTTTTTGGCACTGCGAAGTAACTGCATAGGATCTCAGATGGCTTGCTGTGCAGCTCGGCGCAGGACTCAGAAAAATAGCCATTACACTACCATTGGAAAAATATGGCCGTTATGTGAACGTTGCAATGAACCACTTGAGCATTTAAAGGAAAGATAGCCATTCTGGACATGTTGACGATGGAAAAGATGGAAGGATCTGCTCAAATTCGCCAACAGACAACTCATTAAATGTAGATATAACCGTTGGGAGGCGCGGGGAGGACCCAACTGCGCCTATAGATAACACCGCTACAGGACTCGCGGGCATTACCTAGCACTTAGAATGCTCTCGCGAGTACTCCCTGAGCTAGTATTCTTCTGTCATCTGATTATCACAGCCTTTAGCTAACTAGTGAATGTCCGAAACCTCCTATAGAGAAGAAGAACTGACCATTGAAGAAACACTTGGAGTCTTTCAGCACGGAGGAATTGTAGAGTTAATGAAAACCCTTGCCAGGAAGGTTGTAATCGAGCCAGGTCAAGCATCCAGAATATCACCTCGTCATAATCCGGTCATGCAGGAAAAAGGGAAAGATAAAGGAAAAGATGTAACTGCACCTCGAACCAAGATCATAAAGATGGGCTCGTCGGCACAAAAATCACCAGTCTTTCAGAAAGAACCACTAAAACTCACACAAGAGTATATATTACCATGGGCATTGGATGCTCCAGTCTTCAAATTGGTCAAGAGCACCAAGTATGAGATCCCATTGTCGCCGATCTCAAAGCCAGTAGAGGTTGCTAATAACTTGCTTGGAAAGATTCCAGATTGCAAGTGGGAGGATTTTGACCTCCTAGGCGTGCAAAAGGAAGAGCCCCACGTGCCTAAGTACCTACAATTCCAACTTGACCAGTACATGTGCTGGAAGAAATATGCCAAGGGCACACCTAACTTGGTTTTCGAAAGCTGGCTGACACCGATAGTTTCGTCAGGCTTGTTAAACCTCCTCAGACTGCCACATTTTGACCGTTCAGCGGAAGTTAATGCTGTGGTTCGCACGCTAATGGCGCGAACCCACCAGGGATACCTGTGGATAGATAAAAACATTGATATCAATATTGCCTTGATCCACCACATAACAGGTCTCAGCAAGCGCGGTAAGGATCCCAAGCAGTTCTTCCAAGGGAAGAGAAAGGAAAAAGAAGCTGTTGAGAAAATGAAGAAAAGCCAACCATTGGTAAAGGGGAAAAGAGGTTTTCCCACAGAAGACATTGAGGACAGAACGACAAGATATGTCACCTAGTTACTCGCAGGAAAAATCCTCAGAACGGTGAGGCCTCTGGAGGTGCCTGTGGGTGCAGTATTACTTGGTGCCGCAGCGGCAGAAGGCACCGAGTTCAACTGGTGTCAATTTCTTCTGAACGAGTTCTTGTATGAACTCAATGATATCCAGGAAAATGGTGGACAATTCCATTTCACATGGCTCATCATCCTCATCACTTTTTGCGGATGGAAGGAGCCAAGGGACTATGTGGGTATCAATATAGAAACCAGTGATCCCAGAGGATTCCAGTATGCCAACCTCTGGGCAAATGTCATCGCAGAGCGACAGCTGAGGTATTCTACCAATATTGCACTAAGCTGCATGATGCGATTGTACGTACACCCCGCATCACAAATAAGATAACAACGAAGTACATTCATGTGCTGGACTTCAGCGCAGACATGCGATGTATCTTCATCTCACCAAAGGCAAGAATGAAGAAGCCAGAGTGGTTCCCAGGTAACTACCACATGTATGAGGAGGACATTGAATCCCTCATGAAGGATTGGCTTGCTGACTTCCGTGTGGAAGTAATGGATGTTGAAACAGAATCTGAGGAGGATGATCCAATCCCGCTGGCATGCCCAATTGTTGAAGAAACAGCAAAGCGGAAAGAGCTAGAGACTCCGCAGAAGCCGAAAGCAAGGAAGAAGATGAAGGCTACAAAAAATCAATCTAAGGCAGTCCTGAATGAAGATGATTATGACATGATAGCCGAAACAGTCTCCGAACAAATGAAGGAGCTCATAGTGGCTAAAGATAAGAAGGATATGGTCATCCAGGATGACCTGCAGAAGACACGGCTCGCAATGCAAGGCCTGATGAAGAAAATGGACGATGTCCAGAAAATCCTAATCTTGTCGTGTGACACAGGAGCTGAAGGGAGGTTGGTAGGAACCTCGCAGCAAGAATCCCCGCAGCTAGCTATAACGCTGCCAGCGAAGACCAGGATTGTCCATGTGGACCCATTGGCTATTGCATTTCCAATGGCAGAACAAGTCGTGTTGGACACAAAGGGAGTCGAGAGGGTAGAGCTCGAATTGGAAAAGATCCCCTTACTAGGATTGCACTTCATCCACAAGCAGATCGTTGAGGAAATGCATGAATAGACGGTGGATTTGATGAAGTCACAAGCTGAGCTCACCGCAACAAATAGACAGCTTGAGGTGTGCACAGACATGCAGCTGCACGACGAACAGGGTCGCTGAAAAAATCTGGAGAATACCATATCCACTGTCGCCATGGATATTGAAGGCATAGAACTCCAGGATGATCCTTCAGACACGGTTCTGAGGATCGGTGAAAAGGTCATATCATTGAAGGTGGAGATGCAGGATAAGGATATCCTCCACAAGGTCGATCTCGCTGCACTCTGAATGAGAAGACACCATTAATTGAGCAGCAGTTGAGAGAACAAGCCGTCAGTACCATGGCGTAGAACATAATGAGCGGCATGACTCAGTGCCAAGAGCTGTTGGAACAAGTTTCCAAGGCATTCACTACTCTTGAAGAGGATCAAGCGCTGCAGTAAGTGAAGACCGCGGTAAAGGAAAAATAGACCACGTTAGACAAATTGGACGTAGAGGTCAAAGCTCTGCCACCCAGGGAGAGGCTACCGAGATACAAGGAGATATACAGCTTAAAGAAGGAAGTCCAGGCACTACGAGAAAAAGAGACTGAAATGGATAATTAGTCGTAGTAGCTCCTGGAGGATGCCATGGCGGTGTCACAGTAGATAGAGGACAAGCTGAAGGAACTGCGCGACAACCATGAACAGGTACAAGGACAGATTGGAGAGGAAATAGCCCCAGCACTGCTTGAAACAGTTCAGCAAGTTGAACAGGATACCAAAGAAGCAGTGGAGCAGTTGCTCGGGGTATACAATGAGTTCGCGGCCAAACTAGTTCCACCCGTCGCGGAAAAGAGTGCAGTAAGTGGCTCGGGGATGAGCCACATGTAAGTGTTAGGGGCATGTTGGGCCCAGGTTGAGACAAAGTTTTGGAAACACCTTTTTGAGATAAGAAGGGAAAGCTGAGCTGAGTGCAGCTCAAAAATACAATTTTGTCTAAGTATTGAGGACACTGCGAAGATGTGCGCAACACCCAAGTTTTGATCGGGCTGTGAAGCTATGCATAGCATCTGAATTTTGGGAAACACCATGAAGACTAGTGCTGCAAAGCAATTAGGACACGTGGAACCAGAAAAGCAGAGTGTTGGACATGAATCAAGTGCAGATATCGGACGGACTGGTAATGGTCTATTTTTGGCAAGATGCTCCAGAAGTGCCAAGCAGCGGGCATGAGCAAATCAGGCAGGCGGCCAATGCACGAGATTGTTGAAGAAAGTGACATCTTGGCACACTTGGTGGGTGAAACCGTTAGAGGTGAATGGTTTAGAGGAGGCGACTTGTTGGCACACGTGCGACAGGAAGGCTGATAGCGATGGATTGAAGACGTGGCAAACCACCACGATGTAGCAGACGCTACCAGATGCCAACAAGCCGGTTTAGGGAAACCGATGCAGTTTGTAAACCCTAAGGGTTTTGGGTTTAGGTCTTCGATTTTGTAAATACATGACCTGTGGGCATGGTCTATTTAAGAAGACAATTTTGTATGGGATGGGGTTACATTTGGTTTTTCTAAGTTACATTTTGGAGACATACTCTTAGTTTTTCTATTACATTTATAAAATCTCTCTGAGCTAAGAAGATTGTAAAGGATCTGCAGCTGTGTGCGCAGAGGCCTATTTTTTAGAAGAAGGATAGTCTGCATCTGAGTGCGCAAATTAAGAATGGTTTTCCCCATCCCTTTCTAAGAAATATATTACCAACCGTTCTTGTGGATGTAGCTTCCCACCCAGGGGAGTGAACCATGTTAAATCTCTTGTTGTGTGATTGTGCTTATGAATGAATGCTTACTTGTGTTTTCTATCAATGAATGTCTAAATGTTTCCTTGCATACTGTTATGAGAGAGATTTTATATGCATTTTCCATTAAGAGAAGTATGGAAATGATACGTTAAGCTTCGCATGAATAGTTGAATGGTGAACCTTTATTCTTTGTATGAAGACAGTAAATCAGTCAATTCATTAAGTATTTTCTTACGCGCAACAAAGGAATGCATAACTGCGGATTAAACCAATCGGCCGTGGTTGAATCATGATATCCTGAGTTAATGAATCAATGTTAGAGGACTAGACAGTTAAGCGTCTGAATGAATGGATGAGTAATATTCATTTAAGTACCTTAAGCATTTTCAAGATAATCCAAGTGTAGAATAAATTTGGATTGTTCGCAGCTTCAGTGGAAGTCCTGCGGTAGAAGAACATAGTAGTGTGGACCGCAGCGTTGCCCATCGTTGCGCAGTCTCACCTCACAGCGCCATCCCTTTGTGCTGTTGCGCAGTACGTCCGTCCAAGCAGCTCATCACTTACTGTGGAAATTTGATTCCGCAGTACCCCATAGATACACCTCGGGTGAGACCTCATCCTGCTTGCAGGTTGTTACCGAAAGGGCCGATGCGAAGGGGTTTTGTTGGTCAAAGGGGAAACCGCAAAGAACCTGGGTATTATAGAAAACCTCTGGGTTAGTTATAGCCAACAGCTTCTTGGGAAAGAAAAGAGCCATGAATTGCTCCCCAAGACATTACCCATCAACCAACTTTGCCCTCTCACGAGTTTGGAGTTACCTGGGCATTTTCCTCAATGGTTTTACTGTGTTTACCTTCATTTTCCTAACTAGAAAGTGCGTTTTTGTTGTGCCTAATAGTGGAGAAAAGAGTAAAACGATTTTGGGGTTTTAGAGGCCATTTTGGCCCACTGTATGCTCATACATCTGTGGGAGAAATCGGTTTTCTTCCCTAGGGTTGGATTCCTCTTCCCACAATCCGTTTTTGGTATGCCTACGTTTCGAGAAAACCCCTGTCCATCTAGTCCCTAAGTCCCACTTCTGAAAGTGTGTTCCAGAGCCCATATCTGAGTTTGATGTGCAAGAGAATGCTGGGGTTGATTTGGGTATCCATTGCTTTGGGCTGTGCTGTGCTTGAGGGTTCCCTTTTCCTTGTAGATATCATGCCCAGCTCGGCGGTGGTCTCTGAGTGCTGAAAGAATACAGGCTGGGCAGAGACGTATGTCTGGGAGGAACGTTGCAGCAACATAGCTAGTTGTCTGGGACAACATTGCATTGAGATGAGTATTTTATTGTGTATTTACTTCTACAAATGTGTTAATTTGTTGACTGTGTTAAATTGAATGACAGTCATGTAATATGTGTGTGGATGAGTTCATTTCCACTGTGCATGTTTGTTTCATTTCCATCTGCACACATCCCTTTTATGGCTGTGAATCTAATGAATTGGATGAGTTTTATGAAAAGTCCCATAGACTGGCATCAGTTTCCCTTCCTTGCATTGAGTCCAAGGGTGGGGACGTTACATTACCACCCATTGGGATAGAAATCATAGGAATGTTCAATACATATTCCCCCATAGTAAGATTGATATTATGAAATTTCCATGAGCAATTGATAGTTCCTCCATATGCAATCATTACTTGAAATTTTGGTGCCAGAGATACAAAGCAATTGAGAACTTTGGATAATTTACAATGAATGAAATTATGAGTACTACCAAAATCAATCAAAATTGTTACCTTTTTCTTTTTGATATATCCTTCGATCTTGAGAATTTGAGGAGTGCTAATTCCATCCAATGCATGACAATATATGGTGGGAGTAATCTCTTCATGAGTAATCTTTTCTATTTATTTCACTAGAGATGGTTCTTTTTCTTTTGCTTCATCTTCTTCACAATCTATGTAGAATAATTTCTTCTCACCACACTTATGTCCCTTACTATACTTGCTGTCACAATTAAAGCATATAAATTTTTCTCTTCTTTCATCCAATTGTTGAGGAGTCAACCTTTGAGGTGGGTCAAAAGAAGGAACATTATTATATCTATACGTGTTGTAGGTGTTTCTTCTAGTAGCCATCACCATATTTTTACTTTCAACATTCCTTGCCAAGATGAAATCCTTCTCTAAGGATGTTGGTTCAAAGAGGCGTACCTCATGTTGGATGTTATCCTTCAAGGTTCCAATAAATATATCCAACAATTTATCATTTGGCATTCTCGCCACTATGAGACCCAACTTTTGAAATTGTTGAATGTGCTTGCTTATTGGACCCCTTTTCCTTATATTTACCAATTGGGTAAAAACAATTTCTCTTAACACCATCATGATATGATATCAATTCTTCCATAAAAATGGACCAAGAGATAATGGGTTTATTTTTGCAGTCATAAAGCCATTGGTACCACACAAACTGCTCAGGTTCTAAATATAAAGATGCAATAAGTACCTTTTGGTGATTTGGAACCTGATGCATATCAAAAAAATTCCATGTTATGGGGTCCTTTCCATCAAACTTCCTCATGTCAATCTTGGGGAGTTGGATACCTCTTGGGGACCATCCATGGTTACTTCCGTTACTAGAATCAATTCCTCTTGGAATATTCTTATCCATGGAAGGTTTCTCAACAAGAAAACTAACTTTATCTTCTTCAGTAACCTGGAACACACAATCACTTATAGGGAGATTTTTCCTTGAAATTTCTATAAGATTATAAATATTTTGATATTTTCCTCCATCATATTCTCCATATGTCCCATCATTTCCTCTAAATTAAGTAAATTCACCATTTTCATAGACCCTTTAATCATATCTTGTAACTTGGACACATGGAAGGATATGTCTTCACTTTCATTGTAGGTCAGGGATGAACCCTCAGGTGGCTTGAGTGAAGTATGATTTTTTCCACTACCTTTTGGTGGCATTTTGTACAATATAAATATATATCACACATTGTGTTCACCTCAAATAGATCCTTCTACTAAAATCTATTTCAAAATTTAAAATGGCGTACCTTTTTCTAACCCTAATTTGAAGCCTGATTTTCAAATGAGGAAATCCTGAAATTTTGGCCGCTCTAATTCTGAATTATTGGCTTGTGGTATCCTGATATTTTCTCTTCCAATTCCGCACGTCTCATAGAATTTAGACGTGCCAAAAAAAAATTTGTGACAATTTTCAAAACACTTGTTATTTTTTGCCTTTTCAAAATAGAAAGCGTGTATGGCCTGCCACATATCCAATTTTTTGAATATGATTCTAAAATTTCTACCACACATACTAAGGAATTTCTTCTTTTTGACTCAATTGGTCTCACTCAATTTGGATCTTGTATGCTCTAGATATAACCATTTTCCCTAGAACACGTATTTGATACTAGCTTTTGGGTTAGTCAGAAAGACTAATTTCTTGAGGTTATAACTTTGTACTCTTAAAAATTTAGGATCGGAATTTTTCACCACAGATATATCGGTCTGTTTTCTACATGGGTTACAATTTTTTTTTGTCTAAAACCATGTAAAAAATGATATAGCTAAAATTCCAATATGACTTTTTTTGGAAGCATCCAAACTCTGATACCAAATGTTAAGCAACAAATTCCCCAAAAGAGCATGAAAAGAAAATAAATAGTCCAGAAAGAGTAACACACACCTTAATGATGAAGAAAATAGATGAATAGAAAGCCTCTTTGAGGGGGAAACCTTCTTATATAATGAACTAAGTACACAATACAAGGTAAGTTGAGATGATTCAAATGAAAAGGTCTCGTTCCTATATATAGGAGACAAAGAGGTACAATTACAAATATTGGACCCAAGCTGACATAACTAATGTAATAATACTAATGAAAATTACTGCTAATAGAACCAAGCTGACATCAATAATATGTAATGATCCACAATATAGGGCGTAATATGCCAACATTTATTCTTACTGGCTGCTAATCATGCCATTTGATTCTGCTAGTGGGTATGCGGCCTTGGCATGTGACTTTGCTAGGAACAATGCATTTCCTTGTTGTTATTTGTGCTCATTGATCATTTCAATTGTGTGGTATTACTTGCTATGTCCCTGCGTGTTACTTGTTTCATATTGTCAGAGGCCCTACTCTATGGTCTCTCCTCACTGCCTCTATGTTGTCTCTAGTTGAGCAGACTAGTGTTCCAACTAATAAATGTGGGTGTGCCACATTTTTTTCACTGGCTTATGCCTACTGCCTCAATTGTCATGTTGGTTTTTTTCTTGTGCCTCCCAACTGATTTGGGTAGATTGAAACCCTAACATATGCTGGCGTGTTTTGTTTCTATTCGCACACCACTTCTAATTCCTACATGAGTTCTGGTTGATTTTGTTCATTATTATAATTCCCCTTGCATGTAACGATCGAAGGTCTCTTCGTGGTATGGTCTAAGTTTCCACTTTATTCTTTCTGCAACATGGTTCTACCCCCTCCCCCATGTTCTTTACGAGTGGATCCCCCTATGCTTCATATACACATGTGTCCAATCAAGCATAGATCTTCATGAAATGAGTATAGGGATTACACTTACCTTTCAGGGTGGGGCACAATTTCTCCTTGAAATCAACTTTATATATATATATATATTTTTTTTTTCTTTTGTTAAAAGGAGTTTTAAAAGTTGCTTTAAAATGAGGAATCTCACTTTGAAAAAGGGGAAACCTTTTAATGAATTTTTTTTATATTAAAACCATTTCGGGAGATGAAAGAGGGAAAATGGGTGAATTGTAAATAAGGGTGATGATACTTTTAAATTAATTCATGCCTATTTAGTTAAGGGGGAAGGGGTGGTAATGAAAAAAATTCAAGGGAAAGGGGAAAATGTTTTTTTACAATGATTAAGGTAAGGAGATGAAAGGGAAAAAAAGAAAGACATGAGAGTCTTATGATAGATATTAATAAAAAGGGGGGGAAGGTTTATTTTTGAAGGGCATTGTGTTTCAATCAAAGAGATGTCTAGGGTTTTTTTTAAAAACTTTTTAGGCATATTGTGACAATGAAAATGACTGCCAGATGTATCTAGAAATTTATCGGAGGACACACAAAATTGAGGATTTCACTATCAAGATGCAAAAGGATCTAACTTGCCAAAACTTCCATCAAGTGCTGAAAGGGTCAAACGGAAGAAGAAATTAAGAAAATGAAATATGGACGTGACAATCATTCCACCCTGGACACAATGCTATGAAAATTTTGCAATGAAGACATGCAGAACAATAATGATAGACCTTAAATTTTGAGACACTTTTTCCATGAAAACAAACATAATGACACTTCACATGATGGATTCAAGGACCAAATAGTGATTTGAATGAACAACGTGAGTATGGATGGGAAGAGAATGCTTCTTTGGACACAACAATGAAAATGAAATGATAAAGCGGCAAAGTTTTATATGTTTGTCTTAACCATCATGTTTCAATGCTCTGAAATCATGTCGATGTTGAGAATCAACATCTAGACAAAAAAATGAAACACAATGACACATGATTACTCAACAATAAATCACTGACAAGACAAAAACACAATTATGAAGCAGGTGCATGTACTTGTTTTCATCCCTGGAAAGGGTAGGGAGTGAAAAGAGTAAGGCTATTATTCCATGATGGGCGAAGCATATGGATGATAAGAACTGTTGGGAAACCAAAAATAGTAACCAAATAACAGTTCAACATACCCCAAGTTGATCACTAGGAACCTCCAAATAGTTCTACTCTCTCCATGTTACATCTTTTCCTTTATAACAAGACTAATCATCATCATGCTAGATATTATCTACAAAACAATCTAGTGAAAGAACATAGTGGTGCATTGCACTTAAAGACATAAATTTTCAATGAAAATTGTTTGGGAAACTATGAAAGAAAACAAGGAAAACGATATTAACTAAGCAAATGAAACCACTAAAGTAGGAAAGTAAAGATGACTATCAAATGAAACACAAAACAAATGCATAGCAACAAAGTAAAATGACTTATGACTAACATGCAACCTATTCCTATATCTAAGAAAGAAGAAAATAAATCCTGTGAGATGCCATTTATTATATAGAAAGACATCGAAAGTGCTACAACCATTATTACTTGCATCCTTATTACTAATATTTTTTTCATGAACACCTAAAACAAAGATGGATTTGATCATGAATCTTAGAAAATAAAAGTTAGTACTGATTGAATCAAACAAAAATAAATGCAGATGAAATGAGTTAGTGCAAGTGGGATTTAAAAAATTAACCACCCATGAATCCCAAATGTAATCTCTAAACACAAAGCCATGAATGTTGTTGTCCACTTCATTGACCATGTCATATTTTGGAATAAAGCATTTGTTTGGGGTATTGTCCCAGGGAATAAAAAACAACATATTTATTCACCAAATCCATTACAAAGGCAACTTTTGTGCATATCTGCAACTTATTGGGAATGTGATAAGTTGTCATCAAGGGTAATGTTAACGTAATTCCATCTTCCTTTGATTTGCGTTCTATATTCCTCGCCATCATTAAGGGGGAATGTTGGAAGTGTAGTGAGGTCTACTAATATGTCACGATGTCTAGTGGCCTAATTTGTTGTTATACAAGCCTAAATAAGGCATTTTGTATAACAATGAGTCCTAACTAGAAGAAGAAGGCATAATACTCTTCATAACTCTCCATCTTACAAAAAATGAGTTATCCCACATGCATCATGCAGTAAAATTCTCCTATTACCATTCCTTATATAAGAGAGGTAGAAAAATATTTATCCCACATGTATTATGGGATTCATGTGATATTCCATACCTCTAGCTATATAATAGAGGTGAAGGAAAGCCACTGGAGTTGTTGCACGAACTATTGAGAAATATTGTAAAGACATGATTTAAAGCATATGTGGGGGTGCTCAAGATTGTAAGAGTGAAAGTTTCCTGAAGAATCAAAATATCTATCCTTTTGTGAATGTTTCCTCATTTGGGGTTTTACCATGTAAAATCAGTTCTCTCTTTTCTCTTTCCTTTCCTTTCTTGCATATGTTATTGATTATTTGATGCTTGTGTTGATAGGATATTAAAATAGTAAGATTCATGTTATTGATTTACATGTTAGTAATATATTTTTGTATGTTCATACATATTTCTCAATTCTCTCCCCCCCCCCCCCCCTCCTCTCTCTCTCTCTCGACCCAACCCATTTTCTCTCATGCTTGGCCAATCTTCTCACCACAGAGAATTAAAAGCATTGCATTCAACCATCATATCCATGTAACTCTCTTCTATTGTCCCACATAGAAACAAATAAGGCCTACCGTTACTCTTCTCAACAATCCCTCAAAGTACCCTTCCATTACAATACTCTTCATAGTGTGTAAAAAGAGTCCAACCTTGATTCGAATTTGTGTGGGAATGAAACAAAAGATAACATATACAGAATCATATACTGAGATATATATTCACATAAACATAGATATAACAAGAAACACAACGATACAATAAACACATATTCTATTAAATATTGGAAATAGAACAGACTGTAAATACAACAGCTAGAATGGTAGTATCTATCTTTGAGAAGAGATGTGGCCGCTATGCTCATTCGTGCCAAGATGAATACAAAGAGAGGCCGAAAGGGCCTATTTATCATAAGCATGAGGGAAAGAATCCAAAACATCCAAAAACCTAACCATAGAAGATGAATTGTCATAAAGTTTGCGGCCCCAAGGTGGTTAGTTGAACAGTCAACTTCCCGGGGTCATAACGTTTGCAAACGATCTCTGTTTGGGGCGCTCGGTAGCCCGTTGGAATTATATATCCGAGGACTACGCTAAGGTCCATGATATAAACAAGCTTTTTCGAACTAATATTTCCCAAAAAACATCGTTTAGGGATTCAAAACGGCCCAGACGTTTGAGACTCGAAAAACTATAGAACAATTACTAGAAAATTAGCAAAATGGGAAACTGTTTTGAGCCAGTGGAATAGGAGGGTGGCCACCAATATCCATATGGATCAATACTCCCCCATTAGGAATAAATGGTCTCGATTGCGTCAAATCCCTTATCATATGTCGAACTGTGTGTTGACTTGAGCTCCTGGTGCGGTGTTTCCTGAAGCGAAAAGGTTTTTTTTCTTTGAAATCTTCAAAGGGTTGTAATTATTGTTGTTGGATGCGCTGGAGTTGTTCAACAGCTTTGGTTTTTGTGGTATCCTTGGTATGCACTGGTGTGGATGGTTTATTTTTGCAAGAGCACCTTGAATGCGTGGCCTTGCACTGCAGAGGTACTCGGATAGGCGATGCTGCACTGAATTTCTGTTTTTCTTGCTTCTGCTGAGTAGAGGGATAATGGGAAGAGATTGTGGATGTCTCTGTGATATGATGTTATCCTTTAGTGGAAATTGCGAATAGGGAAAATTTCCCAATGTGGGAGATTATCTTCCTGCCCTGCTTGGTCGCGGTAGGTGAAACTGTCTCTGGTATCTGATAGAGTTGTCCATGAGTTGTCCTCCTACAGTGACAATGACATTACAAGTTCGTGATTCATATACAGCATGGCGCTTCCACATATATGGTTGTCCTAAAAGAACATCGCATACTTCAAGTGGGGCCACATCACACAATACCTCATCTTTGAAGGGCTTGATGCTGTATAGTAGGTGACATTGATGACTGACGCGGATCCCTCGTCGTTGGCTTAGCTAACCAATGGTGGATGGTTGCGGGTGTGGTGTTATTGGTAGCTCCAATTTCTTGATGACTTTTGTTGAGATCAGGTTCTTTTGGCTACAGTTGTCCACAACAAAGTGTCGGGGAATTCCCTTCACCCACATCTGTGAGTGGAAAAGGCGCTCCTCTACCTCCGACTCTTTAGGTTCCTCTGGTTGAATCTGTGTGGTGGTAACAATGCCACTGGGTTCTGCATCAATGATCTGCTTCCCTTTTTGTGTGGCTGTGAAAATAGGTTCTGAGTCAAAATCAGAACTAGGATATGATTCTGAAGCTTTGATCTTAGCCCCCAATGGATATTTTGAGCAACATTCATCAGTGTTGTGCCAGGGCTTTTGTGGAACTCGCACCACTTCCCGGTGTCCTTCTTTGTCTTTTCGTTACCCTTCTTTGCTTATGGTTGGGACTGGTTGTCCTTTCCCTACCCCGTGTTCTGCGAGCCAGAGTTTCCCTTTCCCTGCTTCTACACAGGTCCAAAGTCATGCTTGTTCTTTTGCTGAAATTTCTACTCAATTTCGACAGCATATCGATAGGTAGATCTGAGTGAAGAGATTTCCAGGAAATCCATCTCTGTTCATATGTACCGGTGTAGGCCACTACGATATTTCAGTACTAGGTGCCGCTCAGAGTCCTTGATACCTAGATTTGTGCGCAAGGTATGAAATTTGTTGGTGTACCTTGACACCGTTTGGTCCCTCCCTTGATGCATAATGGTCCATTTTGTGTACTAGTCATCATAGTTTCCCACAGGGTAATATTGTTCCTTAACAACATCTATGAAAGAGGCCCAGGTGTGATCGTAATCAAACAATCCAGAATCGTTTGATGAGTTTTTCTCACAATAAGTTTCCCACCAATTTTTGACATGGGGGACAGCCTTGAGGAGCGCAAAGACGATATTTTCTTTGTCGAAAAAATTTTGGTTAGAGAAATACCCTTCTAGTAGATTCAACCATTTATCTAGGGCATCAGCATCGATCTGACCTTCAAATAAAGGGATATCAAAATTAACTTGTACCTTGAAGGGAGTCGCATCTCCGAAACGACTGCTTGTTGAAGGTGTATCTATCGTCGTCGGCATGCGTTGAAGGATTTGGGCGAAATTATCCATCATCTCGTTCCTCTGTCGCGCAAGGGCTTCCTCGAGCAACAATTTGATAGGATCTCTTGCTTTATCATCTCTCTTTTCATCCGCCATGGGAGGCCATTTGGGGCGGCGAAGTGATCTTCCCCAAGTGAAACTAGTTCAAGACCCAACTCTCTGTATCCTGACCTCATTGGGGAGATGCATCGAGAAAAGAGCAAAGAGAAGATTGCTTTGATACCACTGATCCGGATTTGTGTGGGAACAAAACAAAATATAGCATATATAGAATCATATATGGATATATATATTCACATACAAATATATATGGCAAGAAACACAACGATACAGTAAACACATATTCTATTAAATATAAAAAATAAAACAGACTGTAAATACAACAGCTAGAATGGTAATAGCTATCTCTGAGAAGAGATGTGGCCGCTGTGCTCATTCGTGCCAAGATGAATACAAAGAGAGGTCAAAGGGGCCTATTTATCAGAGCATGAGGGAAAGAATCCCAAACATCCAAAAACTTAACCCTAGAAGATGAACCGCCATAAAGTTTGTGGCCCCAAGGTGGTTAGTTGAGCAATCAACTTCCCGGGGTCATAAATTTTGCATATGATCTCCATTTGGGGTGTTTGGCATCCCATTGGAAAATCTATCCGAGGACTACGCTGAGAACCATTAAATAGAAGTGCTCCATCGGATCAATATTTCCCAAAAAACGTCATTTAGGGCCTCAAAACGGCCCCGAAAGTTTGAGACTCGAAAAACTATAGAAAAATTACTAGAAAATTGGCAAAATGGGAAACTGTTTTGAGCCAGTGGAATAGGTGGGTGGCCACTGATATCCATCTGGATCAAACCTACTCTATGTTTTTATAGAATTACATGTAGTGACAATTAATGGCTTCTCAAGCATCCAAAGAGTAGAAAATATATATTAGGTGAAGGTTTCCTAGTCTTCCCAACCTCTATTCTCACCTACAACCCTCTTCTTTCCTCTAATGTCTACCATTTCCCTTTCATAGTGATGGTTAATTTCTCAATATGGTGATTGAAAATAGAGAAAACATCATGAATTATGTAGAGTATGGAAAACTTTCCATGGAGAGTTATAGGTTCAAATGGAAAATGAGAGGATTTATGAAAATATAGATAGGATTAATTTTGACTATAGAATGAAGGGCTCTTATAATTGTGATAAGAAGTATATTTATCCCATGGTTCCATTACTACATTAGAAGACTTTCCCACCATCCTTACACATGCATTCAATGATTGATTTTAATAATTCAAAAAGATGTAAATATATTATTTAAGGAATATTGTAGAAAATGCATGATTTCTAAGGATGACACTTGGAAAAGGAGTATTTACTTTCCCATAGGCCCCCTTTCTTCTTCGCCTCTAGTGGAATCATAACCCCTTTAGTGCTCTTCACACAATCATCTTGGACCATCATATTATTTTCCAGCATAATATTTACATAGATTTTTGAGACATCATAAAAATCCTAACACATGGCCCATATGGATATTTACATCATACATCCCTAGCCATTCACTAGTTGAGTCTTGGCCTTGATCTTTGCACACTAGAATATTTACATCATTTTACATAATCTAATTTAATAAATTCCAAGGATCAAAATTGAATATAACATGTCATTTCCATTCTTCTCCTTTTATACCCCAAATTCGTTAAGCATCCATGTTCCAACAAGTGCAACATCCTCCACATGTTAATTTCTTATACATGGACACTGTCAATATTTCCATAATTTTAGAAATAAATTTTAAACTAAATTATTTTATATTTTATATTTTTTCTATTATGTAAAATATGAAAATTTATTAGAGTAATAAAGGTTAAGTACTTTCCCCTTATCATAATATCGATTAATAAATGTTACATATCATTAGTGTAACTTTTGTAGAATGTACTAAATAAAAAGTAATGATAATAGATTCACTACAATTTGGTGTCAAACATGTAAGTGTGAAATATAATGTTAAATTATGATGCCCTTGAACATTCATTAATTATAGAGCGCATCATCACCTTTACCTACACCAACAATTGTGCCAATGTAATAACTAATAGTTTTCCATGTTCTATTGGAGAATCACCTACTATTATAGTCAGAACAATTTTAAATAAGATTTCTTGATAATTTTCTCTTTGAGTAAAAATAACATGTTAAGGATGAAATAATTAGAGATTTATAGCAATAAAACTTTAAATAAGATTTCTTGATAATTTTCTCTTTTTACTGTTAAGGATGAAATAATTAGAGATTTATAGCAATATAAAATATATTTTTATGTGATATAACCTGTTAAGGATGAAATAATTAGAGATTTATAGCAATATAAAATATATTTTTATGTGATACAATATTACACATTTTTCAAGTTAAAAAAATATGTTTGGGAGGAGCATCACATCATCACAATTGTGTTTTGATTCATATTTTAGGTCAATATTGAAGACACATGAGTATAAAGTAATCCCATAGTTTCAAACCCCTCCTTCGATAACCTCAT
The DNA here is from genome assembly GCA_027924585.1 of Larix kaempferi. NCBI lineage: Eukaryota > Viridiplantae > Streptophyta > Pinopsida > Pinales > Pinaceae > Larix > Larix kaempferi. The sequence goes on along the minus strand of BSBM01000712.1, from coordinate 4,948,219 downwards.
ATTCAATATCATTGACAATATGTAGCTAATGAACTTGTGCCTCTTTATTTGAACCTTTTACTTAATAATTTTATGCATCTTTTCTCCTTTTAAAATTTTTATGTGAACAATGATTTTTTTGGTATAAGAAACCCAATGTAATCATTTTAATTTATGTGAAACTAATTGTTTGAGAAGTTGAATCTTCCCAAACTTGTGATCATAAACTTTTTTTTGGTAAGTTGAATTTTCCTAATCTTTGCTTGGGGAACTTGCCCCATCTTAGAAAGCTATGTCTTCCTAAAAATTTGATATCTTATTCAAAATTTTATCAAAATCAAAGGAGTGTGAGTAGTTGTAGAGGTTATTGGAGGGATTGTGAATGCCATTAATCATGCAAGAATGATTCATATTGCAAGGTAAACATGCCCTGGCTACCTATGTGTTAGTCAAAACTATCCTCGATGCATCTGGTAGTGCCACATATTATGCCAACGATGTCATGTTATCCATCTATAGTGCAACAAAGGCATTGTATAAGAAAGTAATTTACAATATCATTCTTTCATAACATTTTCTTTTAGTTTAAATTGATTGTACTAAGAGTGATAAGATATAATAATATATGTCACTAAATCTTATGAGGAATGCCTAGTTAGCTTAATCATCATTGTCGACCTTATTCTTGACTGATGTAGTACCAAAATGGACCACCAACAAACAATTAGGTCACCATTCTCATAATGGTCATGGATTCATTGCTACAACATATTGAATTTTGGGTACTACTTCTGATATATGTATGTTGACACCAAGTTTGGGTGCATATTTTGGTAATTTACCCCTAAATATGACATGGAATTGGGTTGTTTCTATTGTTCCCTAATATGAGGAACAAGAGAATTGGGATCTCTTGCACTACACACTCCACTATATCACTACTCTTGAGGAGGATTTTTGGGGGAAAAGAACATTTTTGGCATTCACATCTAGTTTTCCATTCCTCCCCCCTAGTGGACTATGGCACAAGTGAAGAGGATTTTTTTTAAGAGGAAAAGATGCCTATAATTGGAGGAGAATTGGAAATATTATTAGGTATCCCATGCATATTTCAAATCAATTATTTAGGCTACTTATTAATGGGGTTCTTATACCCACCAAATAATAGGCACAAGAATCACTCTATTTAAAATTGTCAAAACCCTCCTAAAGTAGGAATTAAAAGACATGAATAAACCTCCAATAATAGGTGACCCTTTGTTTGTAGCCTTGCATGGTAGGTTGAAATCCCTCCATAGATCTATGGGACAAAAATCTACGCAATTTAGACCTTGGTGCTACAAATTCAATTTTCACCTTGAGTAATGAATGTAGTGAGAATTTTAATAGCACAATGCAAATATTTTGAGGGAACCCATTACATCCAATTCTCTTAGGTTTATTAACCTATATCTATATACATTTTGAGTTGGCACTATATTACTCTTCATTAATAATTTTTCTAGAAGACAATCCATAAAAGATGATAAATGGATGTCATAATGTGAATTTCTCATGTACCAAAATACAAATCACAAAAAAAAGCTAACTAATAGAGCGAGGAAATTTTGACTCCCAATTCATCTTAAAAAAGTTAAGTTGTAACGAATACTTATCCTTATTTGAAAATATATTTGTTTTTTTAACAAACACTTCCTTATGCGGTCATTTTTTCTTCCTTGTTGCTTACTTACCCTTCCTTTTGTCATTTCACTTATTTTATGATTGGTGATTCATTAGGGAATTTTCCTTCTTCCCTTACAACACAAAAAAAGGTACATGGAAGGATGGAATTTCCTTAACTCCTTCTCACTTGTGTGAAGGAATATGGGAAACCCCAAATTTGGTTGGACTCCGCACTACTTTCTTGTGCTCATTCAATTCAATGAATACTTCCCCACCCACATTATTAGTGATTTCACTTTTTTGAAATAAGATAAACATAACCATATTCAAATTTCTTAAAAATTTATTCTTCTCATTCCTTCGTTGCTTTGAAATCTTAAAGATTTATTCTTCTCATTCCTTTCATGCTTTGAAATCCATGTATGAATAGATTTGTAGACACTATAAACATTTCAACAATTCCTAGTGTACACAAACATTATATTTTTTACATTAAAATATTAAATGCATTCACTTTGATGTTATATATGATTGGTCAAATATGAATCCATTATAGTCACATCAATGAAATCTACTTTACCTAAAACCCAAATGCTAATTTTTAAACTAGGGATCTTTTTAGATTATATTATAATATATAATAAATTTATGATCAATGAGAGCTATGGATTGGAGACCTTAGCAAAGGAGATTTGGGTGCCATGGATTTAGTTTTTTCCTTGTAAATAATGAATCGAATAAGATTTCTAATAGTGAAAGAAAAATATTTTTTTATGAGACTTAATGCTTCTTTTTCTCCTTGTCATGGTTGTCTCTTTCTAGCTACATTTTGAGGTGGCTTTATATTACTCAACATTTATAATTTTGCCAAAATATGTTTAAAAAAATATGGTAACTAGATCCCATGTTGTGAATTCCTCATATCAAAATACAATTCACAAATATTAAACTAACACAAAAAGTGGTTTGATGTTTATTGCTTAGTAGGTTAGGGAGTTAGAGGTTTAGTGTATGAATATGTATTTGAATTAGAGTTTCAGTCTCTACTTCTTTACATATGTTGCTATTATGTTAATGTGTATTTTTAATATTCATGTCAAATTGTGTATATTCTATTCCATAGATTTTATGTACTTAGTAATGTATCATTGTAATAGATATACTTGTTATATGGATTGTGATGGATATTCCTTAGATGATGACGGTAGATGTAGGGAAAGAGAGGAGGAACATCAATGGAGAAGGGGTAAAATAAACTAATGAGTTGTAATTACATACTTTACGATTGTTATATAATATTGGAAATTATGTATTATTTTATAAATATTTGTATTTATAATTCTAATTGTCTATTTTATGTTGAAAAAAGCTTGATTAAAAAAATTGTAGCATTTATAACGAGTATAACTAAAAAGAGTGACAATACCTAGATAAGGGTTACTTGCATTTGTTGTAACAAGACTAAAGTTTGAGGGGTCTTAGCCGTAGCATCTTTGAGCATGTTAATCATGGTATGATTTATCCTACATTTTTAGTGAAATTTAAAGTGTAGTTGAATCCAATATACTATAGTTTTCATGGTACCTATTCATACAATGATGTACATATGTACATATTAATGTTTGAGCATATGGTGCAAAGACGAGGATAAACACAGAAGAAGATACATCTTCACAAAATAAAAAGAATGCACACTCAATTATGATGATATTAATGGAATGTTTTAATTGTCGTGAGGGAGTGTCAAAAGAATACCATAAACATTCATGTTAAATAAGTAGTGTTAGCAAGCAAAGAGCATTAAAGGTAGAAATTTCTAAATGTGCAATATAGTGATAAATAGACTCTTCATACATTCCACAAGACTATGAAGGGATTGAGAACAATATTAGGTTAGATATGTTTGAATTGATATTCTATGTGCTCAAACATGTTTCAAGTTATGCACCCTCCATATTTTAATTATCTAGGTGATTCAAAGGTTAAGAGAATCTTTGATGAGAAGGCGACATGAGAGATAAGAGAACACAATAAAAATTCACAAGAATAATAACTAACATATGCTTGTAACTATTGATTTTGATATATCTATAATTATTTATTTAATATGTTTTTAACTTATTATCTTTCTTCATTGAAATCTTTTAATAAGATTGATATATTTCTGTGTTTTTTGGTTTCATTATATATTTCATTGCTAAGACAATGCCTTAAAGAACATGCATTATAAAAACACAATAAACGATATGTACTTGACTACAGCGCTAGAATGGTATCGATAAATTAAAATCAGGGTAATAGTTATTTATTCGGATTCATTCATAAAACCTTCAATAAGTTAAAATCAGGTTAATAGTTATGCGTCGGGATTCATTCATAAATCCTATATTTGTTGAATTTCCATATTTTATTTGGTTTGGGTATTCGTTGGTTTTGAGTGATATTGGAGCATTTGTTTAAAGGTTGTGTTGGAGAAGCAAATTGAGAATTCCATTTGTGACGACAATTTCGTCATTGCCACATTCTCTCAAATTCTCCTTTCAGGTCTAAAATTGCTCTGTATCAAATTCTTGATACAAAGTCATGCCAAAATTGCTCTGTATCAAATTCTTGATACAAAGTCATGCCATTTTTGCATTGCCAGATACTTTCAAATTCTTCAGAGTCTATCATTCCGCCATTGCTAGATACTGTCAAATTCTTTAAAAGTACAAAATCAACTATTTTACCTACAATTTGTACATAAATTTTATATTGAGATTGCTATTTTTAGGAATTTGATGATGCGCAACAAAAATGATGGAAGTAGTCTCCGAGTAGGATGCGTATTGCATTCTGTAAATGGTTGTGGCGTGTTCTATTTGGAAAGTTTAAATACGTGTCGGGAGCCAGCAAATGGCGTCGCAGAGAGTAAATCAATAAGAATTTCAAATGGAATTTAATGAATCGACTGTTATAGACATTATAAACTCTGTCATCACAAGCACCAATCAAATATCAAAGCAAGAGCAGTGAGGAAATGCAGGGATGAAAGGAGAAGAATAAAATCAAGAAATGGATTGCTGCATCAGACGAGCGCCCCCAAAATTAAAGCTGTAAGAAATCTTGAACAGTTTGGTTTTCACGTTTTCTCAGGTTTGAACGTTATGATCTATCAGTGGAAAACGAAGTACAAACTTAGAAAATTGTAAGAACAGTATTACAAATGCTTCGAATATTTGTTTCGGCATATAACCTTTTTTCGATTTGCTCTTCCATATTTGTCTTTCGAAGCAGGGATCTTTTCTTTACCTTACCTGTATATTATGTTGTTTTTGACGTTTCTCTTAAAAGATTTGATCTTTGTTCTGACACTTGATTTGCAGTCTTTTGGAGGAATCAATGTGCATATCTCTGAATTTAGTCAGTAAAATCGGCCTACTGGACTCAGCAAGTAACGAAATCGAAAGCTCTTACATTTGCTTACACAGAAAGCATTATTTAACTTCAATTCTTTCGAAATAATACATTGAATCCATGGACACGATTCGCAGGTTCGATGACAAATGCTTCGGCGTGGCAGCTTAAGAAGATTTCCGTCTTGGATTTAGATGAAAAGTACGCAAAAGTTTTCAGAAAGAGCACATCCGGCTCTCGTCTTCCCTCTTACAGACGTCTTGCAAGGCGGATCCTTGAGCCAGACCAGGAAGCGGTTCGAGAATTTCTCCAATTCAATAAACAAACCGACATTTACAACAAGCTCCTTGGAGATTACTTCAATACCACTGCAGATTCCTCCAAATTGTGCGGCATTCTTCTGGAAAACATCGAACAAGCGAGATTGAGTTATAACCGCAGCGTCAAGCTTTTCTCAGAAACAGTGCCTATTTCAGGATACTTCACAGAAGATCAACATAATTTTATAATTCAGGAGTTTATCTTCTTTGTCAAACTTGAAAATCCATTCACCTCTTCGGCAACACAACTTTTCCAGAATATCCGAGAACAATCCAAAGATCTGAAGAGCCAACTGGAGCTTAATGGAGAAAAGGTTCGTAAAAGTCTTCAATTTCTCAAACAGAATCTTTAGTCGAATAAACCTAAAATTGTTTAAAGATTCTTCCACAGCCGCACTAACTTCTTGAAGGATTTCTATACTACTAAATCTAATTTTGCTTTGTCCTTTCAACTTCAAAGTCACAGCTTGATGCAGCAGCTAAGGAAATGTATATACTTAACAGAGATCTAGAAACCCTGAGCCGGCTTGTGAGGCAGCTACACGACAAGGGCGAGTACAATAAATATATAATGAGATTTTACTTGCAGATAAAGGATGACAGACCGCCTGTAGAAGAGGTTATGAAGATATTGAAAAGAAATGATATCATTTTTAGACCACAGTTGGATGACTTGGAAGAGTGTGTTTACCTGTGTTTTCTAAGCATTAACAGAGCTAGAAGCCTTGTGATTAAAAACTCTAAACGCACAAAATTCATCGGTGAATAACTGTAAGAAAAATGTATCGGTGACCATAAGACAAATTCATTGCCGAATAATTATAGGATATGGGCGTTGAAAATTTCTTATAATTTGTTTAAAGTCTTGTGCCAAATGTGTTATACACTATCAATTTGACAGGAAGTATATGGCAGAACGTCATCTTTGCATATAAGAAATGTTTCTGTCCAGATGTATAATAAAAGGTGTCTGGTTCCTGCAGGCTGTGCGGGTTACTTGGGATTGGAATTGCAAAAATTCAGGTTTATATTTTGTCTCGGTCCTCTCCATTCCATCCATCTATGTTATCTGTTTCTCTGTTTCTTTCTCTATCCACTCCCTACTTATGAGCGTAGTCCATTAATTTGGAATCCTCTCTATGCCATCCCCATATTTTATCTGTTTTTCTCTCTATCTACTCCCTATTTTTTTTTATGAGCAGTGTCCATTAATTTGGAGTACTCTCCATGCCATCCCCATCAATGGCTGTTTTTTTTTCTGTGTCTTTTTTTTTTTTCTCTATCTACTCCTTATTAGTACATTAATTTTTAATTTGATACTCCCTATTAATGAGTTTAGTTAATATATTAATTTAAATATAATATTACTATTTGAATTAAGTATTATTAATTGTTAATATCTTATAATTTTGGGTGGACTATCATTTAGGTTTTTTCTATACTCAAGGATTTTATGGTGATCTTTCATGGTGATAGTGGCACTTAACTTGTGACTTATTATTTTAGAATTGATAAATGGTAACTAATGCAATGATAACTCTCAGTTGATGCATGGATAAGGGGCTTGTGGTAGAGAACAAGTAACATATAACTTATTACTTATTTGTGACACTTAACTTGTGGCCTATGGGGTTCACATGAGGGAATATTCCTCATTTACACATGGAACCATTTTCAAATTCAAATTTGGAAAGATAAGTAACTCCCATGGGGAAGGTGAAGAGTCACATGGCTATTTTTACGCAATGACAATCTATGACATATATGACAACTTATGACAAGAATAAGGTCCTATGACAGCTTATGACAACTTATGACAACCTATGACATGTTGCAGGTCCTAAATTTAGCCAAGGGAGGAAATAGAGGAGAAGGGTGGGCCCACGTGTTAATATAACTTCCCCAAAATCAAATATGAATTTGGCAAGGTAGATGGAGTTATTGTTTGGCCAAAAAACATTAGAGTGGAATTAAATGGGTACCAATGTGTCATTATCTAATAAAAATAACATTTATTAATATTTTATTAAATATTTGTGAGAGAATTCTAGAATGAGGGGAAATCCTCCATGAAGATTTATAAAAGGGATGAAGACACAAGTGAAAGATCTTTTGGATCATTGTTGTTGTTTTTCACCCTTGGGGATATTAGCTTGTCCATTGCATGGTGGGTGTTTACATTCCCTTCTATTTATCTAGTTTCGGTGGTGAAAGATTCCACCCAAGCTAGTATAGAGGAGGAGATCATCAAGATCTTTTCATTGTGCTTCATTGCTGCTGATTATTGAGGGGAGAAATCACATTCAGATTTCTCTACAGAGATTTTTTTATTATTTTATGTTCATATACAATAGTGGGGTCCAATTCCTATCATTTGGAGTTTCTTTCTATTGATTTAGATCTTGGATCGGTGTTGGTGGGATGAAATGGAGATTATTTTTTCGATACTTTTGAGCATTTATGGGCCATGAGACCTGTTCTATTGCATTCATAGCATCATTTCCAGTGGAATTTTTTTTTTCACTCAAAAATGTTTTCGTATTCCTGAGATATTATCATTTTACTAAATCTACTCTATTCGACATCTCTTCTGGTGGAGGGGTGCACTACTTTGCTATCTCTATATTTCTTGGATTTCAAGCTTATGCAAGAGACATATATTTTTGTAATCAGTATATTTAATGTCTCCATACATTCATAATAAATATTTACATATATTTTCATCATATGGTGTTCAATGTTCAAGCTTATGGGTGATTTAGGTGTAAATCTTCTAGTATGGTTAAGCAATCTTAAGACAATGTGTATTAAATTTTCATATCAACTCCCTAAAGTATGTTATTAAGTTATTTTTGTTGATTTGGGAGTGTCATGGTAGAATTGGATCTATTTGGTAAGACTTGGGCTGATTGGGAAGTGTTTGGGTCAAGTTGAAAAACTAGTATTCCAATGTGGGGGAAATCGAGCTAGTTTTTCACTAGTATTGAGAGGGTGTCTTTCATACTTTTTTGGAAGTTATCTGCTGTCTACAAGTGGGTAATATAGTTTCATTTGAGTCTATTTGAGTCCATTAAATTGGTCTTGGTATAATTTGAGTTTCTCTAGTAGTTTTTGGGAAGAGTTGGAAACTTCGTGTTCAGTGTGGCCAAAATTGAACTAGTGTTCCTAGTTTCTTTACCAGCTTCCAATTTTATATCAGATTTGATTTGGGACACATATCATTGGACTCTAAACACTTTGATGATATGCACACCTTTAATGGACATCATAAATATACATACACTCCACTATTGTTGAACGATGGCATCTCATAAGCCTTCAAAGCCATTGTTTGGGAAAACGTTGAAAATCAACATAATTAAAGTTGGAACCTTGGAGATAATATTCCTAATTTCTGATTGGGAACATTACAGTAGTATTAGAGCATGGTCCTTCAACCTGTGCATTAATATCATCCATTGAAGAATAAGTTGCAACCATGTCTTAATATTATGATGACTCCTATGAAAACAATTCTTATGAGCAGTATGAAGATGATTGTGAGCAATATGAAGAAGAATGTGAATGGTATGAGGAAGAGGTGCCATCATGCAACACTTATTACAATTTCATAAGGAATGAGGGTTATTCTTATGACCTTGTGTATGATGAATGTGTCATACCACCAAAGGCTAATCTTAGGAATGAATTAGTAATATTGAGAGCAACATGTAAAACTTTGCATCAACAATATCGGGTATATCTTGCTTTGATGGAAAAGACAAAGAAGGCCATTCTTTTTGAAGACTTTGCCAATTCGCTGTTTGGATATAGGCCCAAGAATGAAGATATGGAATTAGTGAAGAAAGTTCTACGCCCTTCTTGCAAAATACCTTGGAGAGAAAATCATATATGTTTGAGTGAAAAGGAGGAGACCGATGAGCCACCTAGTATTATAGGTGGTGAAGCAGAAGAAGCATCACATGAAGAGGATCTAAAGTCACTCCCAAGTGACTTTGAAAAAGATAAAGAAACATCACATGAGCATGAAGAAGATTCCATTGAGACTACTGAAGGTCATTCCGAGACACATTCTACTTTGGACATGGATCAAAGAGAATCTACTGATGGATGCTTGAACTATGAAGGAGTACCTACTGATGGATTCTCACACCTCTATGTTGGTGACATAGAGATCAATTTTGAATGTGTTGTTTCAAGCCAAAGTTCCATTGACCATGGATATGGATATCTTGTAGCAGTTGAAGAAGAACCAAGATCAAATTCCCCATCACCACTTGAGCTTCATGAAGTTGGTACAAGCAAGAAAGAAGAAAAAGAGGAGGTTCATTTGCAAGAACCTCATTTTCTTGCATGGTCCTTAAAGATGGATGAAAATAAGATTCAAGAGGCCTTGAAGACTCTCCATGACACTCAAGCATTGGTGTCAAATTCTTGTTGGAGAGCTACTTCATTGGAGTAGACATCCTTCCTTGAAGACATGGGGAAGATTCAAAGAGCAATGCGCAACATCAAAGGTAATTTCATGTCTTTGCTTTTTGATAGAAACAATTTGGTTGAGCTTAATGAATTGTTACATGACACATACATGAAAAATAATGAGGATATTCATAAGCTCAAAGTTCAAAATGAGCAACTTCTTGAGAGGTTGCAAGATACTTTTTCTTCCTCCTATGTTTCAAATTATCATATGGTAGACTGCTTGAAGGATTCTCATGACATGGTGGATCATGAGAAACATGGAAATTTGCATGTTCTTGATGTGTTTGAAGATGATCTTGATGAGATCCAAGCACTTGATGTGGTGGAAGAGGAGCTTGAGTTTCTTCTTTATGATGGTTATGCACTTTTTGAAGAAGTGCATGATTCCTCTACCTTGGAACAAACCTACGAGAAACGTTTCACACTTTTTGAGGGAGGTGCATCATCCTAAACCTATGGATCCTTCACATGATGAAACTTCTGTAATTTTTTATCGTTTGGGTGATTTGGTTCATTATCCTACATCCCACACTTCCATATTTTGCAGCATTCATCCTAATGAAGTATGGGTGAAAGGGTTATTTTTTATGGTACCCCATGAGGAGTACGAAACTCCTATATCTCATTTTGATGATCACATGACTAGAGCACCTTCTTCTTTACATTTGCAGCATCATCCTTCATTTCCTTATGATAATACACATCTACATGGATTCACCTATGATGTTCACTTGAGTCACTTGAAGACTCATGATTTTTCTTGCTCCTTCATCCAATACTTGGGTGAAGAGATTTATGATTGGAGCACAATCTTATTTGAAGCCACATCCTTTTCTCTTTTTTTATGACTCTCACATTCACGGGTGTATGGATTAGACTTATTTGAGCCACTTGAAGTCTCCTTGTTTTCTTTGCTCCTTACTTGGTTCATATTTTTGCAAAGGTTCTTCATTCACTTCTTGAATGAAAGAACACATGGATGATTATTTTGATGCATCTTACATCCTTTTGATGCTTGTATGCACTTGGCACATGATGATCTAATTACTTGGATGTACAAGCACTTTCATGATTATTTGATGAGGTACCTTCTTGATGTACATTTGTATGATGATGATATGTCCTTTGATGATCTATATTTTGAACTCATGATGTTTGGAAGGATGAAATACAAGCAATGGGATCCTGGTATTGCTTGGTTTTAGCTCACTTGGAGTAGCAGTTTGATTGTTGGTTTGAGAGAGAAAACCAACCTTCAGTTGTTTGAGTTCATATTTGCAGAGAAGTGTTCCAGTTTCAAATGTGGGAGACCTTTTGAGAGATGGATTCAATTTTCACGTGCTTGGTGTTCATGTCATTTCATAGTAGACATTTCACACCATGCATGTATCATGATCATTTGCGACCCTGGGATCATTTTTGGTCTCGTTGGTTTCAATTGTTTGGGGCAACCAGTAGTATGGGAGATTGAGTTACCACTTGAGAAGTGTGTGTAATCATAGTAGTGCATCATCAACCATGGTGGTTCCTCTCTGAAATGATCTTGGAATCTTGAAGAGTCAAAGTTTGGAAACTCTGTGGAAACTTCAAAGAATTATACAGTGAGCAAAAGGGTTGAAGGTTCAAAAAGTGTTTCCAAAATATGAAAGAGGTAAAGTTTAATTGTGCAAATTTGTTTTGATGGATTTAATTAATATTTTGGTGTTTAGTGGTGATTTCACAAGAGATATCAATATGAAAAATAAAATCCATATCTCTTTACTTTTGGAAACAAACAATTGCAGTGCATGAGTGCCACTACATAAAGTTTTGGAAGGAAAGCAGGTTTTTCAACATCCATGTTTGAAATTGCTTGAGGACAAGCAATCTTGGGTGGGGAGGACTAAATGTCCCCAATTAAATAATTTCCAGATAAAAAATTAAGTTGTCATATCCAATTCCTAAGGGTTATGTGGAAATATTAAAATATTGATATTTAACCCCAAGGACTATATTTTATCATAAAAATTCAAAATTCAAAATTGATGGTGGAAAATAGGCCAATATATTATGGAAAAATCATTAATTGCTCCAAAATGAAGTGGCATGGGGTCCAAGTTGGACTTGGGGGTGCATAAGTAGATATGCGGAGTCCACATAAGGGAATATTTCTCCTTTACACATGGTACCATCCTCAAATTCGAATTTGGAAGGATAAGTAACTCCCATGGGGAAGGTGAAGAGTCACATGGCCATTTTTAGTCAATGACAGATTCAATGACAACCTATGACATATACGACAACTTATGACAAGAATCAGGTCCTATCACATCTTATGACAATTTATGAAAACCTATGACATGTTGTAGGTCCTAAATTTATCCAAGGAGGGCACTAGAGGAGAAGGGTGGGACCACATGCTAATGTAACTGAACCCCAAAATCAAGCTAAGCCTCTCAAATTCGAATTCCCAAGGTAGATGGAGTTATTGTTTGGACAAATAAAAATAGAGAGGAATTAAATGGGTCCCAATGTGTCATTCTCTCATAAAAATAATATTTATTAATATTTTATTAAATATTTGTGAGAGAATTCTAGAATAAGGGGGAAATGCTTCATGGATATTTATAAAAGGGATGAAGACACAAGTGAGCAAGATTTTGGATAATTATTGTTATTTTGCACTCCAATATTCCACCCAATATTGTATCATGATCATTATTGTTATTGGTGAAATGTTCCACCCAAGCTAATAGAGAGGAGGAGATCATCCAGATCTTTTCATTGTGCTTCATTGCAGCTAATTATTGAGGGGAGAAATCACTTTCATATTTCTCTATAGAGATTTATTTCAGTTTATATGTTCATATACACTAGTGGGGTCGAATTCCTACCATTTGGAGTTTCTTTCTATTGATTTAGAGCTTGGATCGGTGTTGGTGGGACGAAATGGAGGTTCTATTTTTGATACTTCTGAGCATTTATGGGATATGAGACCTATTCTATTGCATTCATAGCATCATTTCTAGTGCAAAACACGTTTTTCACTCAAAAAGGTTTATGTATGCCCGAGATATCATCATTTTACTAAATCTACTATATTTGGCATCTCTTCTGGTGGAGGGGCGCACCACTATTTTTCTATATCTATATTTATTGTATTTCGAGCTTATGTAAGAGCCATATATTGTTGTAATCAATATATTTACTGTCTCCATACATTCATAATAAATATTTACAGATCTTTTCATCATATGGTGTTTAATGTTCAAGCTTATGGGTGATTTATGTGCAAATCTTCTAGTATGGTCAAGCAATCTTAAGACAATGTGTATTAAATTTTATATTAGATCTTATTTGGGACACATATCCGTGGACTCTAAACAATTTGATGAGATTCAAACCTTTAATGAACCTCATAAATATACATACACTCCACTATTGTTGAACGAGGGCATCTCATAAGCCTTCATAAGCTACTGTTTGGGAAAAAGTTGAAAATCAACATAATTAAAGTTGGAACCTTAGAGATAATATTCCTAATTCTTGATTGGGCACATTATAGCTTCCTCGAAGATGTTGTTGTCATACATGAAATTAGTATAAGTGATCTTTTTGTATTTGATTATCATTACATTTTTCTTGATAGTGTTAACATACATACAAGTATTAGAGAAAAATCCTTGAGAATTCTTAGTTTTTTATCATGATCATAGGGATTCATAGCGACACGAACAATATCAACTTAAAGAAGAAGGATGATGACTATACTAGCTAGAGTTGTGTTGACACAACCTACCTCTTCCAAACAACCCCCTAACTTGTTGATGCATATACCAAAAAGGGTAGAGTAAGAACATGTGTTTCCTCTTAGGAGGCCATAGGTTCTAATCTAGAGGAGTCTGGTAGGGTATGTACACATATGTAGACTTTAGCAATTACATCACTGCACAAAATGGGGTCCCTTGTCCCTGCAAAAGCAAGGGGCTCTCACACACCAAATTGGTATAACATTCTTGAGCAACCTTATCACAATAGATTTCAATTTGAAAGGAAATTTTAGCTGTTCTAATATACTCTAAAGATTAGTTTTAGGCACTATGTCAAATGCTTTTTCAAAGTCAACTAAGAAACACAAAACATTGGTTTTATTTTTGTAGCTTCACACTTGAATGATAACTCCTCAATGAAGCCTAGATTTTACCTATTTTTACTTGAATTTTTAGAGATATACTAATCTTCCTTCCAAAAAATAATTCCACATAACTTCATAAAAAAAACTAATCATAATAATCTTATAATAAAATTGATTGTTTTTTCACCACTTTTAAAAATAAGAATAATAAAACTTTAAATATAAAAAACCCCATTTACATTAAAAATATATTTTTAAAACTAAAAAATATTTTAAACTTTCAAGTATATTAAACCTATTTTTAAAACTAAAAAATATTTTAAACATTCAAGTATATTAAACTCTGCATTGTGATGGATATTTTCCTATGGGAAAATATTAAACTCTGCATAAGAAGTATCATAAAATATTTATTATTATTTATATATTTATTAAGTATATTAATCTTAACTTTTAAATCCGTTTAAGTATCTCTTATCTATCGTACATTTTTTAAAATATTCAATAAGGCACTATTCACATTATTTGAATGCTTTTTTTAATCATTATGATATATATTAAATTAATTTTTAAATAATATCGTGAGATAAAGTATTGAGTAAATAATTTGTTTCTTACATGAATAATGACAAATATAAATTCAAGAAGGAAGAAAACATTTTTTATTCTCATTATTTATACTTGATTAACCATTTATAATAATTTGTTAATTTAAATAAATTTAAATTGATGTAAAAATATTAAAATTTGTGAAATTTGAAATGGATTTATGTAAAAATATTATATTATTGAAAAATAAATTTAATTTTATTAATTAATAAAAAATGATTTTAAATATAGTATTGTTAATACTTAATAAGTTTGAATTTAAAATAAATATATATAAATAAATTGTAATTAAATTTAAAAGAAAAATGTTCTACAAAGTAATTAAACACAAATTAAAATCTGCATCCAATGACCCAAGGGAAAACGTAGTTTTTGGGCAAACTATCTACAACAAAACTGGATAAGAACATTTTGGTCCATATATATGTTCTGGTTGTCGGATAATTCACTTTCCACGTCTTTGCATGACTAATATTTTGTGAAAAAAGATATATATTGGTTTTTGAGAGCAAATTTAATATGTGCATTATTTTACACACAGGTTGCATAACTATTATAGCTTTTATTGGTGGGACGAAAATTGAATTTGTATTTGTGATATTATTTAAAAATTGTTTTGAATTTTTAAGGGTTTTTTATTTTATGGTTTGATAACATTGAACTTTATTTTATGGTCGATAACATTGAATTATTTTCACATATGAAGATAAATTTTAAGAGCAAGGGTTCTCACATGAGGAGAAGGTCAAGCAAGGGTTTTTATAAGTTTGACCAAGTGGGTATATAATGAAAATAGGGTTTTTATTTATTTATTTATTTGGAATCAAAATGAAAGAGATATCAATGCTTGGAATGGATCTTTAATATTTATAGTTTATGCTTTTTTTATGAAGGATTTATAGTCCACTCACATCATCACTTTATGAACACGTATACACTATGTTCAAGTTATACGTCTAGGTGCAAACTTCCCTACAATATTCATATGCTCACTGCTTCTAATGGTTTTCTAATCACCTCGGTTGCAATCTCTTTGAAAGTACAAGATTCCAACAATTAGTATGCCCAACTATATGTATGCAAGTAATGCTAGAATGACTTATCAAACAATAGATTAAAATGCATTGTAGATCATAACTCTATGTTCAATGGATTTTCTATCATTTAATCTTCTCTAGCTTCTTGAGATTTTATTTATTAATTACATAGTCTCTAGACTTGTTATGCAATGCACATAAGTTAGATGATTGAATATTCACTTTTTAATATCATTACCACATCCTTGGAATTCAAATTAGCTTTCTCTATATTATATATTGTTTTCACTATATTATATATTCCTTTCATAGAAAACAATTAGCTTTCTCTTTATTATAAATTTCTTTCATGGAAAATAGAGTATCCTGAATAAAGCTTACAATAACAATTAACATACAATCTGTACTGTCGTCCCAAGGTTCTTGTGGTTATAATCAAATTTCCATTCATTCAAACACCAATTCCATAAGTTCAATGATATGACCACTCCCATACCATTCCAAAAAGCATAAGGATATGACCATTCTCATTAAAATGTGTATGATATGAAGTCAAATAAACCAATGAGAATTGGCATTGTAAGATGTCCCATTGGGGAAGATAGACAATAATTCATGAAGACATAAGAAATAGGTGTCAAAGCACACAAATCTCATTAATAATACATATATTTATACAAATGATATGTCCCATGGTTTCATATTCCAAGGTGACTCTTGGACTCCCGAGACACCAATAGTCTTCTCAATGACTTTTCCTATTCTCCTATACTCTTGATTTTCCTTGAGCATGAATAACGACATATAATAATATGAGATTTTCCTAACACCAAGGATTAGGATTCAACAAATGCCCCCTTAATCTGAAGGGTGTATATGAGTCCAATTAAAAGAAGAGAGTTGAATAAGTGGAAATGGATAACTACGACCACCTCAACATTTCCATATCGAACATCCTTTAATAAGAAGGTGTTGCAGTTGCAACCTAATCCCCAAAATTTTTGTGAAATTGTAGGGCCCATCCTTTGATTTTACTCAGAGTTTGTTTCATCTTACCCTTGACACTTATTTTTTCTTGAAAAATAACAAAAGAAAAGGCATTTCCACACTTCCGCATTCCTAAGTTCTACATCATGCCTTTTCCGCATTTCTGCATGTCCAATGTCAGGTTGCATATTGCAGATTGAATCTCCAATCATTTGAAATTGTATCCGCAATCCCGCAATTCCACAATCCCTACTTTCCGCCTTCCCATGTTTCCATTTGCGGATTGCGCATTGCGTATTGTATTTCCTACTTTCTAAATTGATTTCTACAATCTTTCACTTTCACAATGTTGCACTCCCTCTTTTTCATAGCTCTAATTGCGGATTGTGGATCGCAGATCGATTTTTCTGTTTTGTTGAAAGGTCTCCTACATTTCCGCAATCTGCATGCCCGCAATCCCACATCCCGCTTTTCTGCGTTCCGCAGCCCCATAGCTCAGTGTTCTCACATTTCTGATTGCGGATTGCGGATTGCGGACTGCATTTCCAACTTTGGAATTGCATTCTGCATTCCGCATATCCGCATTTCTGCGTTCCCACATCTCGCTTTTTCACATCCCGCAGTTCCGCTTTTCCGTAGTTCTGATTGCGGATTGCATTTTTGAACATTGGAAAATGGTGCCCGCAATCCCGCAATCCCACACCCCCGCAGGCCCACATTGCGGATTGCAGGAGTATTTTTTTGGCATTTCTTAAAGTCTTTTCCGAGTGTGGAAGGATGATATTTTGGTATTTTTTTAAAGCCTTTTCCAAGCTGGGAAGGATGATTTTTGGTCATTTTTAAAAGTTTTTTCTGACTTTCCACCTCTGTTTTAATTATCAATTTCAGACCAAAAGAACAAGTCATGGAAGCTTCAATCTTCTAATTTGTAAACAATATTGACACTCATATATCTACAATTTATGTTATGCTTGTTATCGCTTCATTTGGAATTATTATGTGGGAAATAAGTTATTCTTATACATTGATTTTGGCTATTTTCTTAAGACGCGTGGAAGCTGAAAAGCTGTGAGAAGAAGAAGCCCAGGCACAAAGGATAAAGTGGGAAATCCAAAAGACACAAAGGAAGCCGAAGTGATCAGTCATGACACAGTGGAAGTTGAAAAGCTATGAGCAGAAGAAGCATAGGCACAAAGGACAAAGTGGGAAATCCAAAAGACGCAGGGGAATCCGAAGTGATAAGTCATGACGCGGTGGAATTTGAAAGGCTATGTGCAAAAGAAACGATAGACGCTAAAGACAAATTTGGCAAGCTAAAGGACGGATAGGAAGCCAAAATTATGAGTCATTCAAGACAAATTCTCTTGTAATATAGATATGGGGGAAGGGTACTGGAGAATGGGACTTTTGATAGTTAATTAGAGACTAGATACATTGTGTAAGAGAACTATTTTTCTGCTAATGAGGAAAGACATGTTCGCTGGGAAAATCTTGCACTGATTTTGCGTGGAAAGTGGTGGCAGCAGAGAAGAACTATTTCTTCTTCTGTTTATGTTCATGCTGTGAGATCTTTCTAATTTTTTTGAACTATTTCAATGATGGTTAATGATTTCTTTATTTATGCAAATGTCTATGTGATAAAATAGTAATGAAGTGGTTTAATTATATTCAAATCTATCTTTGTAAATATCTGCTATGAGTGTGCATACTTTATATTAACAACTATCTATTAAAATTGTATGAGCATTTTCAGTTTATTACTCTTATTTAAACTTGCTCCTTATAAGGATAGGTTAGTTAGTTTAGAATAGAGTTAGCTAATTGATAAGGTAGAAGCGGTAAGACGGGAGGTAAGAACCTACGCATGACTTATGTGGCTTATGCTTTTCAATTATAGGTTAAATGCATTAGTTAGATTAGAAGCACTTGAATATTCATGCCCTTAACCATAAAATATAAATAGTGGGTCGGGCTGCAACTGGTACATAAATTAAACATACACACCTACGGTAGCTAGACCTTTAACCATACGGATTCCCCATACCAAATAGTGAGTGATCTAATTGGGATTATTCATTGAGAGAATCCCTACTGTTGGCATATATAACTGAGCTAGAGGTTTCCAGTTTAGACCTAGGTACTTCACAGTTCAAGGAACCAACAAAACCCCTATTCACCAACCCTTTCAGCATCAGACTACCCACAGCCCGAGGTCTTACCCGAGGTGAAGTTGAGGGGGTGGTTGCAGATCAAGTTTCCACAACCTAGTGATGCAAGTGTAGGAGGAATAGATGGGCAGCGAAATATAGGATTCTTGCTGCGGACAGACAACTGCGCGATTTCTCTACTTCGCGTCGAGTACTTCAACAAGCCGAGGTGCTTGCGCAACCAGCACATCCAAGGATTGCACAGTATGGGATTCTTCTTGCATCACGATGATAAGTTATAAACAACTTACCACGCAGCAAATCTCAATGGTTCAGCACGTCAGCTAGACCGCGCGTCTATTCCAAGACTTGATTAACTCTAACCTATCTTAACGTTCTTTATCCATTCGAAACACTTAGATTATTAATGCCATGGTGCATGCAAATGAGTAAACATACAAAACTGGGTGCTCCAACACTGCGCTTCAATTCAGTGTTCAATTATGCGACTATCCAATAGATTCATACATTCAAATGCTTAGAAGTGTTGAATATATAACATTCATCCACACTAAGCAAATGAATAGTTGCAATCACAAATAATCACATAACACAGAATTTAATGTGGTTCACCCCCAGGATGGAGGCTACATCCACAAGAACTGTTGTTAAATTGATCTATTGGGAAGGGTACAACAGTTCTTAGTCTACGCACTCAGCTACAGGCTCTCTTCTCTCCCAGATAGGTCTTTGCGCACTCAGCTGCAGAGCCTTTACAATAGCTTTAAACTCAAAAGATTCTAACAATGCTCAACAATGAATAGCTCTATGAGAGATTAACCCTTCCCATACAAAATTCCCTTATTTATAGATCACACCCATGGGTCGTGTCTTTACAATCAGTAGGACAAAACCATAAGGTTTTCAAAATTGGCATGGCTAACTACCACCCTAGCTATCGCCATTGACAGCTTGCTCCACCTGCTCCAGGCCGTCCTACTGGGCCACTCGTGGCTCACATGCTCATCTGACAGCCACAGTCACCAAACGGTTGTAACTGCATCATTGTCCATCCCTTTCTGCCTGCCTGTCGTTGTCAGCATAGTGGCCTAGCTTCTCAACTACTTTCCGCCACTCGCTTGAATAGGTCGCTTTCCTCTGCCTTCCACCTATTCCTTACCCAAAATAGGTCATGTCCTCATCTGACCTTTACCTGTATTGCATACCAAAACTATCTCATGTGTGGTTCTACACACCATCCTACAGCGAAACCTTGCCTTAGCCATTATCATTGTGTGACATGTGCAATTTCTCAAAAAAATTCCCTCGTCGCTTGTTGTTGCGTGCAATGCGCACTCTTTAGTACTTGTGCAAAATCCCGACTTGGACCCTGTCCAATAATCTCCTAACACTCACCTATGGCTCATCCTGAGCCACTTCCAGTTTCAGACGAGGGTGCTGCACCCTCTAGTGTGCCTATCTTCGAAGCAAAATTTTGTAGAGTAATTGCTAACTCTGCGACCATGTCCTTGGCCTTCTTCTTGAATTCTCCCAGCGTCTCTAGAGTGGCTTGTGAGACCATTTCTTTGGCCACCTGCTCTTTCATGGTGCCTTCTGCCGTCTGAAGTTCTAAGAACTTCTCATCGAATTGCTGTATTAGTTCGAGGCCTTCTTGTTCAATGGGCTGCAATCTGTCAGATGTAGCAGCCTCTTTCTCTCTGAGTGCGGCCAATTACTTCTGCAGGTCCCTTATCTTGTTGAATTTTTGGATTTTCTCCCTGGCCGATGCATTCTTTAATTCTGCATTCGTGGCTTCTACCTGTTACTGTGTCCTCTGCAGATCCTCCTTGATCTTTTGCAGTGCAAGATCTTCGTTCAACCCCAACACAATTGTATTCATTCCTTCGAGTAAATCCTGGCACTTCGTCACCTGCGACGAAGTGTTATTCATGGTTGCCGTTACTTTCTCAACAGGAGCTGCGCACTGATCCGACAGGATAATTGGGTGCCTTTCCTCTAGCTTTGCAATCTTCCCTTTGTAGGAAGTATCCATCTATGCCATTTCTAATGTGAGGGCTTCTACGTTGGCCCCGATTTTCTTTATGGTATCCTCTACATCCTCTTCTTCAATGCATTCCTCAATGCTTGCACATACTACTGAAATTGTTTCTTTCAGTTTGTGGTCTTTTTCTCTAGCCTCACTCAGCTCTTGCAGATTGTGAGCTGATTCCTGCTTTAGCTGATTAATGTCTTCAACCAACTTTGGACTTTGATCGTATGAGGCTAGACCTCTCTCATGAATCTCTTCCGCCACTTTTATGTGCAACTCATTCAAGTCTTCTAGGGGCAGAGCCCCAATATTCAGGTCAAGGCGCACAGTATTTACTGCCTCCTTAACCACTTCATTTGATTAAATGACGTAGCTTGGTTCGAGGTTCAAGACGCGCAGATACTTACTTATGGCAACAGGTGGTCTTCTTTGTGCACTTGGTTTCCCTAACTTCATGTTAGAATATGAACTCGACAACCCCAATCCCATCTGTGCTACCATTGTCTTGAATTCCTCCAGAGCGTGGATTATGGTTAACTGCAGTCGCTTTTGTTTGGCTTCTTTTTCGGTGTGGGTCTCTTCCCATACTTCTTGTACTTTTGTTGCGATTGTCTCGCAGTCATCCGGGTAGAGCTGCGGGCCGAACTCTGGCTTCTCAGCCTTCCGCTTCTTGCGTGGGCCTTTTGATTCTGAATGGATTTTAGTAGCTTTCCTTTTGCACTCTGCTGAATCCTCAACCTCATATTGAGAAGGGTTCTTTTCTTCAACAATGGGAGTACCTGAAGGTAACCCCCCCTTCTTCTTTCCCTTGTCTTCTGCTGTGGCTTCACTATTCCCTTCGTTATCTTCTTCATCTGAACTTTTTATGTGAATCTTCTCCGAGATGGGTGGGGTGTTCTGTTCATAATAAGATACATCATCTCGCGAGGAGGGAACTTTCTATTCCGCGTCCCATCTCTCCATCATTTCCTCGATTGCGTCCTCATCCAGGCGATAAAACCCTGTATACCATAATCCTTCCTCTCCATCAGCTCATGGCTGAATGTAGGATCGATGCCTCTTCACCAGAAACCTCATAATGCATGTATATGTGTCGGTCATTGGTCTTGATATGCGCGACATTGACATAATCGCATTGCGCAGCTGGTGATAGAAGACATGGAAAAATTCAGCTATGTGACGCTGTTTGGTTGCCTTCGAGCTGGCCCACAGGTTACTAAAGTGCGTCCCACGGCCCTGTCCTGCTAAGGTTGGGATTCCTTGATACATATCCAACTCTTTCCATCCTACAAAGGCTATCAGTATGAGTAGCCAGTTGTAATGGAAGGGTGTTCCATCGTCCTGGGTCACCTCAACATTTGCTAGAAATTCGTTGAGTAGATACTGGCACCAATTATAAGGTACCCCGCGCAGTGTGTTCGCCGCTAGTTTTATCATCGCTGGAACCTCAAGCGGTCGAAATTTGCGCAGTAGTTTTCCTACAATCAACTGAACAATAAAATTTGTTGCGGGATCTTTGATTTCGTTGGTGGGGAATCCGCGCCCCTTGCGGACGACGTTGAATTCATTTGAAATTTCCGCGGACAGACCCCGATCCTGTGCGTGCTTCACCATTAGGTTAGCAGGGTCCTCCCCGCACTTGTTCAGATTTGTGATATGATGTATCAGATCTATACTTATATCAACGTGCGTATCCAACCATAGGAATCGTTTGTGCACGTAGGACAGTAATGCGCACACCACAACCATGTGCTCAGGGCTTTTAGTGAAATATGGCATTTGTAGCAGATTGAATAGGCCGGATGGTTGGAGTGGCTTTAGCCAATCTTAGATCTGGATACTTTCAGCACCCGATTGTTAATTCACAATCCGGTTGATGTAAGCGCTGGGTCAAAACTACGCATAGTTCTTTGGTTTGGCCAATGTGTTCTCCAGTAAATCGTAATCCTCCAACTTACAGTTCGACACTTCGTCGAGCAGGTTCTCTGCAATCTTTACCCAAGTGGAAATAATTGGAACTAGGATTTCATATTTTTATCCAGGTGCACTGGTGGTGCGTCGTCCTTCCATGGAGGGATATAGTTGTGCACCAGGTAGATAGGTTGGTTCTGGACCGTGGCCAACTGTTGTTTCAGTGGTATGCCTGACCCAGCCTGCTCTGTTGCTGTTTCCTTTCCCTTGTTGGCCCCTACAACCTACCTTGCTGAACTTCTGGACGAAGCTCCCTTCGTTGTTGTCATATCTGCTAGAATTTTTGATGGCTCAAAAAACCAGGAGAGATCCTGCAACTCGGTCAGCTCATTCATACGTTGCTCTTCTTCGCTTGACTCTCTGAAAGTTAAAACAACTAATGGAAAAAGCTTCGTAACGTGAATAAGTGGTTGGGAAAGGTGTATTTATAGCCTCTGCTGGTCTGCAACATGGCCTTCGGTGGTTTCTGAGGCACTTGATGCCATATTTAATTATCCATATCACGCTATGATTCAGCCCTACTGTCCAATATTTGCCATCGTGCAAATTTTGTTTCCTTAAATGCCAAAAGGTTGCCGGGCAGGCCAATGCGTCAACTCCATCTACTCAACGTTAAATGCTTGACCTGTCAGCCGGATTCCGGTACGATAGGAGCTATTTCATCCTTTATGGTGTTCCAACCCAGGTTTGTGCATGAAGTTGAGGGACCCTTTAGGTGCAATTCTGCACCTAAATATGCATGTTTTTCACCGCTCTCTACAGCATGACATACATGACCATTATTGACAAAATTTTAGGAATAGATAGAATTTTTTATGTAGATTCCAAATATTTAATTTAAAAAAAAATATATTGAGATTTTCTATTTATTTCCTAATTTTCTTGTTTCATCACTCCGTTGGTCAAAAATCATACTGTTAGTGTTTATTCCGTAACTTTTTCATTCCACAACCATTTGAAAAAAAAATTGTATGCTAAACTAGAAGACACCGACCTCTACATGCTATAAAAAATCCAAGTCGAAATAACTGTACTAAGACCTTCAAAGGCTGCACCCACATTTGACGTATTGCTCTCGAGGTTTGATCACTTATATAATTAAAAAAAAATTAAAAATTAAACATTTAATTTTGGAAAAATAGCGCTGCACTAGTGCTATGGGTTCTATACATGTTTACCAATTTTTGTATCCTGAAACCATCATTTAGGCATTGAAAGACTGCACCCACAAAAACATATACCATATCATTTGCCAAAAAAAAAAGTGACTATTAGAAAACATGAAATTTGACATAGTTATGTAATTTTTCAATACTTAAAACTTATATATTCGGAAATGTGACTCAATTTCCTACGTTTCATCTTTTTTACTTGATGCAAGATATCTTGTGTAAGAATGTCAAACAAACCAAGTAAGTTGAGGGATGCCTAATTTTTCATTTTTTTATTGCATCTAACGCGCCAAAAGTGACCCTCATTAGCTTGCACATGCCCACCTGTCAAATCCGCCCTAAAGTTTGAAGTGTGCTAGTGCCGCCAATTTGGTGAATGACCCACTAACTGGATGACGATTGCAATGGTAACCATTGCCGTCGCGGTGCACTGGCGGTTCTCGTATGAGTGTCACTTCTGCGTGTGTATGGTACTGGCTCTTTCGTGTAGCTATCGTTTCGTCTTTTCTACGCGATTAGTATCTGGACTTGCTCTGTGCAGTTTCTCTCCTTGTTTTTTTTTTGCGCACGCAACTTCAGTAGTGTTGTGCGGTACACCTCCCTTGATCATACAGGATTCTGCACATTCGGACTATCACGTTAAAGCTTTAGTCTGCTACCATTTATCATACTTGGAAAGGTCTCTCTGGCTAATGTATCTAACTGGACTGTGCCACCATTAGTAACATGCATTACGATATATGGGCCAAGTCAATGCATCTTAAACTTTCCAGGAAATTTCATGAATTTGCTATCGTACAGGAGGACTAGATCACCTACCTGGAAAGACTTGTTCTTGATATGGCAATCGCGCCATGCTTTTTCGCGCTCTTTCTGTACTTGTTGGTGGAAGCCTGCGATGAAGCGATCTTCCTCCATCCAAACCAAGTGTAGGATCCTTTCTTCTAGCATTGCGCGGTCTATCATGCTCGTAAACGCAACTATTCTCAAACTGGGAACAATATACTCCATTGGAATTATGGCTTCTTGCCCATAAGCCAATCTGAAGGGTGTATGGCCAGTCATTTTCTTGCATGTAGTCTTGTATGCTCATAATACAAACGGAATGCGTAGATCCCAATCGTCCCGATTGACATTGCATATCTTAGTTAGCGCATTCTGCAACACTTTGTTAAATGCTTCAACAGTTCCATTCACCTGTGGATGATAAGGTGTGCTGCGCTGATGATGAACATGGAACTCTTCGGTCAAGGCTTCAATGGTTTTATTCAAAAAGTGAGTGCCCTGATCACTCATCAAAATCTTCGGGCATTCGAACCTTGTTAGGATGTTCTCGTATATAAAATCTGTGGCTATAGTTGGGCTACAGTCTTTCACTAGCTTTGCTTCTTCCCATCTGGTGATGTAATCGGTAGCAATAATGATATACCTCACACCAGTTCTTTTTCCTGGTGGGTTAATAGGACCCACAAACTCAATGGCCCATTTCTCAAAGGCCTGCAATGTCAACTGTGGATTTAATGGCATTTCATATCTGCGTGATGGCTTCCCTGTCCTCTAACAAACATCACAATTTTGGCAATGTTCCTTCGAATCCTTATGAATCGTAGGCAACCATAGCCCTACGCGTAATATCTTTTGCGTAGTAGCTCTCCCTGCGTAATGGTCTCCTACAACTCCTGAATGCGCATAAGCCAATATGAATGGTTTCTCATGCTCTAATACACATCTGCATAGTACTTCATCTGGTCCCAACTTATATAGATGACCTATGATTATAGTCAAGTCTTGTTATGTGGAATTCTGCCCTACGGATAAGTCAAAATTCCCTTAGACTAAAGCAGACTCAAACTAACTCTAGGCTAAGAACAAAACGAAACAAATGCAACCTTGAATCCCTAGATCTAACAAACATCTCAGTATTAGAATGCTGAAGAGAATAGAAGGAATTTAACTGACCTTATATCCAAACGCTTGTTTTTGATATTTGCTCCAAGCTCCAAGTCCTCACAAGTAAACCTGTTAATAATGGAACCAAAACACAAGCATGCACTATTCTCTAGCAATCTGAAACATGAGTTAGAATCTAAATCTATGAAAGATACAAATCATATCATTAAAACAAGATTAACACAAATGATTTGGGAAAACAAGACAAGTTATTCCATTACAACTTGAAGATTACTTACAAAGGGTGCTTGATGTCCAAGCCAATCCTCCAACTCCAAGTGTCTTCTCCTCTAGCTATCTCCACAATGCTGCAAGACCATAAGTTTGGTGCTCTCAAGAGTCCCTCCCCTTTTCCAATGGCATGCCTCTCTTTTATAGTGAATGGTGAGGTTAACCAACAAGAGAGATGGGTGGATCTAAGGAGAGATAAGTGGATCAGGGTTTCTAATCGAAGGAGATGAGTTGAGATCGAATCAAGGAACCCAATCTTCCATTATCTTCGAAAATCCAAAATCCCACAAGCCAAGGGCAAAAAGCTATTAAAAGGGTACCGCGTTTTGCAAAGTCTGCAGAACGCGGCACTGCCGCGCTTTGAGGAAAAAGCAGCACGCGGTAGTGTCTAGTACCGCGTTTTGGGAAGATAGCAAGGCGCGGTAGTGTGTAAAAATAAAGTCTAAGGTGGGTCAAAACTTGCCAGGGTGGATTCACCTTCAAGGCTGACTCATCATCTGTCTCTTCTGGATGGTTTAAAACAGTAGGGAAAGTGTCGTCAACTTGTTTTGTGATGGGGATGCGACACTGTGAAATATAGAGGTATAACAAGTCTGCTGTGCGCACTACCAGCTGCTTCTTTTACTATGTAGTGAACTCTGTGAGTGCGAACCTAGTAGTCAAGAAGTCAATGATGTCCTGATAATAGTGATCGGAAATCTGTATAGAAAACAGATGCGCATTAGGCAGATTGTCTTCCAGATTCATAGGTTCTTCTCCTGACTCAATCCTTGATAGATGATAAGGTCCTAGGTTCAACCTACTTGGCTTAACGACAATTTCAAAGTCATATTTCTGAAAGAGTAGTAACCATTTGCATATGCGCCCCCCTAACCACTGGCTTATTGATCAGGTATTTCAAAGCAGAATGGTCAATGAACATGGAGAAGTGCGCACCAAGCAAGTAGTGCTTGAACTTCTACAATGCATAGACCATAGTGAGTCCTTCTCGCTCAGTGGTGGTATAGTTATTTTTAGCAGATGATAACTTTCTGCTTTAAAATGTAATGGGGTGATCAATACATCCCTCTCTTGGCTGAGAAAGAACAACGCCCAATGCTATATATGAGGCATCAACATGGACATGAAATGGCTTCTCCCAGTTTAGAAAAAATAGGATCGGTGCAGTGACCATCTTCTCTTTTAATGTGTCAAATCATTTCTCATAGTCCTCATTCCAAATGAATGATACGTCTTTCTTCAGCAGCTTCTCCATAGCTGTGGTTATTTGCGCATACCCTATTATGAATTTCCGGTAATAGCTAGTATGCCCCGATGTAGTGCGCAACTACTTGACTGAATTTGGTGTAGGCAAGTTTACAATGACTGCGATCTTTGCAGGATCAACCATAAAGCCTTGTTTGCACACAATGTGTCCCAACAAAATTCCATAGGGGACACAGAAAATGCATTTCTTCAAATTCAATGATATTTGATGTTGTCTGCATTTTTCCAGCATCAACCTGAGGTTCGCAGCATGGTTCTTCAGTAAACCAAAAATGGTCCAATCATTAAAATAAACCTCTAAAAATGTATGTATGAAGTCTTTAAATGCTGTGATGACCACTCTAGAAAATATGGCAGGTGCGTTCTTCAGATCGAAAGGCATCACTATGTACTGGAACGACCCCCATTCTGTAGCAAAAGTCATCTTGTGCCTATCTGCGCAATCAATCTTGATCTGATGGTAGCCATAAAATCCATCAGTAAAAGAATACGCCTCATTTCATCCAACATTGTCTAGCACTTCGTTGGTGAAAGGTGTAGGAAATGGGTCATGCATTGAAGCATCATTCAGCTTTCTGAGATCCACACAGTTCCTGATCTCACCCTTCGTTTTCTTATCCTGGATAACCATCGGGCTTATCCACTCAGATTCTTCAACCGGCTCAATGATACCTGCATCAAGCATCTTATCGAGTTCTGCCTTAACTCGTTCTTTATAGCGCGGGTTCATTCTATATGGTCTCTGCTTCACAGGCTTCGCACCAGGCTTAAGAGGAATTTTCATCACTCTTAAGTCTCCCAGAATACCTTTCATCTTTGTGAACTTGGTCGGGAATAATTCTCGATACTCCTGTAATATGCCCGCGACCTCTTCAACTGTATCTTCATCCCAATAATCTCCGATGGCTGCGAACTTTGGCTCTTCGCTGGTGCCAATGTTCAGTTTTCTTGTTTTCATGGGTCCACTAATATATCTGGAATTTCTAGTGGAGGTCCCTTGTCAGAACCCGTTAATTCTGAAAAATTTAAAAATTTTTATTCGTAACAATAAATGTTAATTAGGTAGTATTTCTGATATTGTTTTAATTTAAACAACTAACATAAACTGTTTAAAGACTCTGTTTTATTAAAACTTTGATTTCGGTGATTGTAATTAATGATTGTTTTGTTTTGAACCGCAAGGGAAGAGCTAGTCGTAGTTGACTGGCTTACTTAGCTTACGAGCTAATGCATACGTCGTCTTTTGTTTCTCAGGTGCGTCAGTGAAGTAAGGATCACTGTATGTTAAACTTGGTGAGCATCAATACTCCCTATACTTCAAAACTTAATGATCGTCATGATATTTCTTATTCAGCTAGTATCGTCAAGTGTTACGAAGATTTACATTGTCTCAGTTATAA
Organism: Larix kaempferi; assembly: GCA_027924585.1. Classification (NCBI taxonomy): domain Eukaryota; kingdom Viridiplantae; phylum Streptophyta; class Pinopsida; order Pinales; family Pinaceae; genus Larix; species Larix kaempferi. The sequence continues at coordinate 4,919,443 of BSBM01000712.1, read as the reverse complement.
TTATGTTTTTATGATTATTATGCTATGTTACTGTTGTAACTAAAATGAAACATTTGTGATATCAGAATTTTTGGCTGTAACAGTGTCTTTGCATCATGTGACCTGTTGTCAACTTAATACCGGTGACTACTGTTTTGTTCATGCATTGATAATGCGAGTTGAGAAGGTGACGCCTCTAGCGTTGTTTCAATATGATCCTATGCGTTGAAGTCCAATGTCCACTTAGAGTTTAACTTATGTTACTTGACGGTGCCTTGATTTTAACTATCTTTACGATGTACACCTGTAGATGAAGCTCTATTTCAACATCTTAATAATAGAGGTTTATTTTTCATATTGTTACTGTTAACAATAGTATTGATAGCAATTCTGATGCTAGTATATAATGGAAATATATTTATTGTCTTAAAGACTTGGTAACATTCAAGTATTAAATAACGAGGCATTTTAATTTGAAGGTTGACTACCTTGGTACTTATATGAACATAGAAATGTAATATGCACCTGGCATTAATCTATGACTTGGTATTAATTTATATATATAATGATTGTACAATAATCATAATATTCCATACATTGGCAAACTTTATATTCTATATAGTGTTATGGTTGTATTTATCATACTAGGCCATAGAGAAAACTCTAGGGTTGAAGTTGACCAACATCTTGTGTAAAGTGATATGCGAAAGACATTAACCTATGCCCTGGTTTCATTGTAAATGTGCATTAACTTGATTTTGTCATAGTCCTAATGTTCTTCCCTTACCATGGATAAGATTTATAACTAAGTTATGTTAAAGTATTATCCACCCTATTAAGTTATGGAATAATCCATATATGATGTTGACTAACTCTTATTTCTATCATTGTAGTGATTATACATTCCCATTGCTTGGGATTCTCGACGATTCAATTGCAAGGCTATATGCCAAATGATTATATATCATTTGTTATCTCATACGTTTGACTTATATATGACATGATTTGGAAAAGAATCGGTGTATAATTATTTGGTTGGCAATGAAACTATAGGTTCTCGACCCATGCTACGTTGATTTATTTGAGTGCTACGTGGTTGCATCTCCTCCATGCGATGGGCGATATATAAGCTGCTATTGAAACCCTACAGGTTATTGTAGTTGCCTTCGGGCTCGGGTCCTAAGGATGAAACCCTCCCTGTCTGAGTTTTGTAATGAAGGCACTGTAACAATGTGCAGAGTGTGGTGGTTATGGCCTTGAGGTTCCATTCGGCAATAGGGTATGTCCTCGGCTCTGGGGATAGCGTCTGCTATAGTTTTATTGCTTCGTGGTCTCGTTGTTCTTTATAAGTTTAAGTCCCAGCTATTTACAGTTCGTCACTGTGCTGGTGTGGGTAAGAGATAGGGTTCTCGGTAATGTCTTTAGGTTATGAGAGAGTTGATACCATTGGGCTTTGGGTTTGCTTCTCGACTGATTCAGTTCCAGTTTGAGGTCTCCGTCTGCAAGGTTTGTCTGTCGTGGCCGTCATTGGAAGAGTTTGAGGGTGTTCCTTGCTCTTTCAACCGACGAGGGTGATGGGGGTTTCAGTGTCTGCTCCCACCGGTGGCTTCCAGAATATCCACGGCTACATTGCTCAGGTAATAAATAACCTTATTTTCGCAATTTCTGTTTTGCAAGCAGTGTAGATATACAATTATTTAAAACTCTCGGCATAAACAGTGTATTAACATCTTTCAGCATTGAATGTGCAGGTCACGCGGCTCTGAAGGTGTACAGGGTTCTTTCTCCAACGCTGGCTCAACCGGGTAAGCCTGGTTATCCATGGCTGTCTCTTCCTTTGCTGGTTTTGTGGTTAGGGTTGTGTCATGGAGGAAAACTCCTGTGTAGTGAGGTCGTTTGACGACTTGATGTTCATGGTTGCAATCATCTGTATAAGTTATTTTGTTTGAATGAAAGGGTTGAAACCTTGTTATGTTTATTGGAGAGCCCTTCACGGCTCAGACTGTATGAGGCCAGGGTTTCTGTTACTGTACTTTGTAATTGCTAAGCGTAGGGTTCCATCCTCGCTGCATAAAATTTATACTTAATATATTACTGGGCCTATCATGGCCGTGTTCATTTTTGGGTTTCGTTAAATTATTCAAAAGTATTTGAACTGTAAGGATAGATGAATTCTTCGGTACCTGCAATGGATGTTAACTCTGTTATAAATGAAACCCTATGATTGTCTCTCTGCGTTTTTCTTCGTTTTGGAGTATTAAATAAAAGATTGTGGAAGTTTATCCACTATGTCTGTAATAGTTAATAGCATAGGGTTATTCTGGCGAATTGGGGGTTTTGTTTTGTGTTCAATGCATAAGTATGATATTGTTAACTCGGTGGTGACTGGGTACGAGTTGTAACAATTTATTTTGAATCTATATAATTATTAAATAAAACTATGAATAGAATAATATATACATAGAACTATGTGTTAAGATGCTGTAGGTTCTGTCTGTCATAAAAAGCATTCTTTTCAATTGTTTTTCAGTCTGTCGAAGGAATAATATAAGGCTACGGCCGTGTAGGGTTTGTGGACTACCTAAGGAAGAACATTTGTACTGAATAAATATGATTACTGTGTAAACTTAAGATGGTTTGTAACAGCCAAAGATGGTTGCGTTCATCGACAGTTTCTCTGTTGTGTAATATGTTTGTTTTTGTTTAAAACAACTTTGTTAATTCTATTATAATAAGCATGGCTAATGTATTATAATTACTAGGTTGAAGGAGAATAATACTATACAGTTGCTAAGTGTTTGTGTTTGACTACTGTGTAGATGATTAAGATTATGTGGAAGCTTGTAACAATGAAATATTGTTACAGTCACCTCTTTAGATAATCGATAGCTGTCAAACATGTTCTGAGTATAAACAATATATTTAAAATGAGTTTTGTTTATCTGTTAACTCAATATAAGAATGACCTAAAACTAAAGTTGACTGAAATATGCTATACATATATATATGCAGGTATATTACTGGAATATCTATTGTTTAATATTTCTGTCTATTATTGAACCATTAACAGGAATTCTAGAATATGCCTAAACATGGTAATTATTAACTATAACAGTAACAATTAGGTTCTGTATAAGATAAATACTCTATTTAAATAAAAATAGGAAATCTCTATAACATCTGCGTTTCTGAAATTTATAACAAAAGGGAGTACAGAGACTGATTTACTGAAGTTGAATACAGTCAAAAACATAGTTGTACTAGTCTATCTCATATGAAAATAAATTAAATCAACAACAGGAAGAGTGGCAGAACCTGTAGCTATGGTAGACAATAACAGCAATGGGAGGCTGTTCCTCCCTACCAATTCCTGGAGAGTGCCCAGACAGCACTTCTCAGGACCCCCGAGCTTGCTCTGGTCTAACTGGCTGGAATCTAGGTACGGCCAATAATTCCCTCAGCCCAAATTAGCTATACTGGAACCAAGTTACTGCAACTTCCTGCTTCAAAAACACTTCCTTACTGTTTTCCCACTTCCTCAATGGGACTCCTGAATAGCATTCACCTGAATGTATTCTCCCTCTAGAACAATTGCTGAACCCCCAGCTCAGTTCATTGAGTAGTATTTAAAAGATTGCCTAGGTCTTAGTTGGGCTAACTGTCATTAATGAGCCACCTGCTCAGATTCCACTTTCTTGGGGAATCATGACCCCAAAATATAGGGAAGTTGCCACCTGCAACTCAGGAAGTGTTTGAGGATGCTGCCACTTGTCTTTTGTCCTTCCACCTAATTCCATCCACCAGTTAGACCAGTAACCTCTTTTAACAGCTCTCCCATGCTGTTGTCTCCATAATTTATTTATTAATAATAATTATTCAGATTTTACATTCCATTTCTGGAGACTCTGCTGAGTCATCCCTTCCTACTTAGCATTTAATTTAACATAATGTTCTCAGGAATATTAAAAATAATTACATTATTTTAATAAAATTGGGGTATGTGACATACACACCCCCTTAAAATGTAACATCGTCCTCGATGTTACTTATTCTTCTTCTTCAGCTACCTGCTGGAATAGATGGGGATATGCTTCCCGCATCTTACTTTCCAGCTCCCAGGTAGATTCTTCAGGACTAAGGTGCTTCCATTGCACCTTCACTTGTCCAATTATCCGGTTCCGTAGAGTAATTTCCCTCCTCCCGAGGATACAATCCGGTTCTACCAGAACTACCCCTTCTGGTTCTACCTGTACAATGTTCCAATCAATAACATGAGTAGCATCATGAATATACTTTTTCAAAACAGAGATATGAAAAACATTGTGTACTTTTAAATTTGGCGGTAATGCTAACTGATAAGCAACTTGACCAATTCTGGCTAAAATTTCAAATGGACCACAGTAACGTGGTGCTAATTTTGCACAACTTCCTAATCTTAGGGAGCTTTTCTTTGGTCTTACCTTGATGAACACATGTTCACCTACCTGGAACTCTTTAGGAGTTCTTTTCAAATCTGCTTGACTCTTTTGCCGATCCTGGGCAATCTTCAAGTTTTCCTGCACTTGTTTCACAATCTGTTCCATTTCTTTCAATAAATCAGGTCCTAACACTAATCTATCTACTGGATTACTCCAAGAGATAGGAGTGTTGCATTTTCGTCCATACAAAACCTCAAAAGGACTAAACTTAGCTGATGATTGATAGCTGTTATTGTATGCAAATTCAGCTAAGTGTAAATAATCCTCCCACTTACCTGGTTGATCTTTAACATACATCCTTAACAGATCTTCTAATATTTGATTAACTCTTTCCGTTTGTCCGTCAGTTTGAGGATGGAAAGAGGTGCTGAAATTTAAAGTGGTGTTTAATCCTTTGAACAAGGATCTCCAAAAATTTCCTGTAAATTTAGGATCCCTGTCTGATATAATAACCTTTGGAATACCGTGTAACCGAAAAATCTGTTTTAGAAAGATATCTGCTATGTTTGCAGCCTTGTATGTGGTTTTAACAGGAATAAAATGTGCTGATTTACTTAATTTGTCTACCACTACCATAATTGAATCATTCTGATGTTGGTTTTTGGGTAAACCCGTAATGAAATCCAGGCTAATTATTTCCCATTTCCAGCTAGGAATAGGTAAAGGTTGCAGCAATCCAGCTGGATGTTGATGTTCTGTTTTTACTTGTTGGCAGTCCAAACACTTCGCTAAATATTCAGCAGTTTCAGATTTCATGTTAGGCCAAAAATATTCTTTTCTCAACATAGTGATAGTCTTTTGATAGCCAGGGTGCCCGGAGTAAGGGGTTTTATGTATTTCGTCTAAAATTAACAGCTTAACTGTAGGTGCATTAGGGATATACAGCCTGTCTTTAAACAGCAAAAATCCGTTTTCATTTAAACTATACCCTTTTAGCAAACTTTCTGTGGGCTGTTCTTGGGCTGTAATTTGTAAATGTTGATAATTTTCGTCTAAATTTATCCCTTCAGCCAGCTGTTCATTTAAATCAGAGGTGTAAGTGCTGCTAGCTGATATAAAATTCAGTTTTGCATTCCTACTCAAGGCATCAGCCACCTTATTCTCCTTCCCTTTTATGTGTTGGATTTCAAAATCGTATTCACTTAGGAATGCCAGCCACCTGGCTTGTCTTGCATTTAGATTTGGCTGGTCTAAAAGGTATTTCAGACCTTTATTATCTGTTAGTAAGGTAAATTTTCTTCCTATTAGGTGGTGTCGCCACATCTTTAAAGCATGAATTACAGCAGCTAATTCTAGGTCATAAGTGGCATAATTCTTTTCATGGATTTTCAGCTTCCTAGATTCGTAAGCAATGACATATCCTTCTTGAGTCAGCACTCCGCCTAAACCATCATTACAAGCGTCGGTACAAACTATGAAATCTTTATTTGGGTCCGCTATTCTAAGAATAGGTGCAGTTGTCAATAAAGTCTTAAGCTTCTTGAAACTTTCTTCACATTTCGCATTCCAATCAAACTTCTTGCCTTTCTTCTGCAAAGAAGTGATTGGGTTGGCTATTTTTGAAAAGCCTTCAATAAACCTCCGGTAGTAACCGGTAATTCCCATGAAAGATCTACCGTCCGTCACATCTTTAGGTACTGGCCATTCTTCAATCGCCCGAATCTTTTCGGGATCCACTGAAATCCCTTCCTTAGTAACTACATGTCCTAAGTACTGGATTTCATCTTTGAAGAAGTCACATTTGCTAAATTTCGCAAAAAGTTGTTGTTCTCTTAGTTCTTGTAAAACGATACGTAAGTGTTCCTTGTGCTCCTCCTCGCTCTTAGAATAGACTAAAATGTCGTCGATAAATACAACCACAAATTTATCTAAGTACTTGTGCATTATGTTGTTCATTAAGCACATGAAAACCGCTGGGGCATTAGTAAGTCCAAATGGCATTACGACAAATTCGTAATGTCCATACCTGGTTCTAAAGGCTGTTTTGAAAATGTCTTCTTCTTTAATTCTTACCTGATGATAACCCGATCTTAGATCGATCTTAGAGAATACCGTAGCGCCACGTAGTTGATCAAACAGATCATCAATACGAGGTAACGGATACCTGTTTTTGATCGTCATCTTGTTTAGTTGACGATAATCTATGCAAAGTCGCATAGTTCCGTCCTTCTTTTTTAACGAAAATCACTGGTGCTCCCCAAGGGGATACACTGGGTCGGATATAGTTCTTATCTATTAACTCCTTCAACTGAGTTTTCAACTCGTTAAGCTCCAAGATATTCATACGATACGGGGCTTTTGAACTGGGAACAGCACCTGGTACCAGCTCAATGGTAAAGTCAAGCTCTCTCTTGGGAGGCAATTCTGGAATTTCCTCAGGAAAAACGTCAATAAATTCATTGACGACAGGAATGTTCTCTACTGTTTTCTGGTTGTTTTCAAATTTATCTGTCTCGTTTGTAATAGTTACAGCATAGGTCTTGCATCCTTTTCTGACTGCTCTTTTAAGTTGTAAAGCAGAAATTTGCCTCACTACTGTTTTCCTAGGAATACCCCTAACAGTTACAGGCTGTCCACTACTGTTTATACACCTAAAAGTTTTGTCAAAACAGTTTAAAACGACCCTATGTTGTTCCAACCAGTCCATTCCGATAAGTATGTCATATGAGCCAAGTGGTAAAACGTTCAGTTTAACTGTAGTTCTAAAATCAGTCATGTTTAAGATGCATTCTTTTACATAGCAGTTTACTTTCTTCTTAGCCCCAGTAGCTAATTGTACAGACCAAGAATTATCAAACCTTTCAACAGTCAAATTACATTTTTCTACCAGCTGAGGTGAAATATAACTAAGACTTGCACCGGGATCTATTAATATAGTAACTGGGGTTTTGTTAATCATACCTCCTACTTCCACCATGGAAGTTTGGTAGTCAGCCTGGCGGTTTTCCAACGCTGCATTGATTCGGGGCATAGTTCCTGCAAAATCTCCAACTGTCATTTCGTCTTGAACAGTATGAATATTGCTGACTTGTTTCTTTCTGTTTGGGCAGACTGAAGCATAATGTGGCCCATTACATTCCCAGCACTTGACAGGTTCTTTTCGCTCAAAATTTTTGATGTAGTTTCCATGGTTATTAGGAGTCTCTTTGCTGTTTTTGTAATTGTTTGAATGGCTGACAGCTCCATTTTTGTTTCCTTGGAAACTTTTACTATTAAAGTGGTTCCCGTTTTTTCCATTCTTGAAATTTTTATGGGGAACAAATTCCTTTTTCTTGTACTCGATCAGATTGCTGTTCTTTTTGGCTTTCCAACTGGCTATCCCTTCTTTCTTTTTATTCTGTTCGTAACAGAAGTTTGCCTTGCGCATAGCTTCTTCCAGTGTTTTGGGGTTGTCATATTCAATTCTGTCCTTGATATGATAAGGCAGGCAACTAAGAAACCGCTGTATTTTTGGTTTCTCTTCGACAAAATATGGTACATAACGCAACAGACTTAAAAATTTACTGTTTAAGTCCTTCATCGTCATAGATCCGAGTTTTAGTTCATAAAATTCTTTAGCCCTTTCTTCATAATACTGCTCGGACAGGAATTTCTTCTTGAAATACCTTTTAAAGGTACTCCAATTAACTTCTCTTTCTTTGATCCCTTTGACCCTTTTCAGGTCTTGCCACCATATGTCCGCCTTTCCCGAGAGGTTGTATATGGCCATTCTTGCCTTTAGCTGATTTGAGTAGTTATAGATCTGAAAATATTTTCTCATCCCGGATAACCAAGATTCTGCCTCTTCTCCAGTTTCAGTTTCTCCATTGAAAGTTGGGGGCTTTATCTTCTTAAACTCCCCGGAAATCTCTTCATAAGGCCTGTACTTTTTCCTTCGGTTGTGCATCTCAGCTTCACTGCTGTCACTGCTAGTGTGATAACTGGGTTGTCCCTTTCTTTCTTCAGATGAGGAACTGCTGTCAGATTTAGTTGGTTTTGTCCTTTTTGACCCTCTTGGATGATTAACTTCTTCTGAGTCAGCTGGTTTGCTCCTTCCGTCAGTTTGAAATTTTTCTATCAATAGCTGATTTAGCTGTTCCTGAGTCTTTAGAATTCTTTCATTATCCTTCTTAACCGTTTCCATTTCTGTCTTTAATCCTCTTATAGTCTGCATCAGCTCAGTGGTGTGAGCAATTTCTTCTTCTGCCTCTAGTTCTTTTGACATCCGTCTTGTCCCAGCATTGGGAGATTCCTCCTCAGCATATTCTCCCAGTTTTTCCATATCTGTCTGAAAAATTCAGAAAAGAGAATTTTTCTGTACTGTACATTAAACCGAAATATATGTTAGTATTTTATAAATAAAACAACATCTTCTTTTATGATCGCTGTTTACGGAAGTTTAGTGGAGTCACATCCAGGCCTAGTGTCTGAACCTCGCTCTGATACCACATGTCAGAACCCGTTAATTCTGAAAAATTTAAAAAATTTTATTCGTAACAATAAATGTTAATTAGGTAGTATTTCTGATATTGTTTTAATTTAAACAACTAACATAAACTGTTTAAAGACTCTGTTTTATTAAAACTTTGATTTCGGTGATTGTAATTAATGATTGTTTTGTTTTGAACCGCAAGGGAAGAGCTAGTCGTAGTTGACTGGCTTACTTAGCTTACGAGCTAATGCATACGTCGTCTTTTGTTTCTCAGGTGCGTCAGTGAAGTAAGGATCACTGTATGTTAAACTTGGTGAGCATCAATACTCCCTATACTTCAAAACTTAATGATCGTCATGATATTTCTTATTCAGCTAGTATCGTCAAGTGTTACGAAGATTTACATTGTCTCAGTTATAATTATGTTTTTATGATTATTATGCTATGTTACTGTTGTAACTAAAATGAAACATTTGTGATATCAGAATTTTTGGCTGTAACAGTGTCTTTGCATCATGTGACCTGTTGTCAACTTAATACCGGTGACTACTGTTTTGTTCATGCATTGATAATGCGAGTTGAGAAGGTGACGCCTCTAGCGTTGTTTCAATATGATCCTATGCGTTGAAGTCCAATGTCCACTTAGAGTTTAACTTATGTTACTTGACGGTGCCTTGATTTTAACTATCTTTACGATGTACACCTGTAGATGAAGCTCTATTTCAACATCTTAATAATAGAGGTTTATTTTTCATATTGTTACTGTTAACAATAGTATTGATAGCAATTCTGATGCTAGTATATAATGGCAATATATTTATTGTCTTAAAGACTTGGTAACATTCAAGTATTAAATAACGAGGCATTTTAATTTGAAGGTTGACTACCTTGGTACTTATATGAACATAGAAATGTAATATGCACCTGGCATTAATCTATGACTTGGTATTAATTTATATATATAATGATTGTACAATAATCATAATATTCCATACATTGGCAAACTTTATATTCTATATAGTGTTATGGTTGTATTTATCATACTAGGCCATAGAGAAAACTCTAGGGTTGAAGTTGACCAACATCTTGTGTAAAGTGATATGCGAAAGACATTAACCTATGCCCTGGTTTCATTGTAAATGTGCATTAACTTGATTTTGTCATAGTCCTAATGTTCTTCCCTTACCATGGATAAGATTTATAACTAAGTTATGTTAAAGTATTATCCACCCTATTAAGTTATGGAATAATCCATATATGATGTTGACTAACTCTTATTTCTATCATTGTAGTGATTATACATTCCCATTGCTTGGGATTCTCGACGATTCAATTGCAAGGCTATATGCCAAATGATTATATATCATTTGTTATCTCATACGTTTGACTTATATATGACATGATTTGGAAAAGAATCGGTGTATAATTATTTGGTTGGCAATGAAACTATAGGTTCTCGACCCATGCTACGTTGATTTATTTGAGTGCTACGTGGTTGCATCTCCTCCATGCGATGGGCGATATATAAGCTGCTATTGAAACCCTACAGGTTATTGTAGTTGCCTTCGGGCTCGGGTCCTAAGGATGAAACCCTCCCTGTCTGAGTTTTGTAATGAAGGCACTGTAACAATGTGCAGAGTGTGGTGGTTATGGCCTTGAGGTTCCATTCGGCAATAGGGTATGTCCTCGGCTCTGGGGATAGCGTCTGCTATAGTTTTATTGCTTCGTGGTCTCGTTGTTCTTTATAAGTTTAAGTCCCAGCTATTTACAGTTCGTCACTGTGCTGGTGTGGGTAAGAGATAGGGTTCTCGGTAATGTCTTTAGGTTATGAGAGAGTTGATACCATTGGGCTTTGGGTTTGCTTCTCGACTGATTCAGTTCCAGTTTGAGGTCTCCGTCTGCAAGGTTTGTCTGTCGTGGCCGTCATTGGAAGAGTTTGAGGGTGTTCCTTGCTCTTTCAACCGACGAGGGTGATGGGGGTTTCAGTGTCTGCTCCCACCGATGGCTTCCAGAATATCCACGGCTACATTGCTCAGGTAATAAATAACCTTATTTTCGCAATTTCTGTTTTGCAAGCAGTGTAGATATACAATTATTTAAAACTCTCGGCATAAACAGTGTATTAACATCTTTCAGCATTGAATGTGCAGGTCACGCGGCTCTGAAGGTGTACAGGGTTCTTTCTCCAACGCTGGCTCAACCGGGTAAGCCTGGTTATCCATGGCTGTCTCTTCCTTTGCTGGTTTTGTGGTTAGGGTTGTGTCATGGAGGAAAACTCCTGTGTAGTGAGGTCGTTTGACGACTTGATGTTCATGGTTGCAATCATCTGTATAAGTTATTTTGTTTGAATGAAAGGGTTGAAACCTTGTTATGTTTATTGGAGAGCCCTTCACGGCTCAGACTGTATGAGGCCAGGGTTTCTGTTACTGTACTTTGTAATTGCTAAGCGTAGGGTTCCATCCTCGCTGCATAAAATTTATACTTAATATATTACTGGGCCTATCATGGCCGTGTTCATTTTTGGGTTTCGTTAAATTATTCAAAAGTATTTGAACTGTAAGGATAGATGAATTCTTCGGTACCTGCAATGGATGTTAACTCTGTTATAAATGAAACCCTATGATTGTCTCTCTGCGTTTTTCTTCGTTTTGGAGTATTAAATAAAAGATTGTGGAAGTTTATCCACTATGTCTGTAATAGTTAATAGCATAGGGTTATTCTGGCGAATTGGGGGTTTTGTTTTGTGTTCAATGCATAAGTATGATATTGTTAACTCGGTGGTGACTGGGTACGAGTTGTAACAATTTATTTTGAATCTATATAATTATTAAATAAAACTATGAATAGAATAATATATACATAGAACTATGTGTTAAGATGCTGTAGGTTCTGTCTGTCATAAAAAGCATTCTTTTCAATTGTTTTTCAGTCTGTCGAAGGAATAATATAAGGCTACGGCCGTGTAGGGTTTGTGGACTACCTAAGGAAGAACATTTGTACTGAATAAATATGATTACTGTGTAAACTTAAGATGGTTTGTAACAGCCAAAGATGGTTGCGTTCATCGACAGTTTCTCTGTTGTGTAATATGTTTGTTTTTGTTTAAAACAACTTTGTTAATTCTATTATAATAAGCATGGCTAATGTATTATAATTACTAGGTTGAAGGAGAATAATACTATACAGTTGCTAAGTGTTTGTGTTTGACTACTGTGTAGATGATTAAGATTATGTGGAAGCTTGTAACAATGAAATATTGTTACAGTCACCTCTTTAGATAATCGATAGCTGTCAAACATGTTCTGAGTATAAACAATATATTTAAAATGAGTTTTGTTTATCTGTTAACTCAATATAAGAATGACCTAAAACTAAAGTTGACTGAAGTATGCTATACATATATATATGCAGGTATATTACTGGAATATCTATTGTTTAATATTTCTGTCTATTATTGAACCATTAACAGGAATTCTAGAATATGCCTAAACATGGTAATTATTAACTATAACAGTAACAATTAGGTTCTGTATAAGATAAATACTCTATTTAAATAAAAATAGGAAATCTCTATAACATCTGCGTTTCTGAAATTTATAACAAAAGGGAGTACAGAGACTGATTTACTGAAGTTGAATACAGTCAAAAACATAGTTGTACTAGTCTATCTCATATGAAAATAAATTAAATCAACAACAGGAAGAGTGGCAGAACCTGTAGCTATGGTAGACAATAACAGCAATGGGAGGCTGTTCCTCCCTACCAATTCCTGGAGAGTGCCCAGACAGCACTTCTCAGGACCCCCGAGCTTGCTCTGGTCTAACTGGCTGGAATCTAGGTACGGCCAATAATTCCCTCAGCCCAAATTAGCTATACTGGAACCAAGTTACTGCAACTTCCTGCTTCAAAAACACTTCCTTACTGTTTTCCCACTTCCTCAATGGGACTCCTGAATAGCATTCACCTGAATGTATTCTCCCTCTAGAACAATTGCTGAACCCCCAGCTCAGTTCATTGAGTAGTATTTAAAAGATTGCCTAGGTCTTAGTTGGGCTAACTGTCATTAATGAGCCACCTGCTCAGATTCCACTTTCTTGGGGAATCATGACCCCAAAATATAGGGAAGTTGCCACCTGCAACTCAGGAAGTGTTTGAGGATGCTGCCACTTGTCTTTTGTCCTTCCACCTAATTCCATCCACCAGTTAGACCAGTAACCTCTTTTAACAGCTCTCCCATGCTGTTGTCTCCATAATTTATTTATTAATAATAATTATTCAGATTTTACATTCCATTTCTGGAGACTCTGCTGAGTCATCCCTTCCTACTTAGCATTTAATTTAACATAATGTTCTCAGGAATATTAAAAATAATTACATTATTTTAATAAAATTGGGGTATGTGACATCCCTCTACCTCACGCGATCCCTCTGACTCAGGTATCCTTATATTTTGCGGGTCCTCCTCATCACTGTCTGCTTTGTCCTCGGGTTCTTCAGTGAGGTGATAACACTCAAGGGCGTGTTCTAGCTACTCCTTTCATTTGGGATGTAGGCGTGCAAGTATGCTTTATGCGCCAAATAATTCTTCTAGTGTCATGTTTCCTTGTGTATAGTCTGGACTGAATATTTTTTCCTTAATAACCTGCAGTGTGTCATTGATACTCGGATGTTCATCTTCGAAATTGAAATCTGTCTGGAAACTCATGGTTAGTGCAAACCAATCCACTGTTCCTCTGTGTAATTCCAAGTCTAGATACCACTTCTTTGGAATGAGTTCCTCCAGTGTATGCACAAACATATGCACCCGTTTTGTTTGTGGCCTTTTTACCCAAGCTTATACACAAGCTTTAATATGATCCCTTGGATCTGTCTGACCATTATATTTTTTGAAAGATAGTGTAACCTTCTCAACAAACCTATTTGCATCTTAATTATGCACTGATCCCATGTAGTCAGTGTCTTCTTATGCATAGCCCACCATCTGGCAGGTGACCCGTGCAGTGCCATGTCTAATGTTGAGATGCGGTATTCATCCACAACTACTATAGTATATTCTTTGATAAAGCAATAAACATTAGATAAACCATGAAAGGTAGGGATTGTGGTTACCTCTTTGCCAATCCAGTGGACTGACTTAGTGATCCGCGCGCATTTCCTGGAAGATAATTCATGTAACCTACTTTGCCAGTTTTCTAGTCCTGCATCAGAATCTAAAATGCAAGAGCTATCACAGTGCCAACTGAGTGTGCCATCCGCAGTTGGATTAATATAGTTAGTAGCATTGGTCGTCATCTTGTAAATACGGTCCAAGTATTGGGCTCTGGATTCTTCTTGAATCGGTTCAACATATCGTTCACCCCGCGAAGCATCCAATGGCGCGATGACCCTGATATCGTTGGCTTCAAATATCATTTTCATAGTCTTCAAATCAATAATGGCAGAGTTTTTCATTTCCCAATCGATACCCAACAGTGCTGGATAAGGATGGCTATCATCCACGATTTCACTCACTTCGAAATCTGCATAGCTATGCACTCTGTCGATGTTACAAATGGTGTTGGGTAAGCTCCCCAAAGGTATAACTATCCCTTGATTAGCCATTCTCAACTGTAGAGGTGACCACTGTAACTTTGGTTTACCCATCTGATGCCATGTCTGCTTGGTTAAGACATTTACTTCGGAACCAAGATCAAGAATGATCTCATCCATCTCATAGTCCCCAATCTGTGCAGTGAGCCTCATTTCTCTTCATATTCTTTTAGGAATCCTAATATTATGGACTGTGCCATGGGAAACCCCCTTCTCATTCTATGGCTCATACTGTTTGAGTAGTTTTTCAAATTCCACGTAAGCATCCACGCTCTTCAGTAATTTCATGTAGCTCCGTAAGAATTGTGCCACAGAGGTCCCTATATCTCTTACAGTGCTTGTCTAATCATATGCCGCTGGCATATCCTGTCTTTGTGGTATTTCAATGTGAAACTGGGTTCTCGGGGAGTCAGGTGGCAGTTTTCTGAACATGTCCGGTGCTTTCTCGAATGCTCCCTTATTTTTCTGTAAGTCCATACCCGGTGCTTTCCGAGGAGCTTTTCTAATCCATACTGGTTCACTAGAATTTTGCTTAGGATCGCGCATTCCAGAATTCGAAGCTTCTGCGCCTCCATCTCTTCCTGTATCAGCGCCACTGTGCGTTACCACATTTACACTTGGATCCACAGATCTTCTCTCTGGTGCGATCAACTGAATGTTGGGATTCAGTGGTTTTGTCCTCCTTTGTTTATGTAATTCTACCTCAAGCACAGGACAATATTCAATAACATGCTCAAATGATTTACAATAATTGCAGGTAGTGCATGGGTTGGTACAATCTCGAGATACATGCTTGGCTAGCCACAGTTATAACAGATTACCTTGCTGCGGCCTCTTCCTTGTGCTGGGCCGACATTTCTTCCTCTCCCGCGGTATCCACCACCACGGCCTTTATATCCTCCCTGATCATAGTGGGTGTTTTCTTGTTTCAGCTGATTTTCTTCTTGGATGCAATACATTCCAGCACCTCGCATCATTTCCATATCTCGCTTTATTTCATTCATGAGCTCATATGCATGGCAGTTGGATTCATCATGTCCAACTGATTTACATAAATTACAATACAAGCTCTTAGGTGTCTTTACGTATTTATGTATGAGATAATAGTCCTTAGGCCCGTGTCCTTTACTTCTACATATTTCACACCATGGCGCCTGATTGTGATTCATATTCATTTGGTTTGGTGTGCCATTGTCAAGATAATATTAAAATAGAGGGAAATGTTCTCGGGTGTGGCCCTCTCCTTTGCATCCTGTGCACCAAACTTCACGTCTATGTTCATATCTCTGTTCTTTTCCATTCTTTATACCTTGAAATTCTAATGTTAAGGTGGTCAACTAGTTCTGGATCTATGACATCCCAGAACTACTCTCACCAATTGGCGAAGCCTCCAGCTTCATTGCGATCTCTAAGGCCTCTGCCTGTGACACAACCGTCTACTGCATCAATGGTTGTCTGATGTGGAGCAACAATGCAATGATGAACCACTCCTTATGCTATTGCAGAGCTATCTCAAAGCTCACTTGATCCAACAATGTCTTAAATTTTTGATCAAATTCCCAGATCGTTTCGGTAGGCTTCTGCTTGATTTCCTTTAATTTCGTTATGCACTACGATTCTGATTTCGGCTTCTTAAACTCTGCTGTGAGTGCAGCCTTAATTTCTGTTAGGGTTCTCGGTTGTGCCTGAGAATATTTCATAAACCAATGCAAGGCGCGGTCTCTAAAAGTGGTGATGAGTTTCACTCTCTTCACAGCATCATCCTGGGTTTGCTTTAAACTCCATATGAATTCACATAGAAACCCATGCTGATCAGGGTTTTCTAGGCCCGTTCCTTTGAATATCGACAGTTTTATATCGTTATCGGTCATTCTCCTTCCTGGTTGTGCAGTGCTCTGAGTAGTGCTGACTATCTACACAGGGTTCTACGTGGAAAAAATAAATGTGGTACTCAGAATAGTGCTAGGAATATTAATCTGCAGAATATTCTCAGATTGGGTATTCTGAACTGGGATAGTCTGAGTCAGAATGGCCTGAGCACCTACTCCTATGGTGTGAGTAGTATCGATGTTCTGCGGGGTGGGATGCACTACACTCGTAGTGGGTTGATTCTGAGGTAGGGGTTGCGCGAACTCTGTTGTACCTCAATATTACACATTACGTCTTAGTGTCGCATCCTTGCACCAACAACCTAAACGAAACTTCCCCTTAAAGATCATCTAAACATCTAGAGTGAAATCTATTGACTGAACACTGAAAGCAAACATCTCACCTGCCACATGTCACACAGACAAACCTTATCTAAGGGAATTATTGCACTTTTCTCAATTTTAGGGACGCGATAATTAGGGTTGTCACGTCTTTCTCCTACCCTAGTTTGCAATAATACCACGCTATGCTGAGTTCTAGGGGTGCGGTAATCTATTTTTATCCTTTTGCCTTGGACTTTGGGATCTTAACTTTTGAGAGATATCATTGGGATTTCCAGCTCTGATTCGATCTCAACTCCTATGTCTGTTTAGTGGGTCTAATCCACTAAATACTCTCTAGATCCATATTACTCTCTTGTTGGTTAACCCTCCCACATACTATAAGAGAGAAGCCTTCCATGAGCCAAGGGGAGGACTTTTGGGGCATCAAACCTATGATCATAAACCTTTTGCAGAGATAGCTAGAGGCGAAAGAACTTGGAGCTAGAGTTGGCTTGGACATCAAGCAACTACTTTGTAAGCACTCTTGAGTTCTCAATAAAATATAACTTGTCTTGTTTCCCTATTTATGTGTATTGATCATGATTCATTTACATAAATTGTATTCAGTAGAATATAGATCTAACTTGTGATTCAATTATTTGGGAGATATTGTGCACTTGTTTGTTGTTTTGATCTTCACAGGTCCATCGTGAGGACTTCAGGATCAAAGACTCGATTGGACAAACATCAGAACAGAAGGTCAGTCATCTTCATTCTTATCTCGAATATTAAAATTGAAAATACTAGTTTAAGATCTAGGGAATGAGGTAGCAATTGTTTCCTTTTTGTCTTAGTTTAGAGTTGATCTTTGTCACTTTATCCTAATAGGTATTCTTCTTACCCGTAGGAAGAAATCCCTACAACAAAAATTGGTGACTCCATTGGTTTAAACCCTTTTATTTGAGTTCTTTTACTTTCAGTCATTTTTTATTGTGATTTTTCTCTTTCTTCAAACCAGTAGTGAAAGTTGGTTTTTTTGACCTCCATTCACCCCCTTTTCCCTCTGCATTAGATCTCTGCCTTTGATCAATCAATCCTCTAGGTCTGCACACCCTTGAAAAGTCAAAAACTTTTTTCAACCTGCGCCCTTTTTTTTCTTTTGGAGAATTATCGTGCCCCCATCACAGCCTACAAAGCGGTAGTTTATTGTGTACCTCTCCCTCAACACTGTCTAGAGCGCGATAATATACCAGTACCGTGCATGGGATTATGTCAGGTACGCGATAATCTCTACATTAAATTTTGTTTCTTGGTTGGTTTGGTTCCTACAGGTCATTTGTGACATTCTCTGCCTTTGGTTGTTTTTCTGTTTCTCACTAGAACTCTGCAACTTGCTTAGCCACTGCAGAGTGTTTTCATTTCATTGTTTGAATCTTTGTAGACAACCTTGGAACTTTGGGTTCATGGTCATTGATTATCACCATATCTACTTTTTCATTCCCAGTTGCTTCTTGTCTACGTACTCTCTCACTGTTCATTAGTTGCAAGTCTTTTATGTTTTGTTTTCATTCGTTTGCAAGCTTGAACTTCTTGCGTTAGTGGCATTATACTCATATTGATCAACTCCTCATGATTCTTGCATTGGCTTGATCCTTTCATGATAATCAAGTTTTTGTTACTATTGGTCTTTCCTTGATTATGCAGTTTTTAAAGATTACATTGTTCTTGTAGAAATATTTTTCCATTACTGTTATCACAATCAATATTGAAAATATTCTTTTGGAACATTGTCTTGCTTTCATTGAAAAGATCCAGTTTATACCTTTGCATATGAGGAAGTGAATCACTTGTCATTGCTTGTCACATAATTTCTCATTTAGAAGCATCAAACATTGTATATCAATCACATTTGAAAGTAGTTTTCATTTAGTTTGGCTTATTTGGAAAAAGAAAACAAAATTTTTGCATTTGAAGTGGTTTTTTAATTGTTTTTGAAAAGTTCATGCATTGTGATCGAATAACTCTTCCTTTTCTCTAGCTAGATTTCATCGAATAGAAAGGCTCATTTCGATTCATTCTCATTTGCATGGTTTGAGTTGTCACAACATCACAAGTTTCACTTCCATTTACCCGATTGAGTAATACAACCACTAAAATTTACACACCATAACTCAACACACCATAACCTCACTTGAGGATAAAAAGAACTTGTTAGTTAGGTAGGACACCAGGGATAGGAATCCAAATAATTCACCCTTGTCATCTTCATCTGAGACATAGTTGTTGTCCTCTAGGGTACTAAAATCCTCTTGTACTTGTTGACACGGTCATCGACCAGTTTGTGGAGGGGTCTCCTATTGTTTTAGGGGTTAAACCGCCGCGAGATCGAGAACCAGATGAACTCTGTGGAATGCCGCACTCCACTTAGCCCTAAGGAAACATCGATCATTGTCTTCCTTGTATTCTTCGGCCACCATACTGGTGATACAAGAGTGATAAGGTAGAAGCACCGAAAACCTTTTCCAACATGTCATGAATGAGGTAGCTTAGTGACTTTTCTACTAGGTCTCTTTTACCCAGGATCCCTTTCGGTAGAGGGATATCCTTCCATTATTGGTCTCTCATTTTGTATTGTTTGACTTGGATTTCATCACGTTGTGAAGGATACAACTTGTTGAGGTCTCCAGCTTAGTTAGGAGGTTTTACTTGCTATTTCATCTTCTTAAAGGGTCATTTTTTCTTTTTAGTGATTACTTGTTGGCATTTTGGCCATTTTTGTTTCAGCTCGCTTACTGTTATGCCGGTCTTAGTATAGTTTTTAGAGCTTGCTTTTTTGGCCTGTGAGCCTTGCCTTTTTCTAGCTCCCCTTTTGCACATTCGACTACTTCAGGGTTTTTGAGTTCTTTTCTACGAGACTGTCCTCGGAACTTGTATTTCCATCATCATTTCCGATCCACGGAGATCACGGAGAATACAGGGACGAATCCCACCACCACCACCACGAACCTTTGGTCCACCTACATCACATATTCCTTCCCCTGCCGGCCACAGTACTAGCTGGGGGAATGTTCCACCACCTATCCGCACTACATCTTCAGTTCCTCTTGTAACTATAACTCACATCACGGTCTTAGAACCTCTTGCAGTTTCTACAACCAGTAACACACCTGAGATTTCGACTGTCACTAACCCACTGTCATTCCAAATATACCTCTCACAGTGGACAAAATCGCAACTACTGAAGTTAGTACTACATATGATACTATACCGGAGGCTATCGCCCTCCCAGATGTTAGCACTACCCTACCAACAGACACTTTCTACGATGTTCTAGAAGGATCTGACGAAGATGTGTCTGAGCTGATTTCAGTCCCGGATGGATACGCTGAAATTATTGAAGAAACCGAACTACCTAACACACCTTTTGAACCTGAGTTTTACTTTTTTACTTCCTAGGCAGAAGCCCCGCCTGCCACCACTACACCATCAGGTGTTCACACTCAGGAAACCGGTTCTTCTAGCAACGTGCTATTTATTGTATCCCTCCCTGATCTCCCCTTAGGAAAAGAGATCATGGCGTGTATCCAATCTAGCATGGTTAGTCTCGCTAACTCCCCTTTAGCGTCGGAACAATTCAAACATGATATAGAGAAAATGGTCTCGTCAGCTTCCCAATACCCCCCTGCCACCCATCCTCCTGGTTACCAAGCTCGCCAAATTTCGTCTAGTACAGAGTTTCATCACTACTATGCTGACAGCTCTGGACCTTCATATTTTACTTTACCTGATTTATTTCCGGATCCTGAACAGACAGTTCGCATTTTCGACCCCTCACGAGATACAAATCTGGGCCAAGCCCTCGATGGTCCTCCAATTTTTCAAGACCCCATGGACGTGACTCCTGATACCCCTCGGTTAAATTCCCCACATTTGCTACCGTCCAATATGTTTTGCGTATCTTCAAAAGACACACCACTTATGAGGGATAACCTAGTATTCTCTCCATCCCCGATTGTAATGTATTAAAGATCCCCCCCACGAATTGACACCTTTGGCGCCATTGGTCAAACAACCATACCCCACCTTTCTAGTATTGGATGAACATCTCGTCATACTGTTGGATTATCCATGTTGGCTGGAGGTTCATCTTCGACCACCATCTACACCATTTCCAGAGGCGGACTACCGAATATTGGAACCATTGATCCCAACAACCAACCTCCCCCAAGTGGACCATCCAACCCGCCTGTTGGAGGAAAACAATCTTTTGGGAACACCGGTCCCACTCACCAACCTCCTCCCGCTGGACCATCTAACCCACCTGTTGGAGGGAAACCCATTGGTACCATTCAAATCGGGGCCACTCAACAACCACCTCCTTCTTTCCCATCGGCTCAACAGAGCCCTTTTATTGGAGGAGCACCACTTGTTAATGCCCCCATTGGCACCATCCAACAACCCTCTCAATTAGCATCTTCTGCTCAGTTGGGCATGTATAATCTCGGCAGTGGACAACTTCATGCCGGTATCCCAACCGAATCCTATTTCCAACATCCTGCATCAAGTACGCTTCCTTCTTGGGGATCCCAAAACCCACAAAGTGTTGGATACTCTTTGTTCGGAAACTCGAATCATGTTGGGGAGAATCCTACTCAACCCTATATTCCCCCCAACCTGAACTCTGGCATTCCTTATCCTTCAGTCGCGAATACGCCATGAAACCCACCATTCTAGCCCCCACCCCTTTATCAAGGTGGAACCAATATTCCATGGACACCATTTTTTTAGGAATCCCCTAACCCTAGTATGGGTAATCGTCCACCCAACCAAAGTGGTGGAAACATCCTTGGGACACAACAACCCTAGGGAACCATACCCCAACAAGGAACGAGAAATATCCCTGGGACACAAAATCCCCAGGGAATCATCCCCCAACAAGCAACGGGAAATATTCTGGGATGCAAGAATCCTAGGGCACTTTACCCATTCATCCCCACTCAGTAGAAGGTTCAACAACTGGTTACTACTGTGATTCTGAGTCAAACGATAAATCCCATGACTTCGAATACACAACCGGTTAATCAGATGATCTACTATCCTTAGAACTTGCAACAATATCCCACGGGAAACATGTATGGGTACAATATGCAACAGTATGTTGTGCAGGGTCCCACAGGAATCCCTACACCATACAATTACTACTCATACACGCAGCCCAATCGTCAACTCCATTTCCTGGCTATGCTAGACTTACCTGATTTGTCGTGACTTATCAACGATCCCATATGGAATGAGACACATTGGCCACCCATCCTAGCCAAACTACCATCGGACATTCCTAAGTTCGATGCCAAACCCGAGGAAGACCCCAAGAACCACGTGATGACCTTCCATCTTTGGTGTTCTTCGAACTCATTGATGGACGACTCCATTCGGTTACGGCTCTTCCAGCGTAGCCTCACCGGCATGGCAGGAAAATGGTGTATCGAGCTACCACAACACTATCATAATTTCAATACCTTGGCTATGCATTTTTGACACATTTCCATCTCCCCATCTAGTACGAGACTGGAACATACCTATTGACCTCACTACGTCAAACCACTTCTACGCATATCTCGGACCGTATCCATGAGTGGCGTCAAGGCCGTAGGTTGATCAAGGCACCTATTCCGGACTAGTTACTCACTGATTGGTTCACAAAGTGATTTTTACCCCCCATCGCCAGGGATATTGTCATGGGCGGACCTGTCATGGAGGAAAAAGTGATTTCTTGCACTTAGTATATGGATTTGGTATATACCCAATCCGACACTTTATATGAGTTTATTCCCCATGCCACCCGCACCACCACTGATCCAACCAAGCCTACTACTAAACCACCCATCGACGGTAGCGTCAGTTTAGTTAAGGCTCATCCTGCTACTAAATTGATAGGGCAGCAAGCCACTATTTCCCCTCCTCCACCCCAAGCTGCTTCCAAAGCTTCCACCTCTCTTTCTCTCTCCTCTAAGGTGAATGCAGTTCAATCCATGTCACAACCATTCGGGGGAAAGAAGAAGAATAACCATGAAAAATCCAAGAAACCTTCTAACCAACAGGAGAACCCCAAGCCGCAACCAACTAACAACGATCCCAAATCACGTTGAAAAGCAAAGCTCCCCTACCTGATTTGCCAGGAAGATCACTACACACGTGATTGTCCCTACAAAGACGAATTCAACAAATTTGTTAAAGGATCCTCCTGCCCAACAGTGTTAACAGATCCTTTCCATCAGCAGCAAAAGTAGATGGTTTCCCATGATTCCCCATAAGGGGGCAATCTGAACAACCCACCCCGAGGAGAAACATCCACAAACCGCAAAATTATGATGACAAGTAACAAAGAGATTTATCTATCTACTCGAGAAAGGACATACGATACTTCTTAAAGTTCAAAGAAACCAGAGATAGACAATGGCAAGTCTCCTTCTAAAGATCTTGTCATCCCTCCCCCCAATGGTCATCTCCACATTCAGAGACCTGTCTCAGACAAAGTGCTATGCGCAACCAAGGGAACCATTTGAAGCGCGACATTTAATCCTAATGCGTGAGCAGCCTAGAATTACAATATTGTGGAGGACCTAGCTCAAGCACCATGCATGATGTCAACTCTCAAGGTTCTCCAACAGTGCCCCACACAGCGTAGAACCCTACTTTCAGCACTGGGGGCAATTGACTCAGAGACTTCCAACACGATTATGTTTAACTTAAAGTATTTTAAACCTCAGCTTTCTCACCAGTTAGCCTTTCAGATCCATACAAAGATCCGTGGAAACAACATCCATCGTACTGTCTTAGACGAAGGTGCTTCCACGTCGATCATGTCCTTGACTTGTTGGAGAGCCCTAGGCTCACCTAAAGTTACAACTTCTCCCACTACTCTTAGAGCATTTGACGGACATGGTTTTCAACTGTACGGACTCATTCCTGTGATCGGCATTGAACTAGGGGGAAATATAGTATCTATACACATCGAAGTCGTAGATGCACCATTATATTATAATCTTCTACTCGGTCGGAATTGGTTCTACGCCATGACCGCCATCGCATCTACCATCTTTCGACTAGTACAATTCCCTCATGAGGGGAAGATTGTCACTATAAGTCAGTTAGAATTCTGTACTCCAGACACTCATTTGAACTCCACCAACTGTGTTCCATTATTGGATCAATCCCAATACCATTTCCCAGAAATTGGCGTTGGTATTATGAAGGATTCCTCCCTCATCGGAGCATTCCTGGAGCTCAGATCCCCTATACAACCTGTCAACATGATATCATCAAATATCACCCCATCCAATGATTCTTAGGTGATACTGAGTCCTACCGAGATTGAAAACTACAACGACTCCATACCGTTAAACAAGAACCTCGCAACGTATGAGGCGATCCAGTCAACCAAAAATTGGGTCGACCCTACTACCCATCACGTCGTGGCAAAGCTCTCATCTGAGGCTGGCCCATTGTCGTCACTTTTTTATCCTTTCACATCGATTTTTCCTTCTGATGAATCAATTATGGAAGTTATGTGCGTTGATGAACCACCCTGGGAAGATTACCATCATCGGTCTTCTTTTCCTACTATCCAGGCCATCGAGGAAAACACCAAACCCAACAGTTCATTCGAAAGTGTCAAACCCAAGTTTCCCACTTCACTTGATGATATCTTTTTTGAAGGAAACTTGGACAACCTCATGGAAACCACTCCTATTGACATTTCAGTGAAGCCTAGTGTCGTGGAAAACATCCATATAGGAGAAACATGCACTCCCACTGAGATGGAGTTCTATTCTACCTACTTTAAAACATTCCGTGATATTTTTTCTTGGAGTTATGAAGAAATGCCAGGAATAGACCCTTCCATCATGGTCCATGAAATCCAAACTTTTCCTGGCGCCCGACCAGTTCGACAGAAGCTCCGACTTGTTCATCCCCATAAGGTAGTAGCTACCAAAGCAGAAGTAGAAAAACTTATGCGTGCTGGTTTCATCTATCATGTCCCATTGACAGAATGGGTGTCTAACATCGTCCCCAGAGCCAAGAAACAGGGTACGATTAGGGTTTGTGTCAATTACCGTGATTTGAATAACGCTTGTCCAAAAGACAACTATCCAACTCCGTTTATTTACTAGATTATCGATAACTATGCCAGGAGTGTCATCTTTTCATTTATGGATGGTTTCTCCAGCTATAATCAAATAGAGATACTCCCCGCCGACCAACATAAGATAGCCTTCATTTTCCCATGGGGGACCTTTACGTACCGAAAGCTACCTTTTGGCCTCAAGAATGCTAGGGAAACATTCCAATGGGAAATGTCTTAAGCATTTCACAACATTAAACATATTTTGGAACCATATCTTGATGACCTCCCTGCTCATTCTCAGACTTGGGAAGATCACCCAGACCATTTGAGTGCCATCTTTGCAAGATGTCGCCGCTAGAATATTCGTTTAAATCCACACAAGTGCATTTTTTGCGTTGAATCCGGAGGGTTGTTGGGATTCACAATATCCAAGGATGGTATACGTCTAGCCCTGCCTTCACCCATGGACATACCAGAACTTCAAAGTTTGTAGGGGCATGCAAACTTTCTACGTCGTTTCGTGTGCAATTTTGCCGAGATCACCAAGGGTTACATGTGGCTTCTGAAAAAGAACATTCCCTTCTTTTGGGACGACGAAGCCCAATGATATTTTGATAATCTGAAAGCATCCCTTACTAAGGATCCCATGATTCAACCCCCCAATTACACACGAGATTACATCTTATATCTCGCAGCTTCCTCTTCCACCATTGGCATGGTGTTAGTCCAGGAAGATCCCAATGACATAGAACATGTGGTTTACTATATTAGTAAGAGTCTCCTCGATGCCACTACATTCTACTCCGCTGGACCACCGTCATTGCTGATTTCAATCCAATGTACTACATCCTCACACATCAAGTGCTTGGGGGAAAATACCCTCATTGGATTGTTGTCCTTCAAGAATTTGATTTGGAATTTTCCAAAGTCAAATCCAAGAAATCTTTGGTCTTTGTAGAGTTGATTTGTACCTTGCCCTGTGCCACTGAGCAACCATAGCCCATCAATTCTCTCCCTGATGAATCGTTTTTCCTCATTAGCACGTCTGATCTGTGGTATGGAGACATCATACTCTATCTCCAAACCCAATGTTGTCGGCCTAAGCTTAACAGTGATGAACGTTGACGTATCCGACATCATGCCAAGTATTACCTCATCATCAACGATACCCTTTACTATCGTGGTGTCGATACCGTTCTTCAACGTTGTTTAACTTTGGACAAAGCTGAGCACGTTCTTAATGACTGCCACTCCGGAGCATGTGGTGTTCATCTCTCTGGGATGGCTATGTCCCAAAATATTTTACGAGCAAGATATTTCTGGCCCTCGATTTTCAAAGGCTGTAGTTAAGCGGTCAAGAAATTTCCACCCTGTCAATTCTTCCATAGCAAGACATGCTCGCATCCTGCTCCACTCCACCCTGTTGTTGCCGTCGGCCCCTTCGCCAAATGGGGCATCGATTTCACACACTGTAAGCCCACTTCAGCCGGGGGGCATAGCTATGTTATAGTGGATGTCGATTATTTCACAAAATGGGTTGAAGCTATGCCTACTTTTGTAGAAGACGGTAAATTAGCAGCACAATTCATATTCAACCACATCATAGCTAGGTTCGGAGTTCCGCAGTCTATTGTGATCGATCACGGTTCTCACTTTAGAAACCATATGATTGAAGAATTGAGTTCCAAATTGGGTTTTCGTCATGAAAACTCAACCCCATACTACCCACAAGCCAACGGCCAAGTCGAAGCCATAAACAAGGTTTTGAAATGCATGATTCAGCGCATTGTGGGTGCTCATAAGTCCAATTGGCACTTATCCCTCTTCTCGGCATTATGATCCTACCGAACCTCAGTGAAAAGTGCTGCCGGGTTCACACCATTCCAATTGGTGTATGTCCTGGAAGCCATTTTTCCAATTGAATGTGAAATTCCATCACTCAAGATAGCCATAGAGCTAATTCCCAATACCACTTCTGAGGAAGAACGGTTTCTATATCTAGCCAAGCTAGATGAAACCCGCCGCGATGTTGCTTTAGCTAATGAAGCCCATAAAAAATGCGTCAAAGCACAGTATCACAAATCTATTCAACCTTGGATCTTTAACGAAGGTGACCTCGTACTCACATATGACCAGATGCACAAAAAACTGGGAAAAGGAAAGCTAGAGTCCATGTGGTACAGTCCATTCATTGTTAAGTGTGTATTGGAAAAAGGAGCCTACAAACTCGTCGATTGTGATGGTACACCATTGGCACGACCCCGCAATGGGCTGTACCTGAAACGTTTCTACGTGTAGGTTCTCCCTGCGCGAGACATGTTGTACATAATGTACTTAGCTTGTTTTCAGTTATTCCTTTTGTGTGTGTGTGCATGGATTTTATTTCATGGATCCTCGTTTACCTCAACTTGTGCTTTTTGCGCAGATGTCTGCCTACTATGGATTCACTGATGGTGCTAGCCGACACACTCGACACCTTGCTTCCACGGCATGGATTATCTATTCTCCTACTAGAGAGTTGGTATCTTCAGAAGGCACTTGCTTGGGCCCCGCAACCAACAACATTGCAGAGTACCAGGCAGTCATTGGACTCTTAACCGAGGTTGCTTCCCTTGGAATCGAATCCTTATCAGTCTTTCTAGACTCCCAACTCGTGGTGTCTCATTTGAACCATATCTACATTGTCAACGATCCTATATTACTTCGCTTATTTAGAAGGGTACACCTCTTGGAACGCTCTTTTGATTACATTTCATATCAACATATACCAAGAGAATTCAATTTTGTAGCTGACTCATTGGCTAACTACATTTTGGATTGGCATATAGCCCATACATAAAAATACATACACAAGCCATTGTAATTGAATAAATCATAGAAATAAGTCCACATGTATATAATCGCATATAAAAGTGTTTTCTAAGTACATATGATAAAGTTCGTGTCTAAAGACAAAATTTGGGATCCCGTCCCATACAAAAATTTGGCTCTTTGGCCTACATATGGTGTACATGCTGCAAAAAGGTAAAATACTATTGTCTAAGGAGATCTAGGAGATCTATCGTGATAATCCTCAGATTCCTCGCACTGCTCATGGTAGCAGACCACAGCCCTGGCCACCCTATGGAGGAGTAGGCTGATACGTCTAGGCACACCTATAGTATGCCACTGGAGATGAAGAGGAACATCATCTACCCTCAACGCGGGAACTCCAAAGGTCAAACCCTGAATATTCTACTCTACATCACAGATTCCCCCGACTTCATCTTCATCCTCCTCCTCAGCAGCTGCTTGGTGCTCGACCTCGCCTCGACGCAATGGCGAGTAGCCCGCTGGTCTCCTTGGTCCACAATCTGTGACATGCACATGTACATATGTTAGGTCTCTTCACATGTTAAAAAATCACTAAAAATTATATATTTCAAAGAAAAAAAATTGAAAAACACATTTGATGAAGGTCATACCTGAGTTATCCCAATCCTCAACATCGGGAAATTCCAAGTCAATGTCCTCGCGGAAGTCCACCCCTGCATAAAGGTAGTCCTTAATCATCACGATTTGATCCTTAAGCCATGAAAATAAGTCTTCTCCAAAGGCTAATATTTGTGGCCCCATGAGCCCCCCTACATACTCACTCCATCGACCCATCCTAGGCTCGGTGGCAGGGTGGATAGGTATGGCTAGCTGCGAACGCAACAATGGCACCCTCTTTAGAAAGAAGGTGACCAATATACTCCCATACCCGAATTGGTGATTATCCGCATTCTTGCACTTGGTAACTTGCTCCTTGAGGTTGGATAACACCCCCTCAAACTAGTTGAATAAAGTAGGTGCCATACACTCTATGGCAAGGTTCTTCTGCGATTGAGATGCATGATGTAGGCTCACACTACTCGCTGCTCGAGTTATGGTGAATAGTATAGTTCTTAATGGGATCTCTATCACATCTTTGATAGCTACTTTCCCACTCTTCTTCGACGAAACTTGTCGGCAATAACATGTAATTCAATCATTTGTACTCTCTTCTCAATGCCTGTGCCCCTTCAGAGTCACCCATGCCCCTCTCCTAGAGAGGCCAGTGAGGATGTAAAGATCCTCAAGTTCAAACTCGAGGGTTTGCTCTCCAACTCGAAAAGCTTGAATGTCGGGTTCCCACATTTGTATTATGTGAGTGAGAAGCTTGCCTTGCTTACGAATACCTTTGGTCTTGAATAACTTCAATAACCCACATGCCCGTAATGCATTCAAAGTCACTTGATCATTTGTAGCATCTATATCATCAGATTCATGCTCCCTTTCTTTCCAACTAACCATTTTGCTTCAATCGAGATGTGAACTCCTGGAAAAATCCAATTAAAATAGTTATGAGCAATCTAGAAGGTTGATCTCATCACAAACTTGAGGAAAAACCAATTTTTTTTTTCTTTTTTTCATGATTACCACGCCTGGGCTTCATCCGGCTACGTGGCAAAGTCACATTACCGCACCCTTGGGTCTCACTACAAAGCGGTACTACCGTGCTTCCTGATCGAGGGAGGCCGCGGTAAGTTTATGAGGGGAAAAAATCCCCCTAGGGTTTCCTAAAAAAATTACTAAATTGATGAGAAAATAAAAAATGTAGACATGAAAAGAAAGTGGAGATTAAGAGCTCTTACCCAGTGCAGACGGTTGTCCAAACGGTCCCTCGGATATCTAGATATGATCACTTGAAGTTTTTCCCTCTTATAGGTGAAATTCCCTCTATGAGCAAAAATGGCAAAGTGAAAATGGTAAGTTTCTATTTTTACCTCTTGCTTATATAAGTTACATAACCTATTTTTTGCTCATTATTTTATTAAATATCTTTTTAGGTCAAATTCTTCATATTACTAATGTCTATTTCCAAGGTTTCCTAAACCATTTTTGATAGGTTCTCTCTACTTTATTCACACTGGCGATTTATAACTGTTTTGACCTTCATTTGAGCTGACTTTATCTTTTTTCACGCTCTGGATTAAAACCTGAAAAAGATTCCAAGCGCCTTTTCACACTTGTCTCATGCTTGTAAAACATAGTAAACAGTGTCGAGCTTAGTCGACTTTACTCGTGCTCGTAAAATGATGAGGAAAGTATAGTTTCAGTATTATTTTATTCTTTTTTCAGACCGAAATGATTAAAAATGATGAAAAAGACCATCGGAGTTCTCTTTAATCTCTTTTTAGACTCCCTCGTTTCGAAAAGATTGTCATGTGCACTTGCCTCTTTTACACTTGTAAAAGTATTTTAAAGGTCGTCTATTCGGTGATAGGTTACCCCTTTTTCAGCTTGTCTAGACTGTTTACAAGAAAGGTATACCTCAATCAAATTTTGACTGGGAGAGTTCTCTCGGGAATTGTTTTACACTTTTTCGGGACTGAGGGACTAAGATTATGAAAAAGTACATTCTGGAGCCTTCTTTAAGTTTTTCAGGCTCTCTAAATGTGAAAACCTGCTAAGTTTTCCTTCCTTAGACTCGTTAAAATTCAACATCGAAGGACCCATTTTGGGATGAACCCATCCTTTCTTAGTTTCATAAAACATGTGAGATCAGACTCATATATGAGATAATATATACCGAGCATCAGTTATCCTCCTCAAGCTCATAAAACAACAAAGAGTTACTCGTCCATCATGTCGGGGGAAAATGGGAAATGCGTCAAGTTTATTTCATTGGCTCATCAGTCGTCACCTTTGAACATTGCATGCGTTTGTCCTCTGTCTCTCTTTGGGTATTCATCTGTTCTTGTTGAGTCATAGTCATCATCTCAAGTCATCTCCTTGGACATAAGCCTACTCGTCATGTGTTTATCCTCTGGTACCAATAATCCTTGCTGCCAGGTTCTGCTTCATGCCATTATATGTTCAAAGGCTTTGCATTTGTTTTGATTCATTCATTGTGTCAAGACTTCCGTTGTGTCAGTACATGATCTATTGTTTAATCATTTCATACTATCTATCGTTCCGATTTCGTGTCGATGATGTGGGAATCATTATGGCCCACCTTCTACGGGTCTATTCCTCTCGACACAAAATCACTATCCAGGACTCAGGATTAGAAGTCAACCACTAGTACCTTGGTACCTGCATGCCTCAATGGTAGGTTTCCTTGTATTCGACAATAGGTTTCCATCATTGACCTCTGATCGAATAATATCTCGAATGCTCGACATCAACTCATTTATTCGCTTTTCATTGAGATGTACTATAGATACCTTGGGGATCATTGTCATCATTGGTGATTTCCCTCGCATGTGTTAACGGTTCACATCATTGACCGGTAATCAAAAGGTTTCTACCATGTTCGACTTCAACAACTTGTGATCACATGGCTAGATTCGTATTACTCATGATTGGGTAGAAGACTGTGGACACCTTTTGTATACTGATTACGTCCAGGATGCGATGGAGATTTTTTGTATTGTCACACAGATCCACTTATGTATTGGTCATGGCTATGTCATTATTGTCTCATGGATCTATGATTGTTCACAGTAGCCATGATTTGTCTACAGTCTATATCATCTCAGTACTCATGGATCTGCAATGTATTGGTTGGCAACCATGCTTTGAGTCAATTGTTTTCGAGCATGGGAATGCTCGCCTCGGTGGTATATCTGACATTTTGTTTCTGTTTCAACTCCTTGTTGCTCCCCTCGATGCTATCTCCACAAAGTATTTGTAAAGTCTTTCGGCCATCAATATCTTCTGACCTCACACTTTAGGGGGCACCTGTTATACCTCAATATTACACATTACATCTTAGTGTCGCATCCTTGCACCAACAACCTAAACGACACTTCCCCTTAAATTTCATTTGAACATCTAGAGTGAAATCTATTGACTGGACACTGAAATCAAACATTTCACCTGCCACGTGTCACCTAGACAAACCTCATCTGAGGGAATTATCGCTCTTTGCTCAGTTTTAGGGGCACGATAATTAGGGTTTCCGCACCTTGCTCCTACCCTAGGGCGCGATAATACTGCGCTATGCTCAGTTCTAGGGGCATTGTAATCCATTTTTAGCCTTTTGACTTGGACTTTGGGATCTTAACTTTATAAAGATATCATTGGGATTTCCAGCTCTGATTCGATCTCAACTCCTATCTCTATTTAGTGGGTCTGATCCACTAAATACTCTCTAGATCCATATTAATATCTTGTTGGTTAACCCTCCCACATACTATAAGAGAGAATCCTTCCATGAGACAAGGGGAGGATTTTTGGGGCATCAAACCTATGATCATAAACCTTTTGCAGAGATAGCTAGAGGCGGAAGAACTTGGAGCTGGAGTTGGCTTGGACATCAAGCAACTACTTTGTAAGCACTCTTGAGTTCTCAATAAAATATAACTTGTCTTATTTCCCTATTTATGTGTATTGATCATGATTCATTTACATAAATTGTATTCAGTAGAATATAGATCTAACTTGTGATTCAATTATTTGGGAGATATTGTGCACTTGTTTGTTGTTTTGATCTTCACAGGTCCATTGTGAGGACTTCGGGATCAAAGACTCGATTGGAAAAACATCAGAACAGAAGGTTAGTCATCTTCTTTCTTATCTCAAATATTAAAATTGAAAATAGTAGTTTAAGATCTAGGGAATGAGGTAGCATTTGTTTCATTTTTGTCTTAGTTTAGAGTTGATCTTTGTCACTTTATCCTAAGAGGGCTTCTTCTTACCCATAGGAAGAAATCCCTACAACAGTCTCTGCAACTGGTGGGTTCTGCGGTGTGATAGGGTGGATGGTGGCTGATGACGGTGCAGTCTGATTGTTAAGGTCACATGGGAGTTCGGTATTCACGCGGAGTCTAGGTCCTTCGGGATTCTTTTCTTTATTAAACTTATATCTCTTTATCATATTACGTGTCTCTTTGTCAGAATCACTAAAATTGCTATTGACCATGATAGATTCAAACATATTACTGCATTCTTAAGATGCCTTTCTCAGTTGAAAGCATTTTAATGTATAGACTGAGATTTTTCAGAAACATACCTTTGAATCCTTCGAAAAAGTATGCTTCAGCTTGGCTGTAGGACTTCAGCGTGTCTACAGCAAATTCTGTTACAAATCCTTCAAGTATGCTATCAACCCATAAGTCGATTGCTTGCGTCAGTGGGCTGTCTATTTCCTTGAGCTGTGTTGTGAGATCTGGAGTCCACTCTGTAGGTACTCCCCCTTGAAAACAGGTTTTCTTCTCTGCGAGTCGCGATATCCACTTGTGCAGCTTGTTTCCAAACGAAGCACATAATATCTCGTGAATATATCTCAAAAAATATCTGTTCAACCACTGTAGGTCAGAGAGACATGAATGTTTGTTCTCTTTCGATCTTGTCACACCAATCCTAGATCTCTTTCTTTTCGGGATGCCAATTGTCTAAACCTAACGAGAACTAGTATTCTTCATCACACATTACTTTCCAAACACACTATCGCATCACTGGTCTTAGCCGAGCAATGGAACCATTTGTTGCAGTATATAACTGAGCTAGAGGTTTCTAGTGTAGACCTAGGTACTTCGTGGTTCAAGGAACCAACAAACCCCTATTTACCGGCCCTTTCGGCAACAAACTGCACATAGCCTAAGGTCTCACCCGAGGCGAAGCTGAGGGGGTGGTTGTGAAATCAAGTTTCCACAACCTAGGGATGCGAGTGTGGGAGGAACAGATGGGTAGCGCAATATAGGACCCTTGGCGCGGACAGACAACTGCACGATTTCTCTACTTCGGGTCGGGTACTTCGGTAAGCTGAGGTGCTTGTGCAACCAGCACATCCAAGGACTGGGCGGTATGGGATTCTTCTTTTGTCACGATGATAAGATATGAACAGCTTACCTCACAGAAAATCTAAATGGTTCAACGCGTCAGCTAGACCGCGCATCTATTCCAAGACTTGATTAACTCTAACCTATCTTAACGTTCTTTATCCATTCGAAACACTTAGATTATTAACGTTATGGTGCATGCAAATGAGTAAAACATACAAAACTACATTCTCCAACGCTGCGCTTTAATTCATTGTTCAACTATGCGACTATCCAACAGATTCATACATTCAAATGCTCAGAAGTGCTGAATATATAACGTTCATCCACACATGTATTACTTAACATATTATTCCCATCATCCTTGCGGAGAATACATATAAAAGGAATCACATAACAGATAACTGCGGTATTAAACATCCATTCTAAGCAAATGAACAATTGCAAGCAAAAATAATCACATAACACATAATTTAACGTGGTTCACCCCCAGGATGGAGGCTAGGTCCACAAGAAATGTTGTTAAATTGATCTATTGGGAAGGGTACAACAGTTCTTAGTCTGCACACTCAGCTACAGACTCTCTTCTCTCTCAGATAGGTCTCTGCGCACTTAGCTGTAGAGCCTTTACAATAGCTTCAAACTCAAAAGATTCCAACAATGTTCAACAACGAATAGCTCTATGAGAGATTAACCCTTTCCCATACACAATGCCCTTATTTATAGATCACACCCATGGGTCGTGTCTTTACAATCAGTAGGCCGGAACCCTAAGGTTTCCAAAATTGTCGTGGCTAAATGTCACCGTAGCTGTCGCCAACGAAAACTTGCTCCACCTGCTCCAGGCCGTCCTGCTGAGCCACTCGTGTCTCACACGCTCGTCTAACAGCCACAGTCACCAAATGGTTATAACTACATCATTGCCTATCCCTTTCTACTTGCTTGTCATTGTCAGCATAGTGGCCTAGCTTCTCAACTGCTTGCCACCACTCGCTCGAAGAGGTCACTTTCCTCTGCCTTCCACCTGTTCCTTACCATAAATAGGTTATGTCCTTGTCTGACCTTTACCTGTATCATGTACCAAAACTAGCTCATGCACGGTTTTTCTCACCAGCCTACCGTGCAACCCTACCTTAGCCATTGCTGTCGCACGACATGTGCAATTTCTCAAAAAACTGCCCTTGTAGCTTGTCACCGCTCGGAATGCACACTCTTCAGTACTTGTGCAAAACCCTGACTTGGACCCCGTCCAACACCTACTGTCGATGCTAGGATTTTCTGGGCATCAATAGAATGTTAGCTAGAAGCTTGCATATGCTTCTTCTAAATACAAGATATCTCTGAAGGGATGGTTTTGGATAAACATCAACCGAAAGGGCCTAGCAAAGGATGAAATATTATACTCTGTGTGTGGTTAAATGTGGACCACAAACTCTAAAATTTAGTAGCAACACTCACTTGGAGGTTCTCTGGAACTTGGCTCGAAGGCTTAGAGGTTCTGTTTGGAATGGATAGAATGGTGGTTTTAGGCTGACCAAAAACCAACTGGAGAGCTGAAAATAGGGATTGAACAGCTGCAACTTTCTTAACATTTCCATATTGACAACCTTTTTCCAAGTTAGCTAGAATCTTGCGCATGCTTCTGCTAATATAAAGTGGTCTAGATACCGGTGGTTTTAGGATGACCACCAACTTTGGAGCTCAGTCGAACATAGCTCTTCATAGGTCCACTTGTTTGGATTCTTTTGTACTCACTTGCTTGTTACTGATGGTCTTCATTTCTCCCTGTTAGGAATAGTGTGAGAGGAGAGGAGTCCCATGGTGTCACAACTAGACACAAAACACATGAGTAATCTATGTCATGGTTCTCCTATCTTCATAATACATGCATATCAGAATCATGAATCTATGAATCTGATGGCTATCCAAACTCACTTTGGCTCAGGATCGCTTGATGTGACTTACTTGAGGAAGTTTGTGAGTGTTTGTTGTCAGATAGACAAGGATTCGAAACTTGAATCCCAACATCATGTTCCCCGTTGTTAGGTACAAAGTAAGAAGTAGTACAATGATATGCTACAAGTTTCACTCTTGTAGGTTTCCTCATCTTTACACACCGATATGAAGAACGGTTGTGCTTCCCACAATATCGAGAAGGATGAAGATCAAAACAGTGATCTTTGATATGGAAAAAATGTCACACTGTTGGCATCTAGAACTCTGAATAGGTTGTACATGTGACATGATTTTATTGTTTTTTGGAAACTAATAGGAATCATCTTCAAACAAGGGGTTATTCTGAACAAGCACTAGTTCATAATGTTGATTCCTGTGTTGTGCATCTTCCTCAATGGCTTTCAAATTCTGCAATTGATTAATGATAGTTTGGAGTGTCACTTTGTTGATTGTGATTGAGTTATTTGGATTTGAATGTACTAGAGTGTTCAACAAATCTAATGTTTCTTTTGTATTAGTCATATTGAAGACAATTTGAGGCCTCCTTGAGTAGGTAGAACCAAGTACAAGGACTCAATCAGACTGAGAGATTCTCGCGAATCCTCCCTTTACAAGCAATGTTTTAGCATACTCAAACTTAAAAGAGAAGGAGTGTCGCTCTCATCCAAAAATTCAATGACATACAATCTATAGTTCAACTTGAATTTAGTTTGGTACTGTACACAAAAAACAAATGCAAGTACCAAAACAAACACTAGAACTTATAAACAAAACATGGCGTGCAAGTTACATTCTTGAATGTTAAATTAAGGAGTCTACTATAGCTAACTGATTTAGATCTTCTCTTCTTTTGGAGTAGTTGTAGCCACAACTACAAACTTGCTTGGATGCTTCAATTGGACACACCAAACTGATCTTGAATCTTCTTTGCAAGCTCACTTCTATCAATTAGATGTAATTTATCTTCAATGATGTAAAATAACTAATGGCTAGAAAAAGAACTATCACTCTAGCATATACACAGTGCATTTCAGGAAGTTATGTGCACTATTCAAATCTATTCTACAACAATATTAAAATCAACTTTGCAGCTCTTAAAACAGTTCTGCAACAACATGCACCATACACATTCAATTCAGCAGCAAACTAGCAGCTTCACACATTCTAGGAAAATTTCCTTGTGAGTGAGGACAACATTTCTGCAACTCGAATCTTTGAACCTACAACTCAGAAAAAAATTTCGAAGAAAATATATAAAAGGCTTCTTACAAGTTCTGCAGCACTACAATACAATCCAAATTCAATTCTATTCAATGAATTCTCCAGACAGTATTCAAGATAGTAATAACATTCTCTGCAGGTTGAGTTCTTTGGTGATGTAGTCTAATATGTTCTTAATTCTTCTCTATCAATTACTCATCATGTCATATTCCAATCGTACTTCTATAAATTCACACTACGCTCTTGTTTGAAAAACGTACATGCCCATGGCTTTCATATCAATTGCCAGAAGCTCAATGGAGTATTTCTTCATGAGATGGTGTTCGAGTTCAATTATATTAAATCTTCAAGTTCATATAAGTGGCTACACACTCCAGAAGAGAGTATTTTCACTCTAAACATACATGAGCACAACAAGCTTCTTCAATCACATCGATCTTGTCTACAAGACTTTGAGCATTATTTAATAACATGTAATGTGCCATCAACAAACTCATTCGACTTATACGCATATATTGATTATCCATGATGAATACTTAGCTAGAAAATGAATGGTTGTTCATCACATCATAGAATTAAAAAATTAATCGAAGATTAATCCCAAAATAATGAAGTTGTCGCTATCATTCATGCTTCCATTGTGCAACCACCACTATCACAAAACATGATCATAACTTTCATGGCCAGGACTCCACAATAATTTCCTACTGGCCCAGGCACTTCATAGATCCTCCACGCTTATTTAGGGTTTATGCTTCCACAAAGGCACAGTATCCATAGTGAAGTTTCCCATGCACAGTTTACTTGCTCCACAAATCCGATCACGCTCACAGTGGGTATGTGCCATTTCAAATGTTTTTGTTGATGCCAAAATTAACTAGTGCCTATTGATATTGCACACAAGAACAATCTTAATATTTCAAATGCTCAAGTAATGGGTCATGTACTCAACACATGAGGTATGTGTTAAGAGTTTTAATATCATGTGTCAAGGTTGTTAGTTAGTTGAGTCAATGGTCCTAAGTTAGTTGAGTTAGTTGTTGACTAAGACATTAGTTGACCCATGGTATTCATTGGCACATAGTATTAGCTAATTGTTTTGAGTCTTATGAGAAACTATATATATGTGTGTTTAATAATGAGAAGGAAATCAATATGCCCTTTGTTTATCCGCTCTATTCTGTGTCTCTGCAAAATTTATCATGGTATCAGAGGTGACGGCCTGATCCTTAGATCTTGTTTTTGGGTAAGCCTTTTCAGAAACTGGAGAACACACACACACACGACTGGAAGTTGCAGCACGGGATGGAGATGGAACACTCGAGATGTGAATTTTTTTTATTGCCCACGATGCAGCAAAGTCGCACCCCGATCCGATGAAGGGTACCTAAAAAACAACCCACTAAAAAGAGGTTGTCACACTCCCCCTAAAGGAAAATTTTGGCACCTACTGAGCTGTCTCACCCTACCTGAAGGAAAACTGCAACCTTGTCTCACCCTACCTGAAGACAAACTGCGACAATCGTCTCACGTTGCCTGAAGAGAAACTGCGACGATCACCCTGCCTGAAGACAAAATGTGACAACCGTCTCACCCTACCTGAAGAGAAACTGCAACATTGTCTCACCTTGCCTTAAGACAACCTGCGACGACCGTGTCACCTTGCTAGAAGGAAAATTGTGATGGTAAGCCTTTACTTATATAATTTTGTCCATCGCACCCCGACAATGCACTGTGATAGTTAACAGGCTACGATGGTCAATTTACCTATTGTCATAATCCATGGAAATATTGAACATGAAGCCGATCTCAGGTTCAATGCTGAATGGAAGGAATTATGAATTCTAGTCTATCAAGATGTAGCCCTTTTTACAGCTCAACAAGTGTTGGGACATGGTCAAAAAGGAGTTCACGGAACTGACGACAGCTACACTCGATGCAATCACGAATGCAAATAAGAAGGCCCTTGACGAAAGTAGAGATCGAGATCTCACTGCGAAGAGGTTGATCCAAAGTTGCATTGAGGAGTCCATTTTCCCATGGATCAATGGAGCTACAACCGCACATCAAACATTGAATCTCCTCTAATCTGCATACAAAGGTACAGATCAAGTCAAAACGGTTTAAGACTCCAAACCCTTTGACTCCAATTTGAAAGTCTTAAGATGAAAGACACATATATTCTCGAGCAGTTTATGATTAGGGTTTCTAGGATTGTCACACAATTACAAACCTATGGCAAAGACCTAGAGTAGAAGGGTATTGTTGAAAAGGTACTTAGATGCCTCACTAAGAAATTCTCTATGTTGGTTAATGCCATAGAAGAATCTAAGGATCTGTCGACGTTTACTCCAGAAGAGTTAACAGGGTTGCTTTTGTCTCATGAAGCTAGAGTTAGTCAGGAAGACGAGTCTCTGTCTCATGCATTTAGCACTCATACTTCTTTCAATAGAGGTTGAGGTCGAGGAGGCAGAGGACGAGGCAAAAGAAGAAGGATTTCTAATTCCACATAGGATAGAACTGTCGATGAACACATAGATTGCTGTGAGCACTATCATGACCCTCAGAACCAGAGAGGAAGAGGAGGCAAGAGATGGACTAATAGGTCCAATGTCCAGTGTAACTACTGCAAGAAATATGGCCACTATGAACGCGATTGCAGAAAGAAGAAAACAGATCAGAACAGTGGAAGAGCAAATGTTTCCAATGTTGAAGAAAATTCGTTAGAAGTCATGTTTATGTTATATCAGGCGACTGAACAAGAACATCAGTCAGATGTATGGTTGCTCGACAGTGGATGAAAAAATCATATGAAAGGTAACAAATCATTTCATTCTAACCTATATCCATCTATTAATTCAAATATCAAACCGAGTGATCACTATCTCGTTCCATCTCAAGGCAAAGGTACAGTTCCTATACTTACCAAACAAAATGAGAAGAAGTACATAAATGATGTATTTTATGTTCCAAATCTTAAGGTCAATATGGTCAGTGTGGGTCAACTGATTCAGAATAAGTATGATGTTATGTTCATTGATTCCTACTGTACTGTCTATGATAAAGCTCCTAGTAGAAGACTCCTAGTGAAAATAGAAATGACCAAAAATAGAATTTTTTTGCTCAACCTGAGGAGTGCTATCCTGTCACAGTCATATGCTCATATTGTCTCCAATCAAGATGAAACCAGGTTGTGGCATTGTAGGTATGGTCATATACCCTTTTAGAGTCTCCCTCATCTTGAAGAACAATCCATGGTCAAAGGATTACCAGTCATGATTGAACAATCAAGCTCTTGTGAAGACTGTATTTTAGGGAAACACCAAAGGGACCGCTTTCCCACTTATACAAATAGAGCCAAAGAACACCTTGAACTTGTTCACAAAGACTTATGTGGACCCATGCAAACCCAGTCTATAGGAGGTAGTCTATATTTACTAACATTTATTGATGACTATAGCAGGAAAGTATGGATTTACTTTCTCAGACATAAGTCAGAATCTTTCTCCAGATTCAAAGAGTTCAAAGCATTGTCTGGAAAGTAGTCAGGTAAACCACTAAGAATACTCAGATCAGACGGTGGAGGTGAGTATGTATCACATGATTTTTGAGAGTTTTGTAAGCAGTATGGAATCCAACATCAGTACACCACCAGATACACTCACAGTAGAATGGAGTTGCAAAACAGAAGAATCATACCATCATGAACATGGCCCGAAGTAGGTTGGCATACAAGAAGTTATCTAACGATTATTGGGCAGAAGATGTTGCATGTTCAGTATATCTACTGAACAGATCTCCCACAGTAACTATCAAAGATAAGATACCTGAAGAAGCATGGAGTGGCACTCAGATTAGTGTCTCACATCTCAGGATATTTGGATGTGTTAAGAAA
Organism: Larix kaempferi; assembly: GCA_027924585.1. Classification (NCBI taxonomy): domain Eukaryota; kingdom Viridiplantae; phylum Streptophyta; class Pinopsida; order Pinales; family Pinaceae; genus Larix; species Larix kaempferi. Next base: position 4,878,805 of record BSBM01000712.1, on the reverse strand, counting down.
GAAGTTGGACAAGAAGAGTGAAAGGTGTATTTTCACAGGCTATAGTGAACCGTAGGAAGCCTATAAGTTGTATAATCCTGTCACCAAGAAAGTAGTGATGAGAAGAGATGTCAAATTTATGGAAGATAAATGATGGAATGATACAACATACATGCAACAGGAAGACTGTCTAGTACCACCAGAAGCACTCAGAATGCCCAGACTTGAAGTACAATAGCAACAACAAGAAGGGACACCAACAGACAGTCCGCTACAGAACTAGAGAACCATAAGCTTAAGGGATTCATATGAACGGACTTTTGTCATTTATGAGAAGCTACAGTATGCTCTATTTTCATGTCAGCCAACATGTTTTGAAGAAGTAGCAAAAGATCCATAGTGGATCCAAGCAATGAATGAAGAGATTAATTCTATTGAGAGGAATCATACTTGGGATCTAGTTGATCTCCCATTAGATAAAGTTGCATTGGTGTAAAATGGGTCCATAAGACCAAGTTGAATGAAAAATCATAAATAGAAAAGTACAAGGCAAGGCTTGTTGCAAGAGGTTTTTCTCAACAATATGGTGTATACTATGATGAAACCTTTGATCCAGTAGCAAGGATGGACACTAGCAGAGTTGTACTTACAATAGCAGCACAAAACCAGTGGCCTGTTTACAAAATGGATGTAAAATCTTCCTTTCTAAATGGCATACTTGAAGAAGAAGTCTATCTAGATCAGCCACCTGGTTATGCTGTCAAAGGTCAAGAACACAAGGTATGTAAGCCGGAAAAGGCTCTGTATGGTGTCAAACAAGCTCCAAGAGCTTGGTACAGTAGAATTGACTCTTATTTCATCAACAATGGCTTCCATAGAAGTAGTAATGAACCTACTCTGTATGTTAAAATAAATCAACAAGGTAACCTTTTACTTGTTTGTCTTTATGTTGATGATATGATCTATACTGGAAATTTGATGCTACAAGAGTTTAAGACAGTCATGAAAAAGGAGTTTGAGATGATTGATCTTGGTCTTATGAAGTTTTTCCTTGGTCTAGAAGTTGACCAAAGTGAAAATGGGATCTTCATATGTTAGCATAAGTATGCTACTGACATTCTACAGAGATTCAAAATGGATAAATATAAACCAGTAGAAAATCCCATTGCTACACGAACCAAGTTAAGCAAGAATGATGAAGGACCAACAGTAAATTCTACATGTTACAAAAGATTAGTAGGAAGTTTAATGTATTTGACTACTAATAGACTTGATTTGATGTATGTTGTCAGTCTTATTTCTAGATTCATGGAATCTCACAAAGATTCTGACTGGAAAGTTGGATATATAATACTGAGATATGTTGCAGGTACAATTGATTATGGACTTTGGTACACTCATTCACAGGAATATACTCTCACAGGGTACACAGACAGTGATTTTGCAGGTAGTATTAATGGTAGGAAAAGCACATCTGGTTATGCTTTAATTCTTGGTACCAGTCTTATTTCTTGGGCTTCTAAAAAATAGCCTATTGTGAGCATGTCTTCAGTAGAAGCATAATGTATTGCAGTTGTTATAGGTCAAATCTACACTTCTCCATCCATGATGACATTTCCCTTTCAATCACAAAAAAGGACACCATGGATTGAAGAGCTAGGTTGACCTAGATGTGTTATGGTTGGAATTACACTCTGCAACTAAGAATCTTTATGTTTTTGCTAGTTTCACAACATGTGCGCTACTCTTTGCACAGTAAACCAGCGCATATATTGAGATGATTGCTCCTTTGCTCAAGGACAACCAACACAAACCTTCAAAAAAGTTGCAAGCGCTTGTTGCAAAGCACAAAAGTTCCTCTCTGTGCGCTGCTCTTGTTGTATGAAACCCGCACACATCTTAAGATGAAGTAAAAAATATATTAAGATTACGAATTGGGATTAGTTGAAGTTGGTTCTACAACTTCCCCAACCTCCCAATTCAACCACCTCTCGATTACAACTGCCTACCTTGTTCCATAAATTCAAGGAGGGCCCATGAGAGGGGTACCTAGAAATAATACTTTAAATGCTGTTACGCTGGAGGAATTCCCAAGTCATTGTGAAGAGCAGGAGCCCAGGACTCGGTTGCAGAAGCATCTTGACATGTCAGGTATTTTCGTACTGATTTATGCTTCTTTGACAATAAAAAGGTGGAAATACCCTTCCTGTCCCAAATTGAATGTCTATTGGATTGTATGTTCATTTGATTTAATATTTGATTGTAGTTGATGTTTAATTACTTTCAATTTCATCATAATTATTGCAGTCAAGATACGCTGAGGAAGGTTTCCTTTGTGTTGTAGGTTCATCAAGAGGAAGATCAAGCGAAAGCTAGGATCAGCCGTTGATAAAAAGGCGCATCTTTCTATATCTTGATCTCTTTCCATTTGTAGAAACTAATGCAAATAATGAATGTATTTACCTGTCACCCTGCCCAAGTTAGTAGTGTAATCTCCTCACTATAAGGTATTAATCCTGCACAATAGACTGGCGAACATACTGGGGACTAACTAGTAGTTTTTCTGCTCTAGGAGACCTTTGTTAGGTTTTTCTTCCAGTCTTTTTTAGTCTATTTGTTCTCTGAGAGGTCTTATAGGTCATTGTTACTTGTTCTTTCTTGCTTGATTCATCTCAGTTTACTGTTGCAAAGCCTGTTTGTGTCCTTCTCAGACATGTGCATTGGTTTACCCTACTTACTGTAACGCATTTTACCTGATGAATGCTGCTTTGTAGACTGCACAATAGCGCATCTTTTCTAGTGTGCGCTGGTTTCCCTATTGCACAGTAGTGCATTTTCCTGTAGATTCTAGTTTTCTGTTAGGGTGTGATTTCTTGTTGTTTGGTTTCACTTCCAGCCTTTTGCTTTGATTCTCTAACTGGTCCCTGAGACTTGTATGTATTTTTTTGAGTCTTGTTTTCCTCTCTAAAGTCCTTTAGTTTTTCTTTGCTTGCTTCAGTACTTGTTTAAAGTCTCTTCATTGCTTTCTAGCCCCTTTTTGAAGTTTGTGCACTACTCTCTTTTAGACATAGCTACACACGTTTTCCCTAGTTGCTTGTTGCAGTCATACAGACCTGCATTCTTAATTTTTGATGTTTGTGGCAACAATAGCACTACTTTCACCGTGTCTTATCCTTTCCATTAGGGTTTGACCCCAAGTTTGAGTCCTTAGGGTCCTTTTGAAAGGTTGCTTGGTTTAGATACTTTCTATTTATATTTTCAGTTCAGTCCAAGTGAGTCAAAGATTTCTAGTTAGCTTCTTTTGAATTCGTGTGTTAGTAGGGTGACTCTGTGGTTCACTTACCTACTCCTTTGCTTGGCATAGTGTTTTCTTAGGGTTTTGGTGCTTAGGAGCAGCCTTTTAGTTCTTCCTTCCCATTGCGAGCATCTCTTTTCCTTGCTTCTTTTACACTTTGTTTCCAAGCCTAAAGTTTTTTCTTTTGAAACAAATTGGTAGGTTGAGTCTTTCTCAAGTCTTTGATTTGTTTGTTTTGAGCCATTTAGGTGTTTGTCTTACTCACACTTTACATTAGGTCTTACTTGCTCCTTTCCAAGTTCTTTTTTCTTTTGTGCAATTATCAGAAAAGAAAAAAAGAGGATTCGGTAGCTTAGTAGTAGGATTTATCATTGTTTTGAAGTAGCATAATTTGCTTTGCTTTGAAATTTAGAAGAAAAATACAAAAGGAATTTTGATTTAGGATTGCCTAGTTTCAAGTTTTTGAAAGAATATGAACAAAAAGAAAAAGAGTCTCTTGTGAATTTGAAAGCATTACTTTACATGCACTTTACTTTCCTGTCGAAACCATTCCAAACACCACACTACAACCCTTGAGTAAGAAGTATCCCTTATAAAGAAACCTTAATAAAATTAACTAGCAACATTTTTCTTTTTAGGTATACACATCATCAAGTAGCTTAGGTTAGGGTTTCGAGTAATTTAAATCACCTTAAACCACTCAAAACTGGCTTGATTACTCAACAATCATAGTACGACTATCTATTAGGTAAATCCATCTCTATAAAATTGTGCTGGGATGCTCTACTCAAAACAGAGTTAACCATGAGGCCGTGGGAAATTGGAACTGTTGAGGATACCCCCTCACTTTTTTCTCAACCATAAACCAGAGTTGACTCATGTACGGGGGTCCTTATGGACTTTGAGCTTTTCCTCGCCCATGCATTTCGACTAGGATGACGACTGTCCCCCCAGGGTATTTCATATTGGTGGTATCCTTAGTATCGTTCCTTAGGGATCTACATAGGTAGAGTGGGCAGTTATTCCCACTTCACCTCGGACAGACGTGGAAGGTAACCCTTTGGCAGTAATCCCGAGAGGGCGGTTTGGTAATTCAAATGCTTGCACCCAGAGGACCTCCATTGGACGCCACGTAACTGACCGTTGATACTCTACTAGTATTTTCTGGGCCCTAATCATCCCATAATTTCTTCTGAGAGTATTTTCCATCTGTTTTCTTGGTTTGAATACTTAGGAATTTTTTAGTGTTATGTTGTTTGCTCCTTGGTCGTAGTGGCCAATAGTTTTTTTTATAGTTTTTTTTTTATAGTTGTGGGGAACCAATATCTTCATAGGTCTCAGAGGTTGAAAAACCTTCCCCCACTCACTGTGGAGCCTCCACTGCAACTACGACGCTGGAGGACGTATTCCCGTGGTTCTTTTGAACTTATGGGTGAAATAGAGGTTCTTGGAGAACTACAACCTAGAACCACGGATCGACAAGTCTTTGATACTGTTGAGGTTGAGGACCTAACTTCTAGAGAGTTCAGTACTCCTTTCAACCCTCCTCTTATTGGACCCAACAATCCACTTCCCGTACCTATAGGATTTCAACAGCCTGAGTATAGTGCATACTTGTTTACACCTAGTTACACCATGACTAACCTAGGAGATGAGCAGGGAGTTCCTCAAACTCCCACAACTTCTATGGATGCAAGGGTTATTAATCCTTCTTTCACAAACATTGCCACACTGAGTTCATTGCAGGATGCTTCTACTTTGAATATGTCCTTTAGTTTTAATGTTGGTACTCTAGGCATGCAAAGCTCATTAACTTCGACATCTGCCTCAGTTTCTACCCCTACTTTTGGACCAAACAATGTCCCTTTGTCAAGGATACCCGCAGTGAATTTCACTCAGTCTTCTACTACACAACAGTTCTAGGGTGTGACTCAAGCTATTGCTTCCATTTCAGTTGTAGGATCGATCCCTTCTACATCTATGCCTGTTATGGGTATGATGAAGACACCGTTTGTTACTACTACACCTGGATTTAACCCCTTTGCAGGTTACAACATTAATCCATCAAATATACCTACAGGGAGTATCCCTTTCTCTTGTTTATTGGAGGAGGGGGTAATATTATTAATCCATAATATGGTGGGGTTAACACCCAGCCGCAATGGACCACTTCCCCGAGAAGTAATCCTCTTTCTTTTGGGTGGAGCAATTTTAATCCTTTCATTTCACAACTGATGGCCGGGGGCAACCCCAACCAATAGTACATGAATTAGGTAGTGGGAAACACCCAGTACTAGGTTCTCGTCTATCAAATGTCATTGGCACGACCACATTTACCATTTCTAGCTACTTTGAACTTGCGAGATCTTTCAAAACTCACAAACGACCCTGTGTGTCATGATCCTGCATGACCTCTTGTTCTTACTAAGTTTCCCTCAGACATCCCGAAGTTTGAATATAAGACTGGTAAGGACCCCGGTGACCATGTCACAACTTTTCATCTTTGGTGTTCATCAAATTCACTGAATGATGACTCCATCAGGTTGAGACTCTTTCAAAGAACCTTGATAAGTGTCACAGCCAAGTGGTATATTGAACTACCTACTGCTGCTTATGGCACCTTTTGGGATCTAGCCACTTTTTTCTTTAACCACTTTCAACTTCCTATCCGGTACAATGCTGGCACAAACCTTCTGTCGACCTTTCGATAGAACAAAGCCACTCATCTATCTGATCACATTCAGGAGTGGTGAAGGAGAAAGAGGCTCATTAAGGCCGACATCCCTACAACAGTTTTATTAGAGTGGTATCTTAAATCACTCCTTCCTTATATCTCTAAGGAGGTTGCAACTTCAGGGGTGTCCTCCGAGGAGGAATCCATTTTGAAACCCAATAGCTTGACTTGTTATATGCACAGTCTGGGATTTTTTAGGAAATTATTCCTGATGCCCCGAGGTCTAACATTGACTTAGGTAAACCTAAACCTAGACCACATGTTGATGGCATTGTGGGTTCAGTCAACTTTGCAGCGTTTGATGCCTTAACAAGGCAGGTTCACGCCTTGTCAGTCAAACAATCTGCTGCAAAAGCAACTTCTGTTGCATCCTCCCCTTCAACAACATAATCTGTACAATAGGTGCAAACAAACCAAAAGGGCTCTCGACAACCCAACAACAAAAGAAAGGGCAAGAAAGGGGAGGGAAACCAACAAAATCCCAAGAACACACAAAATGCCAAGGAGGGTAAAAAGGGAAAAAAGAAAGGTTAAGTTCCCTTGTAAGCTATGTCAAGTGGACCACCTTACCCATCAATGGCCTCTAATGGAAGAAGCCCAGAAGCTGATCCATGAAAAGAAACCTGCTATCTTAAAAGACCCTTTCCCTCACGAACGGAGTTCAGCTTCTGGCAACTCCGGTGCTGGCAACACTACTCGTACCAACTTAGCTGATTAGTCATTCATTAATATGGTTAATTCAGATGCTCTTTTTCAAACTCAAGCTAGGAATTATACCCCGGACCCACAGCAGAAGGATGTTCCCGAGTCATCTACCCCTCTCCACATCAAGAGATCGGTGGATCCGCTGCTGAAGATTCTGAATGGTGTATTCAAATGGGCTGTGCACAACCCCAACGCGAGGGCTTCCTCCAACTACAATGTAGTGGAGGATTTAGCCCAAACCCCCTATGCCATGTCCACTCTAGAGGTACTGCAAAGTTGTCCATTACAACGCAGTGCACTCCTCGCAGCGATTGGAAGTGTAGATTCATCCAACATGCTTTCCCATTTTGATATGAAAGATATCATGTTCTGGTTGCCGTACCACGTCGCTCTCTAGATAGAGGTCGTCCATGGTTCCATGACCATTAGACAAGCTGTTGTAGATGAGGGTACATCTACGTGCGTAGTGTCCATTTCTTGCTGGAAGGCTTTAGGGGAACCTGAGTTAGTCCCCTCGAATACGGTACTTACCGCCTTTGATGGAAGATCTTTCTATCCACATGAAGTCTTACCATCATTTGATGTTGAACTTGCAGGCAAACTAGTATCGACAGAGGTTGAAGTTCTGGATGCTCCGCTCGATTATATCCTGTTGTTGGGTAGGAGCTAGACATATGCCATGCAGGCAGTGTTGTCAGCTATTTTTCGGATCATAATGTTCCCTCACAAAGGCAAGATCGTCACAATCAATCAACTTTCCTTTTCCTGGAAGACCAACCAGACTTCTTTGGATTCAACAATCTCGTTGGTTGATCAGTCTTGCCTAGTTATTGAGACTTTAGGATTAGGTCTCTATGGGTCGTTAATAGGAACTTTTGATCTTCCTTCTCCCATTCATTTTTTGGTTCTTAAGAATGTTCTTTGTCTGAGATATTCATGGTCAGTCCAACGACAGATCCATGGATTCTCCCAACTGAATCAGAACCAGTTGTGCCTTTATCTGTTGCAGAGATGTCTTACCTAGATTAACATCATGCTGCAATAGAACATATCGTGACTCCATTGGTATCTACTGAGTCAGATATGGACTATGCTTCTGCATGGTCAGTGGACTCTATCCACTCTTTTGACTGTCTAGACACTATTTTACCCTCTGATGAGGCAATCTTGGAAGCTGTGATAGGCCTGGACCAACCTTGGGAACACATGCAACATGGGTCCTATTTTATTCCTGGACTAGATAGGATAGAGAGAGGTGAGTTTTATATGAGACCTGATGGAGGTGTTGATTTCTCCTCTATCCCTTCTACTTCGAAAGCTATTTATGCTAAAGGGAATATGGAAAATATATAGAAGACCATTCCGATCAACATTTCCATCAAACCCGGGGTTATGGAAAATATTTTCATTGGAGCAAATTGTTCTCCCGAGGATATCATTTTTTATACCAATCTCTTTAAAGAATTCTACGACATCTTTGCCTGGTCTTACAAGGAGATGCTAGGAATTGACCCCACCATTGTTGAGCACGTCATCACAACGTACCCCAACGCTAAACCTGTGAGATAAAATCTCCGTCCAGTTAACCCTAGAAAAGATGTTGCCATCAAGGAAGAGCTAGAAAAGTTGCTCAAAGTTGGATTTATCTACCCAATAGCTATGGCGGAATGGGTTTCAAATCCTGTTCCAATAGAAAAAAATCAAGGTACCATTAGAGTCTGTACTGACTTCCAAAACCTAAATAAAGCTTGTCCGAAAGACAATTACCCCACATGATTCATAGACTAGATCATTGATGCATGCCACTGCCATGAAATGTTCTCATTCATGGATGTGTTATCAGGATATAATCAGATACAGATCAAACCTGAAGACCAACACAAGACAAATTTTATTTGTCCCTGGGGCACCTTTTCCTATCGGAAGATGCCGTTTGGTTTGAAGAATCCTGGAGCTACTTTCAACGAGCAATGAATTTTTCTTTTCATGACATCAAGCATGTAGTCGAACCTTACCTTGATGATCTCCCAGCGCGATCTCAGAAGAGACGGGAGCATCTAGATCATTTAAGACTCGTGTTTGAAAGGTGTAGATACTACAAGATTCGATTGAATCCCAAGAAATGTGTATTATGTGTTGAATCTGGACGACTACTACGTTTCATAGTATCCAGTCTTGGCATAATGGTGGATCAGTTTGAAAGTTGAGGCGATTGTAAATCTTCCTTCTCCTTGAACCTTGAGACAACCTCAAATTCTGCAGGCCATGTCCAAGTTCTTGAGATGCTTTATCATTAACTATGCCAAAAGTTCAAAAGGTTTCATGAGACTGCTTAAACAAGAAACCTACTTTTTGTGGGACGAGGCTACTCAAGCATCATTTGAGGCCTTGAAAAAGGCATTACTGTTAGCCCCCTTGTTAAGCCCACCAGACTACACGAATGATTTCCTCTTGTATCTGGCTGCATCAGTATACACAATAGCCATAGTGCTGGTTCGGGATGATGGCATGCTCCAAGAGCATGTCATTTATTATCTGTCACACGCCCTGATAGCTCCTGAGATCAAGTATTTTCATGTAGAGAAGTTGGCATTAGCTGCTCTCTATGCAGTTCAGAGGTTGCGTCACTACATATTATTGCATACCACCAATGTAGTTACAGAGTTCAATCCTTTCCAATATGTTCTCACTTGACGAATAATCGGTGGGAAATTTAACAAATGGATTGTCATCCTGCAAGAATTTGACTTAGTTTTTCAGTCTGCTAAGTCAAATAAATCACTCGTGTTTGCCGAATTGATTTCAGAGTTTCGTAGTGACACAGTACACATTGAGGAAGAATCATCATTCTCGAATGAACATATATTTCTCATAGCATCCTCTGACCCATGGTATGGGGATATCCTAGTATATATCCAGACTTTGAGGTGTCCCACCACTTTCTCCAAGGATGAACGATGCAGGTTTAAGCTCCATGCGAAGAATTACCTCATCATTTCTGACACTTTGTACAGACGTGGGGTAGATTCCATCCTACGCCATTGCTTGACCCTGGAGGAAAAAAATCAGTATTGAATGATTCCTATAGTGGAGCTTGTGGGGGTCATCTTTGTGGGTTGGAAACAACCCAGAAAATACTGCGTGACGGGTATTTTTTGTTAGAAAAACAGGATCGCAGAGTAATAACATTAAACAGAAATGCAAATATAATCACACACACATTACAATAGAGACACAAATATATCGTTGTTCACCCCAACTTGGGCTACATCCACATTGAATTTTCCAGTCCTTATTATTATTACCGTCCAACAAGGTGAAGGGATACAACCTGCAGCACAGCCGCTGCACTTCCTCTTCACTTTCTCAAAGTATCTCTCCTGATCTTAGATATCTTTACAATGGATAAAACCTAATACATCTTTTCCTAGTGGTATTACATTTTCTTTCTTTTATAGGGGAAATACAATGGGAAAATACCACGGGATACCCAAAACCATGGGCCCGCAAAACAGCTGGTGAAAACAACCCCAAAATATTTCCTCGGGGGCTATGCCCCTGAACCCCCTTTCTTGGGGGCACTGCCCCCAAACCCCCGCTGGCCCCCGGACCCCCCATCCAGGGGGCATGATCCCCCCTAGAACCTCATGGGGGGGCGATGCCCCCCCGCTGGGGTGAGTGTACAGTCCACCTACATATCATATAAAATTGGGGTACAAACACGGTTGAATAATAATATCTCTAGATTTAGAGATCAGGCTCCACAACCAACATTTTTGGCCCATGATCTTCAAAGATTGTGTGGAAGCTATGAAACACTGCCAGAGATGTCAGTTTTTCACCAGGAAGATGCGAGCATGCCCAGCTCCTCTCAATCCTATAATAATAGTAGGCCCCTTCACTAAGTGTGGGGTTGAGTTTATGAATTGTAATCCAGTTTCGGATGGAGGTCATCACCATATTATCATTGCCGTCGACTACTTCACCAAGTGGGCCAAGGCAATGCCTACCGTTAAAGCGAATGGAAAAACGACTGCTTATTTCATTTTCAACCAGATCATTGCAAGATTTGGTATACCCAAAGAGATCGTGACTGATCATGGTCGTCATTTTCAGAACAACATGATGACCGATCTATACACCATGCTAGGTTTTCGACAGAAGCATTTGTCGTCATTTTACCCGCAGGTGAATGGTCAAGTCGACGCAGTCAATAAAACTTTGAAGAATATCTTACAAAGGATTGTTAATGCCAGTAGAACTAACTGGAACATTATGCTGTATCCTACTCTTTAGGCCTACTTAGCCAATGTAAAGATTGCTACCAGGTTCTCTCCATTCCAATTGGTACATGGGATAGAGGCAGTCATTCCGGTTGAGTGTGATATTCCTTCATTGAAGTTAGCTATACAACCACTAATGGACACTTCAGTCTTAGAAGAACATTTGCTGCATTTAGAACACTTGGTTGAGCAGTGCCGAGAGGCGCTCACATCAAACGAAGTGCATAAGAACCGAGTCAAGGGACAGTACGATAAGTCTGTCATACCTAGGGTATTTCTCGAAGGAGACCTTGTTCTGCTATGGGATCAGAACAAGGAACCTTTAGTGGCTGGCAAGTTTAAGTCTATGTGGCTTGGTCCCTACATAGTTTCTAAGGTACTGAAGAAGGGTTCATACGAGCTAACTGACTATGAGGGTAATAAGTTGTCGAAGCCTAGAAATGAGCTCTACTTGAAGAAGTACTACGCTTAGGCATCTGTGCTTTTTCATGTATTTTTAGTTGTACATTTTGTAGAGTTATTTTTGTTTACAATTGTAGTTACGTCTTATGCATCTATTTCTTTGTGTTTCAGATGTCGACTGAACACTTTATAGGGTTTGTTGGTGGTGCTAGCCACCACACCCGTCAGTTGGCAGCAGATGCTTGGGTTATTTACTCACCAACTGGCCAATTGGTGTCTTTGGGAGGGGCTTGTTTAGGTCCCACAACGAACAATGTGGCTAAATACAGTGCAGTGATACATAGCTACTCCGAGATGCTCTGTTCAATGGCATTTCACATTTGGAGGTACGACTCAACTCGTAGTTAGTTGTTTTTCAGTTATTGGGTGTTTATCAGGTTAGAGATCCTACTTTGTTACGTCAGTTTATGCGCGTTAAGCTACTTGAGAGACAGTTTGAGTATATCACATATCAACATATTCCAAGGTACTTGAATGCATTAGCTGATTCATTTGCAAACTACATTTTAGATTGGCATTTGCATCATTCACACAAATAAGTAATTCATGCATAAAACACAATAACACATGTAAATATAACCGATACTGTATATATATAATCCATCTTAAAAAATAATATGAGTTTGGATCATAAGTCTGTCACTGAGTCATGTCATAAGATATGAAATTGAGCTTGATGGCTTAAAAAATATACATAGAATATCCTTCTCCTATGTAGAAGGTGGGGCCTCATCTACCTCTACTGCCTCTCGGTAGCATATGACCAGCCTAGCCACTTTCCGCAGTAGCCTAATCCAGGATGGGGGCACACCAACCATATTCTCCTACATGTCGAGCGGCATCCGCTCGAACCTGTAAGTCGGAATGTCATGAGTCAACTGACTCATCTTCTCCTCAATGGTTCCTAGCATGGCATCAGCTGCACCCACTACCACTGGCCTCACAAAAGTGCGAGGGTGTCCCTCGGGACGCACTAGTCCAACATCTGCACATGACACTTTCTTTTAGTACTTGAAACTCATCATAAAAATCATATATATACAAAATTTGTAAAAATTTAATATTTTTCAAAAGCATAAACATACCTATATCTCCCTAAGCTGCTCTTGGAGGAAGTATCAGCTCAGGATTGTGGCGAAAGTCTATTCCCGCATATGGAAACTACTCGAGGGATGGCACTTGCCTTTCCCACCAACCCCAGAAATCATCCTCATGGTAACAGAAGTTTCTCTCGCCACCACCCTGGCGAAGGAAGATCTCACCCCAACGAGACAACATTGGCTCATGAGGGTTGATTGGGGGAAAGGGCATGCCCAAACTCATAGCAGACATCCTTTCATAGAAAAAAATGCAAAGTATGATTCCGTACCCAAAATTATTCATCCTCTTGGTCTTACACCCCGAGAGTTGAAGATTTATGTTCGCCAAAAGACTTGAACACTAGTCATATACTCTGTCATGCAAGCATTCAGTACTTATGTGCATATAATGCCTCGAAGCAAGATGTTGCATAACACTCCCTCCCGTCCGGTTAAGAATACTCACAATGACTTTGAGGGGGAAGCTTGCAATAATTGAGATCAAAATATGACTACCGGATTTCTCAGTTCCCGGTAGGCAGTAAGCATTCACATACTCTTGCATGGGAAAGGCACCCACATTGTGGGAGGACCCTTTCAAGTTCACAAGGTCTCCCCTCCGAGAGAGACCCATGATAAACTAGATGTAGTCTATGGTGATTTCCAGTATTTCTCCTTGGATATCAAATACCAATGCCTCGGCATCCCAGTATTGGACAAGCCTCTCAAGCAAGCGGTTTAGTGCCCGCATGTTGACCGTTCTATAAAATTTCAATAATCCACATCTTCAAAGTGCATGGAGGGTCACTGAATCTTATAATGCTATTCGATCCATGTCCTCATGCTCCCTTTCATGCCAGACAAGAACCATCTTTCCAAGCAACAGTCAAATTTTTTAGTCTTTTCCACTTTTTTCCTCACTTTCAGGGGTGAGCACTACCATTTGTACTGGATAGTCACGTTTGAGCACTGCTCTTCCTCAACAAAACCAATGCACTTGGCTAGTATGCGCTGCTTTTGCTCACAAACAATAGCGCACATGCAGAAACACATGATGAACATTGCTAGAAAATGATTTTGACCATGAAAATTGACAAAAAATGCATCAAATTGCAAGTATGGGAGGAATAAACTTACTTGTTGGAAGCAGAAGGTTGATTGGTGGCCCAGTTTGATCGCAGTGAACGGAGGAAGATCAAGTTTTTGCTCCAATTTTGCTTTAAAACTCCAATTGTGATATTTGATTTTTCAATTTGAAATTATTTATATAAAATGAACTTTTATTTTTACCCACTTTTTGCAAAAGTGTATAGTTTCAAATTGTTCCTAAAAGGTTCTATTTAATCACTAATACCTACAAGTTTTGGTGAGGTAATTTTAACCTAGGTATTTCAAATTTTCACTAGAATTTCAAAGTATTAAACCGAATATGACTTATTTCCTTTATTGACGGACCAATATAAGTACCATATTGTTTAATTATTATGTCATTGAGAAAATTTGTCGATAGTTACTAACTCAATTATTTAGATCCTATTCATTGGCAGGTCATGAACATATGATCCTAGAAGCTGTCTTTTAAGTCATTTTAAGCTCTTGTTTTGACTATTTGGAAAACTAAACAAGATAGCCGAGAAGACTTGTTCTCTTCAAGCTTGTTAAAGGAATTAAAGGTCCATCCACTTAAGTATAAGTTTAACCCTTTTCCGGACTTTTGCGGATTACTTATGAAAAAGGAATACTCTAGTCATGCGTGGCTAGAAGAGTTATTCTCTCATCGTTTTAGAATTTTTCGAGGGAGGAGACTAACTGTATGAAAAAGGACTTTTGGACCCTTCTTTAGGGTTTTCAGGCTCTCGAAACATGAAAACACCAAGCAAGCACTCACCTACTCGGGCTCGATGTGAAATCCATGAGAGGGTATATAGAATATTTTTTAAGTTTTTTAGACTCTATAAACAGGAAAACACTAGCAAGCATATACCAATCCAAGCTCGATACTAAAATCCACGGGTAGGTGTATGGAGTTATTGTTTAAGTTTTTTAGACTCCTTAAAATTGAAAACACCGGCGAGCAAGAACAGATCTCGGCTCAATATTAAAATCTAGAGATCAGTATTATAGAGTATTCTTTTATCTCTTCTTCGAACTTTGTAAACAATGAAGAAGGTCCCGAGTCTTCCTCCCATGGGCTCGTTAAACTTTTTACATGGTTGGACTTATTGAGTTTTATTTCTTGGACTCATTAAAACAACAAGAAGGACATTATTTTACCAAAAAGAATAAGGGATAAGAAGGGTATACCACATCTTTTCAGTTTCAAAGACATTTAAGTTGGTCATGTCCTTGAACACAACACCTATTTGAGTCTATCATTTATGTTGGGTTTTAGTTTTTGACCTTAGGGTGAACCTGATCTCCGAGTTTTTACACCCCCGATTGGTTATTCTTCCAATCATATGGAGGGTCAGTCAATGTCTCCTACATTACAGGCTTATATTATTTCCCCCCCATGTTGAAAACTACCTAAGTCACTTTGTGTCGTGCTCACTGTTCAAGGATACAGCCTATGTCGGCCATTCTGCAGTTTACCTTGACTTTATGTGTCGGCCATCCTGGTTTCAGTTTGTTTCATATTGTTACTTGTCCTACTCCACATCAGCTCATACCTTTTGAGTGTTCCTCATGTTGGATGATGGAGGATCCCTTAAGGCATCCCTTCCAGCGGACTTCTTCCCATCGACTTAAACTCATTTTTCTCTGGGAATGAAGTTTAGAGTTTTGGTTAGTACCTTGGGGATTGTAGTCATCAGTGGCAGTTTCCCTCGTTGTTGAATAATGGGAATACATCAATGTCTCTTATTCGACAGGTTCCTCAAGTGTTCGAATTCAAGTCCATCTATTCACACTTGTTGGAACGTACTAGGTACCTTAGACCCCATTATCATTATCGATGGAAGTCCTCGCATTTGTTAACGGTATACATCAATGACCGGTAATCAAACGATACCCCCAATGTTCGACTTCAGCTCATTTATTCACATGGTTAGGGTTTGTACCTTGGGTTGTTTGGATGAAGAACTTGGGACTTTGATAGCATCACCATATTTATGTTATCACCGAAGCTGCCCAAGACTGAGCCTCACTCATTTTGGCTCTTCATGAGACATAGATCCAGTTTGTTGTTATGGCTATGATCTCTCATTTTGACATGGATCCACGCACCACTATTTTTCTATATCTATATCTATTGTATTTAGAGCTTATGTAAGAGCCATATATTGTTGTAATCAATATATTTATTGTCTCCATACATTCATAATAAATATTTACAGATCTTTTCATCATATGGTGTTTAATGTTCAAGCTTATAGGTGATTTATGTGCAAATCTTCTAGTATGGTTAAGCAATCTCAAGACAATGTGTATTAAATTTTCATATCATCCCTAAAGTATTTATTAATTTTTTTTTTATTTGGGAGTGTCATGGTCGAGTTGGATCTATTTGGGAAGACTTGGGATGATTGGGAATTGTTTGGGTCAAGTTGAAAAACTAGTATTCGAATGTGGGGGAGATCGAGCTAGTTTCTCACTAATATTGAGAGGGTGTCTTTCATACTTCTTTGGAAGTTATCTGGAGTCTATAAGTGGGTCATATAGTTTCATTTGATTCTATTTGAGTCCATTAAATTTATATTGAGATAATTCGAGTTGCTCTGGTAGTATTTGGGAAGAGTAGTTTCTTTACCAGCTTCCAATTTTATATCAGATCTGATTTGGGACACATATACGTGGAATCTAAACAATTTGATGAGATTCAAACCTTTAATGGACCTCATAAATATACATACACTCCACTATTGTTGAACGAGGGCATCTCATAAGCCTTCATAAGCCACTATTTGGGAAAAAGTTGAAAATCAACATAATTAAAGTTGGAACCTTGGAGATAATATTCCTAATTCTTGATTGGGCACATTACAGCTTCCTCGAAGATGTTGTTGTCATACATGAAATTAGCATAAGTGATCTTTTTGTATTTGATTATCATTACATTTTTCTTGATAGTGTTAACATACATACAGGTATTAGTGAAAAAATCCTTGAGAATTGTTAGTTTTTTATCATGATCATAGGGATTCATAGCCATACGAACAATATAAACTTAAAGAAGAAGGATGATGACTATACTACCTAGAGTTGTGCTGACACAACCTACCTCTTCCAAACAACCCCCTAACTTGTTGATGCATATACCAAAAAGGGTAGAGTAAGAACATGTGTTTCCTCTTAGTAGGCCATAGGTTCTAATCTAGAGGAGTTTGGTAGGGTATGTACATCATTGCACAAAATGGGGTCCCTTGTCCCTGCAAAATCAAGGGGGTCTCACACACCAAATTGGTATAACATTCTTGAGCAACCTTATCACAATAGATTTCAATTTGAAATGAAATTTTAGCTCTTCTAATATACTCTAAAGATTAATTTTAGGCACTATGTCAAATGCTTTTTCAAAATCAACTAAGAAACAAAAAACATTGGTTTTATTTTTGTAGCTTCACACTTGAATGATAGCTCCTCAATGAATCCTAGATTTTACCTATTTTTACTTGAATTTTTAAAGATATACTAATCTTCCTTCCAAAAAATAATTCGACATAACTTCACTAAAAAATAACTAATCATAATAATCTTATAATGAAATTGATTGTTTTTTTCACCACTTTTAAAAATAAGAATAATAAAACTTTAAATATAGAAAACCTCCATTTACATTAAAAATATATTTTTAAAACTTTCAAATATATTAAATCTATTTTTAAAACTAAAAAATATTTTAAACATTCAAATATATTAAACTCTGCATAAGAAGTATCATAAAATATTGTTATTATTTATATATTTATTAATTATATTAATCTTAACTTTTAATCCGTTTAAGTATCTCTTATCTATCGTACATTTATTTAAAATATTCAATAAGGCACTATTCACATTATTTGAATGTTTTTTTTAATCATTATGATATATATTAAATTAATTTTTATAATGATATTGTGAGATAAAGTATTGAGTAAATAATTTGTTTCTTACCTGAATACTGACAAATTTAAATTCAACAAGGAAGAAAACATTTTTTGTTCTCATTATTTATACTTGATTAACCATTTATAATAATTTGTTAATTTAAATAAATTAAAATTGATCTAAAAATATTACAATTTATGAAATTTGAAATGGATTTATGTAAAAATATTGAAATTTATGAAATTAAAATTTTTATTTTATTGAAAAATAAATTTAATTTTATTAATTAATAAAAAATGATTTTAAAGATAATATTTTTAATAGTTAATAAGTTTGAATTTAAAATAAATATATATAAATAAATTGTAATTAAATTTAAAATAAAAATGTTCTACAAAGTAATTAAACACATATTAAAAACTACATCCAATGACCCAAGGGAAAACGTAGTTTTTGGGCAAACTATCTACAACAAAACTGGATAAGAACATTTTGGTCCATATATATGTTCTGGTTGTGGGATAATTCACTTTCCACGTCTTTACATCACTAATATTTTGTGAAAAAGATATATATTGGTTTTTGAGAGCAAATTTAATATGTGCATTATTTTAGACAAAGGTTGCATAACTATTATAGCTTTTATTGGTGGGACGAAAATTGAATTTGTATTTGTGATATTATTTAAAAATTGATTTGAATTTTTAAGGGTTTTTTATTTTATGGTGTGATAACATTGAACTTTATTTTATGGTCGATAACATTGAATTATTTTCACATATGAAGATACATTTTAAGAGCAAGGGTTCTCACATTAGGAGAAGTTCAAGTAAGGGTTTTTATAAGTTTGACCAAGTGGGTATATAATGAAAATAGGGTTTTTATTTATTTATTTTTTATTTGGAATCGAAATGAAAGAGATATCAATGCTTGGAATGGATCTTTAATATTTATAGTTTATGTTTTTTAATGAAGGATTTATTGTCCACTCACATCATCACTTCATGAACACGGATACTCTATGTTCAAGTTATACGTCTAGGTGCAAACTTCCTTACAATATTCACATGCTCACTGCTTCTAATGGTTTTCCAATCACCTCGGTTGCAATCTCTTTGACAGTACATGATTCCAACAATTAGTATGTCAAACTATATGTATGCAAGTAATGCTAGAATGACTTATCAAACAATAGATTAAAATGCATTGTAGATCATAACTCTATGTTCAATGGAATTTCTATCATTTAATCTTCTCTAGCTTCTTGAGATTTTATTTATTAATTACATAGTCTCTAGATTTGCTATGCAATGCACATAAGTTAGATGATTGAATATTCACTTGTTAATATCATTACCACATCCTTGGAATTCAAATTAGCTTAAACTCTATATTATATATTGTTTTCACTATATTATATATTCCTTTCATAGAAAACAATTAGATTTCTCTCTGTTATATATTTCTTTCATGGAAAATAGAGTATCCTGAATAAAGCTTACAATAACAATTAGCATACAATCTGTACTGTCGTCCCAAGGTCCTTGTGGTTATAATCAAATTTCCATTCATTCAAACACCAATTCCTTAAGTTCAATGATATGACCACTCTCATACCATTCCAAAAAGCATAAGGATATGACCATTCTCATTAAAATGTGTATGATATGAAGTCAAATAAACCAATAAGAATTGGCATTGTAAGATGTCCCATTGGGGAAGATAGACAATAATTCATGAAGACATAAGAAATAGGTTTCAAAGCACACAAATCTCATTAATAATACATATATTTATACAAATTATATGTCCCATGGTTTCATATTCCAAGGTGACTCTTGGACTCCCGAGACACTAATAGTCTTCTCAATGACTTTTTCTGTTCTCCTATACTCTTGATTTCCCCCCCTTAATCTGAAGGGTGTATATGAGTCCAATAAAAAGAGGAGAGTTGAATAACTGGAAGTGGATAACTACGACCACCTCAACATTTCCATATCGAACATCCTTTAATAAGAAGGTGTTGCAGTTGGAACCTGATCCCCAAAATTTTTGTAAAATTGTAGGGCCCATCCTTTGATATTACTCAGAGTTTGTTTCATCTTACCCCTGACACTTATTTTTTCTTGAAAAATAACAAAAGAAAAGGCATTTCCACACTTTCGCATTCCTAAGTTCTGCATCATGCCTTTTTCGCATTTCTGCATGTCTAATGTCGGGTTGTGGATTGAATCTCAAATCGTGTGAAATTGTATCCACAATCCCGCAATTCCATAATCCCTACTTTTCGCCTTTCCGTGTTTCCATTTGTGGATTGTATTTCCTACTTTCTGAATTTATTTTTGCAATCTCGCACTTTCGTAATGCCGCAATGCCTCTTTTTCGTAGTTCCGATTGCGGATTGATTTTTTTGGTTTGTCAAAAGGTCTCCCGCATTTCCACAATTTGCATGCCCGCAATTCTGCGTGCCTACAAACCCACATCCCTCTTTTCTGCGTTCCGCAGCCCCACACCTCAGTGTTCTCGCATTTCTGATTGCAGATTGCGGACTACATTTCCGACTTTGGAATTGCATTATGCATATCCGCATTTCTGTGTTCCCGCATCTCGCTTTTTCGTGTCCCACAATTCCGCTTTTCCGTAGTTCCGATTGCGGATTGCATTTTTGAACATTGGAAAATGGCGCCCACAATCCCGCACCCCTGCAGGACCACATTACGGATTGCCGATTGCAGATTGCGGGAGGATTATTTTTTGGGCATTTTTTAAAGCCTTTTCCGAGTGCGGAAGGATGATTTTTTGGTTATTTTTTAAATCCTTTTCCGAGTGGGGAAGGATGATTTTTGGTCATTTTTTAAAGTTTTTTCTGACTTTCCGCCTCTGTTTTAATTATCATTTTCAGACCAAAAGAACAAGTCATGGAAGCTTCAATCTTCTGATTTGTAAACAATATTGACACTCATATATCTACAATTTATGTTATGCTTGTTATCGCTTCGTTTGGAATTATTATGTGGGGAATGAGTTAGTCTTATACATTTATTTTGGTTGTTTTCTTAAGACGTGTGGAAGCTGAAAATATGTGAGAAGAAGAAGCGCAGACACAAAGGACAAAGTGGGCAATCCAAAAGACGCAGAGGAAGCCAAAGTGATCAGTCATGACATAGTGGAAGCTGAAAAGATGTGAGCAGAAGAAGCATAGGAACAAAGGACAAAGTGGGAAATCCAAAAGAGATAGAGGAAGTCGAAGTGATAAGTCATGACGCGGGGGAAGCTGAAAGGCTATGCACAAAAGAAACGATATACACTAAAGACAAATTTGGCAAGCTAAAGGACGCATAGGAAGCCAGAATTATGAGTCATTCAAGACAAATTATCTTGTAATATAAATATGGGGGAAGGGTACTGGAGAATGGGACTTTTGATAGTTAATTAGAGATTGGATACATTGTGTAAGAGAACTATTTTTCTGCTAATGAGGAAAGACATGTTTGATGGGAAAATCTTGCACTGATTTTGCGTGGAAAGTGGTGGCTAGCAGAGAAGAACTATTTATTCTTCTGTTTATGTTCATGCTGTGAGATCTTTCAATTTTTTTGAACTATTTCAATGATGGTTAACAATTTCTTTATTTATGAAAATGTCTATGTGATAAAAGAGTAATAAAGTGGTTTAATTATATTCAAATCTATCTTTGTAAATATCTACTGTGAGTGTGCATACTTTATATTAACAACTATTTGTTAAAATTGTATGAGCATTTTCAGTTTATTACTCTTATTTAAACTCGCTCCTTGTAAGGATAGGTTAGTTAGTTTAAAATAGAGTTAGCTAATTGATAAGGTAGAAGCAGTATTGTCACGTCCCCTCCCATCATTCCAGCTAGATGGAGAGGAACGTGAGGTTAAACCGGGCATCCAGCCCCATACATTATTAAACAAACATTCAAATTTAATTGAAAATATACATATGAAAGTGCATAACAGACATGATGCTGGACTGGGCGTCTAGCCCCATGAAACTCTCAACCATAAGCATTCACAGAATATAACAGAGACATATGGAAATGTATGATTTTAAGAAATTCACAGCGGAAGTAAATTCATTTAACACATCCACCAACATTCATGATATTCATCAAATGATAATTGCAAATTTAACACAGGAGAATCCTTATCTTATGTGAAAGTATTCCCACGCAACTGGCTATGCAACTGCAACGTTCCACCCAACCGTATGCCAGTGTGCTCCTCAATCTCTCAGCACCACTGCCACCCCCCGAGCTGGGCATGATCTCTACAAGGAACCAGGGAACAACAGACTCACACATAGCCAAGCATACACCCAAAATGAGCCAAGCCAATCTACAATTGGGTTTATCAGGCTGCTATGAGATGGAAAGGAAGAGTTGCTAAGCTAGTGAGCTCCAGCACAGAGCCAGGGATAACCTTGCAAGATCTATATAGCTTGGCACCCACAATACCTACACACCCAGCTATACAGTCCCTTCAAGCCATACCTTCCCTATCTAGTGCTCTTAGGGTATGCATAGAAGAGTAACCAAATCTCTCTTGATCTTCTTGAGAGGTTGTCTCCCCCACTAGGTTTATCAAGCTACCTCTGTCCACTACCACTCCAAAACTTCAATTCACAGGTTCAAACCAAAATGAGGATGCACTCAACAGCAGAACACAATTATGGTGCAGGAATAAACGTTTTTCAGTGAGGTGCATGAGATGGGGTTTTCAGCTAACTTAGAAAAACGTGGGGACCCATAAAAACGGAATGGGAAGTTGGTGAACAACCCAGAAATCCCAATCCGTTTTTAGAAAAACATCCCTGGACATTCAGGGGAAAAAACGACCTCCATACTGTCCCCAAAACGTGGCCCTTCTCTCCCATGCTACTGCATATGCAAAAACGAACTCCCAGGCATGGAAAAATGCAGGATTTGGATGAAAAACGTGTAGGGGAAGACCCAGCTAGCTCCCACTGCGTGAATGAGTAAAGACTGACTATTCAGAATGGCTTTGGGCACCAATTCGTGGGTTTTTTCTTGCCCAACAAGCAAAAACACGAATTTCCAGGTTGATGGCTTGCCCATGCACGAAAATGGCTTGCCCATACTTCTTCATTTCCAAGGCATTAACTGCCTTAACCAATTTCTTGGAAGAATTAAATGATTGGGTGAATGAGACAAAATGGGTAGTTGGTAGTTTATGGGTTTCCCCATTGACACATGGATTAATACCATTGGCTCAAAGGTTTTAATAATTTCCCTCCCTTTTCCTTGTAGAATCATGCCCCATCTCTTTTGTTGCATTGCATAGCCGGTTGTGGGTTTTTCCATTAAAATTCGTATTTACATGATGTTTCATTTACATCGCGCCCATCTAGCACAAGAACCATAGGCATCTATTTCTTAATTGCCGAAACTCTAAATCAATGGTGGGGTCTTGGCCTTGAGCTCCTCACCATGATTGAATTACCATATTTACATAATTTACAATTTAATACAAAAAGGGGGTCAAAATGGGGATGTGACATACCCCTCCCCTTACATTAGCACTGTCCTTAGTGCTCATCAAAATTGAACAAAAATGGATATGCCACCCCCATGGCATCCTCCAGCTCCCATGTAGCCTCATCAGGACCGTAGTGCTTCCATTGCACCTTTACCTGTCCGATGGCTCGGTTCCGGAGCAATGTTACTCTCTTGTCTAGGATGCGCAATGGATCAATTTGGAATTCTCCCTCGGGTTCCACCTGGATCACATCCCAATTAATCACATGGTTAGGATCATGTACATATTTCTTTAGCAAAGAGACATGAAAAACATTATGAGCTTTAGTGCTAGCAGGCAATGCAAGTCTATATGCAACTGGTCCTATTCTTTCAATCACTTCGAATGGCCCACAATATCTAGGTGATAGCTTGGCACAACTCCCAAGCTTCAAGGAACTCTTCCTTGATCTCACTCTAAGGTACACATGATCCCCAACATTGAATTCCCTATGCATTCTATGTTTATCTGCATAGCTTTTGTGTCTATCCTAGGCTGCTTTTAAATTTTGCTGGATCCTTGCAACCTCTTGTTCCATTTCCTTAAGCAATTCTATCCCAAGTATAATTCGGTTCACTGGATTGTCCCAAGTCACTGGTGTCCTACACCTTCTGCCGTATAAAGCCTCATATGGGCTCATTCCCAATGATTCTTGCTGCCCATTGTTATATGCAAACTCTACCAGGTGTAGATAATCTTCCCACTTGGATGGCTTGTCCATTACATACATGCGAAGCATGTCTTCAAGCACCTGATTTACTCTTTCTGTTTGCCCATCTGTTTGAGGATGGTACGCGGTGCTAAAGTTCAACTGTGTACCCAAATCTGCAAAGAGAGCTTTCCAAAAATTGGAAGTGAACTTGGTATCCCTGTCAGAAATTATTGCCTTAGGCAACCCATGTAATCTGAAAATTTCCTTCATGAAAATATCTGCAATGGCATCGACTTTATGTGTGGACTTAGCCGGTATAAAATGTGCTGCCTTTGTTAACTTGTCCACCACAACCATGATGGAATCATGTTGTCTCTTAGTCATTGGCAATCCTGTAATAAAATCCATGGAAATTATTTCCCATTTCCATTCTGGGATCGGCACTGGGTGCAATAAACCTGCTGGGTGTTGGTGTTCAACCTTCACCTACTGAAATTCCATGCACTTAGAGATGTATTCAGCGACATCCTTCTTCATGCCTGGCCAGAAATAATATTTTCTTGCTGTAGCAATTGTTTTCTGATATCCTGGGTGACCAGAGTATGGAGCTCTATGGATTTCATCCATAACAATTCTCCTTAAATCTGTCGCATTTGGGATATAGACTCTATTCTTATAAGTAAGAAGTCCGCCTTCTTCCAAGTGATAGCCTTCATTCTTCTTGCCAAGGTCTTGCTGCTGCAATTTTTCCTTTATCTGCTCATACACTTCATCCTCAACCATATGGTTAACAATCTGCTGCCTCAAAACTGGTTGGCAAGTACTAAGCGCTGCCACATACATTTCA
Source organism: Larix kaempferi (assembly GCA_027924585.1). Classification (NCBI taxonomy): domain Eukaryota; kingdom Viridiplantae; phylum Streptophyta; class Pinopsida; order Pinales; family Pinaceae; genus Larix; species Larix kaempferi. Next base: position 4,854,177 of record BSBM01000712.1, on the reverse strand, counting down.
TGTACCTTCCTACTGAGTGCATCGGCCACCTTGTTCTCTTTCCCTTTTATGTGTTTGATCTCAAAATCGAATTCACACAAAAACTCCAACCATCTAGCTTGCCTAGCATTTAAAGTTGGCTGATCGAACAAGTATTTAAGACCACAATGGTATGTTCTTAACTCAAATTTTCTTCCCATTAAGTAATGCCTCCACATCTTTAAAGCATGTACTATGGCTACAAGCTCTATATCATGAGTAGCGTAGTTCTTCTCACGCTCCTTCAATTTTCTTGACTCATAGCATATCACGTGGTTGTCTTGCATAAGAACTCCTCCGAGTCCTTGATTGCATGCATCGGTACACACCACAAAGTCTTTCCCCGGGTCTGCAATCTTCAGAATAGGTGCACTTGTAAGAAGATTCTTCAACCGCTGAAAACTTTCTTCACATCTTGGTGACCATTCAAATTTTATCCCCTTCTTTTGCAAAGAAGTGATCGGGTTTGCAACCTTGGAGAATCCTTCGATAAACCTCCTGTAGTAACCAGCAAGGCCCATAAAAGATCTGACATCAGTCACATTCCTTGGAGTTGGCCAATTCATAATGGTTTCAATCTTCTCAGGGTCTACAGATATTCCTTCGTCGGAGATGATGTGACCCAAATAATGAATTCTATCTTTATAAAAATCACATTTGCTCAACTTTGCATATAGCTTATGCTCCCTTAGTAATTGCATTGTCATTCTCAAATGTTCTTCATGTTCCTCTTCATTCTTAGAATAGATGAGAATGTCGTCTAGGAATACAAGAACAAACTTGTCCAAATACTTGCTAAAAACATTATTCATGAGACACATGAATGTAGCTGGTGCATTTGTGAGACCAAATGGTACCACTACAAACTCATAGTGTCCATACCTTGTTCTAAAGGCTGTCTTATGAATATCTTCTTCTTTGATTCTTACCTGATGGTAACCAGACCTCAAGTCAATCTTTGAAAATACCTTTGCTCCTCTCATTTGGTCAAAAAGGTCATCAATTCGGGGCAATGGGTACTTGTTTTTCACAGTGACTTTGTTCAATTGCCTGTAGTCAATACATAACCTGAGTGTTCCATCTTTCTTTTTCACAAATAGAACCGGTGCTCCCCACGGGGACACACTTGGCCTAATATATTTCTTTTCCAGCAACTCTTGTAATTGCATTTTCAATTCTAGCAATTCCGGTGTACTCATCCTGTACGGTGTCTTAGACACTGGTGCCTCTCCTGGCACAAGTTCAATTGTAAAGTCAATGTCTCTCTTTGGAGGGAGTCCTGGAATCTCATCAGGAAAAACATCCCTGAATTCTTGCAATACTTGATAGTCCTCCAATTTAAGAGTTTCATTCTCTGTTGCCTCTAAAGTGTGAGCTGCATACAGTTGACATCCCTTCCTATAGAACTTCTTCAGCTGCATGGCTGAAACCTGTCTAACAAAAGTCACCTTTGGAATGCCTTTCACAACCCCCGGGTTTCCTTCTTCGTCCACGCATTCAAATGTCTTATTGTAGCAGTCAAGTTTAACCCTGTGTGCTTCTAACCAATCCATTCCAATGAGAATATCATAGGATCCAAGTGGCAAAATATTCAGATCCGCATAAGTGAATAGCCCATCCATCTCTAATGGAAATTTCTCTACTATTTCACTAACTTTTCTCTTGGTTCCAGTGGCTAGTTGAACTAACCATGATTTACTATGCTTTAAATTCTTGAAAGCACAAATCTCAACAATTCTAGGAGTGACATAACTGTGAGTAGATCCAGGATCAATCAAAATAGAAATAGATTGCTTAGCAATCTTACCTTCAACTTCAACCACAGTTGACTGATGATCTGCTTGGCGGTCTTCTACTGTTGCATAGATTCTAGGGATTGTCCTCGCCACTTGACCCACAGTTCCAGCTCCTTGGATGTTGTGAACTTGATTTGCATTCCCATTCCTATGTGGACAGTTCCTAAGTATGTGGTCTCCTCCACAACCCCAACATTGAAGTGGTTCTCTTGGCTCCTTTGGATCTCTTGGCTTGTCTCCCATCATCCTAGTTGGCTTAGTCACAACCGGTGATGGCTGCCTTTGCTGATTCCGGAATTGAGGAGGATTGAACCCCTTCTTCTTTTGATCAAACTTCTCATTTTTCTTATCATTCCATGCCTTATGGAATTCTGGTTTGCTTCTGTTTTGATCAAAGCAATACTTGGCCTTTCTTATGGCCTCCTCTAGAGTTCGAGGTTCATCAAACTCAATTCTATCTTTATACGACTGGGGCAGTCCACTTAGGAAACGCTGAATTTTCACCTTATCATCTCGAATATACCTGACATACCTCAGCAGCTCCAAGAACTTGTTTGCATATTCTTCCATGGTCAATTGTCCCAATCTCAGCTCATGGAACTCTTTGATCTTATCATCATAGTACCTATCCGAGAGGTACTTCTGCTTGAAGTATTTCTTGAACTGCTTCCACACGATCTTCCTTTCATTGATCTTCTTCACTTTCCTGGTGTGTTCCCACCATATAGATGCTCTTCCGTTCAAGTTGAAGATGGCTACCCTTGCCTTCATATTCCCCGAGTAGTCTTGGACTTGGAAATATTTTCTCATCCCAAGAAGCCAAGCTTCAACTTCTTGACCAGACTTTACCTCTCCATCAAATGTAGGAGGTTTTTCCTTCTTAAATTCCCCATGCGAACTATTCTTGTAGTGCTTCTTCCTCTTGCTCCTGTGGGATGAAGAACTTGAACCCTCAATGGATTCTTCAGAGTCAGATGATTCATTAGAATATATTTCTGGAGTATATGTGCTGTCTGTAGGAACTCTTCTTGGGCTACTGGCCCTCTTACGGGAATTTCTTCTAGAGCTACTTCCACCCCTTTCTAGATTTGATGTCTGATGCCCAGAGTTTATTTGCCTTTGGATGTCTGTCAAACTCTGTAGCATGGCTGCATTCAGCTAATTTTGTTCTTCTTGAGCTTTAATCATCCTTTCATTATCTTCCCTACAGCTTTGCAATTCCACCCTTAGGCTTCTCATGGTGGCTGCAACATCTGGAGGGGTCTCTTGATTTCTTCTCCCATTAGATTATGTTTCAGCATTCTCAACCTGTATGTTCTCCCACATGGAATCTGTCTCAGGCTCATAGGGATCCTGTGCATCATTCATGATGTTCATTTTCTTGGCCCAACCAAGATCCAAAACTTTCCAACTGTACTATCTAGAGTGCTACCCTGCTGTAATTGTGACTCTCTGAAATGTGTTCATCGGCACAATTGTTAGCTGCATTATATTCTCAAAATTCACAATTACTTCATGCATGTGGAAAAATGCCATACTGACAATTCGTCAAATCTCAACAACGAAATATGAGGGAAAAAGAAAAAGGGGGTCAAGGGGGCTTGCCCCCTTGGTTTTTTTTTTTTTTTTTTTTTTTTTAGGAATCACGCCGCATCGGGCGGTTCGCGAAATCTTGCCGCAACGGGCAGTTCGTTGAATCCTGCCGCGATGGACGGTTGGCTGATTGCTCCCGCAATTGCGGGGTGGTTCACTATATGCTCCCGCAACTGCGGGGCGGTTCACTATATGCTCCCGCAACTGCGGGGCGGTTCGCCGGACGCTTCCAAAATTTCGGGGAGATTTGTGGAAGCCTTCCGCAATTGCGGAACGATTCGGTGAAGTCTTCCGTAGTTGCGAAACGATTCGGCGAAGTCTTCCGCAGTTTCGGAAGAGAATTCCTTCCGAAATTTCGGAAGAGAAATCCTTCCGAAAATTTCTTTCGACGCCGACACTTAGAAAATTTTTCACTTAAAAAATTTTTCTCCGCTGTTTCGGAGCCGTTGGCTGAATTCTTCCGCAATTGCGGGAAGGTTCGCCGAACGCTTCTGCAATTGCGGGAAGGTTCGCGGAACTCTTCCGCAATTGCGGGAAGGTTCGCGGAACCTTTCCGCAGTTTCGGGAGGACTTCCCGAAACAGTTTTAAAACAAAAATTTCCAGAAACAGAGTTAAAACAAAATTTTTCAAAACTCTTAAGGAAAAATTTTAAATCTTCCCTTCTAACTGCTATCAGGTTTGGCCCATAGAGGCCCAATGCTGCAACGCAGCTCTGATACCATTCTGTCACGTCCCCTCCCATCATTCCAGCCAGATGGAGAGGAACGTGAGGTTAAACTGGGCATCCAGCCCCATACATTATTAAACAAACATTCAAATTTAATTGAAAATATACATATGAAAGTGCATAATAGACATGATGCTGGACTGGGCGTCTAGCCCCATGAATCTCTCAACCATAAGCATTCACAGAATATAACAGAGACATATGGAAATGTATGATTTTAAGAAAATCACAGCGGAAGTAAATTCATTTAACACATCCACCTACATTCATGATATTCATCAAATGATAATTGCAAATTTAACACAGGAGAATACTTATCTTATGTGAAAGTAGTCCCACGCAACTGGCTATGCAACTGCAACGTTCCACCCAACCGTAGGCCAGTGTGCTCCTCAATCTCTCAGCACCACTGCCACCCCCCGAGCTGGGCATGATCTCTACAAGGAACCAGGGAACAACAGACTCACACATAGCCAATCATACACCCAAAATGAGCCAAGCCAATCTACAATTGGGTTTATCAGGCTGCTAGGAGATGGAAAGGAAGAGTTGCTAAGCTAGTGAGCTCCAGCACATAGCCAGGGATAACCTTGCAATATCTATCTAGCTTGGCACCCACAATACCTACACACCCAGCACAAGGAAGCATTCTTTTCTCTGCTATACAGTCCCTCAAGCCATACCTTCCCTATCTAGTGCTCTTAGGGTATGCATAGAAGAGTAACCAAAGCCCTCTTGATCTTCTTGAGAGGTTGTCTCCCCCACTAGGTTTATCAAGCTACCTCTGTCCACTACCACTCCAAAACTTCAATTCATAGGTTCAAACCAAATGAGGATGCACTCAACAGCAGAACACAATTATGGTGCAGGAATAAATGTTTTTCAGTGAGGTGCATGAGATGGGGTTTTCAGCTAACTTAGAAAAACGTGGGGACCCATAAAAACGAAATGGGAAGTTGGTGAACAACCCAGGAATCCCAATCCATTTTTAGAAAAACGTCCCTGGACATTTAGGGGCAAAAATGACCTCCATACTATCCCCAAAACGTGGCCCTTCTCTACCAGGCTACTGCATATGCAAAAACGAACTCCCAGGCATGGAAAAATGCAGGATTTGGATGAAAAACGTGTAGGGAAAGACCCAGCTAGCTCCCACTGCATGAATGAGTGAATACTGACTATTCAGAATGGCTTTGGGCACCAATTCGTGGGTGTTTTCTTGCCCAACAAGCAAAAACACGAATTTCCAGGTTGATGGCTTGCCCATGCACGAAAATGGCTTGCCCATACTTCTTCATTTCCAAGGCATTAACTGCCTTAACCAATTTCTTGGAAGAATTAAATGATTGGGTGAATGAGACAAAATGGGTAGTTGGTATTTTATGGGTTTCCCCATTGACACATGGATTAATACCATTGGCTCAAAGGTTTGAATAATTTCCCTCCCTTTTCCTTGTAGAATCATGCCCCATCTCTTTTGTTGCATTGCATAGTCGGTTGTGGGTTTTTCCATTAAAATTCGTATTTACATGATGTTTCATTTACATCGTGCCCATCTAGCACAAGAACCATAGGCATCTATTTGTTAATTGCCGAAACGCTAAATCAATGGTGGGGCCTTGGCCTTGAGCTCCTCACCATGATTGAATTACCATATTTACATCATTTACAATTTAATACAAAAAGGGGGTCAAAATGGGGATGTGACAAGTATGATGGGAGGTAAGAACCTACGCATGACTTGTGTGGCTTATGCTTTTCAATTATAGGTTAAATGCATTAGTTAGATTAGAAGCACTTGAATATTCATGCCCTTAACCATAAAATATAAACAGTGCATCAGGCTGCAACCGGTATATAAATTAAACATACACACCTACGGTAGCCAGACCGTGAACCATATGGATTCCCCATACCAAACAGTGAGTGATCTAATTGGGATTATTCATTGGAGATAATCCCTACTATCGATGCTAGGATTTTCCGGGCATCAATAGAATGTTATCTAGAAGCTTGCATATGCTTATGCTAAATACAAGATATCTCTGAAGGGATGGTTTTGGATGAACATCAACTGAAAGAAACTAGCAAAGGATGAAATATTCTACTATGTGTGTGGTTAAATGTGGACTGCAAACTCTAAAACTTAGCAGCAACACTTGCTTGGAGGTTCTCTGGAACTTGGCTCGAAGGCTTAGAGGTTCTGTCTGGAATGGATAGAATGGTGGTTTTAGGCTGACCACAAACCAACTAGAGAGCTGAAAATAGGGATTGAACAGCTGCAACTTGCTTAACATTTCCATCTTGACAACCTTTTGCCAAGTTAGCTAGAATCTTGCACATGCTTATGCTAATATAAGGTGCTCTCGATACCGGTGGTTTTAGGATGACCACCAAATTTGGAGCTCAGTCGAACATAGCTCTTCATAGGCCCACTTATTCATATTCTCTTGTACTCACTTGCTTGTTACTGACGGTCTTCATTTCCCCCTGTCAGGAATAGTGTGAGAAGAGAGGAGTCCCATGGTGTCATAACTAGACATAAAACACATGAGTAATCTATGTCATGGTTCCCTATCTTCATAATACATGCATATCATAATCATGAATCTATGAATCTAATGGCCATCCAAACTCACTTTGGCTCAGGATCACTTGATGTGACTTACTTGAGTAAGTTTGTGAATGTTTGTTGTCAGAGAGACAAGGATTCGAAACTTGAATCTTGACATCATGTTCCCCCTTGTCAGGTACAAAGTAAGAAGTAGTACAATGATATGCTGCAAGTTTCACTCTTGTAGGTTTCTTCATCTTTACACATCAATATGAAGAATGGTTGTGCTTCCCACAATATCGAGAATGATGAAGATCAAAACAATGATCTTTGATATGGAAAAATCTGTCACACTGTTGGCATCTAGAACTCTGAATAGGTTGTACATATGGCATGATTTTATTGTTTTTGGAAACTGATAGGAATCATATTCAAACAAGGGGTTATTCTAAACAAGCACTAGTTTAGAATGTCGATTCCTGTGTTGTGCATCTTCCTCAATGGCTCTCAAATTCCGCAATTGATTAATGATAGTTTGGAGTGTCTCTTTGTTGATCGTGATTGAGTTATTTGGATTTGAATGTACTAGAGTGTTCAAAAAATATAATGTTTCTTTTGTATTAGTCATATTGAAGACAATTCAAAGGCCTCCTTGAGCAGGTAGGACAAACTACAAGGACTCAATCAGACTGAGGGATTCTTGCAAACCCTCCCTTTACAAGCAATTTTTTAGCATATTCAAACTTAAAAGAGAAGGAGTGTCGGTCTCATCCAAAAATTGAATGACATACAATCTATAGTTCAACTTGAATTTAGTTTGGTACTGTACACAAAAAACAAATGCAAGTGCCAAAACAAACACTAGAACTTATAACCAAAACATGGTGTGCAAGTTACATTCTTAAATGTTAAACTAAGGAGTCTACTATAGCTAACTGATTTAGATCTTCTCTTCTTTTGGAGTAGTTGTAGCCACAACTACAAACTTGCTTGGATGCTTCAAGTGGACTCACCAAACTGATATGGAATCTTCTTTGCAAGCTCACTTCTATCAATTAGATGTAATTTATCTTCAATGATGTAGTATAACTGATGGCTAGAAAAAGAACTATCACTCTAGCATATACACAGTGCATTTCAGGAAGTTATGTGCACTATTCAAATCTATTCTACAACCATATTAAAATCAATTTTGCAGCTCTTAAAATAGTTCTGCAACAACATGCACCATACACATTCAATTAGGTAGCAAACTAGCAGCTTCACACATTCCGGGAAAATTTCCTTGTGAGTGAGGACAACATTTCTACAACTCGAATCTTTGAACCTACAACTTAGAAACAAATTTGGAAGAAAATATATAAAAGGCTTCTTACAAGTTCTGCAACACCACAATAAAATACAAATTCAATTCTATTCAATGAATTCTCCAAGCAGTCTTCAAGATAGTAATAACAATCTCTGCAGATTGAGTTCTTTGGTGATGTAGTCTAATATGTTCTTAATTCTTCTCTATCAATTACTCATCATGTCATATTCCAATCGTACTTCTATAAATTCACACTATGCTCTTGTTTGACAAATGTACATCCCCATGGATTTGATATCCATTTCCACAAGCTCAATGGAGGATTTCTTCATGAGATGGTGTTCAAGTTCAATTATATTAAATCTTCAAGTTCACATAAGTGGCTACACACTCCAGAAGAGAGTATTTTCAATCTAAACATACATGAACACAACAAGCTTCTTCAATCACATTGATCTTGTCTACAAGACTTTGAGCATTATTTAATAACATGTAATGTGCCATCAACAAACTCATTCAACTTATACGCATATATTGATTATCCATGACGAATAATTAGCTAGAAAATGAATGGTTGTTCATCACATCATAGAATTAAAATATTAATCGAAGATTAATCCAAAAATAATGAAGTCATCACCATCATTCATGCTTCCATTGTGAAACCACCACTATCACAAAACATGATCATAACTTTCATAGCCAGGACTCCACAATAATTTCCTGCTGGCCTGGGTACTTGATAGATCCTCCATGCTTATTTAGGGTTTATGCTTCCACAAAGGCACGGTCTCCATGGTGAAATTTCCAATGCACAGTTTACCTGCTCCACAAATCCGATCACGCTCACGGTGGGCATGTGCCATTTCAAATGTTGTTGTTGATTCCAAAATTAACTAGTGGATATTGATATTGCACACAAGAACAATCTCAATATTCCAAGTGCTCAAACAATGGGTCATGTACTCAACACATGAGGTATGTGTTAAGAGTTGTAATCTCATGTGTCAAGTTGGTTAGTTAGTTCAGTCAATTGTCCTAAGTTAGTTGAGTTAGTTGTTGACTAAGACATTAGTTGACCCATGGTATTCACTGGCCCATAGTATTAGCCAGTTGTTTTGAGTCTTATGAGAAACTATATATATGTGTGTTTAATAATGAGAAGGCAATCAATATGCCCTTTGTGTTTCCGCTCTATTTTCTGCCTCTGCAAACTTTATCATGGTATCAGAGCTGATGGCTTGATCCTTAGATCTTGTTTTTGGGTAATCCTTTTCAAAAATTGGAGAGCACACACACACGATTTGAAGTTGCAGCATGGGACGGAGATGGAAAATTCAGGCCGTGACATTTTTTTTATTTCCCATGATCCGGCAAAGTCGCACCCCGATTTGGTGAAGGGTACCTAAAACAAACCCACTGAAAAGAGGCCATTGCACTCCCCCTGAAGGAAAACTGTGACACCTGCTAAGTCATCTCACCCTGCCTGAAGGAAAACTGCGACGCTGTCTCACCCTGCTTGAAGACAAACTGCAACGACCATCTCACCCTGCCTGAAGATAAACTGCGACGATCACCCTACCTGAAGACAAACTGCGATGACCGTCTCACCCTACCTGAAGAGAAACTGTGACACTATCTCACCTTGCTTGAAGATAACCTATGATGACTGTATCACCTTGCTAGAAGGAAAATTGTGACGGTAAGACTTTACTTATAGAATTTTGTCTGTCGCACCTCGACAACGCACTGTGATAGTTAGCAGGATGCGACGATCAATTTACCTGTTGTCATAATCCATGGAAATCCTGAACATGTAGCCGATCTCAGGTCCAATGCTGAACGGAAAGAATTATGAATTCTGGTCTATCAAGATGTAGACCTTTTTACAGCTCAACAAGTGTTGGGACATGGTCGAAAAAAAGTTCACAAAACTGAAGGCAGCTACACTCACTACAATGACGAATGCAAATAAGAAGGCCCTCAATGAAAGTAAAGATCGAGATCTCACTACGAAGTGGTTGATCCAAAGTTGCATTGAGGAGTCCATTTTCCCGCGGATCGTTGGAGCTACAACTGCACATCAAGCATGGAATCTCCTCCAATCTACATACAAAGGTACAGATCGAGTCAAAATGGTAAGACTCCAAACCCTTCGACTTCAATTTGAAAGTCTTAAGATGAAAGACACAGATACTGTCGATCAGTTTATGACTAGGGTTTCTGGGATTGTCACGCAATTACAAACTTATGGAGAAGCCATAGAGCAGAAGGGTATTGTTGAAAAGGTACTTAGATGCCTCACTAAGAAGTTCACTATGGTGGTTACTGCCATAGGAGAATCTAAGGATCTATTGACATTTACTCTAGAAGAGTTAACAGGGTCACTTTTGTCTCATGAACCTAGACTCAGTTAGGAAGACGAGTCTCTGTCTCATGCATTTAGCACTCAGACTTCTTTCAACAGAGGTCGAGGTCGAGGAGGCAGAGGAAGAGGTAGAAGAGGAAGGAGTTCTAATTCCATAGAGGATAGAGCCGCCCATGAACACACAGATCATTGTGAGCACATTCATAACCCTTAGAACCAGAGAGGAAGAGGAGGCAAGAGATGGACTAACGAGTCCAATGTCCAGTGTAACTACTACAAGAAATATGGCCACTATGAACATGATTGCAGAAAGAAGCAAGCAGATCAGAACAGTGGCAGAACAAATGTTTCCAATGTTGAAGAAAATTCGTCAGAAGTCATGTTTATGTCATATCAGGTGACTGGAGAAAAACATCAGTCAAATGTATGGTTGCTCGACAATGGATGAAACAATCATATGACAGGTAACAAATAATTGTTTTCTGACCTACATCCATCTATTAATTCAAATATCAAACTGGGTGATCACTATCTCTTTCCAGCTCAAGGCAAAGGTACAATTCCTTTACTTACCAAACAAAATGAGAAGAAGTACATAAATGATGTATTCTATGTTCCAAATCTTAAGGTCAGTCTGATCAGTGTGGGTCAACTAATTCAAAATAAGTATGATGTTAGGGTCATTGATTCCTATTGTACTGTCTATGATAAATCTCCTAGTAGAAGACTCCTAGCCAAAATAGAAATGACCAAAAATAGAATTTTCCTAGTCAACTTGAGGACTACTATCCTATCACAGTCATATGCTCATACTGTCTCCAGTCCAGACGAAACTTGGTTGTGGCATTGTAGGTATGGTCATATAGCCTTTCAGAGTCTCTCTCATCTGCAAAAACAATCCATGGTCAAAGGATTACCAGTCATGAATGAATAGTCAAGCTCTTGTGAAGACCGCATTTTAGGGAAACACCAAAGGGACAACTTTCCCACTTCTACAAATAGAGCCAAAGAACACCTTGAACTTGTTCACACAGAATTATGAGGACCCATGCAAACCCAGTATATAGGAGGTAGTCTATATTTCCTAACATTTATTGATGACTATAGCAAGAAAGTCTGGATTTACTTTCTTAGACATAAGTCAGAAGCTTTATCCAGATTCAAAGAGTTCAAAGCATTGACTGGGAAGCAGTCAGGTAAACCACTTAGAATACTCATATTAGACGGTGGAGGTGAGTATGTCTCACATGATTTTGGAGAGTTGTGTAAGCATCATGGAATCCAACATCAGTACACCACCAGATACACTCCACAACAGAATGGAGTTGCAGAACAGAAGAATCAGACCATCATGAACATGGCCCGAAGTATGTTGTCATACAAGAAGTTATCTGATGATTATTGGGTAGAAGCTGTTGCATGTTCAGTATATCTACTGAACAGATATCCCACAGTAACTGTCAAAGACAAGATACCTGAAGAAGCATGGAGTGGCACTTAGATTAGTGTCTCACATCTCAGGATATTTGGACGTGTTAAGAAAGAAGTTGGACAAGAAGTGTGAAAGGTGTATTTTCACAGGCTATAATGAACAACAGAAATCCTATAAGCTGTATAATCCTGTCACCAAAAAAGTAGTGGTGAGCAGAGATGTCAAATTTATGGAAGATAAATGCTGGAATGATACAACAGGCATGCAGCAGGAAGACAGTCCAATACCAACATAAGCACTCAGAATGCCCATAATTGAAGTACAATAGCAACAACAAGAAGGGACACTAGTAGACAGTCCACTATAGAACCAGAGAACCAGAAGCTTAATGGAGTTATATGAACAGACTCCTGTCATTCATGAGTAGCTACAGTATGCTCTATTTTCATGTTAGCCAACATGTTTTGAATAAGTAGCAAAAGATCCATAGTGGATCCAAGCAATGAATGAAGAGATTGATTCTATTGAGAGGAATCCGACTTGGTATCTAGTTGATATCCCATTAGATAAAAGTTGCATTGGTGTAAAATGGGTCTATAAGACCAAGTTGAATGAAAAATCATAAATAGAAAAGTATAAGGAAAGGCTTGTTGCAAGAGGTTCTGCTCAGCAATATGGTGTAGACTATAATGAAACCTTTGCTCCAGTAGCAAGGATGGACACCAGTAGAGCTGTACTTGCAATAACAGCTCAAAACCAATGGCATGTTTAGCAAATGCATGTAAAATCTGCCTTTATGAATGGCATACTTGAAGAAGAAGTCTATGTAGATCAAGCACCTGGTTATGCTATAAAAGGTCAAGAACACAAGGTATGTAAGCTGAAAAAGGCCTTGTATGGTCTCAAACAAGCTTCAAGAGCTTGGTACAATAGAATTGACTCTTATCTCATCAACAATGGGTTCAACAGAAGCAGCAATTAACCTACTCTGTATGTTAAAACAAATCAGCAAGGTAACATTTTACTTGTTTTTCTTTATGTTGATGATATGATCTATGCTGGAAATTTGATGCTAGAAGAGCTTAAGAAAGTCATGAAAACGGAGTTTGAGATGACTGATCCTGGTCTTATGAAGTTTTTCCTTGGTCTGGAAGTTGACCAAAGTGAAAATGGGATCTTCATTTGTCAGCATAAGTATGCTACTGACATTCTGCAGAGATTCAAAATGGATAAATGTAAACCAATAGAAAATCCCATTGCTACAGGAACCAAGTTAAGCAAGAATGATGAAGGACTAGTAGTAAATTCTACACGTTACAAAATATTAGTAGGAAGTTTAATGTATTTGACTGCTATTAGACTTGATTTGATGTATGTTGTCAGTCTTATTTCTAGATTCATGGAATCTCCCAAAGATTCTCACTGGAAAGTTGGGGAAAGAATACTGAGATATGTTGTAGGTACAATTGATTATGGACTTTGGTACACTCATTCACAGGAATGTACTCTCACAAGGTACACAGACAGTGATTTTGCAGGTAGTATTGATGATAGGAAAAGCACATTTGGTTATGCTTTCCATTTTGGTACCAGTCTTATTTCTTGGGCTTCTCAGAAATAGCCTATTGTGAGCATGTCTTCAGCAGAAGCATAATATATTGCAGCTGTTATAGATCAAATCTGCACTTCCTCGTCTATGATCACATTGCCATGTCGATCACACAAAAGGACACCATGGATTGAAGAGCTAGGTTGACCTAGATGTATTATGGTTGGAATTACACTATGTAGCTAAGAATATTTATATTTCTTCTAGTTTCACAACATGTGCGCTACTCTTTGCACAGTAAACCAGCACATATCTTGAGATGAGCGCTACTTTTCTTAAGGACAACCAATGCACACCTTCAAAAAAGTTGCAAACGCTTGTTGCAAAGCACAAAAGTTGCTCTCTGTGCACTGCGCTTGTTGTATGAAACCCTCACACATCTTAAGATGAAGTAAAAAATATATTAAGATTACGAATTGGGATTAGTTGAAGTTGGTTCTGCAACTTCCCCAACCTGCCAATTCAACCACCTATCGATTACAACTGCCTACCTTGTCCCATAAATACAAGGAGGGTCCATGAGAGGGGGACCTAGAAATAATGCTTTAAGTGTTGTTACGCTGGAGGAATTTCTAAATCATTGTGAAGAGTAGGAGACCAGGACTCGGTTGCAGAAGCATCTTGACATGTCAGGTATATTTGTACTGATTTATGCTTTTTTGACAATAAAAAGGTTGAAATACCCTTCCTGTCCCAAATCGAATGTCTATTGGATTGTATGTTCATTTGGTTTAATATCTGATTGTAGTTGATGTTTAATTAATTTCAATTTCATCATAATTATTGCAGTCAAGATATGCTGAGGAAGGTTTCCTTTGTGTTGTAGGTTCATCAAGAGGAAGATCAAGTGAAAGCTAGGATCAACTGTCGATAAAAAGATGCATCTTTCTATAACTTGATCTCTTTCCATTTGTAGAAACTAATGCAATATAATGAATGTATTTACCTGTCACCCCACCCAAGTTGGTGGTGTCGTCTCCTCACTATAAGGTATTAATCCTAAACAACAGACTGACGACCATATTGAAGACTAACTGGTAGTTTTTCTGCTCTTGGAGACCTTTGTTAGGTTTTTCTTCCAGTCTTTTTCAGTCTATTTGTTCTCTGAGAGGTCTTATAGGTCATTGTTATCTATTCTTTCTTGCTTGATTCATCTCAGTTTACTGTTGCAAAGCCTTTTTGTGTCCTTCTGAGACATGTGCGCTGGTTTACCCTACTTACAGTAGCGCATTTTACCTGATGAATGTTGCTTTGTACACTGCACAGTAGCGCATCTTTTCTAGTGTGCGCTGGTTTCCCTACTGCAAAGTAGTGCATTTTCTTGTAGCTTCTAATTTTCTGTTAGGGTTTGATTTCCTGTTGTTTGGTTTCACTTCCATCCTTTTGCTTTGCTTCTTTGACTGGTCCCTGAGACTTGTATGTCTTTTTTTGAGTCTTGTTTTCCTCTCTAAAGTCCTTTAGTTTGTATTTGCTTGCTTGAGTACTTGTTTAAAGTGTCTTCGCTGCTTTCTAGCCCCTTTTTGAAGTTTGTGCACTACTCTCTTCAGACATAGCTACACACTTTTTCCCTAGTTGCTTGTTGCAGTCATACAGACCTGTGTTCTTAACGTTTGTTGTTTGTGGCAACAATAACACACTTTCACTGTGTCTTATCATTTCCATTAGGGTTTGACCCAAGTTTGAGTCCTTAGGGTGCTTTTGAAAGGTTTCCAGGTTTAGATACTTTCTATTTATCTTTTCAGTTCAGTCCAAGTGAGTCAAAGCTTTCTAGTTAGCTTTCTTTTGAATCCGTGTGTTAGTAGGGTCACTTTGTGGTTCACTTAGCTACTCCTTTGCTTGGCTTAGTGTTTTGTTAGGGTTTTGGTACTTAGGAGTAGCCTTTTAGTTCTGCCTTCCCGTTACGAGCATCTCTTTTACTTGCTTCTTTTACAGTTTGTTTCCAAGCCTAAAGTTTTTTCTTTTGAAACAACTTGGTATGTTCAGTCTTTCTCAAGTCTTTGATTTGTTTGTTTTGAGACATTTAGGTGTTTGTCTTACTCACACTTTACATTAGGTCTTACTTGCTCCTTTCCAAGTTCTTTTTCTTTTGTGCAATTATCAGAAAAGACAAAAAGAGGATTCGGTAGCTTAGTAGTAGGATTTATCATTGTTTTGAAGTAGCATAATTTGCTTTGCTTTGAAATTTAAAAGAAAAATACAAAAGGAATTTTGATTTAGGATTGCCTAGTTTCAAGTTTTTGAAAGAATATAAACAAAAAGAAAAAGAGTCTTTTGTGAATTTGAAAGCATTACTTTACATGCACTTTACTTTCCCGTCAAAACCATTTTACACACCGCACTACAACCCTTGAGTAAGAAGTAGCCCTTAAAAAGAAACATTAATAAAATTAACTAGCAACATTTTTCTTTTTAGGTATACACATCATCAACTAGCTTAGACTAGGGTTTCGAGTTTAAATCACCTTAAACCACTCGAAACTGGCTTCATTACTAAACAATCGTAGTACGACTATCTATTAGGTAAATCCATCTCTATAAAATTGTCCTAGGATGCTCTACTCAAACCAGAGTTAAGCACGAGGTCGTGGGCAATTGGAACTATTGAGGATACCCCCTCACTTTTCTCTCAACCATAAACCAGAGTTGACTCACGTACGGGGGTCCTTACGG
The DNA here is from genome assembly GCA_027924585.1 of Larix kaempferi. Classification (NCBI taxonomy): domain Eukaryota; kingdom Viridiplantae; phylum Streptophyta; class Pinopsida; order Pinales; family Pinaceae; genus Larix; species Larix kaempferi. Next base: position 4,838,100 of record BSBM01000712.1, on the reverse strand, counting down.
ACTTCAGGCTTTGCTACCCTTCCCATGCATTTCAACTAGGCTGACGATTGTCCCCCCAGGCTATTTCATATTGGTGGTATCCTTAGTATCATTCATTAGGGATCTACACAAGTAGAGTGGGCGGTTATTCCCACTTCACCTCGGACAGATGTGGAAGGTAACCCTTTGGCAGTAATCCCGGGAGTGAGGTTTGGTGATTCAAACGCTTGCACCCAGAGGACCTCCATTGGATGCCACGTAACTAACAGTCGATACTCTATTAGTCTGTTCTGGGCCCTAATCATCCCAGACTTGCTTTTAAGAGTATTTGCCATTTGTTTTCCTAGTTTGATTACTTAGGAATTTTTTAGTGGTATGTTGTTTTCTCCTTCATCGTAGTGGCCACTAGGTTTTTTTTTTAGTTTATTTTTATAGTTGTGGAGGACCAACATCTTCGTAGGTATCAGAGGTTTAAAAACCTTCCCCCACTCACTGTGGAGCCTCCACTGCCACCGCAACGCCGGAGGACGGATTCTCGTGGTTCTTTTGAACTTATGGGCGAAACAAAGGTTCTTGGAGAATTAGAACCCAGAACCCCAGATCGATAAGTCTTTGATACTGTCGAGGTTGAGGACCGAGCTTCTAGATAGTTTAATACTCCTTTCAACCCTCCTCTTATAGGACCCAACTATCCACTTTTGGTACCTGTAGGATTTCAACAACCTGAGTACATTGCATACTTGTTTACACCTGGTTACACCATGACTAACCCAGGAGATGAGCAGGGAGTTCCTCAAACTCCCACAACTTCTATGGCTTCAAGGATTATTAATCCTTCTTTCACAAACACTCCCGCACCCAGTTCGTTGCAGGCTACTTCTGCTTCGACTCTGTCATTTAGTTTTAATGCTGGTACTCTAGGCATGGAAAGCTCATTAACTTTGACATTTGCCTCAGTTTCTACCCCTACTTTTGGACCAAACAATGTCCATTTATCAGGGATACCCGTAGTGAATTTCACTTAGTCTTCTGCTACACAACATTTCCAGGGTGTGACTCAAGCTATAGCTTCCACTTCCATTGTAGGATCGATCCCTTCTGCATCTATTCCTGTTATGGGTACGATGATGGCACCGTCTGTTACAACTATGCCTGGATTTAACCTCTATGTAGGTTACAACATTAATCCATCAAATATACCTGTAGGGACTATCCATTTCTTTTTGTTTGCTGGAGGAGGGGGTTATATTATTAATCCACAATACGTTGGGGTTAACACCCAGCCGTAATGGACCACTGCCCCGGGAAGTAATCCGATTTCTTTTGTGTGGAGCAATTTTAATCCTTTCATTTCTCAACTGATGGATGGAGGCAACCCCAACCAATAGTACACGAATCAGGTAGTGGGAAATACCCAATACCAGGTTCCGGTCTATCAAATGCCATCGGCACGACCACGTTTACCATTTCTAGAAACTTTGAACTTGCCATATCTTTCAAAACTCACAAACGACCCCATGTGTCATGATCCTGCATGGACTCCTGTTCCCACTAAGTTGCCCTCAGACATCCCAAAGTTTGAAGGTAAGAATGGTGAGGACCCCAGTGACCATGTCACAACTTTTCATCTCTAGTGTTCCTCAAATTCGTTGAATGATGACTCCATCAAGTTGAGGCTCCTTCAAAGAACCTTGACAAGTGTCGCAACTAAGTGGTATATTGAACTACTTATTGCTTCTTATGGAACATTGTGGGATCTAGCCACTATTTTCTTGAACCACTTTCAACTTCCTATCCGGTACGATGTCGACACATACCTTCTGTCAACCTTCCAACAGAACAAAGCCACTCATCTATCTGATCACATTCAGGAGTGGTGAAGGAGAAAGAGGCTCATTAAGGCCAACATCCCTCCAACATTTTTATTAGAGTGGTATCTTAAATCACTCCTTCCTTATATCTCTAAGGAAGTTGCAACTTTAGTGGTGTCCTCCGAGGAGGAAGCCATTTTGAGAACCCAACAACTTGACTTGGTATATGCACAGTCTGGGTTCTTAAACAAAATTATTCTTGATGCGCCGAGGTCTAACATTGACTTAGGTAAACCTAAACCTGGACCCCATGATGATGGCATTGTGGGTTCAGCCAACTTTGTAGCGTTTGATGCCTTAACAAAGTAGGTTCACGCCTTGTCAGTCAAACAGTCTACTGCAGAAGCAACTTCTGTTGCATCCTCCCTTTCAACAAAAGAATCTGTACAACAGGTGCAGACAAACCAAAAGGGCTCTCGGCAGCCCAACAAAAAAATAAAGGGAATGAAAGGGGAGGGAAATCAACAAAATCCCAAGAACACACAAAATGTCGAGGAGGGTTAAAAGGAAAAAAAGAAGGTTAAGTTCCCGTGCAAGCTATGTCAAGAGGACCACCTTACCCATCAATGCCCTCTAATGGAAGAATCCCAGAAGCTGATCCGTGAAAAGAAACCTACTATCTTAAAAGACCCTTTCCCTCATGGACAGAGTTCAGCTTCTGGCAGCTCCGGTTCTAGGGGCACTACTTGTGCCAACTTAGCTGATCAGTCATTCATTAAATGATTAATTCAGATGCTCTTTTGCAAACTCGAGCTAGAAATTATACCCCAGACCCGCAATAGAAGGATTTTCCTGAGTCATCTACCCCTCTCCACATCGAGAGACTGGTGGATTCGCTGCCGAAGATTCCGAAAGGTGTCTTCAAACATGTTGTGCACAACCCCAACGCGAGGGTTTCCTACAAACCCCCTATGCCATTTCCACTTTGGAGGTACTGCAAAGTTGTCCATTACAATGCAGTGCACTCCTCGCAGTAATTGGAAGTGTAGATTCATCCAACATGATTTCCTATTTTGATATGAAAGATATCAAGTTTTGGTTTCTGTACCACATCGCTCTCCAGATAGAGGTAGTCCATGGTTCCATGACCATTAGACGAGCTGTTGTAGATGAGGGCGCGTCTACGTGCATAATGTCCATTTCTTGTTGGAAGGATTTAGGCAAACCTAAGTTATCCCCCTCGAATACGGTACTTACTGCCTTTGATGGAAGATCTTTCCGTCCACACAAAGTCTTACCATCATTTGATGTTGAACTTGCGGGCAAAATAGTATCGGTAGAGGTTGAATTTCTGGTTGCTCCGCTCAATTATAACTTGCTGTTGGGTAGGAGCTGGACATATGACATGCAAGCACTGCCGTCATCTATTTTACGGATCATAATGTTCCCTCACGAAGGAAAGATCGTGACATTCGATCAAATTTTGTTTTCCCGGAAGACCAACCAGACTTCTTCGGATTCAACAATCCCGTTGGTTGATCAGTCCTACCTAGTTACTAGGAGTTTGGGAGTAGGTCTCTATGGGTCATTAATAGGCACTTTTGATCTTCCTTCTCCTGTTCATTTTATTGGTTCTCAAGAATGTTCTTCGACTAAGATATTCACGGTCAGTCCAATGACAAATCCATGGATTATCCCAACTGAATCAAAACCAGTTGTGCCTTTATCTTTTGCAGAGGTGACTTACATAGATTCACATCATGCTGCAACAAAACATATCGTGACTCCGTTTGTCTCTACTAAGTCAGATATGGACTATTCTTCTGCATGGTTAGTGGAATCTATCCACTCTTTTGACTGTCTAGACACTGTTTTACCCTCCGATGAGGCGATCTTGGAAGCTATGATAGGCCTGGACCACCCTTGGGAACACATGTACCATAGGTCCTATTTTCTTCCGGAACTAGACAGGATAGAGAGAGGTGAGTTTTCTATGAGACCTGCTATAAGTGTTGATTTGTCCTCTATCCCTTCTACTTCGAAAGTTGTTTATGCCGAATGGAATATGGAAAATATATTGAAGACCAATCCGATCAACATTTCCATCAAACCCGGGGTCATGGAAAATATTTTCATTGGAGCAGATTGTTCTCCCGAGGAGATCATTTTGTATACCAATCTCTTTAAAGAATTCCACGAACGCTTTGTTTGGTCTTACAAGGAGATGCCAGGCATTGACCCCTCCATTGTTGAGCACATCATCACAACGTACCCCAATGCTAAACCTGTGAGACAGAATCTCTGTCCAGTTAACCCTCGAAAAGTTGTTGCCATCAAGGCAGAGGTAGAAAAGTTGCTCAAAGCTGGATTTATCTACCCGATGGCTATGATGGAATGGGTTTCAAATCCCGTTCCAGTAGAAAAAAAGAAATGTACCATTCATAGAGCAGATCATTGACGCGTGTGTGGGACATGAAATGTTCTCATTCATGGATGGGTTTTCAGGATATAATCAGATGCAGATCAATCCTGAAGACCAACATAAGAAATATTTTATTTGTCCCTAGGGCACCTTTGCCTATCGGAAGATGTCGTTTGGTTTGAAGAATGCTGGAGCTACTTTCCAACGAAAAATGAATTTTTCTTTTCATGACATCAAGCATGTAGTCAAACCTTACCTTGATGATCTCCCAGCGTGATCTCGGAAGAGACAGGAGCATCTTGATCATTTAAGACTTGTGTTTGAAAGGTGCAGATACTATAAGATTCGATTGAATCCCAAAAAATATGTATTCTGCGTTGAATCTGGACGACTACTGGGTTTCATAGTATCCAATCGTGGCATAATGCTAGATCCATTGAAAGTTGAGGCAACTATAAATCTGCCTCCTCCTCAAACCTTGAGACAACTTCAAAGTCTGCAGGGCATGCCCAACTTCTTGAGATGCTTTATCATTAACTATGCCAAAATTACAAAAGGTTTCATGAGACTGCTTAAACAAGACACCTACTTTTTGTGGGATGAGGCTGCTCGAGCATAATTTGAGACATTGAAAAAGGAATTACTGTCAGCCTCCTTGTTAAGCCCGCTAGACTACACGAAGGATTTCCTCTTGTATCTGGCTGCATCGGTATACACAATAGGCATAGTACTGGTTCAGGAGGATGGCATGCTCCAAGAGCATGTCATTTATTATCTGTTGCGTGCCCTGATAGCTCCTGAGATCAAGTATTCTCACGTAGAGAAGTTGTCATTAGCTGCTATCTATGCAGTTCAGAGGCTGCGTCACTACATATTATTGCGTACCACCACTGTAGTTGCAGAGGTCAATCCTTTCCAATATGTTCTCACTTGATGAATAATAAGTGGGAAATTTAACAAATTGATTGTCATCCTACAAGAATTTGACTTAGTTCTTCAGTCTGCTAAGTCAAAGAAATCACTCATGTTTGCCGAACTGATTTCAGAGTTTCCTAGTGACATAGTACATATTGAGGAAGAATCATCATTCCCGGATGAACATATCTTTCTCATCACATCCTCTGACCCATGGTATGGGGATATCCTAGTATATATCTAGAATTTGAGGTGTCCCACCACTTTCTCCAAGGATGAACAACGCAAGCTTAAGAGCCATGTGAAGAATTACCTTACCATTTCTGACACTTTGTACAGATGTGGGGTAGATTCCATCCTATGCCGTTGTTTGACCTTGGAGGAAGCATAATCAATATTGAATGATGCCCATAGTGGAGCTTGTGGGGGTCGTCTTTCTGGGTTGGAAACATACCAGAAAATACCGCGTGCCAGGTAGTTTTGGCCCATGATCTTCAGAGATTGTGTGGAAGCTGTGAAACGCTGCCAGAGATGTCAGTTTTTCACTAGGAAGATGTGGGCACACCCAGCTCCTCTCCATCCTGTAATAACAACATGCCCCTTCACTAAGTGTGGGGTTGATTTTATGAATTGTAATCTAGTTTTGGCTGGAGGTCATCACCATATTATCGTTTCCATCGACTACTTCACCAAGTGGGCTGAGGCAATGCCTACCGTTAAAGCGGATGGGGAAACAACTGCTTATTTTGTTTTCAACCAGATCATTGCAAGATTTGGTATACCCAAAGAGATCGTGACTGATCACGGTCTTCATTTTTAGAACAACATGATTACGGATCTATACACCATGCTAGTTTTTCGACAGGAGCATTCGTCTTCATTTTACCCGCAAGCGAATGGTCGGGTCAAAGCAGTCAATAAAACTTTGAAGACTATCTTATAAAGGACTATAATGCCAGTAGAACTAACTGGCACATTATGCTGTATCCTTCTCTTTGGGCCTACTGAGCGAATGTAAAGACTGCTACCAGGTTCTCTCCCTTCCAACTAGTACATGGGATAGAGGCAGTCATTCCAGTTGAGTGTGAGATTCCTTCATTGAAGTTAGCTATACAACCACTACCGGACACTTCAGTCTTAGAAGAACGTTTGCTGCATTTAGAACGCTTGGATGAGTAGTGCCGAGATGCGCTCACAGCAAATGAAGTGCATAAGAATCGAGTCAAGGGACAGTATGATAAGTCTTTCAGACCTAGGGTATTTCTCGAAGGAGACCTTGTTCTGCTCTGGGATCAGGACAAGGAACCTTTAGGGGATGGCAAGTTTAAGTCTATGTGGCTTGGTCCCTACATAGTTTCTAAGGTACTGAAGAAGGGTGCATACGAGCTAACCGACTATGAGGGTAATAAGTTGCCGGATCTTAGAAATGGGATCTACCTGAAGAAGTACTACGCTTAGGCATTTGTGCCTTTTCATGTATTTTTAGTTGTACATTTTGTAGAGTTAGTTTTGTTTACAGTTGTAGTTACATATTATGCATCTATTGCTTTGTGTTACAGATGTCGACTAACCACTTTATAGGGTTTGTTGATGGTGCTATCCGCCACACCCGTCAGTTGGCCACGAATGCTTGGGTTATTTACTCACCAACTAGTCAACGGGTGTCTTCGGGAGAGGCTTGTTTAGGTCCCACAATGAACAATGTGTCTGAATACAATGCAGTCATAGAGCTACTCCGAGATGCTATGTTCAATGGCATTTCACATTTGGAGATACGGATCGACTCGCAGTTAGTTGTTTTTCAGTTATTGGGTGTTTATCAGGTTAGAGGTTCTACTTTGTTACATCAGTTTATGCACGTTAAGCTACTTAAGAGACAATTTGAGTATATCACATATCAACATATTTCAAGTAACTTGAATGCATTAGATGATTCATTTGCAAACTACGTTTTAGATTGGCATTTGCATCATTCACACACATAAGTAATTCATGCATAAAACACAATAAAACATATGTAAATGAAACCGATACTGTATATATATAATCCATCTCAAAAAAAATATGAGTTTGGATCATAAGTCTGTCACTGAGTCATGCCATAAGATACAAAATTGGGCTCGATGGCCTAAAAAATATACATAGAATATCCTTCTCCTATGGACAAGGTGGGGACTCATCTGCCTCTACTGCCTCTCGGTAGCATATGACCAGCCTAGCCACTTTTTGCAGTAGCCTAATCCAAGCTGGGGGCACACCAACCACATTCTCCTGCATATCGAGCGACATCCGCTCTATCCTGTAAGTCGGAATGTCATGAGTCAACCGACTCATCGTTTCCTCAATGGTTCCTTGCATGGAATAAGATGCACCTACTACCACTGGCCTCATGAAAGTGCGAGGGTGTCCCTCATGATGCACTGGTCCAACATCTGCACATGACACTTTGTTTCAGTACTTCAAACTCATGATAAAAATCATATATATACAAAATTTGTAAAAATTTAATATTTTTCAAAAGCATAAACATACCTATATCTCCCCAGGCTGCTCGTGGAGGAAGTATCAACTCAGGATCATGGCGGAAGTCTATGCCCGCATATGGAAACTACTCGAGGGATGGCACTTTCCTTTCCCACCAACCCTAGAAATCATCCTCATGGTAACAGAAGTTGCTTTCGCTACCACCCTGGTGGAGAAAGATCTCACCCCAACGAGACAACATTGGCTCACGAGGGTTGATTGGGGGAAAGGTCATGCCCAAACTCATAGCAGGCATCCTTTCAAAGAAAAAGGTGCAAAGTATGCTTCTGTACCTAAAATTCTTCATCCTCTCGGTCTTACACCCCGAGAGTTGAAGCTTCATGTTCACCAAAAGACTTGAACACCAGTCATATACTATGTCGTGTGAGAATTCAGTACCTATGTGCATATAATGCCTCAAAGAAAGATGTTCCATAGCACTCCCTCCCATCCAGTTAAGAATACTCATAATGACATTGAGGGGGAAGCTTGAAATAGTAGAGATCAGAATCTGACTACCGGATTTCTCAATTCCCGGTAGGTAGTAAGCATTCACATACTCTTGCACGAGCAAGGCACCCACATTGCGTGAGGACCCTTTCAAGTTCACAAGGTCTCCCCACTGAGAGAGACCCATGGTAAAGTAGACGTTGTCTATGGTGATTTCCAGTATTTCTCCTTGGTTATCAAACACCAATGCCTCGGCATCCCAGTATTGGACAAGCCTCTCAAGCAAGCGGTTTAGTGCCTTCATGTTGACCATTCTATAAAATTTCAATAATCCACATCTTTGAAGCACAAGGAGGGTCACCGGATCTTGTAATGTTATTTGATCAATGTCCTCATGCTCCCTTCCATGCCAGACAAGAACCATCCTGCCAAGCAACAGTCAAATTTTTTAGTCTTTTCCACTTTTCCCCTCACTTTTAGGGGTGAGCGCTACTGTTTGTACTAGGGAGTCACGTTTGAGCGCTACTTGTCCTCAACAAAACCAGCACACTTGGCTAGTATGTATTGCTTTTGCTCACAAATAGTAGCGCACACGCATAAACATGTGATGAACATTGCTAGAAAGTGATTTTGACCATGAAAATTGACAAAAAAATGCAGCAAATTGCATGTATGGGAGGAATAAACTTAGTAGGTGGAAGTAGAAGGTTGATTGGTGTCCCGGTTTGATCACAGTGAACGGAGGAAGATCAAGGTTTTGCTCCAATTTTTCCCTAAAACTCCAATTGTGATATTTGATTTTTCTATTTGAAATTATTTATATAAAATGAACTTTGATTTTTACCCACTTTTTGCAAAAGTGTATAGTTTCAAATTGTCCCTAAAAGGTTCTATTTAATCACTAATACCTCCAAGTTTTGGTGACGTAATTTTAACCTAGGTATTTCAAATTTTCACTAGAGTTTCAAAGTATTAAACCGGATATGACTTATTTCCTTTATTGATGGACCAATATAAGTACCATATTGTTTAATTATTATGTCATTGAGAAAATTTTTCGATAGTTACTAACTCGATTCTTGAGATCCTATTCGTTTGTAGGTCATGAACATACGATCCTAGAAGCTGTCTTTTAAGTCGTTTTAATCTCTTGTTTTTTCTATTTGAAAAACGAAACAAGATAGTCGAGAATACTTGTTCTCTTCAAGATCGTTAAAGGAATTGAAGGTCAATCTGCTTAAGTATAATTTAACCCTTTTCCGTACTTTTGCGGATTACTTATGAAAAAGGAATACTCTAGTCATGCGTGGCTAGAAGAGTTATTCTCTCATTGTTTTAGACTTTTTCGGGGAGGAGACGAACTGTACGAAAAAGAAACACACGAAAAAAGACTTTTGGAGCCTTCTTTAGGGTTTTCAGGCTCTCGAAACATGAAAACACCAAGCGAGCACTCACCTACTTGGGATCGATGTGAAATCCACGAGAGGGTATATAGAGGATTGTTTAATTTTTTCAGACTCTATAAACAGGAAAACACCATCGAGCATATACCAACCCGGGCTCGATACTAAAATCCAGGGGTAGGTGTATGGAGTTATTGTTTAAGTTTCTTAGAATCCTTAAAATTGAAAACACCGGTGAGCAAGAACAGATCTTGGATTGATATTAAAATCCAGAGATCAGTATTATCGAGTATTCTTTTATCTCTTCTTCGAACTCTGTAAACATTGAAGAAGGTCCCGAGTCTTCGTCCCATGGGCTCGTTAAAATTTTTACATGGTTGGACTTATTGAGTTTTCTTTCTTGGACTCATTAAAACAACAAGAAGGACATTATTTTACCAAAAATAATAAGGGATAAGAAGGGTATATTACATCTTTTCAGTTTCAAAGGAAGTTAAGTCAGTCATGTCCTTGAACAACACCTATTTGAGTCTATCATTTTAGTTGGGTTTTAGTTTTTGACCTTAGGGTGAACCTGATCTTTGCGTTTTTACTCCCCAAATTGGTTATTCTTTCAATCATATGGAGGGTCTGTCAATGTCTCCTACATTACAGGCTTATATCATTTCCCCCTCATGTTGACAATCTTCCTAAGTCACTTTTTTTCGTGCTCACTGTTCAAGGATATAGCCTGTGTTGACCATTCTGCAGTTTACCTTGACTTCATGTATCGGCCACCCTGGTGTCAGTTTGTTTCATCTTGTTACTTGTCCTACTCCACATCAGCTCATAACTTTTGAGTGTTCGTCATGTTGGATGATGGAGGATCCCTTAAGGCCTCCCTTCTAGCGGACTTCTTCCCATCAAATTGAACTCATTTTTCTCTGGGAATGAAGTTTAGAGTTTCGGTTAATATCTTGGGGATTGCAGTCATTAGTGGTAGTTTCCCTCGCTGTTGAATAATGGGAATACATCACTGTCTCTTATTCGACAGGTTCCTCAAGTGTTCAAATTCAAGTCCTTCTATTCACACTTGTTGGAATTTACTAGGTACCTTGGATCCCATTATCATTATCGATGGAAGTCCTCACATTTCTTAACGGTACACATCAATGACTGATAATCAAACGATACCCCCCATGTTCGACTTCAGCTCATTTAATCACATGGTTAGGGTTTGTACCTTGGGTTGTTTAGATGAAGACCTTGGGACTTTGATAGAATCACCATATTTATGTTATCACCCAAGCTGCATGTTGATGTATTTGTAACTTCGGAAGATATTCACTTTTATATTACATTTGTACTTTATTGTATATCCAATAGAGATGTCTTATTCCTCTGATTGGAAGTGTCATCATTTGTATTTGAAAGTGTCGCAAGTTACATTGTAAGTGTCATTAGTTGTATTGATGGGTTATTAGACCACCAGTGTGGGGTCGGCCCTAGTTAGGTCATGTGGTTGGGTTATTAGGCTTCATTAGGAAGTCGGCCCCAGTTATTTATTGGCAGGTCAATTCAGTGTATAAATAGAGGGTGTGCCTCTCTCATTCTATTCATTCACTCACTACTCAAAATCGCATTAGTTGTGAGAGAGATTGGCGCACATGTGGAGGAGGAGGAGCATCTTCTAGAGACATCGTATTGGGTTTTATCTTTGTGATGTTGTATTGGGGCTTATTCTAGCTCTGAGGAAGTTGCGGGATTTTTCACCTTATTGGTTTTCCCCAGTGAAAATCTGTGTCTCTTGTGTGATTACTATTGTGTCTATTATTGATATGTTGTACATGTTATTCTATTAGAAATCCTAATGATAATGGAATTAAATTATCAAAAAATTAACATGGTATCAGAGCTGACATAAGAAGAAGGCACTGTGCAGCTGCAGAAGCTAGGGATTCTTAATATTTGGGTTTCTATGCACATATCATAAAAGGCAGGAGGCTAGATTGTCTCTCCTAGCAAGGGCGCATCTTTCTGTAGAGACATAATTCAATTCTAAGAATTTTTTAGTTTTTGACCTAAAAATTAGGGTTTCTCCAAAAATTGGAATTTCTGAAATCTGAGACCACGGATGGAAGCTCCTTTGAAAAATGGAAGTTTAGATCTTTGGATAGAACTTTTTGGTTGGGTGAAGCTCTGAGAAAATAAAATCCTAATTCAGGGTCCTGTCTAGTGAATCGATAAGTTTCAAAAGCAATTATGAGGGGTGAAACTTTGCAGAATTCAGAATCTGAGTATACCAGCTTAACCAGCTCAGCAAGGCACATCTTTCTATCCTTTCAAAAATTTGAAATTCAAATTTTGAATTTTTAGGGTTTCTCTAACAAACCCTAATCTAGCTCCAGATCCAGTTTCAAGTGGTACGACCTAAATCTTTTCTATCTCCATTTGAAGTATTATTTAAGATGTCTCACCACATCAAGCTTGAGTATAAGCTTGAAGGGGCTAATAACTTCCGAGCCTGGAAGTATAGGATTGGGTTAATCCTCGAAGAGAATGAGTTGGACACTTACATAAGTGAAGAGGTTCCTGTCCCAGAGGGAGAAGAGGATAAATCCTTACACAAGAAGAACCTGGTCAAGTCTAAGAGAATCATTGCTGATTCTATCAAATACCATCTCATACCTCATGTGTCTTCCCTAAATACACCTAAGGAAATGTTTGACTCCTTGACCAAGTTGTTTGAAGGAAAGAACATAAATCGGAAGATGACTTTGCGGAACCAATTGAAAGGGGTAAATCTTTTAGAATGGAGAGACCATTCAATCCTATTTTTCTAAGGTATCTCAAATCAAGGAACAAATTGAAGCTGTGAATGAAGTAGTAGAGAATGGTGACATTGTAATGACCACATTGAATGGCCTACCTAGGTCATGGGACTCCTTCATCCAAGGAATCTGTGCAGGAAGGAAACTGATCTCTTTCAGTAGACCGTGGGAGGAATGTTCACAAGAAGAATCTAGGCTTGTGGCTCGAGAAGAAAAGATGGGAAATGAAGATCAAGCTATCACAACACACACAAAGAAAGGAAAGGCCAAGAGGGAGCATTCTCATCTCAAGAAAACGTCACACCATCATCATTGAGATAAGAAAGATCTAAGATGTTTTACATGTAATGAGAAGGGACACTTTGCCTCAGATTGTCCCAAGAACAAAAGGAACAACAACAACAACTTCATCAAGAAGAAGAATGGAAGCAAGAAGAGATATCATGCTCATGATGCTGAGGATGATGAACCTCCCAAGAAGAAGACTAGAGCAGAAAGTGATGACTCATCAAGTGAAGATGAATATGTTCTAATCTCTGCTCTCATATGTACTATCTCTCATGGATGTGATGATTGGCTTATTGATAGTGGGGATTCCAAACACATGACTTGGTTTAAAGAATATTTTGTAGATCTATCTAAACATGAGTCACCTCATAAAGTGAAACTTGGGGATGATTATCAATATCCTATCAAAGGAAGTGGTGAAGCCTCCTACAAACTAGACTCTGGGAAGTCTTTGAAGATCAAAGATTGTCTATATGTACCTGGGATCAAGAAGAATCTCCTATCCATATCATCTTTGGATGCAAAAGGGATCAGATATGCATTTGTGGATGGCCAAGTACTCATGTGGCCAAAGGGTAAGACCATAGATGATGCAGTAGTGATTGGAGAGTAAGAGAGAGGATTGTACAAATTGAAGGGACAACCTGAACATGCCATGGTACATGAATCCATGGAGCCAAGTGAACTTTGGCATAGAAGACTTGCACATGTGCATTATAGAGCACTACCAATTGCAAGCAAAGTTGTAGAAGGTCTTTCTGAAATCCAGTCAAAGCATGAAGGTGTTTGAAAAGGATGTGCAAAAGGAAAGAACACAAAAAAGGCATTTCCAAGCAGTGAAAGCAAAGCAAAAGGAATCTTGGAGATTATCCACTCCGATGTATGCAGTCCAATGTCATCTAGTTCTTTGAGTGGGTATGTATACTATGTTTCTTTCATTGATGATTTATCTAGGAAGACTTGGGTTTATTTCTTGAAGAATAAATATGAAGTGTTTGATAAGTTCAAGGAATTCAAAGCCTTGATAGAAAATCAAACAGATAAGAAGATCAAGACCTTCAAATCCGATAATGGTGGAGAATTCAATTAAGGTGATTTCAAGAAGTTATGTAGTGATTCAGGGATTAAGAGGGAGTTGAATTCTCCCTACAATCCACAACAAAATGGAGTTGCAGAAAGAAAGAATAGAACTATCATGGAAGCAGCACGTGCAATGCTTCATGACCAGGATCTACCTATGCACCTATGGGGAGAAGCAGCTAGGGAAGATGTATATCTATAGAACAGAACACCTCACAAGATACTTGACAACAAGACACTAGAAGAAGTCTTATTTGGTAAGAAACCAGAAGTTAGCCATCTCAGAATATTTGGCTATCCAGTATATACACACATTCCAAAGGAAAAGAGGACAAAACTAGATCCTTCAGAAAAGAAGGGCATCTTTGTGGGTTACAGTGAAAGCTCGAAGGCTTACAAAATATAATTTCCAGGGTTCAAGAAGATTGACATCGGCAGGGATGTAACATTTGATGAGAATTCAGCATACATCAAATCAAGGAAGACACCTGTTGAAGACAATGAAGAACCAAAGGTAACCAGATTTCAAGACACCACTATGAATGAAGCAATTCCAGAAGAAGATCGTGAAATTGAAGATCCACAAGAACCTATAGATCCACCCCGTGAGAATAACTCTCACAAGAGGAAACCTGCATGGGCTAGAGAGCTAATTCAAGATGCAGAAAGGTATGGAATTCTAGAAGAAGAACACAGAGAAAGGAACAGGACTAGATCACATACCAATTATGTTGCCTTACTCTATGATATTATGAACAAAGAACCTTAAAGTTATGAAGAAGAAATAAAAATGAAATAATGGAAGGATGCCATGGTCAAGGAGTACCAGTCGATCATGAAGAATGATGTTTGGGATGTATTCCCAAGACCTGAAGGGAAGTTTGTTGTGACTTCCAAGTGGATCTATAAGATCAAGCATGTTGCAGATGGCAGCATAGAGAAATACAAGGTGAGGTTTGTAGCTCATGGCTTCTCCTAGAAAGAGGGAATAGAATACGAAGAGACTTTTGCTACTGTAGCCAGATACACTTCCATCATAATAGTACTTTCCCTGGCTGCAGTGATGAAATAGAAGAGACACCAAACGAATGTCAAGACAAATTTCTTGGATGGTGTAGTCAAAGAGGAAGTGTATGTGGAGTAGCCACTTGAGTTTGAGACACATGACAGGGAATCATATGTGTGTAGATTGAAGAAATCCTTGTATGGCTTGAACCAAGCTCCTAGGACTTGGTATGGTAGGATAGACAACTTTTTATCCAGTTTGGGATTTACCAAGAGTAAAGTGGATTCCAACCTTTACTACAAGGTTGAGGAAGGAAATCCAGTGATACTACTATTGTATGTGGATGACCTGTTTGTTACAGGTGACGATAGATAGATTGCCGATACAAAGAGGAAGCTTGCTGCCGAGTTTGAGATGAAGGACTTGGGGATGATGCACTACTTTCTAGGCATTGAGGTGTGGCAGAGTGCATATGGAATATTCCTTGGACAAGGGAAGTATGTAGTAGAGATCTTGAAGTGGTTCAGGATGATGTACTGCAAGGCCATGGCCACACCTATGGCATCGAACCTGAAGCTTCTGTGTGATGCTTCATCTGATTCGGTTGATGTCATGGTGTATCATCAGATTATTGGGTCCTTGATGTACCTGACGAACACAAGACTAGATATTTTCTTTGCGGTGAACACATTGAGCCAGTTCCTAACGGATCCCA
Source organism: Larix kaempferi (assembly GCA_027924585.1). Classification (NCBI taxonomy): domain Eukaryota; kingdom Viridiplantae; phylum Streptophyta; class Pinopsida; order Pinales; family Pinaceae; genus Larix; species Larix kaempferi. The sequence continues at coordinate 4,822,698 of BSBM01000712.1, read as the reverse complement.
GAGGTGTTCATGTTGGTGTGTATAACTGAGCTACAGGTTTCTAGTGTAGACCCAGGTACTTTGTGGTTCAAGGAACCAACAAAAACCCTATTCACTAGGCCTTTCGGCAACAGAATGCGTGCAACTTGAGGTCTCACCCGAGGCAAAGCTGAGGGGGTGGTTGCGGAATCAAGTTTCCACAACCTAATGGTGCAAGTGTAGGAGGAAATGATGGGCAACGTGATAAAAGGAACTCTTGCCACAGACAACAGATTGCGCAAAGTCTCTACTTCATGTTGGATACTTCAACAAGCGGAGGTGCTTGCGCAACCAGCACATCCAGCGCAACCAAGGACTGCGCGGTATTGGACACTTCCTGCGTTACAATGATAAGTTATTAACATCTTAGTTCACACAACTCTCGATGGCTCAGCGCATCAACTAGACCGCGCATCTACTTCCAACTTGATTAACTCTAACCAATCTTACTTAACGATATTTATCCATTCAACCACCTTTAGATTATTATCGCTATGGTGCATGCAAATGAATAAAACATACAATACTATGTGCTCCAACGCTGCGCTCAAATTTAGTGTTCAACTACGTGATTAACCGACAGATTCATACATTCACAGACTTAGTAGTGTTGAATACTTAACCTTCATCCACACATGTATTACTTAACATATTATTCCCATCATTCTTTGCAGCGAATACATATAAAAGCAATCACATAATAGATAAATGTGGTATTAAACATCGATACTAAGCAAATGAACAATTCCAAACACACAACAATCACATAACACAGAATTTAACATGGTTCACCCCCAGGATGGAGGCTATGTCCACAAGAAACGATGTTGAATTAGTCTTTTGGGAAGGGTACAACAGTTCGTAGTATGCGCACTTAGCTGCAGACTCTCTTCTCTCTCAGATAGGTCTCTGCATGCTCAACTGCAAAGCCTTTACAATAGCTTCAAGCTCAGAAGATCTAACAATATTCACTAACCCAACAATGAAGAGTTCAACCCTTTCCCATACAAAATTATGCCTTATTTATATAACATGCCCGTGAGCATGTCTTTACAATTCATAGGCAAAACCCTTAGGTTTACAAAACTGGCATGTCTAATTTCCAGCCTGATTGTCACCGTCAACAGCCTATTACAGCTGGGCCACTCATGGCTCACACATTCTTCTGACAGCTGCAGTCCTCAAAACGGTTATAATTGCATCATGGCCTGTCCCTTTCTGCGTCGTCTACCTGCCTGTCACCATCAACGTAGTGGCCTAGCTTCTCAACTGCTTGCCACCACTCTCTCTGATAGGTCCCTTTCATCCGTCTTCATGTCCCAAAACAAGTCTCTTTCTCTACTCGACCTTTCCATATGTTCTTACCCAAAATGGTAGTTGCATGACATCTTTTCATCAACATATTGTGCAACTCTACCTTACCAATTATCGCTGTGCGATAATGCGCAGTTCTCAAAATTACTTCCATCCTTTGCCACAACGCGCAATGCGTGATTTTCAACACTTGTGTATTTTTCTAATCCACTTGGGCCTGACCAACCAAGCCCCTAACACTCACATGTGGCTCATCCCGAGCCACTTCCACTTGCGGAGTCTGGTGCCACATCTTCCACAGTACGTGGCTTTGATGTAAAGCTTTTCAAAGTTCCTGCTAACTCTGCAACTATCTCCTTGGATTTTTGTTTGAAACCTAGAAGCATCTCCAAAGTTTCCTATGAGGCCTTCTCCTTAGCCACTTGTTCTTTCATGGTTCCCTCTGTGGCCTGAAGTTCACGAACTTCACGTCGAATTGCTGCATCAATTAGAGGCCTTCTTGTTCAATGGGATACAACCTAGCAGATGTGCCAGCCTCCTTCTCTCTAAGCGCCACCAACGCTTTTTGTAGCTCTTTGACTTTGTTAACTTCTGTACTTTCTCCCTTGCCGGTGCAGTATTTAGCTCTGCACTTGCACCATCTACCTGCTGCTGTGTTTGCTGCAAATATTCCTTTATCTGCTGGAGTGTGGGGTCCTCATTCAACCCTGTTACTGTTGTAGTTATATCTTCAAGTAAATCTTAGCATTTCATTACTTCCGATGAAATTCCATCCATAGTTGCTTTCACCTCCTCAGCTGGAGCTGGGCACTGATCCGGTAGAATGACAGGGTTCCTAGCCTCCAGCTCTGCGATATTCCCTTTGTAAGAAGCCTCCATTTGTATCTTCTCAGAAGTGAGGGACTCTACCTTGGCCCCAATTTTCTTTATCGTGTCCTCCACATTATCCTCCTCTTCGCATTCCTCTATTTTCGCGCAGACTGTTGAAACAGTCTCCATATTTCGGCCTTTTTCCCTGGCTGCGCTCAACTCTTGCTTGTTGTGATCTGATTCCTTCCTTAACTGATTTATATCTTCAGTTAACTATGCATATTGATGATATGAGGCTAGGCCTCTCTCATGAATCTCTTCCACAACCTTTATGTGCAACTCATTCAAGTCATCTAGGGGCAAAGCCCCAATATTTAGGTCAAGGTGTGCAGTCTTTACTGCCTCCTTAACCGCTTCATTTGGATAAATGAGGTAGCTCGGTTTGAGTTTCAACACACGCGGATACTTACTTACAGCAACAGACCGTCTTCTTTGTGCGCTTGGTTCCCCTAACTTCCCGTTAGAATCTGAACTTGGCTTCCCCAACCCCATATGCGCTACCATTGTCTTGACTTCCTCGATAGCTTGGATTATGGTTAGCTGCAGTTGTTCTTGTTTGGCTTCTTTTTCAGTGTGAGTCTCTTCCCACACTTCCTACACTTTTGTTGCGATTGTCTCGCAGTCGTATGGGTGTATTTGTGGCCCAAATTCAGGTTTTTCGGACTTCCTCTTTATACGTCGGCTTTGCCATTGCGCGGGGCCTTCAGTGGCCTTTCTTTTGCCCACTACTATCTTTGTATGTTCACTCTGCGTGTCATCCTTTTCTTCCTCAATGGGCGTACCTATAGGTAGCCCCCGTGCTTGCTGTTCCTTGTGCTTTTTTGTTTCTTCCTTATCTGTGTCTGTTTTTTTCTCATCGGTGTCCTTTATATCGATCTTGTGTGACATAGGTTCTACCTGTTGTTCATAGTCTGATGCATCATATCGTGATGAAGGGAATTTCTAGTCGTCATCCCAATGGTCCATCATCTGCTTGATGGTCTCTTCATCCAATCGGTAAAACCCTGTATACCATAATCCTTCCTGTGCATCTACCCTTGGTTGAATGTGTAACTAATGCCTCCTCACGCTAAACCTCATGATGCATGTGTATTTGTCGGTCAGTGGTTTTGAAATGCGCAACGTTACCATAATCGCTTCGTGCAACTGGTGATAATAGACATAAAAGACATCAGCTGTATGCCGCTGTCTTGACGCCTTTGGGCTTGCCCATAGGTTAGTAAAATGTGTTCCATGACCCTGCCCTGCTAAGGTTGGAACCCCTTGATACCCCTCTGGCTCTTTCCAGCCTACAAAGGCTAGCAATACTAGAAGCCAGCTGAAATGGAATGTTGTTCCATTATCCTGTGTATCTTCAACATCTGCTAGAAACTCGTTCAGTAAGAACTGGCACCAATTGTAAGGTATTCCGCGGAATATATTAGATGCTTCCTTGATTGCGACCACAGGTATCTCAAGTGGTATACACTTGCGCAAAAGGTTTCCTGCAAGCAATTGGATAGTAAACTTTGTGGCGCGGTCATTGATATCGGTGGTTGGGAACCCACGTCCCTTCCGCACTACACCAAATTCTTTTGTTACTTCGGCGCTTAGACCTCTATCCTGCACCCTCTTTATAATTAGGTCAGCAGGGTACTCTCCTCTCTTGTTCAAGCCTGTGATCTGATGTATCATGTCTATATGGATATCAATGCGCTTGTCCAACCATAAGAATCCTTCATGCACGCAAGTCAGTAGCACATGCACCACCACCAAAAACTCGGTGCCTTTAGTGAAATGCAGCATTTGCAATAAGTTCAATAACCCTGATGGATGAATGGCTTTTAGCCAATCTTGGACTTCCAGTTTTTTGACGCCAATCTGTGGATTCGTTACCTGGTTGAGGTATGTGCCAGGTCTGAATTGTGGGTAATTCTTCGGCATTACCAGCGTGTTTTCAAGTAAGTCCAGGTCATCCAGCTTGCATCCTAGTACACCACCCAACAAATTTTCCTCAATCTTCACCTTGGTAGAAATGGTAGGGACCGGGATTTCATACGCAACATTCTTTTGTAAGTGAACCAATGGGGCATCGTCTTTTCATGGAGGAATGTAGTTCGACACCAGGTAAATAGGTAGGCTCTGCTGATTCATTTGTGCTTCGGCTCCTCCCTACTCTAGTTCTTTCCCCTTATTGGTTCTTGTATCCTACCTCGCTAAGCTTCTATAGGTAGCTCCTTTTGTTTCCGTCATGACTCCTGGAATCCCTGACTGCTCAAATAACCAGAATAGCTCATGTAAATCGTCCTGCTCATTCATAAACTGCTCAGTTTGTTTGGCTCTCTGGTAGCTTCGATAACAATGCACAACACTTCGTAAAGTAGAGAAGTGGCCAAGTGAGGCAATATTTATAGGGTCAGTTGGTCTACAACGTGGCCTTTGGCAGTTGTCGAGGCACTAAATGCCATATTCATTATCCGCTCGTGCCTATGATCTCGGCCCTGTCATCCGATCCTTCTCATCATGCCAATGTTGTTTCCTTAAATGCAAAAAGGTTATTGGGTAGCTAGACTGTCAACTCCATCGGGTCAGTGTTAATTGCTCAGCTTGCCAACCGAAATCCGGTTCTATATCGGTCACGTCGGTATTTATGGTGCTCCAAAGTGTCTCATCCACTCTTAAATTTTAAAATTTGCAAGTGCCTCCAAATTGGTTAACGGCCCACTAACCGGCCGACAAACGCTATGGTAATGGTTCTCGTCATGATGTGCTGGCGTTCTTGTGCGAAGGTAACTTCCGGTCGCGCATCCTGCGATATCTATCGCACGACCACAGTTCTTCCTTTTCTGTGCAATTTGTACTTTGCGATGCTTGGTGTGGCTTTTCTCTCTCTCTTTTTTTTTTGCATGTGCACAACTTCAGCAGTGTTGCGCGGTACGCCTCCCTTGATCATACAGTATTCTGCATAGCTGGACTATCGCAGTAAAGCTTTAGTCTGCTACCATATATCAAACTTGGCAAGGTATCTCTGGCTAATGTAGCTAACTGGACTGCGCCACCGTTAGTAACATGCATTACAGTATACAGGCCAAGCCAATGCATCTTAAACTTTCCAGGAAATTTCATGAATTTGATATCATACAGGAGGACTAGATCACCTACTTGGAAAGACTTGTTCTTGATGTGGCGATTGTGCCATGTTTTTTCATGCTCTTTCTATACTTGTTGGTGGAAGCCTGCGATGAAGTGATCTTCCTCCATCCCAGCCAAGTGTAGGATCCTTTTTTGTAGCGCTATGCGATCTGCCATGCCTGTAAATGCTATTATGCGCAATCTGGGAATGATATATTCCATTGGCATTATTGCCTCTTTCCCATAAGCCAACCTAAAGGGTGTGTGGCCAATAAGTTTCTTTCATGTAGTCCTGTATGCCCATAATACAGATGAAATCCGGAGGTCCCAATCGTCCCGATTGACATTGGATATTTTGGTTAGCGCATTCTCTAGTACCTTATTGAATGCTTCAACAGTTCCATTCACTTGTGGATGATAAGGCGTGCTACATTGATGATGAACGTGGAACTCTTCGGTCAAGTATTCAATGATTCTATTCAAAAAGTGAGTGCCCCGATCACTCATCAAAATCTTCTGGCATCCGAACCTTGGAAGGATGTTTTCATATATAAACTCTGTGGCTGTAGCTGGGCTATAGTCTTTCACGTTATTTGCTTCTTCCCATCTGGTGAGGTAGTTGGTAGCAGTAATAATGTATCTCGCACCAGTTCTCTTCCCTGGTGGGTTAATAGGACCCACAAAGTCAATAGCCCATTTCTCAAATGCCTGCAATGTTAACTATGGATTTAAGGGAATTTCATCCCTGTGCGATGGCTTCCCTATCCTCTGACACACATCGCAACTTTGGCAATGTTCCTTCGAATATTTATGAATTGTAGGCCACTATAGCCCTACGCGCAATATCTTCTACGCAGTAGCTCTTCCTGCATAGTGGCCTCCTGCGACTCCTAAATGCACATCAACTAATATGAATGGTTTCTCATGCTCTAGTACACATCTGTGCAGTACTTCATTTGGTCCCAACTTGTATAGTTGACCTGCAATTATAGTGAAGTCTACTGTGTGCACTACCAACTGCTTCTTTTGCTGTGTATTGAACTCTGTAGGTGCAAATCCTATGGTTAAAAAGTCAATGATGTCTTGATAGTAATCATCTGCAACTTGTATAGCAAACAACTGCGCATTAGGCAGATTGTCCTCTAGATTCGTCGGTTCCTCTCCTGACTCGATCCTTGATAGATTATTAGGGCCTAAATTCAACTTGCCTGGCTTAACAATAATTTCAAAGTCATACTCTTGAAAGAGTAATAACCATCTGCATATGCGCTCCCTTAACACTGGCTTATTGACTAGGTATTTTAGAGCAGAATGGTTAGTAAACATAGAGAAGTGTGCACCAAGTAAGTAATGCCTAAACTTCTGTAGCGCATAGACCATAGCAAGTCCTTCTCGCTCAGTAGTGGTATAGTTTTTCTCAGCGGATGATAACTTTCTGCTGGAAAATGCAATTGGATGATCAATACCTCCTTCTCCTGGCTGAGCAAGAACAACACCCATCATGATACATGATGCATCAACGTGAACATGAAACGGCTTCCCCCAGTCTGGAAAAACTAGGATCGGCGCAGTGACCATCTTCTCTTTCAACGTATGGAACCCTCGTTCGCATTCTGCATTCAAAATGAATGGTGCATATTTCTTTAACAACTTCTCCATAGCTGCGGTTATCTGCTCATACCCTTTTATAAATTTCCTATAATGACCGGTATGTCCCAATGTAGTGCGCAGCTACTTGACTAAATTTGGGGTGGGCAAGTTTACAATAACTGTGATCTTCGCAGGATCGGCCATCAAGCCTTGTTTGCACACAATGTGTCCTAGCAAAATTCTGTAGGGAACACAGAAGATACATTTCTTCAAATTCAACGAAATCTGATGGTGCCTACATTTTTCCAGCATCATCCTAAGGTTCGCGACATGGTTCTTCAGTAACCCGAAAATAGTCCAATCATGAAAATAAACCTCTAAAAACTTATGTATAAAGTCTTTAAATGTTGCGACTACCACTATAGAAAAGATGGCGGGCATGTTCTTCAGACCAAATGGCATCACTATGTGTTGGAACGACCCCCATTCTATAGCAAAAGTAGTTTTGTGTATATCTGCGCAATCAATACTAATCCGATGGTATCCAGAGAATCCATCAGTAAAAGAATACGCCTCATTCCCTCCAACATTATCAAGCACTTCATCTGTGAAAGGGGTAGGAAATGGGTCATGCATTGATGCATCATTCTGCTTTCTGAGATCCACACAGATTCTGATCCCACCCTTTGTTTTCTTATCCTGGATAACCATCAGGCTTATCCACTCAGATTCCTCAATCGTCTCAATGATCCTTGCATCGAGCATCTTATCGAGTTCTTCTTTAACTCGTTCTTTGTAGCGCGGAATCAGTCGATACGGTCTTTGATTAACAAGATTCATGCAAGGCTTAAGAGGAATTTTCATCACTCCTAAGTCTCCCAGAATACATTTCATCTTTGTGAACTTGGTCAGGAATAATTCTTGATATTCCTGAAGTATACCCGCGACTTCTTCAACTGTGTCTTCATCCTAGTAGTCTCCGATAGTTGTGAACTTTGGCTCTTTGCTGGTGCCAATGTTCACTTTTCTTGTTTTCACAGGTCCACTCATATCTGGAATTTCCAGTGGAGGTCCTTCTACCTCACACGATCCCTCTGATTAAGGTATCTGTATATTGCACGGGTCCTCCTCATCAATATCTGCTTTATCCTCGCATTCCTTAGCGATGTGATAACAATCAAGATCATGCTCTAGAAGCTCTTACCATTCTAGCTGTAGGCACACAGGTACATTGTTCGCTCCAAAGAATTCTTCTAGCGTTATGTTTTCTTGAGTACAATGTGGGAGGAATATTCTTTCCTTAATAAACTGCAGCGCATCATTGATACTTGGATGTTCATCTTCAAAACTGAAATCCTGCTGGAAGCTCACAGTTAGGACAGACTAGTCCGTTGTTCCTTTGCGCAACTCCAGGTCTAGGTACCACTTCTTCGGAATCGGTTCTTCGAACGTGTGCACAAACAGATGCACCCATTATGTCTGTGGCCTTTCCTTCCATGCTGCTGAACAGACCTGAATAAGATTTCTTGGATCTATCTGTCCATTATATTTCTCAAAGGATAGGGTAACCTTATCAATAAACCTGATTTGCATCTTAATTCTGCATTGATCCCATGTTGTCAGTTTCTGCTTATTCACAGCAAACCATCTGGCAGGTGTATCGCTCAATGCCACATCTAATTCTTGTAAGCGATGTTCTTCTGCAATTGCTGCAGTATATTCATTGATAAAATAATAAACATTAGAGAAACCATCATAGCCAGGGATTGGGCTTACCTCTTTTCCAATCTAGCACAATGACTTTGTGATCCGCACACATCTCCTGGAAGATGCTTCATGCAATCTGCTTTGCCAGTTTTCCATTCCTGCATCAGAGTCTGAGATGCAAGAGTTGTCACAACACCAACTAAGTGTTCCATCCGCAGTTGGATTAATATAGTCAGCATCATTGGTTGTCATCTTGTAAATACGGTCCAAGTCTTGGGCTTTGGATTCCTCCTGAATCGGTTCAACATATCGTTCGCCCTGTGAGGGGTCCAATGGTGCGATGACCCTTATATCATTCCCTTCAAATATCATTTTTATGGTCTTTAAATTGATAATGGTGGAGTTAGTCATTTCCCAATCAATACCCAGCAGCGCTAGATAAGGGTGGCTATCATCCACGATTTCAATTACTTCAAAATCGGTATAGCATCGCACTCTGTAATGTCAACGATAGTGTTGGGTAACCTCCCCAAAGGTATAACTATCCCCTCATTAGACATTCTTAACTGTAGAGGGGATCATTGTAACTTTGGTTTTCCCATCTGATGCCATGTCTACTTGGTCAAGGCATTTATTTCGGATCCAAGATCAAGAATGATCTCATCCATCTCATAGTCCCCAATCTGAGCAGTTAACCTCATTTCCCTCCCTGTTCTTTTGGGACTCCTGATGTTATGGATTGTGCCATGCGCAACCACCTTCTCATTGTGTGGCTCATACTGGCTGAGTAGTTTTTCAAATTCCATGAAATCATCTGCACTCTTCAATAACTTCATGCAGCTCCATAGGAACTGCGCAACAAAGTCCCTATATCTGTTGCAGTGCTCGTCTGATCATATGCTGTTGGCATATCCTCTATTTGTGGTACTTCACTGAGCAATGGGATTCTCATCGACTGAGGTGTTGAATCTCTAAAGATATCCCGCGCTTCTGTAAATGCTCCTTTATTTTTCTGTAGGTCAAGACCTGATGTTCTCCTAGGAGCTTTTCTAATCCATATTGGTTCACCCAGAGTCTGCTTATTATCACACGTTCCTGAAGTTGAAACTTCTGTGCCTCCATCCATTCTTGTATCAGCGCCACTGTGCATTACCACATTTACCCTTGGATCCACAGTTCTTCTCTCTGCTGTGATCAACTGAATGTTGGGATTTGGTGGTTCTGTCCTCCTTCGTTTCTGCATTTATACCTCTAGCACAGGACAATCTTCAATAGCATGTTCAAATGATTTACAGTAATTGCATGTAGTGCATCGATTTGTACAATCTCGAAATACATGGCCTGGCTGGCCACAGTTATAACAAATTACCTGGCCACGGCCTCTCCCCTGCGTCGGGCCGGCATTTCTTTCTCTCCCACGGTATCCACCATCATAGCCTCTATATCCACCTTGATCATAGTGGGCATTCTCTTGTTTTGGATAATTTTCTTCTTGGACGTAGTACATTCCGGTGCCTCGCATTGCTTCCATATCTCGCTTCCTTTCATTCATAAGTTCGTATGCACGACAGTTGGATTCATCATGTCCAATTGACTTACATAAATTGCAATATAATATTTTTGGTGTTTTTACATATTTATGTATTAGGTAACAGTACTCAGGTCTGTGTCCTCTGCTTCTATAGATTTCACACGACGGTGCTTGGTTGTGATTCATATTCATTGGGTTCGGTGCACCACTGTCAAGATAATCTTGAAATAGAGGGCAATGTTCTTTGGTGTGGCCCTCTCCTTTGCATCATGTGCACCAAAATTCGCGTCTATGTTCATATCTCTATTATTTTCCATTCTTCATACCTTGCAATTTTAATGTTAAGGTGGTCAACTGATTCTGGATCTGTGACATCCCAAAAATACTCTCTCCAATCAGTGAAGCCTCTAGCTTCATCGCGATTTCCAAGGCCTCTGCTTGCGATAGAACCTTCTGATACATAAATGGTTTTCTAATATGGAGCAACAGCGGAGCAATGAACCATTCCTGATGCTATTGCGGAGCTATAACAAAACTCACTTGATCCAATAATGTCTTAAATTTTTGGTCAAATTCCCAGACCGTTTCGGTAGGTTTATGCTTAATCTCTTTCAATTCTGTTATGCACTGCGACTCATATTTCGGTTTCTTAAACTCTACTACGAGTGCAGCCTTGATTTCTATTAGGGTTCTCGGCTGTGCCTGAGACTATTTCATAAACCAATGCAATGCTCTGTCTCTGAAAGTAGTGATGAGTTGCGCTCTCTTCATAGCATCATACTGAACCTGCTTTACACTCCATATGGCTTCACATAGAAACCAATGCTGATCAGGGTCTTCTAGACCCGTTCCTTTAAATACCGATAGTTTTATATCGTTATCTGTCATTCTCCTTCCTGGTTGTGTAACACCCTAAGTAGTGCTAATATTCTGCGTGGGGTTCTGGGCGGAAAAAATAAAGGTATTATTTGGAATAGTGATATTCTGTGGGATATTCTGCGATTGGGTATTCTGAACTGGAATAGTATGGGTTGGAATGGTTAGAGCACCTACTCCTGCGATGCTAGTAGTATTGATGTTCTGTGGGGTGGGATGCGGTACGCTTGCAGTGGGTGGGTTCTGAGATAGGGGTGGCGCGGTTTCTGCAACTGGTGGGTTCTAAGGTGTGATAGGGTGGATGGTGGCTAATGATGGCGCAGTCTAATTGTTAAGGTCACATGGGATTTCGGTATCGACGCGGAGTCCAGGTCCTCCGAGATTCTTTTCTTTATTAAACTTATATCTCTTTCCACTTCTCAGATTATGTGTCTCTTCGTCAGAATCACTAAAAATGCTATTGACCATGACAGATTCAAAAATATTACTGCATTCTTAAAACGCCTTTCTCAGCTAAAAGCATTTTAATGTTTAGCCTAAGACTGTTCAGGTACTTACCTTTGAATCCTTCGAAAAAGTATGCTTCATCTTGGCTATAGGATTTCAGCGTGTCTACAACAAATTCTGTTACAAATCCTTCAAGTATGCTATCAACCCTGAATTTGAATACTCGTGATATTGGGATATCTATTCCTTTGAGTTGTGTTGTGAGCTCTGGAGTCCACTCTGTAGGTACTCCTCCTTGAAAACAGGTTTTCCTTTCTGCGAGTTGCGAGATCCACTCGTGTAGCTCGTTTCCAAATGAAGCCTAGAATATCTCGTGAATATCTTTCCACAAATATATGTTCAACCACTCTACGTCAGAGAGACATGGGTGTCTGTTCTCTTTCTTTGCAAAATCTGTTTCGATCTTATCACACCAATCCCAGATCTCTTTATTTTCGGGATGCCAATTATCTAAACCCAATGGGGACTGGTATTCTCTGTCACACATTACTTTTCCAAATACACTATCGCATCACTAGTCTTAGGCGAGCAATGAAACCATTTGTTGGTGTGTATAACTGAGCTAGAGGTTTCCAGTGTAGAACCAAGTACTTCGCGGTTCAAGGAACCAACAAAACCCCTATTCACCGGCCCTTTCGGCAACAGACTGCATGCAACCTGAGGTCTCACCCGAGGCGAAGCTGAGGGGGTGGTTGCGGAATCAAGTTTCCACAACCTAGTGGTGCGAGTGTAGGAGGAACTGATGGGCAGTGCGATAAAAGGAACTCTTTCCGCAAACAATAGATTGTGCGAAGTCTCTACTTTATGTTGGATACTTCGGCAAGCGGAGGCACTTGCGCAACTAGAGCATCCAGTGCAACCAAGGACTATGCGGTATTGGACACTTTGTGCATTACGATGATAAGCTATTAACAGCTTACTTCGCAGCAACTCTCGATGGCTTAGTGCGTCAACTAGATCGCGTGTCTACTTCCGACTTGATTAACTCTAACCAATCTTACTTAACGATCTTTATCCATTTGACCCCCTTTATATTATTATCGCTATGGTGCATGCAAATGAATAAAACATACAGTACTGCGTGCTCCAATGCTGCGCTCAAATTCAGTGTTCAACTACGCGATTAACTGACAGATTCATACATTCACAGAATTAGAAGTGTTGAATACATAACCTTCATCATTACATGTATTACTTAGCATATTATTCCCATCATTCTTTGTGGTGAATACATATAAAAGAAATCACATAATAGATAACCGTGGTATTAAACATCCATACTAAGCAAATGAACAGTTGCAAACACACAACAATCACATAACACATAATTTAACATGGTTCACCCCCAGGATGGAGGCTACATCCACAAGAACGATTGTTAAATTAGTCTTTTGGGAAGGGTACAATAGTTCTTAGTCTGTGCACTCAGGTGCAGACTCTCTTCTCTGTCAGATAGGTCTCTGCGCACTCAGCTGCAGAGCCTTTACAATAGCTTCAAGATCAAAAGATCTAACAATATTCAGTAACCCAACAATGAAGAGTTCAACCCTTTCCCATACAAAATCATGCCTTATTTATAGAACATGTCTATGGGCATGTATTGACAATTCATAGGAAAAACCCTCAGGTTTACAAAACTGGCATGGCTAACTGCCAGCCTGATTGTCCCCATCGACAGCCTGCTCTAGCTGGGCCACTCATGGCTCACACACTCTTTTGACAGCCGCAGTCCTCAAAATGGTTATAACTGCATCATGGGCTGTCCCTTTCTGCATCGTCCGCTTGCCTGTCACCATCAACGTAGTGGCCTAGCTTCTCAACTGCTTGCTGCCACTCTCTCTGACAGGTCCCTTCCATCCATCTTCGTGTCCCAAAATAGGTCACTTTCTCTGCTCGACCTTTCCATACGTTCTTACCCAAAATGGCAGTTGCGCGACATCTTCATATCAGCGTATTGAGGAACTCTGCCTTACCAATTACCGCTGCACGAAAATGCGGAATTTTCAAAATTGCTTCCATCCTTTGCTGCAGTGCGCAATGCGTGATTTTCAACACTTGTGTATTTTTCTAATCCACTTGGGGCCCGCCCAACAGTTCACCTGATTACTGTGAAGCATATTCTCAAGTACCTCAAGGCTACGGTTTATTATGGGCTCAAGTATGATGCGAATCAAAGGTTTAACCTGGAGGGTTATGTTGATTCAGATTGGGAAGGTAGTGCTGCAGATAGGAAGGGCACTTCTGGGTGCTGCTTCAGTATGGGATCAAGTGTGATCTCTTGGTTTAGCAGGAAGCAGTCCTACATAGAGATGAGTACAGCCGAAGCAGAGTATGTTGCATCTTGTTCGACTAGTTGCGAGGCAGTATGGCTTAGGAAGCTACTGTCTGAGTTATTTGATCTCCTGTTGGATGCTACCTGTATCTTCTGTGACAACCAGGGTTGGGTGAAGTTGTTTGAGAGCCTGGTGTTCCATGACAAGTTGAAGGACATCGAGATCAAATATCACTATATCAGGGATATGGTGCAGAGAGGGGTAGTGAAGCTTCTTTATGTTGTGATGGATGATCAGGTTGCAGATGTGTGATGAAACCACTAGCCAGAGTGAATTTTGAGTACTTCATAGAGAGGCTTGGTGTTCTTCATATTGAAGACACTTCAACAAAGAAGTGATGGGACACATTTGCAGTAGCCATTCCAAGCATGGTGATAGGAGGATCCTTCCCATGGATGTGGATGTAAGCACTGTGTGATGAGCATCAGGACGATGCTCTAGTTACTTCTTTGGATATGCATCAGTTGGATGATTTGTATGATCAATTGGATCATGTATATTGATATGCATCAGTTGGATGCTTTGTATGATCAGTTGGATCATGTATATGACATGCATCAGGACGACGCAGTGATGATGATTAGGATGATCATGTGTGATGAGTATCAAGATGATGCTTTGGATGACATGCATCAGGACGATGATCAGGATGATCATTTGTGATGAGTATCAGGATGATATCCATCAGGACGATGCTATGATGATGATTAGGATGATCTTGTACTCTAGGATGATGTATGGTGAGTATCAGTTTGATACTCTGTGGCCCTGGAAAGGTTGTGTAGATGAGCATGTAAGTTGACCTGGGAGATCTCGCCGATTGTGCTGCGGCACATAAAGGATCCTGGGATACTCTTTTGAGGCATTGCTCTAGGAGGACATGTAACTAGACCTGGGATGTCTTGCCAGTCATGCTGCAGCACATAAAGGATCCTAGGATACTCTTTCGAGGCTTTATCCTATGGAATATAATTGCAGCTTAGGAGATCCGATAGGTTGAGCATTACACTTGTAATCAGTCCTGGGATGCTCTTTTGAGGTTTTTCCATGAACACATGTAACTGAACCTGGGAGATCCAATAGGTTGAGCAGTACACTCATAATCAGTCCTGAGATGCTCTTTCGAGGATTTGTGGTGACCACATGTAAGTAGACCTGGGAGATCTTGCCGGTCATGCTTCGGCACATAAAGGATTCTAGGATACTCTTTCTAGGAATTGTGGTGGGAGTCACATGTAAGTTGACCTGGGAGATCTTGTTGATCGTGCTTCGGCACATAAAGGATCTTGGGATACTCTTTCAAGGAATTGTGGTGGGAGTCACATGTAAGTTTACCTAGGAGATCTTTCCGGTCGTGCTTCAACACATAAAGGATCTTGGGATACTCTTTCGAGGCATTGTGACGCATGTAATAAGTCTTGAGGATTCCACAGTATGGCCAGTGTTGATGAAGACCTACAGGTGTTGGGCCTACATCCAGCATGAAAAAGGGATGGCTTTGTAAAACTTCCTATGACGAGAAGAATTATGAGATAGCCTAGTGATCGAGATGTCGCGTACAACAGCGGTGATGATGATTATGCTCCATGATCCAGTGATGATGATCCATCTCCAGAATTGAAGACTTGCGCCAATATGTATTGATGACCTATGTTCAGAATACCTTCCTAGTTAAGATGGAGTGTTGATGTATTTGTAACTTTGGAAGATATTCACTTGTATATTACATTTGTACTTTATTGTATATCCAACAGAGATGTCTTATTCCTCTGATTGGAAGTGTAGTCATTTGTATTTGCAAGTGTCACAAGTTACATTGTAAGTGTCGTCATTTGTATTGATGGGTTATTAGACCACCAATGTGGGGTCGGCCCTAGTTAGGTCATGTGTTTGGGTTATTAGGCTTCATTAGGAAGTCGGCCCTAGTGAGTTATTGGCAGGTCAAGTTAGTGTATAAATAGAGGGTGTGCCTCTCTCATTCTATTCATTCACTCACTACTCAAGCTTGCATTAGTTGTGAGAGAGAGTGGTGCACATGTGGAGGAGGAAGAGCATCTGATAGAGAAATCTTATTGGGTTTTATCTAAGTTGTGATCTTGTATTGGGGCTTATTATATCTTTGAGGAAGTTGCAAGGTTTTTCACCTTCTTGGTTTTCCCCGGTGAAACTCAGTGTATTCTGTGTGATTTCTATTGTGTCTATGATTGATATGTTGTAGATATGCTGTACATGTTATTCTCTTAGAGATCCTAATGATAATGGAATGAAATTATCAAAAAATTAACACTGCGGAAGACTCAACCTCACTCATTTTGGCTCTTCATGAGACATAGATCCAGTTTGTTGTTATGGATATGATCTCTCATTTTGACATGGATCCACGCTTGTATTTTAATGGCCATGCTATATATATATCTCCTAGTTATGTATCGGAGATCATGTTGTATCATGCTACACATCTATATGATGTCAAGATTGTAATTGCTCGTTGACCTTGATCATTGTTTCAGGTGTTTCTGTGACTTGGTTCTGCAGTTTTTTGCTCCTCCTTTGACTTGGAATTATTATGTATTTTGGCCATCGTTTCCCTCTGACCTCACACATTAGGGGGCATCTGTTATAGGTCAAATATGCACTTCTCCGTTCGTGATCACATTTCCCTGTCGATCACACAAAAGGACACCATGGATTGAAGAACTAGGTTGACCTAGATGTCTTATGGTTGGAATTACACTTTGCAACTAAGAATCTTTATGTTTTTGTTGGGTTCACAACATGTGTGCTACTCTTTGCACAGTAAACCAGCACATATCTTGAGATGAGCGCTAATTTGCTCAAGGAAAACCAACGCAGACCTTCAAAAAAGCTGCAAACGCTTGTTGCAAAGAACAAAATTTGATCTCTGTGTGCTACTCTTGTTGTATGAAACCCGTGCACATCTTAAGATGAAGTAAACAATATATTAAGATTATGAATTGGGATTAGTTGAAGTTGGTTCTGCAACTTCCCCAACCTCCCAATTCAACCACCTCTCAATTACAACTACCTACCTTGTCCCATAAATACAAGGAGGGTCCATGAGAGAGGGAACCAGAAAGAATGTTTTAAGTGCTGTTATGCTGGAGGAATTCCCAAGTCATTGTGAACAGCAAGAGCCCAAGACTCGGTTGCAGAAAATACACATCCCACATTTCATATTCCCTCGAGATAGAACATCCATATGAATGGTATGGCTTGCATACAACTATAAGAAGCAAGGAAATTCTCCCACCAACAATGTATAACCCATACAACCCATGGAAATCTCCCTCATAGCCTTCAACACCTTGTTGTTTATCAAATTCACTTCTTGGAGGGAATATGTCCTTAATTATCAATAATTGGTAGGTGGTTTGGATGCTAATGCTTCATCATCATTTAATTCTTTCAACCTTCATACACAAAATTAGAAAATACGTTAATTAGTTGCAACAATTAGTTTTTAATTGTCATTGATCTTAGATTTCAATAAGGATGCAACATTTTAAATATAGAGAAACACTATTAAATCAAGCACAACATCTGACATAGAAAGAAATTCCATCGTTCATGCCCACAATATTTATCTTGGAAAGCCAAATTAGAAAACCAACATTCGAATGGTTGCTCAATCTCTAGTTCTAGAGTCTCTTTTTACAATGTAGATTGTAACTTTTTATGCATCCTCCTCTATTTGGCCAACCAAGCACTTTTCACTTGATTTGTAAGAGTAACCCATATATAAGAATTGTATTTTCTAATAACTCTGAAACTAGAGCATATTCACCCCCACAAGTTCCAAGGGGTGATGCCCCCATTGAACTACCATCATTGTTGATGGAGAGGGTTGTAAGAGTATTAACACTGCTAAAAATTCCTCTATGACATATGGAAAACCAAATTTCCTCTAAATGTACACAAACTATCATACTACACACATATATTGACCATACAAAAATGCAACTAATAACTCTAAATTTAAAATCCTTATAACACTTATGTTGCATGCTACACTAGGTATCATAAATATGAAACTCAAAACATAGTCAAATGTTGCAATTGGTTTAGATTGTTGATAGGACCACTATCCAAAATATACCACAAATAAAAATTGTTAAAAATAGGAAGTTCGTCCAACATACCGAGCTCGAAACAAAATATTGTCCACCACATCTAAGAAGTGACAACAAAACTAGTTTAGAAGCCCAACAAATGAAAGAAGATAAATGTAAATTCTATGGAGAAAAGTGGGACCCAAGTCATAGATGTTGAAAAAAGGAGACCAACAAGAACCTATATCAATGTGAAGCAGAAGAGGAAGGAAAATCAGATAATGATGAATATGAGATAGATGAATCCGAGATAGATGAAACATGTGGCCTCCAAAATCCTCCATCAGAATCAGAAGATGAAGAAACACCAAGAATATCACTCGTAGCCATAACCATAATACACTAGCCACAAACATTACAACTTAAAGGGCATGTCAAAAATAACAATGTCATCATCCTTGTCAACATAGGAAGCACCCACAACATTATCGACGTAAGTTTTGCAAAGAGGATTAACCTTTTCATATATCCAGTGCCTAACATGAAGATAATGGTGGTAGATCGGAAAAACATTGAAAAATTGCGAAAATGTCATAAGGTTAAGCTGCAGTTACAAAATTATAACCTTAGTCATAATTTTATGCAATACCCCTAGGAGGAGTTGATGTAGTGTTGGGAATCCAGTGGCTATAGACACTAGGTACCTAATCAACCAACCACCAAGAACACTTTATCAAGTTCAAATGGCAAGGAGAAAGGTACAATTTGTATGGGTTTCAACCCCCTCACACACAAATTGTGTCATCTCACAAAATGGAGAAGCTAATTCAGAAAGGAGCACCATCTTATGTCATACAATGCCAAGAAAAAAAATTATTAACTTCAGAAGTTGTCAAATCAGGTCATCGAGAGGTCGAGGATCTACTCCAAAAATATAAAAAGGTATTTGAAGACCTTCCTATGTAGTTACCACCAAAAAGACAAATCAAGCATATAATTGAAATAAATCATGTTTCAAGCCATGTCAATCTTAAGCCATACATATATACACACCATCATAAAATAGAGATTGAAATATTAATCCAAGACCTACTAAAGTGTTGGGTGATTTCAAAAATTTGGAGCCCATATGCAACACCAATAGTATTAGTATGAAAGAAGGATGGATCCTTCAGATTATGTATCGATTACAGAGGATTAAATAAGATAAAAATTAAGGAAAAATTCCCCATTCCATTCATAAATGAAATGTTGGATGAACTTCATGGGACATGATATTTTTCAAAAATATATTTGAGATTAGGATACTACCATATTAGGTTGAGACTAGAAGACGTGGCGAAAACAACTTTTTGAACCCATGAAGGACATTATGAGTTCAAAGTAATGCCTTTTGCGATAACTAACACTTCAGCTACCTTCCAAGAAGCCATGAAAATTTTATTTCAGCCATATCTCAAAACGTTTGTGTTATTTTTCTTTGACGACATCCTCATATACAATAAGACATGGAAGGAACCCCTCCCACATTTGGAACAATTTCTATCTATTTTGAAGGAAAACCAATTCTATGCAAATATGTCCAAATGCACGTTTGTTAAGGAGGAAGTTAATTATCTGGGACGTGTGATATCCAAGGAAGGAGTCAAGGTGGACCCAAAGAAAATTAAGTCAATCACAAAAGTGGCCCAAACCGACTAACATTTCCAAATTAAGAGGATTCCTTGGATTGGCATGATATTACTAAAGATTTATTCAAATTTATGCTGACATAACTAGTCAAATTTATGCTCACATAAAAAAGAATGTCTTTCAATGGAATGAAGAGGAATAAAAGTGTTTTGAAGCACTAAAAGAAGTCATGTCCACAACACCTGTACTAGAAACACTAGATTTCTCCAAACCATTTGTAATAGAATATGATGCTTCACGTTATGTGTAGGGAGTAGCACTGATGCAAGACGAGCATCCAATAGGCTTCAAGAGTAGGAAACTAAATAAATGAGAATAGTTGAAGTCTACATATGATAAATAAATGTTGGCCATTATGCATGCATTAGAAAAATGGTGGCAATAACTACTAGGAATAAAATTCATGATTTGCACATTCCACAATAGTCTTGAATACCTTCTTAAAAAAAAAGCATTATCCACAAAAAAAAAAAAATCATTATCCAAACATTATCCACAGAAAAACAAAAAAACATTATCCAAACATTGTCCACAGAGCAACAAAAATGGATAGAAAAAATTGCTTCTTTTGACATGGAAAATGTTGGTTGTGGAGCCTGATTTTCCTTATTCAAAGGG
Source organism: Larix kaempferi (assembly GCA_027924585.1). Lineage (NCBI taxonomy): Eukaryota > Viridiplantae > Streptophyta > Pinopsida > Pinales > Pinaceae > Larix > Larix kaempferi. Next base: position 4,802,461 of record BSBM01000712.1, on the reverse strand, counting down.
GGGTTTGGGGGGTATTTCCCCCACAAAATAGTCGCCATGGGGGGTTCATATAAGGGAGATGACTAGTTTGGGATCCCCCACTGGAGGGGTCTCGGGGGCATTTCCCCCATAACAAAAAATTCAGAAAAAAAATCCTTGTAAAATGTTGTAATTTCATATCCATGACTTGGTCAATAATGGGTTATTTATGGGCCCATGGTATTGGGTGTTCCATAGTATTTTCCCATGGTATTCGCTCTTTAAAAGGAAGGCATTGTAATACGGCTGTGTATTGTAGCATTTTAAAGATCTCTGATTGCGTGAGAGAGACTATGAGAGAGTGAAGAGGAAGTTGCAGCGGATGTGCTGTAGGTTGTATCCCTTCATTTGTTGGATGGTATAATAATAAGGATTGGAAATTTTTGTGTGGACGTAGCCCATCTTGGGTGAACCACGATAGATTGGTGTCTCTCTTGTAATGTGTTTGATGTGTTTTATATTTTCATCTTGTTTATTATTATTGCTCTGCGATCTTGTTTTTCTAACATAAATAATACATAAAAAGGGGAAGGATAATATAATAGCCGATGCACTTTATTGGAAGGATGAAGAGATGACCTCTTACTCCTTTTCAGTTGTGATTCCAGAATGTCTAGATGAAATAAGAAGTGAGTACGCTAAGGATCCATAAATGAGTGAAATAATTAATAATCCCAGTCAATAATCTAAATTTGAATGGAAAAACAATATTCTTTGGTACAAAGGGAAGATCTATTTAAAACCAACTTCTAAATTCAAAGCTAAGGTCATGACAGAGTCCCATGATTCACCAGTATCACGACATGTAGGATTTTTCAAATATTACTATAATGTAAGAAGGTCCTCCTTCTAGAAAGGGATGTAAAAATATATCCAACAATATGTGGTAGAATGTGACAAATTCCAGAGGAACAAGAGTGAAAACGTTTTACCCTAGGGTTACTTCACCCCCTACACATTCCAAACCAAAATGGGAAGATATATCTATGGACTTCATTGACGGGTTACCCCTGTTAGAAGAAAAGGACAAAATATTTGTAGTGGTTGATCGATTAACCAAATTTGCACACTTCATGGTGATGAAGAAGACAGAAAAAACAAAACAAATTGTAGATATATTTTGCAAGAAAATCTACAAGTTACATGGGTTTCCATGAGTCATTGTCAGTGACAGGGATGCAAAATTCAATAGGAAATTCTCGAGGGAATTTTTCAATCAAGTGGGTACATCACTCAACATGAGCTCTATTGGCACCTATAATTTTTTTGCCCAAAATCCTAATCCTAAGACTATTCCCACAGGTAGGCTCCGTGCAAAGATGGTTAAAACCCCTTCCCTATTCAGGTCCAGGTTGCTAAGGCCAAGAAAATATCTAAATCAGAAGGGAAACGATGAGAAAGAGGAAGGGTCTAAGCACTTTGAGCCTAAGGAGGTAGCCCGAATAATGAAAATGGGTGAAAATGTTGATAACCTATAGTCCGATGAGAAATGAAGTATAAGATAAAGAGAAAACATTTTCCAACTGTTGATCCAAGACGCGAAAGAGATCCATAGTCCATAGATCATCCTTGCATCGCGAAGTTGCGCGAAAGGAACACAAGAGAGTGGTCGCGAGAGGCATACCCCTTGGACAGATGGCAGTCAGAGGAAATCTCAGAGGAGTGTTTCGGCGGTAAACAAAAACCGCCAAAGGGATTGCGATACCACCAAAGCGGAGCAATAAGAAATAAGATCAATGGTGCAGATGGAATAGCCATGAATCTGACGGCGCAGAAGACATATGGTCACATCAGCACAAGGATCAATGCAAATCAGCGACTCGCAACAAAAGAAGTCATATCTACGACTGGTGGATGTTAGTAGGATCCACCTATGAAGGTACTGGAAATTAGACACCTGGGTGACACCCCGCCGTAGATATGTTAGAGGCAAGATAAACGATCCCCAGCGGTTCTCGCGAGGTAAAAGAGCGCTCCATATAAGCAGGGAGGGTGGTTGCGAGATTGTATACCATCAGCCATGTGTCACCTTATGAACACCTCACGAGGAGGGATAAGCGGTAATCCAAAACCAAAGGTCGGGTCGCGATACCATCATTGGATATGATTGACGGCTGGGATTTAAAGCCAATAAAAGATCCTACGGCTGAGATGAAGAAAGGTCAAATAAAAAAGGTTAAATAAAGGCTCGAATCAATGGATCGGAGACAACACCCGACAGATCGACGAATAAGAGAAAGGGATAGCTGGAAAAAGTGGGTAGAAGTTATCTGAAAAGGTTTTTATATATATAGCACATCATGAGAAGAATAAACATTTTGTTCTTAGAGCTGTCAAAGTTGGAAGCTTCTGGAAACGCTGAGGCCAAAGAGGACGATAGGGAAAAAGGTCGCTCTCAAGCTTTTCCTGTGATAGGTAGGGTCCCAAACTTCTCTGTTTTCAACATGCAGTGTGTTTTCTAGCTATAAAATGAAAGAAGAACAGGCCTCTGCTAGTTCTAAAGTCCGAGTAACCCTAGAAGACAAACATTGTGACGTTTTTGACCCAGGACTTCGGCTCCCTATACCAGAGATTAAAGGAAGGCTAAGAGCTCTGCTCGAGCAAGGGGTAGATGTCCATAGGGTCCATCAATCCTTTTTCATTTTATTTTGTCTAGAATAGATTATGCCATTCCCTGAGTTCATGTCATGGTGTTCAATAAATTACTCAGAGCCCCAACGAGTAATAATGAATTCTAGGAAGTCTAAAATAGTTTGTAATACTGACCTTGCCGTTATCCGAAGTACCCTTGCCATACTAGAGTCTCCAACCCTATTCCTCGAAAGTTCTTCTAAAGAGTCAGTCGTCACTTTGAACATACATATTTCTCCTGAAATCCGTAAGGCTTTCCTTGACACATGTTTAAAACCTGACGTAGAGATTACAGACACCCCTTACCCACTGGACGTCAACCTTTTTAATGACAATACCCTGTTGGTCCTCTCTTTAATAGCTTAGTTCTTAGGTTTAGATTCAGATTTGTGGATAACCGAAGTACAGTTAAGCCTGTTGTTCAGGATTAGCATTAGTTCCCCAGAGGCGGGAGACGAGTTAGTTCCATCCCTCAAGTTTGAAGAGTTTTTGGCGGAGAAAATACATGCCCAGTTAAGTTGTTTTGAGAATACCATATTTTTTCGGTTCCATGCCTATTTGGCTAAAATGATTCTGCATAGCAGTATAGATGAGTTGAGTTTATCTAATTTACTCTTTACAGGAAACTTGGAAGATAATGTTTTCAACTACATGAATTACATTCTATCTGTTGTGTATAAAGTCATGTTTGAAGAAGAATTACCCAGAGTATTACCCGAGATGCAATCCCTGATGCAGTTGAAAGGTGAACTAGCCGTTGGTGACTGGTTCTTGTTAAAAGATGCCACAGTAATAAGGGTATATGGTTTTGTACATGAACCATACGTTTTACCAACATTCTTGACGGTGAGGGTTTTTTCCCTCGAGTTCATTCGGCAAAGGCTGACTGCAGAAGAAGAGCAGTTTGGACAATATAAGAAAAGTTCTGATATAAAGCTCCCTTGGCAGGTTGGCCCTTTCATTGTAAAGTTTAAAGAGGCCGTCGATGAAGTGGACAAGTTATTGAGAAAAATGGGATTAAAAAAGGACATAGCTATCGCATATGATCCTCTGCATATCATAGCCGAAAGAAGAACGAAAAATGGTCTGAAAGCCTTGGAACACCAAGAAGCTGAAAGACTACCGAAGGGGCGAGATTTATTATAGTATGAGCCCAAAGAGGATGAAGATATAGATTTACATCTACAAGCCTTAATCACGACTGATGACCCTATGGAGACAGACCAGTTGCTAAACACTCAAGAAGCATGCGGGAAAAGAGATTCGCAGGAAGTCATTGAAGCAGAGGAAGAGGAAGAAAGTGGAAGGAACAGACTCAAACTGGAAACACCAGATGAGTTAGTTATCCAGACAAATGATATGGGAGAGAAAGAAGAGGGGTCATCAGCCCTAGTTGTCCAGATCCATGAATACAACTTCCGAGATGCTACAGCGGGGAGTGAAGATAACATATTTAAGTCCCAAGAGGACATGTTTAAATATCATGGGCAAAATAAGCAGGCATCTACACAAAAGTTGTTTGATCTAATGCCCACTATAAGAAATTTGTCTAAAGCAGGAACCTCTTTGACCACGAGTAGAGATATCCTAACACAGACCTTTAACCTGATAATATTTGATAAAGATAAAATAACTGAAGCAAAAATAGATTGGAAAAGGATAGCCATACCAGATAGGATTCAATTTCACAGACAAATTGGGGAAGGCCTATATGATGACTTAGTGGACGCGGCCTTGAAACTATCTAATCTAGAGGTTAATGTAAATAAGATGGATGTCCATCTGAAATAGGAAAGGTCAGAAAATAAAGCCCTCCAGCAGTAGGTCAAAAAGGTGCAGTATGATTTAATAGAACAAGATGGAGGAGGCAAGGTAAGTAAAAAATTGTTGAAAGATAAAGATAATTTGATCCAAAAATTGCAGGAGAAAATGAAGATTCCTAGTACCCAACTAACACAAGCTCCCGATGAAACGAAGCTAATGCAAGAAAATGAAGATTTAAAAAGAGATATCAGTGATAACAAAGCTGAATTACTAAAGTTTGTAGAAAAAGAGGAACGCTGGGAGAAGGAAAGGACAAGTTTGAAGAACCAGATTGAAGAACTGAAGAACAACTTGTCTAATATAGGTTCGCGTCAAGCAGGAGAAGCCTCGAATGGAGGGAAAGATGACACCAATAGTATTAAACAGGCCATGTCCCAGATCAACCTAAAAGATGTTGAGATACGAGAACTAAAAGAAGAGAATTGGAGTTTGAAAGAAGAAAATGATGAAAAGGAAAAAGGGACTAAAGCTCTGCAAGAAAAATATAAAGAATTGGTAGAAATGAACAAGAGGTTTTCTGAGCAAATAATAGGGAAGACAACTATGCAAGGGTGCAAGCATTTAGTCTGGGATCTAATTATCCAAGAAGCTGAAAGATTCAGACCTTATCTAGATCTCATGAGGACGAAAGAGAAGATAGTCAATGACGTCTTTAAGAGCTGCACTTCCATGAGAGAAAAGCTGCACAAAAGGCCTAAGGCAATGGCATATAATGCTATAAATTTCCTAAATAGTTTGACAGATCAAGATTTCATAGATTTGACCGTCAAAGACAGGATCACAACCATTACAACAGCAAAACGAATCCTAGGAAGTATGCATTGGTTGAAGCTGTGGAAGCCAAAGCCAGTGAAATGAATGAACAATTAACAGAATTCAAAGGACAGTTTGAAAGATTAGTAGAAAAAGGATTCCCCGCATTTTGGGATGCAAAACAGAAGCTGATTCCTCTAAGTGAGCATAAAAATTTGATGACCAGCAGAAGGATGGACCATTCAAAGTTTAAACACATGAGCCAACCACTCTCAGGAAGGATCTTGTTAGACAAGCTAGATGAATATTTCGAGATATTGTACAAGTTAAATTCTATTGGGGAAGGACTTCCGCCTATTTCTTTTGCTGATCAGCTTAACATAAGAGTCCTGGAGAAAGAGATGACAAGCTATGACATCCCAGTGCCTAAGCTTTGGGTACCTGTGGAGAAGTATGTGTTGATGTATATGTAACTTCGGAATGTATTTCATCTGTGTATTATATATATATTTGTTGTACCCTTATAAGAGATGTGTTATTCCTCTATAAGGAAGTGTCGTCATGAGGATTGACAAGTGTCGCAAGTGTGTGTACTTGCTGATGGGTTATTAGACCACCATATGGGGTCGGCCCTATCTAATATATAATATAATGTGGATGTATCTAAGTAGACAAGTCGGCCCGAGTAGGTCACTGGGCAAAAAGGTGAGTATAAATAGAGATAGGAGATCTCTATTTTACTTACTTGGAAAAGTAACCCACTCTCTCTCTGAAAAGTGGCGCACTAGTGAGGAGGAGGAGGATCATCTGCTATGAGACTATCTCAGTGTTATTTGGTTGTATTTTGGTTGAGCCATTGCTCTCTCTATCTCTGAGGAAGTTGTGGGGTTTTTCACCTTAGGGTTTTCCCCACGGAAACTCTGTGTCTCTTGTCTCTATGCTTTTGATTGTTGTGATGCTTGTGATGCTTGTCATATTATGATTGTCATGCATTGATATATTGTAGATGTTATTCTCTTAGCAAAGATCCTATAATATTGTGATTTAATACTCAAAATTTAACATGGTATCAGAGCTTAACTGAGAAGAAGACATTTTGCAATGACGGAAGCTTGTATTCCTTGTTTATTGAGTTTCTCTCTATAGATTTTTGAAATTCAGTATAGTAGATTGGATCTACTCATCATGGCGCATCTATCTGTCCAATCAGAATTCAGTTCCGAGCATTTTCAGATTTGGCCCTAAAAATTAGGGTTTCCACAAAAATAGGAATTTCTGGAAACTGAAGGCACAGCTGGAAGATCCTTGCCAAAATCTAAGGTTAGAGCTTTGGATCGAGATTTTTGGCTGGGTAGATCTCCGAGAAACTCAAACCCTAATTCAGGGCTCTCCCTAGTGAACCCGGGAGGACAAAAAGGCAATTTTGAAGGGCAAGACCTTGCTGATCTCAAATTCTGAATGTACTAGGCTGATCAGATCTCCAAGGCGCATCTTTCTATCCTTTCAGAATTTTGAAATTCACATTTTCAATTTTTAGGGTTTCTCTAACAAACCCTAATCCAGGACGAGATCCAGTTTTCAGCACTTCAAGTGGTAAGTCCTAAATCTTTTCTATTTCCATTTGAAGTACTCTTAAAGATGTCTCTCCACACCAAGCTTGAGGATAAGATTGAAGGGGCTGATAACTTCCGAGCCTGGAAGTATAGGATTGAGTTAATCCTGGAAGAGAATGAGTTGGACTCATATGTGAAAGAAGACATCCCTATCCCAGAGGATGAAGAAGCCAAGGCATTGCACAAGAAGAACTTGGTCAAGGCAAAGAGAATCATTGCTGATTCTATCAAAGACCATCTCATACCTCATGTGTCTTCTCTTAAGACACCCAAAGAGATGTTTGAATCTTTGACCAAGCTATTTGAAGGAAAGAACATAAATCGGAAGATGACCCTGCGGAACCAATTGAAAGCAGTGAAGTTTCAGAATGGAGAAACCATTCAATCTTACTTTTCAAGGGTCTCCCAGATCAAGGAACAATTAGAAGCAGTAGATGAAATGGTGGAGAATGGTGAAGTGGTGATGACCACTCTGAATGGCCTACCCAGGTCATCGGATTCCTTTATTCAAGGAATTTGTGCAAGGAAGAAGTTGATCTCCTTCAATAGACTTCGGGAAGAATGCTCTCAAGAAGAAGCTAGACTTATAGCTCGTGAAGAAAAGATGGGAGGTGAAGATCAAGCTCTTGCAGCTCACACCAAAAGAAGCAAAACCAAGAAGGATCACTCTCGCCACAATAGATCCTATCAAAAGAACAAGAAAGACCTAAGATGCTTCACATGCAATGAGAAGGGTCACTTTGCTTCAGATTGTCCCAAGAACAAAAGGGATAATAACAACAACTCCAGTAAGAAGAAGAAGGGCAGCAAAAGAAGATTTCATGCTCATGCTGCCGAAGATGATGAACCTTCAAAGAAGAAGGCTAGGGCAGAAAGTGATAGTGATGATGACTCTTCAAGTGAAGAAGAGTATGTTCTGATCTCTGCTCTCACAAGTACTATTTCTCATGGTTGTAATGATTGGTTGATTGATAGTGGGGCTTCCAAACACATGACTGGGTTCAAGGAATCTTTTGTGAACCTTTCTGAACATGAATCACCCAATAAGGTGAAACTTGGAGATGATTATCAATACCCAATCAAAGGAAGTGGTGAAGCCTCATACAACCTAGATTCTGGAAAATCTTTGAAGATGAAAGAAGTCCTTTATGTGCCTGGACTCAAGAAGAACTTACTCTCCATCTCTGCATTGGATGCAAAAGGTATGAGGGTTGCATTTGTGGATGGCCAAGTCCTAATGTGGCCAAAGTGAAAGAACATAGATGATGCAGTAGTGATTGGAGAGCAAGAGAGAGGCTTGTATAAATTGAAAGGACAACCTGAACATGCTATGGTACATGAATCCATGGAGCCAAGTGAACATTGGCATAGAAGACTTGCTCATATGCACTATAGGGCACTTCCAATTGCAAGCAAGGCAGTAGAGGGTCTTCCTGAAATCAAGACCAAACATGAAGGTGTTTGCAAAGGATGTGCAAAAGGAAAGAACACTAAGAAGGATTTCCCAAGTAGTGAAAGCAAGGCAAAAGACATTCTGGAAATCATCCACTCAGATGTATGTGGCCCTATGTCATCCAGTTCCCTAAGTGGGTATGTTTACTATGTATCATTTATTGATGACTTCTCCAGGAAGACTTGGGTATACTTCTTAAAGGGAAAAGATGAGGTGCTTAATAAATTCAAGGAATTCAAAACCTTGATGGAGAATCAAACTGACAAGAAGATCAAAACATTTAGATCCGACAATGGTGGAGAATTCACCTCAAGTGACTTCAAGAAGCTTTGCAGTGATTCAGGGATTAAGAGGGAGTTGACTGCTCCTTATAATCCTCAACAAAATGGAGTTGCAGAAAGGAAGAACAGAACTATCATGGAAGCAGCAAGGGCAATGTTGCATGACCAGGATCTTCCTATGCACCTATGGGCAGAAGCAGCTAGAACAGCTGTATATGTGCAGAACATAACACCCCACAAGATATTGGACAACAAGACACCAGAAGAGGTTTTTCTTGGTAAGAAACCTGAAGTCAGTCATCTCAGAATATTTGGTTGTCCAGTATACACTCATGTCCCAAAGGAAAAGAGGACTAAACTAGATCCTTCAGGAAAGAAGGGTATCTTTGTGGGTTACAGTGAAAGCTCGAAGGCTTACAGAATATACTTTCCAGGATTCAAGAAGATTGATGTCAGCAGGGATGTAACATTTGATGAAAACTCAGCATTCATCAAATCGAGGAAAGCACCCATCGAATTTTATGAAGAACCTAAGGAAACAAGATTTCAGGACACTACCATGACTGAAACAGTTCCAGAAACTGTTCGTGAGTTTGAAGATCCACAAGAACCTGTAGATCAACCCCATGAGGATAACTCTCACAAGAGGAAACCTGTATGGGCTAGAGAGCTCATTCATGATGCAGAAAGATTTGGCATTCTAGAAGAAGAACACAGAGCAAAGAAGAGAACCAGATCTCACACCAGTTATGTTGCTTTACTCTGTGACATTATGAACAAAGAGCCTTCCAGTTATGAAGAGGCAGCATAAAAGAAAGAATGGAAGGATGATATGGTTGAGGAATACCAATCAATAATGAAGAATGATGTTTGGGATGTTGTCCCAAGACCTAAAGAGAAGTCTGTTGTGACTTCCAAGTGGCTCTACAAAATCAAGCATGCTGCAGATGGCAGTGTAGAAAAATACAAAGCAAGATTCGTAGCTCGTGGTTTCTCTCAGAAAGAAGGAATAGATTATGAAGAAACCTTTGCACCTGTAGCCAGGTATACTTCCATCAGAACAGTACTTTCCCTGGCTGCAGCAATGAAATGGAAAATACACCAGATGGATGTCAAGACTACTTTCTTGAATGGTGTAGTTGAAGAGGAAGTATATGTGGAACAGCCACTCGGTTTTGAAATACATGACAGGGATTCATATGTGTGCAGATTGAAGAAAGCCTTGTATGGCTTGAAGCAAGCTCCCAGAACTTGGTATGGTAGGATGGACAGTTTTCTATCTAGCTTGGGCTTTACCAAGAGTAAAGCGGATTCCAACCTTTACTACAAGGTTGAGGAAGGGAATCCTGTGATTCTATTCCTGTATGTGGATGACCTATTTGTAACAGGAGACGACAGACTGATTGCAGATACTAAGAGGAAGCTTGCTGCTGAATTCGATATGAAGGACTTGGGAATGATGCACTATTTCCTAGGTATGGAGGTGTGGCAGAGTGCATGAGGAATCTTCCTTGGTCAAGGGAAGTATACAATAGATATCCTGAAGAGATTTGGGATGATGGATTGCAAGGCCATGGAAACACCTATGGCATCGAATCTGAAGCTTCTATGTGATGCTTCATCTGAGCCAGTTAATGTCTCTATGTATCGTCAGATGATTGGGTCCTTGATGTACCTGACGAACACGAGACCAGACATTTTCTTTGCTGTGAACACATTGAGCCAGTTCCTGACAGATCTGAGGAGTGTTCACCTGGTTGCTGTAAAGCATGTTCTGAGGTACCTGAAGGGTACAGTGGATTATGGGCTCAGGTATGAGGTGAATCAAAAGTTTAACCTGCAGGGTTATGTTGATTCAGATTGGGCTGGCAGTGCTGTAGATAGGAAGAGCACATCTGGGTGTTGCTTCAGTATGGGATCAGGTGTGATCTCTTGGTTTAGCAGGAAGCAATCCTGCGTAGCACTGAGTACAGCTGAGGCAGAGTATGTTGCATCCTGTTTAGCTAGTTGTGAGGCAGTATGGCTACAGAAGCTACTGTCTGAATTATTTGATCTCCCGTTGGAGGCTACTGGTATCTTCTGTGATAACCAGAGTTGTGTGAAGCTGTCCGAGAACCCAGTGTTTCATGACAGGTCGAAACACATAGAGATCAAATATCACTATATCAGGGATATGGTGCAGAGAGGAGCTGTGAAGCTCCTGTATGTTGTGACGGATGAGCAGATTGCAGATGTGCTGACGAAGCCACTAGCCAGGGTGAAGTTCGAGTACTTCAGAGAGAGGCTTGGCGTTCTTCAGATCGAGGACACTTCGAGGAAGAAGTGATGGACACATTTGCTGAAGCCATTCCAAGCATGTTGGAAGGAGGATCCTTCACATGGCTGTGAATGTAAGCGTTGGATGATGAGCATCAGGATGATGTTCTGGTTTCTGCTTGGATATGATCAGTTGGATCATTTTATGTATGTATGTACGCATCATGTTGGATGCTGGATATGATCAGTTGGATCATTTTTATGTATGTATGTACGCATCATGTGGATGCTGGATATGATCAGTTGGATCATTTTATGTATGTATGTATGCATCATGTTGGATGCTTGGACCATGTATATGTATATGTATCAGGTGGATACATTGTATGATCAGGTGGATCATGTATGGTGATATGTATCATGTATTTGTATTTGTATCAGGTGGATACATTGATGATCAGGAGGATCATGTATGATGATATGTATAAGGTAGATACTTGGTATGCATCAGGTAGATGCATTGATGATCAGGTGGATCAGGTATGATGACATGCAGCAGGATGTTGCAGTGATGATCAGGATGATCATAGATGACGAGCTTCAGGATGTTGCTCCAGATGACATGCAGCAAGATGTTGCAGTGATGATCAGGATGATCATAGATGACGAGCTTCAGTATGTTGCTCCAGATGGCATGCAGCAGGATGTTGCAGTGATGATCAGGATGATCATAGATGACGAGCTTCAGGATGTTGCTCCAGATGACATGCAACAGGACGTTGCAGTGATGATGATCAGGATGATCATGGATACATCAGGATGATGTATGGTGAGTATCAGGTTGATACTCTGTGGCCGTGGATCAGGTTGTGCAGATGAGCGTGTAATCCGGTGCCCTGGGAGATTTGCAGATGGTCTTTCGAGGTTTTTCCTATGGCATGTAATTCGGTGCCCTGGGACATCTGGAAAATGCTCTTTCGAGGTTTTGCTCTGGGAGGACATGTAATTCGGTTCCCTGGGAGATCTGCAGATAGTATTTCGAGGTTTTTCCTATGGCATGTAATTCGGTTCCCTGGGATATCTGGTAGATGCTCTTTCGAGGTTTTGTCCAATGGCATGTAATTCGGTTCCTTGGGAGATCCGATAGGTTGGGCTGTGTGCCCGTAATCAGTCCTGGGATGCTCTTGCGAGGTTTTTCCATGACCACATGTAATTCGTTGCCCTGGGAGATCCTATAGGTAGAGTTGTGTGCTCGTAACAGGATGGGATGCTCTTGCGAGGTTTTGTGGTGAGGTCACATGTAATTCGGTGCCCTGGGAGATCCTATAGGTAGAGCTGTGTGCTCGTAATAGCCTGGGATGCTCTTTCGAGGTTTTGTGACGCACGTAATAAGTCCCGAGGATTCCACAGTATGGCCAGTGATGATGAAGACCTGCAGGTGGTGGGCCTACATCTAGTATGAAAAAGGACTGGCTCTGTAGAAATTCCTATGACGAGTAGAGTCAGAGATTGGTTGAGATAGTAGCAGCAGTGATGATGATGATGACGATGCATTGATGACGATGATCCAGAGAAGAAGACTTGTCTAGCAGATATGTGTCGAGAAATACCTTCCTAGTTAAGAGGGAGTGTTGATGTATATGTAACTTCGGAATGTATTTCATATGTGTATTATATATATATTTGTTGTACCCTTATAAGAGATGTGTTATTCCTCTATAAGGAAGTGTCGTCATGAGGATTGACAAGTGTCGCAAGTGTGTGTACTTGCTGATGGGTTATTAGACCACCATATGGGGTCAGCCCTAATTAATATATAATATAATGTGTATGTATCTAAGTAGACAAGTCGGCCCCAGTAGGTCACTGGGAAAAAATGTGAGTATAAATAGAGATAGGAGATCTCTATTTTACTTACTCGGAAAAGTAACTCACTCTCTCTCTGAAAAGTGGCGCACTAGTGAGGAGGAGGAGGATCATCTGCTAGGAGACTATCTCAGTGTTATTTGGTTGTATTTTGGTTGAGCCATTGCTCTCTCTATCTCTGAGGAAGTTGTGGGGTTTTTCACCTTAGGGTTTTCCCCACGGAAACTCTGTGTCTCTTGTCTCTATGCTTTTGATTCTTGTGATGCTTGTGATGCTTGTCATATTATGATTGTCATGCATTGATATACTGTAGATGTTATTCTCTCAGCAAAGATCCTATAGTATTGTGATTTAATACTCAAAATTTAACAGTATGGAACAACGAGATTGACTTTTCATGCTCCGTCGACAGCTGCTACCTCTTAGATCTCAAAGTTGTGCCTCTTCAAATAGTAGTTTCTTTTTGATATAGAAGTTTCTAATATAATTAGGATTTTGATTTTCCAGGACGTGGCAGTGGGTTTCCCGTTATGTAATGAAGTTTCACCATTGGACATATACTTTAATATTTTTTATATTGTTTAAACAAGATATCGGAAAAGGGCAAGAAAGCGGTTAAGCTTGTCCTGTTATATTTTCTGTTTTGTGATAGTGACATCTAAGCTGTGATGAGGTGTCCCTATATTGTAACTAATTTCTGTTTCAAAATAGGCCGAGTATGAGACTCTGGGCCTCTATAAGTTCCATGTAATTTCAAATGGAAAGGGTGGAGAACTTTTTGGAGCTTTGCATATTTTGTCTACTGTTGTTATTCTGAGATATTTCTTGAATAAAGTTGTCAAAAGCTTACGTATGTTTTACAGAGATTCCTGTGTAATTGGTCTGGTAGTCTATTTCTCCTTTTCCTATGTGATATGTGTTTCTTTCCATTGTCAATCCATATTGTTTACTTTCCTTCGTACTTGGTTCAGTGTAGCATCTGGATGAGATTCATAATGATTATGCCTTGTTCATTTCTTACCGAGTATTTCACAAAAATATTTCTACTAAAGTTGGTATAGGATTCATCTGTGTATGCCTTATATCAATGGATTGTGCATCTTTCTTCTTTTTCACCAATTAAATCACTTTGACTACCCGCTGGTTGCTACCTTGCCTCTGTGTAAATGTATCTACAAATCATTTGATGATGATGTTTATGTTATACTTAAATTGACTCCATTGCCCAATATAAATCCCTGTTGTTCTCCAACCAATGGTTCCTAGAAGTTAATTTTTCCCTACAGAAAACTGACCTTCTGCATATGTTTAAATAGAACATCTTGAGGAATGAATGCTGGTGTCCTTTTTCATGATTGATGACATTGATTATTTCTAGTGTTTCATTGGTTTATTGAGAGAGCCCTCTCAGAATGTATTCAGTCAGTAATAATAGTCCAAAGATTGGTTAGTGGTTATCTCGAAACCCCCTTCCTACAACCTAAGGGTTGATTTGGGTGTTAACAAATTGGCGACGTTGCCGAGGAGCGCAAGTTTTCTCGTTTTCCTTGCAAGAACGACAAAGATTCGAAGAAAAGTGAGATCCCTGTGGGAAAACGAATATTTCCATATCTTTAAGGGTTGTATAATTTTTGCCCTGGAGACTCCACTCATAAATATTCATATTCAAGAAAGCGCTCCACTGGGGAAGACCTCCGAAGCTGAATCCTAATTCTGAAGAAGATCTTGACAAGGCATCCTGGCCTCAAGAAAGATCCACACCAGAGGTAACCCTATTCCTTAAAATCTGTTAATTGTTGATAATCCGGAAAGTCTGCTTAGACGAAAAGCTGAAAATGATAAAGTTAGCACTCCAAACAGTGAAAGAGTTGTGTCCAAAGCAGAATTCCCTGTTTTTCAAGAATTAGATATAGAGATTGACATTGGGGAACCTTTACCAAGATCAAGATCCGAATCTTATCTAAGATTAGGTGAAGTAAGCCAAAACAATACTAAATCTTACTTGTTAGATCCTATTTGGTGTGATTTACTAGATACTATCAAAGCTAAGAAAGCTAAACCATGTTCCCAAAATATCCCACCCCTTTCACAAAATCCGCCTATAATCATGGCTGCCAGATTTGTGCCTTTAGCCTTGCCAGCTGTTTTACATGACCTACCTCAAAACTATGCACGAAGGATCGTCTTCTATGATGGAGAGGGAAATTTTTCCGCCAGATAGCACGTAGACAGATTTGAAGATTTTATTGATCTGGAGGAGGTGGATCACGGTGATGCAAAGATGAGGTTATTTGCCCAAAGTTTGTTTGGAGAACCTAAGAAATGGTATAGGTTACTACCAAATGCCTCCATAAATGACTTTGCAGAGTTCAAGACCCCGTTCTTAGAAAGATGGGAAATGAT
The DNA here is from genome assembly GCA_027924585.1 of Larix kaempferi. NCBI lineage: Eukaryota > Viridiplantae > Streptophyta > Pinopsida > Pinales > Pinaceae > Larix > Larix kaempferi. Next base: position 4,787,363 of record BSBM01000712.1, on the reverse strand, counting down.
AGGAAGTCCTTCCCTAGTCTTGTCCCAATACAATCACATCGAGAAAGGAGATTTTGAGTATGTGCATGAATTTTCTGCTAGGTTTATGAGGGTCGATTTGGGTGTTAACAAGCTCATCTTATCATCCCCAAACAGATGGCGAGACAGAATTCGTAAATAAATGTATATAATCCTATCTACATTGTTTTGTAATAGACAAGTAGAACCATTAGTCTCAATGGTTACACCTAGAAGAATTGTCGTACAATTCAACATACCACACCTCTGCAAAAATGAATCCCTCCCAAGACTTATATGGATATGAACCTCCCAACTGGAAGGATTTTGTTCTTAATGAAACTAATATTCGAGGAGTGAGGAACCACTTAGAGAGAACTAGGAAAATGATAAAAATGCTCAAGGATAATTTAACCACTGCACAAAACCATATGAAGAAACAAGTAGATCAACATAGAACATAAAGGGAATTTGAAGAAGAGGACTGGGTGTTTGTAAGAATCCAACCATATAAAGAATTGTCTCTTAAACGAGGAGGAAAAAACTAGTTGGCCCCAAATTATACAAACTATACCATATTAGTGAGAACATCAATCAAGTTGCATATGAATTAGACTTTCCTCATAAGGATCATATCCACAATGTCTTCCATGTTTCCCGTCTCAAAAAAATGTTGGTATGGCATCATTTGGAAAAAACATACTTCCTATGTTAGATGATGAAGGAAGGATCATTTTTTAACCTAAGGCGATGAATGCTACCAAATAAAAGAAGCTTCACTCTCGAATAATCAAAGAATATGTTATTAAGTGGAAAAATCCTCCTGATGAAGACATGCATCATGGGAGACATTAATATTTCGTCAACAACATATGTCCTTACCCTTTCTTTGAGGACAAATCCTTCTAAAAGAAGGCGGCAATGTTATGTATTTAAATATTTGAAGAAATATTTTTTAAATAGGAATAATTAATTAATTTAGTTGAATTCTAAGGGTACATCTTCTCCATTAAAATGATACCTAATGACCTATAAATGCTCAAGCTTGTAAATGTAAAAATCATCATATTATTCAATTATCAGTTATGTTTGGGTTATTTGTGGTTTTTTGAGTTTTTTTTGTTCCAAGTCTCTTAAATTTACTTAAAACTGAACTCCATGCACATGTCTCCAAGAAGTATTAAATAATACACTAACCTTGCAAATACGAGACACTTGCTTCTATCAACCTAAGATGCAACTTGTGAATATATTTATATGAATACTATGTTCAACACCTTGTCTATCCATTTAAATAGTTATGGTAGATCTATTGCATTAGGTCTTGTTTATAGTTATTACTTGCTGGATTTGTTGCATTAGGTTTTGTTTACAGTTATTACTTGCTGGATTTGTTGATTTTGTTGGCCCAACTCTAAATTATCATGTTTAAAGGTGATTAAAGAAGATAGAGAATAAATGACAATGCCAATTATTCCATGGACACTTAGGGAAACATGAAATATAACGATCAACTAAACAATAAAAGAGCTAAACTTAGTCAGTTACATTTAATAGAAAATTTTGCATATATCATGAACATTATAGCAAACATGACAAGTTGTAGGGGTGATGAACATAGGAAGAAAAAGGAAATTATAAGGACAAATAATTGTGTATTTGAACAAAGATAGAAAAGGAAACACGATATGTAAAAATCAACTAAACAACAAATAAATTATTTCAAAAATTAGGTATATGGTTTTATTAGTTTCATAATTAACAACACAAAATCCATTTCAGGTTTATTGTAGGAAAATTCAATGTGCTTAAAAACTTGATTTCGAAGAGCATCAAGTGAATATTTCTTGAATGGAGCAAGTACATGTATTTTGAACTACCAACCAATAAATCTTTTCGCCATCATAAATTTTACATCATTACTTATTCATGTGATGGACTAGATCAAGTTGTCAAGAAATCACAAATTAGAATCCTAAAGAATATATTATAGAGTACTAGTGTGAAAGAATGCTATGTAGGGTTTGATCTATTTTTACTTATATTAAATGGATATTATAAGATTGAAGAAATCATAATCATATGAAACATATAAAAATTGATGCAAGAATTAGTTTATGATTGTAACATATGTAGCCACCTCTATACTTCATGTTGGTGGTTAATTTAGACTAGGGTTCTCATAAGGGAGTAATAACGTTTCACTGTCTAGTCTAGATGCATGGGAATTTTCAATTTTCTCAAAGGGAATAAGGTTTGATATAAAGTGTACTCGGGACTTTAAAAAAATAGGGAGACACAACACCATTTCCCTCATAGGAATTATTGGCTTATCACTCATTCATTATAGGATTATGTAATGCATAAGAAAAACATAATAACTAGAGAGTCATATTGTTACTATAAGCTCGACATATGATAACCATAAAATGTATATAACCACGAAAGAAACATATATCCATTGAACATGCACAAGGGAAATAGATTTATAATGTAAGGGGGGAAACAATGCTTCATTCATACTCATCAAATTTTTATATTGTTTTGATATAACTATATGGACAGAGATAAACCTTAACCCAACGACCAATATGATAACATATAATCCCAACCCAACTACCCTATCCTCAAAGGGATTTTACACAATAATAGAGGATAATATTGAACTTGTCAAAACAAAGGGATGGGATTATAAGTACAACTCTTATTTTAGTTTCCTTAGGAAATATAATAAGTCACTTAAGAGAAGTTATTTTTTCACTAATGACCAAGGCTCAATTGATCATATGGATTTTATATGATAATAGAAGATAAGATTAATCTTGTCAAAACAATTACAAAGGGATGGGGATTATAAGTACACCTCTTATTTTAGACTCTTTAGGAAATATAATTTTAGTCACTTAAGAAAAGTTATTTTTTCACCAATGACCAAGGTTCAATTGATTATCTATGGGTAATCAGCTTTAGATATTTTTGTTTTGAATTTAGTTGGTATTGTTTTAGAATAACGAGTAGAAACTAATATGTCTCCAAGTAAGAGAGAGAATGTATTTTCTTTTTAGAATATAGTGTATCTTTAGGAAATAGAGTTGTAAATATAGATTTGTCTTACAAGTACAACTCTTATATTAGTCTCTTATGAAATAAGTGGAACAACTTGTACTTAGCTTGATCAATTGTGCATTATCTATCTTATCATTATCACTTCTCTTCTATTGTTTTTTCTTTAAATTAAAATGTGAAATTTGGAAATGTAACAAGATAATATTGTTGTCTAAATATTCATGTGTAGAATACATTTCACCAAATAGAAAGAAAGGTCTAATTATTATGTAGGACTTCTGAATTACACCATGTCATGATTTAAACATGATCCACACATTTCAAGTGGAAACTCCACCTATATTCTTCATGATTTGAATGAACCTTTTTGCAAGAAGAAATTAAGATTGGTGATTTAAATGGAGTTGGAGGGAGAATTAGCCATTAGAAATTAAGGGAGAAATTAGGAAAGGAAGAAGAAAAAGGTAAATACATATATATAACTAAAAAATAAAATATAATAAATAATAATAAAAGGAAACCCTATTTCATGGATAAAAATAGGGGAAATAAGATCAATTAAAACTATAATATAATGTAGGATAGGAATTAGTTACTACTAATTAATATTAAATAATATGGAACTTATGTTAATATGATAAGGAATTTTTTTTAATTATAAATAGATACAAATAAAGGAGGTTATGAAGGTAGGGATTTTCGTATTAATTTTGTTACTATTTTTGTTTTGGTATTGTTTAAAGAGGGAGGTATAGGAGAAAGGAGAAAGGAAAATAAAAGAGTGAAGGTAGAAAAAATAATATGATATAATACTAATTTAGAATAAGATATAATGATGGAAATTTAAAATTATTATTTTAATTATTTAATTTAAAAGGAATAAAATACAAAGTTAAATTAAAATTAAAAACCAAAATTATAATTTAGAATGAAAAATCTTTTACATTGTTAATGGATGGATAAAAAGTTTAGAAGAAAAAGATTAAAGGTAAATTATGTTAATGGGGAATAAAATGTATGAGAGTAAAACCAAATGAGAATAATTGAGGGGTTAAGATTCAAAGGCTAAATAATGGGAGGGGAAGAGGAAAATAGAATGAAGGTTAGGGGAGAGAAATTCAAAGGAGAAAAAGTCAGAACAAAGGTAATAGTTGGAGGATAGTAAACCAATAAGGGGAAAAACATAAGGGGTTAAAAGAGGTGAAAAATTATAGAAGTTAGAGAGGAGGCTAGGAAGGAGGGGAACACTTTTTATTTTATTTTAATGGAAAATATGATGGATTAGAGGTTTCCAAGAATGACTCAGTTTGTATCCATCTTCATGATTAAAGTTCTTGGGATGTTTCTGAATTTATAAAGCTTCCTTGACCAATCATGAAGAGTAATGAGAAGTGAAGGAAAGAATTTTAATTTGATCGAAACAAATTCAGTGCTTTGTATTAAATGAATGTTCAATTATAGAAAATTTATTAAGGATATTTTGATTAGTGTCGGCGATGTGTTCTTTGAGCCAAGTTTAGATGGACCTTTCAGTTTGACCAATGTAGTATTTTCCATAGGAAGATGGAATTTAGTAGACTCCTTGGGATAGTAAAGTATCACATTTGTCTTTAACATTCATGAATAATTTTTTGAGTGTCTTATGGGGTTTACATATAGTTTTGATTTTATTTTTAATGAGAATCTTGGAAATGTGATCTGTGATACCATGGATGAAAGGGGGGTGAATCCACGAAGGTGGTTCACAATTTTCGGCACTTAGAATCCAAAAAATTGTTTTTCGAACCCTTGATCGAGGTATTTTCAAGCCCTCGATTGAGGTTTTAAAAGCTTGATCGAGGGTTTTAAAAGACCTCGATCGAGGGCTTGAAAAGACCTACATCGAGGGTTTTTAAATACCTTGATCGAGGGCTTGGTTAGACCCTAGATCGAGCTATTTCTCGATCGAGGGCTTGGTTAGACCCTAGATCGAGCTATTTCTCGATCGAGGGCTTTGATAACCCTCGATCGAGGTTTTAAGAATGCAAAAAACAAAAACAGGGCCCAGCCAGTCGGCCGACCCTGTTCGAAAACGACATTCCAGGCACTGTTTGTAGGACGGGAAGGATTCCCTCGATCGAGCCTCTGCAGCCACCTCACCATGCCACACCTCACTCCCAATGCCACCTCCCAGCCATGTCTGCTACTCCACCAGGTTGGTGGAATTCCAACCTGCTATTTGTTTTTTGAATAAAACTTAAATCTTATTTGTTTTGTATAATTGTGTTTGTTTTTTTATAAAATGTAAATTTTATTTGGTTCTTAGAAATTTGTGTGAATGTAACCATTGAAACCAAAACCACCCCTGGAACCAAAAACCATTTTTTGTGTAGAAAAACCATTGAAACAAAAAACTATTAGAAAAAAAAACAAAACAAAAAACCATTTGAAAACAAAAACAAAAAACCATTCCAAAACAAAAACAAAAAACCATTTGAAAAATGTTTAGTGTTTTAAATTTATGTTCTATTTATTTTTTTAAATTATTAATATTTTTTTTATATCAACCAGTAGCATTTAACTACATAAATGCTACCGGTTTTATTTTAAAATGTGTTTTGACAAGCATAAATGATGCCCTTTTTTTCAATCTTCTGAGAACACCAACATGATTGAAAAACAAAAAATCATATTACATTTACTTAGAAAACTCTTAAGTTTTAGCAATTGTCCTAATTACTACAAAACATTAATATTAATAATATAATATAAAAAATTAAAAAATGAATATTAATAATATATAATCATATATTAATAACAGAATAAATTAAAAAATTTCAATATTAAAACAAAATAAGATATAATTTAATATTTTTTTAAATAATGACACTTATACCTAATATCCACTCACCACTATCACCAATTATGGCAAATTAGACAAAATTAATATTAATAGTATAATATGTATACTATATTAATATTAATTTTAATATTAATAAATTGTTAATGTTAATGATTACTACAAAGATTACAACAAATTAGATAAAATTAATATGAATAATATAATATTTATATTGTTAATATTAGTAGATAAAATTAATTTATATCAATATTAATAGTATAATATTAATATAGTATTATCTAAAAATTAACATAGTAGAAATTAGAAATTGAATTAATTAAAATATTGCAATTATTTATAACCATATATGATTAAAAACAATATTAGATTAATTTAAGAATATATAAATATTTAAACTTTTAATTTAAGTATTAAGTAATTAAACAATTAATTAGATTTTAAGAAATAAAAATAATACATGAATAATAATGCTTAATTTATTAATAAAAATTAAATTAATAGTAAATTAAGAAATGAGAACTAACATAAAATTTTCATTTATAGATAGATAGTTATACTTACTTTCATTTAAATAAAAATGTGATTTTCAAATTTTTAATTTCTCTTTAACTTAAATACTCAATTTAAAATGAATATTTATTAATGAACATTGGATTTTGATCTAGCTATATTAATTTATATTTAAATATTAAAAAATATTTATCTAGAATATTTATGAAAGACTTTGTCTAATTTATTTTCCTTCTTTGACCAAGAATCTATTGCTTCAATCTTTTAATATTTTTTATTTCATATAATTCATTTTCCTTTTTTTACCAAGTTTCTATAGTTTTTCCTTTGTGATCTTTTAATATTTTTTAATTTAAAATAAGATTTTTTCTATATAAATTTAATTTTTTAACTTAATATCTAATAAAATCTAAAATTATTAAAAATGCAATCTTTTTACACTTAAAAAATATATCAAATGAAAAATAATTTGTATTGTATACTTCTAAGGAAATGAAATCTTGAATGGTAGGTGATTTAAGCCAATTGCCTCCATCATCACATCAATTGGTCAAATATTCCTAGAAAGAGAAATATCATATACCTTATCAAATCTCACCTACACCATCTCCTTGCCCTGATAAAAAATGGATCAAGTGAACAAATCTCCATAGTCAACCCTTTTGTTTCGAAATTGAGATTAAAGAGTTCAAGGTAGCCTTATAGATCGACCATGCCTTCTTCTTCACACCACACACTATTAAATTTGAACCACCACCTTGATCACCATCCCATTCCCCCGTGTTAATGTCAACACCCACTATCCATTTCCATTTGGAAAAGAAGAATACATCCACTTCCAAAGGAAGGTTCGATTCTAGAGATGACATTGGTTGCATACCTAGGGAAACCACTGGAGGATGTCGAACAACAACTTTATTGAGTGTTACTCACAAAATAATGGGTAAGGTGGTGCCATTATGGGTGAATGATGTTTCCATGAAGATTGTGCATCAGGAGAACACATGTTTTGTTCAAGGGAAATTTATTTTATCCATAATGATTTTTGTCTAGGAGGCCATGGATGGATTTTTTCCTAGCCCAATATTGACTGATTATAAGACTAAACAATATTGACTGAGCCTTCAATAGAGATGTTGCTTATTTGGGCATTGGATCAAAGTGTGTGGGGAAGGAAATCACACTATTCTCGTGCAATTTAGTTTTTGTTGTAGTGAATAATACACTCTCTCCATGTATTTTTCTCAACCAATCGATTAGGAAAGGATTCTCCCTTGCACCTCATCTTTACATTTTATATATTGATGCAACAAGACAACGTGACAACTATGTCAATGATGCAAGTGGCATACATGTAACTCATTCATCTGGCCAATGGGTTATAGGAATTCAAGTCTCCATAATACAATCATGGTCAACTTCTGTCATCTTCTATCTATTTGACTCACCTCTCTTCAACTTGATTTCTGTTAGATGTATCTGAGCTGCCACCACCAAATGACTGTACTGGCATAATATATATTCAGGTATAAAATCTTTGTAAATAATATGAGCACCCTGTTTTTTCACTCTTTCAAAAAAGTGTCCCATTAGAACCATGTCTCTAATTTGGTATGTGAAGTCTCCATCTTGATAGGGTCGCACCAACATGCTTTTTATTTGTGTGCATTGCATCAAATAATATGCCAAATTTTCTTGGTTGTGGGGGGGTACAATAACAACGAATACATCAACTGCGAGATACATTACAAATATTATTCAAATGTCCTGCGTGCATTTCTACAACATTCAAGTATATGTGTAATATATAGTGAACTAATTAACTTAATGAAGTCTCTTGTACCTTCCGTAACCATATCAGAAACTCGATCATGATCTAATGAGACCATTGCCTCATCAGTGTGCATCTCTTTCCATGTTGGAATTGTGTGTGGTCCCTTTGGATTAAGAGGGAAATATTTCCATGGTTTCACATATACATCATTTTCATAGTGATGAAGCCCGCATCCATTTGCATCAATGCAAAAATCGCAAAAACAAGCATACTTCCTCGTTTCAATGGAAAATATGTCACCCATGTATTTACTTCGAATAGAATTTAATTCCCTCATACCAGGTATGGTCTCACAATACCATTGCAAGGATCTATTCACATCACCAAGGGAAACATCCCAAAATAAACTGCATGGAATTCAATTTGGCATATATAAATTCCTATCGAGTATGTGTTCTTTTGGAAATGATTATATTGAATGTTATTAGCTTATTAATTAAGTTTGGAGTTTATTACCTGCACATCGGCCTTGATTTTTCATAACCTTGATGTCCCAAATGATGTGTGCACCAATCAATTACTTCCGTGGAGCATTTGAGTCGGGGTGCACCATGACTCATCTGGTACCTCCAAAGTGCTTGTTTCACACATCCAACTGCGCCATTATGTTCACCCTTTCCATGCCCTATGTCAAAAATATCCAGGTGTGTCGGATTCCTGTCTCTTTGTGAAGGCAACGCAACCAATAAAATGAGCGTGATGATTTGAATTTCCCTGCACACCCATCTAACCAAATCCAGTGTTCATCAAATGATACGCTTCTCTACCTGAATGAATCATAAATCAACCCAAAACAATGTTGAACGAATAATGTGTCATTCTCACGATCATCACTGACATAAAAATGGTACTCCTTGATCACTTAATGTGACTAAGGAGTGCTATCCCTACAATCAATGCTTTCCTGATCATGTCTGTACAATACATGTACGAAAATAGACACTTGGTCGGAGCAATAGTACTCACTCTATATCTCTCTCTGAGGAGAAAATGTGTAGTTATTAGCAAATTCTACCACTGATAAGATTGTGCTCGACTCAAATACCTCACGAGAATGTTTGAATTTTGAAGCTTTCCAATTGGACCTATGGGAGTGCTTTATGTATTTATAAATCTGGCTTTGAAACTTCTCCATGAAATATGAAACAGGAATCTCGGATTCGAGCAAGTCAATCCTCTTATATGGAACATATGAAGAAGATGATGGATTCATGGAGACGTACTCGTACCCCTTCCACATAACAGTGATATCTAACAATCCATGGTGTGTTGGATCAATAGGAAATTTCCTATGGAACAATGTCAAATCACTGCAATCAGGGCATCTTCTCCCACCTACACACCTCTTATTGAAAAACACGTGTTCAGGATTCCTGTTGCATAGTATCATACAAATAAAATCTCGCACTGTGTGAGGAGCTAGTTCACCGCTCCAATGCCTTTTGCAAAAATCCAGAACTGTGTCATAGTATAGTTGAAATTCAACATGGTACCGACAATAACAAGTGTCGCGAATCATATTCAACCTAATATACCACAGTTTCAATTCGTTGAACATACTAAATGATATTTGAACACTAGGATTGGTTTCTTGGAATTCCTCGTAAAGTGTAACTCCCGTCATCGCCATCACATGCTTACAGTGCTCTCGATAAATGCCTTGGGATAAATATTGTCGCAGGACATGCTTTCGATCTAGAATAGCACAAGAATGGCTATCCCAAAACTCTGTCACCTTCTCTCTAATGTCTGCTGCCATCCTGCCTCAATAGGGTTCCCTACAAATAAGAGCCCAACAAGCAGATTCATCATTTTCATCTATCGGGACCTTGAATTTAGTATATTTGAACAATGTTCTTTTTGAAACATTGAGCAATGATGCCTCTAACATACCCTTTAAGTTGGAAATTTTTTTGTGTTTAGAAACATTATGATAACTTTTATTGTAAAGTTTATATTGGACAGGTGTCCAAGGATGACTGTAATTTTAAAAATATATTATTATTTAATAAATAAAATAGAATACAAACACCTAAGAGGACTATTGAAAGAGTGGTTACTGATCCACTAGGTGGAATGGAATCTGGGGTAGAAGGCAATGGACAAGTGGCAGCATCATGATGCAACTAACTAGCTGTTGGTATGGAACAAATCCCTTGAAATGTGGTCATAGTGCCCTGAAAGATGGGACTGGAGCTTGAGGCTCATTTATTCCAAATTGACCACTAAAAGACCTAGGCAGTCTATATAATAGCCATCAAATATTGAACTGAGGTTCATCACTTTTCCTGACGAGGAAATTTACCTTGGGGTTTTGCTGTGTTTGCACCCAAGAGATTTGTTGAGGGGATATGCTGTTGTTGATCATGTTGTGAGTATGCCAAACTCTTATTGAGTTCAGGAGGTTGATGCTGAGTGGATAAGGCATTTTTTACGAGGTTGATACCGAGTGGAGAAGGTATTTTTTAGTGCCTTGCTTCTACACAGATTCCACCCACTTACTAGATCAGTAATCAGGCTCGGGGGTTCATTATAAGTTAGCATTCTAGCTGCTTCTTCTGGAGTAGGTTGGGAGGAACACGCTTCCTTGGGTGTTCGTCGGCGTATCATCTTTTACAGGTTCTAATGTCTTATCTATTTTTAAATTACAAGTTTTGTTATCTATTTCTGTGTATTTTAAAGTTTTGTTTTCTACTAAGTTTTTACTGTTTATTTCATCAAGTCATTTCAGTCATTCTGAATATTTTAAGGATTCTGTATAAATCGAAATGATTGAATAAATGATCTCTGTATTTTTCCCCATGCAAAAAGGAACAACATCGAACTCTAGTACAGAGATAGATTAAAAATAGATAAGTCTGAGAGGCAAATAGCCAAGTGAATGAGAAGATTAAATTATTATAATTTTTCAAGTTTCTATTTCTGTTTAATATTTACATTTACATTACAGTAACCTTAACTATTTTTAGTTGGCTGTATTCATAGTTTATATACAATAATTTTGTTTATAAATATCACTATTTTCAATTAATTATATTTTGTTATAATAGTATAGGATTTATTTATCCACACTCAGCAGTTAAGATGTTTTTGTTTACACTAGGATAAATAAAGATTTAATTTAAAAATATAGCAGAATTATATTCTTCTATAGACATCAAGTATTTCCATTTATTTCATGCTCACATTAGTTTACAGTAGCATTTTATTTTAAAGTTTAGCCTTGTTTCTCTTTACATATAAAAGCATTATAATACAAACAGAATCGAATTATAACCTCAACAGTTCACAGTAGAAGACCTGTTATTTGTTATCAGTTTGAATAACATTCTGGTACTCATTTCTTTAACATTAGACAAATCTATTTCAAACAGAAGTATCAAGACAGACAAGCTCAAATTTCATTTCATAACAAGATCAAGGACAAAAACGAAACACTTACACCTTAAACATGCCTGTAGATCGAGTAGTTAATATTTCACTTTCAAAATGAGTGTAGAAGTTTCCAAATGAAATAATGACCACAGGCTTATTGTCGAGACCTCAACTAAAGCATTGTTAAGCTTTATTTTCCAAAATAAAGACTAAACCCTAACACTAGAATTACTTCCTATTTTCTTTAAGACACAACAACAGCTTTATAAACAAAATGAAACATATACAGGCCGTAAGCCTTATCAACAATTCATTATCCATTGTTCTTTTAAAGCAAACAATCATATCTTTCACCCATCGATTTATAGCCAAATTAAACACAGAGGTTACCAAAAGGGTTCCATTAATTTGCTCATAGATATAACTTCTTTTCCATTAAACCCTAAATGCGGGATCAAGTTACATAATAAACAAAACTTAATACAGGCCGTAGCCGTACATAGATATAAATTATCTATCTTGTAGTAAACAAACACATCGTTTTATAGACTTCAAATGCTTACATTATAACATTAGCCATATACAAAGGAAACACGATAACAGTGGTCGTGAAATACCATAAAGTACATTATTCAAGTCTGAGGGTAAAACCCTTGTTTATAAAACCATTGCAAGCATGGCCGTTGCCTTATGGGTTGAGGCACATCCTCCCCATACTTTTAAACAGTATGCAAAACCTCTATCTACAATGTACAGAACTCTCTGAGTTATCAAACACAACAGACAGAACACTAAACAGTCGGCCATCTCATCTACACAGTGTCTCAAGACATTGCCGAGGCTTACCGGTTGGGTATAGCTGAAGCCAACCTACGACACGAAACTGTAGCATAATCAACAAATTGTTACCCTGCAACAACCACATCATGGTTGTGGTTAAAACCATTATCTTATCAAAGAATGAAGACTTAGATTGAACAAACATTTAAAGACTGAATGCGAAAGCTACAGGAGGAGTTCGAACACATTACCATGCTATTGAAAGTTGTAGCAGCTTTAAATGCCAAGCCTAAGGTAGCTGCAACCAAACCCTTGTATCGACGAATGCCAGTCAAGTTTGAGCCAACACTTATTCGATATAGTGAAACAGTGCCGAGAGAGGTAGCGAGGTCCTCTAGCCATTCATTACAAACCCAGTATCAAACTAAACAAACCCTCAAACAAGTCAAGTATCGAATCCACCTAAAAGACAAATTCTAAGACTAATAACAACAATTATTAACACTATGTAAACTATAAGAAGCTCGGCTCTATTAAAACCCACATGTTACGATTTTAAGACTCAGGGACTATGCCTTAATAGGTAGAACAATCTAACTAAAATCCCTCATCCTGTCGGCCATGCAGAGCTTCCACCTCCAAGAACAAAAGACACAATAACTCATCATATGCAGCGAGGGTAGGGCTTAATCAACGCATTGAAACCATCACTAGATCGACGGTGGAGATCTATGGTGAAGTTTATGAAACTTGCAAACTGTCCATCACATTAATTGAGCCATCACTACCAAAAACCACGAAGGAGCTAGCTCGGTAGCGTTTGAACTCGTGTCATGTTACAACCGAGCATTCATTTGTTACATCATGAAGTTATCACGTGAACCAAGCTTACTGTGCGATCTACGTTGGACTTCCACTAAACTTGTTAGCTGGGTGCATTCAATACAGAAGTTATGGTTACACTTTCCAACCTGTAACGTAAACATTCACCTCATAGCATTCAATACAAAACACATTGCATTGGTAAAGTCGAAAGTTTATAACCCTGTCAAGGCATTAAGTTAGCAAATTTATGCGCTAAGGTTTGCATGTAGGTACATAACATTTGTTTGAATATATTTCACGTAATATATAGTTGTATATATTTCAGCCATCGTATAGTATTGCAACAATTGCATATTATCAAATAGGTAGTATAGCACCCCATTTCTTTCATATTGTCACACCACTATATAATGTACGTAGTTTGCATATAAATTCATATTGTTTGCACATAGATAATAGGGTTTGCGTGCAACTCTTATCATTGCAAAATAATCAATAATATTCTAATGCTGTAGCATAAAATAGAAATCATAATGCGCATATAGAATCGCATAAGCGCCACATAGGGTATGACAATGCAAACAGTTCACATTACACAAATGTGATAGTTGTTAAAATGGCAACAACTCTATTTGAAAGGTTAGATAACAATCTTGTAAACACCTTAAACAGCCATAGAGCCATACCTTGTGAACGGATTAGACATACACATATATACTTTATAATGCATGAAGAAATAGGAACATTTCAGACCAGCATTATCATCACAGGTTATAGACCTTAAAACATTTTAACAAACAGTTATACATGGATTTTCCACATTTTTCCACGGAGGTACATGGTAGGCTTTTACATACAGACAACATGAACGAAAACCAAATAAATATGGGTACAACATTGCGATACGAAAAATATAGATCTTCTTTGATAAACTGGTGATTACTTGTCGCAACTTTAATCTCTTACCTATCAATCTGTCACAAGTATGAATTCACATGCTTTAGCACGAATGCTAAGTAAGCCTCTGTGCATCCGAAGGACCCCTTTATCAATCTTACAAAAGTACATTAGTCAAACAGTGGTATCAACATTCGTAAACAATGACATAAGAGATGTATAGCAGCACAACTAAATCTAGATAACATCAAGACTTAAGTAGAAATCTGTTGTTGCAAACTCTTACTTAATAAAAACAACATGGAATTTAATGCAGCAAGATACCATTTCATGCATTGTTCTATTTCCGCATTTATTAAATAGCATTTATTGTCACGTAGAAAAGTTTTAAATTTTTGCGATTTTTCCGGGATGTTACATGTGGTATCAAAGCACAAGTTCAAACTCTAGGCCTGAATGAGGCTCATGCGTGCAAACAGAAAAATAAATCAAAAAGTTTATGTTACTAACTTTTGTATTTTATTTTTTATTTTTGCATAGAACAAATTGACCTTTAATTGCAGGTATGGAAATACCAGAGGAATCAGCAGAGGACAGATCTCCTCGTAATGAATGAATTAATCATAATAACACTAAAGGAATTTATGTTGAGTTAAACAACCTATCTTTTGAAATTTTACGCACTGTGCAGGATTTAAAATCTGAGTTAAAAGCTGTTAAAGAAGAAAATGAACGGATCCTAAAGGCACAGGAAGAGTTACAACAGAATTTAAAAGGAAACTATCAAAGTGATGAAAGAGGTAGAAAATCAGAATTTAGAGTTGATTCTAAAATAATGTTCTACCAACATAAGCATAAGAAAACAAGAAATGATAAAAGGAATAGTTACTCATCTTCTAAGTCCGATTCAAGTAATGATGATGTAAATTATGAAAGCATTAACAGTGAGTGCTTCTCTAAAAAGAGAAAACATAAGCATCATGAACAGATTACCGGTGAATTTAAAAAGATTAAGCCACCTACTTTTAATGGCGAAAGTGAGAAGGGTGAGACAACAAAAGCTTGGTTGTATGGAATGAAAAAGTACTTTAATATTTATGACTACTCTTCTCAACTGAAAGCCAAGATGGCTATTTACAATCTGATTGGAAAGGTAGATATTTGGTGGCAGGATCTTAAAAAAATCAAGAGTATAAAAGAAAAAGAAGTAACCTGGACTATGTTTAAAAGTTTGTTTAAAAAAATGTTCTTGTCTGAAAAGTATTTTGAGGATAAATCGAAGGAGTTTTATGACTTAAAGTTGGGTACAATGAACATGAAAGAACTGTGCAGTAAGTTCGTTAGCTTGCTGAGGTATGTACCCTATATGGTTGAGGAAAATCCTAAAGTGCAAAGGTTCTTCAGTTGTTTACCGTTTAATATAAAAGATCGTATTGAGTATGATAATCCTTCCACTTTGGAAGAGGCCATGAGGAAGGCGAATTTTTGTTTTGACCAAAACAGAAAAAGAGAAGGAACAACTGGCTAGAAGAACAATAAGACTAATCAGTATGACTATAAAAAGAAGAATTTTAATCAGAATGCTGGAGGTTTTAAGAAAAAATTTAATAACATAAATTTTCCTAATAATTATTGGAATAATACATCTTAGAACACTACTTCTGCAAGAAATGTACCTAATAATCACAGCAGTAATAATAATAATAATAACAACAGGTATGCTGAGTAGAAAGGACCCATAAAGTGCTATGAATGTGGCGGACCACACAAGAGAGCAGATTGCCCACGCAACAAGAGGACAACCAACAACATACATACTATGAAAGCATAACCTATAGTTGGAGATATCGCAAGAGAAATGCACAGGATAAATGCAACATTGGAGAACCGTCAAGTAGACCATCAAACATCCATGGTCGAAATTGAAGGTATGATATAAAATGAGTCTATTTCTATTTTAATAGATCCTGGTGCAAATTTAAGTTATATTTCACCTACTTTAGTGAACCGTTACAAGCTAAAAATAGATAAATTTAATAATGCATGGTTAGTTCAGCTTGCAACAGGAACTAAAAAAAATGTTACAGATTATGTTCAGAATTGTGAAGTATTTCTAAATCAACTAAAAACACAAGTTAATTTGAATATTTTACCCTTAGGGTCATATGATTTGTTGATAGGCATGGATTGGCTTGAACAACATAGAGTTATATTGAATTGTTATGATAAATCTTTTACTTGTATAAATAATGAAGGTAATTCAGAAACAGTAAAGGAATTCATAGGCAGATTTTTGCCTTACAAGTGAAGAGAGCTGCTAGAAAAGGTTGTAAATTGTTTGATGCTAATGTTGTTAATGATGAATGCACATCTAAAGAAGACAAGTTAAAACTAGAGGATATTCCCATCCTTAGGGACTTTTCTGATGTATTCTCGGAAGAAATTCTAGGATTATCTCCGAAAAGAGAACTTGACTTCACCATTGAGTTAGTACCCGGTGCGGTACAAAACTCAAAGGCCCCCTATAGGATGAATATTTTGGAGTTAAATGAGTTAAAGTCTCAGCTGAAAGAATTAATAGATAAAAACTACATACGGCCCAGTGTGTCCCCTTGGGGAGCACCAGTAATATTTGTTAAAAAGAATGATGGTACCATGAGTTTGTGCATTGACTACCGTCAGCTTAATAAAATGACAATTAAGAATCGGTATCCCTTACCCCACATAGATGATCTATTTGATCAAGTACGCGAAGCAGAGATATTCACTAAAATTGATCTAAGGTCGGGTTATCATCAAGTCTGGATATAAGATGAGGACATATTCAAAACTGCATTCAGAATGCGTTATGGACACTACGAGTTCGTAGTTATGCATTTTGGGCTAACTAACGCATCGGCAATGTTCATGCGTTTAAGGAACAACGTTCTGCATAAATATTTGGATAAGTTCGTAGTGGTATTCATTGATGATATCCTGATTTACTCAAAAACTAAAGAAGAGCATGACAAACATCTAAAAACCATTTTAAAAGTACTTAGAGATCACCAGCTTTACACTAAGTTCAGTAAGTGTGATTTCTATAAAGATAAAATTTAGTATTTGGGTTATATAATTTCAAAAGATGGTATTTTTGTTGATCTTGATAAAATTAAAGCAATTAATGAATGGCCTATCCCAAAAGATGTAACTGATGTACGGTCATTCATGGGAATAACAGGGTATTATAGAAAGTTTATTGAAGGGTTCTCTAGAATTACTAACCCCATCACTTCTTTGCAGAAGAAAGGGAAGAAATTCATATGGGATCAAAAGTGTCAAGATAGCTTTAATAAGTTAAAATAATTGTTAACTACTGCACCCATCTTAAAAATTGCAGATCCTAATAAGGATTTCATCATATGCACGGATGCATGCAATGAAGGACTTGGAGGGGTCTTAAGTCAAGAAGGTCATGCAATTACTTTTGAGTCAAGGAAGTTAAAAATAAATGAAAAGAATTATGCAACGTATGATCTTGAGTTGGCAGCCATGATACATGCTTTAAAAATGTGGTGCCATCACTTGATCGGAAGAAAATTCATTTTAATGACTGATAATAAGGGGTTAAAGTATTTATTGGATCAGACAAATCTTAACGCAAGGAAAGCTAGGTGGTTAGCTTTCCTTAGCGAGTACAATTTTGAGATCCATCATATTAATGGAAAGGAAAATAAGGTTGTTGATGCATTGAGCATAAATGCTAGATTGAGTTTTGTAGCAGCAATCAGTACTTTTAAAATTAATCTGGAAAATCAGATCAAAGAAGGAAGTAAGCAAGACGAAAATTACCAAAAATTACATGATAAAGTGGCTGAAAATTCATCTGAAAATGTTATAACAGATTACTGTATTAATGAAAAAGGATTCTTAACTTACAAAAACAGAATTTATGTGCCTAATTTTTCGAAGGTTAACTTGCTGATTTTAGATGAAGTTCACAAGAGTCCTGATTCAGGGCATCCTGGTTATCAGAAAATGATAACTATGTTAAGAAAGGAGTACTTTTGGCCCAACATGAAAAGTGAAGTTGCTGAATATATAGCTAGATGTTTTGAATGTCAGACTATTAATGTTGAACATCAACATCTAGCTGGGCTATTGCAACCCTTACCAATTCCAAAATGGAAATGGAAGATCATAAGCATTGACTTTATTACAGGTTTGCCTAAAAAACCGAAGCAGAATAACTCAATTATGGTTGTTGTTGATAAACTTAGCAAAGCTGCTCATTTTATTCCTGTTAAAATTACTTTCAAGGATTCTAACATTGCAGATATTTTCATGAAGCAAATTTTTCGCTTGCATGAAATTCCAAAGGTAATTATTTCAGACCGAGACTCTAAGTTCACTGGTAACTTTTGGACAGTACTGTTTAAAGGATTAAATACTAAGTTAAACTTCAACACTTCTTTCCACCCACAAACTGATGGTCAAACAGAGAGAGTAAATAGGATTTTGGAAAATATGTTAAGACAATATGTTAAAGATTAGCCATCTAAATGGGAGGATTACTTGCACTTAGCAGAATTTGCCTACAATAATAATTATCAAGCATCTGCTAAGTTAAGTCCATTTGAAATGTTGTATGGAAGAAAATGCTGTACTCCAATTTTGTGTGATAATATTGTAGATAGATTGATGTTAGGACCAGATCTATTGAAAGAAATGGAGCTAACTGTGAAACAGGTTCAAGGTAACTTAAAAGTTTCCCAAGATTGGCACAAAAGCTATGCTGATTTGAAACACACAGAAAGAGAATTTCAAGTAGGAGACCATGTTTTCATAAAGGTAAAGCCCAAGAAAAGTTATTTGAAGCTTGGAAGTTGTGCTAGATTAGCACCAATGTATTGTGGACCATTCGAAATCCTATCAAGGATAGGAGCTGTTGCATATCAACTGGCATTGCCATACAATTTAAAAATCTACAATGTTTTTCACGTTTCTGTTTTAAAGAAGTATGTGCACGATGCTACTCATGTGTTGAATTGGAATGAAATACAGGTGGAACTCGAATGAGATTTTTAGGTGGAACCGGACTGTATTCTAGACCGGAGGGAAATTATGCTTTGGAATCGCACCATAGGGTAGGAAAAGGTGCAATGGAAGCACCTTAGCCCTGATAAAACTATTTGGGAACTGGAAAGTAATATGTGAGCCGCATATCCAGTTCTGTTCCATGAGGAACTTGATGATGAATAAGCAACATCGAGGATGATGTTGAGCTTAAGAGGGGGTGTTTGTAACATACCCTTTAAGCTAGAAAACATTTTGTGTTTAGAAACATTATGATAACTTTTATTGTAAAGTTTATATTGGACAGGTGTCCAAGGATGACTGTAATTTGCACAATATATTATTATTTAATAAATAAAATAGGAGACAAACACCTAAGTTGACTATTGAAAGAGTGGTTACTGATCCACTAGGTGGAATGGAATCTGGGGTAGAAGAAAATGGACAAGTGGCAGCATCATGATGCAACTTACTAGCTATTGGTATGGGACAACTCCCTTGAAATGTGGTCATAGTGCCCTGAAAGATGGGACTGGAGCTTGAGGCTCATTTATTCCAAATTGACCACTAAAAGACCTAGGCAATCTATATAATAGCCATAAAATATTGAACTAAGGTTCATCACTTTTCCTGACAAGGAAATTTACCTTCGGGTTTTGCTCTGTTTGCATCCAAGAGATTTGATGAGGGGATATGCTGTTGTTGATCATGTTGTGAATCTGCCAAACTCTTATTGAGTTCAGGAGGTTAATGCTAAGTGGAGAAGGCATTTTTCAGGAGGTTAATACCGAGTGGAGAAGGTGTTTTTGAGTGCCTTGCTTCTACACAGATTCCACCCACTTACTGGATCAGTAATAAGGCTCGGGGGTTCATTAGAAGTTAGCATTCTAGCTTCTTCTTCTGGAGTAGGTTGGGAGGAACAAGCCTCCTTGGGTTTTTGTCGGCCTATCGTCTTTTATAGGTTCTAATGTCTTATCTGTTTTTAAATTACAAGTTTTGTTATCTATTTATGTGTATTTAAAAGTTCTGTTTTCTACTAAGTTTTTACTGTTCATTTCATCAAATCATTTTAGTCATTCTGAATATTTTAATGATTATGTATAAATCGAAATGATTGAATAAATGAGCTCTATATTTTTCCCCATGCAAAAAGGAACAACATCGTACTCTAGTACAGAGATAGATTGAAAATAGATAAGTCTAATAGGAAAATAGCCAAGTGAATGAGAAGATTAAATTATTATAATTTTTCAAGTTTCTATTTCTGTTTAATCTTTACATTTACATTACAGTATCCTTATTATTAACTATTTTTAGTTGGCTGTATTCATAGTTTATATACAATAATTCTGTTTATAAATATCACTGTTTTCAATTAATTATATTATGTTCTAACAATATAGGATTTATTTATCCACACTCAACAGTTAAGATGTTTTTGTTTACACTAGGATAAATAAAGATTTAATTTCAAAATATAGCAGAATTATATTCTTCTACAGACATCAAGTATTTCCATTTATTTCATGCTCACATTAGTTTACACTAGAATTTTATTTTAAAGTTTATCCTTGTTTCTATTTACATATAAAAGCATTATAATACAAACAAAATCGAATTATAACCTCAACAGTTCACAGTAGAATACCTTTTATTTGTTATCAGTTTGAATGACATTCTGGGACTCATTTCTTTAACATTAGACAAATCTATTTCAATAGAAGTATCAAGACAGACAAGCTCGAATTTCATTTCATAACAAGATCAAGGACAAAACCCAAACACTTACACCTTAAACATGCCTGTAGATCGAGTAGTTAAGATTTCACTTTCAAAACAACTGTAGAAGTTTCCAAATGAAATAATGAACACAGGCTTATTGCCGAGACCTCAACTAAAGCATTGTTAAGATTTATTTTCCAAAACAAAGACTAAACCCTAACACTAGAATTACTTCCTATTTTCTTTAAGACGCAACGACATCTTTATAAACAAAACGAAACATATACAGGCCATAAGCCTTATCAACAATTCATTATCCATTGTTCTTTTAAAGCAAACAGTCGTATCTTTCACCCATCAATTTATAGCCAAATTAAACACAGAGGTTACCAAAAGGGTTCCATTACTTTTCTCATAGCTATAACTTCTTTTCCATTAAACCCTAAACAAGGGATCAAGTTACATAATAAAAACAACTTCATAGAGGCCATAGCCATACATAGATATAAATTATCTATCCTGTAGTAAACAAACACATCATTTTATAGACTTCAAAGGCTTACATTATAACATTATCCAGATACAAAGGAAAAATGATAACACTGGTCGTGAAACACCATAAAGTACATTGTTCAAGTCTGAGGGTAAAACCGTTGTTTATAAAACCATTGCAAGCACAGCCGTTTCCGTATGAGTTGAGGCACATCCTCCCCATACTTTTAAACAGTATGCAAAACCTATATCTACAATGTACAGAACTCTCTGAGTTATAAAACACAAGAGACAGAACACTAAACAGTCGGCCATCTCATCTACACAGGGTCTCAAGACATTGCCGAGGCTTACCAGTTGGGTATAGCTGAAGCCAACCTACGACACCAAACTATAGCATAATCAACGAATTGTTACCCTGCAACAACAACATCATGTTTGTGGTTAAAACCATTATCTTATCAAAGAATGAAGACTCCGATTGAACAAACATTTAAATATTGAATGTGAAAGCTACAGGAGGAGTTCGAACACATTACCATGCTATTGAAAGTCGTAGCATCTTTAAACGCCAAGCCTGAGGTAGCTGCAACCGAACCCTTGTATCGACGAATTCCAGTGAAGTTTGAGCCAACACTTATTCGATATAGTGAAACAATGCTGAGAGAGGTAGCAAGGTCCTCTGGCCATTCATTACAAACCCTCAAACAAGTCAAGTATCAAATCCACCTAAAAGACAAATTCTAAGACTGATAACAACAATTATCAACACTATGTAAACTAGAAGAAGCTCGGCTCTATTAAAACCCAAAGGTTATGAGTTCAAGACTCAGGGACTACGCCTCCACAAGTAGAACAACCTAACTAAAATCCCTCAGCCTGTTGGCCATGCAGAGCTTCCACCTCCAAGAACAAAAGACACAATAACTCATCATATGCACCGAGGGTAGGGTTTAATCAACGCATTGAAACCATCACTAGATCGATGGTGGAGATCTATGGTGAAGTTTACGAAACTTACAAAGTGTCCATCACATTAATTGAGCCATCACTACCAAAAACCACGAAGGATCCAACTCGGCAGCGTTTGAACTGGTGTCATGTTACAACCTAGCATTCATTTGTTACATCATGAAGCTATCATGTGAACCAAGCTTACTGTGCCATCCACGTTGGACTTCCACTAAACTTGTTAGCTGGGTGCATTCAATACAGAAGTTACGGTTACACTTGTCAACCTGTAATGTAAACATTCACCTCATAGCATTCAATACAAAACACATTGCATTGGTAAAGTCAAAAGTTTATAACCCTGTAAAGGCATTAAGTTAGCAAATTTATGCGCTAAGGTTTGCATGTAGGTACATAACATTTGTTTGAATATATTTCACATAATATATAGTTGTATATATTTCAGCTATCGTATAGTATTGCAACATTTGCATATTATCAAATAGGTAGTATAGCACCTCATTGCTTTCATATTGTCACACCACTATATAATGTACATAGTTTGCACATAAATTCATATTGTTGGCACATAGATAATAGGGTTTGCATGTAACTCTTATCATTGCAAAATAATCAATAAGATTCTAATGTTGTAGCATAAAATAGAAATCATAATGTGCATATAGAATTGCATAAGCGCCACATAGGGTATGACAATGCACATAATTCACATTACACAAATGTGATAGTTGTTAAAATGGCAACAAATTTATTTGAAAGGTTAGATAGGAATCTTGTAAAAACCTTAAAAATCCATAGAGACATACCTTGTGAACAGATTAGACGTACACATATATACTTTATAATGCATGAAGAAAGAGGAACATTTCAGACCAACATTATCATCGCAGGTTATAGACCTTAAAACATTTTAACAAACAGTTATACATTGATTTTACACATTTTTCCACAGAGGTAGAAGGTAGGCTTTTACATACACACAACATGAATGGAAACCAAATAAATATGGGTACAACACAATGATACGAACAATAAATATCTTCTTTGATAAACTGGTGATTACTTGTCGCAACTTTAATCTCTTACCTGTCAATCTGTCACAAGTACGAATTCACATGCTTTAGCACGAATGCTAAGTAAGCCTTGGGGCATCTGAAGGACCCCTTTATCAACCAAACAAAAGTACATTAGTCAAATAGTGGTATCAACATTCATAAACAGTGACAGAAGAGATGTATAGCAGCACAACTAAATATGGATAACATCAAGACTTAAGTAGAAATTTGTTGTTGCAAACTCTTACTTATAAAAACAGCATGGCATTTAATACAACAAGATAACATTTCATGCATTGTTCTATTTCCGCATTTATTAAATAGCATTTATTGTCACGTAGAAAAGTTTTGAATTTTTGTGATTTTTCCGGGATGTTACAATGCCATTGTTGATACCATTCGATTCCTTGAGGTGCTTTGTGCCACAATAGCCGTTGTAATTTCCCTACGAGCAACTCGGATATCATTATTTCTTGATTTTCAAAATGAAGATAATGCAGTTCTTACATTTTCTATTGCATTCTCGCATGTCTTTTTTGTTTTAACATCTTGAAAACCCAACAACTTTATGGCACGTTTCCATTTTTTGTGTTTTATCAACCCATGTAGAATTTGAGATTGTGCCATCGTTGAATTTTGTTCAAAATATGACACAGTTATATTACTAACATGCTCTCTAACTCTCCGACTAGGGATCGCGTTCCCAATCTCTTATTGTGCAGAAACAACTGCACAATCCTCAAGACAATTCCCACCTCTTCCAACCCCACTGCAACTCCCAATTATACTAGAAATGTGAGAGGGAAAGGTGTCATGTGATGGTTGATCAATATCATGAAGGGGCATGGGGTCATGTGATTCTTGATCATCATGATGTGATGGCTTGACATAATCTCTCCCTACATAATCAAAATTCATGTGAAGAGAATTTCAACCAGAAATGCACTATGCAAGAATCGATTAATTTTAAAGTACCAAATTGAAGTGGTTTGAAATGCATAATTGGTTGTAATGCCCCTAAAATGACTATGGACTTTAAGAGCACCTGTCGAGTGATTAGGCGGAATAGACTTCAATAAAGTGGCCCTTCGAGTTAGGATGTGTCTTAATAAGGGAGAATCACCTGATGATGTGCATGACTATAGTTGATAAATGAATTAATGAATTGAATTATATGAGTGGACTGGGATAATTGATTGATCAGTTCTTACTTAAATGCTTAGCCTTGATTGGTCAAGTCAAAGTATTGTAGGCCAGCTACAGTCATAGCTTTGTGACTTGGGAGGACGCAACTGAGATGCGTCATAGCTTTCCGCATTTATTCTGAACTTCGGGATGAAGTTCTAAATAAGTAGGGGTGTATGTAGTGCCCCTAGACTACTGTAGACATTGAGGGCACTTGCTTAGTGACCCGACTGTTTGAAACATTAATAAAATAATCCTCTGATTTTATTTTGAGTATATTTATGATTACGATTGATTGTAACTCAATAAAATAATGATATATGTTTGTGAGAAATGTGTGTAGCGACAGGTGAAACGGTTCACCGAAGGACACACAAAGGAATATGAAGGGTCGTAGAGTATGGGTAAATCACACACAGGGGGAGTGACGACGATGTCGACTTCCGACAAGAATACCACGCATGAGCAGATAAGCACTGATCCGCTTACTCAAGAGGAATGCGTGAGGGCGTACGAGGTAGGCCACGACGGAGCTGGTCACGTACGAGTTGAGGGGCGTGCAGTGAGAACGAAATCACTCCTCAGTGCCATTAGTCCCTAGATAGCATGTAGATGGAGGATGGATGGTAACGATTCCTAAAATCCCTACAAGAGTTCCTGCAAGTCAAAACGGAAAGATGGTGGAAGAAGGGCCCGACGATGCGGTACCCTGTCGAGAACGGAAAGAATGGACGCAAGGACCCAACGATGTGGTACCATGCCAAGGAATGGAAACCATGGATGACTGGACCCGACGGAGTGGTGCCATGTCAGGGAATTAAAATTAAGTAACCAGGAGCCCAACGACGCGGCACCGTGATCCTAGTGAGTTTGATTGTTAAATTTAACTGCATAAAAACTTATAAGATTAACTCTAGATTATTACTTAGCAAATGCATAAAAATATTTTAGGCATTTGCACATGAATAGTTATTTTTGTTGAGCATTTAAAATAATAGAAATCATTATTTAGGAGCAAAATAGAATCCTAAGATTAGACACCTAGTCAAATAAAAGCTAGGAGTTAACTAAAGTATCTGGGGGACAGACTTGAGGAAACCTAGGGATTTAGGTGCATCTCCTAGAAAAGCTGACACTTGGATGGGTGAATGTTTTCTTTTAAAATTTAAAAATAATTATATAATTGTGCATTAAGCGAAATGTGTCGCAGGAGGTTTTCCTTTATAAGGAAGACATTGGGAAGGGGAAAAGGGCCCATAATTTGGACGATTGTCGTAATTTTTGAGTGCCTCAAAGACTTGCTGCTATTTAAAGGGTTTGGCTAAGAAATCCTGGGGGGAGGGGAAACCCAAGCTGGATTTCTGAAAAATGTGTGTGAGCTCTACGACCCGAAGCTCGGGGGAGGCCATGCGACTGAAAGCATGAGCCTATGGTTGGGTGGCGGAGCTAACGGTTGCTTCACCTATGGTTATACGAGCTTTTTCTGGAGGGATCCTATGAAAGATGCGGACGACAATGGGCTAGATGGATCGGATTGGCGACGACTACTCCTCCGATAGCGGGATCAACCGACGAATGACAGTTTTAGGCACGACCCCACAAACGGGGGTCCCTACATTGGTACACGAATTGAAAATACTTTTAAAACAAGAAAATTATTTGTAACTTGAATTCAAAATAAATAAATATTTACACATTTAACTTGAAATTGTACATTTAGCTTTATAATTATTCTAAGTAAAGTTTGAAATTGCTAGTAACTTCAAATTTGACATTGCTAGTAAAGTTTGAAATTCCTTATAACTTAAAATTCCTTGTAACTTGAAATTGCTAGTAATTACTTGAGAATTGATTTAAGTAAAGTTTGATATTGCTAGTAACTTGTACATTTAACTTTAAAATTGCTAGTAACTTGAAATTAGTTATATGTAAGTTAACAAATTGAAAATTGGTTACTTGATAGTTGTGCATTGAACTTTAAAATTGCTAGTAACTTGAAATTTTCCAACTAATACATTTATGTAGGGACCCCCATTTCGGGTTCCCCAAAAAGACTTCGACGGAATTTGAACATATAAGTATAATTAATTTCAGAACTTCTAGTATGATTTTTCAGAAGAAGATATAGAGGCCACAGATCTAGTTCTATCTATTGCAGTACATGAATGTCAAATAAATAAAAATAAATACTTCAAACCTGTTTTCAACGGTTGGTCCAGCAAATTGATGGATTCCTCGAAGTGGTTTCTGCACGATCCGATCCAATTTCCTGACAAAGTATCGAGTGACCCCTCATTTGACCTCCCTACCGTATCGGGGTTATTATTCTTCACCCCAAACCCCCAAGGTAATGGGGTCGTAAGAACACACAAGCTAGCCTTTCGAAAGGATCTCCCAATCCTCGTTCCGGCTAATCCCAACTCCAAAGATCATAACATAATCCGAGATTATGATGACCATCCAACATTAGGGAGCAAGAGATGTCCTTTTCTCCTTCTCCTCCCTCATTATATAGAAAAATGATGTGTGCCATGTGTCTGTCCATGCACATATTTAATTTAATTTAATATTTTAGTTTTCAATATTCTCAAATACATTTGTCTTCTTAATGTCTTTAATGTGCACCTAAATCCCTAGATCAGTGGGAGTTAGGTGTAGAAGAGTTGTACTTCTCTTTTGGTTCTCATTTAGTTTACTTAACAATCTTTTAGTTAGACTTATTGCTTTCTACTTTTCTTTATTTTCCTAATATTAAGATTGAATTAAAAGATGATTCCTTTTACTGAAAGTATAATCTATTTTAAATTTTCTCTTTATAAAATATTTTAAATGAATAATAAAATTAATTAAAGTAAAATCTTGAATAATAATAAAAGAAAAACAATTCTTTTATTAATGATCTGTTTCAATTCTTTCTCAAAATAATGAAGTCAATTAAATAGAATCTTTAATAGAATGATTTAAAATAATAAAATCCATTAAAATCTTTGAATAAAAATAATTCTCTTATTATTAATCTTTTTCAATCAGCATAATTAATCAAATTTAATATTGAATAAAATCAATCTCTTCAATTCTTTTTCAAGTTAATAAAATCAATTAAAATGAATAATTCAAATTAATGAAATCAATTAAAAATAGAATCTTGAATAGAATTATTCAAATTAATAAAATAGAACAAAATCAAATAAAGTATTTTTTATATCTTATGTGAAATTTTCATTTATACCATTGATTAATTTTCTTCCTCTCGTTCTTGTCTAGGTACCTTTTCGGCAGGCCCTTCTGACAGTTTCATTTCTTCCTTCTTATGGGGAGTACTGCGTAGCGATCGGGAACCGTTACTGTGATCTCTCAACTACGCTCCTTGGAGACTAAGGGATGTTGAGGGATAAGGCTCTCCTTATTGCACGCCCCTCAACTCATCGTACGCGACCAAAACATTATGGCCTTTCCCAAATCATTAGTAGCACTGCCCTATGAAATATTTCATCATCCATCATAATATCTCAGTCAGTCGAGCATATATTTCATTCATCCTTTTTTCTCAATCAGTAAAACCATTCATCATTCGAGAATATGTAACATTCGGTTATCCTATCTCAATCAGTCGAGCATTTCTAACATTTAGTCATTCTATCTCAATCAGTTGAGCATATCCAACATTTAGTCATTCTATCTCAATCAATCGAGCATATCTAACATTCAGTCGTTCTACCTCAATCAGTCGAGCATATGTAACATTCAGTCATCCTATCTCAATCAATCGAGCATATCTAACATTTAGTCATTCTATCTCAATCAGTCGAGCATATCTAACATTCAGTCGTTCTACCTCAATTAGTGGAGCATATGTAACATTCAGTCATCCTATCTCAATCAGTCGAGCATGTCTAACATTTAGTCACTCTATCTCAATCAGTCGAGCATATCTAACATTCAGTTGTTCTACCTCAATCAGTCGAGCATATGTAACATTCAGTCATCCTATCTCAATCAGTCGAACATGTCTAACATTTAGTCATTCTATCTTAACCAATCGAGCATATCCAACATTCAGTCATTCTATCTCAATCAGTCGGGCATATCTAACATTTAGTCATTCTATCTCAATCAGTCGAGCATATCTAACATTTATTAAGTGAAGTAATAGTTTCTATAACTGTCATTCAAGCATTTTCAAAGTAAATTCAAATGGTTCGTGCTTTACTTAGCCGGTTCATTTCAAAACTAGTACCTCATTATTCTAAATAGTTAAGGTACCAAGGCGGGCATTACATACACCCCCTCTTATTAAAAATTCGTCCCGATGTTAAGTCTCATGTGCTTCCAAGGTGAGTTTTCACTTCCTTTTCACATTCATTTCTTCAATATATCCACAATTGATAATAAAATTTCATTTCTTCTTTTCTTCCCTCATATAAGTATAAACCGCATAATTGGTAATATAACTAAATCATACCTTTTGTAGTGTTGCAATCCCCACAGTAGTTCTCCCTTGACATCGCTAATTGTAATCGGGATTGAAATTGTCTACGACAAATTCCTGTTCGAGAAGCTAGGGGTATCCTTACCGAAGGAGAAGAAGTAAAACCGCAGCTCTAAATTTTCCACGTCGATCTCCATGCATTTCTCATCATAAGACACAATCTCCCATTATTAAACATTATATATATTCATTCCTTCTTGATAGTAAATCATAAGCATCCCACCTTCAAAATTATCTAAGCACTTCTTTCTTTAAATTCATATATGGTCATTACTTGTCATTTATCATTAAATACATCCACAATAACCATGTTTTACATTCTATTTGAACATAATCTATTTAATTTAATAGTGTAAGAGTCATTCTAAAAAATATTTAAAAAGACATTATATTGATACACAATACATGTATATAATAAAGAGATTCATACACTGAATTCTAGTTTTCTCCAATAATCAAGGCTATAAGCACAAGTGGTTAAATTCATTAGCTCCTATACCATCTAGTATGGTTACAATACACCCTCAGGAACTTAATCGTAACTTCATCTCATATCAATCCGATAATACATTCCATAAATGTTAGTCCCAACAATATTTCCTATATCTCTTATTCATTCACGAGGGTCTACGAAGTTCAAATTTTCAACAAGCTACATTGCGTCAATAGCCACCCAACAATTTATCAACATAACTAATCCTAGCAAGGTTTCAAATCTATTAGGTTATCCCCCCTTCCAGTCGAGAAGGTGAACATCATAAAATATTTAGTAAGATATAACCATGGTTTTAACAAATCAAGAGAGACCCTCAAATAGTCCAAAAACAAAATTCCAAAACCAATTTAACTCTTAGTCCTTTCTTCAGTAACATCATGTCTTTGTCAAGGAGCTTATCATGTTTTTACCTCATTTCATTATTCTTGTTGTCCTATGACCCCTTCGACAAACTTTCCAAGTCTCATCTTGTGTGTCGATATAGTCTCATAGAGTCTTGTCTTAAGGTCTAGTCATCTTTTCATAAACTATTTGTAAGCATCTCAAACTCAACTTGAGAGGCCAATTCCTCTAGTAAATTTTCTAAGTTCAAATTTACTTATTCAAAAGGTAATAGTTAAAGTATATTCTACAATTATAATTCTAATATATATGTAAGACATTTCTACTAAATGTTCTAAGCTCAATTTACCACCCCCCCCTTTTTTTTCTTTCAAAAACAAATAATTAAACTATATGTTACAATTTCATTTCTAAAACATATGTAAAACATTTAATCTAAATGATCTAAATTCAATTCCCCTTTCAAATGCAAACATTTGAACTATATTATACAATTTTAATGCTAACAACTATGTAGAACATTCTATCAAATTACTTTTGGTTTTAATAAGTCTCCTCTAGTGCACCATATAGTTTTCTTGGGAAATGGTGAAAGCAATCAAAAGTTATATAAAAACGAATCGATGTATGTATTTTCAAAAACTGACTTGTGTCATTTAGAAAATTAGTAATAAATAAATAAAACATACATTTTTATGAAAAAATTACATATTCAGAATCGTCAGATCGTACTCTACAATATTCTATATTTTTATAAAAAAATATTGAGTTTCTCATAGCAAAACACGCCATTGAAACTGAGCATATTGATAGATTTCTAAAATACAGACAATGGCCCTGGTTTTTTTGTTCTAGCCAATAGGTTTGGTAGTTCAAAGCTATTTCTAAACATCATCCCAAGCCTTGTTCCCACCGAGTTTTTAAATTTTAAATTAACGCATATGCGGTTTAGACTTGTTCATATCGCATATGCGTTATAACGCATATGCGATATAATGGATATGCGTTTTTGTTTAGTAAAAAAGAGTAAAAAGAGAATAAAGATTATTCTTTTGAAAGGTAAGATAGCATCCCATCATGGTTAATATAACATTGTTTAACATGACAAATGGGTTCGGAAACAATACATCTCTATTTTCAACTAAGTTATATTTGATATATTAGGTAGTATGGTATAAAGTATATACTCACATCAAAGTGAAGGGGACATCTAAGAAGCCAAATGGTGGATTGTGGATTGTTATTGATGAAGTAATTGGGATATCATGGTGAGTATAATTTGGTTTTCAGTCCATTTTCAAGGGTTAGGGATTTAATCCTTGCCGTTTTAATAATTTTCCTTGTATCCTATCCTAGGTATGAGATTTAATAGGCACCGAAGAAAATTCGATTCAAATATATCTCGAGAATTCCATCTTCACAATTGTGTAGTCTCCTAGTATAGAACTTCACCTTATTACACTAAGATAGTTGAAGTTTGTGGATTCGACCTATAGTTCACTATGCATCTATTGATTAATGTTATTGATGAGAACCAACATATCTTTGCACTTAATTTGTTAATGAAACTTCATTTGATATTAGTGTAGTTAAATGAATTCAAGTAGGGTTTTTTTTATTTGATGACAAATTTATTATATAACTTAATAATGCTCTACTTGAGTTGATGATGATTATAGTTGTTATTAACGTCCATTGAGACTAATTTTGGTCTATCAAACCTTTAAAAAGGTAAGGAGTCACTTGGTTTTCTTTAGAATTATATTTCTGTGCTCGAAAATTTTAAGAGAAACATTCATAAATCACCATAGTTTTGATGAGTTAAAATGTTAGGAAGGTTGGTATTGTAACAAATATTT
Organism: Larix kaempferi; assembly: GCA_027924585.1. NCBI lineage: Eukaryota > Viridiplantae > Streptophyta > Pinopsida > Pinales > Pinaceae > Larix > Larix kaempferi. The sequence continues at coordinate 4,755,570 of BSBM01000712.1, read as the reverse complement.
TGAATTTGGGATGAAATGTGGGTGTACACATGAAATTTTAATGTGATTTGTTTCTATATGATATTTAATAGTTTAATCACATTACACTATTGATTCAAAAACAACAAATCATTTAACTAGAAATTTTGCAACGAATATTTTAACTAGAAATCTTGATGATTGATCCTCTCACTCACTCCATACCTCACTTTCTCCCCCTACCTCCTCTCTCCACCCCCTTATCTATCCCCCCATAATTCTTTCTCTCTTTCTCCACTCCCTTCTCTCTCACACACATCCACACACCCTCTAAAACAATTCCTTTGTTGCCCCTCCCTCCCGCCAAAACTCTTTCTCTCTTCCCCCCTCCCTCCCTCTATCCATGTGTTCCATCCTATCACTCACTCCATCCCTCAATTTCTCCCCCTACCTCCTCTCTCCACCTTCAAGCCTTCATCCCTCCTTCATCTCTCCATCTTTCTCTCCTTTCCTTAATATCCATGATCTCTCCCTCTCTCTCTCGCGCGCGCTCTCACACACACACACACATAAGCCACCGCATAGATCGTCTGGATGGAATCTTGGGAGTCTAAATTGTATTATAAGGGGATAAGGGTGACATTATAGTGTTTTGGATGGTAGGGATGGGTCTCTGGACATTGACCATAGTCATGGAAGAAAAGATGGTCCAATGAATCTCTAAATCAACACACATGCACTATAGATGGAATATTTGGCCTTTAGTGGGATATGGGTGTCATTATGAGGTTTTATGCACTAAGGATGGGTCTCGGGTCTTAACCATGGTAATGGGACAAAACTGTAACATAAAACACTACACATGCCCTTTAAAGGGGATATTTAGCCTTAATATGGGATATATGTGCCATTAGACTATTTTATGCATTGAATATTGTTCTCGAGGTGTTGACCATGGTCATAGACGAACCATTACAAATATTTCCAGACAAAACATAGTTCTGAAGACACTACCATGGTCCAAGGATAAATCCAATCTTATAGGGGTTAAATGATGTTTTAATGGTTCATGGTTAAATGAGGTTTCAATAGTTGATATGCACTAAATCGAATATGCAATATATCACATATGCGATTTAGTGATCACGTTTATAACAAACTAGCTGTTTGTAAAAAGTGTAAAAAGCATAGACTTCATATCGCATATGTGATATAACGCATATGCGTTAAAACAAATATGCGTTATATCGCATATGCGATATTTGTTTAATAAATAATCTTGGGTTGCGGGCCGTGGGCCATTTATACTATATAGGAAAAGACAGAATTCTTCTGAAACCCGCGCAGAGCGCACTGTTCAACTTGCAATTTAATAATTTATTACATAGATCCAAAGGTTTTGTACAATTTTGGGTGGATTTCAAAGGGGAATCCACGTAATAGAGTTCGGAAGTCAGCGAGGAAGATGCTTACACCCGAATAAGCTGAAATTAAAAAAGTAAAGAAGAGGGAACATTCAAGAAATTGTCAGCATTCATTGGATGAGTAAATAATTCCCATTCCCGCTCAACAGATACTTGACGAAGAGGTTGAGGGAGATATTGGAACTTTAATGCAAGCTGGTTATAACCAAGATGAAAATCTTGGTCCATTATTAACCGGATAGCCCTCTGAAGAGTTCAATCATTATGTTACTGACGAGAATCTGCAACAACCATGCCAGGTGGTTCAATCTCATAATCGAAGTTGTCAGCCTGCAGTGGATGTAAACGTCTCTCTAGCATTTCAAACGACAAGAAATCTCACATCAAAACGAAAGAGAACTCCTAAACGCACACAAGTGGATGAGAGCGAATTGACTTCCATGGAAGGTAAGGTGGCTAAATGCACAACCCTTCGTCATTGTTCTCAAATAATGAAACAATATTTTGAACCAAAATCTGAAGCCGGTAAATGTCAATTGTTTTTAGCTTTGATTATATCTAGAAGTATGGAAAATGATAGAAAAAAGTTAGGCATAAGAACATTGAAGAATACCGAATCAAGTAATCACATTGTTAAATCTCTTGGTGTTGCATTCACATCAATTGGTAAAAAAACTCGTTCAAAAGACTGTAATGTGGCTCGCCGTGTATTGGTTGAATCAATTGTATCTAGATCCACAAGACAACGTCGTTTACTTAAATGCACATCAGAAATTGTCCCTTTACATCCAAAGACACTTAAAAAATAATTAGTAAGAAGAGACAACCTTGATGTAGAGGGATAGTGTGGCCACAACAGATCCCATGCTTAGATGAAGCACGGGAGCCCCTTTTTTGAATAAACGCAAAGGTATTTGGGTGAGTTGTCTAGTAAATATCAAATTTTGGTTTCTACCTCTAAGATCCTTCACCCATGCTTTTGGTCTGCCTGTTTGACAAATTTTTGAATAAATTTTCCAAGTGTTTTGGTCTGGAGAAAGATTAAATTTTGAGTGTTTTATCGTCTGCTTTCGTCAACCCGAAACCCGACATTTTGGGAACCTGAAACCCGCAACCCGATAGGTGCGGGTTGCGGGAATTCATTTTTCAGTTTTTGGTTTTGCTCCACCCGAAAGCAGCAACCTGATAGGTGCGGGTTGCAGGATCGTTGTTTTTAGTTTTCAGTTTTTGCAATCCCGAAACCCGCAACCCAACAGGTGCGGGTTGTGGGTTTTGTTGTTAATAAATTTGGGAAATCTTCATCCTGAAACCCACAACCCGAAACCCACAATTGCGGATCTCAGATTGCGGGAACTTCTTTTTCAAGAATTGCGTTGTGTGTTCCCGAAACCCACAACCCGCAATGTCGGGTTGCGGGATGCAGGAAGAGATTTTTATTTTTTCGATTGCTTCCGTTTGCGAAACCCGCAACCCGCAAGTTTCGGGTTGAGGCTTTCGGAAACTCATTTTTTGTTTGTTATGTTCGCAATTTGCAATCCCGAAACCCGCAACTTGCAAGTTTTGGGTTGCAACTTTCAGGAATCACGAATAAACGTTGTGAGCAACAACTTGACCCCGCAACCGCGAGATTCATTCCCAACTGTTGATTTGTCTTGATTTTGTGGGTGAGATTACACTGCGTGATTTGAATAATGACTTTGATTGTTTCCATTTTACTTATTTAATTTTGATTCATTTGAGTTGGTCTTATCATTTGATTTGATTCCGTGATCTTGGTGGTTAATTTACTATGTTGTTCCTCATATGCCCCACCTAGATTTGGTTTTTGCTGCACAAACTGATTATTCGAGATGATGGCTGGTTGATTACCTTCATTTTGGGATTTTGATTAATATTATGGTTTCTTCTCTTATGATTTTGGATATTACATTAGTATGATAATTAAGCTTGATGGAGTTTTATTTAACTTTTGCATACCTAGAATCATAATGTAAATATTGTAAATAAACTTAGTCTTTGGGTTTGTTTTCTTATATTAGTTTAACATTTTTAATGTTTAGTTTAAGCTTATTGAAATCTTTTAAATACTCATGGTCATGCTTTGACTTTCATTAACTTATTTTGTGTATTTCATTAAATCCATATATTAAGCTTATACACAATTTGATGTTATGAAAATTAAAAGAACACATGTTTTAGTTTGTTTGGGTTCTAATTTCCATAACTTCTATGAGATTTGGTTTTATGATTATTTGAAAATTAATGGGATTAAAATTCAACATTCACAAATGTAAAGTAGTTTGATCATGGATAAGTCATTCATTCTCAATAAGCTAGTTTGATTTTGAAAATATAACTTCTATTTTTACCTTTTGCAATTTAAAAGAATTTCCATTTATTATTGTGCAAAATGAAATATTAGTATTCTTTTCTTGGTTTTGTGTTCTTGGAAAATGATTATGTTAGAAACCTATTTATGGAATTAATTAACTCTCCTATATTATATGAGTGATTCATTTCCTATATATGTAACTTGTTTCCAACAATCATTTTCTTAAGAATTGAATTGTAAATGGTTATTAGTTTTACTTCTAGGTTTAAGGTTTTTAGATATTGCAGTTTCTTGTTCACGTAAATATTTCTAGATTTTCTTAATTTTTTATCCATTGTTATTTCCTTACTCCATTAATTATTCACATACAAAAAAAAAATTGGATTTTTTCAAGCTTTTCTAATCATTTTTATGCCTTTAAATTTCGTCAACCTGAAACATGCAACCCGAATCAGGTCGCGAGAGGTTGAATTTTCTCATTTTATTAAAAATGTTCCCGCAACCTGCAACCCGAAATTTCGGGATGCGTGATGGAGAAACTTTGGTTTTAATTTTTTCTTTTATGACATTCCCGTAACCCGAAATTTTTGGATGCGGATTCCGGGAATCACCTTTTTACCTTTTTCAGTCTCATTCCTGCAACCTGCAATTGCAGGTTGCGGGAGTCACTTTCCACATTTTCACTCCCGCATTATTCTGCACCCTAAGTTTATATTAGGTTATAATTTTATTTAATTTCGGGTCCTTAATTTTCGGTAACTTGATTTTTTCACTTAGGTTCTTAATTTGGTTTTAATTTTGGTTTTCCGGATTTTGATTTGTTTAAGTGATTTTTCAAATTCAAATTGTTCCTCCCGACATGTAATTTCAGATTTTTGTGGGAAACTGAATCTTGGAATTTTGTTTTCGTTTTATTCATTTGGAAAATTTTTAATCAAAATAATGGATTCTTAATTATTAAATCAACGGCTACAATTCATTCCAAAATGAAATCAACGGTTGTTGAGTGTTATCTTCCAAGAGCAATATCTTGTGATTTATAAGTCCAATTCAAGCCCGTGATAGCTTGTTGTAAAGCTGGAAGGATGAGGAATGATTTGAGAAGATTATTTCTCCCAAGTGAATAGATTAACCACCCCAAAATCTGCCTGAACAATCAATTTTGGATTTGCATAAGATTTGTTCATTTTTATTATTTTGATTTGTAAATGAATTGTTATTTGTTTTAGATTTATTTTTAAATTTGGAATGATCTTTTAATTTATATTTTGAATTGTACAGGTGTGGATTTGGATTTGTAGGAATGAAGATGAAGAATTGCATCCCAAGTTTGGAATGATAAAAAATGTGCTAAGTGGAAAGCAACGAATTTTGAACGTGATTTCGGGAGTGGTGAAGATGAATCTAGAAAATCTGAGACATGGGTTTTGTGCAGAAGGTGCCCAATTAGCTTGTCACTGCGTAGAATCCTCAGAAAGTGCTCTATTTGGGAGATACGACTGGTTCTTCAAAATGGATTTTCCTAGATTTTTCTCATGGACGGATATGGCAAATGAAACAACTCAACCAAGTTAGCTCAGCAATTGGGAAAATGGATCTCATCATTTCTTATGATTGTCTCTGTATAAATACCTACCTTAAACGATGTGAGGAGGAGGGGTGGAGTGCTCACCATAACTAGAAATATTTCTCTTTCAGAACTGACGACACGCTGCCAAGGTTGATGATGACTTGAGAGCTCGAATCAGCAAAGAGAAATTGGATATGCCCTGTTTTGCAGACACTGTAATTTCTTGCAGTTGTGTTAAATACAGTAAAGTTTCTCCATATGTCTTCTTGTTTACTTATCAAGTTTATTTGATTAGTTTGATGATGCTATGAGTCAATTATCAATTGTTGTTTATTAATTTGCAATCAATTGACAATTCTAGATCTAGAGTTTTGGTTTATCATGATTCACGATCTGGATTTACAAATGTGTTGAATAAGTTTATTTATGCAACATGTGTATTTATTTCTGCAAATAATTTACAATCAATATTAATTTCATGCTAATTTTTAAATTGGAAAAAGAACAACAGGATATTCCTTCATGCACTCAAATCTTTAAATTGTTATCAGCAATTTTCATTGTTTGATCATACTTTGAAGTAATAGGTCAATAATATGGTTTTACATTTCTGTTAAGTTGATGAAATAACTTATTAAAACACAAACCAAGTTACCTTGCACAATATCAAGCTCTCTTCTTAGAATAGGACTAACTTAGATTAGTTTCCTCTTCATAAATAGGTTAGCTTAGCTTAGCATCACCATATCGACATTTTGGTTTTCCTAGACTAGAAAATTGATCTTATAGTTCTTTTCACCAACTCTTAGACCGCCAGTGAAGGCCTAATAGTCGTGGAGGATCACCATACCAAACAGGTTGGGGAGAGAACTTCCCTTCCACAGGGTCTTTCGAAGCCTTTCAACTTGGGTTTTCTTCCTCTGTTGAGTGCCTTGGAACATTCCATCACCTTTACATCTAACCTACACAACCGAGGCATCAACAAGTTGGTGCTAGAAGGAGGGACGCCATCCGATATGTAAGGTTATTTGAGTTATTTATTTTAATCAGATTATTTCATAATGGCTCCGGCCCCAAAATTTGTATTTATTGTTTTTCTGATTTTAGTTGTTTTTCTAGACCAATTAGTTTTCAATTTCAAACAGATTTGTTAAAGCATTTAATAGAAGTAAAATTCGATGGCGAAGGAGAAATATTAGCACAAGAACATGTTCTTCAATTTGCTCATAATTGTCTTGTTAACAAAATTTTGGATCAAGATGTTTTGTGCAGATTATTAGCCTTCACATTCGAAGGACGAGTCAAAGAGTGGTTCATAACCTTACCTTTTGCCTCTGTCCATTCTTTTGAACATTTTGCAGATCTGTTCATACTTTCTTTTTGACATTACGACTTTGTTAGATTATGCAATGAATGGAAACTATTCACTTCAAAAGAAGGTGAATCATTAGAATATTTTGCACTTCGAAATTTTAATCTCTATTGTAGATTTCCTTTAATAGATTGTCCTATAATATTTGAATGGTTTCAGTGCACTCGTTCTGTTTTACATGAATTTGATCAATTAGTAGATGATAAATATGAATTATACAATGATCATCATCCACCTCTTGGTTTAGATTTATTTGAAGAATCTAAGGATTTAAAAAGTGTAGAAATGAATTCATTTTTTTTCTTAGATATGGATCATAATCAATATGATGATTCAAACGAATTAAATGTTGATGTGCCCATGTCTATTTCACACGAAATTCAAAGTTTAACAAATCGTGAAGGAGCATTTTTCTATTGAAGATTCTTCTAAAGTAAAAGAGAATAGTTCTGATCATAATATCGAACAACCTTATTCTAGCATAATTAAAGAGCTTCAATATTCTGATATTTATTATCCTGTTAATTCTTTAATAGATCTTGAATCAACTAGTTGTTCAAAAATTTGTGATATGTTTTCCCAACTACCATTTTCTGACCTAAGTGATTTTATAGGAGAGCATATTTCACAAAATGATGATACTACATTACAAGAAGAAGCAAATTCTGATATGAAACCTTTCATAAATATCTCTTTTGAAGAGAAAATTCCTCTTAAGGAATCTCGATCTAAAAATATTCTACAAAGAGATGAGTTTCATGCACTTATTTTCTCTTCATATTTTTCTGTGTATCCTAATCTATTTGATAACAATGGCACTCAATCATATATTTCAGATTCTAATCCTCCATTGTTGAGTCCTAAAAAGGTACTAGTTAATTATGAAATGCATGAAGAAGAACAAGAAGATTATTATCTTTGTCATCAATCTATGTCTTCTTGTCATTCATCTTTGCTGGAAATGAATACTATTTCCACGGGGGGTTCACTCATTGAACTTGTTACATAGCACGATCATTCACAAGACATTAAAGAATATCCCTAATTTCACTAAATATTGGAAACTGCCTCCTAAAATTGTATTGTTGAACCCCCCTCCCAATGTACCTTTCCAATTAAGAAAACCCCTATTTTCACCAGATATTGTAGGTATCCCTTTTTATCAACCCATTTTTAATATCCCCTTTATATCATATTATCAAGGTGTAACAAACAAGATCCTTAATGCATCCTAGTATAATGCTCACAATGATCCCACTGTGATTGTAGGGGCGACTGATGAATTTGAAGCATTGGATAGTGGAAGACCCAATGAAATAGTAATGGGGAAGGTAAAATGAGTAAAAGGAAACCTGTCAAGAGATCAATGCAACAAAGAATGTAAAAGACAGATAGTCCAATAGTCAGTGCAATGCTTAGAAAATATGATAATTACAGATGTTTCAAACCACAACCTACCAATCTACAAACACAGTTGAATCTTGGGAAAACCTTCTACAACAACTCAACATCGATAGTGCTAGGTGGGGAAGACCAGGACAATTAGATGACTAAAGTGAGAAGAAAAGGGATTCTAGGGATCTTAAGGCTTGAATGGAATGAAAAAACGCAAAGAAAAAATGAAAAGAGATGCCATTTTCTTACATCCCATCCATCACAAAGGCAAGCCACCTTCCAACCTCAAAGAACTAGTGGTTTCTCTAAGAACTAGGAACTTAATTGTAGCTCATAACTTCTAAGAATTACCATCCTTCTTCTAAATAAATCCTTCTAGAAACAAATTTCATAAACTCAAAGCCAAATGGAAATTAGATGTCTTTACAAAATTCCTTGTTTAGTTCTTTTAAGGAGAACCAACTATTAATTATTATTTTCCCATAGTTTTTCTTTTATTCAAAGAAGCTTATTGTATTAAAATAATAAATACAAAGTATAATAATGTCAGACAAAGGGACTATTAGACATTGTTTATTTACTAAGGGTAGCAATATAAAGTCATATTATAATGTTATGAAGTTAAGATATAATATTAGAATATAAAGTGTAGTTATATGTTGTAAATAATGTAGTATTAAGACATGACATGTAATAAAGAGATTAGTTGAGTGGTTCCTAAGTAGAATAATGAAACTTGCTACATATATGTAAAGCACTTTTGTATGTAATTTTTAAAACATTAAAGTAATTCAATCTTTCAATTTCTCATTTCGGTCTCTTCGTATATTCTATATCTTATATCGATATTTCATTAACATGGTATCACATCCATGTCAATGAGTGTGGCATTGGGTTGTATCATAAATTTTGTTTGGTGCACACTGCATAGAGAGAAATATCAATAGTACATCAAAATTGGAAAGAGAGAAAATGAGGGCAAACATGTTCCTAAGGAAAAATTTTAGGAACGAATTGTCTAATTTATTGGCAAAGTATTTCACAGTTAATATTTGAATGTCACGGTGATTATTTAAATGGAAGAGACATATATAAGCAAACCAGATCACAATCTACGGAAAGCCCTAACATCAACACATACAAATGTCCTCATTTAGACACGACAAGCAATATGTTGACACATCCAAAGGCCCCATCGATAGATACAAAGGCCCTAATTCGTAGACCGCAAAATCAATGGTAAAGACGATGGAGACTCGGTGAGAGAAGGCCCATCATGGTGATAAATAGCAATGCCATAAGAATTTGACATAATTTAGGTGCTCTGAGCCCACACATCATTGTTAGAGATAAGAGAAGAGACCAGTCCACAAACACAATTAATAATTTCACCATTGAATTTGATGTTGAGTATATAAGATTGAGGAACAGAGGTCGCAAATACTAGCGTGCAATCAAAGCACTGGGGTTTCCTTGCAGCTAGATGAAGAATTATCTCCGTGGAAGTAAATAAAATGCCCTATAAGATAGTCGGTTAGGAAGAAACACGAGTGGAGATAAATATTTAAAATCTTGCTACACAGCCTGTAAGGCTACACCGAAGAAGTTTGAAGCAACAATTTTTGTTGTATTACATTTTAACAGGAATACAATTCTAGCCCTTTTTTGATGGGTAAAGTGTCATGTGAAACGTGTAAATTCTTATTACTTAACAATGGTATTTATATCATGATTTAAATATATAAATGAATAATGATTGCAACTCGTAATATACAACTCCATAAAAAAAGGGATACCAGAGAGGATCATCATCACCAGATGGATAGCACACTTCTTTGAATTATGATAACAAAAAAATTAAATTTGGCAAAATCTAGAAAAATTATAACCAAATAGAAGAAAAGACAATCATTTGGAAAGGGACAGTAGTGGGTTTTTGGATATCAGGAGAGGACCCTTTCCGAGAACAACAAATTGGCCGTTACACCTATAGAAGACATCAAGAATTACCAAATAGGAATCATAACAGTTTTTCTCCTTATAAGACAGTAGGAATGAATATTAGAATTACATGATAAATTTGAAGTACTCTCGGGGGTCTCCAAACACAACTTTCCTTTGAACTTCTGAATAGGATCAACATCTTTCCTCTCTAGTTAGTAGAAATGTCTCTGCTTTGCCCCTCTACCGAGTTGAAATATTTACCCTCTGAACAAGAAATGAATTTGCAATGAGTTCATTGCTATTAAAAATCTTCAACCATTGCTATTGTGCACAGAGTAAATGAAGAAAATACATTTAAATATATTAATTTCTTTTACATATTACCTTAGCTTTTTATTCGTCCTGCAAATAATGAAACAATTTTCTAGTGTAGAACAATAAACTCCATTTTAGAAGACTAAGGAAGTAGTAGTGAGAACGAAAATGGACGCAATAGAACAACAATGGACGCAACACATAGCAATATAGAACGCTCAGAACAACAACAATGGACGCAACACATAACAATATAGAATGCTCAGAACAACATTGGATGCAACACAGAACAACAAAGTCTGTAACATTGAGAAAGCTTGGAATGAAACTGGAGAACATAAACAAAATCAAATAAAAATCATAATCGTACTCCAAGGTGGATTGATTGAATCCAAGTGAATTGATGGTATAACAGGTGATATAAATTCTACTAAATGGAAAAACACTACCTCCAATGTTTATTTATTACACTTGATAGCGTTTGTTGATTTTTCATTTTTTAACATAAATATGATTTCCTATTATAAATACTCAGCATAAGTGGCATATCCAACCAAAAAAATCTATCAAAGTTCTACAATAAAAAATCGTCGATTTTCATGGATGTTGAATAATTTCTATAAACGTTCTACACATATAGCGGATTTCAAATTTTATTTTTTTAAGCACAAAGCATTACATCACTACATTACTATGTACTTCATGCTTTAAATGTTGAAAAATGACTGGTAATGTAATAGAGATATGGGATTTTTAATTTTAGTTCTTTTCAATCATCAATAAATGAATTCAGACACATGGCACATTTATGTTTATTTAATTGTTATTAATTTTTTAAGTTTTTTTAATTTCTTACAATTACCTTTATAACTAGGTAAAAATGATCACACCATGTTAACCATCCAATAATAAATTTAAATTTAAATTTCAAAATAATAAAAAATGATTTTTTAGTTTTTAAAATATTGAATTTACTTTATATATTTTACAAAAACTTTACAAAGAATAGATAAATGAGATTCATGTATTTTAGATTAATTAAAAGTCAACCTAGTCCGAAAATAGATTGTTATATACCTGCAGTTCAATTGTTGAGTAGAAAAATTAAACCTCCATAAAAATTGTGCAGGTCGATTTACACATCTACCTGATAGATGCATGGAGTATCACCACAAACATATCCTTCGGAGTTGGATTGCAAGTGGTATAAAATAAATAGCAAACAATGTAGGCCCTAGAAGTAATTCAATGGGTGACAAAAGATGGATGGGAAAAGTTCTTGCACCATAAAAATGTGAACCTCAACAACCGAATGGAGGCACATATCACATTAAATTATTCAAAAATACTAGGAATTTAAAAGGACATATCACATTTATGAATGGAGACACAATTGAGTAGGAATTTAAGAGCACATCTCATAAAGGGGAATATCACATTTATGAATTTTATTATTTTCTTCTGATTTTTTACTACCCATTTTCATAGGCTTGGGGCCAATGAAATCTTAGATAAACCCCATCCATGAAGAAAATTATTCTTAAAAAAAATTCTTAACAAGTTCAATGTTTTTTTTTAAATATAAATTATTTGAGAAAGGTGAAAACAATAGTTTCTACCTATGGCAGGGACATATAATTTTGGAAACTCATTGATGGATTATCCATAAGTTTCGAAGATTAAAATTGATCAATTATCGAAATATGTTGATAGCGTATCAATGAGTTTTGAAAGATTATGGTTTGATAGATTCACAAAACATATTGGAAAGTGAGATGTGTCTCTCTCATGGGCAAACGATATACACCCTGTAGCAGAGTAATAAATGTTTTATGGGTTGAGATATACCCTTAGATATGTGTTTGGATATATGTAGTTTAGATCCGACTGTATATATCCCAATTCATAGAACTTTCATTACTTTGTTGTGGGTGCATATTATTTGTCCTCCTTGATGTGACCATGGAAAATAATCGAAATTTCACTAATAGAATATCAACGAGATCCATAGGTACATGGACCATGTTTTAGAATCCATTAATAGTTCTATCATTGACATTGTAAAGACATGGCGAGAGAAATGGTCAAACTTCACTCATGAATTCATCGAAATATTCTTAAAACATGCAAACAACATTTTGAAAACATGTCTATATGTATTGGTAAGATTTTAAAAATATGATAAAACATTTGAAATATTATTTAGATAATTATGAAAAAAAGAGGGTTTGAATGTTGAGACCCAACTTGAAATCACCATTGACATAATTTAAAAAATATAACAAGATATCTCTTAAACGTCATCAATGGGCCATTGACAGCATTCATAAGACAAGAGAATATTTTTGAAAACATAATGATAGATTTTTGACTCAATTCTACAGAACAATTTCAAAAGGATGCTAACAAGACTGCAGGTGAAATCCTACAGATCCAATTAAATATATTTTAAAAAAGTTGATGGTACAGAAATTAGTAAGATCTAACAAACCAAGACGAAAATTCCTAATAAGAAACTCAAACTTAAATATGAAAAAAAATATAACATCAATTCAAACCGAGCCTAAATTAGCCATTAAATGAGGATTGCTCAAGGCCAGTAATCTAAAGAGACTTCCATCGAGATTAGCATTGGTACACTCTTATCAGATTTATGAAAAACTTAGGATCATAAGAAATATAAAATAAAATGGAGGGTCCTTACGTTTTAGGTGGGTATGAATTGAGCCCATGATTTGGAGGTATGAATCTATCCCACAATTTGGAGGTTATTCCTCGGCTCAGCCAAATAAAACAACCCCCAATATCTATATTACTATGTCAAATTAAAAAACCCCCTTGACCCCTTAATATGAGGCAATATATTTTTAAGTTTTTCATGAGTATTCAAACCCCCAATATGAATGGACGTGATATGATATTTCCTTGCTAGTGAAGCCCCCGTGACTATTTCTAATGATGATTTTCAGAATTCTTCCTTTTATGATTCATCATTCAATAAATAAACCTTTTCTTCTTACAATCAAATACTTGATGAAGAAGAATCTTATCAGGATGTTAATGATATTAGTTCTATACTTTCAACATTTGATATCTTTAATTCTTCTCAAGTAAATGCTCAAAGACAATTAGATCTCTTTGAAAAATTCCAATTTAATCAACCAATTTATGATGATTGTTACAGTGATAAATTAGAACAATCTCTATCTAATTTTGTTGATCTTACTCGAGGGAGTATTCCTAAGGAGAAAATTGTTCCAGAAGAATTTTTGGATTCATATAATACTAATATTAATTTTCTTTCAAATAATCCATTTCATCACACGAATCTTCCAAACTCTTTATGTCATTATTTTGATTTTCATTGTACATACCATGATTGGGTTGTTGATTGGCTTGAGAAATCTTTTTTAGGAAGATTTCATCATTATGGTAAGATTCCTTTCTTTTTACTTGTACATAAATTTCATATTGTTTGATTTAATGCACTCTTTTTATATTTGTATTTTCAAGTATTCATATCATGCCTTCTGATTATTCACTTCTTCCTTTTTGCAGGTTTTCATATGCTTTCATGGTTACATTGGAAATTCGATTATACTTAGTTTTTTGTTTTCTTTTTAGAGTAGTGTAGGAGTAGGTGTCGAATAGATTAGTTTTGATGATTTCTTTTAGTAATTAGGTTACTGTTTTTGGTTTTCTTCAATAAAGTATTTACAGCGACAATTCAAATCCAAGTTGGAAATGACACTTCTTCAGATGCATCCCAGGAAGTACTTTTGTCTTCTTCCACTTTCTGTTACTCAGAGGGACGACTAATTTCTTGCAATAATTGAGCTTCAATGGAGAAGGTTTCAAGTTACATAATGGTTACATTGGAAATATCACTTCACTTAGTTTGGTGATATTCAACAAGTAGGATTTAGGGATAAGGTAGTTAAATTTGGTTTACATTTTTGTTAATGAAGCAGTTGTGATGATACATTAGTTTCAAAACTGAAATCAAGGCTTCATCGAAGGCATTCAGGGAAGTATTTTTATCTTCTTTTACTTTTCATTATTCATGCTTTTGTTTATCATTAGATTTATTTTAAAATATTCATGTTCAAGTTATATCTTCATTTTCTAAACTATAATGACTTTATCATGAAATGTTTTGAGACAACATTTTCATAAAAGTGCATAAATTTTCATTCTTTCCTAATATGAAATGGAATAAAAGAGTCTTCTTAATTTCATAACTGCACATTTTATTTTAGTTTAATCTTTCGACTTCTTTGATTGTTTTCAATGAAGACCTAATTGAATCTGATGTCTCATGACTGTTATAGGTCAAACCTGCACCTCTCTATCCGTGATCACCTTGAGCTGTTGATCACACAAACGGACAACTTGGATGGAGGAGCATGTTGATCCTAGATGAGATTTTGACTTACTCCATTTCCTGAAAACACTGAAAAACCCTAAAAATGTCATTTTGATATATGAGTGCTACTCTACTTCAACATACTAGCGCCTGTACCCTACTCCAGTGTGTAATAGTAGCGCTCAAAGCCTTATGAGCGATACTCCTCTTCAGCATAGTAGCGCTCAACATTCAAAAAGTGATGAGCGCTAGTGTACAAGCACTATAGTAGCGCCCTGAACGCTACTTCACTGAACAATATTAGTGTACATTTCAAAAGATGATTAAAAAATAATTAATTTCACAAAGAGGATTAGTTGCAGTTGGTTTCCCAACTTCCCCAACTTCCTCCATAACCATCTCTCGACCTGAACTGCTTCTCATGTCCTATAAATACAGGGAAGAATAAAGAGAGGGGTTGGAGACATGAATGTTATTAAGAGAATTTTAAAGAGAAGCTTACATTGGAGGAGTTTATGCTGGAAGATATCCAAGCCAGAGAAGAGGAACAACCCAGGATCAAGTTGCATGAGCATGTCACAAAGTCAGGTATATTTTGTAACATCAATTTGAATTTGACAATAAAAGGTTGAAGTGTCTTTCTTGTCCCAAATTAAGTGTTCATTGAAATAATATACTAGTTTGGATCTGTTTTGGTTATTATTGAATGTTTAAATTGCTTTGTCTCTTTCAATCATTATATATTATCCAAGATACGCTAAGAAAGGTACTTGTATTGCAGGTTTAGTGAACGGGAGGTGGACTTGAGGATCGAGCGCAAGATCAAATAACAGCTAGGATTGAACGTCATTTGAAAGGTATGTTCTCAAGGCCTATAACATATTTCCTTTCATGAACATCTCTGTAATGCAGTTAATACGCTTACCTGTCATCCCCTTTCAGTTGATAGTATCAGTTTCCTTACTATAGGGTAGTTTTTCCCATCAACAGACTGGCGACCATACTAGGGAAAGTTGTGTTTTTTCTCTAGGAAACCTTTTCTTGTTTGTCTTCTCAGAATTATTTCAACTCCTTTTATGTGTTGAGAAACCCTGTAGGTACCCCCTGCTTGTTTTTCTCAACTCCAATCAGTCTTTTTGCATCTTTTCAAAGTCAGTTTTTAAACTTTTAAGACCTGAGCGCTACTTTTTTGTACATTTAGTAGCGCCCATACGCTACTGTGCTATACATACAGTAGCGCCCATCTCTTCAGGAGCGCGAGTTTCCCTACTGCACAGTAGGGTATATTTATTGTAGCCTTCTGTTAGTGGTCTATTTGAGTTTTAGCCTTTTTGGTGGTCTTCTGACTTTGTTTTCAGATCTCCTTGACTGGTGTTTGAGGTTTTAAACTTTTTTTTAAGTCATGGAACCTTTCTTTGAGTCTTTTTACCATCTTTAGATCGCTTGCTTACCTATGGAATGGTTGGACTGTTTATAACTCTTTTGGAAGACTAGGTGTTATTCTTTGGTGAACACTTCCGCTTGTTCTTTCCCTGACTGTATGTTGTTGGTTTGAAAACCTCCATACTTTTGCATTCGCTGTTTGTAGCAACATTTGTTTGCTCTTCACCTATCCTATCCTTTGTTTTAGGGTTTGGTATGTTTTGGAGCCTTTAGGGTGTCTTCCGAACTTGTTGATTTCCAACCTTCTGTGACTTGTTGTATTTTTTGGTTTCAAGTGTGTTTAAAGTGCTTTAGGATGATTCATTTCTCAGTCCTTGTATTAGTACGGTGGTTGGTAGCTTGCTTGCCTACCTTTTGCTTGGCATAGTGGTCTTGCTAGGGTTGGATGCTTTGGGTCAGTCCTCTTGTATCTTTCTCCTTTGTTTTCACCCCACTTTGTTTCCGAGTATAGAGGCTTTATCTTTGCAAAAAACCTATAGGACAAGTCTTTGTTAAGTTAGTGCCTTGGCAATTGTAAGCTTAAGAACCATTTTTAGCCATACTTACACATTGCACACAAGTCTTATTTGCTTTCCATGTTTATAGTTCTTTTTCATTTATAATAATAGAAAAAGCAAAAATTTGGTAGCTTAAGATTAATAAGGCTTATTTTTGTTACAAGATAGCATAGGTTATTTTGTGTACAATTCCAAAAGAAAACAAAAAAGAGATTTAAGTAGATTTGCTCAGTTTTTCAGTTTGGAAAAGAATTTTAAATGAAAAAATAGAAAAAAGAGTTTTGTTGTCGAAAGTTAGAATTTATGCACTTTTGCTTTTCTGTTGCAACCATGCCACACAAACGCACTACCTTTTGAGTAATAACAACACCTCTCCGTCCGTGATCACCTTGAGCTGTTGATGACACAAAATGACAACTTGGATGGAGGAGCATGTTTGACCTATAACAATGACTTATTAAACAACAAAATTTAAGTCACTATTTTTTCTTTTAGTTAGTGATATAGTTGTGAGATTTTGATTTACTTTTGGTTCCACTTGTATATATGTTTGATTTTATCATTCTTACATTTTCTTTTCTTGCTGGTTTGTTTCGAGTTTTTTATGATTTTCACTTTTAGAATGATAAAAAGGCTTATCACTCTTTTACAGTTTTGAAATCTTATCTATAAAGGAAATCTTTATAAATGTTTTCTGCTTGCTGGAAATCAAATGTTCTGATTAGTTAATCCCTAATTGTGAAAAATCAATAATAGGATGTACTGATAATTCTATTTGAATCTTTCCATCATTATCCTTAGAACTTTATCTTTAACTCAACATAAAAGTTTGAATTTAGTTACTTTTAAGGGAATCAATTTTGAGAAAGAAGTTTTAATCTGTAAATATTAGTAATCTATAGATTTCTTATGTGCCATCCTTACTCTTAAGGAGTATAGTCGCTTCCCCATTCATTAAATAATCTCTTATGAGATTAGCATTAAACATAACCCAATCCTTTTCTTTAACATCTCTCGGAGTGAGTTGGGAAACATGAGCTCTTATCATAAGCCGACCTGCTCATGGTTATGCCTTCTTATGGAATGACTTTATCAAAATATGGTCACCAAGCCAGGATACTGGCTTATAGCCACATAAATGGTTGCAAGACGGGGGGTCTCATCATGAGCCAACCCGCTCATTATCTATAAGTTGGAGTGAATGACACTATCACAACCTGATCACCAACTCAGGGCAGTGGTTTCCAGTTTCTTTCCAAGGATGCAAATCTTTAACAAGGATTGATCAGCTTTGTATATTTAATTAGTGGATGGGATAAAATCAACTTATTGGGTTAAAAGGCGTCCCTTTCACGGCTATAGACACCAGCTGGCATAGGGTCCTGCCTATGGTATCGGAGTCATTTTTAATACTATGTCTTATATGATTAGCTTGATTTCCCGAGGTTAATTCCCAGTAGTTCTTGATTCTTACATCTTGTGAATAATCTATTTTGAAAAATGAGTTTATCTTTAAAAATGTTTTTGGGATAATGATGGGAATGACTTGGTTGTTTTAGAAGTTTTGAAGTTTGACCAATACTATATCATTCAGTGATGATTCTATTCAGATTATTTGAAATTTAGCCTTAGAAGGCATCTCATTTTTATTCCTAATTTTTATGATTTTCAATACTGTAAGGCAGAGATAACTGCTTCGTCCTAGCGTGTTGCCATTTGTTGTGGCCACAACAGATCCCATGCTTAGATGAAGCATGGGAGCCCCATTTTTTAATAAACGCAAAGGTATTTGGGTGAGTTGTCTAGTAAATATCAGATTTCGGTTTTTATCTCTAAGATCCTTCACCCATGCTTTTGGTCCGCTTGTTTGACAAATTTTTGAATAAACTTTCCAAGTGTTTTGGTCCGGAGAAGGCTTAAATTTTGAGTATTTTATCGTCTGCTTTCATCAACCTGAAACCCGACATTTTGGGAACCCGAAACCCGCAACCCAATAGGTGCGGGTTGCAGGAATTCATTTTTAAGTTTTTGGTTTTGCTCCACCCGAAACCCGCAACCCGATAGGTGCAAGTTGCGGAATCGTTTTTTTTAGTTTTTGGTTTTTGCAATCCCGAAACCCGCAACCCGACAGGTTCGGGTTGCAGGTTTCATTGTTAATAAATTTGGGAAATATTCATCCCGAAACCCGCAATTGCGGATTTCGGATTGCAGGAACTTGTTTTTTAAGAATTGCGTTGTGTGTTCTCGAAACCCGCAACCCACAATGTCGGGTTGCGGGATGCGGGAAGAGCTTTTTATTTTGCGATTGATTCCGTTTCCGAAACCCGCAACGCGCAAGTTTCGGGTTGCAGCTTTCGGAAACTCGTTTTTTGTTTGTTATGTTCGCAGTTTGCAATCCTGAAACCTGCAACCCACAAGTTTTTGGTTGTGGCTTTCGGGAATCACGAATAAACGTTGTGAGCAACAACTTGACCCCGCAGCCACAAGATTCAATCCCAACTGTTGATTTGTCTTGATTCTGCGGGTGAGATTACATTGTGTGATCTAAATAATGACTTGGATTGTTTCCATTTTACTTATTTAATTTTGATTCATTTGAGTTGGTCTTATCATTTGATTTGATTCCGTGATCTTAGTGGTTAATTTACTATGTTGTTCCTCACATGCCCCACCTAGATTTGGTTATCGCTGCACAAACTGATTATTCAAGATGATGGCTGGTTGATTACCTTCATTTTGCGATTTTGATTAATATTATGGTTTCTTCTCTTATGATTTTGGATATTGCATTAGTATGATATTTAATCTTGATGGAGTTTTATTTAACTTTTGCATACCTAAAATCATAATGTAAATATTATAAATAAACTTAGTCTTTGGGTTTGTTTGCTTATATTAGTTTAACATTTTTAATGTTTAGTTTAAGCTTATTGAAATCTTTTAAATACTCATGGTCATGCTTTGACTTTCATTAGCTTAATTTGTGTATTTCATTAAATCCATATATTAAACTTATACACAATTTGATGTTATGAAAATTAAAAGAACACATGTTTTAGTTTGTTTGGGTTCTAATTTCCATAACTTCTATGAGATTTGGTTTTATGATTATTTGAAAATTAGTGGGATTAAAATTCAACATTCATGAATGTAAAGTAGTTTGATCATGGATAAGTCATTCATTCTCAATAAGCTAGTTTGATTTTGAAAATATAACTTCTATTTTTACCTTTTGCAATTTAAAATAATTTCCATTTATTACTTTGGAAAAGGAAATATTATTATTCTTTTCTTGGTTTCCTGTTCTTGGAAAATGATTATGTTAGAAACCTATTTATGTAATTAATTAACTCTCCTATATTATAGGAGCGATTCATTTCCTATATACGTAACTTGTTTCCAACAATCATTTTCTTAAGAATTGAATTGTAAATGGTTATTATTTTTACTTCTAAGTTTAGGGTTTTTGGATATTGCATTTCCTCGTTCACCTTGTAAATATTTCTAGATTTTCTTAATTTTTTATCCATTGTAATTTCCTTACTCCATTCATTATTCAAAAAAAAAAAATTGCATTTTTCCAAGCTTTTCTAATCATTTTTATGCATTTTATGCCTTTAAATTTCGTCAACCGGAATCGCGGGAATCACCTTTTTACCTTTTTCACTCTCTCATTTTTCCACATTTTCACTCCCGCATTATTCCAGACCCTAATTTTATCTTAGGTTATAATTTGATTTAATTTCGGGTCTGTAATTTTCGGTAACTTAATTTTTTCACTTAGGTTCTTAATTTGGTTTTAATTTTGGTTTTCCTGATTTTGATTTGTTTAAGTGATTTTTCAAATTCAAATTGTTCCTCCCAACATGTAATTTCCAATTTTTGTGGGAAATTGGATTTTGGATTTTTGTTTTAGTTTTATTCATTTTGAAAATAATTAATCAAAATAATGGATTCTTAATTATTAAATTGACAGCTACAATACATTCTGAAATGAAATCAATGGCTGCTGAGTGTTATCTTCCAAGAATAATATCTTGAGATTTATAAGTCCAATTCAAGCCCCTGATAGCTCGTTGGAGAGCTGGAAGGATGGGGAATGATTTGAGAAGATTATTTCTCCCAAATTAATAGCTTAACCACCGCGAAAATCTGCCTGAACAATCAATTTCAGATTTGCATAAGATTTGTTCATTTTTATTATTTTGATTTGTAAATGAATTGTTATTTGGTTTAGATTTATTTTTAAATTTGGAATGATCTTTTAATTTCTATTTTGAATTGTATATGTGTGGATTTGGATTTGTAGGAATAAGATGAACAATTTCATCCCAATTTTGAAATGATAAAAAACGTTACAAGTGGAAAGCAACGATTTTTGAATGTGATTTCGGGAGTGATGAAGATGCATCTTGCAAATCTGAGACATGGGTTTCGTGTAGAAGGTGCCCAATTAGTTTGAACCTAAGCAGAATCCTCAGAAAGTGCTCTATTTTGGAGATAAGACTGGTTCTTCAAAATGGATTTTCCCAGATTTTTCTCATGGACGGATATGGCAAATGAAACAACTTAGCCAAGTTAGCTCAGCAATTGGGGAAATGGATTTGATCCTTTCTTATGATTTTCTCTGTATAAATACCTACCTTCAATGATCTGAGGAGGAGGGCGGGAGTGCTCGCTAGAACTGGAAAGATTTCTCTTTTAGAACTGAAGACACGCTGCCAAGGTTGATGATGACTTGAGAGCTCGAATCAGCAAGGAGAAATTGGATATGTCCTGTTTTGCAGACACTGTAATTTCTTGCAGTTGTGTTAAATACAGTAAAGTTTCTCCATATGTCTTCTTGTCTACTTATCAAGTTTTTTTTATTAGTTTGATGATGCTCCTGGTCAATTATCAATTACTGTTTATTAATTTGCAATCAATTGACAATTCTGGATCTGGAGTTTTGGTTTATCATGATTCACGATCTGGATTTACAAATGTGTTGAATAAGTTTGTTTATTAAACATGTTTATTTATTTATACAAATAATTTATAGTCAATATTAAGTTCGTGCTAATTTTTAAATTGTCAAAAGAACAACAGGATATTCTTGGATGCGCTCAAATCTTTAAATTGTTATAAGCAATTTTCATTGTTTGATCATACTTTGAAGTAATAGGTCAATAATCTGGTTTTACATTTCTGTTAAGCTGATGAAATAACTTATTAAAACACAAACCAAGTTACCCTGCACAATATCAAGATTTCTTCTTACAATAGGACTAAGTTAGATTAGTTTCCTCTTCTGAAATAGGTTAGGTTAGCTTAACATCACCATATCCACATGTTGGTTTTCCTAGATTGGAAAACTGATCTTATAGATATTTTCACCAACTCTTAGAGTGTTAGCGGAGGCCTAATATCCGTGGAGGATCACCATACCAAACATGTTGGGGATAGAATTCCCTTGCGCAGGGTCTTTCGAACCCTTTCAACTTGGGTTTTCTTTCTCTGTTGAGTGCCTTGGAGCATTCCAGCACCTTTGCATCTAACCTGCACAACCGAGGCATCAACAAGGGACAAATGGAAACATTATGGGCATTTAGCGGTAGGTTTCCCCACAAAGACATGAAGTTGGTCGAAGTAGTGAAGGGACTAGTGCACACTTTTTGGCATGATAACACTAGGCCTTCTTCTAACACAAAGGATGTGTTAAAACATTTCTAGGAACAATGAAGGGAATGTTAAACATTATCTTGACATGACACAAATCAATTGTTAGAGATGTTAAAGTTTCCCACGTAGAGCTAAGGCTCGGGAAAAGATCT
The DNA here is from genome assembly GCA_027924585.1 of Larix kaempferi. NCBI lineage: Eukaryota > Viridiplantae > Streptophyta > Pinopsida > Pinales > Pinaceae > Larix > Larix kaempferi. The sequence goes on along the minus strand of BSBM01000712.1, from coordinate 4,733,141 downwards.
TTTGAAAAATGCAAGCCTTGGTATGTTAGAATCAATAGAATCCGGAACACTTGTTGTTGTAGATACCACATAGAGTTTGATCTATATTATCGTACATTTGCACATATATGTCGTTTTTTGCATCCTAACCATGTGCAGGAATACTCAAGTACAGTACCGCCAATTTCATCTAGAGATTTCATCCATAGCATAATGTGTCCGAGGCAAGATGGGAAGACACATTAATTAAAACAATGTGTAGAGGGTTCTTGCAACAATTGTGGTGGGCTATCATTATGGTCCGATTGCATCCATGAGAGTGAAGATCAAGCATTCGGGAATGCAATTGTCGAGAAGAAGAAATTTCAGTATGAGACATATCAGCTACATGATGGGAAAGAAAGCAAGAAGATTAAATTGGTGACCTCACAGGTGACAATCTATGAAAAATGTTCATTTAACTGAGTGTACATTGTTTATATGCTGTTTTATAACATTGTTAAATATTGATGTATATTAATATTCATGTAAATATTTTTATGTTGTTTATAACATTGTTTATTTTTTTTCACTAGATGCAAGTATGTGATTTTATTCCAGAGTTTCGTGGAAATATCCAACAGTGCATTCAACATGTTGATATGGCATGGTGGCAATATGAGCAATTCAGAATATGCTCGGACACCTTCCCTCTCGGAACAATACTATCAGTGGTTGACTTTGCGGAAAATTAAACCCTACAACCACAAAATGAAATACAAAGTCAATACTATTACTCAAAGCAGGTGAGCATAATGGTCCATATTGCTTATCAATATGGGCCAGATAGCAATGAAGAGAAACGAGTGATATTGAAAGAGAGTCACTTTTACATCAGTGACGACCGGACCCATGACATCCATTACATGCAACATTTCTTTCAGTTGTTCTATGATCATGTGATAGCTATAGCTATGGCATTTTATCGTCATTTGATTTGGTCAGATGGTTGTGCTGGACAGTTCAAGAATGCACGTGTATTTCAATGGTTGTGTTTGTTGCACATAAAATACAAGGTGCCACATACATGGAACTACTTTGAAACAGGTCATGGCAAAGGAGAGCACTATGGTGCTGGTGCATGCATAAAAAATTCCCTTCGAAGGGAAGAGATGAAGTTTACAGGTGCTCGCCTTCGAGACGCTTCATCTATAGTTGAATGGTGTGTATCTGTGATGGGAGAACAAGCAACAAGGAAACACCTAGTGCGGAGAATATTCTGGGAGGTGAAAAATGTGGATTGATCCCAAAAACATCGGGTAAACACAGTGCATGGAACTTGAGGTTTTCATTCAATTAGAAGCTCAGACAACTCGACCCTACAAACTTGGACAATATTGAAGGCTTTCTTTTGCAGCTCCTGTAGCATAAATGAATGGGATGATTGTGAGTATACAGATACAGTTGATACATGGGATCGAGTGACACTTGGCATTGATTTCAAGGGGGTTAATGAAATAGACTATTTGGAAGATGATCAAACATATATTTCTACAGACTATGATCACATATCGGATCTCATACAAGTAGGTACAAAAAAATAAATTAGTAGTACCTAAATCACTACAAGTCTTTACATTGAAAGAAATTTTATTTATGTTACATGCAAGACCTTTTTTAATATTTATGTATTTTTAACCTTTTTCGATTTCCTTTCACATGTCAGATATATGTAGTGGTTGCCCCAAAAAATAATGAATGGGGTTCTGACTATTGGTTAGCACGTTGCTTAGAGGGGAAACAAACCCTTCTCGAACCTGTTACAGATGATGAAAATATTGAATACCCAACTAGCTCGATGGTTATAAAAGGGGAGTACCTGACACTAGCAGCACAACAAAAAATGAAGGGTGGGTATGTATATCAGGATTATAAACCAGGAGCTATTGTATACTGCTTCACCAACCTGGTAGTTGGTATAAACATCAAGCTGTGCACAATTTCAAACAAAAATAGGTCACATGTACAATACTTGCTACCTCATTTAGAGCATGAGAGATTGATGGACACCATCGGTAGCAATGATGATCCAGATGGCCTTCTCGAGTGAGTGCATTTTCAAGTGTTACTAGATTGTCCAGTGTGGCTAGATTGTCAGGTGCGTTAAATTTAATCCTTAAAGTGTGTGTTGAAGCACAATTTCAACTATTTAGCCTTCAATTTATTCCCAATCTATTAATTTGTGATTGTCGGATACCATTCACAAACATAATTTACTATTCAGAGGATACTGGACAAGTTATAAACACGATCCTACAACCTCAGGTGAGTTATCGATAAATAATGTTTGTACATTTTCTTTATTTTCTTATGAGAGTACTAATGTTTAGCCTTTCGTGTGCCTACGATACAAACACTATTTATGGCACATTGGAGGCGCCAAGAACAACCGGTGTCTTTAGACACCACCAAATAGAAATCGAAAAATAACATGCTCTCGAGTCAATTTTATCTTCATCATCTTCATATGCCAAAAGTTCTCTTGTATGTCAAGTTTATGAATATTTATGCCAATTTTTACATATGACCAATAAACCTTAAAACTAGCAATTATCAACAATTATGATAGTTCTATTCTAACTTCTTTCAATACTTCATTTTGTTTCATGTATGTGCATAGCCTAGGTATATGGCCTTTTTGTTTCATGTATGTGCATAGCCTAGGTATATGGCATTTTGTTTCATGTATGTGCATATAGTTCATGTACATGTGTTTCTACTTCTTAGTCAAGCATGCATGTGAAATTCCACTTGTGATCCATGTTCAACCCTATTCATTTTGTTTCATGTATGTGCATAGCCTAGGTATATGGCCTTTTTGTTTCATGTATGTGTATAGCCTAGGTATATGGTATTTTGTTTCATGTATACATGCATAGCCTATTCATTTTGTTTGATGTATGCGCATAGCCTAGGTACATGATCTAAACCTAGAGAGTTCATAAAACCCTAGTTTTTAGTTCCATGACTCAATTTGTGAACCCTAGTTTTATTATGCGGTGTCTAGTTCATGAAACCCTAGTTGGTTTGTAATTTGTAAGTGTATCTTAGGCATATTCTTGTTGGATTATACTTTGGTACAAGAATAATATATCCTGTGATCTCTAGACACATAGTGTTTTCTTAATAATGCAACATGTTTTGCAGAGTTGACCCAACAATGCGAGATTGCATTGATGGAAATTGAGCAAAACCCTAGTTTACGAAATGAATGCACAATGAAGTCACTAGGCCATGGAAACACGGGGGAGAGGGATACCTAGAGGTAATTGCATTCCAAGAGACCAACGGAGTTGACAGTTCGTTGATCCGACCTCCGGTTTTCGAGTTTTTTCAAGTTGCAAGTCGCATGAAAATGTCGTTCAGGGACACTTGGTGAGTTTCGGTCTGGGAGCGAAAAAACAAATGGAGCAACAAGATTGCATGCTGTTGGCTCCTGCAAGTGTGTATGGAAAATTCTGACGTGGGAACACTACCAACACTGGCTTGGTGGATTTGTTTGTGGAGTTGACCCACCAAAGCGAGATTGCATTGAAGGAAACTAAGCAAAACCCATGTTTACGAAATGAATGCACAATGAGGTAATTGGGCCATGAAAACATGAGGGAGAGGGCTACCTAGAGGTAATCGCATGCCAGGAGACCAATGGAGTCGATGGTTCGTCGATTCGACCTACGGTTGCCGAGTTATGTCGAGTTGCAAGTCGCATGAAAATGTCGTTCAGGGACACTTAGTGACTTTTGGTCCAAGAGCGAAAAAACAAATGGAGCAGCAAGATTGCATGTCGTTGGCTCCTGCAAGTGTGTATTCTTTTGGGGGTATCTTTTGGAATAATATCTAGGGTTTTTCATAAGATCTATGAGTGGTAATTTTCATTGTGCACATTCATGGTTCTCACATGATAATCTCGAAAATGCTTTTACATCAACCCCATGAATCATATGGGAAAACGTACTACAACCCCAAAGGAATTGGTCTGAAGCTGTGGAAGAATGACTGATATAGGAAGACCAAGACTAGCCAACACATGGACGTGAGATCCAATCAAACCATGATCTATTTTTGGTGTAAATTAAATAACTCTAGAAAATCTTTGTAATTTTTATTCTAACCTCCAAAATCAAAGTTCTAATCTCTTGGTATATCTAGGAGCCAAAACTAATTTCAAACTAGATGTTAATGTGGGTTATAATGCTAGCATTTAATATTTATACTTTACTCCATGATGAAGAAAAATATCTCTTATAAAGAGTATACATATTTTTTTGGTGTAGGATAATAAGTAGTTTATTGAAATAACACGGTGATTATTAGAAATCCAAAACACAACATGAAAAATTGATGTGGGACCCCATGACCATATTGACAAACCTGGACCTACTCGAAATGTAACTGTAAATTTTTAGCTTATATTATATAATCAACTCAATTTTATTACTCAAAGGAAACAAAATATAAACAATAATGGAATAGATACTATCTTAGCAATATAGCCAAGTAGTGAGTAGTTATGCACATGATTAAAGTGCTAGTCATCTTAAAAATATTAGAAATTATTTAAATACACATACCCATAATTAGCTGGTCAACACCCATGGGGAATTTTTTTTGAAGCAACATTACTTCTGATATGTTAGTTAATAACCTTGTCAAAACACATGTTCACTAAACCTAACCCATATTCTAGGTGAAAAATGTGACAAACTATTGAATGGAAATAATTACATAACATCATATATAATTCTTGCAACATTATGAACTCCCATATCAAGTCAACCATATAGGTAAATTTGAACATTGCTTTGTATTATATGTACATATAATGTTTTCAAAAATGGCATGCCATGGCCATAATACAAAATAGTCGATCATACTATACATCTATGTGTACATACAAACAAAACGGTACATGTATGTATACCCCCTATAAACGGATTCTATTTGTCCCCCTATACATTAATTCTATTTGTCCCCCTTTTCACTACCAATGTCAGTGGCTAATGAGAAGTCTATCTTTCTTTTTCGGTTGCTTGATGGTGTTCCCCAATGCTGCGCAGGAGGATCCATTCTCAATGGCGGAGACTACACACACAAACCAAAATTTGTAAGTTGGTTTACCAAGCTATAAAAATAAATACAACTCTATGTACATTTGTTCAAATTCCAAGCAAATATAACATTTTTACTTACCATGCATGTGTAAGTCCTCGGCAGTGAAACTGCACGTACTTGGGTGGGGGGGCATGGTGGGTCACCAACAACCTCGATTGGGTGTTCTTCAGGAACCACTAACTCAGTAGATGCATAAAGTAACATATGTCAATGTCAGCAAATACAAAGAAAACGAGACATATATATTACATGGACGGACAATGACTTTTTCAAAGAAAGCGAGACATACATGTACCTGGGGGGGGGCAGAGGTGGGTCAACAAAAAACTCGGTTGGGTGCTCTTCAGGCGCCACTAGCTCAGTAGATGCCTGCATAAAGTAACATATGTCAAAGTCAGTAAATACAAAGAAAACAAGAATTATACTACATGGACAGACAATGACTTTTTCAAAGAAAGTGAGACATACACATACCTGGGGGGGGGGTAGAGGTGGGTCCACAACAACCTCGGTTGGGTGCTATTCAGGCATTACTAGCTCAATAGATGCCTGCATAAAGTAACATATATGTCAATGTCAGCAAATACAAAGAAAACGAGAAATATAATACATGGGGGGACAATGACATTTTCAAAGAAAGCGAGACATACACGTACCTGGGGGGGGCAGAGGTGGGTCACCAACAACCTTGGTTGGGTGCTCTTCAAGGACAAATAGCTCAATAGATGCCTGCATAAAGTAAATACAAAGAAAACAAGAAATATACTACATGGACGGAAAACGACTTTTTCAAAGAAAATGAGACATACTTGTGTTAACACCCAAAAAGTGCTCACTAGCTCATTCCCTTATTCACACGACCCATTTGTCCACTTTGTCAGCCATTTGAGCCTCTAAAGCCATCAAAAGGTCACCAGAAAGACCACAATACACCTTTTTTCTCCTCAAAATACACAAAAAACCCTAAAAAAGGGTCCAAAATTCCCAAATATTAAAAGGGAATAAAAATATAAAAAATATTCAAAAAAAGGAAAAAGAGGGAAAAAGAGACCTAAACCATGTTGGCCAATACAATTGGTTACCTTAAAACCATAATGGTATTCCCCATCACCAAAAACTATAAAAAGGTGATAGGGGCTCCTCACTTTCCATCCACATTTTATCCTATCCTTATGCTGCCAAATTCCCTTTGAGAGCCATTGCCTCCCATTTCGAGTTTGAAGATCCCCATTGAAGCTTTGGAGAAGAAGAGACCATTGGACATTGGAACTGCTCAACACCCATCATCCTCACCATTTGAGGTAATAAAAAAACAAATTCTTTTGAATCTCTTGTCTTATTTGCTTATTGTTATCAATTTAGTTCTTTATTTCCCTTACATATGTTAATGTTAGATTAGATTAAGTTTATTGTTATTTGCTTTTCATTTGAGACTACTATTACAAGTTAATAGGTGCATCTTTAGCACATGCTTGGTTGAAAAACCAAGCAATAACTTGCATAAATGCAAATTAAACTATACCACATATATAAACCTGGGAAAGGTGAAGAAGTGGGCCAATAGTGGGTGCAATAACTGACATTGGCATAAATGGATGGTCATATGCATTCATAAACAAGGCCGCTCAGTTGCAATAGTAATCATGCTACATAACCAAACATAAAGATACAATTATAAAATTTCTAATCATTAAAAGCATGTACATGTTGAATCATTAAAAGCATAATTAAAAGCATAATTCAAAGCATAAATAAAAGCACAATTAAAAGAATGTATCTGTGTTTGGGAATCTACCTCTACATGTGAGGAACCTTACTGGGATTCCACAAAATCATCTTGCCCACTCTGCATAAAACATATTGTATCCATATTAAGACGTATTGAATGAACTGCAATCTCTAATATAAATATGTAAATCACGACATGATTGTAAATTAACAAGTAAATTTCTTACAGCTAATGGTGAAGAACCAAAATCATATGCAACATTGACCACTGCACCAAGGTCAGCAACACTAACGACCAGATTATGCGAATCTGGGGTGTCATTGGACACCAGGTGTATATTTGTTCATGTAAATTGTCAGATAATTAAATAAAAATAAATTACGAAACAATTGAAATCTATGATATAAAACAAAGTATACCATGTAAATAATTAGTTTTACTTACATATCTGAGTAATCCATATCCCCAGAAATCTGAAGCAGGCCCATAGCATATGTTGTGACACGCTGTGCAAGGGTGTGGAATAACATGACGCATTGAACCCTATGCGTCTCCAGTGCGATATGTAGCTCTGGTAGGGTCTGGAGACCTAGCAAGTGGATCCTCAATGTGTGATGGTCAAACACCAGATGGGCCAGCCTCAGAAGTGCCAACTCCTTGGCCTACATTGCCTCCAACAACAGTGTCAACTCCTTGTCCTACATTGCCTTCGACAGCAGTCCCATGTCGAAGCAATGTATCTGCCAAATGGAATAAGGCCTCTTATGTATCATTAAGAACGGGACCCGCTGGAGGATATACCCGAGAGGGTATTCGTGTGCGTGGAGGGCGTCACACACAGTTAGGATCAGTCCTAGCCCCTTTCCTATCTTGGGGCATCCAATGACGTACACCCTGGAACTCTAGAATGTCAAAATAGTTCACATGTTTCCCCAAGATATATTCTGCATACAGCTTCCTAAGGAAATAAAATGGGATGTCTTTATTCCCGTAAGGGTCTTCATCGAAGACCATGTACCAATGATCCATCCAATTGGAGTTAATATTGGGTTCCACACACGAATCTATGGAAATGTGCGGTTGACTGGTGGGTGGAACCAATCTGGTGCTAAGGTCTTGGAATAATGAAAACAATTGGTCTTTTTTTATCTTTAGTTTTTTGACATCTTTGTAGCTCAACCCAGTGGAATAGTATTGCCTCTCGGAATCTCTGTACGAGCTAATGTTGTACAGTGCTCCTTGGGCATTGGAAATTGTGTTAGTTATGGTATCTAATTCCTTGGCTAAAGATCGTCTTAAATGGTCCCCCCCTCTAAACAATGAGCTAAGGCACCTCAATGCACCCAAACAAATAAGAATCTATATATTCCAATCGTGTTCCTCCTCGGTGTTTGGGTTTCTGTCTGGATTTAGGTTTGGGTTTGGGTTTGGGTTTGTGTTTTGGTTTGTGTCTGTATTTGGGTTTGGGTTTGGGTTTGTGTTTGGCGTTGTGTCCTCTGTTGAGATTACAACAACAAGTTCAAAATTTAATTAATAAATTTCATTGTTTGGTCTAATATGTAGCAAATTTTATTAAATTGGTTAAAAAAAAAAAAAACTATCAAATTGACAAACACAAGAACGAAAATTGAAAGGAAATTGGATGAAAAGGGAAACCTACCTTCCATTGTATCCCAGGTGTGAATTGGATCTTGTTAATTTGTCTCCTCCTTCTCTCAAAATCAAATCGACAGTGCGTTTTTTCGCCCACCCGAAATCACTGACCTTGAGTGTGATAAGCGAAAATGAGGCCGTAGGCCACTATTTTTTTTTTTTGGTATTACAAATTGCAAGTGCGATATATCGCACTTGCGATTTGAGCATCTTAAGAAATATGCAACAACTAAAGTTTTTGTAATGGTCGCTTATTGATTTAACAATTTTTGTATTACAAATCGCACTTGCGATTTGTAACTCCTACAAAACGCAAATGTGATATATTGCACTTGCGATATGTGCTAACTAACCTTAGCCTCGGTTTTGGGATCGGGTTTGTTTGAACCTAGCCAAAATAACGCATATGCGTTATGGATTTCCATTTCGGAAATGCGTTTTCGATTTCTAAAGTGGCACTAAAAAGTGGAACCAACTTTGTGTGCTCACGCGTAAGTTAAAATTAGACATTAATAGTTATTTCAATCAACAAATGTTCAGACTTGGAGCTCACATTGAGGATATATACATTTATATTTTTTTTAACAAATAACGAAACAAGAATTGAAATTACATTTAACTTGAAAGTGTTAGTAACTTAGAAAATTGCAATTAGTTAAATATGTACATTTTAACTTGAAAATATTGTCCAAGTGTACATTTAATTTGAAAATTGTTGTAATAACATTGAAAATTGTTAGTAACTTAGAAATTTCAAAATAGTTAATATGTACATGTTTTAACTTGAAAATAGAATCCAAGTGTACATTTCATTTGATAAATGTTCCAATAACAATAGTTAGCCACTTGAAAATTATTCATTTAACATGAAAAATTGTTGCAAACATTGAAATATAAATAACAAAGGGATGAAATAAATAAGAATATCATTACAAATAAATAGTAAACAAATTAAATTATGAAATAGTTAATTTTTTTGGAAAATTGTTACTAATTTTGTAGTCTATATATAACAATTTGTTAAAAATATTATTACAAACAAAATATAATAACACTAAAATGAAAAAAAAAAGTTAGTATATAACAAATTATTAGAGAACTTGATAAAATATGATATTTAAATTATGTAACATATAATTCAAAAATTTACCTTGGTTGTCCTCTATTGAAATTGGAATTTGTTGCACCAAATGTGCATCTTCTTCTTCTCTCAAGCTTTCTCTTTGCTGTCTCATCCTATTTCTATTCCTCTCACGTTCTTGATTGTCATTTTGTAGACGAGCATATTTCCTTTAACGTTTTCTTTTACTCATGATCAAACTACAATGAAAACAAACAAAGATTTCATCAAATCATTATAATAAACAACAATATGTTAGTATGAAATTTTGAAATATGTCTACAAAGAAATCTTACATGTCTAATGAGCTCTAATTTAACAACATCAAAATCACAAAGCTCTAATTGAACAATTTCAAATTCACATAGCTCTAATTGAAAATAAACTAGCAATGAGTTAAATTAGTGTTGCTGATCAATTGTTTGGTGATTATATAGAGATTGGTTGTCATTTTGATGAGGGAATGGTGTTTGGAAACATTAATTGTCCAACTCCTTTCCCGGGTTCCTTTTTATATTTTTTTTTACACAAACAAACCTTCGATGGAGCTAAGTTTACAAACCCTCGATTGAGAAAATACCTCAATCAATGGATTGAACATACCTTGATCGATGTCTAGTTAAAACCATCGATCAAGGTCCTTATAAACCCTCGATCGAGGTATTTTAAATACCTCAATCAAGCAAATACCTCAATCGAGGGCATAAAAATCAGGCTGAGAGCCCTTTTCACTACAAAAAGACAATTTTTCCTGCCTTTCAGAGGCTTAAACCATGTTATTAAATGCACATTAATGGGAGGACATGATACCATTTGATTCGTCAATGAATCCTCTATCCATATACATAAAATCTATGAATTTTTATCTTTGTATGTCTTTTGTTTTTAAATTTCTACTAAAAATTGGCCTAAGAAACCCGACAACTTCGATTGAGCTCAAGGATAAATCAACAACATTCAAAATACACATCCAAAAAATTTGAAAAAATACACAAGCGCTAGATAAGCGCGTCCTCTTCAAAAAGGTATTTTTAGTTTTGGAAATTATGTAAACAATCATATGATTTGGTGCACACACACATGTGTGTGCAAAATGCGATTTAAATATTCATTGGTCAGTTTCAAAAAATAATAATAAATATAAATTTTCGAGAAAAATTAAAAGAAAAATATGTAAGCAATAGTGCTTTCCGTCTAGATCATGTTCACATATTTCAGTTTTTAAAATTATTACCATTAAATTATTGTGCACACACACAAACTACTTGTTAATTTCTCTTGAAATGTTTAAGTACCCACATTTCATTAAATGAAAATTCGACACGGTACAAAGGCAGACAAAAACAAGAATAGAAATGAAGATGATAAGGAGAAGATCGTGTTACCTCCTAGGACTCCAAGTCATTTTGAGGAAGAACTAGTGGAGAAAGCATTAGAAACAGGTACGCCTGAAGTAACAAATTCAAAAGTAAAATGGAATGATTCTTATTTTCAAAATTCTAGAGTTGTTCAATGGATACCTAAAACTAGGGCTTCTAATAATATTCAATCAAATATGAAAATAATTATGAAGCCTAAGTTGAAGAATGAAACCATAGTTTATGTTGATGGATCCAGTAGTGAAGAAGAGACAAAGTCCAAGGAAATGGAGAAAATTATTTCACAAGCCTTATAAAATATTGAGGAAAGCATCAAGCTTATTCCTGAATTGCCAATAAGAGAATATGTGAATAAAGGAAAATAGGTTGTCCCAGATTGCCAAGAAGGAACTAGTTTAAGATCTACAAAGATTAAACCAACAGCAGATACTGTAGATGAAAAATTATTTAAGCTCAGTTTTCAATGTCAAAAGGATGTTGTGGATGAAGGTTTAAAGAGTCAACATTTGAATAATGTTAAGGATAAGTTACAAATAGAAGAGGAATCTTAAATTATAAATATTCAGAAAGATTTGCACCATTATAAGACCTAGAATTCACATTTGAATTATTTAAATGATCAACTGGTTCAAGCTAATCGAATATTAAGAGAAGAATTAGAGGATATTAATATGAAATGTGCTAAGTTAGTGCAAGCTGTTGAAGAGTTGTAAAGAGAAGAAAACTAGCTTAGACATAGAATGAAGACTTAGTCAAGCAGAATCAGGAGCTTCAAGGAAAGGTACAAGTCATGGACAAAGAATTCTCGCGGCTACAGAGAAATTTTCAAGCATTATATGGTCTAACCATGCTAGAAGAATCATATCGTGGCATCTAATTTACTCTAGAAATCATTATGTTATCTACATGGCCTTTGAAGATATTTACACAGTTTTGGTTACTAATCCACTAGGTGGAATAGAATCTGGGCTAGAAGGCAATGGACAAGTGGCAGCATCATGATGCAACTAACTAGCTGTTGGTATGGGACAAATCCCTTGAAATGTGTTCATAGTGCCCTAAAAGATGGGACTGGAGCTTGAGGCTCATTTATTCCAAACTAACCACTAAAGACCTAGGCAATCTATATAATAGCCATCAAATTATGAACTGAGGTTCATCACTTTTCCTGATGAGGAAATTTACCTTGGGGTTTTTTTGTGTTTGCACCCAGGAGATTTGATGAGGGGATATGCTAAGTTGTTGATCATATTGTGAGTCCTCCAAACTCTCTTGAGTTCATGAGTTTGATGCTGAGTGCTAAAGTGATGTTATTATAGGAGTTTGATGTTGAGTGTTGAAGGCATGTTATTATAGGAGTTTGATGCTGAGTGCTGAAGGCATTTTTGAGTGCCTTGCTTCTACATAGATTCCATCTACTTAGTGGTTCAGTAATTAGGCTCGGGGGTTCACAAGAAGCCAGCAGTTGGGTTGCTTATTCTAGAATAGGTTTGGAGAAACATTCCTCCTTGGGTGTTTGTCGGCCCTATCATCACTTGCAGGTTCTACTTATCCTCCCTAAATTTTTATGCAGTTAAAAATTTCTACCTGTTAGAATAAATTATCTGTTTTCAAAGATATTCTTGGACATATATGATTATTGTTATTTTAGGTTAAATGAGATTATGTTTAGGTACTGATTACATTTATGAAGGATTGAATAAAATGTTCTCTGCATTTTTCCCCATGCTAATGGATCGGCATCGTACTCTAGTACAGAGAATAATTTAATGTAGATAGATATGATAGACAGATTTTGCCAAAATGAAGGAAGGGAACAATTCTGTTAATTTGTTAAATTTTTTCCAACTGTTAGTGGTTAGGAGTGAATTAGTAAAATCTAAAGTTGATCTCTTTTTGTCTTCCATTTAAAAGAGGTTTTCAGATTTTTGTAATTTTCCTTATAGTACTGTTTTATTTATTTTTCATCAAATAGTAAATTTATTGCCTAGAAAATATCAATGCTTTATAATCAGCAAGGAAATCATTTTTTGTTTTATAGATTATAAAAAAAAATTCATAACATTATTGTACAGTACAAATCTGCCATTTCCAAGTTCAAAATCAGAGTTTATGTTTTCCTTATGTATATCATCAAGGCTTACTATAGTTTATTTGATTCACTGCATAATCGTTTACAAACATACAGGATAGACATGTAAATAAAGTTATATTTGTTATGCATTCGTTTTTGACATATAGTATAAAAACTCTAAACCCTAATTGCTCTTTTTCCAACCCTCGTATCAATAGAACTAGAAATTCATTTCTTCATTATCTAAGATTAAATTCACAGTACTCATTATGGTCAAGTGACCCAGGGGTCGTGCCCTTTATCATCGAAACATTTCATAAGAATTCAAGTTTTCTTTACACTTAAAGACCTTTTAATATTTCATAAAAAATCGAATACGATGATTCAGGAGCATTTAAGAATTTCACTATCTATCAATCCACAGACATCACAATGATTTCACTTCATAGTATTATAGTTCATGGTTCTACGAACTAAAACGATAGCAGAGAAGTATCAAAGTTTGTTTTTAAACATTGTTTTAAAACCACATTTCGTATTATATCAAGTTAAATGTAGAAACCGAATTTCCTTTCAACATTTAAATCATCTAAGTCTCAAGATACATTTTTTGGTCGAAACCATCGACAGAGGAATGGAACCCTCGTCGACAAGAGGTACATTGTCCAGCTCGACACAAAACCAACACTACGGATACTTTAACCTAAACATTGTTACATTGATCCTGTAAGCCGAAAGGCACCATACTACAGGCGTGTAGTTTAAAACACAAGACAACACTGTTTTTTACCGACGACTATCAGAAAATCACAAGTTGGTTTAAACCTTAATGTTTGGTTGTAACTGCCACGAGAACCTACGAAGGGATTGCCACTGGGGCTTACTGAATTCATACGAGCTATCCTTTATCGACCAGTCCCAGCACCATAAACTCCATGGAAAGCCGGTACATACCATTACAACTATATTGAGGTTAAATTCATGTCAAAATAGAACGATACACAAAGGCGAACTGTATTACATTGCAGTAGAGTTAATTAAATACAACCTCGGTTGGGTGCTCTTTAGGAAACACTAGCTCAGTAGATGCCTGCATAAAGTAACATATGTCAAAGTCAGTAAATACAAAGAAAACAAGAAATATACTACATGGACGGACAATGAATTTTTCAAAGAAAGCAAGACATATACATACCTAGGGGGAGGTAGAGGTGGGTCACCAACAACCTTGGTTGGGTTCTATTCAGGCACTACTAGCTCAATAGATGCCTGCATAAAGTAACATATATGTCAATGTCAGCAAATGCAAAGAAAACGAGAAATATACTACATGGATGGACAATGACATTTTCAAAGAAATCGAGACATACACGTACCTATGGGGGGCAGAGGAGGGTCACCAACAACCTCAGTTGGGTGCTTTTCAAGGACCACTAGCTCAATAGATGCCTGCATAAAGTAACATATGTCAATGTCAGTAAATACAAAGAAGACAAGAAATATACTACATGGACGGAAAATGACTTTTTCAAAGAAAACGAGACATACTTGTGTTAACACCCAAAAAGTTCTCACTAACTCATTCCCTTATTTACACAACCCATTTGTCCACTTTTTCCACCATTTGGGCCTCTAAAGCCATCAAAAGGTCACCAGAAAGACCACAATACACCTTTTTTCTCCTCAAAATATATATTTTTCCTCAAAATACACAAAAAACCCTCAAAAAGGGTCAAAAATTCCCAAATATTAAAAGGCAATAAAAATATAAAAAATATTCAGAAAAAAGGAAAAAGAGGGGAAAAGAGACCTAAACCATGTTGGCCAATACCATTGGTTTCCTTAAAACCATAATGGTATTCCCCATCACCAAAAACTATAAAAATGTGATAGGGGCTCCTCACTTTCCATCCACATTTCATCCTATCCTTATGCTGCCAAATTCCCTTTGAGAGCCATTGCCTCCGATTTCAAGTTTGAAGATCCCCATTGAAGCTTTGGAGAAGAAGAGACCATTGGACATTGGAGCTTCTCAACCTTGGAGTTTCTCAACACCCATCATCCTCACCATTTGAGGTAATACAAAAACAAATTATTTTGAATCTCTTGTCTTATTTACTTATTGTTATCAATTTAGTTCTTTATATCCCTTACATATGTTAATGTTAGATTAGATTAATTTTATTGTTATTTGCTTTTCATTCGAGATTGCTATTACAAGTTAAGAGGTGCATCTTTAGCACATGCTTGGTTGAAAAACCAAGCAACAACTTGCATACATGCAAATTAAACTATACTACATATATATACTTGGGAAAGGTGAAGAAGTGGGTCAACAGTGGGTGCAATAACTGACATTGGCATTAATGGATGGTCATATGCATTCATAAACAAGGCTGCTCAGTTGCAATAGCAATCATGCTACATAACCAAACATAAAGATACAATTATAAAATTTCTAATCATTAAAAGCATGTACATGTTGAATCATTAAAAGCATAAATAAAAGCACAATTAAAAGAATGTATCTGTGTTTGGGAATCTACCTCTACATGTGAGGGACCTTGCTAGGATTCCACAAACTCATCTTGCCCACTCTGCATAAAACATATTGTATCCATATTAAGACGTATTGAATGAACTGCAATCTCTAATATAAATATGTAAATCACGACATGACTGTAAATTAAAAAGCAAATTTCTTACAGCTAATGGTGAAGAACCAAAATCATATGCAGCATTGACCGCTGCATCAAGGTCAGCAACATTAACAACCATATTTTACGAATCTGGGGTGTCATTGGACACCAGGTGTATATTTGTTCACGTAAATTGTCAGATAATTAAATAAAAATAAATTACAAAACAATTGAAATCTATGATATAAAAAAAAATATACTATGTAAATAATCAGTTTTACTTACATATTGGAGTAATCCATCGCCCCAGAAATCTAAAGTAGGCCCATAGCATATGATGTGACACGCTATGCAAGGGTGTGGAATAACACGACACTTTGAACCCTGTGCGTCTCTAGTGTGATATGTAGCTCTGGTAGGGTTTGGAGAGATAGAAAGTGGATCCTCAGTGTGTGATCATCCAACACCAGATGGGCCAGCCTCAGAAGTGCCAACCCCTTGGCCTGCATTGCCTCCAACAACAGTGTCAACTCCTTGACCTACATTTCCTTTGACAACAGTCCCATGTCGAAGCAATGTATCTACCAAATGGAATAAGGCCTCCTGCGTATCATCAAGAACGGGACCTGCTGGAGGATATACCCAAGGGGGATTTGGTGTGCGTGGAGGGCATCGTACACAGTTAGGATCAGTCCTAGCCCCTTTCATATCTTGGGGCATCCCATGACCTACACCCTGGAACTCTAGAATGTCAAAATAGCTCACATGTTTCCCGAGGATAAATTCTGCATACAACTTCCTAAGGAAATAAAATGGGATGTCTCTATTCCCATAAGGGTCTTCATCAAATACCATGTACTAGCGATCCATCCAATTGGATTTAATATTTGGTTCCACGCACCAGTCTATGGAAATGTGCGGTTGACTGGTGGGTGGAACCATTCCAGTGCTAAGGTCTCGGAATAATGAAAACAATTGGTCTTTTTTTATCTTTAGTTTTTTTACGTCTTTGTAGCTCAACCCAATGGAATAGTATTGCCTCTAGGAATCTCTATACGAGCTAATGTTGTACAGTGCTCCTTGGGCATTGGAAATTTTGTTAGTTATGGTATCTAATGTCTCGGCTAAAGATCATCTTAAATGGTCTCCCCCTCTAAACAGTGAGATAAGACACCTCAATGCACCCGAATGAATAAGAATCTATGTATTCCAATTGTGTTCTTCCTCGGTGTTTGGGTTTCTATGTGGATTTTGGTTTGGGTTTGGTTTTTGGTTTGTTTCTGGATTTGGGTTTGGGTTTGGGTTTGTGTTTGGTGTTTTGTCCTCTGTTAATATTTGATCCGAATTTTAGGGGGCATATGGTCTAAATTCGGATGTATAAGCCATAAAAGTATTAAATTGAGAGGCCACCCTTTCTCATCCATGGATTTGGTAACACATAGTTTTAGCCCATGGTATGGTCTCAAGACACATTGTAATAATGTTATATAAAGGCCTAGCAAGCCTTCTCATAATAATAAGTTACTCATTTGGTTTCTCTCCTATTTTCTAGTGTTCATTGTGAGATTAATTAGATCTGAGTGACTTATTGGTAATTAGTTTAAGAGGTGGGGCTCCTCTTTGACCCTTACCTCCCATTCACTTCATATGTTTTTGTTCATGCTTATTCTTATGCAATATTATGGTTTTCATGTGAATTTTATGACAGATTTGCATGCTTAATCTCCTCCTCTCTCGGCATTCAAGCATTCCGGTTCTCAGCTCCCAAGATCCGGATTAGTGGTATCAGAGCGGGTACGTTCTCCATCGGGACAAAATTTTGAACCATTATGCGGGTTCAACGGAGGTTTCACAACCTCTACAACAACCCATGCTTCTCTACAAACCCTTGGCATTTCTATACTCAACACTCTCACATTCAGCAAACTCTGAACAGGTGCCATGGGATTCACAGAATGTTTTATAGGCTTTACCATAGCTCATCAGAAAGGTATTTCCGTCAGCTCAAATAGGTATTTCACAGAATTTCCTTTCATTTCCCGGTTTATGAGATATGCTTATTTGAAGTAGCAAGTGTTTGTGCATAATGCGGCTGGACGTACAACAACTTTAAACAAGTGCTACAAACTCCACAGAATGTCTCAAAGGCTCTTCCATAGCTCATTGCAAAGCTCTTTCCATCATCTAAAATGGGCATTTCACGGAATTTCATTTCGTTTTTCGGTTTGTGAGATATGTTTGTTTGAAGTAGTACATATTTGTACACAATGCGGCCGAACGTACAACAACTTTAAACAAGTGCTACAAACTCCACAAAATGTCTTTGAGGCTCTACCATAGCTCATTGGAAATCTCTTTCCTTCAGTTAAAATTGGTATTTCGTGGGTTTCCATTTGGCTTTCTGGTTTGAGAGATATCATCGACTGAAGCAACATATGTCTGCAAAATAGTGTGTGTGCATCTCTTAAACTTCAACAAACTTTTTCTCAATATCTGGGCCACCCTAGAGAAAGTATGTTATATGGATGGAAAGGTCTCTTCGAGATCTCAAATGGGGCTTCAATATAATTCAATTTCAGTACATGCATAAGAAGCTATGAATGGATTTGCATCAAGACATCAACTGCACCAAAGATCATGAATTTTTGATTTTTTAAAAATCTTAATGTAATCACGGTTATGGGTCAACCACACAAAACCCATGGTTATGGGTTAACCACACAAAAACCATAGTTATGTATTGTAATAATGGTTGTGGGTCAACCACACAAAACCCACGGTTATGGGTTAACCACACAAAACCTTTCTCTTCAGTGGAAACAAGCTTGTTATTGCCACCATGGTTATGGGTCAACCACATAAAACCCATGGTTATGGGTCAACCACACAAAACCCATGGTTTTGAGTCAACCACACAAAACTCTTCTCTTCATTGGAATCAAGCTTGTCATTGCCATCATGGTTATGGGTCACCCTTGAAAAACCCACGGTTATGGGTCAACCTCGCATAACCCTCAAAACCCTTCTCTTCATTGGTAACTAGCACATTGTAATAATGGGTCTCTTTTTAGCATGAAATAATGGGGACCATCATTTTTTAAGGGGGGAGGAATGATCTGAATTTTAGGGGGCATATGGTCTAAATTCAGATGTATAAGCCATAAAAGTATTAAATTGAGAGGCCACCCTCTCTCATCCATAGTATTTGGTAACACATAGTTTTGGCCCATGGTATGGTCTCAAGACACATTGTAATAATGCTATATAAAGGCCTAGCAAGCCTTCTCATAATAACAAGTTACTCATTTGGTTTCTCTCCTATTTTGTATTGTTCATTGTGAGATTAATTAGATCTGAGTGACTTATTGGTAATTATTTTAAGAAGCAGGGCTCCTCTTTGAGCCTCACCTCCCATTCACTTCATATGTTTTTGTTCATGCTTATTCTTATGCAATATTAGGGTTTTCATGTGAATTTTATGACAGATTTGCATGCTTAATCTCCTCCTCTCTCGGCATTCAAGCATTCCAGTTCTCAGCTCCCAATATCCAGATCAACATTACAACAACAAGTTCAAAATTTAATTAATAAATTTCATTGTTTGGTTTAATATGTAGCAAATTTTATTAAATTGGTTTAAAAAAAACAAAAACTATCAAATTGACAAACACAAGAAGAAAAATTGAAAGGAAATTGGATGCAAAGGGAAACCTACCTTCCATTGTATCCCAAGTGTTAATCGGGTCTTCTTAATTTGCCTCCTCCTTCTCTCAAAATCAAATCGACAGTGTGTTTTTTCGCCCACCCGAAATCGCTGGCCTTGACTGTGATAAGCGAAAATGAGGCCGCGGGCCACTATTTTTGTTTTTTTTGGTATTACAAATTGCAAGTGCGATATATCGCACTTGTGATTTGCAACTCTTAATAAATATGCAACAACTAAAGTTTTTGTAATGGTCGCTTATTGATTTAACAATTTTTGTATTACAAATCGCACTTGCAATTTGTAACTCCTACAAAACGCAAATGTGATATATCGCACTTGCGATATGTGCTAACTAGCCTTAGCCTCAGTTTTGGCCTCGGGTTTGTCCGAACCTAGCCAAAATAATGCATATGCGTTATGGATTTCCATTTCGGAAATGCGTTTTCGATTTCTAAAGTGGCACTAAAAAGCGGAACCAACTTCGTGCACCCGCCCGTAAGTTATAATTAGACATTAATAGTTATTTCATTCAACAAATGTTGAGGCTTGGAGCTCACATTGAGGCTATATACATTTTTTTTTTTTTAACAAATAACAAAACAACAATTGAAATTATATTTAACTTGAAATTGTTAGTAACTTAGAAAATTGCAATTAGTTAAATATGTACATTTTAACTTGAAAATAGTGTCCAAGTGTACATTTAATTTGAAAATTGTTCTAATAACATTGAAAATTGTTAGTAACTTAGAAATTTCAAAATAGTTAATATGTACATGTTTTAACTTGAAAATAGAATCCAAGTGTACATTTCATTTGAAAATTGTTCCAATAACAATCCTTAGCCACTTGAAAATTATTCATTTAACATGAAAAATTGTTGCAAACTTTGAAATATAAATAACAAAGGGATGAAATAAATAAGAATATCATTACAAATAAATAGTAAACAAATTAAAATATGAAATAGTTAATTTTTTTGGAAAATTGTTACTAATTTTGTAGTCTATATATAACAATTTGTTAAAAATATTATTACAAACAAAATATAACAACACTAAAATGAAAAAAAAAAGTTAGTATATAACAAATTATTAGAGAACTTGATAAAATATGATATTTAAATTATGTAACATATAATTCAAAAATTTACCTTGGTTGTCCTCTATTGGAATTGGAATTTGTTGCACCAAATGTGCATCTTCTTCTTCTCTCAAGCTTTCTCTTTGCTGTCTCATCCTATCTCTATTCCTCTCACGTTCTTGATTGTCATTTTGTAGACGAGCATATTTCCTTTAACGTTTTCTTTTACTCATGATCAAACTACAATGAAAACAAACAAAGATTTCATCAAATCATTATAATAAACAACAATATGTTAGTATGAAATTTTGAAATATGTCTACAAAGAAATCTTACATGTCTAATGAGCTCTAATTTAACAACATCAAAATCACAAAGCTCTAATTGAACAATTTCAAATTCACATAGCTCTAATTGAAAATAAACTAGCAATGAGTTAAATTAGTGTTGCTGATCAATTGTTTGGTGATTATATAGAGATTGGTTGTCATTTTGATGAGGGAATGGTGTTTGGAAACATTAATTGTCCAACTCCTTTCCCGGGTTCCTTTTTATATTTTTTTTTACACAAACAAACCTTCGATGGAGCTAAGTTTACAAACCCTCGATTGAGAAAATACCTCAATCAATGGATTGAACATACCTTGATCGATGTCTAGTTAAAACCATCGATCAAGGTCCTTATAAACCCTCGATCGAGGTATTTTAAATACCTCGATCAAGCAAATACCTCAATCGAGGGCATAAAAATCAGGCCGAGAGCCCTTTTCACTACAAAAAGACAATTTTTCCTGCCTTTCAGAGGCTTAAACCATGTTATTAAATGCACATTAATGGGAGGACATGATACCATTTGATTCGTCAATGAATCCTCTATCCATATACATAAAATCTATGGATTTTTATCTTTGTATGTCTTTTGTTTTTAAATTTCTACTAAAAATTGGCCTAAGAAACCCGACAACTTCGATTGAGCTCAAGGATAAATCAACAACATTCAAAATACACATCCAAAAAATTTGAAAAAATACACAAGCGCTAGATAAGCGCGTCCTCTTCAAAAAGGTATTTTTAGTTTTGGAAATTATGTAAACAATCATATGATTTGGTGCACACACACATGTGTGTGCAAAATGCGATTTAAATATTCATTGGTCAGTTTCGAAAAATAATAATAAATATAAATTTTTGAGAAAAATTAAAAGAAAAATATGTAAGCAACAATGCTTTCCGTCTAGATCATGTTCACATATTTCAGTTTTTAAAATTATTACCATTAAATTATTGTGCACACACACAAACTACTTGTTAATTTCTCTTGAAATGTTTAAGTACCCACATTTCATTAAATGAAAATTCGACACGGTACAAAGGCAGACAAAAACAAGAATAGAAATGAAGATGATAAGGAGAAGATCGTGTTACCTCCTAGGACTCCAAGTCATTTTGAGGAAGAACTAGTGGAGAAAGCATTAGAAACAGGTACGCCTGAAGTAACAAATTCAAAAGTAAAATGGAATGATTCTTATTTTCAAAATTCTAGAGTTGTTCAATGGATACCTAAAACTAGGGCTTCTAATAATATTCAATCAAATATGAAAATAATTATGAAGCCTAAGTTGAAGAATGAAACCATAGTTTATGTTGATGGATCCAGTAGTGAAGAAGAGACAAAGTCCAAGGAAATGGAGAAAATTATTTCACAAGCCTTATAAAATATTGAGGAAAGCATCAAGCTTATTCCTGAATTGCCAATAAGAGAATATGTGAATAAAGGAAAATAGGTTGTCCCAGATTGCCAAGAAGGAACTAGTTTAAGATCTACAAAGATTAAACCAACAGCAGATACTGTAGATGAAAAATTATTTAAGCTCAGTTTTCAATGTCAAAAGGATGTTGTGGATGAAGGTTTAAACAGTCAACATTTGAATAATGTTAAGGATAAGTTACAAATAGAAGAGGAATCTTAAATTATAAATATTCAGAAAGATTTGCACCATTATAAGACCTAGAATTCACATTTGAATTATTTAAATGATCAACTGGTTCAAGCTAATCGAATATTAAGAGAAGAATTAGAGGATATTAATATGAAATGTGCTAAGTTAGTGCAAGCTGTTGAAGAGTTGTAAAGAGAAGAAAACTAGCTTAGACATAGAATGAAGACTTAGTCAAGCAGAATCAGGAGCTTCAAGGAAAGGTACAAGTCATGGACAAAGAATTCTCGCGGCTACAGAGAAATTTTCAAGCATTATATGGTCTAACCATGCTAGAAGAATCATATCGTGGCATCTAATTTACTCTAGAAAGCATTATGTTATCTACATGGCCTTTGAAGATATTTACACAGTTTTGGTTACTAATCCACTAGGTGGAATAGAATCTGGGCTAGAAGGCAATGGACAAGTGGCAGCATCATGATGCAACTAACTAGCTGTTGGTATGCGACAACTCCCTTGAAATGTGTTCATAGTGCCCTAAAAGATGGGACTGGAGCTTGAGGCTCATTTATTCCAAACTAACCACTAAAGACCTAGGCAATCTATATAATAGCCATCAAATTATGAACTGAGGTTCATCACTTTTCCTGATGAGGAAATTTACCTTGGGGTTTTGTTGTGTTTGCACCCAAGAGATTTGATGAGGGGATATGCTAAGTTGTTGATCATATTGTGAGTCCTCCAAACTCTCTTGAGTTCATGAGTTTGATGCTGAGTGCTGAAGTGATGTTATTATAGGAGTTTGATGTTGAGTGTTGAAGGCATGTTATTATAGGAGTTTGATGCTGAGTGCTGAAGGCATTTTTGAGTGCCTTGCTTCTACATAGATTCCATCTACTTAGTGGTTCAATAATTAGGATAGGGGGTTCACAAGAAGCCAGCAGTTGGGTTGCTTATTCTAGAATAGGTTTGGAGAAACATGCCTCCTTGGGTGTTTGTCGGCCCTATCATCACTTGCAGGTTCTACTTATCCTCCCTAAATTTTTATGCAGTTAAAAATTTCTACCTGTTAGAATAAATTATCTGTTTTCAAAGATATTCTTGGACATATATGATTATTGTTATTTTAAGTTAAATGAGATTATGTTTAGGTACTGATTACATTTATGAAGGATTGAATAAAATGTTCTCTGCATTTTTCCCCGTGCTAATGGATCGGCATCGTACTCTAGTACAAAGAATAATTTAATGTAGATAGATATGATAGACTGATTTTGCCAAAATGAAGGAAGGGAACAATTCTGTTAATTTGTTAAATTTTTTCCAACTGTTAGTGGTTAGGAGTGAATTAGTAAAATCTAAAGTTGATCTCTTTTTGTCTTCCATTTAAAAGAGGTTTTCAGATTTTTGTAATTTTCCTTATAGTACTGTTTTATTTATTTTTCATCAAATAGTAAATTCATTGCCTAGAAAATATCAATGCTTTATAATCAGCAAGGAAATCATTTTTTGTTTTATAGATTATAAAAAAAAATTCATAACATTATTGTACAGTACAAATCTGCCATTTCCAAGTTCAAAATCAGAGTTTATGTTTTCCTTATGTATATCATCAAGGCTTACTATAGTTTATTTGATTCACTGCATAATCGTTTACAAACATACAGGATAGACATGTAAATAAAGTTATATTTGTTATGCATTCGTTTTTGACATATAGTATAAAAACTCTAAACCCTAATTGCTCTTTTTCCAACCCTCGTATCAATAGAACTAGAAATTCATTTCTTCATTATCTAAGATTAAATTCACAGTACTCATTATGGTCAAGTGACCCAGGGGTAGTGCCCTTTATCATCGAAACATTTCATAAGAATTCAAGTTTTCTTTACACTTAAAGACCTTTTAATATTTCATAAAAAATCGAATACGATGATTCAGGAGCATTTAAGCATTTCACTATCTATCAATCCACAGACATCACAATGCTTTCACTTCATAGTATTATAGTTCATGGTTCTACGAACTAAAACGATAGAAGAGAAGTATCAAAGTTTGTTTTTAAACATTGTTTTAAAACCACATTTCGTATTATATCAAGTTAAATGTAGAAACCGAATTTCCTTTCAACATTTAAATCATCTAAGTCTCAAGATACATTTTTTGGTCGAAACCCTCGACAGAGGAATGGAACCCTCGTCGACAAGAGATACATTGTCCAGCTCGACACAAAACCAACACTACAGATACTTTAACCTAAACATTGTTACATCGATCTTGTAAGCCGAAGGAACCATACTATAGGCGTGTAGTTTAAAACACAACACAACACTGTTTTTGACCGACAACTATCAAAAAACCACATGTTGGTTTAAACCTTAATGTTTTCTAGTAATGCTAGGAGAACCTACGGAGGGATTGCCACCGGGGCTTACCAGCTTCATACGAGCTATCCTTTGTCGACCTATCCCAGCACAATAAAATCCATGGAAAGACGGTACTTGCCATTACAACTGTATTGAGGTTAAATGCATGTCAAAACGGAATGATACAAAAAGGCGAATTGTATTACATTACAGTAGAATTAATTAAATACAAGGGTTACCTTTGAAGAGCAGGGCATCGTCTCCTCATGGTTGCGAGTTTCTATTTCATCCAACCGATACAACATACGCAGCATTACTGTTATGTTATCTCTGACGCCGATTAAAAGACCTGGATTAATCTTTTCACATATTAGAACGAAAGCCATAGGATTCAACACTCTCTACACGTTTGAACCTTGAAACTCTTAACATAGGTTTCCACCATTAAAACGAAGGTGCAAAGTTGCAGAGCCACCAGAGGGTAGCCAAGGGTCAAACCCTATTTCGCAGCGGCCTCTCGGCGTCTCCCCAAAAACCAGGGCTCCAAATGAACTTGAAGATAGAAGACCAACGGTGGTATGGCCAAACTTTTAGGGTTAAGATTCTTCATCTAGATCAATGGAGGAGGACTTTCCAGCCAAACAATGCCACTACAAAGGCAAGTAATACGAACAACTTCACATTTAATGGAGCATTTAATAACTAAACCAGCCGAAGGCCACGTCAAGCAAGAAGCATGTTATAGATGGACAGGTTCATACAAATCCTACAACGATCATCACGTGGAGCCAGTCCTGGATGAGCCAACGGAGAAATACACTAAGGATTGGCAGCATAGCATTAATGTCGAAGTGCTATCGTATCTTCCTGCTGGACCTTACCCGTAGTAGCATTAAAATGCTGTCAGCATCGTAATAATGTCACGAGTACAAATCCCTGCGTAATGATTGAAATCTTATCCAAAGTCTCCAATACCTAGCACATAGTATGTAGGTTTACATTTAAGGGTTAGATGGTTTATATTCCAAAAGTGTTGTTTACAATTCACATAGTATGCATGTAATCAATGTATTACATGATTCCAAAGTTTTGCTTAGTATGTAGGTTCATATTCATATAATATATATTCTATATATTATATTGTTTCTTGGTGTTCCAAAGCTTCATTTGCACATTCGTATAAGTAGGTAGGCTCATAACTATGTTATATAGTTTAGTTTGATTCCATACATGTTAAATCAAATGTATAAACTTTATTTTTATATCATGTTGACATTTTATTGTTTTAATATTTTAATTATTGGTTAACATATTATTTTTATTATATGTTAGACATAGTATAAGATAGGAACCTCCCTTATGACATTCTTCATGATAATTCGATACCTTGACTATATATTGATATAGTAGGTAGTTGCAAACTTCAATAATAATGTTCACAGACTTCCATTGTCACCTTTATATAATATTGCATTATTTAGTCATAGGATGATATAGTAAATTCATAATTTAAAAGCTTAGTAGATTAAGACGATTGTGACAAATGTTATGTAAGTCTAGAAATACTATTGAATTTATTTTGTCACATAGGATGCATGTTTTAATTGTCACATAGATTTAGAAGTTCAATAATGCATCATAACTGTATAAAAATGGAAATATTAAAATATAATTTCGTTACCCATTAATCAGGGTGAGATTCTTGTATTCACTAAGGGCGCATAATAATTATTCGTGTCATATTAGCAATTATCATCACATGCTTGTTATTAATGTGTTATAAATACTCTTCGATATTTGATAATTCCAGCTGTCGCTAATTGTGTAGAGTGAAAGGACTCTTCGATTTTTCATACTAACTATAATTCTAAGGATTCTTTTGTAAAGTTTGTAGCATATTTACTTTTCCCGTTTCATTGACTAGAAGAAGTTTAGTACAAAGTACCTCTAGTTTTACTTCACGCATCAGGATACAAATAGTATGAGCTACTAAAAGAAAGACTGAGATTTCATATCGACATTACCTTCATGCATGGAAGTACACATTCTTTCATAAAATAGAGACGACTAGCTGAAGCTTATAACATTTATTGAAGTACTGGAAGTAATTAATACTTGGCCCGCAGATCTACAAAAGAAAGAAACAGTTCCAATGCTTTAGATATCAAGCTAAGTAAACCCAAGGGAACCCTGTAGGAACCCCTTCAGAAACATATAACGAAGTCATCATTTTTAGTTATCAGATTCATAACACATGAAAATTTATTTATCGTTATCAAATTACATTTATAATCTGCTGACCGATATGTTATGTTTTACAATTTAATTTATGTGTTAAAGTTGTCTCTAGTTAGTTTGTTAAAAATCTATTATTCCGCAAGTAACATTGTAGTATTAAATGTTATTTTTAAATTTTTAAATTTTTAGTGATTTTTGGGGTGTTACATGTGGTATCAGAGCGCAGTTAAAACTCTAGGCTTGATTAGGCTCACGTGCACAGCACAGAAATCAGAAATCAGTTAAAACTATATTGACCCATAAACATAAGCACAAGAAATCAAGGAATGATAAAGGTACTCGCTATTCTTCCCCTGACTCAAGACAAAGCAACTATCACTCTAATCAGGACAACAGTGATAGTGATTACTGTTCGACAAAGAGAAAACATAAGCATCATGAAAAAATTACTGGAGAGTTTAAAAAGATTAAGCCACCCACCTTCAATGGCAAAAGTGAGAAGGGGGAGATAGCAGAAGCTTGGCTGTCTGGAATGAAGAAGTACTTTAATATTTACGACTACTCATCTCAACTAAAAGCGAAGATGGCTATTTACAATCTAACCGAAAAGGAATATATTTGGTGGCAGGATCTTAAAAGAATAAAGAGTATAAAAGAAAAATAAGTAACTTGGAATATGTTTAAAAGTTTGTTTAAAAAGAAGTTTTTGTCGGAACAATATTTTGAAGATAAGTCAAAGGAGTTTTACGATTTAAAGTTGGGTACAATGAACATGAAAGAACTGTGCAGCAAGTTCCTTAGCTTGCTGAGGTATGTGCCTTATATGATTGAGAAAAATCCTAAAGTGCGAAGGTTTCTCAGTTGTCTACCTTTTAATATAAAGGACCGTATCGAGTATGATAACCCTTCCACTTTGGAAGAGGCCATGAGAAAGGATAATTTTTGTTTTGATCAAAACAGAAAAAGAGAAGGAACAACTAGATGGAAGAGCAGTAAGACTAATCAATTTGACTATAAAAAGAAGAATTTTAATCATAATTCTGGAGGTTTTAAGAAAAGTTTTAATAACAGAAATTTTCCTGATAATAATAATTACAGGAATAATGCACCTTAGAATTTTACTGCTGCAAGAAACGCACCTAACAATAATAATCATAGCAATAAAAATAATAACAACATGTATGTTGAACATAAATGACCCATGAAGTGCTATGACTGTGGCGGACCACATAAGAGAGCAGATTTCCCACGCAACAAGAGGACAACCAACAATATTCACACTATGCAAGCAGAACCTATAGTTGGAGATATTGCAAGAGAAATGCCCATGATAAATGCAGTGCTGGAGAACCGTCAAGCTGACCATCAAACATCCATGGTTGAAATTGAAGGTATGATACGAAATGAGTCCATTTCTATTCTGATAGATCCCGGTGCAAATCTGAGTTATATTTCACCTACTTTAGTAAACCATTGCAAGTTAAAAGTAGAGAAATTTAATAATGCATGGTTAGTTCAGCTTGGAACATGTACTAAAAGAAAAGTTACAGATTTTGTCAAGGATTGTGAAGTATTTATAAGTCAGTTGAAAACGTAAATTAATCTGAATGTTTTACCCTTAGGGTGATATGACTTGTTAATTGGTATGGACTGGCTTGAACAACATAGAGGTTTGCTGAATTGTTATGACAAATCTTTTACATGTGTAAATAATGAAGGTAATACAGAAACAGTAAAAGGAATTCATAAGAAGATTTTAGTAAGACAGATTTATGCTCTACAAGTAAAGAGAGCTGCCAGAAAAGGATGTAAAATGTTTGCTATTAATGTTATTAATGGCAAGTTTACATCTAAAGAAGAAAAGTTAAAACTAGAGGATATTCCCATCCTTATGGACTTTTCTAACGTATTCCTGGAAGAAATTCTAGGATTACCTCTGAAAAGAGAACTTGATTTCACCATTGAGTTCGTACCCAGTGCGGCACCAAACTCAAAGGCTCCCTATAGGATGAATATTTTGGAGTTGAACGAGTTAAAATCTCAGCTGAAAGAATTAATAGATAAAAACTACACAAGGCCAAGTGTGTCTACTCAGGGAGCACTGGTTATTTTTGTTAAGAAAAAGGATGGTACTATGCAACTATGTATAGATTATCATCAAGTTAACAAAATGACTATTAAGAACCGATATCTCTTACCCCGCATAGATGATCTATTTGATCAAGTACGCGGAGCAGAGATATTCACTAAAATTGATTTAAGGTCGAGATATCATCAGGTCAGAATAAAAGACGAGGACATATTCAAAACTGCATTCATAATGCGTTATGGACACTATGAGTTCGTAGTTGTGCCTTTTGGGATGACTAATGCACCGATAGTTTTCATGTGTTTGATGAACAATGTTCTGCATAAATATTTCGATAAGTTCGTAGTGGTATTCATTGATGATATTCTGATTTACTCAAAAACTAAAGAAGAGCATGACAAACATTTAAAAATCATTTTGCAAGTACTTAGAGAACATCAGCTTTACGCTAAGTTCAGTAAATGTGATTTTTATAAAGATAAAATTCAGTATTTGGGACATATAATTTCTAAAGATGGTATTTCAGGGATCCTGATAAGATAAAAGCAATTAATGAATGGCTTGTTGTAACATCCCGGAAAATCGCAAAAAATTTAAAACTTTTCTATGTGACAATAAATGTTATTTAATAATGCCCAATAGAACAAAGCATGAAATGTTATCTATATTTAACTGTGTTGTTACACATCACTTCTGCTGTTGTTTATAGATGTTGAATTGATTGATTGTCTAATGTACTTTTGTTTGATTGATGAAGGGGTCCTTCGGACGCCCCGAGGCTTACTTAGCATTCATGCTAAAGCATGTGAATTCATACTTGTGACAAATTGACAGGTAAGAGATAAAAGGTTGCGAAAGTAATCAACAATTTATCAAAGAAGATCTACAATGTTTACATCACAGTGTTGTACCCAGATTTATTTGGTTTCCGTCATGTTTTCTGTATGTAACTGTTTACCCTCTTTCTCAATGGTGAATCGTGGAATTTCATTTAAAGTTTTGATATCTGCAAGTATTAGATGAATACCTGGTTTCTTTTCAAATTATCGACATCAATGTAAAAAAAAATGTTAATAGGAATTTTCAGTTAGTGGTTATCATTACTATGTAAAACAATATATAATTACATGAAGTTGGTTGAATTCGATGAGGTTCTAAGTCTACGTAAAAATAAAAGTATTCCCTTGATGTTTAACAACTCTGTCAGTTATCCAAAGTGTATCGATAGGAGGTGGTTTTGTTTATCACAAAATTAATACCATCCTTGTGTTTGTCCTAATGCTATCGTCATTACCAATGTAATGAATTACTAGCATTATTGGGACTAATATTATGGTTGCAATGCATAATATCTATAGTTCTTTCAATTGTAACCATTATTACCATTCTGTTTTATTTGCAATAATATTCAAATCTTATGAATTGCATGTAATATAATACAATAATATTATATGTATTGCAATTCATCTCCTATCGAAATATTACAAGGGAACTATGGTCTCAACTCTATAAGGTGTGAATCAATGAACATTACGATGATTTGGCAATAGCTTTGTTGTAAATAATACAATGTTATTATTCGTTAAATTATATGATATACAAACCATATCATATCGAATTATAACCGAACCTTATCACAGGTGACTAAGGTGTAGAATCTATATATGATTGAATGCATCGATAATGTATTGATTTGCAATGATTTCAATGTAATGTTAACATACGTGTAATGTAACCCTCACAGGTTGTTGTCTTGGCATTAACATTGCATGGGTTGGCAATTAAATGACCTGTGGTACTGTATGATGTGTGATACGAAAGGTCTGCACTGTGTTTAAATGCAATCAACAGGGATATTAACTATCCTCTAGTACTGTTCTACGTGTAAGTTTGAAATGCATTGAGTCCTTGATGCATTCATCCCCCATCCTTGTGATTTGTCTAGTTGGTTGGTCTCGGGTCTTGTGGTTCACGTGGTGCAAAACATGTTAATGGTGGAATGTGTGATTTGTAAGTGTTGTTGGTGTGACTTGCCTCCACGCTGGATAATGTATTTAGGTTGTAGTTAATGCTATCTTGCGAACACATAACTTGGAATTCAGAAATCCTAGTTGGCTTGATCTCTTTCGTCACTTGGAGTACGATATAGGTTTTCATGACTTTCCCTAACTGATGCATCGATAATCTCCTTGGCATACTATTTTTGCATTCATTTGGGAGGAGTTGGCTCTGGGAAATGGACGGCAGGCTGCTTGAATGTAGGGTTTTGTTTTCTGTTAAATTGTGGACTTCCTTGCCCAGATTCGATGGTGAACCTCTGGTTTTCATGGTTTATATCTTAGATTTAAAGGTGGATAGCGTGTGTTTGAGTGGCTCATATTGAAAATGTAATGGTAGTCATTGAATGAGGGTTTGTTTGTTTCGGCTGATAGGTGGAATTCGAGTTTAGTTCTTGATCTTTCCGGTGTTCGATCTTCTGCAAAATGAACAAGGTGAATACTAGCCCTGTGAATACATTGATATGTTTATTTCCCGTTTCAATCTTTAGCATGAATTACAATGGAAAGAACCTAATCTATTTGCAATGTTTCGTTGACAGGTGAAGGTATTTGGTTTGGGAGTTGCAGAAAACCAGTACTTTGTGGAAGGCCGTGACTCGCTCCACTAGTAAGCCTCGGTGGCAAAAACCCTTGTAGGTACTATTGTCATAAATCTTGTGAACTTGGCTTCATACATTTCACTAATGGGTTACCGGCATCCATCGTGGTGACACAATGTTGTTTATTTGTAAATGTAAACCTGGTAACAACCCAACCATGAGTTGTTGACTGTAAATCGTTTGGATTTTCTTATGGCTCAGCCATTTTTGTAGTTTTGAAATGCCTCTGGGCATTGGCAATGGGTTTTGGTCATTGCATAAATGAATTAGTTTTTGTCGAGTAATTGTTGTGTTTTTGTTCTCAACTGTAGGAAAAGACCCAGTACTTGATACTATAGAGTCCATTGAGTTGTAAGTAGTTTAGTTGTTTGGGGGTTTGTCCCGTGAACCTAACCTTAAAAGTGCTGGTAACTTCTTAATGAAAAGAACCTGTGTTTTAGCATCTTTCTGCGTTTATCTTTGGTGTAAAACAATATCGTGTTTCTAGGTGTTGATTCATCTATGCTATCCTTTCTTGTATGTACTGTGAAACCCTAGAATAAAATTTATGGAAAGGATCCTGTGCAATGGAAATGGTTAGAGATGAAGCTATGGTTTTCCATTATCAATGGATAGATGGCCATGACTAGGGAAGGATTCAGCATGTAAATGTTTCGTTGATATGTAAAATTTTGTGTTACTTGTTTCGTTGATGTGTAAAATTTTGTGTTACTTGTTTCATTTTCAACGAGGTGGGTTTCAACCTAGAGACATGTCATGGCTAAGAGTATTTTGTTGTTAAAATAAATAAACTAGGGTTTTAAATATGAAATGTAGTAGACAAGTGAATGTTTAACCGTCTCGGCTATTGTGTACTTGTGAAACGAAAGATTATAGAAATCGGATAAATGAAAATATAATGATATGCATGCATTGGTAAATAAATGATAAGTGTTTGTTCATTTTCTTGAATGCTGTATAAAATTAATGGTATACTAGTTCTGTTGAAAGTTAGGGTTTAATGCAAATGAATAAAACAAGTCTTGACATGAATTCTGGTTTTCTATTTCTTTTTTTTTTATAAAAAGGGCTAAGCAAATCTATGCATAGAATAGGTGATGTTTGATAATGTGTAATGTTCAGCAATAGTAAAATAACAGTGTACTTATATGCGTAAATGAATATGCAACTGTATTTTGACACATGAGTAAATACAATGAACATAGATATAGAACAGAAGCCCTTTCGATATTTAGCAATTGATTTACAAAGTATATAAACTGGTACATTCATCATCATGGCAGTATGCCTATCTTATCTTATCTATCTTAACTTGTTTCTGTACTGGAGTACGATGCTATTCCTTCTTCCATGGGGAAAAATACAGAAACTATTTTATTCAATCACTTCTCATAAATACATTATTATTAATTTACACAAGAACTGTAATAATCTTATAAAATAAACAGAAACAATTTAAACAGAACTGAACTGAAGATAGATAAGGTAGTGAAACCTGTAAATGAGAATAGGGCCGACAAACACCCAAGGAGGACTATTCCTCCCAACCTGCTCTAGAAGAAGCAACTCAACTGCTTACTTCTAATGAACCCCCGAGCCTTATTACTGATCCAGTAAGTGGGTGGAATCTATGTAGAAGCAAGGCACTCAAAAATACCTTCTCCACTCGGTATCAACCTCCTGAAAAATGCCTTCTCCACTCAGCATCAACCTCCTGAACTCAATAAGAGTTTGGCAGACTTACAACATGATCAACAACAGCATATCCCCTCATCAAATCTCTTGGGTGAAAACATAGCAAAACCCCAAGGTATATTTCCTCGTCAAGAAAAGTGATGAACCTTAGTTCAATATTTGATGGCTATTATATAGACTACCTAGGTCTTTTAGTGGTCAGTTTGGAATAAATGAGCCTCAAGCTCCAGTCCCATCTTTCAGGGCACTATGACCACATTTCAAGGGAGTTGTCCCATACCAACAACTAGTTAGTTGCATCATGATGCTACCACTTGTCCATTGCCTTCTACCCTAGATTCCATTCCACCTAGTGGATCAGTAACCACTCTTTTAACAGTCCTCTTAGGTGTTTGTCTTCTATTTTATTTATTAAATAATAATATATTGTGCAAATTACAGTCATCCTTGGACACCTGTCCAATACAAACTTTACAATAAAAGTTATCATAATGTTTCTAAACATAAAATGTTTTCCAGCTTAAAGGGTATGTTACACCTGTCCCCAAAGACGTAACTGATGTACAGTCATTCATGGGAATAACAGGTTATTATAGCAATTTTATTGAAGGGTTCTCTAGAATTGCTAACCCTGTCACTTCTTTGCAAAAGAAAGCGAAGAAATTCGTATGGGATCAAAAGTGTTAAGAAAGCTTTAATAAGTTAAAAGAATTATAAACTACTGCACCCATCTTAAAAATTATAGATCCCAATAAGGATTTCGTTGTATGCACTGATGCCTGCAACAATGGACTTGGAGGGGTCTTAATTTAGGAAGGTCATGCCACTGCTTTTGAGTCAAGGAAGTTAAAAATCCATGAAAAGAATTATGCAACCTATGATCCTGAGTTGGAAATCGTGATACATGCATTAAAAATATGGCGCCATCACTTGATTGGAAGAAAATTTATTTTAATGACTGAAAATAAA
Source organism: Larix kaempferi (assembly GCA_027924585.1). NCBI lineage: Eukaryota > Viridiplantae > Streptophyta > Pinopsida > Pinales > Pinaceae > Larix > Larix kaempferi. Next base: position 4,698,672 of record BSBM01000712.1, on the reverse strand, counting down.
GGCTTAAAGTACTTACTGGATAAAAAAAATCTTAACGCAAGGCAAGCTAGGTAGTTAGCTTTCCTTAGCGAGTATGATTTTGAGATTCATCACATTAATGGAAAAGAAATAAGGTTGTTGATGCCTTGAGCAGAAATGCCAGATTGAGTTTTGTGGAATCAATCAGTACTTTTAAGATGGATCTGGAAAATCAGATTAGAGAAGGAATTAATCAAGATAAGAATTATCAAGATTTGCATGCTAAAGTGGCTGAAAATGTATCTGAAAATTTAATTACAGATTTCAACATTAACGAAAAAGGATTAATGACTTATAAAAACAAAATTTATGTGCCTAATATGTCGAAAGTTAAGCTGTTGATTTTGGATGAAATTCATAAAATTCCTTATTCAGGACATCCTGGTTATCAGAAAATGATAACTATGTTAAGAAAAAATTATTTTTGGCCCAACATGAAGAATGAAGTTGTTGAATATATAGCTAGATTTTTTGACTGTCACACTATTAAAGCTAATCACCAACATCCAGCTGGACTATTGTAGCCCTTACCAATTCGAGAATGGAAATGGGAAATTATAAGCATTAACTTTATTACAACTTTTCCTAGAAATCAAAAGCAGAATGACTAAATCATGGTTGTTGTTGAAAAGATTAGTAAATTTGCTCATTTTATTCTTGTTAAAACTACTTTCAAGGCTTCTAACATTGCAAATATTTTCATGAAGCAAAATTTTCGCTTACACGGAATTCCGAAGGTAATTATTTTAGACCATGACTCTAAGTTCACCAGAAATGTTTGGACAACACTGTTTAAAGGATTAAATACTAAATTAAATTTTAGCACTTCTTTCCACCCACAAACTGATGGTCAAACAGAAAGGGTAAATCAGATTTTAGAAAACATGTTAAGATTGTATGTTAAAGATCAACCATCTAAGTGGGAATATTTCTTACATTTAGCAGAATTTGCCTACAATAATAATTATCCAGCATTTGCTAAGTTAAGCCCATTTGAGATTTTGTATGTAATAAAATGTTGTACTCCTATTTCTTGGGACAAACCTGTAGACAGATTAATGTTAGGACCATATTTATTGAAAGAAATGGAGCTAACCATGAAACAGGTTCAAGGTAACTTAAAGGTTTCCCAAGATCGGCAGAAAAGCTATGCGGATTTGAAACGCACTGAAAGAGAATTTCAGGTAGGAGACCATGTTTTTATAAAGGTAAATTCCAAGGAAAGTTCTTTGAAGCTTGGGATTTGTGCTAAACTAGCACCAAGGTATTGTGGACCATTAGAAATCCTATCAAAGATTTGAGCTGTTGCATATCAATTGGCATTGCCATATAATTTAAAAATCCACAATGTTTTTAATGTTTCTATTTTAAAGAAGTATGTGCACGATGCTACTCATGTGCTGAATTGGAATGACATACAGGTGGAACCCAAAGGAGATTTTCAGGTGGAAATAGACCGTATTCTCGACCGGAGGGAAATTATGCTTTGGAATCGCACCATAGGGCACGTAAAGGTGCAACGGAAGCACCTTAGCCCTGATGAAGCTACTTGGGAAATGGAAAGTAATATGTGGGTAGCATATCCAGTTCTGTTCCATGAGGAACTTGATGATGAATAAGCAACATTGAGGACGATGTTGAGCTTAAGCGGGGGTGTTTGTAACATACCTTTTTTGCTAAAAACATTTTATGTTAGAAAAAATTATGATAACTTTTATTGTAAAGTTTTATGCTGGACAGGTGTCTAAGGATGACTGTAATTTGGACAATATTTTATTATTTAATAAATAAAATAGGAGACAAACACCTAAGAGGACTGTTGAAAGAGTGGTTACTAATCCACTAGGTGGTATGGAATTTGGGGTAGAAGGCAATGGACAAGTGGTAGTATCATGATGCAACTAACTAGCTGTTGGTATGGGACAACTCCCTTGAAATGTGGTCATAGTTCCCTGAAACATGGGACTGGAGCTTGAGGCTCATTTATTCCAAACTGACCACTAAAGACCTAGGCAGTCTATATAATATCCATCAAATTATGAACTAAGGTTCATTACTTTTCCTAGCGAGGAAATTTACCTTGGGGTTTTGTTGTGTTTACACCCAAGAGATTTGATGAGGGGATATGCTAAGCTGTTGATCATGTTGTGAGTCTGCCAAACTCTATTGATTTCAGGAGTTTGATGTTGAGTGTTGAAGGCATGTTATTATAGGAGTTTGATGCTGAGTGCTGAAGGCATGTTATTATAGGAGTTTGATGCTGAGTGCTGAAGGAATTTTTGAGTGCCTTACTTTTACACAGATTCCATCTACTTAGTGGTTCTGTAATCAGGCTCGGGGGTTCACAAGAAGCCGACAGTTGGGATACTTCTTCTGGAATAGGTTGGGGGGAACATGTCTCCTTGGGTGTTTTTAGGCCCTATATTCACTTGTAGGTTATACTTATCCTCCCTAAATTCTTATGCAGTTAAAAAATTTCTACGTGTTAGAATAAATTATCTGTTTTCAAAGATATTCTTGTACAGATATGATTATTGTTATTCTAAGTTAAATGAGATTCTGTTTAGGTACTGATTACATTTATGAAGGATTGAATAAAATGTTCTCTGCATTTTTCCCCATGCTAATGGATCGGCATCGTACTCTAGTACAAAGAATAATTTAATGGAGATAGATATGATAGACAGATTTTGGCAAAATGAAGGAAGGGAACAACTCTGTTAATTTGTTAAATTTTTTCCTACTATTAGTGGTTAAGAGTGAATTAGTAAAATCTAAAGTTTATCTCTTTTTATCTTTCATTTAAAAGAGGTGTTCAGATTTCTGTAATTTTCCTTATAGTACTATTTTATTTCTTTTTCATCAAATAGTAAATTCATTGCCTAGAAAATATCAATGCTTTATACTCATTAAGGAAATCATTTTTTGTTTTATAGATTATAAAAAAAAATCATAACATTACTATACACTACAAATCTGCCATTTCCAAGTTCAAAATTAGAGTATATGTTTTCCTTATGTATATCATCAAGGATTACTATAGTTTATTTGATTCACTACATAATCGTTTACAAACATACACGATATACATGTAAATAAAGTTATATTAGTTCTGCATTCATTTCTGACATACAATATAAAAACCCTAAACCTTAATTGTTCTGTTTCCAACCCTCGTATCAACAGAACTAGAAATTCATTTCTTCATTATCTAAGATTAAATTCACAGTACTCATTATGGTCAAGTGACCCAAGGGTAATAACCTTTATCATCAAGACATTTCATAAGAATTCAAGTTTTCTTTACACTTGCAGACCTTTTAATATTTCATCAAAAACCGAATACGACGATTTAGGAGCATTTAAGCATTTCACTATCTATCAATCCACTCACATCACAATGCTTTTAGTTCATAGTATTATAGTTTACAGTTCTACAAACTAAAACGATAGCAGAGAAGTATCAAAGTTTGTTTTTAAACATTGTTTTAAAACCACATTTCGTAGTATATCGAGTTAAACTCAGAAATCGAGTTTCCTTTCAACATTTAAATCATCTAAGTCTCAAGATACATTTTTGGGTCGAAACCCTCGATAGAGGAACGGAACCCTCATCGACAAGAGCTACATTGTCCAGCTTGACACAAAACCAACACTACGGATACTTTAACCTAAACAGTGTTATATCGATCCTATAAGTCGAAAGGCACCATACTAAAGGCGTGTAGTTTAAAACACAACACAACATTGTTTTTGACCGACGACTATCAGAAAACCACAAGTTGGTTTAAACCTCAATATTTGTGAGTAACTGCTAGGAGAACCTATGGAGGGATTTCCACTGGGGCTTACCGAATTCATAGAACCTATCTGTTGCCGACGAGTCCCAGCACTGTAAACTCTAAGGAAAGAAGGTACCTTCCATTACAAATGTATTAAGGTTAAATGCATGTCAAAACAGAACGATACACAAAGGCGAACTGCATTACATTACAGTAGAGTTAATTAAATACAAGGGTTACCTTTGAAGAGCAGGGCGCCGTCGCCTCACGGTTGCAAGTTTCTAGTTCATCCAACCAATACAACATATGCAGCATTACTTGTAACATACCCTTTTTGCTGGAAAACATTTTGTGTGAGCAAACATTATTATAACTTTTATTGTAAATTTTTATGTTGGACAGGTGTCCAAGGATGACTGTAATTTGCACAATATATTATTATTAAATAAATAAAATAGAATACAAATACCTAAGAGGACTGTTGAAAGAGTGGTTACTGATCCACTAGGTGGAATGGAATCTGGGTTAGAAGGCAATGGACAAGTGGCAACATCATGATGCAACTAACTAGCTGTTTGTATGGGACAACTCCCTTGAAATGTGGTCATAGTGCCCTGAAAGATGGTACAAGAGCTTGAGGCTCATTTATTCCAAACTGATCACTAAAGACCTAGGCAGTCTATATAATAGCCATCAAATTTTGAACTGAGGTTCATCACTTTTCCTCATGAGGAAATTTACCTTGGGGTTTTGTTGTGTTTGCACCCAATAGATTTGATGAGGGGATATGCTATGTTGTTGATCATGTTGTGAGTCTGCCAAAATCTTATTGAGTTCAGGAGGTTGATGCTGAGTGTCGAAGGCATGTTATTACAGGAGGTTGATGCTGAGTGCTGAAGGCATTTTGAGTGCCTTGCTTCTATACAGATTCCACCCATTTAGTGGTTCAGTAATCAGGCTTGGGGGTTCACAAGAAGCCAACAGTTGGGCTACTTCTTCTGGAATAGGTTGGAAGGAACAAGCCTCCTTGGGTGTTTGTCAGCCCTATCTTCATCTATAGGTTCTATTTGTTTATTTGTTATTGAATAGTCAAATCTGTTTATTTACAAGAATTTAATTTTATTTACAGAATGTGTTCTAGATTAGATACCCCTACTTTTACTTTTCTGAACCAAGTTAAAAATTATGAATAGAAATGATGAATGAAATAAATATTCTCGGCATTTTTCCCCATGCTATAGGAACTGCATCATACTCTAGTACAGAGACAAATTAAGGTAGATAGATATGATAGGCAAATTGCCAAGATGATGGAAATACAATTTTGTATATTCTATTAATTTATCTATTGTTAGTAATTAGTATTATTTACTGCATTTTCCTTACAGTATTGTTCTTTATTTTATTTTATTTTATCAAATAGTAAGTTTACTTTTTTAAGATTATTACTATGATTTGTATCCATTATTGAAATCATTTATGATACTTAAATTAAAGAAAAATGCATAACCTCATTATACAGAACTAATCTGTCATTTTCAAGTTTTAAGAGAGGGTTTATAATTCCATAATTTTCTTCTCAAAAGTTTTCTATAGTCTACTATTATTTTCACTACTGAATATACAAGATAGACAAGTAAATGAAGTCTATTTTAAGTTCTATAATTTTATTCAAATATACACTAGAAATAGCCTAAACCCTAACAGTACATTTACAATCCTCATAACACAGAAACTAGCATATCATGTCTTTATTCTACTAACAGAATCAAATTACAATCATCATTCTGGTCATTGACCAAGGATAATACCCTTCCAAATAAACATTCTACAACATTCTATAATTATTCCAAATTTGTCAACTCTTGCACATTTCATTCAAACATTTACAAATTCATTTCTATAAACTTAAACAGTGTTAGCAACTCTCGGCAGACAACCATTATTCTTCAACCATTCCAACTCATGACAAACCATATAACATTTGCCATAAAATGAAATATAGAATACAACTTTATTTGTTTCCATAACTCGACATCTTATCCAAAGTCTCCAATACATAGCGCATAGTATGTAGGTTTACATTTAAGGGTTAGATGGTTTATATTCCAAAAGTTTGGTTTACAGTTCGCATAGTATGCATGTAAACAATGCATTACATGCTTCCGAAGTTTCGCTTAGTATGTAGGTTCATATTCATATAATATATATTCTATATATTATATTGTTTCGTGGTGTTCCACAGCTTCATTTGCACATTCGTATAAGTAGGTAGGTTCATAACTATGTTATATAGTTTAGTTTGATTCCATACATGTTAATTCAAATGTCAAAACTTTATATTTATATCATATTGACATTTTATTGTTTTAATATTTTAATTATTGTTTAACATAGTATTTTTATTATATGTTAGACATAGTATAAGATAGGAACCTCCCTTATGACATTCTTAATGATAATTCGATACCTTGACTATATATTGACATAGTAGGTAGTTGCAAACTTTAATAATAATGTTTCAGAGACTTCCATTGTCACCTTTATATAATATTGCATTATTTAGTCATAGGATGATATAGTAAATTCATAATGTAAAAGCTTAGTAGATTAAGATGATTGTGACAAATGTTTGTAAGTCTAGAAATGCTATTGAATTTATTTTGTCACATAGGATGCATGTTCTAATTGTCACATAGATTTAGAAGTTCAATAATGCATCATAGTTGTATAAAAATGGAAATATTAAAATATAATTTCGTTACCTATTAAATAGGGTGAGATTCTTGTATTCACTAAGGTCGCATAATAATTATTCGTGTCATATTAGCAATTATCATCACATGCTTGTTATTAATGTGTTATAAAGACTCTTCGATATTTGATAATTTCAGCTGTTAGTAATTGTGTAGAGTGAAAGGACTCTTCGATTTTTCATACTAAGTGTAATTCTAAAGATTCTTTTGTAAAGTCTGTAGCATAGTTACTTTTCCCGTTTCATTGACTAGAAAAAGTTTAGTACAAAGTACCTCTAGTTTTACTTTACGCATCAGGATACAAATAGTATGAGCTGCTAAAAGAAAGACTAAGATTTCATATCGACATTGTCTTCATGCATGGCAGTACACATTCTTTCATAAAGTAGAGATGACTAGCTGAAGCTTATAACATTTCTTGAAGTACTGGAATTAATTAATACCTTACCTGCAAATCTGCGAAAGAAAGAAACAGTTCCAATGCTTTAGCTATCAAGCTAAGTAAACACAAGGGCACCTTGTACGAACCCCTTCAGAAACATATAACGAAGTCGTGAGTTTTAGTTATCAGATTCATAACACATGAAAATTTATTTATCGTTATCAAATTACATTTATAATGTGTTGGCCGATATGTTATGTTTTACAATTTTATTTATGTGTTAAAGCTGTCTCTAATTAGTTTGTTAAAAATCTATTATTCCACAAGTAGCATTGTAGTATTAAATGTTGTTTTAAAATTTTTAAATTTTTAGTGATTTTTGGGGTGTTACATTTGTTGACCACTGAATTTTAGGATTGGTTGGTCTATTTTTAGACCTACTTGATCCTTTAATTTTGGACCTAAAACTGTTTTCAGTCTCTCTCTTAGTATAAATGTAAATTCTACAAAAATAAAAAGGGGTTGGTAAGAGAGACTGAGAGACTTCTATATGGACCAGTAGCTGAAATTTTGTTAATGTATTGAAGGTTATTTTTGAAGATGAAATATTACATATGATCCAACTAGACTTATGATAAATTGTAAATGCATGTCATGTTTTGATTAATTTATGTTTGTGTATATTTTATTGATAATGGTTTTGTCATTCATTCTCAGTTGCAGTCTTATGTATTTACATATTCTTTGCCCAAAAAAAAATTATGTTTGAAGGAATGTTTAATCATGATATAGGAATACATTTGGTATCTTATATTATTGATGATGTTGTTGGCTCAGAAGACCTACAATATCATTTATTCTAGTCTTTCTTACTCGCTTTTCAAATCTTAAATTGTGCATATTTTCTGTTGTATTATCACTCTCTCATCCCATCCATGTTATTTTAGCTAGTTAATTCCATAAACTCATAAGTAATACTTTTCATATGCATGGGATTTGTACCTCCTTAGTCTAGTGAAAACTCCAGTACAAACATCTTAAAAGTAACCAACCCCCTCCTTGCTTAAAATTCAACTATGGATTGAAGTGAATCATAGTTCAAATTCAACTGTGGATTTAATTCAACTATAGATTGAAGTCAAACTTGGATTGAAGTGAGCCTTGCTTACAAGTCAACTATGGATTGAGGTTACACATGGATTGTACTCAACCATGGTTCAAAGTCAATTATGTATTGAATCCATCCATAGATTAAAGTCAAACTCGAAGTGAAGTCAACCTTTCTTAAAGCCAACTATGGATTGAAGTCAACCTTGCTTAAATCCAATATGGATTGAATTCAACCATGGGTTGAGGTAAAAATGGATTGAATTGAACCTTGTTTAAATGTCGACTATGGATTCAAGTCAAGGATGATTCAAAGTGAATCAACCACTTTTAAAAATGTTTTTGTGGATTGAAGTTAACCATCGTTCAAAGTCACCTATGGATTGAATTCCAACTTGGATTGAAGTTAACCTTCCTTAAAAGTAAAATATGGATTGAAGTCAACTATGCATTGAAGTCAAAATTTGGTTGAAGTTAACCTGGTTGAAAGGTCAACTATGGATTGAAGTCATCCAAGCTTCAAAGTCAACCTGTGATTGTCTTCAATCCAAGGTTGAATGTGGTTCAAAGTCGACCTTTGATTTAGGTCAAAATTGTATTGAAGCCAACTATGAATTGAAGTCAACCTTGGGCTATTATTATCTATGGATTAATGTCAACTATGGTTCGAATTCAACCTTGCGTAAAATTGAACTATGGTTTGAAGTCATATAGAGATTGAAATGCATTGTATAAATAATTGAAATTATATTATTATTAATTATTTAATTTTTACTTACTTATTTATTTTCTATATTTTTATTTATAAATAATTTATTTTTTATTTTTTTATAATAATAATCATAACAATAATAATAATAATTCATCAATATTCACAAGAACACCTCTCAACTAGCAAGACATATTTATTAATAATATGCTAAATATATAGGCCCATTTAGTTTATATAGACTCATTATACAAGGCATATTATTAATAAATGTGGCTGGCTAATATCTACATAAACAATGTTATAGTCTATTATATATGAATATTATTTTTATGTATTTGAGATTTCTATATATAATGATTTTATTTATATAACTCATTATAAATTCGATAAATTAAAAATATTATAATTAAAAAATTATGTATTTTCAAAGCTATTACTTCAATTTGATTTTATAATGACAATCAATTAATTTAAAGTTATTATCTATTGCTTTTAATTTAGATAATAAGTGATATAAGTACTTCTTATAAGCACGAGTTCTACTCTCATTTTGGATATTAAGCTATGTAAATGCTTAGAAATAATAAGTATTATTATTACTTATGGTAAACTTCAATTCTATTTTCATTTTGGATATTAAGTTATATAATTTTTTAGCAATTTACATTTGTTAAATTGGTTTGTCTTTTCTGCTAGCTATAGTTTTAGTAAAGCAATTGAACTTTGTTTTTACTAGATTTTCATTTATTTTGACATTTTGAAGTAATGAATTATTGTTGAGCTCTTGTTAATGAAAATCATAGTGATTTTGGAAAATAAAAATTTATAAACATGTTTCAGAAATTTTATCTTTTATATTAAGGAAATTATAAATTTAAACTTGATTTATATATAAACTTATAATTAGTAAATACTACAATTAAAAAAAAAAAGTCTATTTATATCTTAAAAAATATATTTTTAATTTTTTTAACCTCAATGAGATGATAAAAATCTAAGGAAAAGATTTGTAAAAGTCTTAAGAGTTCTGCGTGACAACCATTTTATAAATTTTATCTAAAAGATCTGCAAAATATGCAAAATATGGACTGTAGTTTTAACATTGATGTGGCTTCTGCCTTGATAAAATTTTCAAAAATCTAACAAAATATGCCTTTATAAAATTTTCAAAAGTCTAACAAAATATTTCATTATTTTTTATTAGAAATGAAGTCATAACAATTTCCTTCATATGTGAGTGTACTGTAAAAGCCATGAAGGAAACTTCAAAAAAACATCAACTGGATACTTATAATCAGTAAAGGTGCTGCATATAAACAATCCACAGAGTTGAAAATGGTTATTAGTATATGGTTGATGAATGAATTCGGGAAAAGACACTAAAGGAGCAGTTAGATTTCATTAATTTAGAGAGATTAAAGGTACAAATGCCAATTATCTATGTGCAGTTTCTGAGAGATAGAACCTCCAGAACCTCCAACTTAAATTAAGTATGGACTATGAATACCAGAATGATGAAAGCCCAGATTAATAAGTTCACTTAAGTAAGTTCAGTTTTAAGTGCAGGTCATTCAGCCTGTCAAATGGTCATTAAGAGCATGTACTAATACCATTCTCAATGCTATAAGGATGTAGGACTTTGGTTCTTTTCAGAGCCTCACCCACTGAAAAATGATTTGTTGGGAGGAGCCGACCATAGGTAAAGTTTATTTGTATAGCCTCGCTTGCACATGTCTAATGGCGGAGAGGAGCACATCGTGGCTTAAGTTTTGTATGTTTTGAGAGGAGACAGCATGGCTCAAGGAGCAATGGCTTAGAAGAGCCCAGCATGGTCGAGATCGCTTGCTAGAGGCGTAAGACTATCAGCGTCAAAGATATAATGATAAGGGCTCTCGGTCATCAATCTTCTTTGTTGGTTGTTTAAGTATAAAAGTAGTACCGCCTTTGTTGGCGTTTTGAGTATAAAAGTAGCACAGCGTTTTGATCTTATGCAATTTTTCAATTCTAAAAGCTGGATATGGTCTTCATTTTCATAGAATTTCTAAAATTTTGTAATTTGGTAGAAGATCAATTTGGAATAATGTGCAAGGATATTGGACAATCGTCTAATTTCTCTAATAGTTGGTTTCTGAAGTTGTTCAACTTAGATGATTCAAAGTACAATGGAATAGCTTAGATACTTCAAAGTATGTCAATTCTGTAGCAGCTAGTGAAGTTATCCAATGGAAGAATTTAAATAGTTCAAAGTTTATGAATTTTTTTTTGGGTTGTTCATAGCTTTTACAAGTGTGTCTCACCCGGGTGGGCTAGCAATAATTCTATGGGGGGCATCCTAAGCACTATAGGTTCCATTTTCGGGAGCCTAAACCTGAAGGACCCACCAAGTTAGATTTGTGAAAATTGAAAGTCCTACCTCAATATCAAATGGTCTTTGCATTTGGGCTCCAAGGCTCAAAGTTCATTAATTTTGCTGTAGGTGCTAGTAATTGTCCAAGGCAAATGTTTTTTGCAAACATAACACAATCAATTTCAACAAAAAATAGGAAAATCAAAATCTATATAATAAATAACTAAATAAACAAACTAATAAGATGTATATTATAAAGAGTGAAATGAGAAAAGAAGAAAATTTTGAACATGGATACCATGAAGGTATGAAACCTGTAATGAGAGCAGAAAAAAAAAATATTATAAGTAATGAGTTATATTCACAAGGAAACTTAAATGATAAATGAGAGAAATGGATCAAGATTCTCATAAACATGCAAAAAATAGTTATATCAAAAATTGTATCCTCGAGTAGCCTATGTGGAGGAAGCCTGAACTTCCTAGTACCTCTTGAGACACATACAACTTGAACAAATTCCAAATCCCTCTCACCCTAAACCATAAAGGAAAAGGACCATTCCAAGTTCAAGTGTAAATTATCAATATGGAAGAATTGGGGACCTAAGAGTAAAGGAAGAAGATGAATTTAGAGGACTAGTCCACTGTATTTTGAGATTGGTAGTTCAATGAAGAATATTATACTTGTCTCCAACTTATTCAACATTTGTAACTAAATTCTCCAACAAATGAAAATATTACTCCATCTTTTGCATATCCTAAATAATCATGACAACAAATAGTCACACTTGCTGAATTGAATATGTTGATCCACTCATTGTTTCAGTTCCTCAATGTTCTTGGCTTAGAACTCAGTTCCATTAAGTGTACTTGAATCTCCCACATTGAAGGTTTCTTCTTACACAAACCATTTCCCTAGAAACAATGAACTACTTCATATATGTTTTACTTCACTATTTCAATGGACAACTTTTCATATAGAGATAATAAGAAGACAATCAATACCAATAACCAAAATGATTGGAATTATCCCTATTTTTTCTAACCATGCTTTCATTCATATGTAATTAAAAAGTTTTAAAATGCAATTAAGATATCTAATATACCCTATTGCACTAATAGTCACCTTTTTATATAATTCAATATATGTTTTTCTAAGAGAAATTATTTAGTTTGTTTTCCAATCTATCATAAGAGAAAGACCCCATAAGCAAGTTGTATAATTTTATTAATGTCCATATAATGTCCAAAACATATCAATCACATATAAATAAAAGTTCATTCAACAAAATAAAACTTATTTAAAAATTACATATAATACATCAATGTTGATATGAAAATATTTCTAACACCACAACATCCCCTCCCTTAATGGTCATATTGATAATAAAAAAAAAAAATTTGCTTCATCCATTATCCATGTATTTGAATCCATTGAAAAAAATGCCATAATCAATTGCTTCTAGCTCACCTCTGAAACACCACACCACAGTGTACTCGTACACTAAGCATTTAACCTTATGTAGAATTCCTCTCATTCAAAATCCTTGACAATTTGGATCTCTGTAACTTATAAAGCTATAATAATCTGTTTTCTTGAACTTCAATCAATTGAAATAGGAGATGATTTTTTATGATGTTCCAATGTAAATACATTAGCCAATTTTAATTCATACAATGAATATTTAAACTTGCAAACCAAGATGTTCCTTACCATTGATATTAAATCCTTGGAACTTCCAATAGGAATGCATTGTGTGCTATAATAATAAAACTAAGAAATAAGTATTGATGATCATTTGAATAAGAACAATACAAATAATCACTACAAAGGCAATCTACAAGGTTAAGAGATCAACCAAATAATGTTGTATGGTTAGAAAATAGGGCATGAGGTACATATAAGCTTTATGCTAAAAAGGATGCCTCGTGGCAACATCTATTCAGAAGTAGAGATTGAAATGGTAATTAATATAGAAATAGTAGGATCCTTTAAAAACAAGGGTATTTCTAAAGGCTACTTTATGCAAAAAAAAAAAAAAAAGTACTTATGGGACAATTATGCAACTCATCATTTACTTGTCACATGTCACTTTTCCAAAAGAAATCTAGTCACCAATCAAAAGCATAGGAGGAGGCAAAGGGACAAGTGAAAATCAAACTTTATAAGGGAGGCTCTCCAAACTTGTGTGGATGACAAGCTAATGAAAGATCCATCATTTCCTAAGAGCTTCAGTGCTTTGGATCATTTAGATTGAGTAAGAATGTTAAGCTCTTTCTGTGGAAAGCATGCTGGAAAGCCTATGGCCTTGTAAAAACTCAACTAAGCCTAAAATAATTATGAAAAAATAAAAAAATAAAAGAAACATAGGACTATTAGAATCCTTTAACATAAATAATTCCCTTTCTCACACGTTTTTTTGTGGAGTATCAAATCATCATTCATATCTCATGTCAAATAATTCTCTTTAGATCATAGATTGTTTTGTAGAATAGCAAAACATCATTCATATCTCATAACATCATAATTGTGAACTAATCCAAGGCTTATGCACATATTTTTATAACTTTTTAGGTCTCATTCCATAACCAATTTTAATGTAAAATATTTCTTAAAAAAAACTAATATTTATTTTTAAATATGTATGATTGAACTTCTCTCTCGACATCCTCAAAGATGGCTCCAGTATTTGGACGCCTTTCTATATCCCATATTTTTGGCAATGACTTAACTGTCCTCGCATTTTGAATGAACAGTTGGTCTGCTGAGCTTTGACCGTTGTTTCTGGGCAAGATTATCCAACAAGTGAGAATGAAACCTCAATGTTTGTGTAAAAGCATGTGAACTGATAAAAATATTAAGTAATGAAAATACAGTCTACAAGATAAATTCCATACAATATACAAGATAAATTCCATACAATACAAAAGGTGTGGTAATCTACAAACCTAATCTCAGTTTTCAAAGCTTTGAATCAGTAGTATTATTACTGGAAGATTTTGAGACTTCCTTGGATTTGTGATCACTAACCGCATCCTATAATGGCACTTGGAGCCAAGTATTTGATTATTGAGGGCCTTTATTGCCACACTTGTGAGGTTGTGACACTCATCTAGCACTTTATTACCACAAGTGTCCATCTTATCGAGGTTATTGCGGTGTTTTTTTGGTTTGGAAAACCAATTGATGATGTTTAGTAATGGTATGATCTAGCACTTTTCAGGAATTTTATTTATACTTTCTCACTATTTGACCATTTTGGCAAGTGTGGACTATGCCTTCCCTATTTCAAGATATTGTTAAGTTTTTATTTATTATGGTTGAGTATTCCAAAACTAGATCTAGGGTTTTTGAAAAAATATTATTACTTCATTATACTAGAAGTTGAGCTTTTCTCAGTAGTATTATCCCTTGTCATTAAAATTGCAAAGGATTGTGTGATTTCACACATACTTTTTGCTGATGATGTTTTGGTGGCAGGAGAAGACTCTATTGACGAATGGATCATTTACAATGGAATCATTAAGACTTTTTGTTGTGCTTCAGGGATGAAAGTCAGTTTAGCAAAATCCAATTTTTATCATCTTTCTCCAAATGATGGGCATTTAAATGACATCCTTTCGATCCTGCCTTATAAGTGTCTAAATTTAGATCTTGGGCTTAAATAGCTGGGATTCTATCTTAAGCCAAATAACTATTTATGTAAAGATTGGTATTGGTTGCTGAGAAAGATTGAAAAAAGAATTGCTCATTGGTCATACAGGTTTATGTCCATTGGTGGAAAGCTCATCCTTTTGAAGACGGTGCTTTCTAGTATACCTGTATACTGGTTTTCTCTCCTTGAAGTTCCAGTATCCATACTCAGGCATATTAAAAGGTTTTTCTTCAACTTTTTATGGTTTGGCTCTGCTCACTGTGATAGGATACATATGGTTGCTGCAGATAGTATTTCTAGACCTCACAAATTTGGAGGATGGGGTATTTTAGAGATGGGCGCCTTCAATATCGCTCTCGGACTCAAAAGTCTCTGGCGTTGTCTGACTGGGAAAAATCTTTGGTCTTCTCTTATTTCTTGCAAATATTTAAAACATGAGTTTTTCTGCTAGATAAGAAGCCCTAAACTTGTTAGCTGGAATTTTTCTCCTATATGGCGGGGGTTCATGAAGATTTTACACTGGATTAAAGATGATCTTTCCTGGTAGGTTGGGAATGGAGAAAGGATACGAGTTGGGATCAATCCTATTATATGAATGGAAGAAAATTATATTCTGCCTCATTCTATCACTCGTTATCTCCAGATTTTGGGTTTGAACATGCTGGATAAAATCTATCTGCAGCAGCAAGGGTCTGCATATATATCTAATTGGATGTCTGCAAGGGATATTGGTCTTTCAGGATATCTTGCTCGTATATGGGAGGCTTACATATTGAACTTAAATGCTTCTGGTGTCACATTGAGTCAAGCTTCGGATCAGCTTTTCTGGATTGGCCACCCCGCAAACGGCATGGTTACTGCTCGATCTGCCTATATCAGAATTGTTCAGGACAAGCTCATAGATCCACAGGATTGGTGGTACAAGCGGCTTTGGCATTGGTCCATTCCCCTCAAACTCAAATGTTTCTGCTGGTTATTATTGCAAAATAAATTAAAGACTTGGGACAATTTACGTGTTCGTGGTTGGAATGGACCTAGTATCTGCATACTTTGTAAGGAGGAAGAAGAAAATAAGCATCATCTTTTTGTTAAATGCAGTTTCTCTTCGAAGATCTCGGATGTGATTTTGGCTAATCTATCAGTTCATCATCGTTGGGATGTTGGAGACTTTAACAAATGTCTTCTCAATTGGTTCAGACAATGTAAGCAACATTTCTACATTGCCATTTGCATTCCCTGGGCTATATGGTACTCTCGAAACTGTGCGATTTTTCAAAATGCCATTATTAACCCCACACAGTGTAGCATGATTGCATTAAATATGTATGCTTCTTGTAAAAATGATGTTTCTAAGTTAAAGATCGATAGGATTAGTTCTTTCAACTTCAAGGTTGAACATCCCATTTTATTCTTCGATGGTGCATCACAATCTGGGTTATGTGCAGTTGGGGGTGTGATATATTTGAATGAGTCACATCATTTTTCTTTTAGACTCAATTGCGGCACGGGCACAAACATGAAAGCGGAGCTAATTGCATTTTGGTGCATGCTCAAAGTGGCTAATATATTTGGTTTGGTAAATATCAAAGTTTATGGCTACTCTAGGGTTACTATTAAATGGGCTGCTGGCGATTTCCAGCTCAATGTCCTTAATTTAAGGCACTGGGCTCTCAGGGCTCATTCAGAAATTTCAAAACTTCAGGGAGTACATTTTGAGCACATCTATCGAGAGCAGAATTCTCTTGTGGACAAGCTCTCCAAGCAAGCATTAACAGGTATTGAAGGCCAGCTGATATGGGAGGAATGGTTTGAAAACAATCTCCAGGATGGTGGCTCTATCTACTTTTTTGACTGAACTTTGGTGATATTTGGTCCTGAATATCTTCTGATTTGCTTTTTCTGAACATCTGAAAATTTTGTAAGGATAATATGTAATGATGCTTGCTGTTAATTAGTCATTCGGATGACTTGTGAATGTTTTCAGAGACTTGATCTATCTGCTGGGCTCATTGGCTATATCTGATTCATCTGCTGAATCTGGAACCACTTTGTACTATTTGATCCACTCCTTGAATATCAATAGTAGATTTTTTCGCTGGAAAAAAAAGGAAAGCATAGTCCACACTTGCCAAAATGGTCAAATAATGAGAAAGTATAAATAACCCGTGCTAGATCATACCATTAGTAAACATCATCAATTGGTTTTCCAAACCAAAAAAAACACCCCAATATAAGATGGACACTTGTGGTAATAAAGTGCTAGATGAGTGTCACAACCTCACAAGTGTGGCAATAAAGGCCCTCAATAATCAAATACTTGGCTCCAAGTGCCAATATAGGATGCGGTAAGTGATCACAAATCCGGGGAAGTCTCAAAATTTTCCACATGTGGAGTAGAGAACGTTTCCCTCATGAGGAAATAGGTTGGCCCCTTTTTCTAGCTAGGAAATGAAACATAAGACATTCTTCCTATCTTGGAAATGCAACATAAGACATACTCCACCATAGAAAAATCAAGTTAACATTAGAATAAGACAAGAATTTCATTCGAGGGGAAAGGGATCAAGAGTTTCCTCATTCCAACTTACAACTTACAAATTATTCTAACATTTGCCAACCACTAGTTTCCTAATTCAAACTTACAAATTTCAAACTTTTTCTAGCATAAGGTATGTGGGTGCATCTTTTCATTATCCATCCTTGAACCATCTATTTATATGCTTTCCAGTTGGTTCAAAAAATTGGCATTGAATATATGGGCTAATTGGTGTACTACCCTCAGTTAGTCTACACAAAGGATGTACATTTCATGCATTTTATTAGTTTTGGGCTATTTTAAGCGTTCTAAGTAAAAATTTGTGTGTTGCATCAATTCAAAGTGGAAGAAAAATGAATCATTTTCCTTTTTAGAATCAAGAAGAATGAAAGCAAATGAAACACAGTGTAGTAAAGCTTCATTCAACTAATACTGTTAGAGATGATCAAATTTATCTATAATATTTTCACCCAAATGTATAAGGGTAAAAGATGAATTATTGGGAAAACATATTACAAACACTAAATAGTTATGAAAAACGATCATGCGAAATAAAAAAGAAAAAAAAATTAGTTACATACAAAACCAAAGTATGAAACATCTTTGACTTGGATATACTCATGTTCACCTCTAAAATAAGCATGGAAAGAAGATCAACAATATAGATTTTCCAAACATAAAAAAATGCAAACTCTCTACGAGAATTTGACAATAATCCTTAATAGGGTCATGATAATGTGATCTAGAAAGTTGTGTTTGTGTTGATACAGTAAAAAATTTGTTATTCCATTCAAAACAATAAGGAAAAGGGCTTCTTCATGAGATGAAGAAAATATTTTCAAAACAGAATCCTTATCAATTTATCTCACAACATAGTTGTTCAATAGTTTGTCAAATGGGATTTATCCCGGAATTGGGATAGCTCAATCTACGAAAATGATGCATAAGGTGAAGTAGTGAAAAAGTACAGAAATAGCTCTAGAAAAACACATGGTTGTAGCATATTAAAAAAAAGTATTACAAAATTTTCCTATCTAGATTGATCATAAGGAGTGATTAAGTAATACAAGAAGGTTGAAAATGAAGTGGTTAGAAGTGATGATACAACTTTTAACAATTCAGCTAGGAATGAGAAATGAGCTTTTTTTAATATGAAAAATATTCGGATCGTTTATGAGTAGTCCATTTACTTCTTGGTAAATAAAGCATACATTCAAAATTGAAAATAGAAACAAGAAGAAAGCGTAATATTTGATAAATACTAGTGTTTGAAATAGCTTACATCCTACTCACTATCCTTAGTACAACATATAAGTTTCTGAAAATTTCTAGCAAACCATACCATTAATATGGAAACAAGTGAAGCTATACCTTTTTTGAAATGTTTATCTTCTAGCTCAGTGTCACAAGAGAGAGCAAGGAGCTCTCTTAAATACGAGAAAAGCTCAACTTCTAGTAGAATAAAATAATAATATTTTGTCAAAACCTTAGATCTAGTTTTGGAATACTCAATCATAATAAATAAAACCCTAACAAAATCTTCAAATAGGGAGGGCACACTCACCAAAATGGTCAAATAATGAGAAATTATAAACAAACTTAGTGAAAAGACCATTAGTAAACATCATCAATTGGTTTTCAAAACCACAAAACGAGGCCAATAAAGAAGGTGCCATTATAAAAAAGGTCCAATCCTCAGCAAACAAGCCAAACAACCTATAGCACTCAAATATGGTTCAAATGACAACAGCCATGTCATATCCCCAAATTTGGCCTAACGTTTACATGATAAAATTAGTTAGGAAAAAATAATTAAAATAATTAATTGGTGGCTAAAGTTAAAATTGCCTAAGGAAAATTATCGAAAGTCCAAAATAAAATATTAATTAGAAAATAAGCCATTTAGAAAATAAGGACAGGTAAAAAATGAAAAATAGTAATTATTTGTGCAACTAAATAGGTCAAAAACAAGTTGGTTAAATATATGGACATACGGAGCAAATAAAATATGTGGAAAAACTTGCTAAATAATTATTTTGGAAATGATTAAGTAAAAGGCACCCCACAAAGTTGTTATTAAAAATAAGAATGTGGACAAAATGGGTGAAGATAGGGTAAAATAATTATTATTTGTAGACTAGGAGGAATTCCATTTGGACTCTCTTAGTTATTAATGAAAAGTGGTTATGGTGACTAGTGGTTATGTGGCCAACCTTGTATTTTCCCAAGGTATTGGAAATTAATAATTAATAATTATTGCATACATGATGGAGGAAAACCACATGGGAGGTGGAGTCCATTGATGTCCAAGCATTTATTCAAGGGTCTAAATCAATTTAATTATAGCCATGTTCACATTATTATTGAAGATTTATTTATGATATGGCCAAATTGATTACTCGGGGTGATCCTCACGGGATTAATGTTAGCATTAATGGTGAATTGATGTGTATTGGAGCTACTTGGATTCATGAGGATTAGTTGAGTTCTATAAAAGGATATGTGGTGCAAGGGAGAAGTAGGGTTTATTGATGTATTGATTTCATGAGGAAATATTTAGCTTAGTAAGTCTAGGGTGACACTCCCCTTGACAACAGTTGTGTTATGGCCCCTTTCTCCAACTAAGTAACCAAGGTATTGGTGAAGTGGAGGAAGACAATTATTCTTACTCATTGGGTGTCAGATTTCCTTTTCATTATTTTTCTCTAGCTCTAGTACTGATGTTATGTTTGTCTTGTGATCTAGTTCAAGTGCGATTTCCTAGCACTCCTAGCATTGATGATATTTCTATTGTGGTGGAACACTTGAGCATTCACACATTTTCCCCTTTAATTAGAAGGTGTTCGTTGTGTCCAATACTAGTGCACTTTTGTTTGTAGGTGTCTTATGAGGAGCTACATTCAATATCAAATCCATATTGTGCAAAGGGATCACATCTTCACTATATATCTATGTTCTCTTATCTCTAGCATTCTTCTCATGTTTTTTCTATCATTTACACTTTTAGAACAACTATTTTGATGTATGTTGTCCATTCATACTCCACATATTAAATAAATCTCCATTTGGTTCCACTCTATGTCTTTTTTATCTCTAAGCTGTGCATGGAAAATGACATCTTTTGATTTTGATATTAATTATACAACTAACGTACTTCCAAATGACCAAGTAATGCATCTTACAACTACATAGCATATATTTGGTTCCATCCATGGTCTCTATCGAAAAATTCACCCACATCTTGTGCGAGTTGACTTGAGCTATAATTCTAGTCTCTCCCTAGGCCAAATTAGACAAAACACTCATCAAATCCTAAATAAGCACATTAATTGATATTCTTGGCCTCTCTGTCATTTATGGATACCACCTAAATCCACATATTGAATATTCTCTGTCCTACCTATCGAAATCCATTCCATCCATCCCCAATTTCAAAACCCTTGCTCATTCACTAGTTAATTTTGATTATCTCCTGGTAAAACAACCATATATTCCTCTCGAGACATCCAATTCACATTCCGTGAGTTCTTGTAGAAACATGAGACTATTTAAAATCCATCCCAAGTGGTTTTGTAGATAATTAAACTTCCTAGACACCCCTTCCATCCACTTCAAAACCATTACCCTATGTTATCACGAACTCCCAATTCCACTCCAAGTCCCTCCAAACCCCTTGTGAGCCCTGCCAACTCTGCAATTGTTATTCTCCAATATACATACTCTACAAAATCAAAGCCTAGATCCAATCCAAGAATATCCAATCCATACCGAGCATTATGGATTCAAGCCACACAACTCCTAATACCTACTGAAGAACATTCGAAGCTAGTGTGCAATTTTGGAATCCTAGAAGTGGACCATAAGCTTGTTGCATATTTATAAGAGTTGCAATAGTAGTACATTAGTATTACATAAATTTTTTTGAGGTAGTGTTCTTGAATTCTGGTTGGGGTACATTACAGTGGTATGAGAGCACTTTCCTCTACTCCCGTGTAAGTAAATCTCATTTGAAGAAAAGGACACATATCGAAGCTACAAACATGTCTTGGTATCAACCCAAAGAGTACAAGGGCCAAAAAATACAAGATGATGGTTTCTATTGTGGCCCAACTATGAAGAATATCCTCTAATGGATATACTATCTGATGGTATTAGATCCACCCTCCACTCTCTTTCACCAACAAAAATGAAAGCTATAGAGGATATACTCATGTCTATAAGGGATATGTGCAAAAGATTTAGGGATTAGTTCTATAAAGAGATACGGTTACCCCAAGGTGACTCTGAACAATTTGGAGATACAATCCTTACTAATGAGTATCGTGAAGAAGAGAAAGAAGAAGAGGAAGAGGAATCACTTGAGGAAGAAAGTGAATCCATGTATGAAGAGGAAGGTGGAAAAACAGGAGAATATCCCAAAGAAACCAAAAAGAAGACAAAAGCACATGTGCTTAGAAAGTGGCGCATGCACATGAGGAAGCATGTTATGATAACTCACACAAGAAGGAAACGAATTAATGAATATCATCTAGAGATCATGTCTACTGTCAACATGGATCTGAGGGCATCTACTTCTTGATGCTCAAGTATTTCTGGAGAAACTACGAAGGGTTGCTTAGGCTCTACTAAGACACCTACTAATGGTTGTCATGATGAGGTACCTATTGATGGGTGTCAAGATTCCATGGAGACATCTACTTGTTGATTCCCATATCTATATGTGAGTTCCATAGAGATCTCACTTGATAAGGCCCATAACCCATAGGTTCTAGGATTGATCTCACCATCACCATAAGAGATTCACGAGTTTGATCCCATATTTGATGGAGAATAGGTTCATCTGCCAGAACCTCATTGTCTTGGAGGGTATTTTAAGATAAGTGAAAGGAAGATACATGAGGCCTTGAGTACTCTTCATGAATATGGCGCAATTGTGTCACAGTGTTGTTGGAGAGGTGCATCAATGGAGGGCCAATCTTCAATTGAATACATAGAGAAGTTTTAGTAGGAAATGTCAATCATCCAAGGTAATCTTTTGTATTTTATTTCTAATAGAGATTATTTACTTGAGCTAGTTAAGTTATATGATGAAGAGGATATTAGCAATATCACCGTCGAATCAGAGTCCTTCCAATTCGACGGTGATATTGCTAATATCCTCTTCATCCCTCAAGGATGTGCACTCCAAGAGTCCAAGAACCAGGATTAGAAACTCCTTGAGAAGTTGCAAGCATCATATGTTTATATGGTATTCATTGCTCTATGGAGGACTCTTATGATATGCATGTGGAGAACCTAGCACTTGCACTGATGAAAGAGGGTCCTGAGAACTCTCTTGAAGTAATTTTTGCAGCTCTGAAGAAAGTGCATGCTACCATTACTTTGGAACCAAATCAGGATGGAGGTTATGCAGCATATATACAAAAATTATTTTCTAAATATAAATCTTTGGTTATGAAATTCAAACAATGTGGCATTGAGAAGAAGGATGAGCAGTTGGTGCTATCCACTCTAAGTAAGCTTGGTCCGGAATTTTCCATTTTTGTTTCTACATTCCATTCAAGGAGATTTTCAATACCCATCTGGAAAATTCCCTCCTTAGATGCATTCACTGAATCTCTCATCCAAGAACAAGACAAGATGATTTAGATGGGCACTTTGCAAGCCTCCAAAAATCAGGCTCTTATGGCCGGGGATTCAAAAAGTGTGAATGAAAAAGGGAGGAATGAGGGTAAAGAGAAGAATAAATTTGAATCCAAGAAGAATGCAAAGTCTGATCCATTGGAAGGAGCCTCCAACTTCAGGAAGGATAAACAAAAGGGGTTTGAGAAGACCAAGTGTTCCTATTGCAAGAAAGGACACCATCTAGAGATATCTTGCATGAAGAAGAAGATATATCAAATGACCAAACTTCTTGAACAACACAATGTTTCCATCCTAGAAGGAGCAAGGGCGGCTGATTTTGGAAGTGAGATAGATGATCATGAGAGATGTCATGCACTGAAGGCTAAATTCACACAATCACAAGCCTTCCTCATAGATTCTAGATCCTTGAACCACATGGTTTTCTCCAAAGAATCATTTCCTTCTCTATATCTCAATGATGGTATGATTATTCACATGGGAGATATTTCTCAGATCTTTGTTGAAGGGAAGGTCATAGTACATTTGGAGCATGCTAATTTAAAAAATGTTCTATTTGTGCCTTCTTTGTCATCAAATTTGTTGTATGTTTATTGGATGACTCACACAAGTTTACTGGAGAAAGTTGTATTTGGTCCTGACATAGTTGAGATTGTAGAGATCTCTTTGTGAAAGATTGTAGTGAAAGAGTTTGCAAACCATGCCTAGAAGGAATATGAATTATCTCACTTTTTTCCATACTCTCTTCCTACTCCATTGGCACTTGATGAAGATCAAGATGATGTATCTTCTAATGAAGATGAGGACCAATATAGTGATATTGAGCATGAATTTCAAGCAGATTCAGGTCCCTACTCCCAATCCATGGACAAGTTGAATATGGACTCACAAAGTCCTTGAAATTGATGAGCACATAGCTGGTGATCCATGTGACTATATAACAAACAAATATCAATATCATGTAAACCTTGCACTATGTCATACAAATCCACTTTTCTAAGAGAGGTGCTACATGATAGTGGGGCTTGATACACAATCCTTTGAAGATACTTTCCATGATGGATATACAACCAAATGCACCCTACATGCATCATTTTAGGACCACTTGAGCCAGTTCCCACATTTTAGGATCCAACTCAATGTTCTAGTTCAGTCCACGTGAGTTAGTTGACTCTTGTGGGGGGTTTATTCTCCGATGGCGACTATTTTTGGTCTCATGCAGCATTTTCTGAGTGATTTTCATGGAATACTCACTAATGCACCCCTTTTGGTTAGTCAACTAATTGTGTCTTTAGTTGACTGAGATTTGGTTGATTTTAACTAAGTTTGGGAGCTCTGGAGCACTAACATAGGTGACAATTCCTATGCTAGACATACTGAGACTCGAATTATCCTAGGGTATTCAAATTATATACATTTTAATATCATTTTTGAGTCTACTAATTATTGGACCATGTGACATTATTTTGTTCCTATCTAATTTATCATGCATGATTAATTGTCTACTCATTTTTACTGCAATTTTCACTATAATTCATCTTTTCTGCTCATTCTTTCTCTGTGAGGTATACTCATATCCATGATCTGTTGTGATTTATAATTTAACATTATTCACATGGTCATATGAATAAATTCCGAGTTTAGACCCTTCAATTTTCAAACGCCATATTGACACTTGGTCTGGAGACACCCTTGTTAAAACCAAAACAATGACCTATCCACCGCTTCAAGGCGCCCACTATCAAGGATGATATTGAAAAACTCCTTCAAATCGGATTCATTTTCCCCATTTCTTATACATCCCAGGTCTCCAATCCTACCCTGTAAAGAAGAAGCAAAGTACCATTCGATTCTATATTGATTTCTGCGGTCTCAACCTTGCCTACCCGAAAGAAAATTACCCGACCCCTTTCATCAACCAAATAATTGATTCATGTGTAGGTAGTGAAATGTTTTCCTTTATGTGTGTATTTTCTCATTATAAACAAATATGGATCCTCCCTTAGGATCACTACAAAACAACATTTACAACACCTTGGGGAACCTTTGCTTACAAGGTTATGCCATTCGGGCTCAAGAATGATGGATCCAACTTTCAAAGGCCTACCTTAAATGTTTTCAATGACTTGTCCCATATCATCCTGGCCTTCGTAGATTGCATAACTAACAAATCTAAAAAATGGTGTGATCACCTTCGTGACCTATGCACCATCTTTATGCGTTGTTGTAAGCATAATATATCATTAAACCTCCTAAAATGTGTGTTATGCATCATTGCAAGATGGTTATTAGCATTCATCCTATCAAATAAAGGGATCATTGTCGACCCATCAAAATTCCAATCTATTCTTGACTTACATCCCCCACAAATATGATGCCAATTACAAAGCATTCAGAGGAAGGCCAACTTCCTTAGGTGTTTTACCCCGATTATGCCACTCGGGAACATGGTTTTCTACGCCTGCTAAGGAAAGACATCCTTTTCAATTGCGATTAACAAGCCCATATATCTTTCAATGCATTGAAGCAATATTTGGATTCCCCCCCCCTCATCTCCCCATTGGGTTTTGAAAAATATTTTATCCTCTATATCTTGGCGCCATCCTATGATGTTGCAAGCATTCTAGTCCAACAAGTTGATGGTGATAATGAACATGTTATTTACTACATCAAAAAAACATTGGTAGGACCAACAGTCGGCTACAGTCATGATGAGAAGCTTTCCTTAGCCTTCATCCTCTCAATAGAAAAACTGTACCACTACATATTACTTTTCAAATCCATAGTAGTTGGAGACTCAAACCCCATGCAATACATTCTTAGTTGTCATCTTATCAACAATAATTTTTCACATTGGACTGTTATCCTCCAAGAATTTGACCTTGAGTTCGCGATCCCTAACATAAATAAAGCCTTGGACCTCACCAAGCTTATCACTAACCTCTAAGCCACTATGTCAGGAGAAGTTGTAAATCAGAATTTACCAGATGAACATATGTTCCTCATAACCGACAATGATCCATGGTATGGAAATATTGTAACCTATATTCACACTCAAAAAGTTTCCTCGGACCTATCTTGTGATGATATCTCATGCATATGTCATCAAGCCCCATAATATCTTCTCCTTGGATATTTCCTATATTGTCATGGGGTTGATACTATCCTATGATCTTGCTTAATCAATGAGGAAAGTGAGAAAGTACTCACTCACTGTCACAATAGAGCCTGGGGGGGGCAACCTCTCAAGTCTAGCCACTGTCGAAAAATACTCCACGTTGACTATTTTTGGCCATATAGTATTCAAGGATTGTCTCTATACGGTTAAAATATGTTCCAATTGTCAAGTATTTTCCTACAATACCTGGGCTTCCCCTGCCCCCCCTCCACCCAATCATAAATGCTGGTCCATTTTACAAATGGGAAATTGATTTCATGGAATGTCTCCCTACCTTAGCACAAGGACACAAGTATATCATCATTGCAATTGACTATTTTACGAAGTGGGCCGAAGAAATGCCCACGTTTGATTACACAAGCACCACACTGCACAATTCGTCTTTAACCATGTCATTTCATGCTTCATAGTACCCAAGTAGTTAGTTTGGGACAATGGAACTCACTTCCACAATCTTAATTTTGAGAAACACTCATGGTTATTAGGATTCGATCATGAATTCTCGACATCCTATTATTCTCGATCCAATGTCCAAGTCGAATCCATGAAAATGTTTATTAAGACTATGCTCCAACGCACAATAAATAAGAACAAATACAATTGACACATATTCTATTACCCACACTTTGGGTGTACCAAACCTCAGTCAAGACGACCACTGGATTTACTCCATTTCACCTCATATATGGAGTAGAAGACGTATTACCCATTGAGTGCCAAATACCTACACTCTAATCAATTGTGGAGTTGTTACCTGATACTCTATCCCTTGAACAATGGTTGTTTGCATTGGAACAGATTGATGAAGACCGAAGGGACTCACTCCAACAAAACGAGGCCATGAAGGTGCGCTCCAAAGTGCACTATGACCACCAAGTTCAACCTCGCACATTTAACGAGGGCAACTTTGTCACGAGGGGTTCATTGGCAACGAAATATTATATCACATCCATTCATATTGGGGGTTTGAATACTCTTAAAAACCTAAAAAATATATTGCCCTATATTACGGGTCAAGGGAGGTTTTAGTTTGACATAGTAATATAAATATTGGGGGCTATTTTATTTTGGTGGGATGAGGAAAAACCTCTAAATCATGGGATGGATTCATACCTCTAACTCAAGGGCTTAATTCATACCCACCTAAAACTTAAGGACCTTCCATTTTTATTTGATATTGCTTATGATCCTAAGTTTTGCATAAATATGATAATAGTGTACCAATGATAATATCGATTGAAGTCTCTTTGGATTACTGGACTTGAGCAATACTCATTTAATAGCTTATTTAGGCTTGGTTTGAATTGAAGTTATATTGTTTTTCATCTTTAAGTTAAGAGATGTAGCTAATTGGGAATTTTGGAGTTGAACAATTGTACTATATTTTTTGTAGGCATTCGAGTAAAAGATGTAACTCTTCATTTTTTAGCTTGGGTTTTAGGTGGGTATTGAGATTAAATCAAACCTTGCTCCATGACAACCAAGAAAAGTGAGATCAATATTTATTGGCTCACTAGAACCAAGAAAAGTTAGATCAATCTTTCCTGACTAATCATTTCTTTCAACTTTTTGTATTTTTCTTTAACATTTTCACATTGCTAGTTAGGAATAGTTGTTAGATTGAGTTATATTTGTCACATTCATAATTGTAATTGCAATTACTTTATTCAAGGTATCCATCTTAATATTGTATTGGAATTAACATGAACATAGGTGAAAATCTAAATCCTTATTTACATACCTTATGTGTTATCGTTACCATGAAATGGTATCATATAAGTCTCACCATCTGTGTATCTTTATAACTATTGCATGCTTGAAACCTAATAATGGATATTTTCCCCTCTCTTGTAAAAAAAAACTAGCTATAACCCAAGAAAAGGTAACTCAATATTGTTAATTCCCTTGATTGCAAGAATAAATGTAGAGGAAGTGGAGGAAATTCATTGCATCTTGTCAATGACCCAAATCCAAGGCATGCACATGATCATATGGCATTATTGGGAAGTAAGAGGAATTTTGTTGTGTTCATTTGGGTTCAAATATCAATGATGTTTGTTTTCATAGGAAGGTAGGGGAGTCCATCCAATAAAGGGTTTCAATTTTGAATTTTTATTGAGTTTCATTTATTAATATTATAGAAAACATGAGCTCTTTATTACTATACTTATATTTACATGACATAAAATTGGTAGATTGGCAGACTGTGGTGAGAAACATATGCAATTCTCATATTTTCTAAGCATTAAACTAACTATTGGACTATCATCCTTTTATATTATTTGTTATGTTGATCTCTTGAATAGGTTTCCTTTTACACATTTTCCATTCCCAGTACTACTTCATTGGGTCTTCCACTATCCAACACTACAAATTGATCAGTCACCGCTGCAATCCTAGTGTGATCTTTATTAACATTATACTATTATTTTATTTAGCATCATGTTTGCTTATACTAGGACGTGTTAGGGATCCTGTTTGTTAAACCTTGATAATATGATATAATGGGAATATTAAAAATGGGTTGATAAAAAGGGATACATACAATATCTGGTGAAACTAGGTGTTTTCTTAATTGGAAAGTCATATTGGGAGGGGGGTTCAAATAGTATTGGGAATGGAAAATGTGTAAAAGGAAACCTAGTCAAGAGATCAACATAACAAATAATACAAAAGGCTGATAGTCCAATAGTTAGTGTAATGCTTAGAAAATATGAGAATTGCATATGTTTCACACCACAGTCTGCCAATCTACCAATTTTATGTCATGTAAATATAAGTATAGGGATAGAGAGCTCATGTTTTATATAATGTTAATAAATTAAACTCCATAAAAATTCAAAATTGAAACCCTTTATTGGATGGACTCCCCTACCTTCCTATCAAAACAAACATCGTTGATATTTGAACCTAAATGAACACAACAAAATTACTCTTACTTCCCAATAACGCCATATGATCATGTGCATGCCTTGGATTTGGGTCATTGACAAGATGCAATGAATTTCCTCCACTTCCTCTACATTTATTCTTGCAATCAAGGGAATTAACAATATTTAGTTACCTTTTCTTGGTTTATATCTAGTTTTTTTTTTTACAAGAGAGGGGAAAATCTCCATTATTAGGTTTCAAGCATGCAATAGTTATAAAGACACAGAGATGGTGAGACTTATATGATACCATTTCATGGTAATGATAACACATAAGATGTGTAAATAAGGATTTATATTTTCACCTATGTTCATGTCAATTCCAATACAATATGAAGATGGATACCTTGAATAAAATAATTGAAATTACAATTATGAATGTGACAAATATAACTCAATCTAACAACTATTCCTAACTAGCAATGTGAAAATGTTAAAGAAAAATAAAAAAAGTTGAAAGAAATAATTAGTCAGGAAAGATCAAAGTACGTAGGGAGACCAAATTCGAATCCTTGGTGTTACGGAGAAAAATTCGTATGGCTCAGGGTAGACCACAATAGACTGCTAACTACCAAAAAACAACTCAATTCCCAATGCAATGTTATTATAATGAAAATGCTAAGTCATGTAGAATAAGAACCAACCTTCAACCGGATGTTCGAGGTAGATCCCTGTTGAGATTTCAATCTCTACACTTGAACTTGCAGATTAGCCTAAACAACAAATACATGCAAGTGCATATAATATGTGAAAGATATTAGCATAATCAATAACACGATCCATGATATCATAAGAAAATGTAACCCAATGTAATTTAAACAACATTCACAACATCAATTGGACGAGAAAATGAGTATTTCCATTAATTAATAACAAGAAGTACATGATACAACCTCTTGCCGACAACCAATCTGAACCAAGAAATGGGTCTCTCCACTTGTGCTTCCACCACTTCAATCCCCCATGCAATGGAAAACTCAAACTATGAAAGGAGTTTGATAGGTGAACATAAGGAGTTCACAACAACAAGGATCAATGAATGTAGACTGAAGTCACAGAAAAAACCCACTAGAGTTATCTTGCTTTCTCTTTCTCCTCCCTTCCATACAGCATAAGACCTCAATATACAGCCTTCCAAAGGTAAGTGAAAGGTCGAATCAAGTTGTTTTGGGGTATATGGAGGGCCAAAGGTCACCCTAAGACCGCTTTTTGGGAGTAAAAAGTAATTATCTATTGGTTTTTACCATTTAACTTGGTGTATGCTAGTTATAGTGGAACAATCTGCGTGTACGCTAGCTATAGTGGAACAACTATCCTGCAGGAACAAAAATAGGGAAAAGTGTGTTCCTGGAGGATAAAATGTGGATCTGAGTCAATAAAATGGATCCTTAAGGCCAATCAATGTTGATGCTCACAAGGTGGAACATTATGTTGTAACACTTGGAGGTGATGGAGCCTTGCTGATGCTTTAATGCACCGCGGGTGGTTGTGGTCCTATCGTTTTTTACAGTTGCATGAATTTTAAAGGAAAACCCACACAAGTCTAGCCTAGAGGCAAACCTGATAATACGCACTATAACGCGATCTATCACAGGTGTAAGGACGAAGCTCTTTTTTTTACTGTCTTTGGGAATTTTGAGACTCATGCTAATTTTTGGATATGATGAGGTTGCCTTCAGTGCGCTGTATGCTATATGTTGATGACGCCTTAATGCAATATTAGTCAAACTGTAGCATGTGTACGAAATTTAGGCATTAACAAATACCCCCTGATGTATGAGGTTCAGGAGGTACTATAGAGCAGATAATGCATCATCATTTATTTATTTTTTATGTCTTCCCATGGTCTTGGAAGTTATTTAGCGAGTGTGGATGGAAGGTTCCCTTGGGGGAGTATTTTTGGTGATAACCAGTGAAGCTATAACAAATAATTGTGTTTAATACAAATGAGGCATGCATACCCATGCTAGTGAAAATATGTCAAGATGACTACAATAAGAGGAGACCAAAGGATCAACTCACTATATTGCTAGCACATAGATGAAGGAGGATTCAATCCATGCAAGAGTAATTAAACCTATAAGTGCGGAAGAAGCGGTACTGCTCATGACCATGATAATCTCATGGGGTGGGGGATCAGAATGCAAGTGAGGTTGCTAAATGGGGGACCTCACTGAACTACTGCTACCATGATTTGTAAATGTGAACACTTATACCTTCGAAACATGTTCGGGTACACAAGCTAGTCCCAAAATACCGAACAACTAGAGAAACCACTTCACAAAAATAGATCACAGATCGACATATGATGTTTTGACATGGTTTAAACACTCAAGAGGGAAACACTCCACGGCCCCAGCCAAATAGCTTCTACGGAGCAGATTATTATGCAAAAGAAAGAAAGTTACAAATGATCTTCTCATAATAGATCAACTAGACAATGACCCTCCATGCTCTTTAAATAGAGATCATGAACCAATTGGGTGCTAAGCCATGGATCAAGGGTAGGTATGATCTAAGAGAAGTTGAGTCGTCAGATCACTCTATGTCTAGAACATATCATGACAGTCGGATTAAATATTTACAAATGCATACTGAAGAAACACACTTTACCTAATAGATATATTACACAAGTTGATCTTAACTAACTCCTAAGTGTCTAAATATCCTAACATCCCCCTTAAGAAAAACTTGGGATAGGATTGAAGGATCTACAAAAGTGACACTATTAGGAGAAGGAAGGAGGCATTAGAGCCTATCCTCCCTTAAAAGACAAATTCTTGAACTCCTAATATAGATCGAAGTTTAGAAAAATTCTCTTCTGTGAGAGACTTGGTGAAGATGTCGACAACTTGATCATCTACAGGGCAAAAGAGCACTTCAAGAACACGATCATGAACAAGATTTATGATTAAGTGTATATGTAGCTCAATTTGTTTGCTGCATTGATGTAGAACTGGATCTTTGGCGAGCTTGATGGCACTTTGATTGTCACACCAAAATGGAGTAGGCTGCTGTTGCTTGAATCCAAACTCTGAAAGGATCTGTCAAATCCATAAAGCTTTCTGACTGGCATTAACTGCGGCTCTATATTCTGCCTTTACTGAAGAAAGAGAAAGAGCTTGTTGTTTCTTACAATCCCAAGTGATAGGTCCAGATCCCATATTGAAAACATAACCTGCAGTAGACTTTCGATCATCAGGATCGCCGGCCCAATCTAAATCAGTGAAAACAACCAAAAAAGGTTCCCCCCCATATACTGTAACGAATCCCAAACTGAATTGTACCTCGAATATATCGAAGTATTCTGTTAGGTACTTTCCAGTGACTTTCATGTGGTGTTTGTATATAATGGGAAACATGACCAACGGCAAAGGAAAGGTCTGGATAGGAATGAGTCAAGTATAAGAGACTATCAACAAGTTGACGATACAATGTGGCATCTACTTCAGGTGAAGTACAAGTGGAAGAAAATTTTACTCCAGACTGGGAGGGAGAAGGGGCTGGTGTACAATCTTCCATGTGAAAGCGACGAAGAAGGTCACAAGCATACTTAGACTGAGAAAGAAAGATTCCTTCTTTGGTTTGCAGGACTTGGAGACCAAGAAAATAATGCAAATGTCCTAAGTTAGACGTTTCAAAATTTTGCTTAAGACTGGATTTCACATGGGTTAAAAGATTAGGGTCACTACCAGTAAGAATAAGGTCATCAACATATAGAACAAGTATGATGAGATGGTTTCCTACTTTCTTGGTATAGACATTAGGGTTAGAATGACATCTAGAAAAACCAGTGTCAAGGAGAAAGCTATCCATTTTGGCATACCAAGCTCTAGGAGCTTGCTTAAGGCCATATAAGGATTTCTTAAGGCGACGGACAAGGCTAGAGTTATTCTGAACATATCCAGGAGGTTGTTCCATGTAAATTTCCTCTTGTAAATCACCATGTAAGAATGCATAATTGACATCCATTTGATGGAATTCCCAGTTATGTAAGGCTGCAAGGGAAAGAGCAAGGCGGATAGAGTTCATTTTTGCGACAAGAGCGAAGGTTTCATTGTAGTCAATCCCTTCAACTTGTGAAAACCCTTTGGCAACTAATCTTGCCTTAAGTCGTTCAACACTTCCATCTGATGCATACTTAGTTCTATATATCCATTTACATCTGACAATTTTTCTTCCTTTTGGAAGAGGTACAAGATCCCAAGTATCGTTCACCATTAAGGAACGATATTCTTCATCCATAGCTGCATCCCAATCTGGATTTCCTGAAGCTTCTGCAAAAGTTTCTGGATCATGATTCTTGGAAAATTGAGCCAAAAGAGAAGAGGCTCGCTGAAACTGAGAATGTGTTCGATGTTGATCTCTAGGATCATCGGAAAGATCACCAGTTGCTTCACATGTTGAATGGACCCATCGAGGAAGCACTTGTGCTGGTGAAACTGGAGGAACATGAGCAGGTAGAGCTGGATTTTCATCCTCACTATCATCATCAGAAACTGGAGTTGGAAATCTGTCAAAGAAGTTGGAAGTAGAAGAAGGCACAATCGCCGAATCAGGCTCGCAGGCCAAAGAGGGCACAATCACCGAGTTAGGCTCACAGGCCAAGAGATTTTCATCAAATTTAACATCTCTTCTAATGATTATATCATGAGAATGTGGTTGAAGAAGTCTATAACCTTTTACCTATTCAGAATATCCAACAAATATACACTTTTCACTTTCAGGCTACAATGCTTTCCGTTTTTCATCCAGAATGTGAGCCCATGCTTCACTACCAAACACACGGAAGTGACTTACATTGGGTTTAGTTTTACTCCATGCTTATTCTGGTGTGATACCTTGTAAAGATTTAGTGGGGGTGCGATTAACTATGTAATTTGTACAATTTATGGCTTCAGCCCAAAATTGAAGACTTAGTCTCTTAGATTGGATCATACAATTAGCCATTTCTTTTAAAGTACGGTTCTTCTGTTCAGCTACACCATTTTGTGGTGGTGTATATGGAAGAGTGTGTTGTTGTTGGATTCCTTGTTCAGTGCAGAAAGTAGTGAACTTTTTGTTAACAAATTCTCCTCCATTGTTGGATCTTAACTTAATAATTTGATTACCAGATTGTTTTTCAGCAAGGGCCTTGTAGGCCAAGAACATGTTAAATACTTTGCTCTTAAGTTTTAGGAAATAAACCCAAGTGTGTCGAAAGTAATCATCAATGAAAGCTAAGAAATATTTGAAACCAGAAAAGGAAGCAGATGGAAGAGGACCACACAACTCACTATGCACAAGCTCCAAGGGAACTGAGACGTGCCAAGAGGCACGTTTGTCAAAACTGTCCTGATGATATTTTCCGAGTACACAACTAAAAAAAACACCATCCCTGCAAGATACCATCGGAAGACTTGTCACCATATTTTCTTTACATAGTTGTTGCAATGAGTGATAATTTAAGTGACCAAATCGTTCATGCCAAAGTTTGCTCAAGTTATCACTATGAGCAACAAAAACTGAAGGAAAAGGTGATGAACCAAAGTTGTTAAATTTGTACAACCTGGTAATATTGTCAACAATTCCGGTAGCTAGGACATGTTGAGGATCTTTAAAATCCTTGACTACAACTTGGTGAGGTGTAAACATCACCGTTTTACCTTCACCAGAGTGAGTGATTTGATAGATTGATAACAAATTGCAGGAAATTCTTGGAACACATAGTACATCACTAAAATGACCATTATCTACTGGAACTATTCTAGATCCTACAACACTTAGAGATCTATCATCAACAACAAATATTTGTTTGGTGTTACATTCATGCACAGTAGAAAAGATGGATTGATCCTTAGCCATATGATAAGATGCTCTAGAATCAATGAGCCATTCATTTGAAGTAGAAGAAGAAGATGCAGTATAAGAATAACCAGAAGCACAAAGTGCATGTCCATTAGAGTTAGATTATGAAGGCAAATCTAGGATGATGTGGTGCTTCTTCATTGCTGCTTCCAAGGCTGCCATCTTCTTGAAACACGTAGATTCATCATGATTATATTTCCCGCAATAGTTGCAATGATGCTGAGTCTTCTTTCCTATGGCTTGGATCCTTTGTCATTTTTTAAAGGAGCTGACTGAGAGGGTTTGGGACCCTTGTTTGACTTATTATTGCAAATTTTTTTTTGCTTGGGAGGCTTGGACTTGTCTTTTTGTTGGGACAATAAGGTTTTCCTGGATATATCTGCATTGTTGATCATTCCAAGATGGATGAGCTTATCTTGCTCTCTAATCAAGGAATCACAAAAGGATTCAAGACTAGGCTCTTGATAGCTAGATGCATTCAAGGATTCTTTCATGGAGTAAAATGTAGATACAAAAACAGAATATGCAGGTCCAAGCTTTGAAAGAATATGATAAATGCATTGTTCGTCTTCCCTCTTAATCTTGCATTCTTCACATAAGAGTTTAAGAGTTTTGTACTTAGATAAATAATCTTGAATGCATGAAAAATCACTTGGAATTAAAGAAATCAACTCATTTTCGAGTTGATGACCTCGAATTTCATTGTGTTTACCAAACACATCTTTCAACTTGTCCCAAGCAGTATCAGGTTCATCAATTCCAGATATGTGGAGTCGCAAATCAGTAGAGATTGACATCCCAATCAATCCACGAGCTTCATCACATCTATTTGGCCATTTTATTTTCTTATCATCATCAGTGGGTTCTGTTTCTTTCCCTGAGGTAATTCTGAAAAGTCTCCTACTTCGTAGAACATCCTCCATACGAGATTTCCACGAGAAATAGTTGGAACTGGTAAGTAGAATATCACAAGGGGCGGACATGTTGTAAAATAATGGCTGTAAAAATAGAAACCAATAGTCTGGACGCAAAGATCTCGAAAAAATAAGCGGTTTAGAAAAAAACAGCACTGAAAACTGACTTCGTATGATGAAGTTATGCTTGAACAAAGAAAATGTTGAAGATGTCCCCAATAGTGACGTGGTAGATATAGAATGTCCAGCTAAAAAAAAGAACTCCCTTCTTCCCAAGATGAACCTTTGAAAATCCCTTTACAAGAAAGTTGCTTTAAGTAAAGCAGTTTTGTAAAATAACTGATTTCACTTTTACAATGATGTTACTTTAAATAGTGTAGCAAAAAAAAGAACTTAAGTGACTCACTTTTTTATTATTATTATTATTATTTAAGTGAGATGCACTTTTACAATAAAGTAACTTGAAAATTAGAAATTGCATGCACCTTTGTTTAAAAGTAACTTAATAAAACTTGAACTCAAGACCTATTAAGGGATAAAACAATTTTGAATCAAATGAGCTAATATTAAAAGGTACGTAAAAGAAGGGAAGGAGGAAGGGGGCTCTTTTTTTTTTTCTTTTTCTTTTACTCTTCTCTCTCTGTTTTCGTGCTTGCCTACACACTTTTGGGGTTAGATCTCATTAGATTTCCCGGAAAGTCTACGTTTTCTCTCTGTTTTTGATTTGTTACGATCGCTCAAGGTGCACAGCAAAGAGCATACGCAGCCGAAAAAAACCCTTTCTGTTTCTGTTTTTGGTTCACCGAGATCGCACAAGGTGCACGACAAAGAGCATACATACATAGGGAAAGCAACAATCCAAAACTAAAAAAAACTAATAATAAAAACTCATAAAATATGAGATATTTTTTTTTAAAATAATAAAAAACGTCTCTGTAACATTATACCTTCAGATCTAATGAAATACGCATTTCTGAATCAACTGGAAACCGTTTTCGATCAATTAAAAACTATTTCCCAATGGAAACGATGCTCCGAATGCAATGGAATAGCTCCCATAGCCTAGAAATGCACATAATTTCCAGAACCGGAAACCATTTCAAGATTCAGCAACACCAGTTTAAAATCTAGATCATAACCGGGAGCGACTCTTCATAAAAGCTCTGATACCATGTTCGGGTACACAGGGTACTCCCAAAAAACCGAACACCTGGAGCAACCACTTCACATAAACATATCACAGATCGACAAACTATGTTTTGATGTGGTTTAAACCCTCGAGAGGGAAACACTCCATGGCCCCGGCCAAATAGCTTCTACGGAGCAGTTTATTATGCAAAAGAAAGAAAGTTACAAATGAGCTTCTCATAATCGATCAACTAGACAATGACCCTCCATGCTCTTTAAATAGAGATCATGGACCAATCGGGTGTTCAGCCATGGATCAAGGGTAAGTATGATCTAAGAGAAGTTGAGGCGTCAGATCACTCTATGTCTAGAACATATCGTGACCATCCGATTAAATATTTACAAATGCAGACTAATGCATACTAAAGAAACACACTTTACCTAACGGATATATTACACAAGTTGATCTTAACTAACTCCTAAGTGTCTAAATATCCTAACAAAACATACGACTCTCCCTGATATGATAGATGTGTTGACGATGAGCATAGGAGATACTACTAAGTTATGGAGCACAGATGACTCTTACTACTTAGTTTGAAGTGATCCATTATGTTGATTGAAAGGGATCCCAAGGTATAATTGCAACTAATGCAACTCTTAGAATATGAGGACTTGGTGTCGATGAGAGATGAAGAACATGATAAGATGGGGTTATTGTCGTGAGAACCGTGATCATGTTGTAACCATGTGTAAGACTAACATACCTTACACAAGACTGGTTGGTAAGTGTGAGGCTCTTAATTTCCTTTGATTGATGTCGAATTGGGGAGTAAATAACGACAAAATTATTCAAATAAAGTAACATGGTGTAAAAGAGGGAGACAAACTGCATATGCAAGGTTTTTCTAGGGACACGACACTAAGGATGATGGTGAGTGAAAAACCACATAATTATGGGGATAGTGATACTCAACACCATTGATCAAAGGTGACCAGGGGTTGCTGCCAAAAATGATAGTGGTGTTCCCATAGTTGTGAGTGTATTGGGGAACTGTTTGTATATAAAGAATATTTGGTGCGGTCCCCAAGGTTTCAGGGCATTGGGGGACGAATTTGATGATGTGTGGTATTCCCATGGTTTTGGGTGAGTCGGGGAATCAATTTGATGATGGGTAAAGTTCCCATAGTTTTGAGTGAGTCAGGGAACCTTTTCCATGATGAGGTGAGGGTTGTTTCACAAATGCGACAACATGTGCCCCGCATTAATTAATTCCATGGATATTTTTCCTACAAGAATAACTGAAGATAATTGGTTTATATGAATGGGTGGGGGGCACATTACGGTCTTCATAGGGGTAATGATATGAATAATACTACAGATGGTATATTTTTTATGAAGGTATGAGTAGTCAACTATGGTTCGTGATCATAACATGTGTCAAGGATTTTTATGGCATCAAGTGTTGAAGGTGGGGGATTATATGCATAGCTATAAAATGATGAACTATGGGTCGGCGATTGCAAGGGGTATCAAATTCCTCGGGATTGTGGAGGGTCAAAACCATGGGTGTCAAGTTATGACTGGGATGAAATGGTGTGCACACTAATGGGGAAAATATGCTACCCAAAGTAGTGATATTGAGGGCACATCAGTACTACGGATGAAGACCCTATGGTTATCAGTGGGAATATATGGTAAATGCAATGCGAATAGAGGGAATGCATTTCCTATATACTAGTGTCGAGATGATGCCTATGATAGAAATCCAATGCCATTTTTGAGGGGTGCAATATTTTTCTTATTATGGAAAAACAAGAGGTAGGATTTTCTTGGTCATTATCCTACACACACAGTGAAAATACCCAAGTGTAATAATGAACATGAAAAAGGTATTAACAATGCATAAAAATAGAAACCAAAACGTTGGGAACCTTTGGAGTGCATGTCAATCATGCATAGAATTGTTTGAGGTACAACACATTAATAGGTCTGTTGTGGGTGACTCCTTCAGGACCAGTTAGGTTATATGCCCCTTTGGGTAGGAACTGCTTGAAAAGATAGGGTATTGTCCATTTAGATACAAATTAACATGGCCTCAATTTGCAATCTTTTTTGGTGTTAAAAATGAGATCAAATTCGTCCTCATTAAATGTGCGAGGTTGAACTTGGTGGTCATAGTGCACTTTGGAGCGCACCTTCATGGCCTCATTTTGTTGGAGCGAGTCCCTTTGATCTTCATCGAGTTGTTCCAATGCAAACAACCATTTTTCAAGGGATAGAGTATCAGGTAACAACTCCACAATTGATTAGAGTGTAGGTATTTGGCACTCAATGGGTAATACCTCTTCTACTCCATGTATGCGGTGAAATGGAGTAAATCCAATGGTCATCTTGACTGAGGTTTGGTACACCCAAAGGGTGGGGAATAACATTTGGTGCCAATTGGATTTGTTCTTATTTATTGTGCGTTGGAGCATAGTCTTAATCAATTTTTTCATGGATTTGACTTGGACACTTGATTGAGGATAATAGGATGTCGAGAATTCATGTTTGAATCCTAACAACCGTGAGTGTTCCTCAAAATTAATATTGTGGAAGTGGGTTCCATTGTCACAAACTAACTACTTGGGTACAATGAAGCATGAAATGACATGGTTAAAGAAGAATTGTGCAATGTGGTGCTTGTGTAATCAAACGTGGGCATTTCTTCTGCCCACTTAGTAAAATAGTCAATTGCAATGATGATATACTTGTGTCCTTGCGCTAAGGCACGGAGACATCCCATGAAATCAATTTCCCATTTGTAAAATGGACCAACATTAATGATTGGGTGGAGGGGGGCAGGGGAATCCCATGTATTGTAGGAAAATACTTGAGAATTGGCACATATTTCAACCGTGTAGAGACAATCCTTGAATACTGGATGGCCAAAAATAGTCAACGTGGAGTATTTTTTCGACAGTGGCCAGACCTGAGAGGTGGCCCCCCCAGGATTTGTTGTGACAGTCAGTGAGTACTTTCTCACTTTCCTCATTGATTAAGAAGGATCATAGGATAGTATCGACCCCATGACAATATAGGACATATCTGAGGAGAATATATTATGGGGCTTGATGACGTATGCATCACATATCATCACAAGATAGGTCCGAGGAAAATTTTTGAGTGTGAATATAGGTTACAATATTTCCATACCATGGATCATTTTTTGGTTATGAGGAACATATGTTCATATGGTAAATGCTCATGTACAGCTTCTCTTGACGTAGTGACTCAGAGGTCAGTGATAAGCTTGGTGATATCCAAGGCTTTATTTATCTTAGGGATCGCGAACTCAAGGTCAAATTCTTGGAGGATAACATTCCAACGTGAAAGATTATTGTTGATAAGATGAGAACTAAGAATTTATTGCATGGGGTTTGAGTCTCCAATCACTATGGATTTGCGAAGTAATATGTAGTGGTACAATTTTTGTATTGAGACGATGAAGGCTAAGGAAAGCTTCTCATCATGACTGTAGCCGATTGTTGTTCCTACCAATGTTTTTTTGATGTAGTAAATAACATGTTCATTATCACCATCAACTTGTTCGATTAGAATGCTTGCAACATCATAGGATGGCGCCGAGATATAGAGGATAAAACTTTTGTCAAAACCCAATGGGGACATGAGGCGGGAAAAAGCCAAATATTGCTTCAATGCATTGAAATATATTTGGGCTTGTTAATCCAAATTGAAAGGGATGTCTTTCCTAAGTAGGCGTAGAAAACCATGTGCTTGAGTGGCATAATTGGGGAAAAACACCTAAGGAAGTTGGCCTTCCCATGAATTCTTTGTAATTGGCATCGTATTTGTGGGGGATCTAAGTCAAGAATAGATTAGAATTTTGATGGGTCGACAATGATCCCTTTATTCGATAGGATGAATCCTAATAACCATGTTGCAGTGATGCATAAGGCACATTTTATGGGGTTTAATAATATATTATGCTTACAATAGAACATAAAGATGGTGCATAGGTCACGAAGGTGATCACACCAATTTTTAGATTTGTCAGTTACGAAATCTACGAAGGCAAAGGATGATATGGGACAAGTCATTGAAAACATTTAAGGTAGGCCTTTGAAAGTTGGATCCATCATTGAGCCCGAATGGCATAACCTTGTAAGCAAAGGTTCCCCAAGGTGTTGTAAATGTTGTTTTGTAGTGATCCTAAGGGAGGATCCATATTTGGTTATACTTCAAAATACATACATAAAGGAAAACATTTCACTACCTACACATGAATCAATTATTTGGTTGATGAAAGGGGTCGGGTAATTTTCTTTCGGGTAGGCAAGGTTGAGACTACGGAAATCAATATAGAATCAAATGGTACTTTGCTTCTTCTTTACAGGGTAGGATTGGAGACCTAGGATGTATAAGCAATGGGGAAAATAAATCCGGCTCGAAGGAGTTTTTCAATATCAGCCTTGATAGTGGGTGCCTTGGAGCGGTGGATAGGTCATTGTTTTTGTTTGACAAGGGTGGCTCCAGACCAAGTGTCAATATGGTGTTGGAAAATTGAATGGTATAAGCCCAAAATTTATTCATATGACCATGCGAATAATGTGAAATTATAAATCACAGCAGATAATGGAGATGATTATACCTCACAGATAAATAATGAGCAGGAAAGATGAATTACATTGAAAATTGCAGTAAAAATGAGTAGACAATTAATCATGCATGAGAAATCAGATAGGAACAAAATAATGTCACATGATACAATAATTAGTAGACTCAAAAATGATATTAAAATGTATGTAAATTGAATAACCTAGGATAATTCAAGTCTTAGTATGTCTAGAATAGGAATTGTCACCTCTATTAGTGCTCCAGAGCTCCCAAACTCAGTTAAAACCAACCAAATCTCAGTTAACTAAAGACACAATCAGTCGACTAACCAAAAGGGTTTCATTAGTGAGTCTTCCATGAAAACCACTTAGAAAAGGGCGCATGAGACCACAAACAGTCGCTATGGGAGCATAAACCCCCCACAAGAGTCAACTAACTCACGTTGACTGAACTAGAACACTGAGTTGGATCCTAAAATGTGGGAATTGGCTCAAGTGGTCCTAAAATGATGCATGCAGGGTGCATTAGGTGGCTAATGGTTCCTAGATGACATTTACACACCACTAGGGGGAAAATGACATGATCAACTACTAGGTAAATAGAAATAATACTAAGTAGTACAAGGATGAAGTATTAATTATCCTGACACCCCCCCTTAATCCAAACTTGGACTTCATGGGCCATGGTTACTGAGACCAAATGTCACCCATACAATCAAATAAATGATAAAATAAAATAAATGTTCATGAAACCAAGGAAATGGGGGAAAACCTCATGGGAAAAACCCCCCTCTCAAAAATGAATAGTAGGGAACTCAAACATCCTTCGCAATAAGTATAGAAGGAAGAAATTTCCTGAGTGAAAGTCTTTGTAAAACTATAGGCAATATGATTCTAGGTAGGATAGTAATGCAGGTTTTGGATCTAGATCTGGATGTGGATCTTCTCCTCTGATGTACTTCCCACTGTGTCAAAGAAATATTTTCCAAACAAGTCTTTTAGGAACCCTTCTTGCTACTGGAGCAAACGACTCATTGTAACCAAATCATGAACCTTTGAGTAACTTTTGTGAATAAACATATATTTATACTTGGTTGTATATCCATCATGGAAAGTCTCTTCGAAGGATTGTGGATCAAACCCCACTATCATGTAGCACCTCTCTTAGAGAAGGGTATTTTTATGACATAGTGCAAGGTTTACATGATACTCATATTTGTTTGTTCTATAGTCAGATGGATCACCAGCTATGTTCCCATCAATTTCAAGGACTTTGTGAGCCCATATTGGCCTTGGCCATGGATTGGGAGTAGGGATTTGAATTTGCTTGAAATTCATGCTCAATATCACTATCTTTGTCCTCATATTCATTAGAAGAGACATCATCTTGACCTTCATCAGATGCCAATGGAGTAGGAAGATAGTATGGAAAAAAAGTGAGATAGTTTATATTCCTTCTAGGCATGGTTTGCAAACCCTTTCACTATAATTTTCCAAGAAGAGATCTCTACAATCTCAACTATGTTAGGACCAAATACAACTTTCTTCAGTAAACCTTTGTGATACATCCGATAAACATACAACAAATTTGCTGACAAAGAAGGCACAAATAGAACATTTTTGAAATTTCCATGCTCGAGATGTACTATGACCTTCCCTTCAACAAAGATCTTAGAATTATCTCCCATGTGAATAATCATACCATCATTGAGATATAGAGAAGGAGATGATTCTTTGGAGGAAACCATGTGGTTCGAGGATCCTGAATCTATGAGGAAGGTTTGTGATTGTGTGAATTTAACCTTCAGTGCATGACACATCTCGTGATCATCTGTCTCACTTCCAAAATCAGTCATCCTTGCGCCTTCTGGGAGGGAAACATTGTGTTGTTCAAGAATTTTGGTCATTTGATATATCGTCTTCTTCATGCAAGATCTCTCTGGATGGTTTCCTTTCTTGCAATAGGAACACTTGGTCTTCTCAAACCCCTTTTTCTTATCCTTCCTGGAGTTGGAGGCTCCTTTCGATGGATCAGACTTGGCATTCTTCTTGGATTCAAATTGCTTCTTCTCTTTACCCTCATTCTTCCCTTTTGCATTCACACTTTTTAACTCCCCGACCATAAGATCCTGATTTTTGGAGGATTGCAAAGAACCCGTCCAAATCATCTTGTCTTGTTCTTGGATGAGAGATTCAGTGAATTCATCTAAGGAGGGAAGTTTCCAGATGGGTATTGACAATCTCCCTGAATGCAATGTAGAAACAAATATGGAAAATTCCATACCAAGCTTGCTTAGAATGGATAGCACCTGCTACTCATCCTTCTTCTCAATGCCACATTGTTTGGATTTCATAACCAAAGATT
This sequence comes from Larix kaempferi, assembly GCA_027924585.1. Lineage (NCBI taxonomy): Eukaryota > Viridiplantae > Streptophyta > Pinopsida > Pinales > Pinaceae > Larix > Larix kaempferi. The sequence goes on along the minus strand of BSBM01000712.1, from coordinate 4,654,752 downwards.
TGAATTTAGAAAATAGATTTTGTATATATGCTGCATAACCTCCATCCTGATTTGGTTCCAAAGTAATGGGAACATGCACTTTCTTTAGAGCTGCAAAAATTACTTCAAGAGAGTTATCATGACCCTCTTTCATCAATGCAAGTGCTAGGTTCTCCACATGCATATAATAAACGTTTTCCATAGAGCAATGAATACCATATAAACATATGATGCTTTCAACTTCTCAAGGAGTTGCTAATCCTAGTTCTTGGACTCTTGGAGTGCACATTGAGTCCTCTCAAATTCAAGAGTGAGATTGCTAATATCCTCTTCATCCCTCAAGGATGTGCCATGATATAACTTAACTACCTCAAGTAAATAATCTCTATTAGAAATAAAATACAAAATATTACCTTGGATGATTGACATTTCCTTCTGAAACTTCTCTATGTTTTCAATTGAAGGTTGGCCCTCCATTGATGCACCTCTCCAACCACACTGTGACACAAGTGCGCCATTTTCATGAAGAGTACTCAAGGACTCATGGATCTTCCTTTCACATATCTTCAAATAACCTACAAGAAAATGAGGTTCTGGCAGATGAACCTATTCTCCATCAAATATGGGATCAACCTCGTGAAGCTCTTATGGTGATGGTGAGATCAATCCTAGAACCTATGGGTTATGGGCCTTATTAAGTGAGATCTCTATGGAACCCACATAGAGATATGGGAATCAACAAGTACATGTCTCCATGGTATCTTGACACCCATCAATAGGTACCTCATCATGACACCCATTAGTAGGTGTCTTAGTAGAGCCTAAGAAACCCTTGGTAGTTTCTCCAGAAATACTTGAGCATCAAGAAGTAGATGCTCTCAGATCCATGTTGACAGTAGACATGATCTCTAGATGATATTCATTAATTCTTGTCCTTATTGTGTGAGTTACCAGAACATGCTTGCTCATGTGCATGCACCACTTTCTAAGCACATGTGCTTTTGTCTTCTTGCTGATTTCTTTGGGATATTCTCCTGTTTTTCCACCTTCCTCTTCATGCATGGATTCACTTTCTTGTTAGAGTGATTCCTCTTCCTCTTCTTCATGATACTCTTCAGTAAGGATTGCATCTCCAAATTGTTCAGAGTCACCTTGGGGTAACAGTCTCTCTTTATAGAACTAATCCCTAAATATTTTGCACATATCCCTTATAGATATGAGTATATGCTCTTTATCTTTCATTTTTATTGGTGAAAGAGAGTGGAGGGTGGATCTAATACCATCAGATAGTATATCCATTAGAGGATATTCTTCATAGTTGGGCCACAATAGAAACCATCATCTTGTATTTGTTGGCCCTTGTACTCTTTGGTTCGATACCAAGACATGTTTGTAGCTTCGATATGTGTCCTTTTCTTCAAACGAGCTTTCCTTCCATGGGAGTAGAGGAAAGTGCTCTCATACCACTGTAATGTACCCCAACCAGAATTCAGGAACACTACCTCAAAAAATCTGATATACTAGTGATGTACTACTGTTGCAGCTCTTATAAATATGCAATAAGCTTATGGTCCACTTATAGGATTCCAAAATTGCACACTAGCTTCGAATGTTCTTCAGTAGGTACTAGGAGTTGTGTGGCTTGACTCCACAATGCTCAGGATGGATTGGATATTCTTGGAGTGGATCTAGACTCTGATTTTGTAGAGTATGGATATTGGAGAATAACAGTTACAGAGTTGGTAGGGCTCACAAGAGGCTTGGAGGGACTTGGAGTTGAATTGGGAGTTCGTGATAACATAGAGTAATGGTTTTGAAACTAATGGAAGGGGTGTCTATGAAGTTTAAATATCTACAAAATCACTTGGGATGGATTTTAAAGAGTCTCATGTTTCTACAAAAACTCACAGAATGTGAATTGGATGTCCCAGAGGAAGATATGGTTGTTTTACCAGGAGATAATCAAAATTGACTAGTGAATGAGCAAGGGTGTTGAAATTGGGGGTGGATGGAATGGATTTCGATAGGTAGGATAGAGGATATTCAATATGTAGATTTAGGTGGTATCCATAAATGACAGAGAGGCCAAGAATATCAATTGATGTGCTTATTTAGGATTTGATGAGTGTTTTGTCCAATTTGGCCTAGGGAGAGACTAGACCTGTAGCCCAAGTCAACTTGCACAAGATGTGGGTGAATTTTTGGATAGAGACCATGGATGGAACCAAATATATGTTATGTAGTTGTTGGGTGCATTACTTGGTCATTTGGAAGTACATTATTTGTAAAATTAATATCAAAATCAAAAGATGTCAATTTCCATGTACAACTTAGAGATAAAGAAGACATAGAGTGGAACCAAATGGAGATTTATTTAATATCTAGAGTAAGAATGGACAACGTACATCAAAATAGTTGTTCTAAAAGCATAAATGATAGAAAAAACATTAGAAGAATGCTAGAGATAAGAGAACATAGATATATAGTGAAGATGTGATCCCTCTACACAATATGGATTTGATATTGAATGTAGCTCCTCATACGACACCTGCAAACAAAAGTGCGCTAGTATTGGACACAAGGAACACCTTCTAATTAGAGGGGAAAATGTGTGAATGTTCAAGTGCACCACCACAATAGAAATATCACCAATGCTATGAGTGCTAGGAAATCACACTCGAACTAGGTCACAAGCCGAACATAACATCAGTACTAGAGCAGAATAATGAAAAAGAACTCTGACACCCAATGATTAAGAATAATTGTCTTCCTCCACTTCAACAATACCTTGGTTACTTAGTTGGAGAAAGGGGCCATAACCCAACTGTTGTCAAGGGGAGTGTCACCCTAGACTTACGAAGCTAAATATTTCCTCATGAAATCAATACATCAATAAACCCTACTTCTCCCTTGCACCACATATCTTTTTACAGAACTCAACTAATCCTCATGAATCCAAGTAGCTCCAATACACATCAATTCACCGTTAGTGCTAACATTAATCCCGTGAGGATCACCCCGAGTAACCAATTTGGCCATATCATAAATAAATCTTCAATAATAATATGAACATGGCTATAATTAAACTGATTTGGACCCTTGAATAGATGCTTGGACATAAATTAACTCCACCTCCCATGTGGTTTTCCTCCATCATGTGTGCAATAATTATTAATTATTAATTTCCAATAGCTTGGGAAAATACAAGGTTGGTCAGATAACCACTAGTCACCATAACCACTTTTCATTAATAACTCTCACTAAGAGAGTCCAAATGGAATTCCTCCTAGTTTACAAATAATAATTATTTTACCCTATCTTCACCCATTTTGTCCACATTCTTATTTTTAATAACAACTTCGTGGGGTGCCTTTTTCCTAATAATTTCCAAAATAATTATTTAGCAAGTTTGTCCACATATTTTATTTGCTCTGTATGTCCACATATTTAACCAACTTGTTTTTGACCCATTTAGTTGCACAAATAATTACTATTTTTCATTTTTGACGTGTGCTTATTTTCTAACTCGCTTATTTTCTAATTAATATTTTATTTTGGACTTTCGATAATTTTCCTTAGGCAATTTTAACTTTAGCCACCAATTAATTATTTTAATTATTTTTTCCTAACTAATTTTATCATGTAAACGTTAGGCCAAATTTGGGGATATGACATGGCTATTGTCATTTGAACCATATTTGAGTGCTATAGGTTGTTTGGCTTGTTTGCTGAGAATTGGAACTTTTTGATAATGGCACCTTCTTTATTGGCCTCGTCTTGTGGTTTTGAAAACCAATTGATGATGTTTACTAATGGTATTTTCACTAAGTTTGTTTATAATTTCTCATTATTTGACCATTTTGGTGAGTGTGCCCTCCCTATTTGAAGATATTGTTAGGGTTTTATTTATTATGATTGAGTATTCCAAAACTAGATCTAGGGTTTTGACAAAATATTATTATTTTATTCTACTAGAAGTTGATCTTTTCTCCTATTTAAGAGAGCTCCTTGCTCTCTCTTGTGACATTGAGCTAGAATATAAACGTTTCAAAAAAGGTATAGCTTCACTTGTTTCCATATTAATGGTATAGTTTGCTAAAAATTTTTAGAAACTTATATGTTGTACTAACGATAGTGAGTATGATGTAAGCTATTTCAAATACTAGTATTTATCAAATATTAAGCTTTATTCTTGTTTCTATTTTAAATTTTGAATGTATGCTCTATTTACCAAGAAGTAAATGGACTACTCATAAAGGATTAGAATATTTTTCATCTTGAAAAAATCTCACTTGTCATTCCTAGCTGAATTGTTGAAAGTTGTATCATCACTTCTAACCACTTCATTTTCAACCCTCTTGTATTACTTAATCACTCCTTATGAGCAATCTAGATAGGAAAAATTTGTAATACTTTTGTTTAATATGCTACAACCATGTGTTTTTCTAGAGCTATTTCAGTACTTTTTCTGTACTTCACCTTATGCATCATTTTAGTATCTATTGAGCTATCCCAATTCCGAGATAAAGTCCATTTGAAAAAATATTGAAGAGCTATTTTGTGAGATAAATTGATAAGGATTCTGTTTTGAAAATCTTGTCATTATCTCATGAAGAAGCCCTTTTCCTAATTGTTTTGAATGGAATAACCATTTTTTTCTTGTATCAATACAAACTCACCTTTCTAGATCACATTATCATGACCCTATTAAGGATTATTGTCAAACTCTCATAGAGAGTTTGCATTTTTTTTATGTTTGGAAAATCTATAGTGTTGATCTTTTTTCCATGCTTATTTTAGAGGTGAACATGAGTATGTCCAAGTCAAATATGTTTCATACTTTGGTCTTGTATGCAACTATTTTTTTTTTCTTTTTTATTTCGCATCATCGTTTTTCCTAACTATTTAGTGTTTATAATATGTTTTCCCCAATAATTTGTCTTTTACCCTTATACATTAGGGTGAAAATGTTATAGATAAATTTGATCATCTCTAATAGTATTAGTTGAATGAAGCTTTACTACACTGTGTTTCATTAGATTTCATTCTTCTTGATTCTAAAAAGGAAAATGATTAATTTTTCTTCCACTTTGAATTGATGCAACACACAATTTTTTATCTAGAACACTTAAAATAGTCCAAAACTAATAAAATGCATGAAATGTACATCCCTTGTGTAGACTAACTGAGGGTAGTACACCAATTAGCCCATTTATTCAATGCCAATTTTTTGAACCAACTTGAAAGCATATAAATAGATGGTTCACGGATGGATAATGAAAGGATGCACCCACATACCTTATGCTAGAAAATGTTTGAAATTTGTAAGTTTGAATTAGGAAACTGGTGGTTGGAAAATGTAAGAATAGTTTGTAAGTTATAAACTGGAATGAGGAAGCTCTTGCTCCCTTTCTCCTCGAATGAAATTCTTGTTTTATTCTAAGTTTAACTTGGTTTTTATATGGTGGAGTATGTCTTATGTTGCATTTCCTAGATAGGAAGAATGTCTTATGTGTCATTTCCTAGCTAGGAAAAGGGGCCAACCTCTTTCCTCATGAGGGAAACGTTCTCTACTCCACATGTGGAAGATTTTGAGACTTCCTTGGATTTGTGATCACTAACCGCATCCTATAATGGCACTTGGAGCCAAGTATTTGATTATTGAGGGCCTTTATTGCCACACTTGTGAGGTTGTGACACTCATCTAGCACTTTATTACCACAAGTGTCCATCTTATCTAGGTTATTGCGGTGTTTTTTTGGTTTGGAAAACCAATTGATGATGTTTAGTAATGGTATGATCTAGCACTTTTCAGGAATTTTATTTATACTTTCTCACTATTTGACCATTTTGGCAAGTGTGGACTATGCCTTCCCTATTTCAAGATATTGTTAAGTTTTTATTTATTATGGTTGAGTATTCCAAAACTAAATATAAGGTTTTTGACAAAATATTATTACTTCATTATACTAGAAGTTGAGCTTTTCTCCTATTTAATAGAGCTTGGTGCTCTCTTATGAGGATGAGCTAAAAGATAAAAGTTTCAAAAAAGGTGTCATTTCATTTATTTCCATATTAATGATATAGTTTGTTAGAAATTTTCATAAACTTATATGTTGTAATAATGATAGTGAATAGGATGTAAGCTATTTTGAATACTATGATTTTTCAAATATTAAGCTTTGTTGTTTTTATTTTCAATTTTGAAAGTAGGATCTATTTACCAAGGGAGTAAATGAACTACTCATAAAGGATCAAAATAATTTTCATCTTGAAAAAAATCTCATTTGTCATTCCTAGGTGAATTGTTGAAATTTGTTTCATCACTTTTCACCACTTCATTTTGAATGTAATAACCCATTTTTTTCTTGTATCAATACACACACATTTCTATCACATTACATGGCCATTGTATTAAGGATTATTGTCAAACTCTCATAGAGTGTTTGCATTTTATATGTTTGGAAAATCTATAGTGTTGATCTGTTGTCCATGCTTGTTTTAGAGGTGAACACTCTAGTATATGGAAGTCAAAGATGTCTCATACTTTGGTTTTGTATGCAAGTAATTCTTTTATCTTTGTTCTCTTGAAATCATGGGATTTCTTAAATATTTGGTGTTTATAATGTGTTTTCAGCGATAATTCTTCTTCCACCCTCATACATTAGGGTGCATATGTTATAGATAAATTTGGCCATTTCTAGCCTTATTAGTTGAATGAAGCTTTATTACAATGTGTTTCATTAACTTTTTTTCTTCTTCATTCTAAACTAGAAAATGATTCATTTTTCTTCTACCTTGAATTGATGCAACACAAAAGTTGTTAGTTAAAACGCTTGAAATAGCCTAAAAAAAATAAAATGTATGAAATGTACATCCTTGGTGTAGACTAAATGAAGATAGTACACCAATGTAGCCCCAATGTAACCCGAATGTATTTGAGTGCCAATTGTTTGAACCAACTCTCAAGAATATAAATAGATTGTTCATGGCTTGATAAGGCAAGGATGCACCCATATACCTTAGCTTATGCTAGGAAAAAGTTTGAAATTTGTAAGTTTGAATTAGGAAACCCATGGTTGGAAAATGTAAGAATAGTTTCTAAATTATAACCTTGAATGAGGAAACCCTTGATCTCTTTTTTCTTGAATAAAACTCTTGTTTTAAGTTGAACTTGATTTTTATATTCAATAGTAAAATTGAAAAAGAATTAACTAATATTTTTAGATTTGTAATTTCTTTGTATAATACTTGTAAATGAATAAATTAACTAATATTTATAATGTCTTTATATATAAAATACTTATAAAAAATGAGTGAATTATTATGTATACATATGTAATCTAAAATTTTTCATTATTGAAATAATTGGATTACTTTCCAACCATCTAAAATGAAAATGAAATCAATACTATAATCTTATTAATTTTTTCATTATTGAAATAGTTAAATTACTTTCAAAAAATACTATAATCTTATTAATTAATTCCTTGCGGATTCGTTGACATCCACAAGAAATCTATTAATTTAACTTAAGGCTGTTTTGCTATTCTCACATTACAAATAACGAATTCTTATTAAATTTAAAGGTTGTTTTAATTTGTTGTTATTTGTTAACCCACGAATAATAATACTGAGTCAAAGCTTTGAAAACTGAGATTAGGTTTGGAGATTACCACACCTTTTGTATTGTATTGTATGGAATTTATTTTGTATATTGTATGGAATTTATCTTGTATACTGTATTTTCATTACTTAGTATTTTTATTATTCTTATGAGTTCACATGCTCTTTACAAACATTGAGGTTTCATTCTCACTCGTTGGATAATCTTTGCCCGGAAACAACTGTCATAGCTGAGCATTTACTAAACTAAACTAAATCTTTCAACTTTCAAAGGCATTTACTTTATCATTTGTTATAACATCTTTCGTAGTAATAGTAATGGTTATTCTGCTGGAAAATAGTAATGGTTACGCACCGAGAAATGGATTGTTCTGTACATCTATGCGAGTTATTTATGCGTCGTAATTTTAACCAGTAAATGTTACGTTTTTTTAATATTTCAGTACACATTTAAATGTGTAAAGGTTTATTTATTTAATTTCTAAATGTCTAAAAATTTATTTGTTTATGTAAATCTCTTGACATATTTTGCATTATATTATTTGCTTATGTAAAGTATTAATATAATATTTATTTATTTGATTTCAGTATAATGTAAAATTATTTAAATGTTTTAACATATTTTGCATTATATTATTTGCATCTGTAAAGTATTAATATAATATTTATTTATTTGATTTTAGTATAATGTAAAATTATATTAAATGTTTTACTAAAATATTAGTATTATCATACATATTTAAAATAAATATTAATTTTTTTAAGAAATATTTTACACTAAAATTGTTTCTCGAACGAGATCTAAAGAGTTATAAAAATATGTGCATAAGTCTTGGACTAGTTCACAATTATGATGTTATGAGATATGAATGATGTTTTGCTACTCCACAAAACAATCTACGAGAAAGAGAATTATTTGACATGAGATATGAATGATGATTTCATACTCCACAAAGGGAATTATTATGTCTCCGTAGGGGATATTATATATTTCATGCAGACTCTATTAGTTGCACCTAGTTTGCACCTATGGCTATAAATTTTTTTCCTCCATACTATGGTTTTGGGTTATTTGTAAATAGTTGGGAAAAAAATTATTTATATAAATTTTTAAATAGTGATAATTTGTTAATGTTTCATTGGATGAGAGCTGATAACGTCAGCCTTGGTAATTGCTTCGTGTTTTGGCGGCGGAAGGTGCGTCATGTGAGTTAAGGCTTAGTTGTTGCTTAGTGTAAATAACAGGTGGTGGGCGTAACAACGCGTGGCATATAAGCTTGTCTAGTTTTTTGCACCCGGAAATGTTTTCGGCGCTTTCTACACAATGCGATGGTTATGGTTATCATAGGAAAATGGAACAAGTCTAGCGCGATAGGTGGTAGATGTGTCAAACGGGAGTAAGGACAGGGTAATTAATGTTTTAGTGGTTCAATGCTGGCGGGCAAGGGTGTCCTGTCATAGTATTAACTCTGCTGCGGGTTCCCTAGGTGGAGTATCTACGTGGTGACTAATGTGGCTTGAAACCTGTCATGGAGAATGGTGAGTAATAAATGTGATATTAATGTATTTAGTAGCTCGTAAGCGGTTGTGCTATAATGTCGAAATCTTCGTTGTTGTTGATGTTATATCCCTGGTAATATTCATCGAGCTTGTTTTTATGAATGGCATTGTTTGTTTTGTGTTTCGGAGTGGTTCGAAGGAATGATCGAGAGGCCTGCGATGTATTAGGTTTTAGATTCAGGAATGGGGTTTTCCCTTCGTGGTTTGAACCCATAACCAGTGCTTCAGGTCTCCATCGTGGCTGTCAGAGTCGAACCAATCTGATGTTGTTGTTGATGCAAGGTTTCAAGCTGGTTCTCGTCAGTTGCAGAAAGGTTTTGGCTTTTGGTTCGAAGTCTGCTTACAGCAATGTAAGTTGTCAGATTTTGCTCCGGTTTTCAGTAGGTTAAAGATATAAGTTTGAATGTATTTGTTATGACGTTTTAACTTTTTCAATGGTTTAACCAGAATCGTATACTTGTGGCAGGTAAAACGATGTCTCTGGTTTTCTCCTTTGCAGTAGCAGTGGAACAAGCATTGAAATCGGTAAGTCTCGGAGATTCTTATGGTGGGTTTACTGTTTCTAGGTCTGGCTTGGCCGAGACTTTCGTCAAAGGTGTTGGGAAATAGTTTTAGTTCTTTTTGTTGGTAGCCAGTATGGCATGTGAACAAAGCATGATTCTCAGTCTGTGTTGTTCTATCTGTGTGCTAGTCTTGTATTTGCAACATTTTGCGATACTGCTTGCGAGCTTCAACCTCTGGCATTTGTGATGAATAATGGATAATATGAATAAGGTTTTAAATATTGTAGTTTTAACTATGCATCTGCTTCTACTGAGATGGTTCCTTGATTTGCATGGAATTTGAATGATAAGTGTCTTTCTTGTCGTCGATAGCTTAGAAATCACCAATTAATGTCAACCTTTGTTGTTTTGTTCTATCAATCCATTGTTTGTGGAAGGGGATGAGCCTAAACTGTGATGGGCGTTTAAATGTATCTAGATAGCGCTAAAAGATTTAAATTTTGGTTTAAGATGTCTGAATTTGAAACGATACCATACGGCTATACCCTTCAGGAATTTTAATCACTGATAGTAGAGTCAAGAACCAGCCAAATGACCGATACTCTCATTCTTTTGCTTACAACAATTTAAGTTGTCAGATCTTGCTTCAGTTTTCAGTAGGTTAAAGATATAAGTTTGAATGTATTTGTTATGACGTTTTAACTTTTCCAATGGTTTCACCAGAATCGTATACTTGTGGCAGGTAAAACGATGTCTCTGGTTTTCTCCTTTGCAGTAACAGTGGAACAAGCATTCAAATCGGTAAGTTGCGGAGGTTCTTATAGTGGGTTTGCTGGTTCTAGGTCTGGCTTAGCCGAGACTTTCGTCAAAGGTGTTCGGAAATAGTTTTAGTTGCTTTTGTTCGTAGCCAGTATGGCATGTGAACAGAACTTGATTCTCAGTTTGCGTTGTTCTATCTGTGTGCTATTCTTGTATTTGCAACATTTTTTGATACTTCCTGCGAGCTTCAGCCTCTGGCATTTGTGATGAAAAATGAATAATATGAATAAGGGTTTAAATATTGTAGTTTTAAGCATAGCTCTGGATCTACTGAGATGGTTCCTTGATTTACATGAAATTTGAATGATAAGTGTCTTTCTTTTCGTCAATAGCTTAGAAATCACCAATTAATGTCGACCTCTGTTGTTTTGTTCTATCAATCCGTTGTTTGTGGAAGGAGATGAGCCTAAACTGTAATGGAGGTTTAAATGTATCTAAATAAGGCTAAAAGCCTTAAATTTTGGTTTAAGATGTCGACAAAAGAATGAGAGTATCGGTCATTTGGCCGGTTGTTGACTCTACTGTCAGTCATTAAATTCCTGAAGGGTATAGCCGTATGGTATCGTTTCAAATCCAGACATAGGTTGCCTTAGCAAAATGCTTTTGTTGTTATAAGGTGTGAAACAATACGATGGTTATGGTTATCATAAAAGTAAAACAACTTCAACATTTGTTGATAATTAGTTGATGCTGCATACAGGTTTCGAACTCCAACGTGTTTATATATAATAATAATCTAGCAGGTCGCAGACGTGACAAACAATAGTAAGGGCAGCATAATTATTAAAGTTTTAATAGTTCAATGCTAGGGACAAGGGTGTGTTGTCATAGTATTGACTCTGCTATCGGCTTTCCTAAGTGGGATATCTAGGTGGTGATTAATGTGGCTTGTAATCTGTGATGAAACATTGTGCGTGCCTCCGGAATGCCGAGCTGTGCTATGAAATAGATTGGAAATTGTCTTGGCTGGACTTCATGGTAGAAAGGAATAATAAATGTGATATTAATGTGCTCGGCACCTCGTAAGCAGTTATGCTGTAGTGTCAAAATCTTCATCGTTGATGTTATATTGCCTTGGGTTTCGGCATTTTAAAAACCCTGATCCTCCACAAGCTATTCATCGAGGTTGTTTATTAATGGCATTGTTTCTTTCATGTTTGGGGGTGGTTTGAAGAATTGGTCGACAGGCTTGCGATGTATAATCGCTTCCTGTTTCGGCGGTGAAAGATGCGCCATCCGAATTAAGGGTTATTGTTGATGTTTGATATTACAGTTTGGCATATCAAAATTTAATTTTTCGATGTTTGATGTTACATTTCCGAATATCAAAATTTGATTTTCTATAACGATAGTATTGCTTGCTGCTTAGTGTAGTATAGCATGTGGTGGGTCCGTGACACGTGAACGATCATACCCCTCCTTGTTTAGCGTGTCTATGTCTGACTCGTGGGCGTAGCAACGCGTGGCATATAAGCTCGTCTAGTTTTTTGCTCCGGGAAATGTCTTCGGCACTTTCTCCACAATGCAATGGTTATGGTTATCATAGAAAAATGGAACAAGTTTAACGAGATTGGTGGCACATGTGGCAAACCAGAGTAAGGACAGGGTAATTAAGGTTTTAGTGGTTCAATGCTGCCCGGCAAGGGTGTCCTGTCATAGTATTGACTCTGTTACGGGCTTCCCTAAGTGGAATATCTACGTGGTGACTAATGTGGCTTGCAACCTGTCATGAAAAATGGTGAGTAATAAATGTGATATTAATGTATTCAGTGCCTTGTAAGCACTTGTGCTATAATGTCAAAATATTCGTTGTTGATGTTATGTCGCCCGTAACTATTCATCGAGCTTGTTCATGTCCCCGTAGGGGATATTATATATTTCATGCAGACCCTATTATAGTTGCACCTAGTTTGCACCTATGGCTATAAATTTTTTTCCTCCATACTATGGTTTTGGGTTATTTGTAAATAGTTGGGAAAAAAATTATTTATATAAATTTTTAAATAGTGATAATTTGCTAACGTTTCATTGGATGAGAGCTGATAACGTCAGCCTCGGTAATTGCTTCCTGTTTTGGCGGTGGAAGGTGCATCATCCGAGTTAAGGCTTAGTTGCTACTTAGTGTAAATAACAGGTGGTGGGCGTAACAATGCGTGGCATATAATCTTGTCTAGTTTTTTGCATCGGGAAATGTCTTCGGCGCTTTCTGCACAATGCGATGGTTATGGTTATCATAGGAAAATGGAACAAGTCTAGCGCGATAGGTGGCGGACGTGTCAAACGAGAGTAAGGACAGAGTAATTAATGTTTTGGTGGTTCAATGCTGGCGGGCAAGGGTGTCCTATCATAATATTAACTCTGCTACGGGTTCCCTAGGTGGAGTATCTACGTGGTGACTAATGTGGCTTGCAACCTGTCATGGAGAATGGTGAGTAATGAATCAAATGATCCAAAATCAGTTAAACGGCACAGGCCGCACACGTGGCAAACCAAAGTAAGGATAGGGTAATTACGGTTTTTGTGGTTCAATGCTGCCGGGTAAGGGTGTCCTGTCATAGTATTAACTCTATTACGGGCTTCCCTAAGTGAAATATCTACGTGGTGACTAATGTGGCTTGCAACCTGTCATGAAAAATGGTGAGTAATAAATGTGATATTAATGTATTCAGTGCCTCGTAAGCACTTGTGCTATAATGTCAAAATCTTCGTTGTTGATGTTATGTCACTCGTAACTATTCATCGAGCTTGTTCATGAATCAAATGATCCAAAATCACTTAGCCTATGCTTTTTTCAATTATTTATGAACAAGATTGTTTGTTTTGCGTTTGGGAGTGGTTTGAAGGAATGCTCGACAAGCCTACGATGTATTAGATTTTAGGTTCAGGAATGGCATTTTTCCTTCGTGGTTTGAACCCATAGCCTGTGTTTCAGGTCTCCGCCATGGCTCTCAGAGTCGAACCACTCTGATGTTGTTGTTGATGCAAGCTTTCAACCTGATTCTCGTCAGTTGCAGAAAGGTTTTGGCTTTTGGTTCGAAATCTAGTTTCAACAATGTGGGTTGTCAGATCTTGCTCCGATTTTCACTACATTAAAGATATAAGTTTGAATGTATTTGTTATTACGTTTTAACTTTTTCAATGATTTAACCAAAATAGTATACTTGTGGCAGGTAAAACGATGTCTGTGCTTTTCTCCTTTGCACTAGCAGTGGAACAAGCATTCAAATCGGTAAGTCTCGGAGGTTTCTATGGTGACTTTGTTGGTTCTAAGTCTGGCTTAGCCGAGACTTTCGTCAAAGCATTTGTGATGAACACTGAATACTATGAATAGTGGTTTAGATATCGCAGTTTTAACTATAAATCTGGTTCTACTGAAATGGTTCCTTGTTTTACATGAAATTTGAATGATAAGTGTCTTCGTTCTCGTGGATAACTTAAAAATCATCAATTAATGTCAAGCTCTATCGTTTTCTTCTATAAATCGGTCGTTTGTGAAAGCGGATGAGCCCAAACTATAATGGACGTTTAAATGTATCTAAATGGCACTAAAAGCTTTAAATTTCGGTTTGACATGTTGACAAAAGAATGAGGGTATCGGTCATTTGGCCGGTTCTTAACTCTACTATCAGTGATTAAATTCCTGAAGGGTATAGCCGTATGGTGTCGTTTCAAATTCAGACATAGGTTGCCTTAGGGAAATGTTTTTATTATTATAAGATGTGAAACAACACGATAGTTATGGTTATCATAAAACAACTTCAACATTTGTTGATAATTAGTTGATGCTGCATAGAGGCTTCAAACTCTAATCTGTTTATATATAATAATAACCTGACAGGTGGCAGAAGTGAAAAACAACAGCAACATAGGATAGTTATTAAGATCTTAATGGTTCAATGCTGGGGGACAAGGGTGTGCTGTCATAGTATTAACTCTGTTATTGGCCTTTCTAAGTGGAATATCTAGGTGGTGGTTAATGTGGCTTGTAACCTGTGATGAAAAATTGTGACTATCTTCGCAATGTCGAGCTGTGCTATCAAATAGCTTGGAAATTCTCCTACCTGGACTTCATGGTAGAAAGAAATAATAAATGTGATGTTAATGTTCTCAGTACCTCGTAAGCAGTTGTGCTATAATGTCAAAATCTTCGTTGTCGATGTTATATTGCCTTGGGTTTTGGCGCTTTAAAAATCCTGATCCTCCACTGCGTATTCATCGAGGTTGTGTATTGATGGCATTGTTTCTTTCGTGTCTGGGAGTGATTTGAAGAATTGGTCGACATACCTGCCATGTATTAGGTTTCAGATTCAAAAGTGGCGTTTTTCCTCCGTGATTTAAACCTATAACCTGTGATTCAGGTCTCCACCGTGGCTCTCAGAGTCGAACCACTCTGATGTTGTTGTTGATCCAAGATTTCAACCTGGTTCTCGTCAATTGCAGAAAGGTCTTGGCTTTTGGTTCAAAGTCTACTTTCAACAATGTAAGTTCTCAGGTCTTGATCCATTTTTCAGTAGGTTAAAGATATTAGTTTGAATGTGTTTTGCTTTCACGTTTTAACTTCTTCAATGGTTTAACCAAAATGCTATACTTGTGGCAGGTAAAACGATGTCTCTGTTTTTCATCTTTGCAGTAGCAGTGGAACAAGCATTCAAATCAGTAAGCCTCGGAGGTTCCTATGTTGATTCTGCTGGTTGTAAGTCTGCCTTGGCTAATACTTTCGTCAAAGGTGTTGGGAGACAGTTTTAGTTGTTTTTGTTGGTAGCTAGTATGGCATGTGAAGAGAACATGATTCTCAATCTGCGTTGTCCTATCTGTGTGTTATTCTTGTGTTTGCATCATTTTATGATAATGCCTGAGAGGTTCAACCTCCAACATTTCTGACGAAAAATGAATAGCATGAATAACAGTTTACATATTGTAGTTTTAACTATAATTCTGATTCTAATGGAATAGTTCCTTGTTTTACATCAAATTTGAATGATAGTCGTCTTCCTTGTCGTGGATAAGTTAGAAATCATGAATTAATATCAAGCTCTGTCATTTTGTTCTATCGATCGGTCGTTTGTGGAAGAGAATGAGCTGAAACTATAATGGACGTTTAAATGTATCTAAATGACACTAAAAGCTTTAAATTTTGGTTTAAGATGTTGGCAAAAGGATGAGAGTATCGGTCGTTTGCCCAGTTCTTAACTCTCTTGTCAGTGATTAAATTGTTGAAGGGCGCAGTCGTATGGTATGGTTTCAAATTCAGGCATAGGTTATCTTAGGAAAATGTAATAGCACTAAAATGATGATGATAATGTCGAACTATTATTAGACTTTAACTATCATGACTCTCAATATATGGCTTATGTACTAACATCGACAAAATGATTAAGTTCTGACACCCAGGTAGACATTCGTTGCTAGGAAAACTATCAAAGATTTGAATATTAAAATTTCCATAAATACGACCATGTTGAGAAGCTCTTGTGCCTATAATCACATGGTCTGTTCGGTTTAAGTTGATAGTATTTTTGGTGGGCAAGACCTGATACGCCGAGCAATCTTAGTCTTGATGAGAATAGGTCGTCGCTAGATCTCTTATTGGCAAGCTGGATCAGTATTGGCAAACTTGATTCATCGTTGGTGACAATGGTTAAAAGCAAATTAATGTGGTAGATGAAAATGAACTCGTAAGCTTTGCTGGCTAAATCCTCAACCTAGAGGTATGACGTTCTTGGTACTTGGACTAACCCTAACATTCTACTAGACTTTCTTCGAGACCTCTTTCCTTAGAATTCATTTTGCATGGGCGAATTTGAGGGAAGAGGCCGATAGGGGCTTCTCGTTAAAATCCATTAGAAAAATAAACTTCATTTAAAAATTAAATGGCTCCGAGTAGAACCTATACAAGGTGTTTTTTGTTAAGCAAAACATTGCTCCAAACATATCAGTCGTTGTATACACATAATATGCCTGGGAGTTTTCGTCAAAGGCAAAGATGTAATCTCATCGCAGAATGCCCAAATGGATTCTTCTTCTTTGCTTTGTTCAGGGTGTCTATGTGAAGATTGAAAGCCTATAATGGGTTGTTTCTTCCTTATTGGAAGTATAAAAACCTTGCTTTGCTGCCTGTAATTCTTTAGGTGTATAATCTATCCTAAGAGGAAGTACAGAAAGCTTGGTTTGCTAGCTGTAATAGTTTAGGTGTATAATCTATCTTAAGAATGGAATGGCTTAAACAATTGACTAGTTCCGGTCAGCTGCTTAATAAAATTCAAAAATGGTTGATGGAAGATAGTTGCGACCCTTCCCAAAGCAGTCTGTGCAGTAATCCAATTGGAGTCGATTTCCTGATGATATAGAATTTATTTAAAAACCTATCCTTTGGCACAAGTCAAGGGCAGAGAATACTGTCCGAAGGTTGCTTAAAATTATAAGCAGCTTCTGGCTGCTTCGCTGTGTAAGATAAAGAATTCGTTGTGGTCTACCTTAAACGCGATCTCTAGACTAAGATAGGTGGTTGTTCACCGTGTTCATTTCCTACCCAAAATAGTTTCCGATCACCAAAGGGTTCACCCCAGATTACCCAGAATAGTTACTAGTCACCGAAGGTTTCACAGAGAGATCATTTCACCCAAGCTTTCGCCGCATAATGCCCAGCATAGTTCATCGAGGGTTCACCGCATAATGCCCAGTATTGTTCAAAGTTTAAAAATAATAATAATAAATATTGAGAGAAAATTTAATAATAATAATAAATATTGACAGAAAATTGTTTTGACCTGCGTTTTGGGATTTGATGTTTTACGAATGTATGGATGTTAAACTAGAACATGCACAGTATACAGGTGATAAAAGAAAGAGCTTACTTGTGCAGAGGAAGTCCATTACTAAAACATTGTCGCTTTCACTAGGCTTGAACCAATGTAACAGAAAAAAGAACCTTTTATCTAGAGGAGAATGGAAAATATAGCGTATGCATAAGAAATCTCTTACCAGATCCCGGAAGAACATAAATCTAGATAGCTGTTAGACATATTCTTTACCCTCCAAAACGAAGATCGAGTGTTATAGCACACCGCAAAATAAAACAAAAAATTAGTTGTCTTTGATATTTCTGCCCATAGGATTTCTAGCGCTATATATAAACTCTCGTGCTTCCTTCTTTTTCAGGGATTTATTAGTAGCCTGTTGGATTTCTTGTCTCCTTCCCCTTCCTACTCGTCAGGTCCAGTTATGGCTCAGAGCGGTGTAAAGAATGGTTCAAGATTTGCCACTGCCTCTAATTCTGCTATTGTCCATTTTAAATTCATGTTTTCGTCCCGTGCAACAGGGCTAATCATCAATTGAATTTTTGAACATATCTATTGTGGTTGCACCCATCCTCCAGGCTCCTTCGATTTCTTAAGTTTTAAGATTTGCTGGATTCTCTCCTCAGTATTTGAGCTCTCTGCGCAGTGTGCGCTCTGAACTTGGCGGTTACTCGATTCACATCTCAATAATGTAATTGTCATTGCCCGCCATGGAGAGAATCGCTGCCTCCAAGATACATTTACGTTCGAAGACATTGACTCACAAGTATGCTTTCTCTTCAAACAATCCTGGAACAAAAATCTGTCGCAGTGATTAAAAAGAAACAGGTTCTAACAAGATATACTGCTCATACTATGAGCTTACAGTTGTCATATAACCTGGAAAACTAGCGTCTGCATGCAAGACAAGCTTAATTGTTTATATCTTTTCTGACACAACGATTAAAAATAAACAGGTGCCAACAAGATATACCACTCATACTTTGTGCTGACAGCTGCCATATAACCTGGCAAATTAGCATGTGCATGCAAGACAAGGTTAATTGTTTATAACTTTTCCATTATGGATGGTGTAAGTGCATTGGTAGAATGCGCCCAAGATTTTAGACACTCAATAACAAAAGTAGCTTCGGCAGTCAAACGTGGCACATGCACGCAAGCATTGCTATTTTATTAGCGCTATGGCATGGATACACGACATGTGTTTACATTAGTTCAATCTGATTATATTCAATGGATACATTCATAGTTGTTTAAGCTGTTGCAATATTTATTCTCCTTTTTCTAGCTTGTCTATATTGATGGGTTCGGTTCAATTGTTAAAAATATATTTAGGAAAAAATATACTTTTATCTGATACGGACATTGATTCCCTAGTTTTACTTGAATGTGGCAGGGTTGTGCTCATTGTCTCAATCAGAAGTTTCGTGACAATTGCTGGACTTTGAAATGATTTGTGACAAATCATCATAGGATGAATGCCTATACACTTTGTATGTTCCTAGGATGGATGCTTGGATCTCTTGTCGCCTCAATGCTACAAACTTCACCATTTGTGCCTTTTGCTACAAACTTCACCATTTCTGCCTTTGCTAAAACCAACGCTAGAAATCACGAGGGGTGCTACTCCTCTTCAAGTGATTCAAATTTTGTGTTTTTACATACGTTGGTGTTGTAAGTATCAACGGAAATTTTGGCTTTTAACACGCTTATAATATGTATATGGGTAGTATCGATTTCTACTATTTTATCGCGACCATGATTTCCTGTGCACAATTTATGAGTACTATTCGGCTTTGGTTTTTATGCTCTAGAGCGATTTTTTAAATGTACAATGTTTGATGATTTGCACTGCTGGTTTTGCCTTTGTATTTTCACCTATTGCAATTTAATGGTCTCTTTGCACAACGTTTTTTATACTTTTGCGATAGGCTATGTTATTGAACCGAAACAGTTTATATAGCCATAGTTTCAAAGCCCTGTATTTCGATTTTTAAGCTATTTGATGGCTAGTTTCCTTGCAATGCCATATACTTAAATATGGATTGAAAACATCTTTGGCACCTATAAATAAATTTTAATTCAAAATTTAGAAAAAAGATAATGTTGAATACTCTAATCTTGCTTATACCGTCCCCAATTCAACATATATTTGTTGGGAAAATCCCCTTTCTGTGAGATTGATGGATTTTGCCTTTGCATTGTTTGTCTTTTTCATTGCATTTAATTAAAAAATTCATTTCTATGTGTGAACAACCTATCGGGAAATTGATTATTATTTATCGCTTTGCTTGAGGGAATCTACAAGGATAGCCAATTGCGTATAGATCAACTAGTTGGGAGGAATGTTATTGTTCTCCCCATCCAGGTTCAAATCATGCTTTGCAACACTTGCCCCTTAGAAGCCGATTTTGACAATGTAATCATTTTAATGCTAGTCAGACCTTAATTTTCCGGAAAAAAAAATGTTGATTATAATTTATCCCTTGGCTCGGTAGAATGTATAACGATAGACAATTGAATATGGCTTAGGTGGTTCAGAGGAATATTGTTGTTCTCCACAGCCAACTTCAAATCTTGCTTTGTGGCATCAGCTCGTTGGGAGCTGGCTTTGACTATGCAATGATTTTAATGCTAGTCAGACCTTAATTTTCCGGAATAATAGGGCTTGGAAATTTCTTAGTAGATGTATCCCTCTAGCAAATGCTAGGTCATCATTTTAAAAAAGGATATTATCTTGGATGTAATCATATAAATATTTTAGTCATACAAGCATAGAGATATTTACTTTATTGAGAAAAAGAAAAGAACCATGAGTCAACAACCTTGAACACGAAGCCTGCATATGTGCATTTGTTTGACAACATGAGGCCTCCAACCTTGATTCACAAATCCATTAGTAGTGGGTCATTGTTTTCTTTTCATGCAAACATATCTCGTGAATTTATAACATAACCCATAAAAACATCGAAAACCAATGTTGTACCTCAACATTGTTATTGTTTTCAATGACCTAAACATAGATTAATGAAATGCAATGACAATAATAGTTGATCAATATCTACAATCATAACAAATGTTCGTAATTTTTGTTGAATATAATATTTTTATTAAAGGTGCATACGAATTAATATGCCACCCAATATTATGTTAAAGGAAAAAGAATTTATTTACACAAAGGCATTGCACTAAGATTCCTAAGTTAATACAAGGTAGAGAGAAATAAAACTTTAAATTGTTGTACTCATAAAATGAGCTAAAAAGAAGTGAAACTTTGAGTCTTTGCACTTGTACACTAGCAATTGCTTCATGGGATATGAAGAAACGTAGCATGAAAAATAAAATTAATAGAAAGTCAAGTAAACATGATAAAGCAAAAAAGGGAATAGTGAAAGAGATGCTATGATGAAAATAATTAAATGCAATGTCATGTATATTTATTAAAATTAAATTTTAGTTTCTTATAGCAACGTTTCTACTTGATGGAATATAGCTCTGAAACACTATCGATTTGGGGGCTGATTGGAAAGTGAGAACCTGCCCGGCTTGGCAACAATTGCATTTATATTGTAGCCATGATAAAGAATCTAATGTAGTACGCAGAGTCAATATTTTATATTGGTGATAATAAGGATAATAGGACTACTACGCTCTACTACATGGATTAAAGGGCTATTTACCTATGTTGCAATCACTACACATGATGCTAGGAAAAGCTTGCTGGTTGCCATGATATGCACCTATAAAATGTTTAGTGGTTCGTAGCAATTTGCTATTATACTGTGCATGCCCATGTATTGTCCATAAGAATAGTCATCACCAAACATATAGGTGATAACAAATTGATGTGATCATTGTTAATTGCTCAACATATCGTTCAAAGTGCTTGCAAAACGCCTGTTCAATATTTAAGTCTTATAAGTGAGCCAGTATACAAACAATGGTTAAAACACTACATTGTTTATATAGGTTAGAACGTAAACAAAGATATTCCCACAAGAAACGGTAAATAGCGATGTTCTAAGTGCCCACCCCGATCAAATCTCTTGAAGTCCAGGTACATAGTGAATCAATCCAAGGAAGATAGACAAAGAAGATCTCTAAACCACGCTTGATATTAAATATATAAATAGAAAGGTGTTCATCGATAAATACCAATTTTGAATGAATATTAGTACTGACATATCCCTTCTTATGCCTTTTTAGGAACCTTAGAAAACACAGCTACAATTCCTTACCTTAGCCCTAGACAACTTATCACTGTCTACCATATGCCTTTTATCCTAGTCCCTTCGAAGGTCCATCTCAATCTCTTTATGCATACAGCATAAGGAAACTCTTGATCCTCTCTTTGATCTTTGTCTTTTTGTGTTGAAGCTTTGTGACCAACTGCCATGATTTTCCAGCAAACGTCCAAAATTAAGAGTAACCCAAGCAAAAAAATCACAGATTGGGGAGACATTGCCTTTCACACTAGTTATTTGAATCAAGACTGGCAACTATTCTCAGAGTTTCTTCTATGGGAGATCTAGCGCGAGAGGAATAACAAAATTTTCCAGAATCAGTACAAACGGGGAGCAATAATCTAGGCAAAAGTTAAGCATCATTTTTTTGAAACTTTGAAGTGTTGACAAATGGTTTTATTTCGGCATTGTATCACTTTGTAAAACAAGAAGCTCAGATTTTCAGAATCAAATTGTGTTTACTTGAAAATTTAAATTGTTTAGATAATAATAAACGTTAAGTTTGTTTCTTTTCCCATGCTTTGGCATCTATTTTTATCATTTTTTATTTAATATTAAGAATATATATTCTCATGTAATGTCCAAATTATATTTAAACATAGTAAGAAAAGGTAAATAATAATATTGTCCTAGTAATAATATACAAGGATAAATAGGATAATCATAATACATAGGTATGTTATTAAAAAGACATGCCTTTGTATCAAACATGAACAACATTTCTATTTTTTTTACTTTAATAGTCAATGTTGTTTGGTTTCAAAGAGTCTCATATGCTTCTACAAGAGTCTCATTGAACTTTGTGTCCATCTTTTTATTTCTTTTGTACTTTACCCTCTTAGGCATTGCCCCTATTACTTAGCAACATTGGCATCAAAACTCCCGTGAGTTATGGCTTTGAGGATTCAACAAAAATCCAAATCGAAGTGACTTATGGCTTTGACATCAACTAAACCCTGATCAGAATTGAATTTGCCTAGGTTACAACAAATTTTTTGCAATAGTTGCCAAATTTAATTTTTGCTTCGAATTACTTATCATAAAGAAAATAGTTTTTATACATAGGAATATTTTTTTCTTTTATTTTATAAGACATTAGTTGGAAATCTTTAAAAAATGTTATAATAACATATATTGGTTATGGAAATTGCATAGTTTGGGCGCTATAGAGATATTCATGTGTGCTGAACATGGATATATATATTTGCAATACCATACATTCATGACATTGAGAATATCCACATAGCTATAACATTATTTCATAGCCATTGTTTAATTCATATTGTCTATTTTTCAAAGCTTTTTCATCAAGCTCTCATATAGTTTTATTAGACATGAGTTCTGAACTATAGCATCAAAACTTTTTTGTGCTAAACAATTCATTTCTTAATCTTGCATTCTTCACATAAGAGTTTAAGAGTTTTGTACTTAGATAAATAATCTTGAATGCATGAAAAATCACATGGAATTAAAGAAATCAACTCATTTTCGAGTTGATGACCTCGAATTTCATTGTGTTTACCAAACACATCTTTCAACTTGTCCCAAGCAGTATCAGGTTCATCAATTCCAGATATGTGGAGTCGCAAATCAGTAGAGATTGACATCCCAATCAATCCACGAGCTTCATCACATCTATTTGGCCATTTTATTTTCTTATCATCATCAGTGGGTTCTGTTTCTTTCCCTGAGGTAATTCTGAAAAGTCTCCTACTTCGTAGAACATCCTCCATACGAGATTTCCACGAGAAATAGTTGGAACTGGTAAGTAGAATATCACAAGGGGCGGCCATGTTGTAAAATAATGGCTGTAAAAATAGAAACCAATAGTCTGGACGCAAAGATCTCGAAAAAATAAGCGGTTTAGAAAAAAACAGCACTGAAAACTGACTTCGTATGATGAAGTTATGCTTGAACAAAGAAAATGTTGAAGATGTCCCCAATAGTGACGTGGTAGATATAGAATGTCCAGCTAAAAAAAAGAACCCCCTTCTTCCCAAGATGAACCTTTGAAAATCCCTTTACAAGAAAGTTGCTTTAAGTAAAGCAGTTTTGTAAAATAACTGATTTCACTTTTACAATGATGTTACTTTAAATAGTGTAGCAAAAAAAAGAACTTAAGTGACTCACTTTTTTATTATTATTATTATTATTTAAGTGAGATGCACTTTTACAATAAAGTAACTTGAAAATTAGAAATTGCATGCACCTTTGTTTAAAAGTAACTTAATAAAACTTGAACTCAAGACCTATTAAGGGATAAAACAATTTTGAATCAAATGAGCTAATATTAAAAGGTACGTAAAAGAAGGGAAGGAGGAAGGGGGCTCTTTTTTTTTTTCTTTTTCTTTTACTCTTCTCTCTCTGTTTCCGTGCTTGCCTACACACTTTTGGGGTTAGATCTCATTAGATTTCCCGGAAAGTCTACGTTTTCTCTCTGTTTTTGATTTGTTACGATCGCTCAAGGTGCACAGCAAAGAGCATACGCAGCTGAAAAAAACCCTTTCTCTTTCTGTTTTTGGTTCACCGAGATCGCACAAGGTGCACGACAAAGAGCATACATACATAGGGAAAGCAACAATCCGAAACTAAAAAAAACTAATAATAAAAACTCATAAAATATGAGATTTTTTTTTTTTAAATAATAAAAAACGTCTCTGTAACATTATACCTTCAGATCTAATGAAATACGCATTTCTGAATCAACTGGAAACCGTTTTCGATCAATTAAAAACTATTTCCCAATGGAAACGATGCTACGAATGCAATGGAATAGCTCCCATAGCCTAGAAATGCACATAATTTCCAGAACCGGAAACCATTTCAAGATTCAGCAACACCAGTTTAAAATCTAGATCATAACCGGGAGCGACTCTTCATAAAAGCTCTGATACCATGTTCGGGTACACAGGGTACTCCCAAAAAACCGAACACCTGGAGCAACCACTTCACATAAACATATCACAGATCGACAAACTATGTTTTGATGTGGTTTAAACCCTCGAGAGGGAAACACTCCATGGCCCCGGCCAAATAGCTTCTACGGAGCAGTTTATTATGCAAAAGAAAGAAAGTTACAAATGAGCTTCTCATAATCGATCAACTAGACAATGACCCTCCATGCTCTTTAAATAGAGATCATGGACCAATCGGGTGTTCAGCCATGGATCAAGGGTAAGTATGATCTAAGAGAAGTTGAGGCGTCAGATCACTCTATGTCTAGAACATATCGTGACCATCCGATTAAATATTTACAAATGCAGACTAATGCATACTAAAGAAACACACTTTACCTAACGGATATATTACACAAGTTGATCTTAACTAACTCCTAAGTGTCTAAATATCCTAACAAAACATACGACTCTCCCTGATATGATAGATGTGTTGACGATGAGCATAGGAGATACTACTAAGTTATGGAGCACTGATGACTCTTACTACTTAGTTTGAAGTGATCCATTATGTTGATTGAAAGGGATCCCAAGGTATAATTGCAACTAATGCAACTCTTAGAATATGAGGACTTGGTGTCGATGAGAGATGAAGAACATGATAAGATGGGGTTATTGTCGTGAGAACCGTGATCATGTTGTAACCATGTGTAAGACTAACATACCTTACACAAGACTGGTTGGTAAGTGTGAGGCTCTTAATTTCCTTTGATTGATGTCGAATTGGGGAGTAAATAACGACAAAATTATTCAAATAAAGTAACATGGTGTAAAAGAGGGAGACAAACTGCATATGCAAGGTTTTTCTAGGGACACGACACTAAGGATGATGGTGAGTGAAAAACCACATAATTATGGGGATAGTGATACTCAACACCATTGATCAAAGGTGACCAGGGGTTGCTGCCAAAAATGATAGTGGTGTTCCCATAGTTGTGAGTGTATTGGGGAACTGTTTGTATATAAAGAATATTTGGTGCGGTCCCCAAGGTTTCAGGGCATTGGGGGACGAATTTGATGATGTGTGGTATTCCCATGGTTTTGGGTGAGTCGGGGAATCAATTTGATGATGGGTAAAGTTCCCATAGTTTTGAGTGAGTCAGGGAACCTTTTCCATGATGAGGTGAGGGTTGTTTCACAAATGCGACAACATGTGCCCCGCATTAATTAATTCCATGGATATTTTTCCTACAAGAATAACTGAAGATAATTGGTTTATATGAATGGGTGGGGGGCACATTACGGTCTTCATAGGGGTAATGATATGAATAATACTACAGATGGTATATTTTTTATGAAGGTATGAGTAGTCAACTATGGTTCGTGATCATAACATGTGTCAAGGATTTTTATGGCATCAAGTGTTGAAGGTGGGGGATTATATGCATAGCTATAAAATGATGAACTATGGGTCGGCGATTGCAAGGGGTATCAAATTCCTCGGGATTGTGGAGGGTCAACACCATGGGTGTCAAGTTATGACTGGGATGAAATGGTGTGCACACTAATGGGGAAAATATGCTACCCAAAGTAGTGATATTGAGGGCACATCAGTACTACGGATGAAGACCCTATGGTTATCAGTGGGAATATATGGTAAATGCAATGCGAATAGAGGGAATGCATTTCCTATATACTAGTGTCGAGATGATGCCTATGATAGAAATCCAATGCCATTTTTGAGGGGTGCAATCTTTTTCTTATTATGGAAAAACAAGAGGTAGGATTTTCTTGGTCATTATCCTACACACACAGTGAAAATACCCAAGTGTAATAATGAACATGAAAAAGGTATTAACAATGCATAAAAATAGAAACCAAAACGTTGGGAACCTTTGGAGTGCATGTCAATCATGCATAGAATTGTTTGAGGTACAACACATTAATAGGTCTGTTGTGGGTGACTCCTTCAGGACCAGTTAGGTTATATGCCCCTTTGGGTAGGAACTGCTTGAAAAGATAGGGTATTGTCCATTTAGATACAAATTAACATGGCCTCAATTTGCAATCTTTTTTGGTGTTAAAAATGAGATCAAAGTCGTCCTCATTAAATGTGCGAGGTTGAACTTGGTGGTCATAGTGCACTTTGGAGCGCACCTTCATGGCCTCATTTTGTTGGAGCGAGTCCCTTTGATCTTCATCGAGTTGTTCCAATGCAAACAACCATTTTTCAAGGGATAGAGTATCAGGTAACAACTCCACAATTGATTAGAGTGTAGGTATTTGGCACTCAATGGGTAATACCTCTTCTACTCCATGTATGCGGTGAAATGGAGTAAATCCAATGGTCATCTTGACTGAGGTTTGGTACACCCAAAGGGTGGGGAATAACATTTGGTGCCAATTGGATTTGTTCTTATTTATTGTGCGTTGGAGCATAGTCTTAATCAATTTTTTCATGGATTTGACTTGGACACTTGATTGAGGATAATAGGATGTCGAGAATTCATGTTTGAATCCTAAAAACCGTGAGTGTTCCTCAAAATTAATATTGTGGAAGTGGGTTCCATTGTCACAAACTAACTACTTGGGTACAATGAAGCATGAAATGACATGGTTAAAGAAGAATTGTGCAATGTGGTGCTTGTGTAATCAAACGTGGGCATTTCTTCTGCCCACTTAGTAAAATAGTCAATTGCAATGATGATATACTTGTGTCCTTGCGCTAAGGCACGGAGACATCCCATGAAATCAATTTCCCATTTGTAAAATGGACCAACATTAATGATTGGGTGGAGGGGGGGCAGGGGAATCCCATGTATTGTAGGAAAATACTTGAGAATTGGCACATATTTCAACCGTGTAGAGACAATCCTTGAATACTGGATGGCCAAAAATAGTCAACGTGGAGTATTTTTTCGACAGTGGCCAGACCTGAGAGGTGGCCCCCCCCAGGATTTGTTGTGACAGTCAGTGAGTACTTTCTCACTTTCCTCATTGATTAAGAAGGATCATAGGATAGTATCGACCCCATGACAATATAGGACATATCTGAGGAGAATATATTATGGGGCTTGATGACGTATGCATCACATATCATCACAAGATAGGTCCGAGGAAAATTTTTGAGTGTGAATATAGGTTACAATATTTCCATACCATGGATCATTTTTTGGTTATGAGGAACATATGTTCATATGGTAAATGCTCATGTACAGCTTCTCTTGACGTAGTGACTCAGAGGTCAGTGATAAGCTTGGTGATATCCAAGGCTTTATTTATCTTAGGGATCGCGAACTCAAGGTCAAATTCTTGGAGGATAACATTCCAACGTGAAAGATTATTGTTGATAAGATGAGAACTAAGAATTTATTGCATGGGGTTTGAGTCTCCAATCACTATGGATTTGCGAAGTAATATGTAGTGGTACAATTTTTGTATTGAGACGATGAAGGCTAAGGAAAGCTTCTCATCATGACTGTAGCCGATTGTTGTTCCTACCAATGTTTTTTTGATGTAGTAAATAACATGTTCATTATCACCATCAACTTGTTCGATTAGAATGCTTGCAACATCATAGGATGGCGCCGAGATATAGAGGATAAAACTTTTGTCAAAACCCAATGGGGACATGAGGCGGGAAAAAGCCAAATATTGCTTCAATGCATTGAAATATATTTGGGCTTGTTAATCCAAATTGAAAGGGATGTCTTTCCTAAGTAGGCGTAGAAAACCATGTGCTTGAGTGGCATAATTGGGGAAAAACACCTAAGGAAGTTGGCCTTCCCATGAATTCTTTGTAATTGGCATCGTATTTGTGGGGGATCTAAGTCAAGAATAGATTAGAATTTTGATGGGTCGACAATGATCCCTTTATTCGATAGGATGAATCCTAATAACCATGTTGCAGTGATGCATAAGGCACATTTTATGGGGTTTAATAATATATTATGCTTACAATAGAACATAAATATGGTGCATAGGTCACGAAGGTGATCACACCAATTTTTAGATTTGTCAGTTACGAAATCTACGAAGGCAAAGGATGATATGGGACAAGTCATTGAAAACATTTAAGGTAGGCCTTTGAAAGTTGGATCCATCATTGAGCCCGAATGGCATAACCTTGTAAGCAAAGGTTCCCCAAGGTGTTGTAAATGTTGTTTTGTAGTGATCCTAAGGGAGGATCCATATTTGGTTATACTTCAAAATACATACATAAAGGAAAACATTTCACTACCTACACATGAATCAATTATTTAGTTGATGAAAGGGGTCGGGTAATTTTCTTTCGGGTAGGCAAGGTTGAGACTACGGAAATCAATATAGAATCAAATGGTACTTTGCTTCTTCTTTACAGGGTAGGATTGGAGACCTAGGATGTATAAGCAATGGGGAAAATAAATCCGGCTCGAAGGAGTTTTTCAATATCAGCCTTGATAGTGGGTGCCTTGGAGCGGTGGATAGGTCATTGTTTTTGTTTGACAAGGATGGCTCCAGACCAAGTGTCAATATGGTGTTGGAAAATTGAATGGTATAAGCCCAAAATTTATTCATATGACCATGCGAATAATGTGAAATTATAAATCACAGCAGATAATGGAGATGATTATACCTCACAGATAAATAATGAGCAGGAAAGATGAATTACATTGAAAATTGCAGTAAAAATGAGTAGACAATTAATCATGCATGAGAAATCAGATAGGAACAAAATAATGTCACATGATACAATAATTAGTAGACTCAAAAATGATATTAAAATGTATGTAAATTGAATAACCTAGGATAATTCAAGTCTTAGTATGTCTAGAATAGGAATTGTCACCTCTATTAGTGCTCCAGAGCTCCCAAACTCAGTTAAAACCAACCAAATCTCAGTTAACTAAAGACACAATCAGTCGACTAACCAAAAGGGTTTCATTAGTGAGTCTTCCATGAAAAACACTTAGAAAAGGGCGCATGAGACCACAAACAGTCGCTATGGGAGCATAAACCCCCCACAAGAGTCAACTAACTCACGTTGACTGAACTAGAACACTGAGTTGGATCCTAAAATGTGGGAATTGGCTCAAGTGGTCCTAAAATGATGCATGCAGGGTGCATTAGGTGGCTAATGGTTCCTAGATGACATTTACACACCACTAGGGGGAAAATGACATGATCAACTACTAGGTAAATAGAAATAATACTAAGTAGTACAAGGATGAAGTATTAATTATCCTGACACCCCCCCTTAATCCAAACTTGGACTTCATGGGTCATGGTTACTGAGACCAAATGTCACTTATACAATCAAATAAATGATAAAATAAAATAAATGTTCATGAAACCAAGGAAATGGGGGAAAACCTCATGGGAAAAACCCCCCTCTCAAAAATGAATAGTAGGGAACTCAAACATCCTTCGCAATAAGTATAGAAGGAAGAAATTTCCTGAGTGAAAGTCTTTGTAAAACTATAGGCAATATGATTCTAGGTAGGATAGTAATGCAGGTTTTGGATCTAGATCTGGATGTGGATCTTCTCCTCTGATGTACTTCCCACTGTGTCAAAGCAATATTTTCCAAACAAGTCTTTTAGGAACCCTTCTTGCTACTGGAGCAAACGACTCATTGTAACCAAATCATGAACCTTTGAGTAACTTTTGTGAATAAACATATATTTATACTTGGTTGTATATCCATCATGGAAAGTCTCTTCGAAGGATTGTGGATCAAACCCCACTATCATGTAGCACCTCTCTTAGAGAAGGGTATTTTTATGACATAGTGCAAGGTTTACATGATACTCATATTTGTTTGTTCTATAGTCAGATGGATCACCAGCTATGTTCCCATCAATTTCAAGGACTTTGTGAGCCCATATTGGCCTTGGCCATGGATTGGGAGTAGGGATTTGAATTTGCTTGAAATTCATGCTCAATATCACTATCTTTGTCCTCATATTCATTAGAAGAGACATCATCTTGACCTTCATCAGATGCCAATGGAGTAGGAAGATAGTATGGAAAAAAAGTGAGATAGTTTATATTCCTTCTAGGCATGGTTTGCAAACCCTTTCACTATAATTTTCCAATAAGAGATCTCTACAATCTCAACTATGTTAGGACCAAATACAACTTTCTTCAGTAAACCTTTGTGATACATCCGATAAACATACAACAAATTTGCTGACAAAGAAGGCACAAATAGAACATTTTTGAAATTTCCATGCTCGAGATGTACTATGACCTTCCCTTCAACAAAGATCTTAGAATTATCTCCCATGTGAATAATCATACCATCATTGAGATATAGAGAAGGAGATGATTCTTTGGAGGAAACCATGTGGTTCGAGGATCCTGAATCTATGAGGAAGGTTTGTGATTGTGTGAATTTAACCTTCAGTGCATGACACATCTCGTGATCATCTGTCTCACTTCCAAAATCAGTCATCCTTGCGCCTTCTGGGAGGGAAACATTGTGTTGTTCAAGAATTTTGGTCATTTGATATATCGTCTTCTTCATGCAAGATCTCTCTGGATGGTTTCCTTTCTTGCAATAGGAACACTTGGTCTTCTCAAACCCCTTTTTCTTATCCTTCCTGGAGTTGGAGGCTCCTTTCGATGGATCAGACTTGGCATTCTTCTTGGATTCAAATTGCTTCTTCTCTTTACCCTCATTCTTCCCTTTTGCATTCACACTTTTTAACTCCCCGACCATAAGAGCCTGATTTTTGGAGGCTTGCAAAGAACCCGTCCAAATCATCTTGTCTTGTTCTTGGATGAGAGATTCAGTGAATTCATCTAAGGAGGGAAGTTTCCAGATGGGTATTGACAATCTCCCTGAATGCAATGTAGAAACAAATATGGAAAATTCCATACCAAGCTTGCTTAGAATGGATAGCACCTGCTACTCATCCTTCTTCTCAATGCCACATTGTTTGGATTTCATAACCAAAGATTTGAATTTAGAAAATAATTTTTGTATATATGCTGCATAACCTCCATCCTGATTTGGTTCCAAAGTAATGGGAACATGCACTTTCTTTAGAGCTGCAAAAATTACTTCAAGAGAGTTATCATGACCCTCTTTCATCAATGCAAGTGCTAGGTTCTCCACATGCATATAATAAAAGTTTTCCATAGAGCAATGAATACCATATAAACATATGATGCTTTCAACTTCTCAAGGAGTTGCTAATCCTAGTTCTTGGACTCTTGGAGTGCACATTGAGTCCTCTCAAATTCAAGAGTGAGATTGCTAATATCCTCTTCATCCCTCAAGGATGTGCCATGATATAACTTAACTACCTCAAGTAAATAATCTCTATTAGAAATAAAATACAAAATATTACCTTGGATGATTGACATTTCCTTCTGAAACTTCTCTATGTTTTCAATTGAAGGTTGGCCCTCCATTGATGCACCTCTCCAACCACACTGTGACACAAGTGCGCCATTTTCATGAAGAGTACTCAAGGACTCATGGATCTTCCTTTCACATATCTTCAAATAACCTACAAGAAAATGAGGTTCTGGCAGATGAACCTATTCTCCATCAAATATGGGATCAACCTCGTGAAGCTCTTATGGTGATGGTGAGATCAATCCTAGAACCTATGGGTTATGGGCCTTATTAAGTGAGATCTCTATGGAACCCACATAGAGATATGGGAATCAACAAGTACATGTCTCCATGGTATCTTGACACCCATCAATAGGTACCTCATCATGACACCCATTAGTAGGTGTCTTAGTAGAGCCTAAGAAACCCTTGGTAGTTTCTCCAGAAATACTTGAGCATCAAGAAGTAGATGCTCTCAGATCCATGTTGACAGTAGACATGATCTCTAGATGATATTCATTAATTCTTGTCCTTATTGTGTGAGTTACTAGAACATGCTTGCTCATGTGCATGCACCACTTTCTAAGCACATGTGCTTTTGTCTTCTTGCTGATTTCTTTGGGATATTCTCCTGTTTTTCCACCTTCCTCTTCATGCATGGATTCACTTTCTTGTTAGAGTGATTCCTCTTCCTCTTCTTCATGATACTCTTCAGTAAGGATTGCATCTCCAAATTGTTCAGAGTCACCTTGGGGTAACAGTCTCTCTTTATAGAACTAATCCCTAAATATTTTGCACATATCCCTTATAGATATGAGTATATGCTCTTTATCTTTCATTTTTTATTGGTGAAAGAGAGTGGAGGGTGGATCTAATACCATCAGATAGTATATCCATTAGAGGATATTCTTCATAGCTGGGCCACAATAGAAACCATCATCTTGTATTTGTTGGCCCTTGTACTCTTTGGTTCGATACCAAGACATGTTTGTAGCTTCGATATGTGTCCTTTTCTTCAAACGAGCTTTCCTTCCATGGGAGTAGAGGAAAGTGCTCTCATACCACTGTAATGTACCCCAACCAGAATTCAGGAACACTACCTCAAAAAATCTGATATACTAGTGATGTACTACTGTTGCAGCTCTTATAAATATGCAATAAGCTTATGGTCCACTTATAGGATTCCAAAATTGCACACTAGCTTCGAATGTTCTTCAGTAGGTACTAGGAGTTGTGTGGCTTGACTCCACAATGCTCAGGATGGATTGGATATTCTTGGAGTGGATCTAGACTCTGATTTTGTAGAGTATGGATATTGGAGAATAACAGTTACAGAGTTGGTAGGGCTCACAAGAGGTTTGGAGGGACTTGGAGTTGAATTGGGAGTTCGTGATAACATAGAGTAATGGTTTTGAAACTAATGGAAGGGGTGTCTATGAAGTTTAAATATCTACAAAATCACTTGGGATGGATTTTAAAGAGTCTCATGTTTCTACAAAAACTCACAGAATGTGAATTGGATGTCCCAGAGGAAGATATGGTTGTTTTACCAGGAGATAATCAAAATTGACTAGTGAATGAGCAAGGGTGTTGAAATTGGGGGTGGATGGAATGGATTTCGATAGGTAGGATAGAGGATATTCAATATGTAGATTTAGGTGGTATCCATAAATGACAGAGAGGCCAAGAATATCAATTGATGTGCTTATTTAGGATTTGATGAGTGTTTTGTCCAATTTGGCCTAGGGAGAGACTAGACCTGTAGCCCAAGTCAACTTGCACAAGATGTGGGTGAATTTTTGGATAGAGACCATGGATGGAACCAAATATATGTTATGTAGTTGTTGGGTGCATTACTTGGTCATTTGGAAGTACATTATTTGTAAAATTAATATCAAAATCAAAAGATGTCAATTTCCATGTACAACTTAGAGATAAAGAAGACATAGAGTGGAACCAAATGGAGATTTATTTAATATCTAGAGTAAGAATGGACAACGTACATCAAAATAGTTGTTCTAAAAGCATAAATGATAGAAAAAACATTAGAAGAATGCTAGAGATAAGAGAACATAGATATATAGTGAAGATGTGATCCCTCTACACAATATGGATTTGATATTGAATGTAGCTCCTCATACGACACCTGCAAACAAAAGTGCGCTAGTATTGGACACAAGGAACACCTTCTAATTAGAGGGGAAAATGTGTGAATGTTCAAGTGCACCACCACAATAGAAATATCACCAATGCTATGAGTGCTAGGAAATCACACTCGAACTAGGTCACAAGCCGAACATAACATCAGTACTAGAGCAGAATAATGAAAAAGAACTCTGACACCCAATGATTAAGAATAATTGTCTTCCTCCACTTCAACAATACCTTGGTTACTTAGTTGGAGAAAGGGGCCATAACCCAACTGTTGTCAAGGGGAGTGTCACCCTAGACTTACGAAGCTAAATATTTCCTCATGAAATCAATACATCAATAAACCCTACTTCTCCCTTGCACCACATATCTTTTTACAGAACTCAACTAATCCTCATGAATCCAAGTAGCTCCAATACACATCAATTCACCGTTAGTGCTAACATTAATCCCGTGAGGATCACCCCGAGTAACCAATTTGGCCATATCATAAATAAATCTTCAATAATAATATGAACATGGCTATAATTAAACTGATTTGGACCCTTGAATAGATGCTTGGACATAAATTAACTCCACCTCCCATGTGGTTTTCCTCCATCATGTGTGCAATAATTATTAATTATTAATTTCCAATAGCTTGGGAAAATACAAGGTTGGTCAGATAACCACTAGTCACCATAACCACTTTTCATTAATAACTCTCACTAAGAGAGTCCAAATGGAATTCCTCCTAGTTTACAAATAATAATTATTTTACCCTATCTTCACCCATTTTGTCCACATTCTTATTTTTAATAACAACTTCGTGGGGTGCCTTTTTCCTAATAATTTCCAAAATAATTATTTAGCAAGTTTGTCCACATATTTTATTTGCTCTGTATGTCCACATATTTAACCAACTTGTTTTTGACCCATTTAGTTGCACAAATAATTACTATTTTTCATTTTTGACGTGTGCTTATTTTCTAACTCTCTTATTTTCTAATTAATATTTTATTTTGGACTTTCGATAATTTTCCTTAGGCAATTTTAACTTTAGCCACCAATTAATTATTTTAATTATTTTTTCCTAACTAATTTTATCATGTAAACGTTAGGCCAAATTTGGGGATATGACATGGCTATTGTCATTTGAACCATATTTGAGTGCTATAGGTTGTTTGGCTTGTTTGCTGAGAATTGGAACTTTTTGATAATGGCACCTTCTTTATTGGCCTCGTCTTGTGGTTTTGAAAACCAATTGATGATGTTTACTAATGGTATTTTCACTAAGTTTGTTTATAATTTCTCATTATTTGACCATTTTGGTGAGTGTGCCCTCCCTATTTGAAGATATTGTTAGGGTTTTATTTATTATGATTGAGTATTCCAAAACTAGATCTAGGGTTTTGACAAAATATTATTATTTTATTCTACTAGAAGTTGATCTTTTCTCCTATTTAAGAGAGCTCCTTGCTCTCTCTTGTGACATTGAGCTAGAATATAAACGTTTCAAAAAAGGTATAGCTTCACTTGTTTCCATATTAATGGTATAGTTTGCTAAAAATTTTCAGAAACTTATATGTTGTACTAACGATAGTGAGTAGGATGTAAGCTATTTCAAATACTAGTATTTATCAAATATTAAGCTTTATTCTTGTTTCTATTTTAAATTTTGAATGTATGCTCTATTTACCAAGAAGTAAATGGACTACTCATAAAGGATTAGAATATTTTTCATCTTGAAAAAATCTCACTTGTCATTCCTAGCTGAATTGTTGAAAGTTGTATCATCACTTCTAACCACTTCATTTTCAACCCTCTTGTATTACTTAATCACTCCTTATGAGCAATCTAGATAGGAAAAATTTGTAATACTTTTGTTTAATATGCTACAACCATGTGTTTTTCTAGAGCTATTTCAGTACTTTTTCTGTACTTCACCTTATGCATCATTTTAGTATCTATTGAGCTATCCCAATTCCGAGATAAAGTCCATTTGAAAAAATATTGAAGAGCTATTTTGTGAGATAAATTGATAAGGATTCTGTTTTGAAAATCTTGTCATTATCTCATGAAGAAGCCCTAAATTCCTAATTGTTTTGAATGGAATAACCATTTTTTTCTTGTATCAATACAAACACACCTTTCTAGATCACATTATCATGACCCTATTAAGGATTATTGTCAAACTCTCATAGAGAGTTTGCATTTTTTTTATGTTTGGAAAATCTATAGTGTTGATCTTTTTTCCATGCTTATTTTAGAGGTGAACATGAGTATGTCCAAGTCAAATATGTTTCATACTTTGGTCTTGTATGCAACTATTTTTTTTTTCTTTTTTATTTCGCATCATCGTTTTTCCTAACTATTTAGTGTTTATAATATGTTTTCCCCAATAATTTGTCTTTTACCCTTATACATTAGGGTGAAAATGTTATAGATAAATTTGATCATCTCTAATAGTATTAGTTGAATGAAGCTTTACTACACTGTGTTTCATTAGATTTCATTCTTCTTGATTCTAAAAAGGAAAATGATTAATTTTTCTTCCACTTTGAATTGATGCAACACACAATTTTTTATCTAGAACACTTAAAATAGTCCAAAACTAATAAAATGCATGAAATGTACATCCCTTGTGTAGACTAACTGAGGGTAGTACACCAATTAGCCCATTTATTCAATGCCAATTTTTTGAACCAACTTGAAAGCATATAAATAGATGGTTCACGGATGGATAATGAAAGGATGCACCCACATACCTTATGCTAGAAAATGTTTGAAATTTGTAAGTTTGAATTAGGAAACTGGTGGTTGGAAAATGTAAGAATAGTTTGTAAGTTATAAACTGGAATGAGGAAGCTCTTGCTCCCTTTCTCCTCGAATGAAATTCTTGTTTTATTCTAAGTTTAACTTGGTTTTTATATGGTGGAGTATGTCTTATGTTGCATTTCCTAGATAGGAAGAATGTCTTATGTGTCATTTCCTAGCTAGGAAAAGGGGCCAACCTCTTTCCTCATGAGGGAAACGTTCTCTACTCCACATGTGGAAGATTTTGAGACTTCCTTGGATTTGTGATCACTAACCGCATCCTATAATGGCACTTGGAGCCAAGTATTTGATTATTGAGGGCCTTTATTGCCACACTTGTGAGGTTGTGACACTCATCTAGCACTTTATTACCACAAGTTTCCATCTTATCTAGGTTATTGCGGTGTTTTTTTGGTTTGGAAAACCAATTGATGATGTTTAGTAATGGTATGATCTAGCACTTTTCAGGAATTTTATTTATACTTTCTCACTATTTGACCATTTTGGCAAGTGTGGACTATGCCTTCCCTATTTCAAGATATTGTTAAGTTTTTATTTATTATGGTTGAGTATTCCAAAACTAAATATAAGGTTTTTGACAAAATATTATTACTTCATTATACTAGAAGTTGAGCTTTTCTCCTATTTAATAGAGCTTGGTGCTCTCTTATGAGGATGAGCTAAAAGATAAAAGTTTCAAAAAAGGTGTCATTTCATTTATTTCCATATTAATGATATAGTTTGTTAGAAATTTTCATAAACTTATATGTTGTAATAATGATAGTGAATAGGATGTAAGCTATTTTGAATACTATGATTTTTCAAATATTAAGCTTTGTTGTTTTTATTTTCAATTTTGAAAGTAGGATCTATTTACCAAGGGAGTAAATGAACTACTCATAAAGGATCAAAATAATTTTCATCTTGAAAAAAATCTCATTTGTCATTCCTAGGTGAATTGTTGAAATTTGTTTCATCACTTTTCACCACTTCATTTTGAATGTAATAACCCATTTTTTTCTTGTATCAATACACACACATTTCTATCACATTACATGGCCATTGTATTAAGGATTATTGTCAAACTCTCATAGAGTGTTTGCATTTTATATGTTTGGAAAATCTATAGTGTTGATCTGTTGTCCATGCTTGTTTTAGAGGTGAACACTCTAGTATATGGAAGTCAAAGATGTCTCATACTTTGGTTTTGTATGCAAGTAATTCTTTTATCTTTGTTCTCTTGAAATCATGGGATTTCTTAAATATTTGGTGTTTATAATGTGTTTTCAGCGATAATTCTTCTTCCACCCTCATACATTAGGGTGCATATGTTATAGATAAATTTGGCCATTTCTAGCCTTATTAGTTGAATGAAGCTTTATTACAATGTGTTTCATTAACTTTTTTTCTTCTTCATTCTAAACTAGAAAATGATTCATTTTTCTTCTACCTTGAATTGATGCAACACAAAAGTTGTTAGTTAAAACGCTTGAAATAGCCTAAAAAAAATAAAATGTATGAAATGTACATCCTTGGTGTAGACTAAATGAAGATAGTACACCAATGTAGCCCCAATGTAACCCGAATGTATTTGAGTGCCAATTGTTTGAACCAACTCTCAAGAATATAAATAGATTGTTCATGGCTTGATAAGGCAAGGATGCACCCATATACCTTAGCTTATGCTAGGAAAAAGTTTGAAATTTGTAAGTTTGAATTAGGAAACCCATGGTTGGAAAATGTAAGAATAGTTTCTAAATTATAACCTTGAATGAGGAAACCCTTGATCTCTTTTTTCTTGAATAAAACTCTTGTTTTAAGTTGAACTTGATTTTTATATTCAATAGTAAAATTGAAAAAGAATTAACTAATATTTTTAGATTTGTAATTTCTTTGTATAATACTTGTAAATGAATAAATTAACTAATATTTATAATGTCTTTATATATAAAATACTTATAAAAAATGAGTGAATTATTATGTATACATATGTAATCTAAAAATTTTCATTGGATTACTTTCCAACCATCTAAAATGAAAATGAAATCAATACTATAATCTTATTAATTTTTTCATTATTGAAATAGTTAAATTACTTTCAAAAAATACTATAATCTTATTAATTAATTCCTTGCGGATTCGTTGACATCCACAAGAAATCTATTAATTTAACTTAAGGCTGTTTTGCTATTCTCACATTACAAATAACGAATTCTTATTAAATTTAAAGGTTGTTTTAATTTGTTGTTATTTGTTAACCCACGAATAATAATACTGAGTCAAAGCTTTGAAAACTGAGATTAGGTTTGGAGATTACCACACCTTTTGTATTGTATTGTATGGAATTTATTTTGTATATTGTATGGAATTTATCTTGTATACTGTATTTTCATTACTTAGTATTTTTATTATTCTTATGAGTTCACATGCTCTTTACAAACATTGAGGTTTCATTCTCACTCGTTGGATAATCTTTGCCCGGAAACAACTGTCATAGCTGAGCATTTACTAAACTAAACTAAATCTTTCAACTTTCAAAGGCATTTACTTTATCATTTGTTATAACATCTTTCGTAGTAATAGTAATGGTTATTCTGCTGGAAAATAGTAATGGTTACGCACCGAGAAATGGATTGTTCTGTACATCTATGCGAGTTATTTATGCGTCGTAATTTTAACCAGTAAATGTTACGTTTTTTTAATATTTCAGTACACATTTAAATGTGTAAAGGTTTATTTATTTAATTTCTAAATGTCTAAAAATTTATTTGTTTATGTAAATCTCTTGACATATTTTGCATTATATTATTTGCTTATGTAAAGTATTAATATAATATTTATTTATTTGATTTCAGTATAATGTAAAATTATTTAAATGTTTTAACATATTTTGCATTATATTATTTGCATCTGTAAAGTATTAATATAATATTTATTTATTTGATTTTAGTATAATGTAAAATTATATTAAATGTTTTACTAAAATATTAGTATTATCATACATATTTAAAATAAATATTAATTTTTTTAAGAAATATTTTACACTAAAATTGTTTCTTGAACGAGATCTAAAGAGTTATAAAAATATGTGCATAAGTCTTGGACTAGTTCACAATTATGATGTTATGAGATATGAATGATGTTTTGCTACTCCACAAAACAATCTACGAGAAAGAGAATTATTTGACATGAGATATGAATGATGATTTCATACTCTACAAAGGGAATTATTATGTCTCCGTAGGGGATATTATATATTTCATGCAGACTCTATTAGTTGCACCTAGTTTGCACCTATGGCTATAAATTTTTTTCCTCCATACTATGGTTTTGGGTTATTTGTAAATAGTTGGGAAAAAAATTATTTATATAAATTTTTAAATAGTGATAATTTGTTAATGTTTCATTGGATGAGAGCTGATAACGTCAGCCTTGGTAATTGCTTCCTGTTTTGGCGGCGGAAGGTGCGTCATGTGAGTTAAGGCTTAGTTGTTGCTTAGTGTAAATAACAGGTGGTGGGCGTAACAACGCGTGGCATATAAGCTTGTCTAGTTTTTTGCACCCGGAAATGTTTTCGGCGCTTTCTACACAATGCGATGGTTATGGTTATCATAGGAAAATGGAACAAGTCTAGCGCGATAGGTGGTAGATGTGTCAAACGGGAGTAAGGACAGGGTAATTAATGTTTTAGTGGTTCAATGCTGGCGGGCAAGGGTGTCCTGTCATAGTATTAACTCTGCTGCGGGTTCCCTAGGTGGAGTATCTACGTGGTGACTAATGTGGCTTGAAACCTGTCATGGAGAATGGTGAGTAATAAATGTGATATTAATGTATTTAGTAGCTCGTAAGCGGTTGTGCTATAATGTCGAAATCTTCGTTGTTGTTGATGTTATATCCCTGGTAATATTCATCGAGCTTGTTTTTATGAATGGCATTGTTTGTTTTGTGTTTCGGAGTGGTTCGAAGGAATGATCGAGAGGCCTGCGATGTATTAGGTTTTAGATTCAGGAATGGGGTTTTCCCTTCGTGGTTTGAACCCATAACCAGTGCTTCAGGTCTCCATCGTGGCTGTCAGAGTCGAACCAATCTGATGTTGTTGTTGATGCAAGGTTTCAAGCTGGTTCTCGTCAGTTGCAGAAAGGTTTTGGCTTTTGGTTCGAAGTCTGCTTACAGCAATGTAAGTTGTCAGATTTTGCTCCGGTTTTCAGTAGGTTAAAGATATAAGTTTGAATGTATTTGTTATGACGTTTTAACTTTTTCAATGGTTTAACCAGAATCGTATACTTGTGGCAGGTAAAACGATGTCTCTGGTTTTCTCCTTTGCAGTAGCAGTGGAACAAGCATTGAAATCGGTAAGTCTCGGAGATTCTTATGGTGGGTTTACTGTTTCTAGGTCTGGCTTGGCCGAGACTTTCGTCAAAGGTGTTGGGAAATAGTTTTAGTTCTTTTTGTTGGTAGCCAGTATGGCATGTGAACAAAGCATGATTCTCAGTCTGTGTTGTTCTATCTGTGTGCTAGTCTTGTATTTGCAACATTTTGCGATACTGCTTGCGAGCTTCAACCTCTGGCATTTGTGATGAATAATGGATAATATGAATAAGGTTTTAAATATTGTAGTTTTAACTATGCATCTGCTTCTACTGAGATGGTTCCTTGATTTGCATGGAATTTGAATGATAAGTGTCTTTCTTGTCGTCGATAGCTTAGAAATCACCAATTAATGTCAACCTTTGTTGTTTTGTTCTATCAATCCATTGTTTGTGGAAGGGGATGAGCCTAAACTGTGATGGGCGTTTAAATGTATCTAGATAGCGCTAAAAGATTTAAATTTTGGTTTAAGATGTCTGAATTTGAAACGATACCATACGGCTATACCCTTCAGGAATTTTAATCACTGATAGTAGAGTCAAGAACCGGCCAAATGACCGATACTCTCATTCTTTTGCTTACAACAATTTAAGTTGTCAGATCTTGCTTCAGTTTTCAGTAGGTTAAAGATATAAGTTTGAATGTATTTGTTATGACGTTTTAACTTTTCCAATGGTTTAACCAGAATCGTATACTTGTGGCAGGTAAAACGATGTCTCTGGTTTTCTCCTTTGCAGTAACAGTGGAACAAGCATTCAAATCGGTAAGTCGCGGAGGTTCTTATAGTGGGTTTGCTGGTTCTAGGTCTGGCTTAGCCGAG
Organism: Larix kaempferi; assembly: GCA_027924585.1. Taxonomy (NCBI): domain Eukaryota; kingdom Viridiplantae; phylum Streptophyta; class Pinopsida; order Pinales; family Pinaceae; genus Larix; species Larix kaempferi. The sequence continues at coordinate 4,612,868 of BSBM01000712.1, read as the reverse complement.
ACTTTCGTCAAAGGTGTTCGGAAATAGTTTTAGTTGTTTTTGTTCGTAGCCAGTATGGCATGTGAACAGAACTTGATTCTCAGTTTGCGTTGTTCTATCTGTGTGCTATTCTTGTATTTGCAACATTTTTTGATACTTCCTGTGAGCTTCAGCCTCTGGCATTTGTGATGAAAAATGAATAATATGAATAAGGGTTTAAATATTGTAGTTTTAAGCATAGCTCTGGATCTACTGAGATGGTTCCTTGATTTACATGAAATTTGAATGATAAGTGTCTTTCTTTTCGTCAATAGCTTAGAAATCACCAATTAATGTCGACCTCTGTTGTTTTGTTCTATCAATCCGTTGTTTGTGGAAGGAGATGAGCCTAAACTGTAATGGAGGTTTAAATGTATCTAAATAAGGCTAAAAGCCTTAAATTTTGGTTTAAGATGTCGACAAAAGAATGAGAGTATCGGTCATTTGGCCGGTTGTTGACTCTACTGTCAGTCATTAAATTCCTGAAGGGTATAGCCGTATGGTATCGTTTCAAATCCAGACATAGGTTGCCTTAGCAAAATGCTTTTGTTGTTATAAGGTGTGAAACAATACGATGGTTATGGTTATCATAAAAGTAAAACAACTTCAACATTTGTTGATAATTAGTTGATGCTGCATACAGGTTTCGAACTCCAACGTGTTTATATATAATAATAATCTAGCAGGTCGCAGACGTGACAAACAATAGTAAGGGCAGCATAATTATTAAAGTTTTAATAGTTCAATGCTAGGGACAAGGGTGTGTTGTCATAGTATTGACTCTGCTATCGGCTTTCCTAAGTGGGATATCTAGGTGGTGATTAATGTGGCGTGTAATCTGTGATGAAACATTGTGCGTGCCTCCGGAATGCCGAGCTGTGCTATGAAATAGATTGGAAATTGTCTTGGCTGGACTTCATGGTAGAAAGGAATAATAAATGTGATATTAATGTGCTCGGCACCTCGTAAGCAGTTATGCTGTAGTGTCAAAATCTTCATCGTTGATGTTATATTGCCTTGGGTTTTGGCATTTTAAAAACCCTGATCCTCCACAAGCTATTCATCGAGGTTGTTTATTAATGGCATTGTTTCTTTCATGTTTGGGGGTGGTTTGAAGAATTGGTCGACAGGCTTGCGATGTATAATCGCTTCCTGTTTCGGCGGTGAAAGATGCGCCATCCGAATTAAGGGTTATTGTTGATGTTTGATATTACAGTTTGGCATATCAAAATTTAATTTTTCGATGTTTGATGTTACATTTCCGAATATCAAAATTTGATTTTCTATAACGATAGTATTGCTTGCTGCTTAGTGTAGTATAGCATGTGGTGGGTCCGTGACACGTGAACGATCATACCCCTCCTTGTTTAGCGTGTCTATGTCTGACTCGTGGGCGTAGCAACGCGTGGCATATAAGCTCGTCTAGTTTTTTGCTCCGGGAAATGTCTTCGGCACTTTCTCCACAATGCAATGGTTATGGTTATCATAGAAAAATGGAACAAGTTTAACGAGATTGGTGGCACATGTGGCAAACCAGAGTAAGGACAGGGTAATTAAGGTTTTAGTGGTTCAATGCTGCCCGGCAAGGGTGTCCTGTCATAGTATTGACTCTGTTACGGGCTTCCCTAAGTGGAATATCTACGTGGTGACTAATGTGGCTTGCAACCTGTCATGAAAAATGGTGAGTAATAAATGTGATATTAATGTATTCAGTGCCTTGTAAGCACTTGTGCTATAATGTCAAAATATTCGTTGTTGATGTTATGTCGCCCGTAACTATTCATCGAGCTTGTTCATGTCCCCGTAGGGGATATTATATATTTCATGCAGACCCTATTATAGTTGCACCTAGTTTGCACCTATGGCTATAAATTTTTTTCCTCCATACTATGGTTTTGGGTTATTTGTAAATAGTTGGGAAAAAAATTATTTATATAAATTTTTAAATAGTGATAATTTGCTAACGTTTCATTGGATGAGAGCTGATAACGTCAGCCTCGGTAATTGCTTCCTGTTTTGGCGGTGGAAGGTGCATCATCCGAGTTAAGGCTTAGTTGCTACTTAGTGTAAATAACAGGTGGTGGGCGTAACAATGCGTGGCATATAATCTTGTCTAGTTTTTTGCATCGGGAAATGTCTTCGGCGCTTTCTGCACAATGCGATGGTTATGGTTATCATAGGAAAATGGAACAAGTCTAGCGCGATAGGTGGCGGACGTGTCAAACGAGAGTAAGGACAGAGTAATTAATGTTTTGGTGGTTCAATGCTGGCGGGCAAGGGTGTCCTATCATAATATTAACTCTGCTACGGGTTCCCTAGGTGGAGTATCTACGTGGTGACTAATGTGGCTTGCAACCTGTCATGGAGAATGGTGAGTAATGAATCAAATGATCCAAAATCAGTTAAACGGCACAGGCCGCACACGTGGCAAACCAAAGTAAGGATAGGGTAATTACGGTTTTTGTGGTTCAATGCTACCGGGTAAGGGTGTCCTGTCATAGTATTAACTCTATTACGGGCTTCCCTAAGTGAAATATCTACGTGGTGACTAATGTGGCTTGCAACCTGTCATGAAAAATGGTGAGTAATAAATGTGATATTAATGTATTCAGTGCCTCGTAAGCACTTGTGCTATAATGTCAAAATCTTCGTTGTTGATGTTATGTCACTCGTAACTATTCATCGAGCTTGTTCATGAATCAAATGATCCAAAATCACTTAGCCTATGCTTTTTTCAATTATTTATGAACAAGATTGTTTGTTTTGCGTTTGGGAGTGGTTTGAAGGAATGCTCGACAAGCCTACGATGTATTAGATTTTAGGTTCAGGAATGGCATTTTTCCTTCGTGGTTTGAACCCATAGCCTGTGTTTCAGGTCTCCGCCATGGCTCTCAGAGTCGAACCACTCTGATGTTGTTGTTGATGCAAGCTTTCAACCTGATTCTCGTCAGTTGCAGAAAGGTTTTGGCTTTTGGTTCGAAATCTAGTTTCAACAATGTGGGTTGTCAGATCTTGCTCCGATTTTCACTACATTAAAGATATAAGTTTGAATGTATTTGTTATTACGTTTTAACTTTTTCAATGATTTAACCAAAATAGTATACTTGTGGCAGGTAAAACGATGTCTGTGCTTTTCTCCTTTGCACTAGCAGTGGAACAAGCATTCAAATCGGTAAGTCTCGGAGGTTTCTATGGTGACTTTGTTGGTTCTAAGTCTGGCTTAGCCGATACTTTCGTCAAAGCATTTGTGATGAACACTGAATACTATGAATAGTGGTTTAGATATCGCAGTTTTAACTATAAATCTGGTTCTACTGAAATGGTTCCTTGTTTTACATGAAATTTGAATGATAAGTGTCTTCGTTCTCGTGGATAACTTAAAAATCATCAATTAATGTCAAGCTCTATCGTTTTCTTCTATAAATCGGTCGTTTGTGAAAGCGGATGAGCCCAAACTATAATGGACGTTTAAATGTATCTAAATGGCACTAAAAGCTTTAAATTTCGGTTTGACATGTTGACAAAAGAATGAGGGTATCGGTCATTTGGCCGGTTCTTAACTCTACTATCAGTGATTAAATTCCTGAAGGGTATAGCCGTATGGTGTCGTTTCAAATTGAGACATAGGTTGCCTTAGGGAAATGTTTTTATTATTATAAGATGTGAAACAACACGATAGTTATGGTTATCATAAAACAACTTCAACATTTGTTGATAATTAGTTGATGCTGCATAGAGGCTTCAAACTCTAATCTGTTTATATATAATAATAACCTGACAGGTGGCAGAAGTGAAAAACAACAGCAACATAGGATAGTTATTAAGATCTTAATGGTTCAATGCTGGGGGACAAGGGTGTGCTGTCATAGTATTAACTCTGTTATTGGCCTTTCTAAGTGGAATATCTAGGTGGTGGTTAATGTGGCTTGTAACCTGTGATGAAAAATTGTGACTATCTTCGCAATGTCGAGCTGTGCTATCAAATAGCTTGGAAATTCTCCTACCTGGACTTCATGGTAGAAAGAAATAATAAATGTGATGTTAATGTTCTCAGTACCTCGTAAGCAGTTGTGCTATAATGTCAAAATCTTCGTTGTCGATGTTATATTGCCTTGGGTTTTGGCGCTTTAAAAATCCTGATCCTCCACTGCGTATTCATCGAGGTTGTGTATTGATGGCATTGTTTCTTTCGTGTCTGGGAGTGATTTGAAGAATTGGTCGACATACCTGCCATGTATTAGGTTTCAGATTCAAAAGTGGCGTTTTTCCTCCGTGATTTAAACCTATAACCTGTGATTCAGGTCTCCACCGTGGCTCTCAGAGTCGAACCACTCTGATGTTGTTGTTGATCCAAGATTTCAACCTGGTTCTCGTCAATTGCAGAAAGGTCTTGGCTTTTGGTTCAAAGTCTACTTTCAACAATGTAAGTTCTCAGGTCTTGATCCGTTTTTCAGTAGGTTAAAGATATTAGTTTGAATGTGTTTTGCTTTCACGTTTTAACTTCTTCAATGGTTTAACCAAAATGCTATACTTGTGGCAGGTAAAACGATGTCTCTGTTTTTCTTCTTTGCAGTAGCAGTGGAACAAGCATTCAAATCAGTAAGCCTCGGAGGTTCCTATGTTGATTCTGCTGGTTGTAAGTCTGCCTTGGCTAATACTTTCGTCAAAGGTGTTGGGAGACAGTTTTAGTTGTTTTTGTTGGTATCTAGTATGGCATGTGAAGAGAACATGATTCTCAATCTGCGTTGTCCTATCTGTGTGTTATTCTTGTGTTTGCATCATTTTATGATAATGCCTGAGAGGTTCAACCTCCAACATTTCTGACGAAAAATGAATAGCATGAATAACAGTTTACATATTGTAGTTTTAACTATAATTCTGATTCTAATGGAATAGTTCCTTGTTTTACATCAAATTTGAATGATAGTCGTCTTCCTTGTCGTGGATAAGTTAGAAATCATGAATTAATATCAAGCTCTGTCATTTTGTTCTATCGATCGGTCGTTTGTGGAAGAGAATGAGCTGAAACTATAATGGACGTTTAAATGTATCTAAATGACACTAAAAGCTTTAAATTTTGGTTTAAGATGTTGGCAAAAGGATGAGAGTATCGGTCGTTTGCCCAGTTCTTAACTCTCTTGTCAGTGATTAAATTGTTGAAGGGCGCAGTCGTATGGTATGGTTTCAAATTCAGGCATAGGTTATCTTAGGAAAATGTAATAGCACTAAAATGATGATGATAATGTCGAACTATTATTAGACTTTAACTATCATGACTCTCAATATATGGCTTATGTACTAACATCGACAAAATGATTAAGTTCTGACACCCAGGTAGACATTCGTTGCTAGGAAAACTATCAAAGATTTGAATATTAAAATTTCCATAAATACGACCATGTTGAGAAGCTCTTGTGCCTATAATCACATGGTCTGTTCGGTTTAAGTTGATAGTATTTTTGGTGGGCAAGACCTGATACGCCGAGCAATCTTAGTCTTGATGAGAATAGGTCATCGCTAGATCTCTTATTGGCAAGCTGGATCAGTATTGGCAAACTTGATTCATCGTTGGTGACAATGGTTAAAAGCAAATTAATGTGGTAGATGAAAATGAACTCGTAAGCTTTGCTGGCTAAATCCTCAACCTAGAGGTATGACGTTCTTGGTACTTGGACTAACCCTAACATTCTACTAGACTTTCTTCGAGACCTCTTTCCTTAGAATTCATTTTGCATGGGCGAATTTGAGGGAAGAGGCCGATAGGGGCTTCTCGTTAAAATCCATTAGAAAAATAAACTTCATTTAAAAATTAAATGGCTCCGAGTAGAACCTATACAAGGTGTTTTTTGTTAAGCAAAACATTGCTCCAAACATATCAGTCGTTGTATACACATAATATGCCTGGGAGTTTTCGTCAAAGGCAAAGATGTAATCTCATCGCAGAATGCCCAAATGGATTCTTCTTCTTTGCTTTGTTCAGGGTGTCTATGTGAAGATTGAAAGCCTATAATGGGTTGTTTCTTCCTTATTGGAAGTATAAAAACCTTGCTTTGCTGCCTGTAATTCTTTAGGTGTATAATCTATCCTAAGAGGAAGTACAGAAAGCTTGGTTTGCTAGATGTAATAGTTTAGGTGTATAATCTATCTTAAGAATGGAATGGCTTAAACAATTGACTAGTTCCGGTCAGCCGCTTAATAAAATTAAAAAATGGTTGATGGAAGATAGTTGCGACCCTTCCCAAAGCAGTCTGTGCAGTAATCCAATTGGAGTCGATTTCCTGATGATATAGAATTTATTTAAAAACCTATCCTTTGGCACAAGTCAAGGGCAGAGAATACTGTCCGAAGGTTGCTTAAAATTATAAGCAGCTTCTGGCTGCTTCGCTGTGTAAGATAAAGAATTCGCTGTGGTCTACCTTAAACGCGATCTCTAGACTAAGATAGGTGGTTGTTCACCGTGTTCATTTCCTACCCAAAATAGTTTCCGATCACCAAAGGGTTCACCCCAGATTACCCAAAATAGTTACTAGTCACCGAAGGTTTCACAGAGAGATCATTTCACCCAAGCTTTCGCCGCATAATGCCCAGCATAGTTCATCGAGGGTTCACCGCATAATGCCCAGTATTGTTCAAAGTTTAAAAATAATAATAATAAATATTGAGAGAAAATTTAATAATAATAATAAATATTGACAGAAAATTGTTTTGACCTGCGTTTTGGGATTTGATGTTTTACGAATGTATGGATGTTAAACTAGAACATGCACAGTATACAGGTGATAAAAGAAAGAGCTTACTTGTGCAGAGGAAGTCCATTACTAAAACATTGTCGCTTTCACTAGGCTTGAACCAATGTAACAGAAAAAAGAACCTTTTATCTAGAGGAGAATGGAAAATATAGCGTATGCATAAGAAATCTCTTACCAGATCCCGGAAGAACATAAATCTAGATAGCTGTTAGACATATTCTTTACCCTCCAAAACGAAGATCGAGTGTTATAGCACACCGCAAAATAAAACAAAAAATTAGTTGTCTTTGATATTTCTGCCCATAGGATTTCTAGCGCTATATATAAACTCTCGTGCTTCCTTCTTTTTCAGGGATTTATTAGTAGCCTGTTGGATTTCTTGTCTCCTTCCCCTTCCTACTCGTCAGGTCCAGTTATGGCTCAGAGCGGTGTAAAGAATGGTTCAAGATTTGCCACTGCCTCTAATTCTGCTATTGTCCATTTTAAATTCATGTTTTCGTCCCGTGCAACAGGGCTAATCATCAATTGAATTTTTGAACATATCTATTGTGGTTGCACCCATCCTCCAGGCTCCTTCGATTTCTTAAGTTTTAAGATTTGCTGGATTCTCTCCTCAGTATTTGAGCTCTCTGCGCAGTGTGCGCTCTGAACTTGCTGGTTACTCGATTCACATCTCAATAATGTAATTGTCATTGCCCGCCATGGAGAGAATCGCTGCCTCCAAGATACATTTACGTTCGAAGACATTGACTCACAAGTATGCTTTCTCTTCAAACAATCCTGGAACAAAAATCTGTCGCAGCGATTAAAAAGAAACAGGTTCTAACAAGATATACTGCTCATACTATGAGCTTACAGTTGTCATATAACCTGGAAAACTAGCGTCTGCATGCAAGACAAGCTTAATTGTTTATAGCTTTTCTGACACAACGATTAAAAATAAACAGGTGCCAACAAGATATACCACTCATACTTTGTGCTGACAGCTGCCATATAACCTGGCAAATTAGCATGTGCATGCAAGACAAGGTTAATTGTTTATAACTTTTCCATTATGGATGGTGTAAGTGCATTGGTAGAATGCGCCCAAGATTTTAGACACTCAATAACAAAAGTAGCTTCGGCAGTCAAACGTGGCACATGCACGCAAGCATTGCTATTTTATTAGCGCTATGGCATGGATACACGACATGTGTTTACATTAGTTCAATCTGATTATATTCAATGGATACATTCATAGTTGTTTAAGCTGTTGCAATATTTATTCTCCTTTTTCTAGCTTGTCTATATTGATGGGTTCGGTTCAATTGTTAAAAATATATTTAGGAAAAAATATACTTTTATCTGATACGGACATTGATTCCCTAGTTTTACTTGAATGTGGCAGGGTTGTGCTCATTGTCTCAATCAGAAGTTTCGTGACAATTGCTGGACTTTGAAATGATTTGTGACAAATCATCATAGGATGAATGCCTATACACTTTGTATGTTCCTAGGATGGATGCTTGGATCTCTTGTCGCCTCAATGCTACAAACTTCACCATTTGTGCCTTTTGCTACAAACTTCACCATTTCTGCCTTTGCTAAAACCAACGCTAGAAATCACGAGGGGTGCTACTCCTCTTCAAGTGATTCAAATTTTGTGTTTTTACATACGTTGGTGTTGTAAGTATCAACGGAAATTTTGGCTTTTAACACGCTTATAATATGTATATGGGTAGTATCGATTTCTACTATTTTATCGCGACCATGATTTCCTATGCACAATTTATGAGTACTATTCGGCTTTGGTTTTTATGCTCTAGAGCGATTTTTTAAATGTACAATGTTTGATGATTTGCACTGCTGGTTTTGCCTTTGTATTTTCACCTATTGCAATTTAATGGTCTCTTTGCACAACGTTTTTTATACTTTTGCGATAGGCTATGTTATTGAACCGAAACAGTTTATATAGCCATAGTTTCAAAGCCCTGTATTTCGATTTTTAAGCTATTTGATGGCTAGTTTCCTTGCAATGCCATATACTTAAATATGGCTTGAAAACATCTTTGGCACCTATAAATAAATTTTAATTCAAAATTTAGAAAAAAGATAATGTTGAATACTCTAATCTTGCTTATACCGTCCCCAATTCAACATATATTTGTTGGGAAAATCCCCTTTCTGTGAGATTGATGGATTTTGCCTTTGCATTGTTTGTCTTTTTCATTGCATTTAATTAAAAAATTCATTTCTATGTGTGAACAACCTATCGGGAAATTGATTATTATTTATCGCTTGGCTTGAGGGAATCTACAAGGATAGCCAATTGCGTATAGATCAACTAGTTGGGAGGAATGTTATTGTTCTCCCCATCCAGGTTCAAATCATGCTTTGCAACACTTGCCCCTTAGAAGCCGATTTTGACAATGTAATCATTTTAATGCTAGTCAGACCTTAATTTTCCGGAAAAAAAAATGTTGATTATAATTTATCCCTTGGCTCGGTAGAATGTATAACGATAGACAATTGAATATGGCTTAGGTGGTTCAGAGGAATATTGTTGTTCTCCACAGCCAACTTCAAATCTTGCTTTGTGGCATCAGCTCGTTGGGAGCTGGCTTTGACTATGCAATGATTTTAATGCTAGTCAGACCTTAATTTTCCGGAATAATAGGGCTTGGAAATTTCTTAGTAGATGTATCCCTCTAGCAAATGCTAGGTCATCATTTTAAAAAAGGATATTATCTTGGATGTAATCATATAAATATTTTAGTCATACAAGCATAGAGATATTTACTTTATTGAGAAAAAGAAAAGAACCATGAGTCAACAACCTTGAACACGAAGCCTGCATATGTGCATTTGTTTGACAACATGAGGCCTCCAACCTTGATTCACAAATCCATTAGTAGTGGGTCATTGTTTTCTTTGCATGCAAACATATCTCGTGAATTTATAACATAACCCATAAAAACATCGAAAACCAATGTTGTACCTCAACATTGTTATTGTTTTCAATGACCTAAACATAGATTAATGAAATGCAATGACAATAATAGTTGATCAATATCTACAATCATAACAAATGTTCGTAATTTTTGTTGAATATAATATTTTTATTAAAGGTGCATACGAATTAATATGCCACCCAATATTATGTTAAAGGAAAAAGAATTTATTTACACAAAGGCATTGCACTAAGATTCCTAAGTTAATACAAGGTAGAGAGAAATAAAACTTTAAATTGTTGTACTCATAAAATGAGCTAAAAAGAAGTGAAACTTTGAGTCTTTGCACTTGTACACTAGCAATTGCTTCATGGGATATGAAGAAACGTAGCATGAAAAATAAAATTAATAGAAAGTCAAGTAAACATGATAAAGCAAAAAAGGGAATAGTGAAAGAGATGCTATGATGAAAATAATTAAATGCAATGTCATGTATATTTATTAAAATTAAATTTTAGTTTCTTATAGCAACGTTGCTACTTGATGGAATATAGCTCTGAAACACTATCGATTTGGGGGCTGATTGGAAAGTGAGAACCTGCCCGGCTTGGCAACAATTGCATTTATATTGTAGCCATGATAAAGAATCTAATGTAGTACGCAGAGTCAATATTTTATATTGGTGATAATAAGGATAATAGGACTACTACGCTCTACTACATGGATTAAAGGGCTATTTACCTATGTTGCAATCACTACACATGATGCTAGGAAAAGCTTGCTGGTTGCCATGATATGCACCTATAAAATGTTTAGTGGTTCGTAGCAATTTGCTATTATACTGTGCATGCCCATGTATTGTCCATAAGAATAGTCGTCACCAAACATATAGGTGATAACAAATTGATGTGATCATTGTTAATTGCTCAACATATCGTTCAAAGTGCTTGCAAAACGCCTGTTCAATATTTAAGTCTTATAAGTGAGCCAGTATACAAACAATGGTTAAAACACTACATTGTTTATATAGGTTAGAACGTAAACAAAGATATTCCCACAAGAAACGGTAAATAGCGATGTTCTAAGTGCCCACCCCGATCAAATCTCTTGAAGTCTAGGTACATAGTGAATCAATCCAAGGAAGATAGACAAAGACGATCTCTAAACCACGCTTGATATTAAATATATAAATAGAAAGGTGTTCATCGATAAATACCAATTTTGAATGAATATTAGTACTGACATATCCCTTCTTATGCCTTTTTAGGAACCTTAGAAAACACAGCTACAATTCCTTACCTTATCCCTAGACAACTTATCACTGTCTACCATATGCCTTTTATCCTAGTCCCTTCGAAGGTCCATCTCAATCTCTTTATGCATACAGCATAAGGAAACTCTTGATCCTCTCTTTGATCTTTGTCTTTTTGTGTTGAAGCTTTGTGACCAACTGCCATGATTTTCCAGCAAACGTCCAAAATTAAGAGTAACCCAAGCAAAAAAATCACAGATTGGGGAGACATTGCCTTTCACACTAGTTATTTGAATCAAGAATGGCAACTATTCTCAGAGTTTCTTCTATGGGAGATCTAGCGCGAGAGGAATAACAAAATTTTCCAGAATCAGTACAAACGGGGAGCAATAATCTAGGCAAAAGTTAAGCATCATTTTTTTGAAACTTTGAAGTGTTGACAAATGGTTTTATTTCGGCATTGTATCACTTTGTAAAACAAGAAGCTCAGATTTTCAGAATCAAATTGTGTTTACTTGAAAATTTAAATTGTTTAGATAATAATAAACGTTAAGTTTGTTTCTTTTCCCATGCTTTGGCATCTATTTTTATCATTTTTTATTTAATATTAAGAATATATATTCTCATGTAATGTCCAAATTATATTTAAACATAGTAAGAAAAGGTAAATAATAATATTGTCCTAGTAATAATATACAAGGATAAATAGGATAATCATAATACATAGGTATGTTATTAAAAAGACATGCCTTTGTATCAAACATGAACAACATTTCTATTTTTTTTACTTTAATAGTCAATGTTGTTTGGTTTCAAAGAGTCTCATATGCTTCTACAAGAGTCTCATTGAACTTTGTGTCCATCTTTTTATTTCTTTTGTACTTTACCCTCTTAGGCATTGCCCCTATTACTTAGCAACATTGGCATCAAAACTCCCGTGAGTTATGGCTTTGAGGATTCAACAAAAATCCAAATCGAAGTGACTTATGGCTTTGACATCAACTAAACCCTGATCAGAATTGAATTTGCCTAGGTTACAACAAATTTTTTGCAATAGTTGCCAAATTTAATTTTTGCTTCGAATTACTTATCATAAAGAAAATAGTTTTTATACATAGGAATATTTTTTTCTTTTATTTTATAAGACATTAGTTGGAAATCTTTAAAAAATGTTATAATAACATATATTGGTTATGGAAATTGCATAGTTTGGGCGCTATAGAGATATTCATGTGTGCTGAACATGGATATATATATTTGCAATACCATACATTCATGACATTGAGAATATCCACATAGCTATAACATTATTTCATAGCCATTGTTTAATTCATATTGTCTATTTTTCAAAGCTTTTTCATCAAGCTCTCATATAGTTTTATTAGACATGAGTTCTGAACTATAGCATCAAAACTTTTTTGTGCTAAACAATTCATTTCTTAATCTTGCATTCTTCACATAAGAGTTTAAGAGTTTTGTACTTAGATAAATAATCTTGAATGCATGAAAAATCACTTGGAATTAAAGAAATCAACTCATTTTCGAGTTGATGACCTCGAATTTCATTGTGTTTACCAAACACATCTTTCAACTTGTCCCAAGCAGTATCAGGTTCATCAATTCCAGATATGTGGAGTCGCAAATCAGTAGAGATTGACATCCCAATCAATCCACGAGCTTCATCACATCTATTTGGCCATTTTATTTTCTTATCATCATCAGTGGGTTCTGTTTCTTTCCCTGAGGTAATTCTGAAAAGTCTCCTACTTCGTAGAACATCCTCCATACGAGATTTCCACGAGAAATAGTTGGAACTGGTAAGTAGAATATCACAAGGGGCGGCCATGTTGTAAAATAATGGCTGTAAAAATAGAAACCAATAGTCTGGACGCAAAGATCTCGAAAAAATAAGCGGTTTAGAAAAAAACAGCACTGAAAACTGACTTCGTATGATGAAGTTATGCTTGAACAAAGAAAATGTTGAAGATGTCCCCAATAGTGACGTGGTAGATATAGAATGTCCAGCTAAAAAAAAGAACCCCCTTCTTCCCAAGATGAACCTTTGAAAATCCCTTTACAAGAAAGTTGCTTTAAGTAAAGCAGTTTTGTAAAATAACTGATTTCACTTTTACAATGATGTTACTTTAAATAGTGTAGCAAAAAAAAGAACTTAAGTGACTCACTTTTTTATTATTATTATTATTATTTAAGTGAGATGCACTTTTACAATAAAGTAACTTGAAAATTAGAAATTGCATGCACCTTTGTTTAAAAGTAACTTAATAAAACTTGAACTCAAGACCTATTAAGGGATAAAACAATTTTGAATCAAATGAGCTAATATTAAAAGGTACGTAAAAGAAGGGAAGGAGGAAGGGGGCTCTTTTTTTTCTTTCTTTTTCTTTTACTCTTCTCTCTCTGTTTCCGTGCTTGCCTACACACTTTTGGGGTTAGATCTCATTAGATTTCCCGGAAAGTCTACGTTTTCTCTCTGTTTTTGATTTGTTACGATCGCTCAAGGTGCACAGCAAAGAGCATACGCAGCTGAAAAAAACCCTTTCTCTTTCTGTTTTTGGTTCACCGAGATCGCACAAGGTGCACGACAAAGAGCATACATACATAGGGAAAGCAACAATCCGAAACTAAAAAAAACTAATAATAAAAACTCATAAAATATGAGATTTTTTTTTTTTAAATAATAAAAAACGTCTCTGTAACATTATACCTTCAGATCTAATGAAATACGCATTTCTGAATCAACTGGAAACCGTTTTCGATCAATTAAAAACTATTTCCCAATGGAAACGATGCTACGAATGCAATGGAATAGCTCCCATAGCCTAGAAATGCACATAATTTCCAGAACCGGAAACCATTTCAAGATTCAGCAACACCAGTTTAAAATCTAGATCATAACCGGGAGCGACTCTTCATAAAAGCTCTGATACCATGTTCGGGTACACAGGGTACTCCCAAAAAACCGAACACCTGGAGCAACCACTTCACATAAACATATCACAGATCGACAAACTATGTTTTGATGTGGTTTAAACCCTCGAGAGGGAAACACTCCATGGCCCCGGCCAAATAGCTTCTACAGAGCAGTTTATTATGCAAAAGAAAGAAAGTTACAAATGAGCTTCTCATAATCGATCAACTGGACAATGACCCTCCATGCTCTTTAAATAGAGATCATGGACCAATCGGGTGTTCAGCCATGGATCAAGGGTAAGTATGATCTAAGAGAAGTTGAGGCGTCAGATCACTCTATGTCTAGAACATATCGTGACCATCCGATTAAATATTTACAAATGCAGACTAATGCATACTAAAGAAACACACTTTACCTAACGGATATATTACACAAGTTGATCTTAACTAACTCCTAAGTGTCTAAATATCCTAACAAAACATACGACTCTCCCTGATATGATAGATGTGTTGACGATGAGCATAGGAGATACTACTAAGTTATGGAGCACTGATGACTCTTACTACTTAGTTTGAAGTGATCCATTATGTTGATTGAAAGGGATCCCAAGGTATAATTGCAACTAATGCAACTCTTAGAATATGAGGACTTGGTGTCGATGAGAGATGAAGAACATGATAAGATGGGGTTATTGTCGTGAGAACCGTGATCATGTTGTAACCATGTGTAAGACTAACATACCTTACACAAGACTGGTTGGTAAGTGTGAGGCTCTTAATTTCCTTTGATTGATGTCGAATTGGGGAGTAAATAACGACAAAATTATTCAAATAAAGTAACATGGTGTAAAAGAGGGAGACAAACTGCATATGCAAGGTTTTTCTAGGGACACGACACTAAGGATGATGGTGATTGAAAAACCACATAATTATGGGGATAGTGATACTCAACACCATTGATCAAAGGTGACCAGGGGTTGCTGCCAAAAATGATAGTGGTGTTCCCATAGTTGTGAGTGTATTGGGGAACTGTTTGTATATAAAGAATATTTGGTGCGGTCCCCAAGGTTTCAGGGCATTGGGGGACGAATTTGATGATGTGTGGTATTCCCATGGTTTTGGGTGAGTCGGGGAATCAATTTGATGATGGGTAAAGTTCCCATAGTTTTGAGTGAGTCAGGGAACCTTTTCCATGATGAGGTGAGGGTTGTTTCACAAATGCGACAACATGTGCCCCGCATTAATTAATTCCATGGATATTTTTCCTACAAGAATAACTGAAGATAATTGGTTTATATGAATGGGTGGGGGGCACATTACGGTCTTCATAGGGGTAATGATATGAATAATACTACAGATGGTATATTTTTTATGAAGGTATGAGTAGTCAACTATGGTTCGTGATCATAACATGTGTCAAGGATTTTTATGGCATCAAGTGTTGAAGGTGGGGGATTATATGCATAGCTATAAAATGATGAACTATGGGTCGGCGATTGCAAGGGGTATCAAATTCCTCGGGATTGTGGAGGGTCAACACCATGGGTGTCAAGTTATGACTGGGATGAAATGGTGTGCACACTAATGGGGAAAATATGCTACCCAAAGTAGTGATATTGAGGGCACATCAGTACTACGGATGAAGACCCTATGGTTATCAGTGGGAATATATGGTAAATGCAATGCGAATAGAGGGAATGCATTTCCTATATACTAGTGTCGAGATGATGCCTATGATAGAAATCCAATGCCATTTTTGAGGGGTGCAATCTTTTTCTTATTATGGAAAAACAAGAGGTAGGATTTTCTTGGTCATTATCCTACACACACAGTGAAAATACCCAAGTGTAATAATGAACATGAAAAAGGTATTAACAATGCATAAAAATAGAAACCAAAACGTTGGGAACCTTTGGAGTGCATGTCAATCATGCATAGAATTGTTTGAGGTACAACACATTAATAGGTCTGTTGTGGGTGACTCCTTCAGGACCAGTTAGGTTATATGCCCCTTTGGGTAGGAACTGCTTGAAAAGATAGGGTATTGTCCATTTAGATACAAATTAACATGGCCTCAATTTGCAATCTTTTTTGGTGTTAAAAATGAGATCAAAGTCGTCCTCATTAAATGTGCGAGGTTGAACTTGGTGGTCATAGTGCACTTTGGAGCGCACCTTCATGGCCTCATTTTGTTGGAGCGAGTCCCTTTGATCTTCATCGAGTTGTTCCAATGCAAACAACCATTTTTCAAGGGATAGAGTATCAGGTAACAACTCCACAATTGATTAGAGTGTAGGTATTTGGCACTCAATGGGTAATACCTCTTCTACTCCATGTATGCGGTGAAATGGAGTAAATCCAATGGTCATCTTGACTGAGGTTTGGTACACCCAAAGGGTGGGGAATAACATTTGGTGCCAATTGGATTTGTTCTTATTTATTGTGCGTTGGAGCATAGTCTTAATCAATTTTTTCATGGATTTGACTTGGACACTTGATTGAGGATAATAGGATGTCGAGAATTCATGTTTGAATCCTAAAAACCGTGAGTGTTCCTCAAAATTAATATTGTGGAAGTGGGTTCCATTGTCACAAACTAACTACTTGGGTACAATGAAGCATGAAATGACATGGTTAAAGAAGAATTGTGCAATGTGGTGCTTGTGTAATCAAACGTGGGCATTTCTTCTGCCCACTTAGTAAAATAGTCAATTGCAATGATGATATACTTGTGTCCTTGCGCTAAGGCACGGAGACATCCCATGAAATCAATTTCCCATTTGTAAAATGGACCAACATTAATGATTGGGTGGAGGGGGGCAGGGGAATCCCATGTATTGTAGGAAAATACTTGAGAATTGGCACATATTTCAACCGTGTAGAGACAATCCTTGAATACTGGATGGCCAAAAATAGTCAACGTGGAGTATTTTTTCGACAGTGGCCAGACCTGAGAGGTGGCCCCCCCAGGATTTGTTGTGACAGTCAGTGAGTACTTTCTCACTTTCCTCATTGATTAAGAAGGATCATAGGATAGTATCGACCCCATGACAATATAGGACATATCTGAGGAGAATATATTATGGGGCTTGATGACGTATGCATCACATATCATCACAAGATAGGTCCGAGGAAAATTTTTGAGTGTGAATATAGGTTACAATATTTCCATACCATGGATCATTTTTTGGTTATGAGGAACATATGTTCATATGGTAAATGCTCATGTACAGCTTCTCTTGACGTAGTGCCTCAGAGGTCAGTGATAAGCTTGGTGATATCCAAGGCTTTATTTATCTTAGGGATCGCGAACTCAAGGTCAAATTCTTGGAGGATAACATTCCAACGTGAAAGATTATTGTTGATAAGATGAGAACTAAGAATTTATTGCATGGGGTTTGAGTCTCCAATCACTATGGATTTGCGAAGTAATATGTAGTGGTACAATTTTTGTATTGAGACGATGAAGGCTAAGGAAAGCTTCTCATCATGACTGTAGCCGATTGTTGTTCCTACCAATGTTTTTTTGATGTAGTAAATAACATGTTCATTATCACCATCAACTTGTTCGATTAGAATGCTTGCAACATCATAGGATGGCGCCGAGATATAGAGGATAAAACTTTTGTCAAAACCCAATGGGGACATGAGGCGGGAAAAAGCCAAATATTGCTTCAATGCATTAAAATATATTTGGGCTTGTTAATCCAAATTGAAAGGGATGTCTTTCCTAAGTAGGCGTAGAAAACCATGTGCTTGAGTGGCATAATTGGGGAAAAACACCTAAGGAAGTTGGCCTTCCCATGAATTCTTTGTAATTGGCATCGTATTTGTGGGGGATCTAAGTCAAGAATAGATTAGAATTTTGATGGGTCGACAATGATCCCTTTATTCGATAGGATGAATCCTAATAACCATGTTGCAGTGATGCATAAGGCACATTTTATGGGGTTTAATAATATATTATGCTTACAATAGAACATAAAGATGGTGCATAGGTCACGAAGGTGATCACACCAATTTTTAGATTTGTCAGTTACGAAATCTACGAAGGCAAAGGATGATATGGGACAAGTCATTGAAAACATTTAAGGTAGGCCTTTGAAAGTTGGATCCATCATTGAGCCCGAATGGCATAACCTTGTAAGCAAAGGTTCCCCAAGGTGTTGTAAATGTTGTTTTGTAGTGATCCTAAGGGAGGATCCATATTTGGTTATACTTCAAAATACATACATAAAGGAAAACATTTCACTACCTACACATGAATCAATTATTTGGTTGATGAAAGGGGTCGGGTAATTTTCTTTCGGGTAGGCAAGGTTGAGACTACGGAAATCAATATAGAATCAAATGGTACTTTGCTTCTTCTTTACAGGGTAGGATTGGAGACCTAGGATGTATAAGCAATGGGGAAAATAAATCCGGCTCGAAGGAGTTTTTCAATATCAGCCTTGATAGTGGGTGCCTTGGAGCGGTGGATAGGTCATTGTTTTTGTTTGACAAGGGTGGCTCCAGACCAAGTGTCAATATGGTGTTGGAAAATTGAATGGTATAAGCCCAAAATTTATTCATATGACCATGCGAATAATGTGAAATTATAAATCACAGCAGATAATGGAGATGATTATACCTCACAGATAAATAATGAGCAGGAAAGATGAATTACATTGAAAATTGCAGTAAAAATGAGTAGACAATTAATCATGCATGAGAAATCAGATAGGAACAAAATAATGTCACATGATACAATAATTAGTAGACTCAAAAATGATATTAAAATGTATGTAAATTGAATAACCTAGGATAATTCAAGTCTTAGTATGTCTAGAATAGGAATTGTCACCTCTATTAGTGCTCCAGAGCTCCCAAACTCAGTTAAAACCAACCAAATCTCAGTTAACTAAAGACACAATCAGTCGACTAACCAAAAGGGTTTCATTAGTGAGTCTTCCATGAAAACCACTTAGAAAAGGGCGCATGAGACCACAAACAGTCGCTATGGGAGCATAAACCCCCCACAAGAGTCAACTAACTCACGTTGATTGAACTAGAACACTGAGTTGGATCCTAAAATGTGGGAATTGGCTCAAGTGGTCCTAAAATGATGCATGCAGGGTGCATTAGGTGGCTAATGGTTCCTAGATGACATTTACACACCACTAGGGGGAAAATGACATGATCAACTACTAGGTAAATAGAAATAATACTAAGTAGTACAAGGATGAAGTATTAATTATCCTGACACCCCCCCTTAATCCAAACTTGGACTTCATGGGCCATGGTTACTGAGACCAAATGTCACCCATACAATCAAATAAATGATAAAATAAAATAAATGTTCATGAAACCAAGGAAATGGGGGAAAACCTCATGGGAAAAACCCCCCTCTCAAAAATGAATAGTAGGGAACTCAAACATCCTTCGCAATAAGTATAGAAGGAAGAAATTTCCTGAGTGAAAGTCTTTGTAAAACTATAGGCAATATGATTCTAGGTAGGATAGTAATGCAGGTTTTGGATCTAGATCTGGATGTGGATCTTCTCCTCTGATGTACTTCCCACTGTGTCAAAGCAATATTTTCCAAACAAGTCTTTTAGGAACCCTTCTTGCTACTGGAGCAAACGACTCATTGTAACCAAATCATGAACCTTTGAGTAACTTTTGTGAATAAACATATATTTATACTTGGTTGTATATCCATCATGGAAAGTCTCTTCGAAGGATTGTGGATCAAACCCCACTATCATGTAGCACCTCTCTTAGAGAAGGGTATTTTTATGACATAGTGCAAGGTTTACATGATACTCATATTTGTTTGTTCTATAGTCAGATGGATCACCAGCTATGTTCCCATCAATTTCAAGGACTTTGTGAGCCCATATTGGCCTTGGCCATGGATTGGGAGTAGGGATTTGAATTTGCTTGAAATTCATGCTCAATATCACTATCTTTGTCCTCATATTCATTAGAAGAGACATCATCTTGACCTTCATCAGATGCCAATGGAGTAGGAAGATAGTATGGAAAAAAAGTGAGATAGTTTATATTCCTTCTAGGCATGGTTTGCAAACCCTTTCACTATAATTTTCCAATAAGAGATCTCTACAATCTCAACTATGTTAGGACCAAATACAACTTTCTTCAGTAAACCTTTGTGATACATCCGATAAACATACAACAAATTTGCTGACAAAGAAGGCACAAATAGAACATTTTTGAAATTTCCATGCTCGAGATGTACTATGACCTTCCCTTCAACAAAGATCTTAGAATTATCTCCCATGTGAATAATCATACCATCATTGAGATATAGAGAAGGAGATGATTCTTTGGAGGAAACCATGTGGTTCGAGGATCCTGAATCTATGAGGAATGTTTGTGATTGTGTGAATTTAACCTTCAGTGCATGACACATCTCGTGATCATCTGTCTCACTTCCAAAATCAGTCATCCTTGCGCCTTCTGGGAGGGAAACATTGTGTTGTTCAAGAATTTTGGTCATTTGATATATCGTCTTCTTCATGCAAGATCTCTCTGGATGGTTTCCTTTCTTGCAATAGGAACACTTGGTCTTCTCAAACCCCTTTTTCTTATCCTTCCTGGAGTTGGAGGCTCCTTTCGATGGATCAGACTTGGCATTCTTCTTGGATTCAAATTGCTTCTTCTCTTTACCCTCATTCTTCCCTTTTGCATTCACACTTTTTAACTCCCCGACCATAAGAGCCTGATTTTTGGAGGCTTGCAAAGAACCCGTCCAAATCATCTTGTCTTGTTCTTGGATGAGAGATTCAGTGAATTCATCTAAGGAGGGAAGTTTCCAGATGGGTATTGACAATCTCCCTGAATGCAATGTAGAAACAAATATGGAAAATTCCATACCAAGCTTGCTTAGAATGGATAGCACCTGCTACTCATCCTTCTTCTCAATGCCACATTGTTTGGATTTCATAACCAAAGATTTGAATTTAGAAAATAATTTTTGTATATATGCTGCATAACCTCCATCCTGATTTGGTTCCAAAGTAATGGGAACATGCACTTTCTTTAGAGCTGCAAAAATTACTTCAAGAGAGTTATCATGACCCTCTTTCATCAATGCAAGTGCTAGGTTCTCCACATGCATATAATAAACGTTTTCCATAGAGCAATGAATACCATATAAACATATGATGCTTTCAACTTCTCAAGGAGTTGCTAATCCTAGTTCTTGGACTCTTGGAGTGCACATTGAGTCCTCTCAAATTCAAGAGTGAGATTGCTAATATCCTCTTCATCCCTCAAGGATGTGCCATGATATAACTTAACTACCTCAAGTAAATAATCTCTATTAGAAATAAAATACAAAATATTACCTTGGATGATTGACATTTCCTTCTGAAACTTCTCTATGTTTTCAATTGAAGGTTGGCCCTCCATTGATGCACCTCTCCAACCACACTGTGACACAAGTGCGCCATTTTCATGAAGAGTACTCAAGGACTCATGGATCTTCCTTTCACATATCTTCAAATAACCTACAAGAAAATGAGGTTCTGGCAGATGAACCTATTCTCCATCAAATATGGGATCAACCTCGTGAAGCTCTTATGGTGATGGTGAGATCAATCCTAGAACCTATGGGTTATGGGCCTTATTAAGTGAGATCTCTATGGAACCCACATAGAGATATGGGAATCAACAAGTACATGTCTCCATGGTATCTTGACACCCATCAATAGGTACCTCATCATGACACCCATTAGTAAGTGTCTTAGTAGAGCCTAAGAAACCCTTGGTAGTTTCTCCAGAAATACTTGAGCATCAAGAAGTAGATGCTCTCAGATCCATGTTGACAGTAGACATGATCTCTAGATGATATTCATTAATTCTTGTCCTTATTGTGTGAGTTACTAGAACATGCTTGCTCATGTGCATGCACCACTTTCTAAGCACATGTGCTTTTGTCTTCTTGCTGATTTCTTTGGGATATTCTCCTGTTTTTCCACCTTCCTCTTCATGCATGGATTCACTTTCTTGTTAGAGTGATTCCTCTTCCTCTTCTTCATGATACTCTTCAGTAAGGATTGCATCTCCAAATTGTTCAGAGTCACCTTGGGGTAACAGTCTCTCTTTATAGAACTAATCCCTAAATATTTTGCACATATCCCTTATAGATATGAGTATATGCTCTTTATCTTTCATTTTTATTGGTGAAAGAGAGTGGAGGGTGGATCTAATACCATCAGATAGTATATCCATTAGAGGATATTCTTCATAGCTGGGCCACAATAGAAACCATCATCTTGTATTTGTTGGCCCTTGTACTCTTTGGTTCGATACCAAGACATGTTTGTAGCTTCGATATGTGTCCTTTTCTTCAAACGAGCTTTCCTTCCATGGGAGTAGAGGAAAGTGCTCTCATACCACTGTAATGTACCCCAACCAGAATTCAGGAACACTACCTCAAAAAATCTGATATACTAGTGATGTACTACTGTTGCAGCTCTTATAAATATGCAATAAGCTTATGGTCCACTTATAGGATTCCAAAATTGCACACTAGCTTCGAATGTTCTTCAGTAGGTACTAGGAGTTGTGTGGCTTGACTCCACAATGCTCAGGATGGATTGGATATTCTTGGAGTGGATCTAGACTCTGATTTTGTAGAGTATGGATATTGGAGAATAACAGTTACAGAGTTGGTAGGGCTCACAAGAGGTTTGGAGGGACTTGGAGTTGAATTGGGAGTTCGTGATAACATAGAGTAATGGTTTTGAAACTAATGGAAGGGGTGTCTATGAAGTTTAAATATCTACAAAATCACTTGGGATGGATTTTAAAGAGTCTCATGTTTCTACAAAAACTCACAGAATGTGAATTGGATGTCCCAGAGGAAGATATGGTTGTTTTACCAGGAGATAATCAAAATTGACTAGTGAATGAGCAAGGGTGTTGAAATTGGGGGTGGATGGAATGGATTTCGATAGGTAGGATAGAGGATATTCAATATGTAGATTTAGGTGGTATCCATAAATGACAGAGAGGCCAAGAATATCAATTGATGTGCTTATTTAGGATTTGATGAGTGTTTTGTCCAATTTGGCCTAGGGAGAGACTAGACCTGTAGCCCAAGTCAACTTGCACAAGATGTGGGTGAATTTTTGGATAGAGACCATGGATGGAACCAAATATATGTTATGTAGTTGTTGGGTGCATTACTTGGTCATTTGGAAGTACATTATTTGTAAAATTAATATCAAAATCAAAAGATGTCAATTTCCATGTACAACTTAGAGATAAAGAAGACATAGAGTGGAACCAAATGGAGATTTATTTAATATCTAGAGTAAGAATGCACAACGTACATCAAAATAGTTGTTCTAAAAGCATAAATGATAGAAAAAACATTAGAAGAATGCTAGAGATAAGAGAACATAGATATATAGTGAAGATGTGATCCCTCTACACAATATGGATTTGATATTGAATGTAGCTCCTCATACGACACCTGCAAACAAAAGTGCGCTAGTATTGGACACAAGGAACACCTTCTAATTAGAGGGGAAAATGTGTGAATGTTCAAGTGCACCACCACAATAGAAATATCACCAATGCTATGAGTGCTAGGAAATCGCACTCGAACTAGGTCACAAGCCGAACATAACATCAGTACTAGAGCAGAATAATGAAAAAGAACTCTGACACCCAATGATTAAGAATAATTGTCTTCCTCCACTTCAACAATACCTTGGTTACTTAGTTGGAGAAAGGGGCCATAACCCAACTGTTGTCAAGGGGAGTGTCACCCTAGACTTACGAAGCTAAATATTTCCTCATGAAATCAATACATCATTAAACCCTACTTCTCCCTTGCACCACATATCTTTTTACAGAACTCAACTAATCCTCATGAATCCAAGTAGCTCCAATACACATCAATTCACCGTTAGTGCTAACATTAATCCCGTGAGGATCACCCCGAGTAACCAATTTGGCCATATCATAAATAAATCTTCAATAATAATATGAACATGGCTATAATTAAACTGATTTGGACCCTTGAATAGATGCTTGGACATAAATTAACTCCACCTCCCATGTGGTTTTCCTCCATCATGTGTGCAATAATTATTAATTATTAATTTCCAATAGCTTGGGAAAATACAAGGTTGGTCAGATAACCACTAGTCACCATAACCACTTTTCATTAATAACTCTCACTAAGAGAGTCCAAATGGAATTCCTCCTAGTTTACAAATAATAATTATTTTACCCTATCTTCACCCATTTTGTCCACATTCTTATTTTTAATAACAACTTCGTGGGGTGCCTTTTTCCTAATAATTTCCAAAATAATTATTTAGCAAGTTTGTCCACATATTTTATTTGCTCTGTATGTCCACATATTTAACCAACTTGTTTTTGACCCATTTAGTTGCACAAATAATTACTATTTTTCATTTTTGACGTGTGCTTATTTTCTAACTCGCTTATTTTCTAATTAATATTTTATTTTGGACTTTCGATAATTTTCCTTAGGCAATTTTAACTTTAGCCACCAATTAATTATTTTAATTATTTTTTCCTAACTAATTTTATCATGTAAACGTTAGGCCAAATTTGGGGATATGACATGGCTATTGTCATTTGAACCATATTTGAGTGCTATAGGTTGTTTGGCTTGTTTGCTGAGAATTGGAACTTTTTGATAATGGCACCTTCTTTATTGGCCTCGTCTTGTGGTTTTGAAAACCAATTGATGATGTTTACTAATGGTATTTTCACTAAGTTTGTTTATAATTTCTCATTATTTGACCATTTTGGTGAGTGTGCCCTCCCTATTTGAAGATATTGTTAGGGTTTTATTTATTATGATTGAGTATTCCAAAACTAGATCTAGGGTTTTGACAAAATATTATTATTTTATTCTACTAGAAGTTGATCTTTTCTCCTATTTAAGAGAGCTCCTTGCTCTCTCTTGTGACATTGAGCTAGAATATAAACGTTTCAAAAAAGGTATAGCTTCACTTGTTTCCATATTAATGGTATAGTTTGCTAAAAATTTTCAGAAACTTATATGTTGTACTAACGATAGTGAGTATGATGTAAGCTATTTCAAATACTAGTATTTATCAAATATTAAGCTTTATTCTTGTTTCTATTTTAAATTTTGAATGTATGCTCTATTTACCAAGAAGTAAATGGACTACTCATAAAGGATTAGAATATTTTTCATCTTGAAAAAATCTCACTTGTCATTCCTAGCTGAATTGTTGAAAGTTGTATCATCACTTCTAACCACTTCATTTTCAACCCTCTTGTATTACTTAATCACTCCTTATGAGCAATCTAGATAGGAAAAATTTGTAATACTTTTGTTTAATATGCTACAACCATGTGTTTTTCTAGAGCTATTTCAGTACTTTTTCTGTACTTCACCTTATGCATCATTTTAGTATCTATTGAGCTATCCCAATTCCGAGATAAAGTCCATTTGAAAAAATATTGAAGAGCTATTTTGTGAGATAAATTGATAAGGATTCTGTTTTGAAAATCTTGTCATTATCTCATGAAGAAGCCCTTTTCCTAATTGTTTTGAATGGAATAACCATTTTTTTCTTGTATCAATACAAACTCACCTTTCTAGATCACATTATCATGACCCTATTAAGGATTATTGTCAAACTCTCATAGAGAGTTTGCATTTTTTTTATGTTTGGAAAATCTATAGTGTTGATCTTTTTTCCATGCTTATTTTAGAGGTGAACATGAGTATGTCCAAGTCAAATATGTTTCATACTTTGGTCTTGTATGCAACTATTTTTTTTTTCTTTTTTATTTCGCATCATCGTTTTTCCTAACTATTTAGTGTTTATAATATGTTTTCCCCAATAATTTGTCTTTTACCCTTATACATTAGGGTGAAAATGTTATAGATAAATTTGATCATCTCTAATAGTATTAGTTGAATGAAGCTTTACTACACTGTGTTTCATTAGATTTCATTCTTCTTGATTCTAAAAAGGAAAATGATTAATTTTTCTTCCACTTTGAATTGATGCAACACACAATTTTTTATCTAGAACACTTAAAATAGTCCAAAACTAATAAAATGCATGAAATGTACATCCCTTGTGTAGACTAACTGAGGGTAGTACACCAATTAGCCCATTTATTCAATGCCAATTTTTTGAACCAACTTGAAAGCATATAAATAGATGGTTCACGGATGGATAATGAAAGGATGCACCCACATACCTTATGCTAGAAAATGTTTGAAATTTGTAAGTTTGAATTAGGAAACTGGTGGTTGGAAAATGTAAGAATAGTTTGTAAGTTATAAACTGGAATGAGGAAGCTCTTGCTCCCTTTCTCCTCGAATGAAATTCTTGTTTTATTCTAAGTTTAACTTGGTTTTTATATGGTGGAGTATGTCTTATGTTGCATTTCCTAGATAGGAAGAATGTCTTATGTGTCATTTCCTAGCTAGGAAAAGGGGCCAACCTCTTTCCTCATGAGGGAAACGTTCTCTACTCCACATGTGGAAGATTTTGAGACTTCCTTGGATTTGTGATCACTAACCGCATCCTATAATGGCACTTGGAGCCAAGTATTTGATTATTGAGGGCCTTTATTGCCACACTTGTGAGGTTGTGACACTCATCTAGCACTTTATTACCACAAGTGTCCATCTTATCTAGGTTATTGCGGTGTTTTTTTGGTTTGGAAAACCAATTGATGATGTTTAGTAATGGTATGATCTAGCACTTTTCAGGAATTTTATTTATACTTTCTCACTATTTGACCATTTTGGCAAGTGTGGACTATGCCTTCCCTATTTCAAGATATTGTTAAGTTTTTATTTATTATGGTTGAGTATTCCAAAACTAAATATAAGGTTTTTGACAAAATATTATTACTTCATTATACTAGAAGTTGAGCTTTTCTCCTATTTAATAGAGCTTGGTGCTCTCTTATGAGGATGAGCTAAAAGATAAAAGTTTCAAAAAAGGTGTCATTTCATTTATTTCCATATTAATGATATAGTTTGTTAGAAATTTTCATAAACTTATATGTTGTAATAATGATAGTGAATAGGATGTAAGCTATTTTGAATACTATGATTTTTCAAATATTAAGCTTTGTTGTTTTTATTTTCAATTTTGAAAGTAGGATCTATTTACCAAGGGAGTAAATGAACTACTCATAAAGGATCAAAATAATTTTCATCTTGAAAAAAATCTCATTTGTCATTCCTAGGTGAATTGTTGAAATTTGTTTCATCACTTTTCACCACTTCATTTTGAATGTAATAACCCATTTTTTTCTTGTATCAATACACACACATTTCTATCACATTACATGGCCATTGTATTAAGGATTATTGTCAAACTCTCATAGAGTGTTTGCATTTTATATGTTTGGAAAATCTATAGTGTTGATCTGTTGTCCATGCTTGTTTTAGAGGTGAACACTCTAGTATATGGAAGTCAAAGATGTCTCATACTTTGGTTTTGTATGCAAGTAATTCTTTTATCTTTGTTCTCTTGAAATCATGGGATTTCTTAAATATTTGGTGTTTATAATGTGTTTTCAGCGATAATTCTTCTTCCACCCTCATACATTAGGGTGCATATGTTATAGATAAATTTGGCCATTTCTAGCCTTATTAGTTGAATGAAGCTTTATTACAATGTGTTTCATTAACTTTTTTTCTTCTTCATTCTAAACTAGAAAATGATTCATTTTTCTTCTACCTTGAATTGATGCAACACAAAAGTTGTTAGTTAAAACGCTTGAAATAGCCTAAAAAAAATAAAATGTATGAAATGTACATCCTTGGTGTAGACTAAATGAAGATAGTACACCAATGTAGCCCCAATGTAACCCGAATGTATTTGAGTGCCAATTGTTTGAACCAACTCTCAAGAATATAAATAGATTGTTCATGGCTTGATAAGGCAAGGATGCACCCATATACCTTAGCTTATGCTAGGAAAAAGTTTGAAATTTGTAAGTTTGAATTAGGAAACCCATGGTTGGAAAATGTAAGAATAGTTTCTAAATTATAACCTTGAATGAGGAAACCCTTGATCTCTTTTTTCTTGAATAAAACTCTTGTTTTAAGTTGAACTTGATTTTTATATTCAATAGTAAAATTGAAAAAGAATTAACTAATATTTTTAGATTTGTAATTTCTTTGTATAATACTTGTAAATGAATAAATTAACTAATATTTATAATGTCTTTATATATAAAATACTTATAAAAAATGAGTGAATTATTATGTATACATATGTAATCTAAAATTTTTCATTATTGAAATAATTGGATTACTTTCCAACCATCTAAAATGAAAATGAAATCAATACTATAATCTTATTAATTTTTTCATTATTGAAATAGTTAAATTACTTTCAAAAAATACTATAATCTTATTAATTAATTCCTTGCGGATTCGTTGACATCCACAAGAAATCTATTAATTTAACTTAAGGCTGTTTTGCTATTCTCACATTACAAATAACGAATTCTTATTAAATTTAAAGGTTGTTTTAATTTGTTGTTATTTGTTAACCCACGAATAATAATACTGAGTCAAAGCTTTGAAAACTGAGATTAGGTTTGGAGATTACCACACCTTTTGTATTGTATTGTATGGAATTTATTTTGTATATTGTATGGAATTTATCTTGTATACTGTATTTTCATTACTTAGTATTTTTATTATTCTTATGAGTTCACATGCTCTTTACAAACATTGAGGTTTCATTCTCACTCGTTGGATAATCTTTGCCCGGAAACAACTGTCATAGCTGAGCATTTACTAAACTAAACTAAATCTTTCAACTTTCAAAGGCATTTACTTTATCATTTGTTATAACATCTTTCGTAGTAATAGTAATGGTTATTCTGCTGGAAAATAGTAATGGTTACGCACCGAGAAATGGATTGTTCTGTACATCTATGCGAGTTATTTATGCGTCGTAATTTTAACCAGTAAATGTTACGTTTTTTTAATATTTCAGTACACATTTAAATGTGTAAAGGTTTATTTATTTAATTTCTAAATGTCTAAAAATTTATTTGTTTATGTAAATCTCTTGACATATTTTGCATTATATTATTTGCTTATGTAAAGTATTAATATAATATTTATTTATTTGATTTCAGTATAATGTAAAATTATTTAAATGTTTTAACATATTTTGCATTATATTATTTGCATCTGTAAAGTATTAATATAATATTTATTTATTTGATTTTAGTATAATGTAAAATTATATTAAATGTTTTACTAAAATATTAGTATTATCATACATATTTAAAATAAATATTAATTTTTTTAAGAAATATTTTACACTAAAATTGTTTCTCGAACGAGATCTAAAGAGTTATAAAAATATGTGCATAAGTCTTGGACTAGTTCACAATTATGATGTTATGAGATATGAATGATGTTTTGCTACTCCACAAAACAATCTACGAGAAAGAGAATTATTTGACATGAGATATGAATGATGATTTCATACTCCACAAAGGGAATTATTATGTCTCCGTAGGGGATATTATATATTTCATGCAGACTCTATTAGTTGCACCTAGTTTGCACCTATGGCTATAAATTTTTTTCCTCCATACTATGGTTTTGGGTTATTTGTAAATAGTTGGGAAAAAAATTATTTATATAAATTTTTAAATAGTGATAATTTGTTAATGTTTCATTGGATGAGAGCTGATAACGTCAGCCTTGGTAATTGCTTCGTGTTTTGGCGGCGGAAGGTGCGTCATGTGAGTTAAGGCTTAGTTGTTGCTTAGTGTAAATAACAGGTGGTGGGCGTAACAACGCGTGGCATATAAGCTTGTCTAGTTTTTTGCACCCGGAAATGTTTTCGGCGCTTTCTACACAATGCGATGGTTATGGTTATCATAGGAAAATGGAACAAGTCTAGCGCGATAGGTGGTAGATGTGTCAAACGGGAGTAAGGACAGGGTAATTAATGTTTTAGTGGTTCAATGCTGGCGGGCAAGGGTGTCCTGTCATAGTATTAACTCTGCTGCGGGTTCCCTAGGTGGAGTATCTACGTGGTGACTAATGTGGCTTGAAACCTGTCATGGAGAATGGTGAGTAATAAATGTGATATTAATGTATTTAGTAGCTCGTAAGCGGTTGTGCTATAATGTCGAAATCTTCGTTGTTGTTGATGTTATATCCCTGGTAATATTCATCGAGCTTGTTTTTATGAATGGCATTGTTTGTTTTGTGTTTCGGAGTGGTTCGAAGGAATGATCGAGAGGCCTGCGATGTATTAGGTTTTAGATTCAGGAATGGGGTTTTCCCTTCGTGGTTTGAACCCATAACCAGTGCTTCAGGTCTCCATCGTGGCTGTCAGAGTCGAACCAATCTGATGTTGTTGTTGATGCAAGGTTTCAAGCTGGTTCTCGTCAGTTGCAGAAAGGTTTTGGCTTTTGGTTCGAAGTCTGCTTACAGCAATGTAAGTTGTCAGATTTTGCTCCGGTTTTCAGTAGGTTAAAGATATAAGTTTGAATGTATTTGTTATGACGTTTTAACTTTTTCAATGGTTTAACCAGAATCGTATACTTGTGGCAGGTAAAACGATGTCTCTGGTTTTCTCCTTTGCAGTAGCAGTGGAACAAGCATTGAAATCGGTAAGTCTCGGAGATTCTTATGGTGGGTTTACTGTTTCTAGGTCTGGCTTGGCCGAGACTTTCGTCAAAGGTGTTGGGAAATAGTTTTAGTTCTTTTTGTTGGTAGCCAGTATGGCATGTGAACAAAGCATGATTCTCAGTCTGTGTTGTTCTATCTGTGTGCTAGTCTTGTATTTGCAACATTTTGCGATACTGCTTGCGAGCTTCAACCTCTGGCATTTGTGATGAATAATGGATAATATGAATAAGGTTTTAAATATTGTAGTTTTAACTATGCATCTGCTTCTACTGAGATGGTTCCTTGATTTGCATGGAATTTGAATGATAAGTGTCTTTCTTGTCGTCGATAGCTTAGAAATCACCAATTAATGTCAACCTTTGTTGTTTTGTTCTATCAATCCATTGTTTGTGGAAGGGGATGAGCCTAAACTGTGATGGGCGTTTAAATGTATCTAGATAGCGCTAAAAGATTTAAATTTTGGTTTAAGATGTCTGAATTTGAAACGATACCATACGGCTATACCCTTCAGGAATTTTAATCACTGATAGTAGAGTCAAGAACCGGCCAAATGACCGATACTCTCATTCTTTTGCTTACAACAATTTAAGTTGTCAGATCTTGCTTCAGTTTTCAGTAGGTTAAAGATATAAGTTTGAATGTATTTGTTATGACGTTTTAACTTTTCCAATGGTTTAACCAGAATCGTATACTTGTGGCAGGTAAAACGATGTCTCTGGTTTTCTCCTTTGCAGTAACAGTGGAACAAGCATTCAAATCGGTAAGTTGCGGAGGTTCTTATAGTGGGTTTGCTGGTTCTAGGTCTGGCTTAGCCGAGACTTTCGTCAAAGGTGTTCGGAAATAGTTTTAGTTGCTTTTGTTCGTAGCCAGTATGGCATGTGAACAGAACTTGATTCTCAGTTTGCGTTGTTCTATCTGTGTGCTATTCTTGTATTTGCAACATTTTTTGATACTTCCTGCGAGCTTCAGCCTCTGGCATTTGTGATGAAAAATGAATAATATGAATAAGGGTTTAAATATTGTAGTTTTAAGCATAGCTCTGGATCTACTGAGATGGTTCCTTGATTTACATGAAATTTGAATGATAAGTGTCTTTCTTTTCGTCAATAGCTTAGAAATCACCAATTAATGTCGACCTCTGTTGTTTTGTTCTATCAATCCGTTGTTTGTGGAAGGAGATGAGCCTAAACTGTAATGGAGGTTTAAATGTATCTAAATAAGGCTAAAAGCCTTAAATTTTGGTTTAAGATGTCGACAAAAGAATGAGAGTATCGGTCATTTGGCCGGTTGTTGACTCTACTGTCAGTCATTAAATTCCTGAAGGGTATAGCCGTATGGTATCGTTTCAAATCCAGACATAGGTTGCCTTAGCAAAATGCTTTTGTTGTTATAAGGTGTGAAACAATACGATGGTTATGGTTATCATAAAAGTAAAACAACTTCAACATTTGTTGATAATTAGTTGATGCTGCATACAGGTTTCGAACTCCAACGTGTTTATATATAATAATAATCTAGCAGGTCGCAGACGTGACAAACAATAGTAAGGGCAGCATAATTATTAAAGTTTTAATAGTTCAATGCTAGGGACAAGGGTGTGTTGTCATAGTATTGACTCTGCTATCGGCTTTCCTAAGTGGGATATCTAGGTGGTGATTAATGTGGCTTGTAATCTGTGATGAAACATTGTGCGTGCCTCCGGAATGCCGAGCTGTGCTATGAAATAGATTGGAAATTGTCTTGGCTGGACTTCATGGTAGAAAGGAATAATAAATGTGATATTAATGTGCTCGGCACCTCGTAAGCAGTTATGCTGTAGTGTCAAAATCTTCATCGTTGATGTTATATTGCCTTGGGTTTTGGCATTTTAAAAACCCTGATCCTCCACAAGCTATTCATCGAGGTTGTTTATTAATGGCATTGTTTCTTTCATGTTTGGGGGTGGTTTGAAGAATTGGTCGACAGGCTTGCGATGTATAATCGCTTCCTGTTTCGGCGGTGAAAGATGCGCCATCCGAATTAAGGGTTATTGTTGATGTTTGATATTACAGTTTGGCATATCAAAATTTAATTTTTCGATGTTTGATGTTACATTTCCGAATATCAAAATTTGATTTTCTATAACGATAGTATTGCTTGCTGCTTAGTGTAGTATAGCATGTGGTGGGTCCGTGACACGTGAACGATCATACCCCTCCTTGTTTAGCGTGTCTATGTCTGACTCGTGGGCGTAGCAACGCGTGGCATATAAGCTCGTCTAGTTTTTTGCTCCGGGAAATGTCTTCGGCACTTTATCCACAATGCAATGGTTATGGTTATCATAGAAAAATGGAACAAGTTTAACGAGATTGGTGGCACATGTGGCAAACCAGAGTAAGGACAGGGTAATTAAGGTTTTAGTGGTTCAATGCTGCCCGGCAAGGGTGTCCTGTCATAGTATTGACTCTGTTACGGGCTTCCCTAAGTGGAATATCTACGTGGTGACTAATGTGGCTTGCAACCTGTCATGAAAAATGGTGAGTAATAAATGTGATATTAATGTATTCAGTGCCTTGTAAGCACTTGTGCTATAATGTCAAAATATTCGTTGTTGATGTTATGTCGCCCGTAACTATTCATCGAGCTTGTTCATGTCCCCGTAGGGGATATTATATATTTCATGCAGACCCTATTATAGTTGCACCTAGTTTGCACCTATGGCTATAAATTTTTTTCCTCCATACTATGGTTTTGGGTTATTTGTAAATAGTTGGGAAAAAAATTATTTATATAAATTTTTAAATAGTGATAATTTGCTAACGTTTCATTGGATGAGAGCTGATAACGTCAGCCTCGGTAATTGCTTCCTGTTTTGGCGGTGGAAGGTGCATCATCCGAGTTAAGGCTTAGTTGCTACTTAGTGTAAATAACAGGTGGTGGGCGTAACAATGCGTGGCATATAATCTTGTCTAGTTTTTTGCATCGGGAAATGTCTTCGGCGCTTTCTGCACAATGCGATGGTTATGGTTATCATAGGAAAATGGAACAAGTCTAGCGTGATAGGTGGCGGACGTGTCAAACGAGAGTAAGGACAGAGTAATTAATGTTTTGGTGGTTCAATGCTGGCGGGCAAGGGTGTCCTATCATAATATTAACTCTGCTACGGGTTCCCTAGGTGGAGTATCTACGTGGTGACTAATGTGGCTTGCAACCTGTCATGGAGAATGGTGAGTAATGAATCAAATGATCCAAAATCAGTTAAACGGCACAGGCCGCACACGTGGCAAACCAAAGTAAGGATAGGGTAATTACGGTTTTTGTGGTTCAATGCTGCCGGGTAAGGGTGTCCTGTCATAGTATTAACTCTATTACGGGCTTCCCTAAGTGAAATATCTACGTGGTGACTAATGTGGCTTGCAACCTGTCATGAAAAATGGTGAGTAATAAATGTGATATTAATGTATTCAGTGCCTCATAAGCACTTGTGCTATAATGTCAAAATCTTCGTTGTTGATGTTATGTCACTCGTAACTATTCATCGAGCTTGTTCATGAATCAAATGATCCAAAATCACTTAGCCTATGCTTTTTTCAATTATTTATGAACAAGATTGTTTGTTTTGCGTTTGGGAGTGGTTTGAAGGAATGCTCGACAAGCCTACGATGTATTAGATTTTAGGTTCAGGAATGGCATTTTTCCTTCGTGGTTTGAACCCATAGCCTGTGTTTCAGGTCTCCGCCATGGCTCTCAGAGTCGAACCACTCTGATGTTGTTGTTGATGCAAGCTTTCAACCTGATTCTCGTCAGTTGCAGAAAGGTTTTGGCTTTTGGTTCGAAATCTAGTTTCAACAATGTGGGTTGTCAGATCTTGCTCCGATTTTCACTACATTAAAGATATAAGTTTGAATGTATTTGTTATTACGTTTTAACTTTTTCAATGATTTAACCAAAATAGTATACTTGTGGCAGGTAAAACGATGTCTGTGCTTTTCTCCTTTGCACTAGCAGTGGAACAAGCATTCAAATCGGTAAGTCTCGGAGGTTTCTATGGTGACTTTGTTGGTTCTAAGTCTGGCTTAGCCGAGACTTTCGTCAAAGCATTTGTGATGAACACTGAATACTATGAATAGTGGTTTAGATATCGCAGTTTTAACTATAAATCTGGTTCTACTGAAATGGTTCCTTGTTTTACATGAAATTTGAATGATAAGTGTCTTCGTTCTCGTGGATAACTTAAAAATCATCAATTAATGTCAAGCTCTATCGTTTTCTTCTATAAATCGGTCGTTTGTGAAAGCGGATGAGCCCAAACTATAATGGACGTTTAAATGTATCTAAATGGCACTAAAAGCTTTAAATTTCGGTTTGACATGTTGACAAAAGAATGAGGGTATCGGTCATTTGGCCGGTTCTTAACTCTACTATCAGTGATTAAATTCCTGAAGGGTATAGCCGTATGGTGTCGTTTCAAATTCAGACATAGGTTGCCTTAGGGAAATGTTTTTATTATTATAAGATGTGAAACAACACGATAGTTATGGTTATCATAAAACAACTTCAACATTTGTTGATAATTAGTTGATGCTGCATAGAGGCTTCAAACTCTAATCTGTTTATATATAATAATAACCTGACAGGTGGCAGAAGTGAAAAACAACAGCAACATAGGATAGTTATTAAGATCTTAATGGTTCAATGCTGGGGGACAAGGGTGTGCTGTCATAGTATTAACTCTGTTATTGGCCTTTCTAAGTGGAATATCTAGGTGGTGGTTAATGTGGCTTGTAACCTGTGATGAAAAATTGTGACTATCTTCGCAATGTCGAGCTGTGCTATCAAATAGCTTGGAAATTCTCCTACCTGGACTTCATGGTAGAAAGAAATAATAAATGTGATGTTAATGTTCTCAGTACCTCGTAAGCAGTTGTGCTATAATGTCAAAATCTTCGTTGTCGATGTTATATTGCCTTGGGTTTTGGCGCTTTAAAAATCCTGATCCTCCACTGCGTATTCATCGAGGTTGTGTATTGATGGCATTGTTTCTTTCGTGTCTGGGAGTGATTTGAAGAATTGGTCGACATACCTGCCATGTATTAGGTTTCAGATTCAAAAGTGGCGTTTTTCCTCCGTGATTTAAACCTATAACCTGTGATTCAGGTCTCCACCGTGGCTCTCAGAGTCGAACCACTCTGATGTTGTTGTTGATCCAAGATTTCAACCTGGTTCTCGTCAATTGCAGAAAGGTCTTGGCTTTTGGTTCAAAGTCTACTTTCAACAATGTAAGTTCTCAGGTCTTGATCCATTTTTCAGTAGGTTAAAGATATTAGTTTGAATGTGTTTTGCTTTCACGTTTTAACTTCTTCAATGGTTTAACCAAAATGCTATACTTGTGGCAGGTAAAACGATGTCTCTGTTTTTCATCTTTGCAGTAGCAGTGGAACAAGCATTCAAATCAGTAAGCCTCGGAGGTTCCTATGTTGATTCTGCTGGTTGTAAGTCTGCCTTGGCTAATACTTTCGTCAAAGGTGTTGGGAGACAGTTTTAGTTGTTTTTGTTGGTAGCTAGTATGGCATGTGAAGAGAACATGATTCTCAATCTGCGTTGTCCTATCTGTGTGTTATTCTTGTGTTTGCATCATTTTATGATAATGCCTGAGAGGTTCAACCTCCAACATTTCTGACGAAAAATGAATAGCATGAATAACAGTTTACATATTGTAGTTTTAACTATAATTCTGATTCTAATGGAATAGTTCCTTGTTTTACATCAAATTTGAATGATAGTCGTCTTCCTTGTCGTGGATAAGTTAGAAATCATGAATTAATATCAAGCTCTGTCATTTTGTTCTATCGATCGGTCGTTTGTGGAAGAGAATGAGCTGAAACTATAATGGACGTTTAAATGTATCTAAATGACACTAAAAGCTTTAAATTTTGGTTTAAGATGTTGGCAAAAGGATGAGAGTATCGGTCGTTTGCCCAGTTCTTAACTCTCTTGTCAGTGATTAAATTGTTGAAGGGCGCAGTCGTATGGTATGGTTTCAAATTCAGGCATAGGTTATCTTAGGAAAATGTAATAGCACTAAAATGATGATGATAATGTCGAACTATTATTAGACTTTAACTATCATGACTCTCAATATATGGCTTATGTACTAACATCGACAAAATGATTAAGTTCTGACACCCAGGTAGACATTCGTTGCTAGGAAAACTATCAAAGATTTGAATATTAAAATTTCCATAAATACGACCATGTTGAGAAGCTCTTGTGCCTATAATCACATGGTCTGTTCGGTTTAAGTTGATAGTATTTTTGGTGGGCAAGACCTGATACGCCGAGCAATCTTAGTCTTGATGAGAATAGGTCGTCGCTAGATCTCTTATTGGCAAGCTGGATCAGTATTGGCAAACTTGATTCATCGTTGGTGACAATGGTTAAAAGCAAATTAATGTGGTAGATGAAAATGAACTCGTAAGCTTTGCTGGCTAAATCCTCAACCTAGAGGTATGACGTTCTTGGTACTTGGACTAACCCTAACATTCTACTAGACTTTCTTCGAGACCTCTTTCCTTAGAATTCATTTTGCATGGGCGAATTTGAGGGAAGAGGCCGATAGGGGCTTCTCGTTAAAATCCATTAGAAAAATAAACTTCATTTAAAAATTAAATGGCTCCGAGTAGAACCTATACAAGGTGTTTTTTGTTAAGCAAAACATTGCTCCAAACATATCAGTCGTTGTATACACATAATATGCCTGGGAGTTTTCGTCAAAGGCAAAGATGTAATCTCATCGCAGAATGCCCAAATGGATTCTTCTTCTTTGCTTTGTTCAGGGTGTCTATGTGAAGATTGAAAGCCTATAATGGGTTGTTTCTTCCTTATTGGAAGTATAAAAACCTTGCTTTGCTGCCTGTAATTCTTTAGGTGTATAATCTATCCTAAGAGGAAGTACAGAAAGCTTGGTTTGCTAGCTGTAATAGTTTAGGTGTATAATCTATCTTAAGAATGGAATGGCTTAAACAATTGACTAGTTCCGGTCAGCTGCTTAATAAAATTCAAAAATGGTTGATGGAAGATAGTTGCGACCCTTCCCAAAGCAGTCTGTGCAGTAATCCAATTGGAGTCGATTTCCTGATGATATAGAATTTATTTAAAAACCTATCCTTTGGCACAAGTCAAGGGCAGAGAATACTGTCCGAAGGTTGCTTAAAATTATAAGCAGCTTCTGGCTGCTTCGCTGTGTAAGATAAAGAATTCGTTGTGGTCTACCTTAAACGCGATCTCTAGACTAAGATAGGTGGTTGTTCACCGTGTTCATTTCCTACCCAAAATAGTTTCCGATCACCAAAGGGTTCACCCCAGATTACCCAGAATAGTTACTAGTCACCGAAGGTTTCACAGAGAGATCATTTCACCCAAGCTTTCGCCGCATAATGCCCAGCATAGTTCATCGAGGGTTCACCGCATAATGCCCAGTATTGTTCAAAGTTTAAAAATAATAATAATAAATATTGAGAGAAAATTTAATAATAATAATAAATATTGACAGAAAATTGTTTTGACCTGCGTTTTGGGATTTGATGTTTTACGAATGTATGGATGTTAAACTAGAACATGCACAGTATACAGGTGATAAAAGAAAGAGCTTACTTGTGCAGAGGAAGTCCATTACTAAAACATTGTCGCTTTCACTAGGCTTGAACCAATGTAACAGAAAAAAGAACCTTTTATCTAGAGGAGAATGGAAAATATAGCGTATGCATAAGAAATCTCTTACCAGATCCCGGAAGAACATAAATCTAGATAGCTGTTAGACATATTCTTTACCCTCCAAAACGAAGATCGAGTGTTATAGCACACCGCAAAATAAAACAAAAAATTAGTTGTCTTTGATATTTCTGCCCATAGGATTTCTAGCGCTATATATAAACTCTCGTGCTTCCTTCTTTTTCAGGGATTTATTAGTAGCCTGTTGGATTTCTTGTCTCCTTCCCCTTCCTACTCGTCAGGTCCAGTTATGGCTCAGAGCGGTGTAAAGAATGGTTCAAGATTTGCCACTGCCTCTAATTCTGCTATTGTCCATTTTAAATTCATGTTTTCGTCCCGTGCAACAGGGCTAATCATCAATTGAATTTTTGAACATATCTATTGTGGTTGCACCCATCCTCCAGGCTCCTTCGATTTCTTAAGTTTTAAGATTTGCTGGATTCTCTCCTCAGTATTTGAGCTCTCTGCGCAGTGTGCGCTCTGAACTTGGCGGTTACTCGATTCACATCTCAATAATGTAATTGTCATTGCCCGCCATGGAGAGAATCGCTGCCTCCAAGATACATTTACGTTCGAAGACATTGACTCACAAGTATGCTTTCTCTTCAAACAATCCTGGAACAAAAATCTGTCGCAGTGATTAAAAAGAAACAGGTTCTAACAAGATATACTGCTCATACTATGAGCTTACAGTTGTCATATAACCTGGAAAACTAGCGTCTGCATGCAAGACAAGCTTAATTGTTTATATCTTTTCTGACACAACGATTAAAAATAAACAGGTGCCAACAAGATATACCACTCATACTTTGTGCTGACAGCTGCCATATAACCTGGCAAATTAGCATGTGCATGCAAGACAAGGTTAATTGTTTATAACTTTTCCATTATGGATGGTGTAAGTGCATTGGTAGAATGCGCCCAAGATTTTAGACACTCAATAACAAAAGTAGCTTCGGCAGTCAAACGTGGCACATGCACGCAAGCATTGCTATTTTATTAGCGCTATGGCATGGATACACGACATGTGTTTACATTAGTTCAATCTGATTATATTCAATGGATACATTCATAGTTGTTTAAGCTGTTGCAATATTTATTCTCCTTTTTCTAGCTTGTCTATATTGATGGGTTCGGTTCAATTGTTAAAAATATATTTAGGAAAAAATATACTTTTATCTGATACGGACATTGATTCCCTAGTTTTACTTGAATGTGGCAGGGTTGTGCTCATTGTCTCAATCAGAAGTTTCGTGACAATTGCTGGACTTTGAAATGATTTGTGACAAATCATCATAGGATGAATGCCTATACACTTTGTATGTTCCTAGGATGGATGCTTGGATCTCTTGTCGCCTCAATGCTACAAACTTCACCATTTGTGCCTTTTGCTACAAACTTCACCATTTCTGCCTTTGCTAAAACCAACGCTAGAAATCACGAGGGGTGCTACTCCTCTTCAAGTGATTCAAATTTTGTGTTTTTACATACGTTGGTGTTGTAAGTATCAACGGAAATTTTGGCTTTTAACACGCTTATAATATGTATATG
This sequence comes from Larix kaempferi, assembly GCA_027924585.1. Lineage (NCBI taxonomy): Eukaryota > Viridiplantae > Streptophyta > Pinopsida > Pinales > Pinaceae > Larix > Larix kaempferi. The sequence goes on along the minus strand of BSBM01000712.1, from coordinate 4,573,019 downwards.
GGTAGTATCGATTTCTACTATTTTATCGCGACCATGATTTCCTGTGCACAATTTATGAGTACTATTCGGCTTTGGTTTTTATGCTCTAGAGCGATTTTTTAAATGTACAATGTTTGATGATTTGCACTGCTGGTTTTGCCTTTGTATTTTCACCTATTGCAATTTAATGGTCTCTTTGCACAACGTTTTTTATACTTTTGCGATAGGCTATGTTATTGAACCGAAACAGTTTATATAGCCATAGTTTCAAAGCCCTGTATTTCGATTTTTAAGCTATTTGATGGCTAGTTTCCTTGCAATGCCATATACTTAAATATGGATTGAAAACATCTTTGGCACCTATAAATAAATTTTAATTCAAAATTTAGAAAAAAGATAATGTTGAATACTCTAATCTTGCTTATACCGTCCCCAATTCAACATATATTTGTTGGGAAAATCCCCTTTCTGTGAGATTGATGGATTTTGCCTTTGCATTGTTTGTCTTTTTCATTGCATTTAATTAAAAAATTCATTTCTATGTGTGAACAACCTATCGGGAAATTGATTATTATTTATCGCTTTGCTTGAGGGAATCTACAAGGATAGCCAATTGCGTATAGATCAACTAGTTGGGAGGAATGTTATTGTTCTCCCCATCCAGGTTCAAATCATGCTTTGCAACACTTGCCCCTTAGAAGCCGATTTTGACAATGTAATCATTTTAATGCTAGTCAGACCTTAATTTTCCGGAAAAAAAAATGTTGATTATAATTTATCCCTTGGCTCGGTAGAATGTATAACGATAGACAATTGAATATGGCTTAGGTGGTTCAGAGGAATATTGTTGTTCTCCACAGCCAACTTCAAATCTTGCTTTGTGGCATCAGCTCGTTGGGAGCTGGCTTTGACTATGCAATGATTTTAATGCTAGTCAGACCTTAATTTTCCGGAATAATAGGGCTTGGAAATTTCTTAGTAGATGTATCCCTCTAGCAAATGCTAGGTCATCATTTTAAAAAAGGATATTATATTGGATGTAATCATATAAATATTTTAGTCATACAAGCATAGAGATATTTACTTTATTGAGAAAAAGAAAAGAACCATGAGTCAACAACCTTGAACACGAAGCCTGCATATGTGCATTTGTTTGACAACATGAGGCCTCCAACCTTGATTCACAAATCCATTAGTAGTGGGTCATTGTTTTCTTTTCATGCAAACATATCTCGTGAATTTATAACATAACCCATAAAAACATCGAAAACCAATGTTGTACCTCAACATTGTTATTGTTTTCAATGACCTAAACATAGATTAATGAAATGCAATGACAATAATAGTTGATCAATATCTACAATCATAACAAATGTTCGTAATTTTTGTTGAATATAATATTTTTATTAAAGGTGCATACGAATTAATATGCCACCCAATATTATGTTAAAGGAAAAAGAATTTATTTACACAAAGGCATTGCACTAAGATTCCTAAGTTAATACAAGGTAGAGAGAAATAAAACTTTAAATTGTTGTACTCATAAAATGAGCTAAAAAGAAGTGAAACTTTGAGTCTTTGCACTTGTACACTAGCAATTGCTTCATGGGATATGAAGAAACGTAGCATGAAAAATAAAATTAATAGAAAGTCAAGTAAACATGATAAAGCAAAAAAGGGAATAGTGAAAGAGATGCTATGATGAAAATAATTAAATGCAATGTCATGTATATTTATTAAAATTAAATTTTAGTTTCTTATAGCAACGTTTCTACTTGATGGAATATAGCTCTGAAACACTATCGATTTGGGGGCTGATTGGAAAGTGAGAACCTGCCCGGCTTGGCAACAATTGCATTTATATTGTAGCCATGATAAAGAATCTAATGTAGTACGCAGAGTCAATATTTTATATTGGTGATAATAAGGATAATAGGACTACTACGCTCTACTACATGGATTAAAGGGCTATTTACCTATGTTGCAATCACTACACATGATGCTAGGAAAAGCTTGCTGGTTGCCATGATATGCACCTATAAAATGTTTAGTGGTTCGTAGCAATTTGCTATTATACTGTGCATGCCCATGTATTGTCCATAAGAATAGTCGTCACCAAACATATAGGTGATAACAAATTGATGTGATCATTGTTAATTGCTCAACATATCGTTCAAAGTGCTTGCAAAACGCCTGTTCAATATTTAAGTCTTATAAGTGAGCCAGTATACAAACAATGGTTAAAACACTACATTGTTTATATAGGTTAGAACGTAAACAAAGATATTCCCACAAGAAACGGTAAATAGCGATGTTCTAAGTGCCCACCCCGATCAAATCTCTTGAAGTCCAGGTACATAGTGAATCAATCCAAGGAAGATAGACAAAGAAGATCTCTAAACCACGCTTGATATTAAATATATAAATAGAAAGGTGTTCATCGATAAATACCAATTTTGAATGAATATTAGTACTGACATATCCCTTCTTATGCCTTTTTAGGAACCTTAGAAAACACAGCTACAATTCCTTACCTTAGCCCTAGACAACTTATCACTGTCTACCATATGCCTTTTATCCTAGTCCCTTCGAAGGTCCATCTCAATCTCTTTATGCATACAGCATAAGGAAACTCTTGATCCTCTCTTTGATCTTTGTCTTTTTGTGTTGAAGCTTTGTGACCAACTGCCATGATTTTCCAGCAAACGTCCAAAATTAAGAGTAACCCAAGCAAAAAAATCACAGATTGGGGAGACATTGCCTTTCACACTAGTTATTTGAATCAAGACTGGCAACTATTCTCAGAGTTTCTTCTATGGGAGATCTAGCGCGAGAGGAATAACAAAATTTTCCAGAATCAGTACAAACGGGGAGCAATAATCTAGGCAAAAGTTAAGCATCATTTTTTTGAAACTTTGAAGTGTTGACAAATGGTTTTATTTCGGCATTGTATCACTTTGTAAAACAAGAAGCTCAGATTTTCAGAATCAAATTGTGTTTACTTGAAAATTTAAATTGTTTAGATAATAATAAACGTTAAGTTTGTTTCTTTTCCCATGCTTTGGCATCTATTTTTATCATTTTTTATTTAATATTAAGAATATATATTCTCATGTAATGTCCAAATTATATTTAAACATAGTAAGAAAAGGTAAATAATAATATTGTCCTAGTAATAATATACAAGGATAAATAGGATAATCATAATACATAGGTATGTTATTAAAAAGACATGCCTTTGTATCAAACATGAACAACATTTCTATTTTTTTTACTTTAATAGTCAATGTTGTTTGGTTTCAAAGAGTCTCATATGCTTCTACAAGAGTCTCATTGAACTTTGTGTCCATCTTTTTATTTCTTTTGTACTTTACCCTCTTAGGCATTGCCCCTATTACTTAGCAACATTGGCATCAAAACTCCCGTGAGTTATGGCTTTGAGGATTCAACAAAAATCCAAATCGAAGTGACTTATGGCTTTGACATCAACTAAACCCTGATCAGAATTGAATTTGCCTAGGTTACAACAAATTTTTTGCAATAGTTGCCAAATTTAATTTTTGCTTCGAATTACTTATCATAAAGAAAATAGTTTTTATACATAGGAATATTTTTTTCTTTTATTTTATAAGACATTAGTTGGAAATCTTTAAAAAATGTTATAATAACATATATTGGTTATGGAAATTGCATAGTTTGGGCGCTATAGAGATATTCATGTGTGCTGAACATGGATATATATATTTGCAATACCATACATTCATGACATTGAGAATATCCACATAGCTATAACATTATTTCATAGCCATTGTTTAATTCATATTGTCTATTTTTCAAAGCTTTTTCATCAAGCTCTCATATAGTTTTATTAGACATGAGTTCTGAACTATAGCATCAAAACTTTTTTGTGCTAAACAATTCATTTCTTAATCTTGCATTCTTCACATAAGAGTTTAAGAGTTTTGTACTTAGATAAATAATCTTGAATGCATGAAAAATCACATGGAATTAAAGAAATCAACTCATTTTCGAGTTGATGACCTCGAATTTCATTGTGTTTACCAAACACATCTTTCAACTTGTCCCAAGCAGTATCAGGTTCATCAATTCCAGATATGTGGAGTCGCAAATCAGTAGAGATTGACATCCCAATCAATCCACGAGCTTCATCACATCTATTTGGCCATTTTATTTTCTTATCATCATCAGTGGGTTCTGTTTCTTTCCCTGAGGTAATTCTGAAAAGTCTCCTACTTCGTAGAACATCCTCCATACGAGATTTCCACGAGAAATAGTTGGAACTGGTAAGTAGAATATCACAAGGGGCGGCCATGTTGTAAAATAATGGCTGTAAAAATAGAAACCAATAGTCTGGACGCAAAGATCTCGAAAAAATAAGCGGTTTAGAAAAAAACAGCACTGAAAACTGACTTCGTATGATGAAGTTATGCTTGAACAAAGAAAATGTTGAAGATGTCCCCAATAGTGACGTGGTAGATATAGAATGTCCAGCTAAAAAAAAGAACCCCCTTCTTCCCAAGATGAACCTTTGAAAATCCCTTTACAAGAAAGTTGCTTTAAGTAAAGCAGTTTTGTAAAATAACTGATTTCACTTTTACAATGATGTTACTTTAAATAGTGTAGCAAAAAAAAGAACTTAAGTGACTCACTTTTTTATTATTATTATTATTATTTAAGTGAGATGCACTTTTACAATAAAGTAACTTGAAAATTAGAAATTGCATGCACCTTTGTTTAAAAGTAACTTAATAAAACTTGAACTCAAGACCTATTAAGGGATAAAACAATTTTGAATCAAATGAGCTAATATTAAAAGGTACGTAAAAGAAGGGAAGGAGGAAGGGGGCTCTTTTTTTTTTTCTTTTTCTTTTACTCTTCTCTCTCTGTTTCCGTGCTTGCCTACACACTTTTGGGGTTAGATCTCATTAGATTTCCCGGAAAGTCTACGTTTTCTCTCTGTTTTTGATTTGTTACGATCGCTCAAGGTGCACAGCAAAGAGCATACGCAGCTGAAAAAAACCCTTTCTCTTTCTGTTTTTGGTTCACCGAGATCGCACAAGGTGCACGACAAAGAGCATACATACATAGGGAAAGCAACAATCCGAAACTAAAAAAAACTAATAATAAAAACTCATAAAATATGAGATTTTTTTTTTTTAAATAATAAAAAACGTCTCTGTAACATTATACCTTCAGATCTAATGAAATACGCATTTCTGAATCAACTGGAAACCGTTTTCGATCAATTAAAAACTATTTCCCAATGGAAACGATGCTACGAATGCAATGGAATAGCTCCCATAGCCTAGAAATGCACATAATTTCCAGAACCGGAAACCATTTCAAGATTCAGCAACACCAGTTTAAAATCTAGATCATAACCGGGAGCGACTCTTCATAAAAGCTCTGATACCATGTTCGGGTACACAGGGTACTCCCAAAAAACCGAACACCTGGAGCAACCACTTCACATAAACATATCACAGATCGACAAACTATGTTTTGATGTGGTTTAAACCCTCGAGAGGGAAACACTCCATGGCCCCGGCCAAATAGCTTCTACGGAGCAGTTTATTATGCAAAAGAAAGAAAGTTACAAATGAGCTTCTCATAATCGATCAACTAGACAATGACCCTCCATGCTCTTTAAATAGAGATCATGGACCAATCGGGTGTTCAGCCATGGATCAAGGGTAAGTATGATCTAAGAGAAGTTGAGGCGTCAGATCACTCTATGTCTAGAACATATCGTGACCATCCGATTAAATATTTACAAATGCAGACTAATGCATACTAAAGAAACACACTTTACCTAACGGATATATTACACAAGTTGATCTTAACTAACTCCTAAGTGTCTAAATATCCTAACAAAACATACGACTCTCCCTGATATGATAGATGTGTTGACGATGAGCATAGGAGATACTACTAAGTTATGGAGCACTGATGACTCTTACTACTTAGTTTGAAGTGATCCATTATGTTGATTGAAAGGGATCCCAAGGTATAATTGCAACTAATGCAACTCTTAGAATATGAGGACTTGGTGTCGATGAGAGATGAAGAACATGATAAGATGGGGTTATTGTCGTGAGAACCGTGATCATGTTGTAACCATGTGTAAGACTAACATACCTTACACAAGACTGGTTGGTAAGTGTGAGGCTCTTAATTTCCTTTGATTGATGTCGAATTGGGGAGTAAATAACGACAAAATTATTCAAATAAAGTAACATGGTGTAAAAGAGGGAGACAAACTGCATATGCAAGGTTTTTCTAGGGACACGACACTAAGGATGATGGTGAGTGAAAAACCACATAATTATGGGGATAGTGATACTCAACACCATTGATCAAAGGTGACCAGGGGTTGCTGCCAAAAATGATAGTGGTGTTCCCATAGTTGTGAGTGTATTGGGGAACTGTTTGTATATAAAGAATATTTGGTGCGGTCCCCAAGGTTTCAGGGCATTGGGGGACGAATTTGATGATGTGTGGTATTCCCATGGTTTTGGGTGAGTCGGGGAATCAATTTGATGATGGGTAAAGTTCCCATAGTTTTGAGTGAGTCAGGGAACCTTTTCCATGATGAGGTGAGGGTTGTTTCACAAATGCGACAACATGTGCCCCGCATTAATTAATTCCATGGATATTTTTCCTACAAGAATAACTGAAGATAATTGGTTTATATGAATGGGTGGGGGGCACATTACGGTCTTCATAGGGGTAATGATATGAATAATACTACAGATGGTATATTTTTTATGAAGGTATGAGTAGTCAACTATGGTTCGTGATCATAACATGTGTCAAGGATTTTTATGGCATCAAGTGTTGAAGGTGGGGGATTATATGCATAGCTATAAAATGATGAACTATGGGTCGGCGATTGCAAGGGGTATCAAATTCCTCGGGATTGTGGAGGGTCAACACCATGGGTGTCAAGTTATGACTGGGATGAAATGGTGTGCACACTAATGGGGAAAATATGCTACCCAAAGTAGTGATATTGAGGGCACATCAGTACTACGGATGAAGACCCTATGGTTATCAGTGGGAATATATGGTAAATGCAATGCGAATAGAGGGAATGCATTTCCTATATACTAGTGTCGAGATGATGCCTATGATAGAAATCCAATGCCATTTTTGAGGGGTGCAATCTTTTTCTTATTATGGAAAAACAAGAGGTAGGATTTTCTTGGTCATTATCCTACACACACAGTGAAAATACCCAAGTGTAATAATGAACATGAAAAAGGTATTAACAATGCATAAAAATAGAAACCAAAACGTTGGGAACCTTTGGAGTGCATGTCAATCATGCATAGAATTGTTTGAGGTACAACACATTAATAGGTCTGTTGTGGGTGACTCCTTCAGGACCAGTTAGGTTATATGCCCCTTTGGGTAGGAACTGCTTGAAAAGATAGGGTATTGTCCATTTAGATACAAATTAACATGGCCTCAATTTGCAATCTTTTTTGGTGTTAAAAATGAGATCAAAGTCGTCCTCATTAAATGTGCGAGGTTGAACTTGGTGGTCATAGTGCACTTTGGAGCGCACCTTCATGGCCTCATTTTGTTGGAGCGAGTCCCTTTGATCTTCATCGAGTTGTTCCAATGCAAACAACCATTTTTCAAGGGATAGAGTATCAGGTAACAACTCCACAATTGATTAGAGTGTAGGTATTTGGCACTCAATGGGTAATACCTCTTCTACTCCATGTATGCGGTGAAATGGAGTAAATCCAATGGTCATCTTGACTGAGGTTTGGTACACCCAAAGGGTGGGGAATAACATTTGGTGCCAATTGGATTTGTTCTTATTTATTGTGCGTTGGAGCATAGTCTTAATCAATTTTTTCATGGATTTGACTTGGACACTTGATTGAGGATAATAGGATGTCGAGAATTCATGTTTGAATCCTAAAAACCGTGAGTGTTCCTCAAAATTAATATTGTGGAAGTGGGTTCCATTGTCACAAACTAACTACTTGGGTACAATGAAGCATGAAATGACATGGTTAAAGAAGAATTGTGCAATGTGGTGCTTGTGTAATCAAACGTGGGCATTTCTTCTGCCCACTTAGTAAAATAGTCAATTGCAATGATGATATACTTGTGTCCTTGCGCTAAGGCACGGAGACATCCCATGAAATCAATTTCCCATTTGTAAAATGGACCAACATTAATGATTGGGTGGAGGGGGGCAGGGGAATCCCATGTATTGTAGGAAAATACTTGAGAATTGGCACATATTTCAACCGTGTAGAGACAATCCTTGAATACTGGATGGCCAAAAATAGTCAACGTGGAGTATTTTTTCGACAGTGGCCAGACCTGAGAGGTGGCCCCCCCAGGATTTGTTGTGACAGTCAGTGAGTACTTTCTCACTTTCCTCATTGATTAAGAAGGATCATAGGATAGTATCGACCCCATGACAATATAGGACATATCTGAGGAGAATATATTATGGGGCTTGATGACGTATGCATCACATATCATCACAAGATAGGTCCGAGGAAAATTTTTGATTGTGAATATAGGTTACAATATTTCCATACCATGGATCATTTTTTGGTTATGAGGAACATATGTTCATATGGTAAATGCTCATGTACAGCTTCTCTTGACGTAGTGACTCAGAGGTCAGTGATAAGCTTGGTGATATCCAAGGCTTTATTTATCTTAGGGATCGCGAACTCAAGGTCAAATTCTTGGAGGATAACATTCCAACGTGAAAGATTATTGTTGATAAGATGAGAACTAAGAATTTATTGCATGGGGTTTGAGTCTCCAATCACTATGGATTTGCGAAGTAATATGTAGTGGTACAATTTTTGTATTGAGACGATGAAGGCTAAGGAAAGCTTCTCATCATGACTGTAGCCGATTGTTGTTCCTACCAATGTTTTTTTGATGTAGTAAATAACATGTTCATTATCACCATCAACTTGTTCGATTAGAATGCTTGCAACATCATAGGATGGCGCCGAGATATAGAGGATAAAACTTTTGTCAAAACCCAATGGGGACATGAGGCGGGAAAAAGCCAAATATTGCTTCAATGCATTGAAATATATTTGGGCTTGTTAATCCAAATTGAAAGGGATGTCTTTCCTAAGTAGGCGTAGAAAACCATGTGCTTGAGTGGCATAATTGGGGAAAAACACCTAAGGAAGTTGGCCTTCCCATGAATTCTTTGTAATTGGCATCGTATTTGTGGGGGATCTAAGTCAAGAATAGATTAGAATTTTGATGGGTCGACAATGATCCCTTTATTCGATAGGATGAATCCTAATAACCATGTTGCAGTGATGCATAAGGCACATTTTATGGGGTTTAATAATATATTATGCTTACAATAGAACATAAATATGGTGCATAGGTCACGAAGGTGATCACACCAATTTTTAGATTTGTCAGTTCCGAAATCTACGAAGGCAAAGGATGATATGGGACAAGTCATTGAAAACATTTAAGGTAGGCCTTTGAAAGTTGGATCCATCATTGAGCCCGAATGGCATAACCTTGTAAGCAAAGGTTCCCCAAGGTGTTGTAAATGTTGTTTTGTAGTGATCCTAAGGGAGGATCCATATTTGGTTATACTTCAAAATACATACATAAAGGAAAACATTTCACTACCTACACATGAATCAATTATTTAGTTGATGAAAGGGGTCGGGTAATTTTCTTTCGGGTAGGCAAGGTTGAGACTACGGAAATCAATATAGAATCAAATGGTACTTTGCTTCTTCTTTACAGGGTAGGATTGGAGACCTAGGATGTATAAGCAATGGGGAAAATAAATCCGGCTCGAAGGAGTTTTTCAATATCAGCCTTGATAGTGGGTGCCTTGGAGCGGTGGATAGGTCATTGTTTTTGTTTGACAAGGATGGCTCCAGACCAAGTGTCAATATGGTGTTGGAAAATTGAATGGTATAAGCCCAAAATTTATTCATATGACCATGCGAATAATGTGAAATTATAAATCACAGCAGATAATGGAGATGATTATACCTCACAGATAAATAATGAGCAGGAAAGATGAATTACATTGAAAATTGCAGTAAAAATGAGTAGACAATTAATCATGCATGAGAAATCAGATAGGAACAAAATAATGTCACATGATACAATAATTAGTAGACTCAAAAATGATATTAAAATGTATGTAAATTGAATAACCTAGGATAATTCAAGTCTTAGTATGTCTAGAATAGGAATTGTCACCTCTATTAGTGCTCCAGAGCTCCCAAACTCAGTTAAAACCAACCAAATCTCAGTTAACTAAAGACACAATCAGTCGACTAACCAAAAGGGTTTCATTAGTGAGTCTTCCATGAAAACCACTTAGAAAAGGGCGCATGAGACCACAAACAGTCGCTATGGGAGCATAAACCCCCCACAAGAGTCAACTAACTCACGTTGACTGAACTAGAACACTGAGTTGGATCCTAAAATGTGGGAATTGGCTCAAGTGGTCCTAAAATGATGCATGCAGGGTGCATTAGGTGGCTAATGGTTCCTAGATGACATTTACACACCACTAGGGGGAAAATGACATGATCAACTACTAGGTAAATAGAAATAATACTAAGTAGTACAAGGATGAAGTATTAATTATCCTGACACCCCCCCTTAATCCAAACTTGGACTTCATGGGTCATGGTTACTGAGACCAAATGTCACTTATACAATCAACTAAATGATAAAATAAAATAAATGTTCATGAAACCAAGGAAATGGGGGAAAACCTCATGGGAAAAACCCCCCTCTCAAAAATGAATAGTAGGGAACTCAAACATCCTTCGCAATAAGTATAGAAGGAAGAAATTTCCTGAGTGAAAGTCTTTGTAAAACTATAGGCAATATGATTCTAGGTAGGATAGTAATGCAGGTTTTGGATCTAGATCTGGATGTGGATCTTCTCCTCTGATGTACTTCCCACTGTGTCAAAGCAATATTTTCCAAACAAGTCTTTTAGGAACCCTTCTTGCTACTGGAGCAAACGACTCATTGTAACCAAATCATGAACCTTTGAGTAACTTTTGTGAATAAACATATATTTATACTTGGTTGTATATCCATCATGGAAAGTCTCTTCGAAGGATTGTGGATCAAACCCCACTATCATGTAGCACCTCTCTTAGAGAAGGGTATTTTTATGACATAGTGCAAGGTTTACATGATACTCATATTTGTTTGTTCTATAGTCAGATGGATCACCAGCTATGTTCCCATCAATTTCAAGGACTTTGTGAGCCCATATTGGCCTTGGCCATGGATTGGGAGTAGGGATTTGAATTTGCTTGAAATTCATGCTCAATATCACTATCTTTGTCCTCATATTCATTAGAAGAGACATCATCTTGACCTTCATCAGATGCCAATGGAGTAGGAAGATAGTATGGAAAAAAAGTGAGATAGTTTATATTCCTTCTAGGCATGGTTTGCAAACCCTTTCACTATAATTTTCCAATAAGAGATCTCTACAATCTCAACTATGTTAGGACCAAATACAACTTTCTTCAGTAAACCTTTGTGATACATCCGATAAACATACAACAAATTTGCTGACAAAGAAGGCACAAATAGAACATTTTTGAAATTTCCATGCTCGAGATGTACTATGACCTTCCCTTCAACAAAGATCTTAGAATTATCTCCCATGTGAATAATCATACCATCATTGAGATATAGAGAAGGAGATGATTCTTTGGAGGAAACCATGTGGTTCGAGGATCCTGAATCTATGAGGAAGGTTTGTGATTGTGTGAATTTAACCTTCAGTGCATGACACATCTCGTGATCATCTGTCTCACTTCCAAAATCAGTCATCCTTGCGCCTTCTGGGAGGGAAACATTGTGTTGTTCAAGAATTTTGGTCATTTGATATATCGTCTTCTTCATGCAAGATCTCTCTGGATGGTTTCCTTTCTTGCAATAGGAACACTTGGTCTTCTCAAACCCCTTTTTCTTATCCTTCCTGGAGTTGGAGGCTCCTTTCGATGGATCAGACTTGGCATTCTTCTTGGATTCAAATTGCTTCTTCTCTTTACCCTCATTCTTCCCTTTTGCATTCACACTTTTTAACTCCCCGACCATAAGAGCCTAATTTTTGGAGGCTTGCAAAGAACCCGTCCAAATCATCTTGTCTTGTTCTTGGATGAGAGATTCAGTGAATTCATCTAAGGAGGGAAGTTTCCAGATGGGTATTGACAATCTCCCTGAATGCAATGTAGAAACAAATATGGAAAATTCCATACCAAGCTTGCTTAGAATGGATAGCACCTGCTACTCATCCTTCTTCTCAATGCCACATTGTTTGGATTTCATAACCAAAGATTTGAATTTAGAAAATAATTTTTGTATATATGCTGCATAACCTCCATCCTGATTTGGTTCCAAAGTAATGGGAACATGCACTTTCTTTAGAGCTGCAAAAATTACTTCAAGAGAGTTATCATGACCCTCTTTCATCAATGCAAGTGCTAGGTTCTCCACATGCATATAATAAAAGTTTTCCATAGAGCAATGAATACCATATAAACATATGATGCTTTCAACTTCTCAAGGAGTTGCTAATCCTAGTTCTTGGACTCTTGGAGTGCACATTGAGTCCTCTCAAATTCAAGAGTGAGATTGCTAATATCCTCTTCATCCCTCAAGGATGTGCCATGATATAACTTAACTACCTCAAGTAAATAATCTCTATTAGAAATAAAATACAAAATATTACCTTGGATGATTGACATTTCCTTCTGAAACTTCTCTATGTTTTCAATTGAAGGTTGGCCCTCCATTGATGCACCTCTCCAACCACACTGTGACACAAGTGCGCCATTTTCATGAAGAGTACTCAAGGACTCATGGATCTTCCTTTCACATATCTTCAAATAACCTACAAGAAAATGAGGTTCTGGCAGATGAACCTATTCTCCATCAAATATGGGATCAACCTCGTGAAGCTCTTATGGTGATGGTGAGATCAATCCTAGAACCTATGGGTTATGGGCCTTATTAAGTGAGATCTCTATGGAACCCACATAGAGATATGGGAATCAACAAGTACATGTCTCCATGGTATCTTGACACCCATCAATAGGTACCTCATCATGACACCCATTAGTAGGTGTCTTAGTAGAGCCTAAGAAACCCTTGGTAGTTTCTCCAGAAATACTTGAGCATCAAGAAGTAGATGCTCTCAGATCCATGTTGACAGTAGACATGATCTCTAGATGATATTCATTAATTCTTGTCCTTATTGTGTGAGTTACTAGAACATGCTTGCTCATGTGCATGCACCACTTTCTAAGCACATGTGCTTTTGTCTTCTTGCTGATTTCTTTGGGATATTCTCCTGTTTTTCCACCTTCCTCTTCATGCATGGATTCACTTTCTTGTTAGAGTGATTCCTCTTCCTCTTCTTCATGATACTCTTCAGTAAGGATTGCATCTCCAAATTGTTCAGAGTCACCTTGGGGTAACAGTCTCTCTTTATAGAACTAATCCCTAAATATTTTGCACATATCCCTTATAGATATGAGTATATGCTCTTTATCTTTCATTTTTTATTGGTGAAAGAGAGTGGAGGGTGGATCTAATACCATCAGATAGTATATCCCTTAGAGGATATTCTTCATAGCTGGGCCACAATAGAAACCATCATCTTGTATTTGTTGGCCCTTGTACTCTTTGGTTCGATACCAAGACATGTTTGTAGCTTCGATATGTGTCCTTTTCTTCAAACGAGCTTTCCTTCCATGGGAGTAGAGGAAAGTGCTCTCATACCACTGTAATGTACCCCAACCAGAATTCAGGAACACTACCTCAAAAAATCTGATATACTAGTGATGTACTACTGTTGCAGCTCTTATAAATATGCAATAAGCTTATGGTCCACTTATAGGATTCCAAAATTGCACACTAGCTTCGAATGTTCTTCAGTAGGTACTAGGAGTTGTGTGGCTTGACTCCACAATGCTCAGGATGGATTGGATATTCTTGGAGTGGATCTAGACTCTGATTTTGTAGAGTATGGATATTGGAGAATAACAGTTACAGAGTTGGTAGGGCTCACAAGAGGTTTGGAGGGACTTGGAGTTGAATTGGGAGTTCGTGATAACATAGAGTAATGGTTTTGAAACTAATGGAAGGGGTGTCTATGAAGTTTAAATATCTACAAAATCACTTGGGATGGATTTTAAAGAGTCTCATGTTTCTACAAAAACTCACAGAATGTGAATTGGATGTCCCAGAGGAAGATATGGTTGTTTTACCAGGAGATAATCAAAATTGACTAGTGAATGAGCAAGGGTGTTGAAATTGGGGGTGGATGGAATGGATTTCGATAGGTAGGATAGAGGATATTCAATATGTAGATTTAGGTGGTATCCATAAATGACAGAGAGGCCAAGAATATCAATTGATGTGCTTATTTAGGATTTGATGAGTGTTTTGTCCAATTTGGCCTAGGGAGAGACTAGACCTGTAGCCCAAGTCAACTTGCACAAGATGTGGGTGAATTTTTGGATAGAGACCATGGATGGAACCAAATATATGTTATGTAGTTGTTGGGTGCATTACTTGGTCATTTGGAAGTACATTATTTGTAAAATTAATATCAAAATCAAAAGATGTCAATTTCCATGTACAACTTAGAGATAAAGAAGACATAGAGTGGAACCAAATGGAGATTTATTTAATATCTAGAGTAAGAATGGACAACGTACATCAAAATAGTTGTTCTAAAAGCATAAATGATAGAAAAAACATTAGAAGAATGCTAGAGATAAGAGAACATAGATATATAGTGAAGATGTGATCCCTCTACACAATATGGATTTGATATTGAATGTAGCTCCTCATACGACACCTGCAAACAAAAGTGCGCTAGTATTGGACACAAGGAACACCTTCTAATTAGAGGGGAAAATGTGTGAATGTTCAAGTGCACCACCACAATAGAAATATCACCAATGCTATGAGTGCTAGGAAATCACACTCGAACTAGGTCACAAGCCGAACATAACATCAGTACTAGAGCAGAATAATGAAAAAGAACTCTGACACCCAATGATTAAGAATAATTGTCTTCCTCCACTTCAACAATACCTTGGTTACTTAGTTGGAGAAAGGGGCCATAACCCAACTGTTGTCAAGGGGAGTGTCACCCTAGACTTACGAAGCTAAATATTTCCTCATGAAATCAATACATCAATAAACCCTACTTCTCCCTTGCACCACATATCTTTTTACAGAACTCAACTAATCCTCATGAATCCAAGTAGCTCCAATACACATCAATTCACCGTTAGTGCTAACATTAATCCCGTGAGGATCACCCCGAGTAACCAATTTGGCCATATCATAAATAAATCTTCAATAATAATATGAACATGGCTATAATTAAACTGATTTGGACCCTTGAATAGATGCTTGGACATAAATTAACTCCACCTCCCATGTGGTTTTCCTCCATCATGTGTGCAATAATTATTAATTATTAATTTCCAATAGCTTGGGAAAATACAAGGTTGGTCAGATAACCACTAGTCACCATAACCACTTTTCATTAATAACTCTCACTAAGAGAGTCCAAATGGAATTCCTCCTAGTTTACAAATAATAATTATTTTACCCTATCTTCACCCATTTTGTCCACATTCTTATTTTTAATAACAACTTCGTGGGGTGCCTTTTTCCTAATAATTTCCAAAATAATTATTTAGCAAGTTTGTCCACATATTTTATTTGCTCTGTATGTCCACATATTTAACCAACTTGTTTTTGACCCATTTAGTTGCACAAATAATTACTATTTTTCATTTTTGACGTGTGCTTATTTTCTAACTCTCTTATTTTCTAATTAATATTTTATTTTGGACTTTCGATAATTTTCCTTAGGCAATTTTAACTTTAGCCACCAATTAATTATTTTAATTATTTTTTCCTAACTAATTTTATCATGTAAACGTTAGGCCAAATTTGGGGATATGACATGGCTATTGTCATTTGAACCATATTTGAGTGCTATAGGTTGTTTGGCTTGTTTGCTGAGAATTGGAACTTTTTGATAATGGCACCTTCTTTATTGGCCTCGTCTTGTGGTTTTGAAAACCAATTGATGATGTTTACTAATGGTATTTTCACTAAGTTTGTTTATAATTTCTCATTATTTGACCATTTTGGTGAGTGTGCCCTCCCTATTTGAAGATATTGTTAGGGTTTTATTTATTATGATTGAGTATTCCAAAACTAGATCTAGGGTTTTGACAAAATATTATTATTTTATTCTACTAGAAGTTGATCTTTTCTCCTATTTAAGAGAGCTCCTTGCTCTCTCTTGTGACATTGAGCTAGAATATAAACGTTTCAAAAAAGGTATAGCTTCACTTGTTTCCATATTAATGGTATAGTTTGCTAAAAATTTTCAGAAACTTATATGTTGTACTAACGATAGTGAGTAGGATGTAAGCTATTTCAAATACTAGTATTTATCAAATATTAAGCTTTATTCTTGTTTCTATTTTAAATTTTGAATGTATGCTCTATTTACCAAGAAGTAAATGGACTACTCATAAAGGATTAGAATATTTTTCATCTTGAAAAAATCTCACTTGTCATTCCTAGCTGAATTGTTGAAAGTTGTATCATCACTTCTAACCACTTCATTTTCAACCCTCTTGTATTACTTAATCACTCCTTATGAGCAATCTAGATAGGAAAAATTTGTAATACTTTTGTTTAATATGCTACAACCATGTGTTTTTCTAGAGCTATTTCAGTACTTTTTCTGTACTTCACCTTATGCATCATTTTAGTATCTATTGAGCTATCCCAATTCCGAGATAAAGTCCATTTGAAAAAATATTGAAGAGCTATTTTGTGAGATAAATTGATAAGGATTCTGTTTTGAAAATCTTGTCATTATCTCATGAAGAAGCCCTAAATTCCTAATTGTTTTGAATGGAATAACCATTTTTTTCTTGTATCAATACAAACACACCTTTCTAGATCACATTATCATGACCCTATTAAGGATTATTGTCAAACTCTCATAGAGAGTTTGCATTTTTTTTATGTTTGGAAAATCTATAGTGTTGATCTTTTTTCCATGCTTATTTTAGAGGTGAACATGAGTATGTCCAAGTCAAATATGTTTCATACTTTGGTCTTGTATGCAACTATTTTTTTTTTCTTTTTTATTTCGCATCATCGTTTTTCCTAACTATTTAGTGTTTATAATATGTTTTCCCCAATAATTTGTCTTTTACCCTTATACATTAGGGTGAAAATGTTATAGATAAATTTGATCATCTCTAATAGTATTAGTTGAATGAAGCTTTACTACACTGTGTTTCATTAGATTTCATTCTTCTTGATTCTAAAAAGGAAAATGATTAATTTTTCTTCCACTTTGAATTGATGCAACACACAATTTTTTATCTAGAACACTTAAAATAGTCCAAAACTAATAAAATGCATGAAATGTACATCCCTTGTGTAGACTAACTGAGGGTAGTACACCAATTAGCCCATTTATTCAATGCCAATTTTTTGAACCAACTTGAAAGCATATAAATAGATGGTTCACGGATGGATAATGAAAGGATGCACCCACATACCTTATGCTAGAAAATGTTTGAAATTTGTAAGTTTGAATTAGGAAACTGGTGGTTGGAAAATGTAAGAATAGTTTGTAAGTTATAAACTGGAATGAGGAAGCTCTTGCTCCCTTTCTCCTCGAATGAAATTCTTGTTTTATTCTAAGTTTAACTTGGTTTTTATATGGTGGAGTATGTCTTATGTTGCATTTCCTAGATAGGAAGAATGTCTTATGTGTCATTTCCTAGCTAGGAAAAGGGGCCAACCTCTTTCCTCATGAGGGAAACGTTCTCTACTCCACATGTGGAAGATTTTGAGACTTCCTTGGATTTGTGATCACTAACCGCATCCTATAATGGCACTTGGAGCCAAGTATTTGATTATTGAGGGCCTTTATTGCCACACTTGTGAGGTTGTGACACTCATCTAGCACTTTATTACCACAAGTTTCCATCTTATCTAGGTTATTGCGGTGTTTTTTTGGTTTGGAAAACCAATTGATGATGTTTAGTAATGGTATGATCTAGCACTTTTCAGGAATTTTATTTATACTTTCTCACTATTTGACCATTTTGGCAAGTGTGGACTATGCCTTCCCTATTTCAAGATATTGTTAAGTTTTTATTTATTATGGTTGAGTATTCCAAAACTAAATATAAGGTTTTTGACAAAATATTATTACTTCATTATACTAGAAGTTGAGCTTTTCTCCTATTTAATAGAGCTTGGTGCTCTCTTATGAGGATGAGCTAAAAGATAAAAGTTTCAAAAAAGGTGTCATTTCATTTATTTCCATATTAATGATATAGTTTGTTAGAAATTTTCATAAACTTATATGTTGTAATAATGATAGTGAATAGGATGTAAGCTATTTTGAATACTATGATTTTTCAAATATTAAGCTTTGTTGTTTTTATTTTCAATTTTGAAAGTAGGATCTATTTACCAAGGGAGTAAATGAACTACTCATAAAGGATCAAAATAATTTTCATCTTGAAAAAAATCTCATTTGTCATTCCTAGGTGAATTGTTGAAATTTGTTTCATCACTTTTCACCACTTCATTTTGAATGTAATAACCCATTTTTTTCTTGTATCAATACACACACATTTCTATCACATTACATGGCCATTGTATTAAGGATTATTGTCAAACTCTCATAGAGTGTTTGCATTTTATATGTTTGGAAAATCTATAGTGTTGATCTGTTGTCCATGCTTGTTTTAGAGGTGAACACTCTAGTATATGGAAGTCAAAGATGTCTCATACTTTGGTTTTGTATGCAAGTAATTCTTTTATCTTTGTTCTCTTGAAATCATGGGATTTCTTAAATATTTGGTGTTTATAATGTGTTTTCAGCGATAATTCTTCTTCCACCCTCATACATTAGGGTGCATATGTTATAGATAAATTTGGCCATTTCTAGCCTTATTAGTTGAATGAAGCTTTATTACAATGTGTTTCATTAACTTTTTTTCTTCTTCATTCTAAACTAGAAAATGATTCATTTTTCTTCTACCTTGAATTGATGCAACACAAAAGTTGTTAGTTAAAACGCTTGAAATAGCCTAAAAAAAATAAAATGTATGAAATGTACATCCTTGGTGTAGACTAAATGAAGATAGTACACCAATGTAGCCCCAATGTAACCCGAATGTATTTGAGTGCCAATTGTTTGAACCAACTCTCAAGAATATAAATAGATTGTTCATGGCTTGATAAGGCAAGGATGCACCCATATACCTTAGCTTATGCTAGGAAAAAGTTTGAAATTTGTAAGTTTGAATTAGGAAACCCATGGTTGGAAAATGTAAGAATAGTTTCTAAATTATAACCTTGAATGAGGAAACCCTTGATCTCTTTTTTCTTGAATAAAACTCTTGTTTTAAGTTGAACTTGATTTTTATATTCAATAGTAAAATTGAAAAAGAATTAACTAATATTTTTAGATTTGTAATTTCTTTGTATAATACTTGTAAATGAATAAATTAACTAATATTTATAATGTCTTTATATATAAAATACTTATAAAAAATGAGTGAATTATTATGTATACATATGTAATCTAAAATTTTTCATTATTGAAATAATTGGATTACTTTCCAACCATCTAAAATGAAAATGAAATCAATACTATAATCTTATTAATTTTTTCATTATTGAAATAGTTAAATTACTTTCAAAAAATACTATAATCTTATTAATTAATTCCTTGCGGATTCGTTGACATCCACAAGAAATCTATTAATTTAACTTAAGGCTGTTTTGCTATTCTCACATTACAAATAACGAATTCTTATTAAATTTAAAGGTTGTTTTAATTTGTTGTTATTTGTTAACCCACGAATAATAATACTGAGTCAAAGCTTTGAAAACTGAGATTAGGTTTGGAGATTACCACACCTTTTGTATTGTATTGTATGGAATTTATTTTGTATATTGTATGGAATTTATCTTGTATACTGTATTTTCATTACTTAGTATTTTTATTATTCTTATGAGTTCACATGCTCTTTACAAACATTGAGGTTTCATTCTCACTCGTTGGATAATCTTTGCCCGGAAACAACTGTCATAGCTGAGCATTTACTAAACTAAACTAAATCTTTCAACTTTCAAAGGCATTTACTTTATCATTTGTTATAACATCTTTCGTAGTAATAGTAATGGTTATTCTGCTGGAAAATAGTAATGGTTACGCACCGAGAAATGGATTGTTCTGTACATCTATGCGAGTTATTTATGCGTCGTAATTTTAACCAGTAAATGTTACGTTTTTTTAATATTTCAGTACACATTTAAATGTGTAAAGGTTTATTTATTTAATTTCTAAATGTCTAAAAATTTATTTGTTTATGTAAATCTCTTGACATATTTTGCATTATATTATTTGCTTATGTAAAGTATTAATATAATATTTATTTATTTGATTTCAGTATAATGTAAAATTATTTAAATGTTTTAACATATTTTGCATTATATTATTTGCATCTGTAAAGTATTAATATAATATTTATTTATTTGATTTTAGTATAATGTAAAATTATATTAAATGTTTTACTAAAATATTAGTATTATCATACATATTTAAAATAAATATTAATTTTTTTAAGAAATATTTTACACTAAAATTGTTTCTCGAACGAGATCTAAAGAGTTATAAAAATATGTGCATAAGTCTTGGACTAGTTCACAATTATGATGTTATGAGATATGAATGATGTTTTGCTACTCCACAAAACAATCTACGAGAAAGAGAATTATTTGACATGAGATATGAATGATGATTTCATACTCTACAAAGGGAATTATTATGTCTCCGTAGGGGATATTATATATTTCATGCAGACTCTATTAGTTGCACCTAGTTTGCACCTATGGCTATAAATTTTTTTCCTCCATACTATGGTTTTGGGTTATTTGTAAATAGTTGGGAAAAAAATTATTTATATAAATTTTTAAATAGTGATAATTTGTTAATGTTTCATTGGATGAGAGCTGATAACGTCAGCCTTGGTAATTGCTTCCTGTTTTGGCGGCGGAAGGTGCGTCATGTGAGTTAAGGCTTAGTTGTTGCTTAGTGTAAATAACAGGTGGTGGGCGTAACAACGCGTGGCATATAAGCTTGTCTAGTTTTTTGCACCCGGAAATGTTTTCGGCGCTTTCTACACAATGCGATGGTTATGGTTATCATAGGAAAATGGAACAAGTCTAGCGCGATAGGTGGTAGATGTGTCAAACGGGAGTAAGGACAGGGTAATTAATGTTTTAGTGGTTCAATGCTGGCGGGCAAGGGTGTCCTGTCATAGTATTAACTCTGCTGCGGGTTCCCTAGGTGGAGTATCTACGTGGTGACTAATGTGGCTTGAAACCTGTCATGGAGAATGGTGAGTAATAAATGTGATATTAATGTATTTAGTAGCTCGTAAGCGGTTGTGCTATAATGTCGAAATCTTCGTTGTTGTTGATGTTATATCCCTGGTAATATTCATCGAGCTTGTTTTTATGAATGGCATTGTTTGTTTTGTGTTTCGGAGTGGTTCGAAGGAATGATCGAGAGGCCTGCGATGTATTAGGTTTTAGATTCAGGAATGGGGTTTTCCCTTCGTGGTTTGAACCCATAACCAGTGCTTCAGGTCTCCATCGTGGCTGTCAGAGTCGAACCAATCTGATGTTGTTGTTGATGCAAGGTTTCAAGCTGGTTCTCGTCAGTTGCAGAAAGGTTTTGGCTTTTGGTTCGAAGTCTGCTTACAGCAATGTAAGTTGTCAGATTTTGCTCCGGTTTTCAGTAGGTTAAAGATATAAGTTTGAATGTATTTGTTATGACGTTTTAACTTTTTCAATGGTTTAACCAGAATCGTATACTTGTGGCAGGTAAAACGATGTCTCTGGTTTTCTCCTTTGCAGTAGCAGTGGAACAAGCATTGAAATCGGTAAGTCTCGGAGATTCTTATGGTGGGTTTACTGTTTCTAGGTCTGGCTTGGCCGAGACTTTCGTCAAAGGTGTTGGGAAATAGTTTTAGTTCTTTTTGTTGGTAGCCAGTATGGCATGTGAACAAAGCATGATTCTCAGTCTGTGTTGTTCTATCTGTGTGCTAGTCTTGTATTTGCAACATTTTGCGATACTGCTTGCGAGCTTCAACCTCTGGCATTTGTGATGAATAATGGATAATATGAATAAGGTTTTAAATATTGTAGTTTTAACTATGCATCTGCTTCTACTGAGATGGTTCCTTGATTTGCATGGAATTTGAATGATAAGTGTCTTTCTTGTCGTCGATAGCTTAGAAATCACCAATTAATGTCAACCTTTGTTGTTTTGTTCTATCAATCCATTGTTTGTGGAAGGGGATGAGCCTAAACTGTGATGGGCGTTTAAATGTATCTAGATAGCGCTAAAAGATTTAAATTTTGGTTTAAGATGTCTGAATTTGAAACGATACCATACGGCTATACCCTTCAGGAATTTTAATCACTGATAGTAGAGTCAAGAACCGGCCAAATGACCGATACTCTCATTCTTTTGCTTACAACAATTTAAGTTGTCAGATCTTGCTTCAGTTTTCAGTAGGTTAAAGATATAAGTTTGAATGTATTTGTTATGACGTTTTAACTTTTCCAATGGTTTAACCAGAATCGTATACTTGTGGCAGGTAAAACGATGTCTCTGGTTTTCTCCTTTGCAGTAACAGTGGAACAAGCATTCAAATCGGTAAGTCGCGGAGGTTCTTATAGTGGGTTTGCTGGTTCTAGGTCTGGCTTAGCCGAGACTTTCGTCAAAGGTGTTCGGAAATAGTTTTAGTTGTTTTTGTTCGTAGCCAGTATGGCATGTGAACAGAACTTGATTCTCAGTTTGTGTTGTTCTATCTGTGTGCTATTCTTGTATTTGCAACATTTTTTGATACTTCCTGTGAGCTTCAGCCTCTGGCATTTGTGATGAAAAATGAATAATATGAATAAGGGTTTAAATATTGTAGTTTTAAGCATAGCTCTGGATCTACTGAGATGGTTCCTTGATTTACATGAAATTTGAATGATAAGTGTCTTTCTTTTCGTCAATAGCTTAGAAATCACCAATTAATGTCGACCTCTGTTGTTTTGTTCTATCAATCCGTTGTTTGTGGAAGGAGATGAGCCTAAACTGTAATGGAGGTTTAAATGTATCTAAATAAGGCTAAAAGCCTTAAATTTTGGTTTAAGATGTCGACAAAAGAATGAGAGTATCGGTCATTTGGCCGGTTGTTGACTCTACTGTCAGTCATTAAATTCCTGAAGGGTATAGCCGTATGGTATCGTTTCAAATCCAGACATAGGTTGCCTTAGCAAAATGCTTTTGTTGTTATAAGGTGTGAAACAATACGATGGTTATGGTTATCATAAAAGTAAAACAACTTCAACATTTGTTGATAATTAGTTGATGCTGCATACAGGTTTCGAACTCCAACGTGTTTATATATAATAATAATCTAGCAGGTCGCAGACGTGACAAACAATAGTAAGGGCAGCATAATTATTAAAGTTTTAATAGTTCAATGCTAGGGACAAGGGTGTGTTGTCATAGTATTGACTCTGCTATCGGCTTTCCTAAGTGGGATATCTAGGTGGTGATTAATGTGGCGTGTAATCTGTGATGAAACATTGTGCGTGCCTCCGGAATGCCGAGCTGTGCTATGAAATAGATTGGAAATTGTCTTGGCTGGACTTCATGGTAGAAAGGAATAATAAATGTGATATTAATGTGCTCGGCACCTCGTAAGCAGTTATGCTGTAGTGTCAAAATCTTCATCGTTGATGTTATATTGCCTTGGGTTTTGGCATTTTAAAAACCCTGATCCTCCATAAGCTATTCATCGAGGTTGTTTATTAATGGCATTGTTTCTTTCATGTTTGGGGGTGGTTTGAAGAATTGGTCGACAGGCTTGCGATGTATAATCGCTTCCTGTTTCGGCGGCGAAAGATGCGCCATCCGAATTAAGGGTTATTGTTGATGTTTGATATTACAGTTTGGCATATCAAAATTTAATTTTTCGATGTTTGATGTTACATTTCCGAATATCAAAATTTGATTTTCTATAACGATAGTATTGCTTGCTGCTTAGTGTAGTATAGCATGTGGTGGGTCCGTGACACGTGAACGATCATACCCCTCCTTGTTTAGCGTGTCTATGTCTGACTCGTGGGCGTAGCAACGCGTGGCATATAAGCTCGTCTAGTTTTTTGCTCCGGGAAATGTCTTCGGCACTTTCTCCACAATGCAATGGTTATGGTTATCATAGAAAAATGGAACAAGTTTAACGAGATTGGTGGCACATGTGGCAAACCAGAGTAAGGACAGGGTAATTAAGGTTTTAGTGGTTCAATGCTGCCCGGCAAGGGTGTCCTGTCATAGTATTGACTCTGTTACGGGCTTCCCTAAGTGGAATATCTACGTGGTGACTAATGTGGCTTGCAACCTGTCATGAAAAATGGTGAGTAATAAATGTGATATTAATGTATTCAGTGCCTTGTAAGCACTTGTGCTATAATGTCAAAATATTCGTTGTTGATGTTATGTCGCCCGTAACTATTCATCGAGCTTGTTCATGTCCCCGTAGGGGATATTATATATTTCATGCAGACCCTATTATAGTTGCACCTAGTTTGCACCTATGGCTATAAATTTTTTTCCTCCATACTATGGTTTTGGGTTATTTGTAAATAGTTGGGAAAAAAATTATTTATATAAATTTTTAAATAGTGATAATTTGCTAACGTTTCATTGGATGAGAGCTGATAACGTCAGCCTCGGTAATTGCTTCCTGTTTTGGCGGTGGAAGGTGCATCATCCGAGTTAAGGCTTAGTTGCTACTTAGTGTAAATAACAGGTGGTGGGCGTAACAATGCGTGGCATATAATCTTGTCTAGTTTTTTGCATCGGGAAATGTCTTCGGCGCTTTCTGCACAATGCGATGGTTATGGTTATCATAGGAAAATGGAACAAGTCTAGCGCGATAGGTGGCGGACGTGTCAAACGAGAGTAAGGACAGAGTAATTAATGTTTTGGTGGTTCAATGCTGGCGGGCAAGGGTGTCCTATCATAATATTAACTCTGCTACGGGTTCCCTAGGTGGAGTATCTACGTGGTGACTAATGTGGCTTGCAACCTGTCATGGAGAATGGTGAGTAATGAATCAAATGATCCAAAATCAGTTAAACGGCACAGGCCGCACACGTGGCAAACCAAAGTAAGGATAGGGTAATTACGGTTTTTGTGGTTCAATGCTGCCGGGTAAGGGTGTCCTGTCATAGTATTAACTCTATTACGGGCTTCCCTAAGTGAAATATCTACGTGGTGACTAATGTGGCTTGCAACCTGTCATGAAAAATGGTGAGTAATAAATGTGATATTAATGTATTCAGTGCCTCGTAAGCACTTGTGCTATAATGTCAAAATCTTCGTTGTTGATGTTATGTCACTCGTAACTATTCATCGAGCTTGTTCATGAATCAAATGATCCAAAATCACTTAGCCTATGCTTTTTTCAATTATTTATGAACAAGATTGTTTGTTTTGCGTTTGGGAGTGGTTTGAAGGAATGCTCGACAAGCCTACGATGTATTAGATTTTAGGTTCAGGAATGGCATTTTTCCTTCGTGGTTTGAACCCATAGCCTGTGTTTCAGGTCTCCGCCATGGCTCTCAGAGTCGAACCACTCTGATGTTGTTGTTGATGCAAGCTTTCAACCTGATTCTCGTCAGTTGCAGAAAGGTTTTGGCTTTTGGTTCGAAATCTAGTTTCAACAATGTGGGTTGTCAGATCTTGCTCCGATTTTCACTACATTAAAGATATAAGTTTGAATGTATTTGTTATTACGTTTTAACTTTTTCAATGATTTAACCAAAATAGTATACTTGTGGCAGGTAAAACGATGTCTGTGCTTTTCTCCTTTGCACTAGCAGTGGAACAAGCATTCAAATCGGTAAGTCTCGGAGGTTTCTATGGTGACTTTGTTGGTTCTAAGTCTGGCTTAGCCGATACTTTCGTCAAAGCATTTGTGATGAACACTGAATACTATGAATAGTGGTTTAGATATCGCAGTTTTAACTATAAATCTGGTTCTACTGAAATGGTTCCTTGTTTTACATGAAATTTGAATGATAAGTGTCTTCGTTCTCGTGGATAACTTAAAAATCATCAATTAATGTCAAGCTCTATCGTTTTCTTCTATAAATCGGTCGTTTGTGAAAGCGGATGAGCCCAAACTATAATGGACGTTTAAATGTATCTAAATGGCACTAAAAGCTTTAAATTTCGGTTTGACATGTTGACAAAAGAATGAGGGTATCGGTCATTTGGCCGGTTCTTAACTCTACTATCAGTGATTAAATTCCTGAAGGGTATAGCCGTATGGTGTCGTTTCAAATTCAGACATAGGTTGCCTTAGGGAAATGTTTTTATTATTATAAGATGTGAAACAACACGATAGTTATGGTTATCATAAAACAACTTCAACATTTGTTGATAATTAGTTGATGCTGCATAGAGGCTTCAAACTCTAATCTGTTTATATATAATAATAACCTGACAGGTGGCAGAAGTGAAAAACAACAGCAACATAGGATAGTTATTAAGATCTTAATGGTTCAATGCTGGGGGACAAGGGTGTGCTGTCATAGTATTAACTCTGTTATTGGCCTTTCTAAGTGGAATATCTAGGTGGTGGTTAATGTGGCTTGTAACCTGTGATGAAAAATTGTGACTATCTTCGCAATGTCGAGCTGTGCTATCAAATAGCTTGGAAATTCTCCTACCTGGACTTCATGGTAGAAAGAAATAATAAATGTGATGTTAATGTTCTCAGTACCTCGTAAGCAGTTGTGCTATAATGTCAAAATCTTCGTTGTCGATGTTATATTGCCTTGGGTTTTGGCGCTTTAAAAATCCTGATCCTCCACTGCGTATTCATCGAGGTTGTGTATTGATGGCATTGTTTCTTTCGTGTCTGGGAGTGATTTGAAGAATTGGTCGACATACCTGCCATGTATTAGGTTTCAGATTCAAAAGTGGCGTTTTTCCTCCGTGATTTAAACCTATAACCTGTGATTCAGGTCTCCACCGTGGCTCTCAGAGTCGAACCACTCTGATGTTGTTGTTGATCCAAGATTTCAACCTGGTTCTCGTCAATTGCAGAAAGGTCTTGGCTTTTGGTTCAAAGTCTACTTTCAACAATGTAAGTTCTCAGGTCTTGATCCGTTTTTCAGTAGGTTAAAGATATTAGTTTGAATGTGTTTTGCTTTCACGTTTTAACTTCTTCAATGGTTTAACCAAAATGCTATACTTGTGGCAGGTAAAATGATGTCTCTGTTTTTCTTCTTTGCAGTAGCAGTGGAACAAGCATTCAAATCAGTAAGCCTCGGAGGTTCCTATGTTGATTCTGCTGGTTGTAAGTCTGCCTTGGCTAATACTTTCGTCAAAGGTGTTGGGAGACAGTTTTAGTTGTTTTTGTTGGTAGCTAGTATGGCATGTGAAGAGAACATGATTCTCAATCTGCGTTGTCCTATCTGTGTGTTATTCTTGTGTTTGCATCATTTTATGATAATGCCTGAGAGGTTCAACCTCCAACATTTCTGACGAAAAATGAATAGCATGAATAACAGTTTACATATTGTAGTTTTAACTATAATTCTGATTCTAATGGAATAGTTCCTTGTTTTACATCAAATTTGAATGATAGTCGTCTTCCTTGTCGTGGATAAGTTAGAAATCATGAATTAATATCAAGCTCTGTCATTTTGTTCTATCGATCGGTCGTTTGTGGAAGAGAATGAGCTGAAACTATAATGGACGTTTAAATGTATCTAAATGACACTAAAAGCTTTAAATTTTGGTTTAAGATGTTGGCAAAAGGATGAGAGTATCGGTCGTTTGCCCAGTTCTTAACTCTCTTGTCAGTGATTAAATTGTTGAAGGGCGCAGTCGTATGGTATGGTTTCAAATTCAGGCATAGGTTATCTTAGGAAAATGTAATAGCACTAAAATGATGATGATAATGTCGAACTATTATTAGACTTTAAGTATCATGACTCTCAATATATGGCTTATGTACTAACATCGACAAAATGATTAAGTTCTGACACCCAGGTAGACATTCGTTGCTAGGAAAACTATCAAAGATTTGAATATTAAAATTTCCATAAATACGACCATGTTGAGAAGCTCTTGTGCCTATAATCACATGGTCTGTTCGGTTTAAGTTGATAGTATTTTTGGTGGGCAAGACCTGATACGCCGAGCAATCTTAGTCTTGATGAGAATAGGTCATCGCTAGATCTCTTATTGGCAAGCTGGATCAGTATTGGCAAACTTGATTCATCGTTGGTGACAATGGTTAAAAGCAAATTAATGTGGTAGATGAAAATGAACTCGTAAGCTTTGCTGGCTAAATCCTCAACCTAGAGGTATGACGTTCTTGGTACTTGGACTAACCCTAACATTCTACTAGACTTTCTTCGAGACCTCTTTCCTTAGAATTCATTTTGCATGGGCGAATTTGAGGGAAGAGGCCGATAGGGGCTTCTCGTTAAAATCCATTAGAAAAATAAACTTCATTTAAAAATTAAATGGCTCCGAGTAGAACCTATACAAGGTGTTTTTTGTTAAGCAAAACATTGCTCCAAACATATCAGTCGTTGTATACACATAATATGCCTGGGAGTTTTCGTCAAAGGCAAAGATGTAATCTCATCGCAGAATGCCCAAATGGATTCTTCTTCTTTGCTTTGTTCAGGGTGTCTATGTGAAGATTGAAAGCCTATAATGGGTTGTTTCTTCCTTATTGGAAGTATAAAAACCTTGCTTTGCTGCCTGTAATTCTTTAGGTGTATAATCTATCCTAAGAGGAAGTACAGAAAGCTTGGTTTGCTAGCTGTAATAGTTTAGGTGTATAATCTATCTTAAGAATGGAATGGCTTAAACAATTGACTAGTTCCGGTCAGCTGCTTAATAAAATTCAAAAATGGTTGATGGAAGATAGTTGCGACCCTTCCCAAAGCAGTCTGTGCAGTAATCCAATTGGAGTCGATTTCCTGATGATATAGAATTTATTTAAAAACCTATCCTTTGGCACAAGTCAAGGGCAGAGAATACTGTCCGAAGGTTGCTTAAAATTATAAGCAGCTTCTGGCTGCTTCGCTGTGTAAGATAAAGAATTCGCTGTGGTCTACCTTAAACGCGATCTCTAGACTAAGATAGGTGGTTGTTCACCGTGTTCATTTCCTACCCAAAATAGTTTTCGATCACCAAAGGGTTCACCCCAGATTACCCAGAATAGTTACTAGTCACCGAAGGTTTCACAGAGAGATCATTTCACCCAAGCTTTCGCCGCATAATGCCCAACATAGTTCATCGAGGGTTCACCGCATAATGCCCAGTATTGTTCAAAGTTTAAAAATAATAATAATAAATATTGAGAGAAAATTTAATAATAATAATAAATATTGACAGAAAATTGTTTTGACCTGCGTTTTGGGATTTGATGTTTTACGAATGTATGGATGTTAAACTAGAACATGCACAGTATACAGGTGATAAAAGAAAGAGCTTACTTGTGCAGAGGAAGTCCATTACTAAAACATTGTCGCTTTCACTAGGCTTGAACCAATGTAACAGAAAAAAGAACCTTTTATCTAGAGGAGAATGGAAAATATAGCGTATGCATAAGAAATCTCTTACCAGATCCCGGAAGAACATAAATCTAGATAGCTGTTAGACATATTCTTTACCCTCCAAAACGAAGATCGAGTGTTATAGCACACCGCAAAATAAAACAAAAAATTAGTTGTCTTTGATATTTCTGCCCATAGGATTTCTAGCGCTATATATAAACTCTCGTGCTTCCTTCTTTTTCAGGGATTTATTAGTAGCCTGTTGGATTTCTTGTCTCCTTCCCCTTCCTACTCGTCAGGTCCAGTTATGGCTCAGAGCGGTGTAAAGAATGGTTCAAGATTTGCCACTGCCTCTAATTCTGCTATTGTCCATTTTAAATTCATGTTTTCGTCCCGTGCAACAGGGCTAATCATCAATTGAATTTTTGAACATATCTATTGTGGTTGCACCCATCCTCCAGGCTCCTTCGATTTCTTAAGTTTTAAGATTTGCTGGATTCTCTCCTCAGTATTTGAGCTCTCTGCGCAGTGTGCGCTCTGAACTTGGCGGTTACTCGATTCACATCTCAATAATGTAATTGTCATTGCCCGCCATGGAGAGAATCGCTGCCTCCAAGATACATTTACGTTGGAAGACATTGACTCACAAGTATGCTTTCTCTTCAAACAATCCTGGAACAAAAATCTGTCGCAGCGATTAAAAAGAAACAGGTTCTAACAAGATATACTGCTCATACTATGAGCTTATAGTTGTCATATAACCTGGAAAACTAGCGTCTGCATGCAAGACAAGCTTAATTGTTTATAGCTTTTCTGACACAACGATTAAAAATAAACAGGTGCCAACAAGATATACCACTCATACTTTGTGCTGACAGCTGCCATATAACCTGGCAAATTAGCATGTGCATGCAAGACAAGGTTAATTGTTTATAACTTTTCCATTATGGATGGTGTAAGTGCATTGGTAGAATGCGCCCAAGATTTTAGACACTCAATAACAAAAGTAGCTTCGGCAGTCAAACGTGGCACATGCACGCAAGCATTGCTATTTTATTAGCGCTATGGCATGGATACACGACATGTGTTTACATTAGTTCAATCTGATTATATTCAATGGATACATTCATAGTTGTTTAAGCTGTTGCAATATTTATTCTCCTTTTTCTAGCTTGTCTATATTGATGGGTTCGGTTCAATTGTTAAAAATATATTTAGGAAAAAATATACTTTTATCTGATACGGACATTGATTCCCTAGTTTTACTTGAATGTGGCAGGGTTGTGCTCATTGTCTCAATCAGAAGTTTTGTGACAATTGCTGGACTTTGAAATGATTTGTGACAAATCATCATAGGATGAATGCCTATACACTTTGTATGTTCCTAGGATGGATGCTTGGATCTCTTGTCGCCTCAATGCTACAAACTTCACCATTTGTGCCTTTTGCTACAAACTTCACCATTTCTGCCTTTGCTAAAACCAACGCTAGAAATCACGAGGGGTGCTACTCCTCTTCAAGTGATT
The DNA here is from genome assembly GCA_027924585.1 of Larix kaempferi. Classification (NCBI taxonomy): domain Eukaryota; kingdom Viridiplantae; phylum Streptophyta; class Pinopsida; order Pinales; family Pinaceae; genus Larix; species Larix kaempferi. Next base: position 4,541,733 of record BSBM01000712.1, on the reverse strand, counting down.
CAAATTTTGTGTTTTTACATACGTTGGTGTTGTAAGTATCAATGGAAATTTTGGCTTTTAACACGCTTATAATATGTATATGGGTAGTATCGATTTCTACTATTTTATCGCGACCATGATTTCCTGTGCACAATTTATGAGTACTATTCGGCTTTGGTTTTTATGCTCTAGAGCGATTTTTTAAATGTACAATGTTTGATGATTTGCACTGCTGGTTTTGCCTTTGTATTTTCACCTATTGCAATTTAATGGTATCTTTGCACAACGTTTTTTATACTTTTGCGATAGGCTATGCTATTGAACCGAAACAGTTTATATAGCCATAGTTTCAAAGCCCTGTATTTCGATTTTTAAGCTATTTGATGGCTAGTTTCCTTGCAATGCCATATACTTAAATATGGCTTGAAAACATCTTTGGCACCTATAAATAAATTTTAATTCAAAATTTAGAAAAAAGATAATGTTGAATACTCTAATCTTGCTTATACCGTCCCCAATTCAACATATATTTGTTGGGAAAATCCCCTTTCTGTGAGATTGATGGATTTTGCCTTTGCATTGTTTGTCTTTTTCATTGCATTTAATTAAAAAATTCATTTCTATGTGTGAACAACCTATCGGGAAATTGATTATTATTTATCGCTTGGCTTGAGGGAATCTACAAGGATAGCCAATTGCGTATAGATCAACTAGTTGGGAGGAATGTTATTGTTCTCCCCATCCAGGTTCAAATCATGCTTTGCAACACTTGCCCCTTAGAAGCCGATTTTGACAATGTAATCATTTTAATGCTAGTCAGACCTTAATTTTTCGGAAAAAAAAAATGTTGATTATAATTTATCCCTTGGCTCGGTAGAATGTATAACGATAGACAATTGAATATGGCTTAGGTGGTTCAGAGGAATATTGTTGTTCTCCACAGCCAACTTCAAATCTTGCTTTGTGGCATCAGCTCGTTGGGAGCTGGCTTTGACTATGCAATGATTTTAATGCTAGTCAGACCTTAATTTTCCGGAATAATAGGGCTTGGAAATTTCTTAGTAGATGTATCCCTCTAGCAAATGCTAGGTCATCATTTTAAAAAAGGATATTATCTTGGATGTAATCATATAAATATTTTAGTCATACAAGCATAGAGATATTTACTTTATTGAGAAAAAGAAAAGAACCATGAGTCAACAACCTTGAACACGAAGCCTGCATATGTGCATTTGTTTGACAACATGAGGCCTCCAACCTTGATTCACAAATCCATTAGTAGTGGGTCATTGTTTTCTTTGCATGCAAACATATCTCGTGAATTTATAACATAACCCATAAAAACATCGAAAACCAATGTTGTACCTCAACATTGTTATTGTTTTCAATGACCTAAACATAGATTAATGAAATGCAATGACAATAATAGTTGATCAATATCTACAATCATAACAAATGTTCGTAATTTTTGTTGAATATAATATTTTTATTAAAGGTGCATACGAATTAATATGCCACCCAATATTATGAAAGGAAAAAGAATTTATTTACACAAAGGCATTGCACTAAGATTCCTAAGTTAATACAAGGTAGAGAGAAATAAAACTTTAAATTGTTGTACTCATAAAATGAGCTAAAAAGAAGTGAAACTTTGAGTCTTTGCACTTGTACACTAGCAATTGCTTCATGGGATATGAAGAAACGTAGCATGAAAAATAAAATTAATAGAAAGTCAAGTAAACATGATAAAGCAAAAAAGGGAATAGTGAAAGAGATGCTATGATGAAAATAATTAAATGCAATGTCATGTATATTTATAAAAATTAAATTTAAGTTTCTTATAGCAACGTTGCTACTTGATGGAATATAGCTCTGAAACACTATCGATTTGGGGGCTGATTGGAAAGTGAGAACCTGCCCGACTTGGCAACAATTGCATTTATATTGTAGCCATGATAAAGAATCTAATGTAGTACGCAGAGTCAATATTTTATATTGGTGATAATAAGGATAATAGGACTACTACGCTCTACTACATGGATTAAAGGGCTATTTACCTATGTTGCAATCACTACACATGATGCTAGGAAAAGCTTGCTGGTTGCCATGATATGCACCTATAAAATGTTTAGTGGTTCGTAGCAATTTGCTATTATACTGTGCATGCCCATGTATTGTCCATAAGAATAGTCGTCACCAAACATATAGGTGATAACAAATTGATGTGATCATTGTTAATTGCTCAACATATCGTTCAAAGTGCTTGCAAAACGCCTGTTCAATATTTAAGTCTTATAAGTGATCCAGTATACAAACAATGGTTAAAACACTACATTGTTTATATAGGTTAGAACGTAAACAAAGATATTCCCACAAGAAACGGTAAATAGCGATGTTCTAAGTGCCCACCCCGATCAAATCTCTTGAAGTCCAGGTACATAGTGAATCAATCCAAGGAAGATAGACAAAGAAGATCTCTAAACCACGCTTGATATTAAATATATAAATAGAAAGGTGTTCATCGATAAATACCAATTTTGAATGAATATTAGTACTGACATATCCCTTCTTATGCCTTTTTAGGAACCTTAGAAAACACAGCTACAATTCCTTACCTTAGCCCTAGACAACTTATCACTGTCTACCATATGCCTTTTATCCTAGTCCCTTCGAAGGTCCATCTCAATCTCTTTATGCATACAGCATAAGGAAACTCTTGATCATCTCTTTGATCTTTGTCTTTTTGTGTTGAAGCTTTGTGACCAACTGCCATGATTTTCCAGCAAACGTCCAAAATTAAGAGTAACCCAAGCAAAAAAATCACAGATTGGGGAGACATTTCCTTTCACACTAGTTATTTGAATCAAGACTGGCAACTATTCTCAGAGTTTCTTCTATGGGAGATCTAGCGCGAGAGGAATAACAAAATTTTCCAGAATCAGTACAAACGGGGAGCAATAATCTAGGCAAAAGTTAAGCATCATTTTTTTGAAACTTTGAAGTGTTGACAAATGGTTTTATTTCGGCATTGTATCACTTTGTAAAACAAGAAGCTCAGATTTTCAGAATCAAATTGTGTTTACTTGAAAATTTAAATTTTTTAGATAATAATAAACGTTAAGTTTGTTTCTTTTCCCATGCTTTGGCATCTAGTTTTATCATTTTTTATTTAATATTAAGAATATATATTCTCATGTAATGTCCAAATTATATTTAAACATAGTAAGAAAAGGTAAATAATAATATTGTCCTAGTAATAATATACAAGGATAAATAGGATAATCATAATACATAGGTATGTTATTAAAAAGACATGCCTTTGTATCAAACATGAACAACATTTCTATTTTTTTTACTTTAATAGTCAATGTTGTTTGGTTTCAAAGAGTCTCATATGCTTCTACAAGAGTCTCATTGAACTTTGTGTCCATCTTTTTATTTCTTTTGTACTTTACCCTCTTAGGCATTGCCCCTATTACTTAGCAACATTGGCATCAAAACTCCCGTGAGTTATGGCTTTGAGGATTCAACAAAAATCCAAATTGAAGTGACTTATGGCTTTGACATCAACTAAACCCTGATCAGAATTGAATTTGCCTAGGTTACAACAAATTTTTTGCAATAGTTGCCAAATTTAATTTTTGCTTCGAATTACTTATCATAAAGAAAATAGTTTTTATACATAGGAATATTTTTTTCTTTTATTTTATAAGACATTAGTTGGAAATCTTTAAAAAATGTTATAATAACATATATTGGTTATGGAAATTGCATAGTTTGGGCGCTATAGAGATATTCATGTGTGCTGAACATGGATATATATATTTGCAATACCATACATTCATGACATTGAGAATATCCACATAGCTATAACATTATTTCATAGCCATTGTTTAATTCATATTGTCTATTTTTCAAAGCTTTTTCATCAAGCTCTCATATAGTTTTATTAGACATGAGTTCTGAACTATAGCATCAAAACTTTTTTGTGCTAAACAATTCATTTCTTTCTTTCTATCATACAAAGCACTACATTGTTTAATCTTCTAAATTTTGACTTGGAAAAATTATAGTTTCCAATATTTTGCCTTCCAAAAAATAAAAATATACCTTGATTTCACCTTTCAAAGACCATTTTAAACTAGGCTTATCCAGTAAATATATTATGTAAGATGATGTACATGTGCCCTAGCTTATATTTTATCGGCTGTATGGAAACATTGCAGGAAAGCCTTTTCTATTTTGTGCTTGTTTGGAGGCTTACTTCGCATCATCTCTGTCAATGATAGCTAGCAAAGCCATATCTCAACCTTCTCAGGAACAGGTATTTTCCTCGTTCGCTATGTTCCTTCAATTCCATTCATTGCAGAACACACATGCTTTTGCTTGTGAAATGCATCTGAATCCAGACATGGATATGATTCATGAATAGAGTTTCTAAGCTTATATTGATTCTTTTAAGAGCAAATGGATTAAGTGTCTGGTCTCGGCAACTTGGCATCATTATATTATTATGATTAAAAGTTTGAAGATTTAGTTATAGTTATAGATGTTCTTTTTAATTATTATATATATAATAACAATAAACTAGTTAATATTGTGCACATTAAGACTTTTTGTATTGATATCAAATCTTGGATATTTGATAATTTCAACTTAGCAATCGACATGTTTTTTCCTATTCTACTAGGAGGGCAAAATACATTTCATTTGAAAAAATTTAGTTATGAATACGTTGTTTTCTTTGCTTTGGTTATTTGCAATGGCAACAACAATTTACAATGTTTATAACATTATGGTTTCAGAAAAAACCATGCTTTTTGCTTCTTTTCTTTTCCTTAGGATCTGCTTCTCTTCACTTGGTTGCAGGTTTCCCTGTATAAACGACTGGGGGAATAGAAAAAGAACAACAAAAAAGGCAACAAAAATATATGCTGTTGCAAATGTTTTTGTAGGCAATATGCGAAAAGACAAAAGTAAAAGCGACTATGTTTTAGGAGCAAATGGCCTTGGGATCAAATACTCTAATTGGCAACAAATTGATGAGGCTTTGGCTACAAGCAATCTGTTTCGACTAGACAATTTCCACTATGAGCCAGGAAATTGCCTGTTTGATGCACTTGCAGTATTATTGCATTTCCGATATACAGCAATAGATATAAGGGAAGGGATTGTGAACCATTTCCGTGTTTGTCTAGATCAAAAAGACCCCTCTGCATTGTTATCAATGCGCACAGAATTGACAATTGACTACTTGCAAGAATTGCATAGCATAGGAAATGTCAATGAATATCTCAATCGCATGTCACAATCTGCTTCGCAACTAGATGATCAAAGTGTATATGGACTATAGGGTGATATATTTTGCATTAAGTGGTTTTCAAAATGGTTGAATGTTCCAGTCGATGTTTGGTAATTAACAAAAGGAACAAAATACCTTCATTTCAATTCTGGGGGATTTGAATATTGCTACAATATATTGTTCCATGACCACATACTAGCTTCTGGCCATTTCGAACCATTGTTGTCATATAAAACAATGCAAGTCAAAAGACAAGCGACCGATATGCTTTGTCAAAACGCATATGTAAATCAGCATGTATATAACGAAGTTGAAACATCATTTCAACTTCGAGGCAATTGCCATGACTCCTTGTTTGAATCAATCTCCAAATTGACACTATTCGCTGATGGACAAAGTATTAGAAAAGCAATTGCACAAACTTTTTATAACTCTATTGCTTCAAACGATATTAGAGCAACACAATGCTTGGTCATATATCTTGATAAAAACACATTAGCAGATACATCTCTTGTTTCTGGATGGAGAACCTATATTGTCCATTTGGCAGAGCCATATATCATTGGTCACATAGAAGGAGATCGATTTGCCCTCCAATGGTTATGTGAGTTGATAAATGCTGATATACATCTATGGAGCAATAATTTGCAAGAAAATATTGCCGTATTCCATGCAACAAATAGATCGTCAAAATTTCTATGCCTGATGCAACATGTAATAGATAGAATGCATTCACATTTCCAACCCTTGTTACAACAACACTATGAAAATAAAATGCCCTTTCCGCTTGATTGCAATAGAAATACTTCTACTGCAATTGCAATGGATAATTTTGAAAAGAGCAAACAGACAATAGCGACAGAAAAAATTGTAGAGAAGAACATTAACAAGGGATCCTTGAACAAACCAATATACATAGATGCAATTAAAGCAAAGATACAAAAACAAAAGATAGGAAACATAGAAAAAAACAGTTATTGCATTGCTAAGCAATTTTCAGAAACCAAAACCAGCATGCAAACATGCATTGATGGCAATACGCAAAAAAACTTGCGCTTGTTGAAACACAATCTACGTAGACAAGGAAAGGACATTCGTCAAAAGCAAAAAGAATCTGCAAAGGCAAAGAAAGCAGTTGTTACATACTTAAAAGCTATTCAAGACACACGTATTCATGCATGTTCTGTTTGTAAGCAATTGCATTTTAAAAAAGACATTTGTTGTATGAACAAGACAATTAAATTAGCCTTCGAAACTTTAGCAAATACAGAACCTATGACATGTCCAATGGTACTTGTTCAAATTTGTAGACCTTGTAAGAAAGCAATTGCTAATGGGAAATTGCCTACGTTTGCATCGCCTACACGAATTTGCTGCAATAACATCTTGCCATATGTAGCTATACTGACTCCTTTGGAAGAACGATTGGTATCACCAAGAATAGCTTTTGCACAAATAAGACAGCTTGGTTATAAAAGAGCACAAATTGGGCTAACTAGCTCAATTATCAATGTGCCTGCAAACTTGGATAGAGTTCAGATAGCATTGCCTAGAAGTCTAGATGACAATTTGACCGTTGCAGTTATGCTAAAGCGAAAATTGGAATACAAAAACGCATATATATCTGGAAATATTCGGCCAAATATCATTATGACTGTGCCATGTGATTTATGCAAAACCGAACTTTATAAAATTGAAGGCATTGTAATCAATACTAGTTGGGAAAAAGTATTTAATGAAACAACCAAACAAGAATCAAATACTCAACAAACAACGGAACAAGTAGATGATGATGAAAATGAAATAGACATAGAACCAATATCAGAAACATTGATACATGGATATGGAGAAACACATCTAGTAGATGATTTAGACAAAAAAATCATAGAAATTGCACCTTCTGAGAGCTTCCGACCATTGAGCATTTTCAAAGACAAATACTCTGAAGAGCTACACTTTCCTACACTTTTCTACGGATTCAATCGACCCAATGAAATTTTTGATCACTTTTCTTATCAACAAGTATCACAGTGGGAGCTACAGCATGAAAGTACAGACTTTGATACGCATGGCACGAACATTTTCTTCGAAGCAATTAAAGTCATAATAAAACAGGTAAAAAACACTGCTTGGATATCGATTCGCATGGGAGAGTTAAAGGACAAAAAAATATTGGCAAAAGATGTCAAGTCAAAAGACAATCTTGTAAAGATACTCCAATCTCCAATTGGGTTTCGTACATTGAAAGCAATCAGAACATCACCTGATTGCTTTGAAAATATGAAAAAAGATCTATTTGCAATGATTCGACAGCTTGGTCCTCCTACGTTCTTTCTAACATTTACAAGTGCTGAACACCTTTTGACACCTTTATGCAATGCATTGAAACAAATTGAGGAAAAACATATGGGAGACTTGCAAGACAGTGCATTGGAAGAAAATATTGACATGTTAATAAGAAGACACCTAGTGCTTTGTACTCGCTACTATAGACACAAAATAGCAGCACTAAAGTCTCTTATGTTAAAAAACAACACATTATTTGGAAAAATACAAGATTTCTTCTTTACGACCGAATTTCAACAAAGAGGAAATGAGCATGAACATGGACTAATTTGGATTCAAAATACACCTATCTATGGAAAAAACTCAAATGAGGAGATTACTAGTTTTGTTGATCGCTATATATCCACAGACTTGTCTCTACTTGATCAAAATCTTATTCAAATTCAAACACATCATCACACAAAAACATGTAGAAAACATCGACATTCCACATGCAGATTCAATTTCCCATTGCCTCCTATGGATAGTACCATCATTCTAGAGCCATTGGAAAATGCTTCAAATGATCTCATTCAAAAAGCAAAAAAAGTATTCGCTCTTATTGAACATAAAGAATATTCTAAAAACACGTCATTTGCACAATTGCTTCTAGAGATAGGCCTAACCAAAGATGAATACATTTTGCTGCTGCGGTCTTTGCTTTGTCGTTCTACACTAATACTAAAAAGAGATGCTGCTGACATTTGGATCAATTCATTTCAAAAGCGATACCAGAGTTATGGCAGGCAAATACAGATGCACAATATAACTTAAATTCTTACGCTATAGCAACATATGTAAGCTCTCACATCACCAAATTTGATATATCCATGACAAATGTATTCAAAAACATCAAAGAACAATGTCTTATTGACAATGACGGAAAGATTGAAACGATACGAAAGCTTGGAAATGTGCTTCTGAACATGCAACAAATGTCTACTAGACAAGCAGTACATATCATACTCTCATTGCCTCTACATTCATCCTCTAGGAAGACTATTTTCATTAACACTGCTCCAGACGACAAAAAAATAGTTGTCTTGAAAAAACCATCACTCTTGGAAAAAGAACCAGATGACTCTGATGACATTATTTGTCCATCAATTTTGGACAAATACATTGCACGCCCTGTTGAGCTTGAAAACATTTCCTTAGCAGAATATGCATATTTCTATTCTTGTATACAGTCAATTACAAGAAAAAGAAATAGACCATGTATCATACGATCTATTCGCTACAACAAACAAAAAGACCCTAAAAATTTCTTTCGAGAAAAGATCATGCTTTTTATGCCATATAGAGACAATTGCAATCTGCTAAAGAGCAATTTCAAAACATGGTTAGACGCATATGCCACACTCAAAGAACAAATAGACATTGTAGAACAAAAGTTCATGGCATCAACAATGACAAAGTGGGGTGACATTGATAATGCCGTTGAAACAATTGAATTGCAAGACATAAGTATGCCTCCTGTAACAATAGACAAAACAACAACTATGTCTGGATTAGAACAATATGACATTCAACATGATCTAATGCGCAAAACTATGCCCAGTGCACCAAAACCTGGGATTGTGTGCAACTTGACAGAAAAGCCATTTCTTTTGGACATGCATGAATACCATGCAATTCGAAGAAACCTAAATACTCAACAACAATCAATTGTGAAAGAAGTTATTGCAAGGAAAAAAAACAATCCCCTCACTCCAATTCACTTGTTCCTGACAAGAGGCGCAGGAACAGGTAAAACTTACGCTGCAAAAGCTATTTATGATGGTCTCCTACATTACTATGACAAAGAAATTGGTAGTGATCCTTTAAAGAAAAAAGGTCTTATAGTTGCATTTACTGGAAAAGCAACATATAATGCAGGTGGCATTACAGTCCACTCTGCCTTTAGACTGCCATTAAGTTCAAACATGCTTCCACTCAATTCAAACACCCTAGATCTTCTGACAAAATATTGTGAACAACTTCGAGTATTGTTGATTGACGAAGTCTCTTTAATAGGGTCTCGGATGCTATACAACATTGACAAACGACTACGTGAAATAATGCACACACCAACCAAAGCATTTGGAAACCTTGATGTCATATTCTGTGGTGATTTGTGTCAAGCACAACCCGTTCATGATTTTTGGATTTTTGAACAGCCAAGATTCCAACAACAGACATTTCCTTACACATTTTGGTTCGATGCCATAAAATGCTATGAACTTGCAACAGTTGTACGTCAAAGAGATCAAACATTCATATCGATATTGAATAGAATCAGAACATGCTCTCAAACATTGGATGATATAGATTACTTAAACCAACATTGCTACAAACAACCACCAGCATATGCAACATTTCCTTATCTTTTCCATAGTAATAAGGATGTTCAACAACATAACTCAAAAATGTTATGAGCTATGCAAACAGAAACATTCACACTTGTAGCACATGATAGCAAAATTGATTCAATTGAAAAAAATGGCCATAAACAAAAGACATTACAACTTCCCTCTACGATAGTAGTAAAAAAGGATATGCTTACTGAACTAGTTGGAGGCAACTACTCAACTCAGGATGGATTGGTTAATGGTGCAGAAGGTGTGTTTAAACACTATAGTCAAACAAACCAAGATATTGTCTGGATTGAGTTTGCAGATCCAAAAGTTGGAGACAAGCAACGTGAAACAATGCAACATCTTTATACGCCTGCCGTAAAGTCCAATTGGACACCAATCAAAGGATTGTGATACAAACAAGAGTTGAAAATAAAATCAATGTTATGCGAGCACAATTCCCAATTCAGTTGGCATGTGCAAGGACATTTCATAGAGCACAAGGATTGACAATGAACAGATTGGCATTTGACCCAAAAGGAATTAAGAGACATGGCCTTGTTTACACTGCGCTCTCACGTGTCAAAGATATGGATTGTCTTTATCTTTTAAACAAATTGGAACAAGGAAATTTTATACCTTGTCCAAAAGTCAGCACTGAAATAGATAGATTAAAAACACAAGCAAGTTTGCAATTTGAATATGGTCTACATTCAATGTCAAACACTGAACAATTACTCATTTCATCGCTAAACACACACAACTTGGTTTTGCACTATGACGATGTTCTAAATGATCATGAACTTATGAAAGCAGACATTCTATGTTTGCAAGAAACTCACATGCGCACACTTAGCAAAGAAACAACAATGATAGAGAAATACAATTTCTTCTCAGCATTTTCAGTGCATGGAATCCTTACATTGATTAAAAAAAACATTGCTATTATCAACTCTAAAAACTATACAGGAAACTTCACTGAAGCAATTTGCATAGATCTAGAATTAGGTTCCAGTGTATTGAAACTAGTGAACATTTACAATAGACCGTGTGGTGTGCTTGATGATCTCTTTCATATATTGAGTTGCATTTTGTCAAGTTGCACACCAGCCACTCAAATCCTAGTAGCTGGTGACTTGAACATTGACATGTTGCAAGAAACAACATCAAAAAGAAAACTGCAATTGTTTATGCAAATGAAAGGCTTGACACTAAAAACAACAAAAGCAACAACAAACACCGGTTCAATGCTTGATCACTTTTGGACAAATCTGAAACACAGAGATATTGTTTTCAATATTTCAGATGCTTATTGGACTGATCACTATTCAACATTCCTATCGATCTTTGATTAAAATGCATAGTCTATTCACTTTTGCATTATCTAATTTTATTGTCTTCCTATCTATGAACGGATTCATGATAGCATAATTGCACAAAATCAAAACCGGGTACTATTCTTTCCCCTGCAACTTTCATGCACTTTAAACTACGGCAATTTGGTTTTTTCCTATTTATAGTGAACTAGTTTAGCTCAGCTTTCGGCATCTGCAATATTAATGTCATAGCTATGAGCTTAAATTTTGTTGGACTTTCTCATATTTTTATACTCTATTTTGTGATGTCAAATCTTGATTACCTTTTTGCTATTGATAGTTGTTTACACTTTATTTTGTCCACAGTTCAGATCTAAAAAATTAGCAATTATGCGACAACATATGTAGACACTCTTTATAAAAAATATGCATGTGCTATCTCCATTTTATAATAATGCAGACCATATATAGGTGACATAAAATGTTTTAATAACAAATTCTTATGTTCAAAATAATTTTAGATCAAAATTTGTTCAATATCTAACTATAAATAGTTTTCAGCGATTGTTTAACTGAAATTCTTGACACTGCATAGACTTTGCGCTATGCATATGTCGAAAATCCAGTCAAAGAATTATAGACATTTGTTGTTCTTTTTTGCTTCTTTGATTTTATGCTGTCTGTTTTTCCCATATTTCCCATCTATTATAAATCTCTTCTGCTCTTTACCCTAATTAACAATCTCAGGTAGATCTGATTTGCTTAATCCTTCTCGCATGCGCAGCTTTTCAAACTCAAACCCAAAATTGCAAAATAATGGAAGATAGTTCATTCGCTATGCACAGCACAACAAAAACAGCTTCAGCACCAAACAACCCGGCAATGGGAAAAACGTCAACTTCCGAAAGTCCCACAAGGTATGCAATTATTTTGGTTCTAATTGCTTTTTACATCATTTTTAATACACGAAACTTCTCCATCTTCTTTTATGATTTTCTAGCGCACGAAACAACAGAATATAACTATTGCATTGATAAGTATTTTCTCATTCTCAAACTTGATCCAAGTTTCAACTTTTCTGCTATTGATTGCTGATAATTTTCTCGCTGGCCATGTTCTCCAACTATAACAATAACAGGTTCAAAGAAACACCTTTAGAAGCAGATACTATTATAGAGCTATGCACAATAACACCGAAAATTGTTTTTGAAGGAGACATCTTGGCTGTATATGGGCCCGCACAGAACAAAATCCAAACTTCTCCTGTAAAGGCACAAATACTGCATGCAGACTTTGTTGATAGAGATGGGCTAATGACAATCACTGCTGGAATAAGTGACAATTTGATCAAACGTTTTGGTAGGTACTTCTCAACCAGCAAAAGTCTAAGAATCACTCGATTTGGGCTCAAGAAAAAAGGCCCATATGACAGAGGCGATGCCAAGTACTCAATAGTCGTATACCCGCATACAATAATTCAGACAATTGATCAAGTTTGCAAAATGAGGAAGCTAGCTCCTGATATGACAATTTCTGATTTATTGTCATCAAACGACTCCTACTTTGTTGGCTCTGTCGTAGCAATTGTTGTTGCATGTGAATACAACAACAAGCAATTCGACTTGTATATCAAAGACAGTGGAACGACAAACGACCATGCAACAGTAAATATGCCATTTGCATAGCTAATGTTCTTTTGAAATTGCTATTTTTTAAAGCTAAATAAAATTTCCACTCTTTTACATAAACAACAAAGTAGAAAAAAAAACAAACACAAATAGCTTTAACAATTTCTAATTGCAACCTATGCTCATTGACTACTGTCTTCTACTACTACAGTTACAGGTTGGTGAAGGCTTCAAATAACTGCTCTTGCAAATTCAAGAACAACTTGCATTTGATAATTCTCCATTCTATCTGTTTAAAAACATTGTCTGAAATGACACTAAAGGAAGCCACATGCTGCGGACCTGTGCAGCTACCTTTATTGACCCTCTTAATGATGATTATGCAATTCAGAACTTGCTGCCAATCATTGATTCAAAGACACAGGTACATTGAAAAATTGCTTCTTTCTCATTTCATGGACAAAGAACAACAAAAACACAATCTACTTTCATGCAAAATAGTTTCATTGATTAACACCTTCTTCTGTTTTTTCATCTCTTGTTCATTGTCTAGTAGCATTGACTTTGTTAATTATAATATGCTTCAGTTAAAAACTTTTATAAGTTCTTGTAGTCTCTTGAGAATATTGTCATCAAAACTGATATAGATTTTGCAAAGAAACACATGTTGCTTAAACCTATGGATTTTAAGCTCTTTTGGCCATTCAGACAGGAGTACTTGCTTTTCTATAAAAGCAGTTTAGTTGCTAGATTTATTTGAGCACATCATAACTAATTTTAAATTTTCTTTGATTCTTATTTCGAATCATATGTTTAAGCCTATCCAATTGGTGTTCCCAACAAGGCATGTCATTTTTGCCATAGATAAGCACCCCAAATACTTTTAAAAATAAAGGCAATCAATCACAAGCTTTTAAGAATTTATACAAAGATTCAAATACTATGATTGGGAAAAATTGTTTGAAGGCATATGAGCACAAGAGCTCTTCGGAGTATTGTGAATTGAGGCCAATTGTTTTATAAATCGATGACGTTTCCAGGCCCCAACTTGTGAGAACATTTTCATCTCGACATCTAATCAATATCAAGCTCTCTTTGCAAACAAGGCTTTTAACTACCAAAACTGCATCCAATTAATTCATGTTATTTACATCATCTAAAACTATTAATGGCAAATAACATGACAGTGGCATGACTAGATTTTTTGTGGTCAGAAGATGAATCCACGATGCTTAGAGCGCCACATGACAGGTTTTATATTTGTTTAACTCCTCAAAATTGCATTTGCAACGCCATTGGAGATTTGGATATTTTGCTTCTCTCAAAAACTACATTGTGTGTCTGTACTCTCGATGTCTGAGGGAAAATTATGAGAATACAACATTGTATCTCAATTAAATGAAAATACTCTTTGCCTATACAATATTTATTGCATACTGGAAAAGTACAATTTATTCTCTTCCTAGCAACGCTTCAGGACACTGTTTGCATCGCAACAAATTTTAAATTCAATCATGCAACTCTGTTCAGAACATTCTTATTCATCAGTTTCCAGCGATATTTTTTTGCAATGTCTCTTTGCTTTCACCCTTTTGACTAACGACACTTGGCCAATTGCTACATTGCCCATTAACATTGTAATTAGTAATAGTGCTTTGAATCTAAATTTAATTATTGTTTAAATAAAAAGAAATACTAACATAATTCTATCTAAAAATAGGCTGATATTATATGCATTTTCTATGGTCATTTGTCATGTGACTTTCATAGATACAAGGAATAATCAGAGCAAAAAATCCATTTGCACCTCCGTACCGATGCACTTGTGCTCAATGTAAACAACCATCGATTCAGAGCTGTGTGGTCTGTGCATTTTGCAAAAAAGAAATGCAAATTATATATGAGCATAATCTGGAATGCAGTTTGGACACAAATGATGGGCTGATAGAATGCACAGTGCGCAACCCACAGCTAAAAGAGTATTGTCCAGAAGTAACAAATATTTCATTTGAAGAATACTCAAAAAACATATCATCAACAGTTTTCAATCTTCGAAAGTTTTCCCAGCAAGGACTATTTACATTGGCCCTGGACAACAGAATCATCAGCTTGAAAAGAAATTGACTTCCAGGTATACAAATCTACTTTTTGTTCTGAAGAGTTCAAGTTTCTAAAGAGTGAAATTGCATGTATTCAACTGTTAAATTCATTCATGACAGACATTTGACCCATCAAGTTTCATCACTGTTTCTGGACTTAAGTGTCTAGGATCTTCATAAATCACTATGTAAGATCTTAGTAAGATCTTTTAAGATCACTAAGATCGAATTCCTAATTCCATCTCAGTGATCTAAAAAGATCTTACTTAGTGATCTATAAAGATCTTAGACACTTAAAAATAATGAAAACTATTTTTATGCCAATAAAAGTCAACCAGAAATAATAAAGTGTATATTATTGAAATCATGATATATTTTGCTTGCTAAATAAATTCACCATTGTAGCCATCTAGAAAGATCTTAGACACTTATCAGTAGCAAAAAGCTATCCTTTATGAAATTAACTATTGATATAGCAGTGAAAACCACATTTTATGGCAATAAAAGTCACGTTGTAATACTAGTGTGTAATATGTCAAACAGATCCAGGCCATTGTGTCCTTTTGTGATGTTATCAAATTGAAGTTTATGTCAGTGAAAATTAGGTTGTAATACTAATATGTAATATGTCAAACAGATTCAAGCCACCATGTACTTTTGTCATGTTATTAAATTGAAGTTTTCATTGAATAATTTTTCCCAGCAATTTGAATATGATCCTGAAATTTGAAATCCATTTAAACAATAAGTATCATAGCCAATATAGCATTGTCACAGTGCTTTGAATTTATGGATTCCTAGATTCTAGATCACTATACTTCATTTATGGTTTTCGACGAAACAACATCTATTCATATAGTCTAATCATAATCATTGACAATTACACTACTACAAATAATATTGCCAGCCTCTGCAGACTATGTTTTGAAAATTGTATTCAGTTGCATTAGCTACAAACACAAACACTTTGCCATTTCTTCAGTTTACATTGATAGTTTGCAGCTTCAAAACATTTGGTATATGTCTAGTTTAACATATAATGATCTTTCAATTTATGAACTTTTCTTACTCAGTTTTTGCTTAAACAATTCTCACAAGGTTTTGCTTCACGTTTGACTTTGACTATCTGTTGCAAAGTTCAAAAATCTAATGATAGAATGCAATGATTTAAATAGTGTCGATTTAAATACGAACATTTGATGAAATTCTAGTTTCAGTAGCTTAATACTCTAATTATTGATAGCAGCTGTATTACAAAATAATTTCCGGTAATTTATTACATAACATAATAGAATAATTTGTTACTCTTCACAGGATTTTTCCTCTTGCTAAATTGTTCCTACAGATTTATTGCTTTGAAGCTCTGCGATTTGAGATAAACTATAAGTAATTCCAACATCATAGTCCAAATATTATCTAGTCTTTAGAAATAGTTGCAGTTTTGCTGCTATTTCCCAATTATTCTGACTACAGGTTGAATGCTATTGGCAGGTGCAACAAGAATAAAAAACTACCACAATGTCGCTGGGACTACAATCAATACGAAAGTTGATATTACACAGCTTTTTTGCAAAAAAATAAAAAATGCAAAGATCCATTTGCTCATGCAAAAGCACAACTGCAGTTTGTTAGACTTATTGCCTTTTTTTGTCCTCTGGTTTGTTGACAAGACTCAGCGTGTTGGGCTTATTCCTTTTTTGTCCTCTGCTTTATCAAACTATCAAAGAGCTATTTTTCCTGCTCATGTAATGGCTTTAGACAATATAAAAAATACACTAGAACTTTCTATGATTGACATTTCCATAGTTTTTTGTCATTTGCTAAGTAGACAAATATGCTTCCCACAGATTTACATATATAGTATAATATTTGCTGCATAGTAATATGTTCCTTTCTTTTGCAAATTAAATATGTTTCTCCCTATCATGATGTGTTCATTATTATGTCCCCGAATAGGATATTATATATTTCATGCAGACCATATTAATTTGCACCTAGTTTGCACCTACGACTATAAATTTTTCCTCCATACTATGGTTTTGGGTTATTTGTAAATAGTTGGAAAAAAAATTGTTTCTATAAATTTTTAAACACTGCCACTTTGTTAAGGTTTCATTGGATAAGCATTGATAACATCAGCCTCGGTAATCGCTTCCTGTTTTTGCTCCCTGTGCTTCTTTCTACCATAATCTGTTCCTTATTATTATGTCCCCGAAAGGAATTATATTTATATATCATGCAAACCTATTAATTTGTATCTAAGATTATAAATTTTCCCTTCCTGTTTCGGCGACTAAAACTGTGTCATAGATAATTAATGCCTATTTAAAATTTATTTAGAAACACATTTATCTCTGATGCCAATCTAGGATTTTGTGCCCCAAGGACGGGCGGTGAGCTGACGCCAACATTCAGCCATGTGGCAAGGGTTTTGACAAACAGGTTTCATTCCTGCAACAAGCATTTTGACAAACTGGTCCACATTTAATTAACTTCTTTATTGTGTCTTGTCTATTGTGTTGAATACATATTGTAAATTTAACGTGATTGTGCGATAGTTGAGTATGTGGTCTCCCGTCATGTTACTCCAGCACATGCTGCTTATTTTGCAGATCCCACAGATCATTCAGATTGATTTGCTTCCACCACTTGCTAACGAGACTCCAACCTATGTTGATTCTGCTTGAGAATTCTCGTGCCTCTACATTGTTTAATTGCAATCTAATTTTATTTAAGTACAATCTAATGTTGAGAAATATGCCGTGATTTGTTCCCTCTATTGGCCAAAGGGTAGTCTGCATGTTGAATAGTCAATACTACTGGGTAGCATCCTGGCATATCCTGGCTATAAAAAAAGATCACATATAGTCCTTGCTGAGTTTATGCACCTAAGCTTCTTCGAATAGATTAGTCACAGGTCTCATGGGATCCGCTTATGAATGGCATGCAATGCTAATAGAACTAGTGTGTATAACCCTAGCCCATCCCTCCATGAATACGTAGTGCAGGATTAGACTTTTTAAAGCACCAAAACCCAAGGGGATATAACATCAACAACGAGGATTTTGACATCATAGCACAACTGCTTACGAGGTACTGAATACATTAATATCACATTTATTATTCTTTTCTATGACCAAGTCCAGGTAGCAGAATTTCCAGCTTATTTGATAGCACAGCTCAGCATTGCGAAAACACTCACCATTTTTCATCACACGTTGCAAGCCACATTAGTCACCACCTAGATATTCCAGTTAGAGAAGCCAGTAGCAGAGTTAATACTATGACAGGACACCCTTGCCCGCCAGCATTGAAAGATAGACATCGTACTTCTAGGACAACTTATTAGTAGTAGGCACGCGACCGAGCTCAAATGTAAGTGGCGTGAGTAATGCTTGGAATTGCGATAAAAAAATCAATTGGCTTAACAAATGGCACACTGTAGCAGTTACATACATCCAACTTCACAAATAGAAAGCATAATAACAAAATTCATAAACTCCATTTCTGTCAATACTGAATAGTGAAGCAAAGTCTAAGTCCTGTATTCCATTCTAGTAGAAACCCAGTCACTTGTCTCCGCTTGTAGCATATCAATTCATTAATTATATTTCTGCTATTTCAAAGGAGCAATAAACTCCACCACTGCTAACTACATTGCCATGTTCTTTTATTTATTTGTTTAGTCTCACAACAGGGACTGGGTCAACTAACGCATAAGAACCCTTGTTACTGTTTCTAATCAATTGAACACAATAAATAGTGTGGGCCTGAAACCACTCGAATAAATGCAGATGTCCTGAGTAAATGGATGAATAAGCCTTCTGTTGACTGCCAACATTTGTTTTGGATGCTCAATTTCAATGTTTTACCCTTTCATTGCAGACACATACTCAACATTTGATATTGTGAATTTTCTCATGGATGTAGCTAGCATTGATATGTGGCCCCGCCATACCTTGATCTGTCAACTATATCTTGGCCATTGCAATGATTGATATAGTGTTAACTCAACTTGATTTAAAACTCTCTCAGCTACATCGTCGCTGATGTTCCAAAGCTATAGTTCACGGATACTTCGAGTATATGTTTAGTTAATCAAACACTAATTACATTTTCAATTTTGACAGCGATCTTTTATCATTTAACTGGAAAATGAAGCAGTCTCTTACTGAACATAGGTTGAAGTAATGCGGTAACTTGTTTATTATTTTTTCCTAAGGTAACTTATTATTATTATAGTTCCCTAGTTGACCTGTAGAACTCATGATAAGTTATTATGCACAAGGTTCCTGCAAGTTGGCAGTCATTTTGCTGAAGGACATAATCTATTGCATTAAAATCGGTCTCTCTCTGTCAATTTGAATTGACGCAAGCAATATTTTTTAATAATATCAATGGTGACATTAAACCTGTATCAATATGACCATGCAACATTCTTTAAATACACTCTCGTAATTGCTCATCTTTTTTGCAACAAACTACTGAAACCAACCAGAATCTCTATGACCTGCTAAATAAAAAATCTTAGTGGCATTCATTTGTGCTAATTCATGACATCTATGCAAATTGCTTCAGTGAAGTTTTATGTATAGTTTTTAGAGTTGATAATAGCAATGTTTTTCTTAATCAATGTAAGGATTCCATGCACTGAAAATGCTGAGAAGAAATTGTGTTTCTCTATCGTTGTTGTTTCCTTGCTAAGTGTGCACATGTCAGTTTCTTGCAAACATAGAATGTCTACTTGCATAAGTTCATGACCATTTATAACATCGTCATAGTGCAAAATCAAGCTCCGTGTGTTTAGCGATGAAATGAGTAATTGTTCAGCATTTCGCATTGAATGCAGACCATATTCAAATTGCAAACTTGCTTGTGTTTTTAATCTATCTATTTCAGTGCTGACTTTTGGACAAGCTATAAAATTTCCTTGTTCCAATTTGTTTAAAAAATAAAGACAATCCATATCTCTGACACGCGAGAGCACAGAGTAAAGAAGGCCATGTCTCTTAATTCCTTTTGGGTCAAATGCCAATCTGTTCATTGTCAATCCTTGTGCTCTATGAATTGTCCTTGCACATGCCAACTGAATTGGGAATTGTGCTCGCATAACATTGATTTTATTTTCAACTCTTGTTTGTATCACAATCCTTTTGATTGGTGTCCAATTGAACTTTACGGCAGGTGTATAAAGATGTTACATCGTTGCATGTTGCTTGTCTCCAACTTTTGGATCTGCAAACTCAATCCAGACAATATCTTGGTTTGTTTGACTATAGTGTTTAAACACACCGTCTGCACCATTAACCAATCCATCCTGAGTTGAGTAGTTGCCTCCAACTAGTTCAATAAGCATATGTTTTTTACTACTATCGTAGAGGGAAGTTGCAATGTCTTTTGTTTATGGTCATTTTTTTCAATTGAATCAATTTTTCTATCATGTGCTACAAGTGTGAATGTTTCTGTTTGCATAGCTGATAATATTTTTGAGTTATGTTGTTGAACATCCTTATTACTATGGAAAAGATAAGCAAATGTTACATCTGCTGGTGGTTGTTTGTAGCAATGTTGGTTTAAGTAATATATATCATCCAATCTTTGAGAGCAAAATATATATATGCAATGGTATGCAAATATCCTTCTTTTAATACAAATGCAAAGTGTATCGCAAATTTATTGACAATCATTGTAATTCAATTCATGCCTTTAAATGTTCATTACTTGATGCATAAATCCCAAAAAATGCATAGAGGCAAAATATATATATTAATGACAAAATATACATTTTCTTTCATAAAAGCCTCATTCATGCCAAAAAGGATGTATTGTTTTTTTAATCTTTAAAAATAAAAATTGTTTTAGTTGTGTCTACGTTTGACAATTTTATTTTAATATATTATTTTACTTTGATTTATATACAAATTATAATAATTTTTAATTTCTATTAATTACATTTTTTTAAAGGTCATATGCTGATCATCTTGTCTCTAAAAATGACCTCTAAACCCAAATGGTATTATCTATTGAGTATATTACTTTGTTTACTAGTACTCGTGGATAACCATAACCACTCCAAATGTTGTATTACTATATGTTTTCAGTATTGTGCTGATTCAACCTTGACAAAGATACACATGCACATTTGTTTCTGAATAATTGTAGTTATGTTTATTGTTAGCAACCAATGACAATGAGGAGCTAGTGGAAAATTTACAGAAAACACACTTCCAAATGGCCAAATATCCAACCGATCTGAACGAAAAGATCTAAGAGCTAGAATAGGTGTTATCGTAGAACCAAAGGCAAAAACCTTAGATCATGCCAATCATTACTATGGGTGTAAACAATGTCACTTATTCCCTATGCTACCCATCTCAGTTTCAAAGCTGCCACATTTGGAAACTCAAGACGCAATGGCTAATTCGTTTTATCTCAAAAGAAATTTTCCCTTGCTATAATTTTGTGGCAAGAGTATCATATTTCTATAGCTTTTCTCTTCTACCAATAGTTGTTATTGCTATTAGCAACTGCAGGGACATTGCCACCTCGTGGCTCTTGTTTATGTTAAAGGATTCTAATAGTCCTATGTTTTTTTTATTTTTATCTTTTCTCATAATTATTTTAGGCTTCGTTGAGTTCCTAATGTTTTTATTTTTATTTTTGTCTTTTCTCATAATTATTTTAGGCTCGTTAAGTTCTTAATGTTTATTTTTTTATTTTCTCATAATTATTTTAGGCTTCGTTGAGTTCCTAAAAGGCCATAGGCCTTCTACCATGCTTTCCACAGAAAGAGCTTAACATTCTTACTAAATCCAAATGATCCAAAGCACTAAATCTCTTAGATAATGATGGTCCTTCCTTCATTAGCTTGTCATCCATGCAAGTTTGGAGAGCCTCCCAGATAAATTTTGCTTTTCACTTGTCCCTTTTCCTCCACCTATGCTTTTGATTGGTGACTAGATTTTTTTGGAAAAGTGACATGTGACAAGTAAGTGATCAGTTGCATAATTGTCCCATAATTGTCCCATACGTAATTTGTTGCATAAAGTAGCCTTTAGAAATACCCTTGTTTTTAAAGGATCCTGTTGTTTCTATATTAATTACCATTTCGATCTCTACTTCTGAATAGATGTTGCCACTAGGCATCTTTTTTACCATAAAGCTTATATGTAACCCATGCCCTATTTGCTAACCATACAACACTATTTGGTTGATCTCTTAGCCTTGCAGATTGCCTTTGTCGTGATTATTTGTATTGTTCTTGTTCAAATGATCATCAATACTTATTTCGTAGTTTTATTATTATAGCACACAATGCATTACTATTGGAAGTTCCAAGGATTTAATATCAATGGTAAGGAACATCTTGGTTTGCAAGTTTAAATATTCATTGTATGAATTAAAATTCGCCATTGTATTTACATTGGAACACCATAAAAAATCATCTCTTATTTCAATTGATTTAAGTTCAAGAAAATAGATTATTATAGCTTTACAAGTTAGAGAGATCTCCAAATTGTCAAGGATTTTGAATAAGAGGAATTCTACATAAGGTTAAATGCTTAGTGTACCTGTACAATACAGTTTCAGAGATGAGTTAGAAGCAATTGATTATGGCATTTTTTTCAATGGATTCAAATACATGGATAATGGATGAAGCAACATTTTTTGTTTTTTTAGTATCAATATGACCATTAAGGGAGGGGATGTTGGGGTGTTACAAATATTTTCATATCAATATTGATGTATTATATGTAATTTTTAAATAAGTTTTATTTTGTTGAATGAACTTTTATTTATATGTGATTGACATGCTTTGGACATTCTATGGACATTCATAAAATTATACAATCTATAACTTGGTTATGGGCTCTTTCTCTTATGATATATTGGAAAACATAACTAAATAATTTCTCTTAGAAAAACATAGATTGATTTATATACAATGGTGACTATTAGTGCAATAGTGTATATTGGATGTCTTAATTGCATTTTAAAAATGTTTAATTACTTATGAATGAAAGAATGGTTAGAAAAAATAGGGATAATTGCAATCATTTTGGTTATTGGTATTGATTGTCATCTTATTATTTCTATATGAAAAGTTGTCCATTGAAATAGTGAAGTAAAACATATATGAAGTAGTTCATTGTTTCTAGGGAAATGGTTTGTGTAAGAAGAACCCTTCCATGTGGGAGATTCAAGTACACTTAAAGGAACTGAGTTCTAGGCCAATAGCATTGAGGAACTGAAACAATGAGTGGATCAACATATTCAATTCATCAAGTGTGACTATTTGTTGTCACTATTATTTAGGATATGCAAAAGATGGAGTAATATTTTCATTTGTTGAATAATTTAGTTAAAAGTGTTGAATAAGGTGGAGACAAGTATCATATTCTTCACTGAACTACCAATCTCAAAATACACTTAACTAGTCCTCTAAATTCATCTTCTTCCTTTACTCTTAGGTCCCCAATTCTTCCATATTGATAATTCACACTTGAACTTGGAATGGTCCTTTTCCTTTATGGTTCGGGGTGAGAGGGGTTTGGAATTTGTTCAAGTTGTACGTGTCTCAAGAGGTACTAGGAAGTTCATGCTTCCTCCACATAGGATACTCGAGGATACAATTTTTTATATAACTATTTTGGCATGTCTATACAATTTGCAAAGAATATTGATCCACATTTACCTTGAAAATTACTAGCACCTAGTGCAAAATTGATGAACTTTGAGCCTTGGAGCCCAAGTGCAAAGACCATTAGATATTGAGGTAGGAATTTCAATTCTCACAAATCTAACTTGGTGGGTCCTTCAGGGTTAGGATCCCGAAAATGGAGCCTATAGTGCGACATAACCCCCCTAGAATTATCAACAACCCAAAACAAATTTTAATGAATTTGAACTATTTAAATTCTTCCATTGGATAACTTCACCAGTTGCTACAGAATTGCCATACTTTGAAGTATCTAAACTATTCCATTGTACTTTGAATCATCTAGATTGTTTAGTTGAACAACTTCAGAGACCAACTATTAGAGAAATTAGACTATTGTCCAATGTCTTTGCACATTATTCCAAATTGATCTTCTACCAAATTAGATTTTTTTAGAAATTCTATGAAAAGGAAGGCCATATCCAGCTTTTAGAATTGAAAAATTGCATAAGATCAAAACGATGTCCTACTTTTATACTTAAAACACCAACAAAGGTGGTAATACTTTTATACTTAAACAACCATCAAAGAAGATTGATGACCGAGAACCCTTATCATTATATCTTTGACGTTGATAGTCTTATGCCTCTAGCAAGCGATCTTGACCATGCTGGGCTCTTCTAAGTGAAGTTTTTTATGCTATGGTAATATAATTCAAACTTATAGACTCTGTCACTCTTCCACTATAGAGAGTGGGTAAGTATTTGGTTGGTAGTGGAGGTATATGGAATTAATGTGGCCCATGCATTGGCCACTGGTCACATTTTTCCAAGCAGGGGTATGGGAAAACCTGAAGCGACTTAGTTAGGCTTTTGTTGTAGCGTTGTCTCTGCTGGTTTATGGAGGTAGGGCCTTTGCTCTTGGTTCTTACTATGGCCATAGGGCCTGCGTTAGGCCATGATCGTTTCTCATTCCTACACTCATCCCATGACAGGATAGCGTGTGGTTAAGATAAAAAGGTAAGCTCTATTTCCTAAATATTTGATAAGATTTCAATACAACACTTTCGATTTGCTAAGAAATCGTGGCTAATGCTCTGCTTGTTCTTTGACAGGTTTTCAAGACTAGAGAATTCGATCTCGGTCTCGGCATGGGTGGAGTGTTTTAAGGAGAGGGTTTGGAGGATACGAATATATCTGGTAAGCCTAGCCCATTGTGACCCTTCCTACCTTCATGCAATTCGATCTCTGTTCTAGTTGCTTGTCTGAGGGGTTTGCCCACTATGGGTTTTGAGAGTGGTTTATCCAATCAGGGTTTTGGAACTCTATTTGTAATTTTTCAGTCTTTCTAGAGAAATTTGTGGGAAGATTTATGATATGGGAAACTTTTCTCAATGTTAATCTAAGCAAATATTTTTGAAGGGTAAAGCCTGTGAAGGTGTTTCTGGACAGAGGGTGCTCTAGTTTGGACCCTAGCCTATGTGTTCCTCGGCTATGGATTTTGTGGTTGTAATTTCTATTTAAATAAAATGTAAATGTAATTTGCACTTTGTTTGGGATTAAAAAGGGAGTCCATGATTCAGTGGAGATGTTTATAAAAATCGATCTCCTGTAGGATCCCTTTTTGATTTTGTGTAGTTTTTAATACTAAATATGGAATGCTAAAATGCTCTCTATGTGGTTTTAGTAATGGTGTGGATGTTTTAAACTGAGTGAATGAATGGATAATTGTTGTAGCTAAAGCTGTCGGGATGGATTAATTTTAGTTTAAGTTGTTCTGAATTAGTAATTATGTGTTTACTCTTTAGAGTTCTAAGTTTTCGGCAAGGCCCTAAATGTTAACTACGACTCTGGGAAGTCTAAGTTTACTACTTGCTTGTCCTTGGATTTATGCAGTGACATGCATTGTTTTAGTTGGAGATCCATGCCTCCATTTGTAATATATTTATCTTTATAAATTATGTGTTTTAGTTTTGAGAGAAATGCCTTTGTATATTTTATGTGTTTTGTTTGAAAGCAATGCCTCTGTATATTTTATATTTTATGCGTTTTTAGTTTGAGAGCAATGCCTCTATAGGTGAATGATAGAGATAATTATTTGGAAGAATGTGTTTATATAATAGTATGGGAAAATCCCTAATCCTATTGCGCATTACTTGTTTTTTTGTATAATTGTTAGTGTTGTAAAAAATAATGGGATGAATTAACCCACGCTGTAGCGTAGTCGACCCTCCCAAATTCTAGCTAAGTTGTTGCTTAGGGGATTCAATCCCGACCCTGATTAATACTTTTAGTGGTTTTTAAGTTCTATCATGCATGATGCAACTGTAATGAAACTCTATGGTTGCTCTGCGTTGATGTTATAGTAAATTCTATTTATATCTGCAAAAATTTACGTGATCTTTGTGAGTATTCAATTATTGACTTACTATTTAATTAATAGTTTAGTTAAAGGTACTGTGTATAATTTCGATTGTATCATTAGTCTAAAACCTAATATCTAAGTTTCAAAGAGAATCGATCTCTTGAGTGAGATGATTCTGCTGTAAAAGATTTCTAGATCAAACTTCATTTTAGGTGCAGAATTATACTCTTACAAATTATCCAGGGTTTGGACATTCATAACGTAATCTTGTTTAAAGTTTAAGATTACTTAATATAATTGTTTGAAGAGTCTGAGATATAGCACAAGCTAACGTTGCTAGCTCTGCTAGATTGTAAGCCTAAAATAAAGAAGGAAGGGTTTGTGGTTTAAATTACACTTATGCATAATTAAATTTTAAATGTTAAAGATAAAGTAATGTTTGACCTGGGGAGCCAATTCCTCAACCCTTGATCCCAAATGCATAATGATAAACCATAATTCTATAGAAAAAAATTTTGCAATACCATTAGAAATAAATCCTAATTTTTCAGCCTGTAATAAGTTTTAAATATGATTATAAGTTCTTACTTGAACTCTTGCATCTTGGATCTCGCTTTCATAGCCTGCACACCTCAGACACTGGTTAATGGAAACAATTAATCTTGGATGACATGTAGGATGATAACCAAATAACATTGGAACTGCCACATTCCTCCCAACCATGACCCAGAATCGCTCCTGGTTCTAAATCGGATCTCCCCGAGCTAGTTCCAACCTGCAAGAGAACCTAGAGAACCTAAGGTAGACAACTGATTGCAATTCAATCCTAGAATATTAGTTTTCCAGATTTATGGGACAAATTCTCTCTTGATACCATAAAGAATGATAATAAGATAGATCCCTCTCTTTGGAAATTGTTCTTGTATTTATAGGAAAACTTTGGAATGGGTAGTTAAGTTAATAATAATATTTTTAATATTAACTTCAGTTTGACTTTTAGTTTGAATTATAACATATAATTAAAATTTTTATTTAATTATAAACTTTAGTTCATCTAGGACTTTTAATTTGTCCTTTTTTTTACATAGTTAATGGAACTTTATATTTTATTAATTTATATGAATGAGAAGAGTTATATGTATAATCCATTTAAATGGATATATATATATATATATATATATTAATTTATATAACTATGTGTCCTTTACTATTCTCATATATTTATATATATATATATCTATATATATAATATCTTTTACATATATACATATATTTATGCATACCACTTTTGTACATAAGTGAGTCTCTTTATAAATAATTACTTTGATTTATCCAAGTAGTTATATAGCATTATATCTTTGATGCTTTATTAAATAAGATCAACTCTTTTTGACAAGGCCTTTGGTAGGTTTGGATGGTCGACTAGGTTAGGTATCCCTAGATCACTTGCATGTTGGATTACCTCGTATTTCGTGGCAGTTTCCTCAGTCCTTGATGAGAGATGAGTAGTGATTCAATTAGTCAAATTAAACAAGTATGATGACTGGTGGTGCTATTTAGAGTCTTCCTCAACTTAACACCCTTTAAGTAAAGTAACCCTGAGTGCTATTCAGAGCTTAAGCTCAACACTCTTCAACGGGCATTACGCTAGTGCAATTCTAGAGCTCCTCGCTTAACACTAGTACTAGGATGTATTTGTAAGATACACCTATGGATACAATGGTGAAAGATCCGATTCTCTAGAGCTTATGCTCAACATCAATTCAGAGTGCTCCAGGGCTTATGCCCAACACTCTATGTACATCGGGGCTTACGCCCAACACATAAATAAAAGTCATCTATGTACATCGGGGCCTACGCCCAACATATATAACAAAAGTAAAACATGTGCATTAGGGCTTACACCCAGTATATATGTACCATCAAAATAGATCATGTGCATCGGGGCTTATGCCTAATATATAGAATAATCATAATCAACAAAATTTGGGATATTACATCCCTCCCTGCTTACAACAACATTGTCCTAGTGTTCTAGGGACTAGAAATGAAGTCATTAAATAAGGCGGGGTAAGCCTCCTTCATGGTGGTTTCATTATCCCAGGTGGCCTCATCAGGCATGAAGTGCCTCCACTGCAGTTTTAGTTGGACGATAGTTCGTCTCCTAAGTTGTACCTCCCTCTTGTCCACTATGTGGAGGGTCTTTGGCCTAAAATCACCCTCAAGTTCTACCTGTAATAAAGACCAATCAATCACATGCTTAGTATCATAGACATATTTCTTTAATAGATATGCATGAAAAACATTATGAACTTTTACATGAGCTGGTAAGTCTAATTCGTATGCTGCTAGCCCCTTCTTGGCCAGTATCTCAAAGGGTCCATAAAATCTGGGGGCCCACTTTCCACAATGCCCCAAGATCGAAGAGATCCTTTTTACATTCGCTTTTAAGAAGACATGTTTTCCGACTTGGTAATCTGTGAAGAACCTGCAACAATTAATTAATAAGAATATGCGAAATAGCAAAAATGACAGAACTCAAAATCACTTTTATATTGATCACAGGCCACTTCGAGGGGGCAAAATCCTTTGAGCAAGCTCAATACAAATAACTTCACGATGCCTTCAATGACCTCAACACACACTTATATACTAAGTCTATGCCCAATACTATGAGTCAAAACCATGGGACATATAATACTATGGGACGACTTACAAAGCATATGCGTCCAATACTATGGGTCAATACTATGGGCTAATATAAACTATGGATCAACAAATACTATGGGACAACTTACAAAGCATGTGCGTCCAACAACAATATACTAACATAGTAAAGATAAGGGTTGACACGGGTTCCTAACATCCCCTCTCCCTTAGAAAAATCTTTGTCCTCAAAGCTTTGGTTGGAGAAATTGATGCAGAATCAAAAGAAGTGGTTCCCTGGTAGCATCCTCGGGTTGCATTTCGGGCCATCGACGCCTTTGGAGTGTCAGGGAGGATTGCTTGGAAGGCTATAGAAGAAGAAGAACCCCATCAGCTGTGCGGAAAATGCACTCAGAACGGTGTTGATCAGCTTGTTGTTTCAGGCGAATTCTTTCCATGTGAAGATTGTCCTGCAGAATGAGAAGAATCTGATCGCAGTTTCAAAGAACCGAGTCAATTTCCTAAACTGGGGAGCTGCTAAGGGTGTATGGAAGAAGAACTGGCAGTGTCTATCCATAAGCTGCTTCATATGGTGTCCTTTGAGATGTGGTATTGTACCACCAGAGCGCTGCTAGGAGATCCATAGAAATAGTTGGCCAAAGCTATGTAGGGATGGGAAAGGGTTTGAGCAATCCCGAAAGGAGTGTCGTTTCACCCTTGTTGACCTGGAAAGTATCACAGTCAGCCACCATATGTTGAATTGTCATTTTCAGTCCCTGCCAAAAGAAGTTACATTGTTCTCGGTCATACATTTTGATGAACCCAGAGTGCCCTGTTGATGAAGAAACATGGAGTTCATAGAAGAGATAGCTCTGTTGAACATATTGCAACCAATTTGGAACAAGCAGAGAAAGAGTTGTAAGAGAAACTGAGTCATCAATTGTGCGAGAAGGAGCATCTACCACCATATTGTCCTTACCCTTCTTGTAAGTGATCGCATAGGGATAACCCATTTCAGTTGTGTTGGGGAGGACACCAATTGTTCCAGAAACTTTTCCAGACTCTGGAGATCAGTGTTGATGTAGAAATAATTCCCTAATAGGTATGGTTGCCACTTCTGTACTGCATGCAAAATAGCCATCAGTTCCTGCTGAGAGGTAGATGCGACTAAATTCTTACCAGAAAGGTCTCTTGAAGGCGGAAAGCTCATTGGTTCAGCAAAGACACCTGCATATCTATCCAAGGAAGTAGTGGAGACCGTTGATGGGTGCATCTGAAGGGAATGGAGTTGAGCGATGATACCATGTGAATTCTTCTTAAGGATTTTTTCCAGGCGATGTGAACTGATGATGCAGAGAGACCCTGGTTGTAATCCCATTAATTTGTGTTGTGCCCCATTTACTGAAAATTGCATCCAAAGTTTTGAAAAATCCCATAAGATGGGGCCAAGTGTGCGTAACCATTGAATGCCCAAAACCACATCACATCCACCCAAGGACAAGGAAAACATGTCAGAGCGCAGGTTATAATATTCCATAGAGATACGCACATTGTGACACTTCCCCTTGCAAGGTAAGGTGCCCCCATTGGCAACCATGACTTCAAAGTTGGAGCAAGGATAGACAAAACAATCAGCTTGTTTGGAAATCCAAGGGTCAATGAAGTTATGAGTGCTACCAGAATCAATGAGTATGGTAAGAGGGATCTTCTTAAAGTATCCATTGACTCACATTGTTTGTGGGGTAGTGACACTGGTTACAGCATGGAGAGAGAGCTCGGGTGGGTCGTCCTGAGATGGGGTGTCAACAAGCGAGTGTTGAATGTCGACCTGATCATATACTGTATCTGGAGCTTCTTCATTAAGTTCTGAGGCAGGCGTAGAATCCACATCCAAGAGATAGAGCTTTTGTTGAACACATCTATGTCCCCAAGTGAATTTCTCATCACAATTATAACAAATCCCTTTTTCTCGGCATGCCTGCATCTCTGTGTTAGACAAATGCTTGATAGGAGTTTGTTGCGGGGCAGGCGTGATGGGAGGTCATTGGGAACCCATATTTCTGAAGGGAACAAAGGTGGGTTTGGAGCATTGTTGAGCTGCAATCTTGTCCTCTGCCAACTTAGCCAACCCTAGGACTTCCACATTGTGTTGGGACAGAACATTTTGACCTCTGAGCAGATTTAATCCTTGAGACCGCTGATAAAACAACTCCTGTAGATTTCATCAAACAATCCTTCTATGTGATTGGCCAGTTTCTCAAATTCTGTCTGATACTCTCTCACTGTGCCAATTTGGTGAAGTTTAGTGAGTGCTCCTGTGAAGTCATCAAAGGCACTAGGACCAAATCGTGGCAAAAGGAGTTGGCAAAAATCTGTCCAATTTGGCTCTGGATGAGCTTTGATGTACCAACGGTACCATTGTAGGGCTTCTTGTTCCAAATGAAAGGATGTTAGTGGAACTTTCTGGACATCAAAAGTATTATGCAGACTGAAATATTTTTCTGCTCGGTATATCCATCCAGTCGGATCAGTACCATTGAAGCGAGGAAAATCAAGCTTTGGCCCATGAAAATTGCTAAAAGAAGAGAACCCGGCGGTTGCAAAAGATTCTGGTTGTCGGTTATTATTCATAGACGAATGTCGAAGATGGAGGCTGAGAAATTTTTCATTCAGAGCTTGGAGTTTGGTTTGGATGGTTGCAAGTGCTTCCTCCATGGTTGTTTTTGTTGTTGTTGTTGTTGTTTTTTTTTTTTTTTTCCAAAAATTGATTGGCAACAGTGGCGTGGAAGGGATCCGCAATAGATGGATCTGCAACAGCGTGAAAATGATCGAAAACGGCTCGATCTGAAATGACAACTGGATCTGGAACGAATTTCAGAATAGATCTGAAACGGCTGGATCTGGAGCGGAAGTGATCGGCAATAGTTCAACTGAAAATAGATATGGACCCCAAGTATGTGCAACTTCCTATTGGTTCATGGGATTCACTCGGCCACCAATGCTATCTGACGGCTTGCATATTGAGGCAGTACCCCTCACTCCATGGCTCAGGTAAAACTAATAACTGCTTTGCCACAAACGACAGCTCTTAGTTTACCTGACGGGTGGGAACCAGTCAACCAGGTAGGGGTCGTTGCCCTTTTCGCTGGCAGGTCCTCTCAATGGGCCAGCTACTTCGAGGTTCCTGTGGTACTCCTCACAATGATTTTTAGGGCTTATGCCCAAGTACTTCCCACAATTAAGCGGATAGGGATTATTCCCAAATCTGAACCTACAACAGATGCAAAAAAAAATTTGGCAGAAATTTCACCCAGCGAGCCCAAGAAAGTGCTATGATACCAGATGTGAAGAACCTGCAACAATTAATTAATAAGAATATGTGAAATAGCAGAAATGACAGAACTCAGAATCACTTTTATATTGATTGCAGGCCACTTCGAGGGGGAAACATCCTTTGAGCAAGCTCAATACAAAGAACTTCACGGTGCCTTCAATGACCTCAACACACACTTATATACTAAGTCTATGCCCAATACTATGAGTCAAAACCATGGGACATATAATACTACGGGACGACTTACAAAGCATATGCGTCCAATACTATGGGTCAATACTGTGGGCTAATATAAACTATGGATCAACAAATACTACGGGATGACTTACAAAGCATATGCGTCCAACAACAATATACTAACATAGTAAAGAGAAGGGTTGACACAAGTTCCTAACAAATCCATTGTGTCTAACACATGTTTCACTATTTGAAGACAGTTTTGTGGCTCGTTACTTTCTTGATATTTCGACAAAGAATCAGGATTCCTAATATTTGTCTTTTATTTTCTTATCCGCATAACTCTTCTTGAGGTCTTGTGCCTTTTTTAAGTTTTGTTGTACTTTGGTGACTAGTTGTTCCGAGTCTTTTAGTAAATCTGGACCCAACATAAGTCTGTCTACCGGGATATCCCATGGCAGCAATGTCCTACACTTTCTGTCATAGAGTACCTCGAGGGGACTCAACTTGGAAGAGTTCTGGTACTCGTTGTTGTTATCAAACTTTGCAAGGTGTAAATAATCATCCCATTTCATGGGTTTGTTCATAACATACATTCTAAGAATATCCTCTAAGACTTGGTTTACTCGTTCCGTCTGTCTGTCAGTCTGCGGGTGGTAAGCGATACTGAAATTTAACTATGTCTCCAATTCGAAGAACATGGATCTCCAGAAGTTACTTGTGAACGTTGTATCTCTATCCAAGATTATTTCCTTGGGTATCCCATGCAATCAAAAGATTTATTTTAGGAAGATGTCTGCAATGTGGATAGCCTTGTACGTCGATTTTATAGGTATGAAGTGCGCTTCTTTGGATAATTTGTCGACCACTACAAAGATGGAATTGTTTTTTTTCTTTCTCTTTGGTAATCCAGTAATGAATTCCATACTGATAACCTCCCATTTCCACTCTAGAATGGGTAGCGATTTTAGTAAGCCTGAAGGGTGTTGGTGTTCCGCCTTGACCAGTTGGAACTCCTAGAATTTGGCGATGAATAAAGCTATGTTCACTTTCAACTTAGGCCTAAAGAAGTGTTTCTTTACTGTTGATATCATCTTTTGATATCCTGGGTGTCCTGAATAGGGTTTTTGATGAAACTCTGTTAGTATGTTAGACCTAAGCTCTCCACCGTCCTGGACA
Source organism: Larix kaempferi (assembly GCA_027924585.1). NCBI lineage: Eukaryota > Viridiplantae > Streptophyta > Pinopsida > Pinales > Pinaceae > Larix > Larix kaempferi. Next base: position 4,508,389 of record BSBM01000712.1, on the reverse strand, counting down.
TAGAGTCTCTCTTTTGACCATAACAATCCTAACTCATTGATTCTATATTCCTTTTGTTGTTGGAATAAACTATCTTCCTAAATCTTTTTAAAAATCTCGACATAGAATCGGTCATCCCTACTTTCCGTTCTAATTCTATCATTCAATTCTGAATCGGTTTGACTTACTGTTACCTCATATAACATATGAGGTCATTGACTCAAAGCATCAGTGATTCTTGTTCTCCTTTCCTTTTATGTGTTTCAATTCGAAGTGGTATTCACTAAGGAAAGCCAGACATCTGGCCTGCCTCGCATTTAGGTAAGGTTGGTCAAATAAGTACTTCAAACTTATGTTGTCCATATTCAATAGGAACTTCTTCCCCATAAGGTAATGTCTCCACATCTTTAAGGCATGGATGATGGTGGCTAGTTCAAGGTCGTGCGTGGGGTAGTTATGTTCGCATTCTTTTAACTTTATTGACTTGTAGCACATGGTGAAGTTATTCTGCATGAGGACTCCACTGAGTCCTTCTTTGCTTGCATCCATGAAAACAACGAAGTCCCCATCAGGATAAACAATTCGTGGTATAGGTGTGCTAGTCCGAAGTTGTTTTAGTTTCTGGAAGCTTTCATCGTACTTGGTCGTCCAAAGGAACTTGTTTTCCTTTTTCTGTAAGGCAGTCATGGGACAAGAATTCCATGAGAATTTCTCAATGAACTTCTGGTAGTAATCGTCTAATCCTAGAAATGACCTTATGTCGGTGACACTAGTAGGTGTAGGCGATTCCTCTATGGATTTAATATTTTATCGGTTGACTGCTATCCCTTTCTCCGAAATGATGTGACCCAAATAATGTATTTGTGGTCTATATAAATAACACTTACTGAACTTAGTGTACAATTGATGTTCCCGTAACAGCCATAGTACTATTCAGAGGTGTTCCTCATGTTCCTCCTTACTTTTGGAGTAAATTAGTATGTCGTTGATAAAGACTAGTACAAATTTATCCAAATACTTTCTAAAGATGTCGTTCATCATGCACATAAAATGGGCGGGTGAATTGGTCAATCCGAAGGGCATTACCACAAACTCGTAATGGTCATATCAGGTTCGAAAAGTAGTTTTACTGATGTATTTGTCATGGATCCTGACCTGTTGGTATCTGGACTGCAAGTTGATCTCTGAAAAGATATTTGCCCCTCTGACTTGATCAAACAAGTCATCTATCCTCGGGAGTGGATATCAGTTCTTGATGGTCAGCTTGTTTATCTGTCGGTAATCGATGCACATCCGCATCGTCCCGTTCGTCTTCTTGACAAAGAGTATCGGTGCTCCCCCAGGAAACACACTCGGTTGGATATACTCTTTTTCGATCAACTCTTGTAACTGTAGTTTAAGTTCCACTAACTCTGGTGCGCTCATACGCTATGGGGAATTTGAAGCCGGTATTGATCTGGGTGTTAATTCTATGGAAAATTCTAAGTCTCTCTTGGGTGGAAATCTCGGTATTTCCTCGGGAAATACATCCTTGAATTCTACAAGAACTGGAAAGTCCTTGATTTTCTATTCTCACTCGGCTTCTACATTTTGAATGTTGACTGTAAAAAGTTTACAACCCTTCCTTATGCACTTCTTCACTTCCAAAACATATATCTGTCTAACAGAAACTTTCTTAGGTATGCCTTGGATCTTTCGTTGATTCCCTTGGATGTCCATGCATAGGAGTGATTTGTTCAAACAATCAAGCATGACATGGTGCCTCTCCGGCCAGTCCGTTCCTATAAGTACATCATATGAACCTAAAGGTAAGATATTATAATCTACCTTAGTTGGAAATCCATTCATATCTAACTTGCATTTTCTTGGTAGTTCTAAGACCTTCCTTTTGGTTCCAATGGCTAGTTTTACTAGCCACGATTTTCCATGTTTCTCTCGGTTTAGTTTACAAGTGTCGACTATTTTTGGGGAAGCATAGCTTTTGCAAGCACCGGGGTCTATCAAAATTGAAATAGTTGTGTTTGAAACTTTACCTTCTATATCGACCACAGTAGCCTGATGGTCTTCTTGTCGGTCGTCGAGTGCTACATAAATTCTTGGTGTCCCAACCATGTCCCCTACTGTTGGGTTTTCTTTTATGTTGTGTAAAACCCCATCGGTCTTGTTGGGATAATCTCTGAAGTAGTGGGGTCCTTGAGATTTCCAAAAACTAACGGGTGGAGGAGCAACTTTTTCTCCTTTGTTAAAAATTGGTCGGTTGGTATGTGGTGCAGGCACATTTGGCCATGCACCAGGTTGGTTGAAGTTTTTGTTCAGCGGGGAACTATTATTTTGTTTCCGGTATGGTGGTGGCCTAAACCCCGGTCTTCGGTTATCGAAAAAGGACCTGAATCGGTCTCGAACTCTTTTTATGATATCATTTCTTGGTTTTCCATGTTCATAGCAGAGTGTAGCTTTGTGCAATGTTACGTCTAGAGTCTTAGGCATCTCAAACTCAATTTTCTCTTGAAAATTGGGAGGAAGGCATCCCAAGAATTGTTGTATCTTGACCTTTTCATCTTTTATGTATGGTACATAATGTAGTAGATCCAAAAATCTGTTGATGAAGGCTTCCACGGTTACGGAGACCATCCTCATTTCGTGAAATTCTTTGATCTTTTTTTCAAAGAACCGTTCTCACATGTACTTGTCTTGAAACAACTTGCTGAAATCACTCCATCTGATATCTCTCACTTCGTTCCCTTTTGTATACTTTATGTCTCTCCACCACCTGGATGCCTTTCTGTTTAAGTTGTAAATGGCTAGCCATAATTTCATATCGCTGAAATAATTATGCACTCATAAATATTTATTCATTCCCAGCAACCACTCTTCAACTTTCTCCCAAGTATTCATTTCTCCTTCATAGGTTGGGGGCTTGCTATTTTAGAAATCTCCCTACAAACTATTATCATTTTTCCACCTTTTATTGCAAGGGGAGGCTGAACCATCATCACTGGAAGAGCTTTTACAGTCCTCTTCCATGAAATCAGGTATGTGTTCTTCATGTCCCTCCTCTTTAGGACTGCTGGACCTTTTTGTATGACAATAATTTTGTTTGGATCTATTTGCTGAGTAAGTGGACTGTCTATGGGGGTTTACCCCTGTCAAGCTTTGAAGTAGAGCTTCACTGATTGCTTGTTGTTCTTGTCTTTCATTCATGTTGTCATCTCTAAAACTATGTAATTCTGCTTGTAAACTCTGTATTGACTTCATTAAGTCTGAATTCAATTCCACCACGATTTATTCTTCTCGGGGTGGGGAATTCAAGTTCCCATGTCTACTTTTGTTCTCTCCTGTATTCATAATTCGGATTGTATTTTGCACCTGAAATGTTTAGTTAGTCAGTAAAAACAAAAATTATGTTAGTTCTTGTAAAAGAAATCATAAGTATATATTTTTTTGAAATACATTTCTACAACAGATATTTTGTAGCGAGCCCAAAGGTCTCTTAGTGTTGTAACTGGGCTTTGATACCACTTGTAATGTCCCTAAAAACTATAAAATTTAAAAATTTTCTATGTGTGCTAAAGTTGTCATTTGGTTCAAATATTTGCTAAATTAACTTCAACACTGGAAATAATTGGAAGACCTATCACTTGTAATTTGCATGGAAAGTTAAAATCTTGTTTATGATACTCTGCTTTGATTTGTTAATGCAAATGAGTCTGTTAAAGTCTTCGAAAGTATTGTTTGGTGATGATATTAATGCACCATGCCGAGCCAATGTTTATAAAATATGTTTTGTGCAATTGTTGTTTGGCTAGTGGTATGTGTGCCTTGTATCTAATCTCTATTAGTTTAATTTTAATGTGTAAAATTCCTCCTTAAATGTATATTTGTAAATTCTAAGAGCTTAAAGGGTTTGAGATAGGTGGCAATGGTCCTGGATTACTTAGCTTAAATGCTAAAACTTGTCTTACTCATGTTTCGTAGGTGTTGTAAGAAAATAAACCTAACCTAACACTTTATAAAAATTTCAACAAGAATATAAAATATCTTTGACCAAAAGTAAAAGGGAAGTTTCGTATGGTATGGTAATCGAATTCGAACTTGTAGACTCTATCACTATAGAGAGTGGGTAAGTATTTGGTTGGTAGTGGAGGTAGATGGCATTAATGTGGCCCATGTGCTGACCACAGCTAGTCACGTTTTTCCAAGTAGGGGTATGGGAAAACCCTAAGCGACTTAGTTTGGCTTTTTTTATAGCGTTGTCCCTATTGGTTTATGAAGGGAGGGTCTTTGCTCTTGGTTGTTACTATGGCCATAGGGCCTGCATCGGGCCATGAGCATTGCTCAGGCCTACACTCATCCCATGATAGGATAGCGTGTGGTCAAGCTAAAAAGGTAAGCTCTGTTACCTAACTCTTTGTTAAGATTTCAATACAACACTTTCGATTTGCTAAGAAATTGTGGCTAATACTCAGGTTGTTCTTTGACAGGGTTTCAACACTCGAGAATTCGATCTCAACGTGGGTGGAGTGTTTTAAGTAGAGGGTTTGGAGGATACGAATATCTCTGGTAAGCCTGGTCCATCATGACCCTTCCTATCTTCATGCAATTCGATCTCTGTCCTAGTTGCTTGTCTGAGGGGTTTTCCCACTATGGGTTTTGAGAGTGGTTTATCCAATCAAGGTTTTGGAACTTTATTTGTAATGTTCAGTCTTTCTAGAGAAATTTGTGGGCATATTTATGGTATGGGAAAATTCTCCCAACGCAAATGCAAGCTAATATTTTTAAAGGGTAAAGATTGTGAAGGCGTTTTTGGACAAAGGGTGCTCCAGTTTGGCCCCTAGCTTGTTTGTTCTTTGGCTATGGATTTTGTGGTTGTAATTTCTATTTAAATAAAATGTAAATGTAATTTGCACTCTGTTTGGGATTAAAAGGGGATTCCATTGTTTAGTGGAGATTTTTATAAAAATCTAGCTCATGTAGGATGCATGTTTTACTCTGTGTAGTTTCTAATACTAAATCTGGAATGCTAAAATGCTCTATGTTTAGTTTTACTAATAGTGCAGATGTTTTAAAATGAGTGAATGAAGGGATACAACTTGTAGCTAAAGCAGTCAAGATGGATTAATTTTAGTTTAAGTTGTTCTGAATTAGTAATTATGTGTTTACTCTTTAGAGTTCTAAGTTTTTTGCAAGGCGCTAAATGTGAACAACGACTATGGGAAGTCTAAGTTTATTGCTTGCTTGTTCTTAGATTTATGTAGTGACATGCATTGTTTTAGTTGGAGAGCCATGCCTCTGTCTGTAATGTATTTTCATTTATAAATTATGCGTTTTAGTTTTGAGAGAAATGCATCTGTATATTTTACGCGTTTTAGTTTGAAAGCAATTCCTCTGCATATTTTATATTTTACTCATTTTTAGTTTGAGAGAAAATGCCTTTGTAGGTGAATGATAGAGATAACTATTTGCAAAAGAATGTGTTTATATAATAGAATGGGAAAATCCCTAATCCTGTTGCGCATTTTTTTTGTATAATTGTTAGTGTTGTAAAAAATAATGGGATGAATTAACCCACGTTGTAGCGTAGTCGAACCTCCCAAATTTTGGCTGGGTTGTTGCTCAGGGGATTCGATCCTGGCCCTGATTAATACTTTTAGTGGTTTTAAGTTATGTCCTGCACGATGCAACTATAATGAAACTCTATGGTTTCTCTGCATTGATGTTATAGTAAATTCTATTTATATCTGCAAAACATTACGTGATCTTTGTCAGTATTCGATTCTTGACTTACTATTTAATTAATAGTTTAGTTAAAGGTGTTGTGTATAACTTCGATTGTATTAATTAGTCTAAAACCTAATATCTAGGTTTCAAAGAGAATCGATATCTTGAGTGAGATGATTCTGTTGTAAAATATTTCTAGATCAAACTTTGTTTTGGGTGCAGAATTATACTCTTACAAATTATCCAAGGTTTGAACATTCACAATGTAATCTTGTTTAAAGTTTAAGACAAATTAATACAATTGTTTGAAGAGTCTAAGATCTAGGAATAGCTAGCATTGCTAGCTCTACTAGATCGTAAGCCTAAAATAAAGAAGGAAGGGTTTGTGGTTTAAATTACACTTACGCATAATTAAATATTAAATGTTAAAGATAAAGTATGTTTGACCTAGGGAGCCAATGCCTCAACCCTTGTTCCCTAATGCATAATGATAAAACATAATTCTATGGAAAATAAATTTTCAGTACCATTAGAAATAAATCCTAATTTTTCAGCCTGTAATAAGTTTGAAATATGATTATGAGTTCTTACTTGAAATCTTGCAGCTTGGATCTCCCTTTTATAGCATGCACACCTCAGACACTAATTAATGGAAACAATTAATCTTGGCTGAACTGTAGGATGATAACCAAAAAACTTTGGAACTGCCACATTCCTCACAACCATGACCCGGAACTGTTCGTGGTTCTAAATCGGATCCTCCTAAGTTGTCTCCAACATGCAAGAGAACCTAAGGCAGATAGTTGATTGAAATTCAATCTTGGAATATTTAGTCTTCTAGATTTATGGGACAATTTCTCTCTTGATACCATAAAGAATGATAATAAGATAGATCCCTCTCTTTGGGAACTGTTCTTATATTTATAGGAAATATTTGGAATGGGTAATTGAGTTAATAATAATATTTCTAATATTAACTTCAGTTTGAATTTTAGTTTGAATTATAACATATAATTAAAACGTTTATTTAATTATAAACTTTAGTTCATCTAGGACTTTTAATTTGTTCCTTTTTTTTACTTAGTTAATGAAACTTTTTATTTTATTAAGGGCTGATGCACAATCATGGACTCCTTTAAAGACACTTTAGATGCCACATAATGCTGAAAAACATGGAACCTCTGACTTTAGGAGACAATTAGGGGTAATTCCCTAACGGATTTCAAGATGAAGTAAAAAGACAAAAATAGGTAATTGAATCAAGTTTCATAATATACAATATTTATCTATAAAAAATTTGTGTAAATGGTTATAAAATTAGTTTCCGTTAAGTTGGGTTTTCAAATTTTCAGCACATCATAACATATATGTTTGTGTAGGTGCAACACTTATTGAGGTAAATGATGTCAATTTTGGATAAACTTTTGCAGACATATAAAAAACATATGGTCCTAGTGCAACACTATTGATGTCAATTTCATGAATTATTTTTTTTATTATTAATTATTGAAGTCAGAAAACCTGGAAATGAAAATGGTATGTGCGGGTGAAACACTTTAGGGGAAAAATTTAATGAAATCCTTGATTTCTATATATAAGATTGTAGATCTCACTCTCCTCTAGTGCACCATATAGTTTTCTTGGGAAATGGTGAAGGAAATAAAAAAATCGATGTATTTATTTTCGAAAACTAACGCGTGTCATTTACAAAAGAAATAATAAATAAATAAAACATTTTTGGAAAAAAATACATATTCAGAATCGTTATATCGTACCCTACAATATTCTATATGTTTATAAAAAAATATTGTGTTTGTCATAGCAAAACACGCTATTGAAACTGAGCATACTGATAGAGTTCTAAAATACATGCAATAGCCCTGGTTTATTTTTCGTAGCCAATAGGTTCGGTAGTCTGAAGATATTTCCGAACATCATGCCAAGCCTTGTTCTCGCCGTGTTTTTCAATTAAAAAAAAAACGCATATGCGTTATAACGCAAATGTGTTTTATCCTTCTTCATATCGCATATGCAATTCATATCGCATATGCAATATAATGCATATGCGTTTTAGCTTTAGTAGCTTGGTACGGGAGTAAAAAAGAGTTTACCAAGTTAGTGGATAGGATTTGGGAGAAACCCCATGTAAAATAAAAATAACATGGTAATTATTGGCCCCTCCAAAGCAATTTAGTGTAAGTGTGGAAAAAGGACTACGCTTAGCCTAGCCTAAAATTTGTGAATGGTTGTGGATAATAAGTTCATATTATTGGAGGTTCCAGGGTTATTCCAAAGGAGGTATTAGGATGATGAGGTTACCAAGTTAGGATTCATTTCTTGTTGCCTCTGCATGATCAACCTCAATGGGCGGAACAGGGTAAACAACAACTGTAGGCTCTGAATATGGATATGTCAATTTTTAAAAAAAATTACATGTACATTGGTATTGGAACACCATACACTTTCTCCCTCTATAGCCAACCTCCCCCCCTTTGTCTATCTAACACATCAACATACCCTCTCTCCATCCCTCATTATCTAACCATCATTATTTCTCTCCTTCACCACCCCTCTACCTCTATAGCCATCCCTTAGCCCTCTCTCTCTCTCTCCCCCTTCCCTCTCTCTCCCTTCTTGCTTATCCCCTCCCTCCGTCTCCTTCTACCTCCATGTGTTCCATCCTCTCACTTTCTCCCCCTACCTCCTCTCTCTACCCCCTTCTCTCCCCCCCCATAATTCCTTCTCTCTCTTCCTCTCTCCCCCTCTCTGTCTAAATCCACCCTCTTTCCTTATTTGTCCACTCCCACTCAAACAAACTTACACACCTATTGGTCTTGAAAAACCACACCCCCACTCCATGTATAACCAACTTTCCCCCCTTTGTCTCTCTCACACATATCCACACACCCTCTCTCCATCACTATCTCTCTCCATCTATAACTATCCCTCAACCTTCTCTCTCTCTCTCCCCCTCTCTGCCTAAATTCCCCCTCCTTCATAATCTCACCACTCCCCCCTCAAACAAACTTACACACCTCTTTGTCTTGGAACACCACACCCCCTCTCCCTCTATAACCAATCTTCCCCCTTTCTCTCTCTCTCACACATCCACGCATCCACACACCCTCTAAGACAATTCCTTTGTTGCCGCTCCCTCCTGCCAAAAACCTTTATCTATTCCCCCCTCCCTCCCTCCCTCCCTCCATCCCTCTCCTTCTACCTCCATGTGTTCCATCCTATCGCTCACTCCATCCCTCACTTTCTCCCCCTACCTCCTATATCCACCTTCAAGCCTTCACCCCTCCTTCATCTCTCCATCTTTCTCTCCATTCCTTAATATCCATCTCTCTCTCTCTCTCTCTCTCTCTCTCTCTCTCTCACACACACACACACACACACACACAGACACACACAATCCCTCATATCTATCCCTTGGTGTAACCATCCTTGACCATCCTTCATTTCCCTAAATCCCTACTCTCTCATTGTTATTATCCCACTCTCTCACCCTCTAACCATCCCTCCATCCATCATTGTATCTCCCTCCATCTCTCTCTCTCTCTCTCTCTCTCTCTCTCTCTCTCTCTCTCTCTCTGAATCTCCCCCTCTCACTCTTTAACCACCCCCCCATTTGTCTCTCTCACTCACTCAGACACTCTATGCATCTCTCTATACCACCACTCCATCCATCCCTCTCCTCCCTCTCACTCTTTAGCCACCACGCCCCATTTGTCCCTCCATCCATTATGCTATATCTTTCCTCCATCCATTATCCTATATCTTTCTTGCACGCAATCATCCCTCCCTCTTACATATATCCCTCTTCCATCCCCTCCCATCCCTCCCTACCTCCCTCCCTCCCTCCCTCCCTCCCTCCCTCCCTCCCTCCCACTTATATTTATTCCCCTCCCACCAATCCATTCCCTTTATATTTATCCTCCCTTCAGTCCCCCCTCATATCTCTCCCCTACCCATTCCTCCCTTCCCCTTGTATTTATCCTCCCTTCATCCCCCCCCATATCTCTCCCCTACCCATCCCTCCCTCCCATGATTCCCTCTATACCTTCCTCTCCCGCCTTTGACTCCCCCCCCCACCATATTTTAGCTTAATCAATGTAATGTTGGGCCATGAGCCACCCCATAGACTGTCTGGATGGAATATTGGGAGTCTAAATGGTATTATAAGGGGATAAGGGTGCCATTATAGGGTTTTGGATGGGAGGGATGGGTCTCTGGACATTGACCATAGTCATGGAAGAAAAGACAATGAGTCTCTAAATCAACACACATACCTTATAGATGGAATATTTTTCCTTTAGTGGGATATGTGTCCCATTATGAGGTTTTATGCACTAAGGATGGGTCTCAGTGTCTTAACCATGGTAATGGGACAAAAGTGTAACAGAAACAAGTCTTAAACCGCTACAGATTCCCTTTAAAGGGGATATTTAGCCTTAATATGGGATATATGTGCCATTAGACTATTTTATGCATTAAAGAATGTTCTTGAGGCGTTGACCATGGTCATATAGGAACCATTATGAATATTTCCAGACAAGAGATAGCTTTGAAGACACTACCATGGTCCAAGGGTAAATCCAATATTCTAGGGATTAAATGATGTTTTTTATGCTTCATGGACAAATCACAAGGTCCCAGACTACGACAATCCCTATAAATGGATTCTAAATGGGATAAGCGTTTCATTAGAAGGTTTGAGACTTTGAGCATGGTCATGGAAGAAAAGATAGGGTATTAGGACCTAAATGAATTTTTATGGCTCATGAGATTTAAATGAGTCCTTTAATCACCACACATGCCTTCTAGATGGGATAGTTGGCCTTTAGGTTGGGTATGGGTTCCATTATGAGCTTATGTGCACTAAGGATAGGTCTTGAGGTCTTAAACATGGGTATGGGTTCCATTATGAGGTTTCCATTACAAGGTTATTGCATTGTTGAGATTCATATACTTGAGTTGGTCACATTATATCATTTTTGTCAAAGAACCTAGATACATTGTACTCTTTTCAAACAATTTGTGAGTCCTTTTGGGTCCATAAGCTACACAACTGAAGATTTTATGGATAATGAGATTTAAATGAGTCCTTTAATCACCACAAATGCCTTATATATGGGATAGTTGGCCTCTAGGTTGGGTATGGGTTCCATTATGAGGTTATGTGCATTGAGAATAGGTCTTGAGGTCTTAAACATGGGTATGGGTTCCATTCTAAGGTTATGAGGTTTCCATTATAAGTTTATTGCATTGTTGAGATTCATAGACTTGAGTTGGTCACCTTATATCATTTTTGTCAAGAACCTAGATACATTGTACTCTTTTCAAAAAATTTGTGAGTCTTTTTGGATCCATAAGCTACATTTATTTGTATTGCATCCAAACTATGTTCGAACTAATGGTCCAACTTCAGTTGCACTTCTTTGGATTTGTTTAGTTCCATTGTTTGGATTTATTCACTAGCTTGTTTGAGCCCCATGTGATGAGCTTCTTATTTGTTACTCTTTCCATATCTTGATCCCCCCTCATTGTTTCATAAGGTTTTCATTATTGTGATTTGGCACCACTATGTACTACGATTTGTACCTATGATTTCATGGTCCCATATTGTGTAGAGACACCTACACGGGCATGTATATTCCCACCTTGTTAATATTGAGATTGTATACACACCTTACCTCATTGATTGGTTGTTTTCAAGTGCATCTCTACAACCATTATGGGATTCATCCTCCCTCTTTTCCCATTTTCTCTCCTTTCTTATGTGACTATTTGAAAGATAGAAACATGTATGTATTTTTTTCATACAATGTGCTCCTAACCTCATACATCAAGGGGAAACTATTATCATCTTCTATTTTCTCACCTACTTTTTGAGGAGCACCTTCACTATTTTACATTACTTTGGTAGATTTTTCCTTCATTTCCATCATCTCCATCCCATTATAACCTTAACACTGTCATCAAAAGATTAGTTAAACTTTTATTTTGACCATTAAAGTAAGAACATAGTATTTTCAAAATTTTAAGGGTGTGTGCACAATAAATCCCTTTAAAACTATGCTTTGGTCCTAAAACATGAAAAATATTACCTTTTCGGTCCATAAATGTTGTGTTCCTTCCAAAAATGGCATAGTGGCATAAAGTGGACCTTAACAATTTGTTATTTCCTAAAAAACATTTTATCTAATAAGCAAAATTTATCTTCATCTCACAACTTGATTAATATAATTAGATTTTTCACCTTTGGAGATAGATATAAGAGAGATCGACCTGTTTTCCTATAAATAAATCCATTAAGGTCACCCATCACAACACTCACCCATTGCAATATTATGTTGCTAGATTTTTTCTAGACAAAGAAAATACCCAAGGTTTAGTTCATTCCACCATTGATGAATACACTTCCTACTACCAAAAGGCTTGGAGTGGAGCATTATTTACTATGTCTTTTGCGCTAGGATTTATGAGTTACATATTTGTAGTTGATCATATTTCTTATACATGAGAAGGATTAAGTAATCATTTACTTTTCATAGATTTTAAGTTTAGTTCCATTTTATGTGCTACTTAATAAACTCAACTATAAAGCAGGTTATTTCGGTACATGTTTGTAATAAACCACCACTATCACTTTCTACCATTTCTTCAAGATATCTAATGCCTATATTTTTCATTTTCCAAACCTTATAGCTCTCATTTTACATGGAAATCTAATCCATATTTCACATAAGATGTTTTGTCTAAATTGGTCATCGTAATAGGAATCTCCATGTCTACTATATTATTGGAAACATAGCTTTGGTATTACAAATCGGACATGCGATATAGGCTAACTAAGATTAGCCTCGGTTTTAAAGCAGGTTATTTCGGTACATGTTTGTAATAAACCACCACTATCACTTTGTACCATTTCTTCAAGATATCTAATGCCTATATTTTTCATTTTCCAAACCTTATAGCTCTCATTTTACATGGAAATCTAATCCATATTTCACATAAGATGGTTTGTCTAAATTGGTCATCGTAATAGGAATCTCCATGTCTACTATATTATTGGAAACATAGCTTTGGTATTACAAATCGGACATGCGATATATGCTAACTAAGATTAGCCTCGGTTTTGGGCTCGGGTTTTCTGAACCTAGCCTCAATAATGCATATGCGTTATAGATTTACATTTCCGACATGCATTTCTGATTTCTAAAGTATATGAATGAGAATAGTTATATGTATAATCCATTTAGGTTGATATATATATATATTTTACTTTATATAACTATGTGTCCTTTATTACTCTCATATATTTTTATATCTATATATATAATATCTTTTACATACATACATATATTTATGCATACCACTTTTCTACATAATTGAGGTTCTTTATAAATAATTACTTTGATTTATCCATGTAGTTATATAGAATGATATCTTTGATGCTTTATTTAATAAGGTTAACTCTTTTTGACATCACCTTTGGTAGGTTTGGATGGTAGACTATGTTAGGTAGCCCTAGATCCCTTGCATGTTCGATTACCTCATATTTCATGGTTGTTTCCCCAATCCTTGATGAGAGATGAGTTGTGATTCAATTAGTCAAATTAAACAAGTATGATGCCAACTAGTAGTGCTATTCAAGGTATTCCTCAACTCAACACCCTTTAAGTAAAGTAACCACGAGTGCTTTTCAGATCTTATGCTCAACATTCTTCAACGGGCGTTGCACTAGTGGAATTCCAAATCTCCTCGCTCAACACTAGTACTAGGATGTATTTGTAAGATACACCTAGGGACAACGGCCAAAGATCCGATGCTCAAGAGATTATGCTCAACATCAAGTCAGAGTGCTCGAGGGCTTATTCCCAACACTCTATGTACATCGAGCCTTATGCCCACACATAAATAAAAGTCATCTATGTACATTAAGGATTACACCCAGTATGCAGGTCAACACAACATAGAAGTCAGTCATGAATACTAGAACTATGCACAGTATATAGCAAAGATCATCTTAGTCTATTAGGGTTTGTACCCAATTAATAATAAACATCAGGCTTTATTCCCAATACATAACAATAATCTGCATTTTTGAGGGTCCATGCCCAAATATGTATATCTATAACCAAGGTAAATAATGTGCATTGGGGCTTACGCCCAACATATATAACAAAAGAAAAACATGTGCATTGGGGATTATGCTGAGTACATATGTATCATCAAAATAAATCATGTGCATCGGGGCTTATGCCCAATATATAGAATAATCATAATCAACAAAATTCGAGATATTACAGTATAGTTTGCTAGAAATTTTCATAAACTTATATGTTGTAATAATGATAATGAGTAGGATGTAATCTATCTTCTAATAGGATTTATCAAATATTAAGATTTTTTGTTTTTATTTTCAATTTTGAAAGTAGGGTCTATTTACCAAGAGTGTAAATGGACTACTCATAAATGATCAATATAAATTTCATCTTGAAAAAATCTCATTTGTCATTCCTAGGTGAATTGTTGAAATTTGTTTCATCACTTTTCACCACTTCATTTTGAATGGAATAACCCCTTTTTTCTCGTATCAATACACACACCTTTCTATCACATTACATGACCACAATATTAAGGATTATTGTCAAACTCTCATAGAGAGTTTGCATTTTATATGTTTGGAAAATATATAGTGTTGATTTGTTGTCCATGCTTATTTTAGAGGTGAACACTCTAGTATATGCAAGTCAAAGATGTCTCATACTTTGGTTTTTTATGCAAGTAATTCTTTTATCTTTGTTCTCTTGAAATCATGGGATTTAATAAATATTTGGTGTTTATAATGTGTTTTCAGCAATAATTCCTCTTCTACCCTCATACATTAGGGTGCATATGTTATAGATAAATTTCTCCATCTCTAGCCTTATTAGTTGAATGCAGCTTTATTACAATGTGTTTCATTAACTGTTTTTCTTCTTCATTCTAAATTAGAAAATGATTAATTTTTCTTCTACCTTGAATTGATGCAACACATAAGTTGTTAGTTAAAGGGTGAAAACGCGAAGATGGGAAACAATTCCGTGACAAAAACGTGAAGTTGGGAAAGAGGGCGTGCGGATGAACATGGGAAAAAAAGTCAACCTGAAACTCTCGGCCTAGAGTTTTTTAAACTCTATGCCGAAAGTTTTGAGAGTTCAAACTCTCGGCGGAGAGTTTAAAAAAACTCTAGGCCGAGAGTTTGAACCAATCCACGCGCTGCATTTTTAAAAAAACTCTCGGATGAGAGTTTGAGCTAAACTCTCGGCTAAGAGTTCGGAAGACATTTTCTTGCCCGAGAGTTTTTGGTCAACAATTCCAGCACCATTTCTGCAGAATTCAAAAATGTGTCACTTTAACAAGGTTGAACCATTGCAAAACATGAGAATTACATGTCGGAGTTTATACCAGTAGATTCATCATTCAATCTACTTTCTCATAGCATAATTGTTTTTGAATTTCATTTAGGATTACTATTTTTTACTATTTTTTTACTAAACTTTATCATTGAAAAATTTAGTGGCTGAAAATTCAATCACAATGAAAATTCGATATCATAACAATGACGAAGCCAAAAAAATTTAAAAAAATACAAGGATGTTCCTTGAGGTGTCCTCTTCAATGGGTTGGTTTTAGTTTGTTTTATAAGAGTCACATTTGAAAGAAAATGCGAAGACAAAAACATGTGTGGATAATGCACCATTTTCTGAACATACGTTGTTTCGATAAATAATAAAAAATAGTTCCCAAGTCTTAAAAAAATCAAAATACAGTCCAGGATCCAGTGTAGTGTGTGTATATTATGAGCCTACAATTGTTTTCCCTAAAATGAATAACCATCTATCAAAAAATTGTCATCAACACAGGACACTCATTATCCATACATAAAATTTTCAAGTATATGTCGTATGTTGACAACAAATTTATCCCACGGTATGTCCATAATTTTTTTTTTTTTAAATATGAGTAGAAAGCTAATTCAAGTCTCTAAAACCTTTGTGTTTACCTCAAGTTGAAATTCCTAAGGGAGATATGGGTTTGAAGAGGTCGAAGTTGAAAAACATAAAATTTAGCAGTTTTTTTTGTCAAAAACAAGCCAAAATTGTTTCCCAACTTCATGTTTTCACCCTAGAACACTTGAAATAGCCTAAGAAAAATAAAATGTATGAAATGTACATTCTTTGAATAGACTAAATGAAGGTAGTACACTAATGTAACCCCAATGTAGCCAGATCTTGAGCACCAATTGTTTGAACCAACTCTCATGAATATAAATAGATTGTTCATGGCTTGATCAGGAAAGGATGCAACCACATACCTTAGCTTATGCTATGAAAAAGTTTGAAATTTGTAAGTTTGAATTAGGAAACCCATGGTTGAAAAATGTAAGAATAGTTTGTAAGTTGAAACCTTGAATGAATTAGCTAATGTTTTTAGATTTGTAATTTCTTTGTATAATGCTTATAAAGAAATAAATTAATTGTAATATTTGTAATGTCTTTATTTATAAAATGCTTATAAAAGAATGAGTGAATTATTATGATATTGTTGTGTATGCAAATGTAATCTAAAAATTGTCATTATTGGAATAGTTAGATTACTTTACCATCTAAGATGAAATGAATGTACTATAAGCTTATTAGTTAATTCCTCGTGAATTTGTTGACATCTACAAGGAACCTATTAATTTAATTTAAGGTTGTTTTGCTATTATCTGTTAGAAAAACAGGATCGCAGAGCAATAACAATAAACAGAAATCCAAATATAATCACACATACACATTACAAGAGAGACACAGATATATCGTGGTTCACCCAACTTGGGCTACGTCCACACTGAATTTTCCAGTCCTTATTGTTATTACCGTCCAACAAGGTGAAGGGATACAACCTGTAGCACAACCGCTGCACTTCCTCTTCTCTATTTCACAGTCTCTCTCCTGATCTCAGAGATCTTTACAATGCATAAAACCTAATACATCATCATCCCTAGTCGTATTATAATGTCTTTATTTTATAAGGGAAATACAATGGGAAAATACCACGGAATACCCAAAAACCATGGGTCCGCGAAACAGCTGGCGCAAACAGCCCCAAAAATTTTCTTCGAGGGCGCTGCCCCCAAACCCCCACCAAGGGACCGCTAGCCCCTGGAACCCCGTGGGGGGGTGATGCCCCCCCACACCACCCCGCTGGGGTGACTGTATAGTCCACCTACATATCATATAAAACTAGGGTACAAACATGGCCGATACAATATCATCTATGAGACTAGAAGATCTGGCTCCACAACCAACAATCTCCCACTTGGAGACTGATCACAGCAACTCCACCGCTGTTGCACTTGCTGGACTTGGACTTGGAAAATTTCTCCTCTTCACCTTCATGCTAGAAGGCCAACTGAAATCGAGCACGAACTCAGTTTCTCTCTCGTCACTACCTTTGTGAACATGTCTGCAGGATTCTGGCTAGTATGTATCTTTTCCAGCTTCAACAGTTCATCTTCCAGAACAGAGCGTATGAAATGGTACTTGAGTTGTATAAGTTTAGTCTTGGAATGGAACGCTGAGTTCTTTGCAAGGTGAATGGCACTCTGGCTGTCAGTATACAATCTGCTATCCTTCTGCTTCTTACCCACTTCCTCCATAAACCTATGCAACCAAATCATCTCTTTACTAGCCTTGTAATGGCAACATACTCTGCTTCTATTGTTGAAAGTGCAACAACCTTCTGTAGTTTCGAAATCCAGTTTACTGTTGTTCCACCTACAGTAAACACATACCCTATGGTGATCCTCTGGCTATCCTTGTCACCTGCCATATCTGCATCAACATATCCCTGTAGAACAGTGTCTGAACCTCCAAAACATAATGCCTCAGTGGTAGTACCTCTCAAATACCTGAGAATCCACTGTACTTCCTTCCAATGTTCTTTACCTAGATTGTTCATATATAAGCTCACAACTTCCACTACATGTGCAATATCTGGTCTTGTGCACACCATGGCATACATCAAGCTGCCAATTGCTGATTGATAGGGAATCTTGGACATGTAATCTGTCTCTTCTTGTGTCTTGGGAAACATTTCCTTACTTAGACTGAAATGGCTAGCCAAAGGTGTACTTACAGGTTTTGCATTCTGCATTCTGAACTTCTCCAACACCTTTTGTATGTACTCACTTTGAGACAATGTCAATTTGAAATTTTTCCTGTCTCTCGTTATTCTCATACCAAGGATTTGCTTTGCAGCACCCAAATCCTTCATCGCAAATGAATTAGGTAGCTTCCTTTTGAGTACATTTATATCCTGCATGTCAGACCCTGCAACAAGCATGTCATCCACATACAATAACAAGATAATATATCTTCCATTGTCTAGCTTCTTGAAATAAACACAGTGGTCATAATGACATCTACTATAACCTTGTTCTGTCATAAACCTGTCAAAATTTAGATACCACTACCTTGAAGCTTGCTTCAAGCCAGACAAGCTCTTTTTCAACCTGCATACCAGATCCTCTTTACCTTTGACCTCATACCCTTATGGCTGCTGCATATATATTTATTCCTCCAAATCCCCATGGAGGAAGGTTATTTTTACATCTAACTGTTCAAGATGCAAATCTTCTACCACCACTAGACTTAATATAGTCCTAATTGAAGTCATCTTAACAACAGGAGAAAATATTTCATCAAAATCTATACCTTTCTTCTGTGCAAACCCCTTTACAAAAAGTCTGGCCTTGTACCGCTTCTTACCTCCTTCTTCTTCCTTCAACCTGTAAATCCATTTGTTTTGCAATGCTTTTTTACCAGCAGGAAACTGAACCAAATCCCAAGTGTGTCTTCCTACCAATGAGTCCATCTCCTCATTCATGCCTTGCTCCCACTTCTTTCTAGTTTCCACCTGCATTGCTTCTTCATAACATTCTGGTTCACCAGAATCAGTCATCAATAAATAATACATTGAAGGAGAGTATCTTTCCGAGAGTCTACTTAACCTGGTGGATCTTCTTATAGTTGCAGGAGTTTCAGGTACTTGCTGCTACTCTTGATTTTCTGGCACCTTCGGAACTTCATTTTCTTTAATTTCATCAAGCACTATGTACTCTGTGTTTTCCTTTTCCTGTTTATTTCCCTGCAAATGATCTTTATACATGACCTTTTCATTGGATATCACATCTCTACTCCTGATGATTTTGTTATTTTCATAATCCCATAAATGAAAACCAAATTCATCAACCCCATATCCAATAAAGGTACATTTCTTGGATTTAGCTTCAAGCTTTGTTCTATTTTCTTTATCAATATGTACAAATGCTTCACAACCAAATGTTCTCATAAATGAGTAGTTTACCTTTTTATCTGTCCATGCTTCCTCTGGAATACCACCATCCAAAGCACTTGAAGGTCCTTTGTTTATTAAATAAACAACAGTATTTACAGCATCTGCCCAAAACTGTAAGGGAAACCCTACATGCAGTCTCATACACCTTGCATGCTCCATGATCGTTTTGTTCATCCTTTCTGACACACCATTTTCCTGTGGTGTTCATGGGACTGTCTTCTCTCTACGAATCCCATGGTATGAACAGTAACTATCAAACTCCTTGCCTTAGTACTCACCTCCATTATCATATCTGAGACACTTCAATCTTTTTCCTGTCTCATTCTCAACCAAAGATTTCCACTTCTTAAAAGTAGCAAACACATCAGATTTTTGTCTAATGCAATAAACCCAAGTTTTTCTAGTTGCATCATCAATAAATGTAACATAATAATGAGAGCCACCAAGAGATTGTACCTGAGCTGGTCCCCATACATCTATATGCACAAGCTCTAATTTTTCATTCTTCTTCTGTTTCCCAACCCTGAGAAATCTGACTCTCTTCTGTTTTCCATAAACACAGTTTTCACAGAATTCCAAACTTACCTGCTTCAAATCCGGTAGCAACTTCCTTGAGTGGAGAATCTGCATCCCCTTCTCACTCATGTGGCCAAGCCTATGATGCCACAATGCTGTATTTGTTCCTGTGGAAGCTAAAGAGATAGAATGGTTAGTATTATGAGGACATAAATACAACGTACCTACTCTGTCTCCTTTTGCTATCACCATTGATCCTTTAGTGATATTCCACCACTTTTCTCCGAACGTAGATAGACAGCTGCCATCTCCCAACTGCCCTGTTCAGATCATATTTCTTTTCATAGCAAGAATATGCCTAACTTCTTTCAACAACCAATCAGTTCCATTCTTAACTTTTATCCATACCTTACCCATTCCAACAATTTTACATGGCTCATCATCACCCAATAAAACATGTCCAAAGTCGCCAGGAACAAGTATTTCCTATGGGGTGTATCATGACATGAAGCTCCTGAATCTACTACCCAATAATAACTAGTATTATCTAGTGCAAGAATCAAAGCATCTTGTAACACATCACCTGCTACATTGGCTTCCTTGGTAGTTTCCTTCTGTGCATCTCCTTTCTTCTTTAGATATTTGCAGTCTTTCTTCAGATGTCCTTTCTTCCTTTCTTTCCACAGTTCCAGCACTCTATCTTTCCCAGTCTGGACTTGGATCTGCCTGTTTTAGACTTTCTACGATTACCTTGGCTTTTTTCTCTCTCCTTTTGTCTTCCCCTACTCTCCATGGTCAACGCATTACGTGATGTCTCACCTGTGCTTTTTCTTCGCATTTCCTCGCTAAGAATAACACCAATAACATCATCAAATTTCAAGGTGTTTGAACCAGCGACATAGTTACTTACAGACATGACCAAGCTATTCCAGTTTTATGGCAATGAACACAAGATAGAAGATCCCTAACCTCATCATCAAAGTTCACACTTACAGAACATAGCTGATTTGTAACCGTATTAAACTCATTTAAATGATCAGTAACAGATCCACCTTCAGACATCTTCATATTAAATAAATGCTTCATTAGAAATACCTTGTTGGAGGCCGAGGGTTTTTCATACAGCTTACCCAATGCACTCATCAAACCCTCTATTGTTGTTTCTTTTGAGATATTGAAAGCCACCGACGAAGCCGGGCTCAACCGTATTGTTCCCAGAGCCTTTCTGTCAAGAACCTCCCATTCTTCGTCCTTCATAGCCGTCATTTGCTTTGCTTTTCCTCCCAACGATAGGAATAGATCCTTCTGGTACAGATAGTCCTCCATTTGCATCTTCCATAACCCGAAGTTTTGGTAGTTAAACTTCTCGACCTTAAACTTTCCTTCTTCTGCCATTGCTCCCACTCGAACCAGAAAGCCTAGCTTCCTGCGGGTTTAACTGCCAAATAGACCTTTGGCTCTAATACCAATTGTTAGAAAAACAGGATCGCGGAGCAATAACAATAAACATAAATGCAAATATAATCACACATACACATTACAAGAGAGACACAGATATATTGTGGTTCACCCAACTTGGGCTACGTCCACACTAAATTTTCCAGTCCTTATTATTATTACCGTCCAGCAAGGTGAAGGGATACAACCTGCAGCACAACCACTGCACTTTCTCTTCTCTATTTCACAGTCTCTCTCCTGATCTCAGAGATATTTACAATGCATAAAACATAATACATCATCATCCCTATCCATATTACAATGTCTTTATTTTATAATGGAAATACAATGGGAAAATACCATGGAATACCTAAAAACCATGGGCTCGCAAAACAGCCGGCGCAAATAGCCCCAAAAATTTTCTTCGGGGGCGTTGCCCCTAAACCCCTGCCGGGGGACCGCTGACCCCCGGACCCTCCATCCAAGGGGGATGGTCCCCCGTGGAACCCCATGGGGAGGCGATGCCCCCTCGCTAGGGTGACTGTACAATCCACCTACATATCATATAAAACTGGGGTACAAACACGACTGATACAATATCATCTATGAGACTAGAAGATCTGGCTCCACAACCAACATTATCACCTTACAAATAACTAGTTCTTATTAAATTTAAAGGTTGTTTTAATTTGTTGTTATTTGTTACTCGAGGAATAATACTACTAAGTCAAAGCTTTGAGAACTAATACTACTAAGTCAAAGCTTTGAAAAATAAGATTAGGTTTGGATATTACCACACCTTTTGTATTGTATGGAATTTATCTTGTAGACTGTATTTTCATTAATTAATATTTTTATTGGTTCACATGCTCTTACACAAACATTGAGGTTTCATTCTCACTTGGTGGATAATATTTTCCCATAAACAATAGTCAAAGCTGTGCAGCCCAACTGTTCATTCAAAATGGTAGGACAGTTAAGACATTGCCAAAAATTACTGATAACAAATATTGGATCCATCCTTGAGGATGTCCAATAGAGAAGTTCAATCAGTGCAAGGAGGGGAAATATAAATACGTCAAAAAGAAATCCTCAAGGTCCTTTTAGTGCAACAATCTATCATCCAATATCTCACAAACATGGTTGGATTGGGTCGCTCAACACCCCAGACGAATCTGAAGTTGCCTATCCTTCTGCTCCAAAAGCCAAAAGGGAAAGCGGCCTCTTGCAGGCCAATTCAGAACAGTCAATCGACCGGTCAACACATAGCGGGGTTAATATAAAAGATGCACCCGACACTGATTCTAGTACCAGACCCCTAGGCCATGACACCAATTCAGATTTAGGGTTTAATCAGATAGTCACTCAGAGTGAAATGTCTCATGCTTGCAGTCATCAAGATATCAATAATAGAAACAACAATAATTTGCAAGATGATGTTACTTGGGTTAGGGAGGCAGGGGCGGGTGGGATCATTTTTTATCTAGACAGAAATAGTCACAACTTTTTCTTGGGGAATAGGAAATAAATCAAACAATAAATCATAATAGTTGACATTGCTCCATTCTCTAGAAATTGATACTTCTATTAATGTTTATAATCTCACGGTCTTTAGTGACTCAAGGCATGTTATTCAATATATGCGATCTGGATCTAAAACTCAATGCTAAAAAGGCCATAGAATTCATAGAAAAATCCTCACCCTCCCCCTCCCCAAAGACATCCTCTTCTTCCATATTCTTCAAGGAAATAACTCTCAAGTTGACAAAGTAGCCAACAAAGGGGTCATCTTGGATTTAGGCCAAGTCTGATATAATAATGCAAATTTGGGGTTTTTACCTATTCCCTAACTTCTCCATGCACCCTCACCACCTTTGGTTTCATCCCACCCTTGTCCTTTCACAGCTGGCGTGTGGTCTCTCACGTGCCCATCACGTGGCCAGGCTTCCCTCCGTCAGATCCTTCGTGCCTTCCTTAATTGCTCATCCTCCTCCTCGACCCTTATTCTCAGCAATGGCTCGTCTCTATGCTATTACCCCGCTCTCGTCTGAACTCATCAGTCTCTCCATCAACGTGCCTTTGAACTGTGAACACCCTTCCCTTATTGAGTGTCTTGTAGCTCTTCCTCCTCTGGTTCCGTTGAGCTTCTCCATGGACGGGGTTAAGGAAGCCTTGGCAGCAATAAATTTCACCATGAAGGACATCAAACTTCATCTTTGCAGAGCCTATGAGGCAATATGCATCAGTGTAAATCAAAATGTTGAACTGGCCTCCGAAGTTCGTTACAACTCCACTCAACTTTCTTGCCAGGACACCAGGATCAATGATCTGTAGAGAAATCTTTTCTAGCTAATGGGGAAGGTGGACAGAATCCAGGAAGATGTTTCAAGTTTCATCAGCAAGACCCAAGGAAGCTATTTCTAGGAAACCCCAACAGGGAATCAAGAAATGCCTCACGCTGTCTCTGTGCAGTAGCAGAATGTCGGATAACTCCCCTCTATTTGCAGGTTTTCCTTTTTGGAAACAGTGTTTGAATGTTTTTTTAACTGTATTATGCGGCCAATATGTAAGGATCTACTCCACCACCAATATAGAAAGGCATAGAAAGTTTCAGAATTGGAAATCTATATTTAAAACCAGCATTATTCTCTGCTACCTACAAGTCTCTCCTTCTGGAAAACTTTCTCTATTTTTTAATGTATGGTCGTGCGCAGCCTTTTAATTATATAAATCTGTTTCTTAAAAAAAAGATGATGTTACTTGGGCACAAACAGTAAGGATGATTGAAGTAATTCATCGTTGTTTATACTTAATCCATATAATATTGAAAATTAACCTAGGTAGCAACATCAAAGTCCGCCTCACCATAAATTACACGACCACCTTCCTCCAGGCCGTCTATTTTGGAAATTTTGATAGGGTTTATTTTATGCTATAAAGTTTGGTTTGCTTGACTTGGGTTTGACCTTCACCTGTGAAGGAAACTAAACTAGATCTTTCAATGGGCATTTCCTTTATCATTTGTTATAACATCTTCCGTAGTAAGGGTTAAGCACTGAGAAATGGATTGTCTTTTTTCGTTGTGTGAAATGGATTGTTCTGTACATCTATGCGAGTTATTTATGCGTGGTAATTTTAATCCCAAAATATTACGTTTTTTTAATATTTCAGTACACATGTAAACGTGTAAAGGTTTATTTATTTAATTTCTAAATGTCTAAAAATTTATTTGTTTATGTAAATCGCTTGACATATTTTGCATTATATTATTTGTTTATGTAAAGCATTAATATAATATTTATTTATTTGATTTTAGTATAATGTAAGATTATATTAAATGTTTTACTAAAAATATTAGTATTATTATACCTATTTAAAAATAAATATTAATTTAAAAAAAAAAAATATTTTACATTAAAATTGGTTCTGGAATGAAATCTAAAAAGTTATAAAAATATGTGCATAAGCCTTGGACTAGTTCACAATTATGATGTTATCGGATATGAATAATGATTTGCTACTCCACAAAACAATTTATGAGAAGGTGAATTATTTGACATGAGATATGAATGATGATTTGGTACTCCACAAAACAACCTATGAGAAAGGAAATTATTTATGTTAATAGATTCTAATAGTCCTATGTTTCTTGTATTTTTGTCTTTTTTCATAATTATTTTAGGATTCATAAAAGGCAGTAGGCCTTCGAGTGTGCTTTCGGCTGAAAGAGATTAACATTCTTACTAAATCCAAATGATCCAAAGCACTAAATCTCTTAGCTCTTAGGGAATTATGGTCCTTCCTTCATTAGCTTGTCATCAAGGCAAGTTTGGAGAGCCTCTCCGATCAAGTTTTATTTTCACTTGTCCCTTTGCCTCCACTTATGCTTTTGATTGGTGACTAGATTATTTTGGAAAAGTGACATATGGCAAGTAAGTGATGAATGCCATTGAACTTACTTTAGGTGAGATAGAGTAACCTTGTCCTCGTCCTTGTCCTTGCCATTTTCCCTTTTGGAGATTGTCCCATGTGAGTACTTAGTTGCATAATTGTCCTATAAATACTTTGTTGCATAAAATAGCCTTTAGAAATACCCTTGTTTTTAAAGGATCCTGTTATTTTTGTATTAATTACCATTTCAATCTCTAGTTTTAATAGATGTTTCCACTAGGGATCCTTTTTACCATAAATTTTATTGCGTCGAGAGGTGCTCTACAACCCAATATGAGGGAGATCTTGTAACATGTGTGTGTTTGTCGAGTTTGTCAAGTGTTTGTGAGTAATAAAATAATACAAAGTAAACAAAAATGAATAATACAAAGTAAAAAGTTTCGTCCATAGTTTAAATGTTTAAATGTTCCATAGTTTTCTTTATCTCATCTATGTCTTTAAGGATTTCCTCAAGGATATATATGAATTCGTCACTCTTACTATAAGATGCCATGGATGTTTGTAGAACACTAGTTTGGCCTTTTAAGGTGAAATTTTGAATAATAATATATTAATTAATTAATACTTTTATTTTTTCATAAACTATATAATATTTTGTATATAGTTTTTTTTTTTTAAACAAATATTATAATATTAAATATAATATATATCTATATATTTTATAATAAAATATATTATATTACAATATATTTGAATTAATATAATATATTATATTTATATTATAATATATCGTTTTTTTTTTTTTTTTGGTTGCAGGTCGTGGAATGGAAAGGAGCGATAGCATGGTGAGTGGTGAGTGGGAAGGTGGAGGTGGAGGCGGCTATGTGGAGAGTTCAAAGAGAAGAAGGGTGATGGCAGTGAGGATGGGTGATGGGCAGGAGGACGACGTGATTGATTGGGAATGGTCGCATGGGGAATACGGGCAGAAGGTGCAAGATGTAGAGGAAGGTTGGTGTGTGGAGGGTTTCACGTGGAGTGAGGTGGAGGAGGAGCGCAATAGAGTGTTGGAGACATGAGAGGCAGGAGGGGCAGTTGGGTAAACGTGCAGGTAGTGTGGAGGGAAGCGATGGAGAGATGGATATGATGGAGCTACGTGTGGGTAGGAGCGGAGCAACAGATGGGGAACGCGTGGAGAGTGCGGTGTGGAGTGGATGGAGTAGCGGAAGGATGGAGTTTGAGGGAGAAGTGGGGAGCAGAGGAGTGAAGAAATCAAGAATTTATGAGTTGGGTCTGATCTTAAGTAGGAATTGATGAGTCGAGTCCAAGCTCAGAGTGCAGGAGCGAATCCGCTCTGATACCAAATGTAGCAACCGTATCTGGTTGGACTCTTAATAGTCGAATCCGACTGTCATTTTGAATAATAAACAAAAATAATATATTAGATGATGAATATAAAATTACATTAAGATTTCCTTTATAGGGCTTGGAGGAAACATAGTGAAGGGTTACGCCCTTTCACTAGTAATCTAATAATCTATTAATTTATAGATAATAATATTTAATTAAATATTCACAGTAGTCCACCTTTGGGATCCCACCTCGTTGGCTAGATATCCACAAGGTTGTCCCAAAGGTACATGTCACTTCCCCTCTCCGATAAACATGATTAGCCACTTAATCGAATATTAACCAATAATTAATAATATTTAATTATTAATTAATTCCCCATTAATACTATGGCTAGGAGTATGGGTTTTGTGGTTTTTATCATAAGGTTTATAAAAAAAGGATTTAGGGAACAAGGTACATAATTCAATCTTACCCCCTCACAATCCTCGGTTAATATCTCGATCTCCTCTTTAGCATATTGCTCCTCATGCAGCCAGCAAGTATTTGTATTAAAATAATATCATGCTATGTACATACTTATAGAAAAATGTTTAAAACACAATATCAGTACTTTATATGGGCCATGGGTATTACAATTCACCCCCTTTAAAGTCTTCATCGTCCTCGATGATTAGAATTGTATCAAAACTTATACACAAATTCTGTTGTCTTAATGTTTTAAGATATACACATTTTTAAAATAAATGCAGATACTCTTCCCGCATTATATCTTCTAGTTCCCAAGTAGATTCCTGAGGACTGTAATGGGTCCATTGGCCCCTTACTTGTTTGATGACTCTGTTCTTGAGTGTCTTGCTTCTGCGATCCAATATGTAGATTAGTTGAACCTACATTTCCCCTTCTCATTCCACCTGAAGAACATACCAATCAAGCACATGATTAATATCATAAACATACTTACCCAAAAATGAAATATGAAACACATTATGTATTTTGATTGTGGGAGGTAGTGCTAGCTTGTAAGCTACTGATACCACTATGCTCAATATTTTGAATGGACCACAAACTCTAGAAGCCAATTTCTCGCAGTTTCCCAACCGCAAGGAAATTTTCTTGCCTTTGACCTTCAGGAACACCATGTCTGCAACCTAGAATTCTCTACGCATTCTACTTTGATTCGCATAACTCTTTTGACAATCTTGTGCCATCTTTAAATTTTGTTTAATATTTACCACTTGTTGTTCAATATCCAGAAGCATTTTACACCATGTCTGCAACCTAGAATTCTCTACGCATTCTACTTTGATTCGCATAACTCTTTTGACAATCTTGTGCCATCTTTAAATTTTGTTTAGTATTTACCACTTGTTGTTTAATATTTACCACTTGTCAACTGGTTTATCCCAATTGATTGGAATATTACATTTTCTACCCTATAAGGATTCGAATGGACTCATTTTCAAAGATACATGATAACCATTATTATAAGCAAATTCTATGAGGTACATGTAATCTTCCCATTTTCCTAGTTTGTCCATGATATACATCCTGGGCATGTCTTTGATGACTTGATTTACTCGCTCAGTCTGCCCATCAGTTTGGGGATGATAAGTTGTGCTTAAATTAAGCTTAGTCCCAAACTCTTTAAACAAACATTTCCAAAAATTAGAGGTAAATTTCAGATCACGATCCATCACAATGTCTTTCAAAATTCCATGCAACCTATCAATATCCTTCATATAGACCTCAATAATTTTAGCTAACTTCAAATTTGATTGAACTAGAATGAAATGAGCTGATTTGGTCGACTTGTCAACTACTACCATAATAGAATCATGTTGCTTTATGGTTCAGGGTAAATATGTAGTAAAGTCAATGGTTACAGTGTCCCATTTGCATTCAGGAATAGGAAATGGCTGAAGTAAACCAACTGGATATTGATTCTCTACTTTGACTCTTTGACATTATAAACAATGGGCAATGTAATTGGCCACCTCCTTTTTAATTTTTGGCTAATAATTTATTTACTTTTACAGCTGTAATAGTTTTATGATATCTCGGATGTCCTGCATAAGGTACATCACACATTTCCATCAATATTATTCTCTTCAACTCTTCATGATTAGGTACATAGATTCTATCCTTAAAGTGAAGGATACCATCCTATGTTAATGCATAATTGCAGAACTTTAAGGATTTATTTCCTTCTTGCAATGCTATTGTCACTTGTGAATAAATATTGTCACTTTTCAAAGCTTCAAGAAATCTGATTTGTAATTCACAATTCCAAGTGCTGAGGGATGAAACATGCATCAGTTGTCCCCTTCTGCTGAGTGCATGAGCTACTCGATTTTCTTTTCCTTTTAAATACTTGATTTCAAAATTGAACTCACTTAAGAATTCAACCCACCTAGCTTGTCGGGCATTAAGTTGAGGCTAATCAAACAAATATATTAAACTGTTGTGGTCAGTTCTTAGCTCAAACTTATTTCCCAAAAGATAGTGTCTCCACATGCGAAGTGCATGAACAATGGCTACTAGATCCAAGTGATGAGTAGCGTAATTTTTCTCATTCTCTTTTTGTTAATTTTTGAGCATTAATTCAATATACTCTAGGATCTTTACTGAGAGAATAACATGTATAGTATATCAATACATATCAATCATAGCAAGCATATCAATCATCACAAGATGCAAAACATAAGAGATGATAGACACACAGAGTTTCTGTGGGGAAAACCCTAAGGTGAAAAACCCTACAACTTCCTCAGAGATAGATAGAGCAATAGTACAACCAAAGTACACAGAGATAGACTCCTCCTAGTAGCTGATCCTCCTCCTCACATGTGCCCCACTTTTCGAGTGAAGGAAGAGTGAGTTGTGAAGTGATCCAAATAAAGATCGGGAGATCTCTATTTATACTTGTCCTAACTACCCAATAACCTTATGGGGCTAACTTGTCTAGCTTAGTACAATAACCCAATATTAACTTAATTAGGGCCGACTCCACACATGGTGGTCTAATAACCCATTCTCAAGTTACGACACTTGCGACACTTGCCAATACAAATGAAGACACTTCCGTATAGAGGAATAATAACATCTCTATAGGAGTACAATATACATAGATGAAATACATGGGTGAAATACATTCCAAAGTTACATATACATCAACACTCGCTCTTAACTAGGAAGGTATTTCTCGACACAGACCTGCTAGCACAAGTCTTCTACTCTGGATCATCATCAGTGAATCATCATCCTCGAATCGACGTCATTGTCACTGCTGCTGCTATGTCAATCAATCTCTGAATCTACTCGTCATAGGAAGTTCTACAGAGCCGGTCCTTTTTCATACTAGATGTAGGCCCACCACCTATAGGTCTTCATCATCATTGGCCATACTATGGAATCCTCGGGACTTATTACGTGCATCAAAAACCCTCACAAGAGCATCCCAAGACTTATTATGGGAACGCAACCCAACCTATCGGATCTCCCAGGTCTTATATGTGACCCTCATCACAAACCCTTGAAAGAGCATCCCAAGACTTATTACAGGCACATATCCCAACCTATCGGATCTCCGAGGTCTTACATGTGATCTCCACTACAAACCATCGAAAGAGCATACCAGGACTTATTACGGGCACACAGCCCAACCTATCGGATCTCCCAGGTCTTACATGTAGTCACCACCACAAACCCTCGAAAGAGAATCCCAAGACTTATTACGGGCACACAGCCCAACCTCTCGGATCTCTTAGGTCTTACATGTGGTCACAGGACTCGAAAGAGCATCCCAGGACTTATTACGGGCACACAGCCCAACCTATCGGATCTTCCAGGTCTTACAAGTCCTCCTAGAGCAATGCCTCGAAAGAGTATCTGAGGCCTTTTTCATCCTGTCCAGATCTCCCATGTCTACTTACATGCTCATTTGCACAACCTATCCACGGCTATAGAGTATCAACCTAATACTCACCATACATCGTCTTGATGTACATGATCATCCTGATCATCAACACTGCATCATCTTGGTGCATGTCATTTGGAGCAACATCCTGAAGCTCGTCATCCATGATCATCCTGATCATACAATGCATCTACCTGATGCATACCAAGTATCTACCTGATACATATCATCATACATGATCCACCTGATCATACAATGTATCCACTTGATACATACATAGATACATGATCCACCTAATCACACAATGTATCTACCTTATATATATCAACATACATGATCTACCTGATCATGCAACGTATCCACCTGATATAGATACATGGCCCAAGCATCCAACATGATGCATACATACATAAATGATCCAACTAATCATATCCAGCATCCAACATGATGCATACATACATAAATGATCCAACTAATCATATCCAACATCCAACATGATGCATACATGCATAAATGATCCAACTGATCATGCAGAGAATAAACTAGAACATCATCTTGATGCTCATCATCCAACGCTTACATCCATAGCCATGTGAAGGATCCTCCTTCCACCATGCTTGGAATGGCTTCAGTAAAATGTCTCCATCACTTCTTCCTTGAAATGTCGTCGATCTGAAGAACACCAAGCCTCTCTCTGAAGTACTTGAACTTCACTCTAGCTAGTGATTTCATCAACACATCTGCAACCTACTCATCCATCGCAACATACAGGAACTTCACTGCTCCTCTCTGCACCATATCCCTGATATAGTGATATTTGATCTCAATGTGTTTCGATCTATTGTGGAACATTGGGTTCTTAGACAACTTCACACAACTCTAGTTGTCACAAAAGATACCAGTAGCCTCCAGTGGGAGATCAAATAACTCAGACAATAGCTTCCGAAGCCATACTACCTCACAACTAGCCGAACAGGATGCAACATACTCTGCTTCAACTGTACTCAATGCTACGCAGGACTGCTTCCTGCTAAACCAAGAGATCACACCTGATCCCATACTGAAGCAGCACCCAGATGTTCTCTTCCTATCTGCAACAATGCCTGCCCAATATGAATCAACATAACCCCGCAGGTTAAACTTTTGATTCACATCATACTAGAGCCCATAATCAACTGTACCCTTCAGGTACCTCAGAATATGCTTTACAGCAATCAGGTGAACACTCCTCGGATCCGTCAAGAACTGGCTCAATGTGTTCACCGTAAAGCAAATATCTAGTCTCATGTTCGTCAGGTACATCAAGTTCCCAATCATCTGACGATACATCATGACATCAACTGGATCAGATGAAGCATCACACATAAGATTCAGGTTCGATGCCACAGGTGTGGCCATGGCCTTGTAGTCCATCATCCCGAACCTCTTCAGGATATCTACTACATACTTCCCTTGTCCAAGGAAGATCCCATCTGCACTCTGCCACACCTCCATGCCTAGAAATAGTGCATCATCCCCAAGTCCTTCATCTTGAACTCGGCAGCAAGCTTCCTCTTGGTATTGGCAATCAATCTATCTTCACCTATTACAAATAGGTCATCTACGTACAAGAGTAGTATCACAGGACTATCTTCCTCAACCTTGTAGTAAAGGTTGGAATCCACTTTACTCTTGCTAAAGCCTAAAATAGATAGGAAACTGTCCATCCTACCATACCATGTCCTAGGAGCTTGTTTTAAGCCATACAAGGCTTTCTTCAATCTCCACACATATGATTCCCTGTCATGTGTTTCAAAACTGAGTGGCTACTCCACATACACTTCCTCTTCAACTACACCATTCAAGAAAGCAGTCTTGACATCCATCTGGTCTATCTTCCATTTCATCACTGCAACTAGAGCAAGTGCTGATATGATGGAAGTGTACCTAGCTACATGAGCAAACGTTTCTTCATAATCTAGTCCCTCTTTCTGAGAGAAGCCACGAGTTACAAATCTTGCCTTGTATTTCTCTATGCTACCATCTACAGCATGCTTGATCTTGTAGATCCATTTGGAAGTCACAACAGACTTCCCTTCAGGTCTTGGGACATCATCCCAAACATCATTCTTCATTATTGATTGATACTCCTCGATCACGGCATTCTTCCCGATTCCTCGGAACTTCAATATCTTCAATATCTTCAATAGATAACTTTGTTGCTGAACAAATGTTGTATTCCTTCTTTTGTAGGTGAAGGTATACGATCTTTCCTACAAAACAAGTTAAATTGCATGATTAGAAACATCTCATAGTTTCATAACAAAATCTTACACATAAAGGAATATGTCATACAACCATGCAATTATTTTAGCCAATTCTTCAATACAACATTTATCCATATTCTGTAACTTTCTAAATGCCTTCCAATCTCTACCAGAACATTATAAAGAGTGTGCACAACTTCCAACATGTTAGCAAAGAGGTTTCATTCTAGATAAATAGCAATGGAATGTTGTACAGTTACATAGGCCACTTACCCACTACTTGCATATTAGTACTATCTTGCATAATACACGACCTAAGTCTATGAACATAAGCATATACATCACTAAATAACATTATTTTAAACAAACAGAATATACAAGAAATGACAATTCAAATACTTATCTTTGTTTGTTTGTTGGGTGGACTCCCTCTGAATCTTTGCTTCCTTGCAGGATTTGTTGGAGTCCTATTCTAAAGTAGCTTCTTCTACACCTTTCTGTTGTGAATTGTAAGGAGTGGTGAACTCCCTCTTAACTCCTAAATCACTGCATAGCACTTGAAGTCTGCTAAAGTGAATTCTCCACCATTGTCGGATCTAAAGATCTTGATATTCTCTTCAGTGTGGTTTTCTATCAAGGCTTTGAATTCCTTGAATTTATTGAATACTTCATCTTTGTTCTTCAAGAAATAAGTCCAAGTCTTCCTGGAGAAGTCATCAATGAGAGAGACATAATAAACATACCCACTCAGAGAACTGGATGACATCGGACTGCATACATCGTAGTGGATAATTTTCGAGATTCCTTTTGATTTCCTTTCACTACTTGGAAATGCCTCCTTTATGTTCTTTCCTTTTGCACAGCTCTTGCAAACACCGTCATGCTTGGTCTTGATTTCAGGAAGACCTTCTACAACTTTGCTTGGAATTGGCAGTGCTCTGTAGTGCACATGTGCAAGTCTTCTATGCCAAAGTTCACTTGGCTCCATGGAATCATGTACCATGGCATGTTCAGGTTGTCCCTTCAATTTATACAATCCTCTCTCTTGCTCTCCAATCACCACTGTGTCATCTATGGTCTTTCCCTTTGGCCACATTAAAACTTGGCCATCCACAAATGCAACCCTCATACCTTTTGCATCCAATGCAGATATGGAGAGTAGGTTTTTCTTGAGCCCAGGTACATAAAGAACCTCTTTCATCTTCAAATATTTTCCAGAATCTAGGTTGTAGGAGGATTCACCACTTCCTTTGATAGGGTATTGATAGCCATCCCCAAGTTTCACTTTATGGGGTGATTCATGTTCAGATAAATTTACAAAAGATTCTTTAAACCCAATCATGTGTTTGGAAGCCCCACTATCAATAAGCCAATCATTACATCCATGAGAAATAGTACATGTGAGAGCAGAGATTATAACATACTCTTCTTCGCTTGATGAGTCATCATCATCACTTTCTGCTCTAGCCTTCTTCTTTGGAGGTTCATCATCCTCAGCAGCATGAGCATGATATCTCTTCTTGTTGTTCTTCTTCTTCTTGTTGAAGTTGTTGTTGTTGTATTTCTTCTTCTTGGGACAATCTGAAGCAAAGTGTCACTTCTCATTGCAATTGAAGCATCTGAGATCTTTATTATCCTTATGATAATGGTGGTGTGAAGTTTTTTTGAAGTGGGATGGCTCTCTCTTGGACTTCCCTTTCTTGGTGTGAGTTGTGAGAGCTTGATTTTCATTCCCCATCTTTTCTTCTCGTGCCACAAGCCTTGCTTCTTCTTGAGAGCATTCCTCCCATAGTCTACTGAAAGAGATCAATTTATTTCTTGCACAAATTCCTTGAATAAAAGAGTCCCATGACCTAGGTAGGCCATTCAGAGTGGTCATAACAACTTCACCATTGTCTACTACTTCATCGATAGCTTCAAGTTGTTCCTTGATTTGAGAGACCTTGGAGAAATAAGATTGAATGGTCTCTCCATTCAACATCTTGACCCCTTTCAATTGATTCCGCAAAGTCATCTTTTGATTTATGTTGTTCCCTTCAAATAGCTTGGTCAAAGAGTCAAACATATCCTTGGGTGTCTTCAGAGATGACACATGTGGTATGAGATGGTATTTGATAGAATCAACAATGATTCTCTTTTCCTTGACCAAGTTCTTCTTATGCAATATCTTAGCCTCTTCATCCTCTTGGATAGGGATCTCTTCTTTTATGTATGAGTCCAACTCATTCTCTTCCAGGATTAACCCAATCCTATACTTCCAGGCTCGGAAGTTATCAGCCCCTTCAAGCTTATCCTCAAGCTTGGTGTGGTGAGACATCTTAAGGAGTACTTCAAATGGAAATAGAAAAGATTTAGGTCTTACCACTTGATTTGCTGAAAATTGGATCTCATCCCAAATTAGGGTTTGTCAGAGAAACACTCAAAATTAAAAATGTGAATTTCAACTTTCTGAAAGGATAGAAAGATGCACCTTTATGACTTGATCATCCTAGTATACTCACAATTTGAGTTCTGCAAAGTTTCACCCTTCAGAAATGCCTTTTAGTCTTTTCGGATTCACTAAGGAGGACCCTGAATTAGGGTTTGAGTTTTCCGGAGATTTACCCAGCCAAAAATCTTGATCCAAATTTCTAAACTTCGATTTTGCCAAGGAGCTTCCAGCTGTGTCTTCAGATTTCAGAAATTCCCATTATTTAGGAAACCCTAATTTTCAGGGCCAAAATGGAAAGTGCTCATAATTGAATTCTAATTGAACAGATAGATTCACCTTGCTGAGGAGAATCAATCTATCATATTACGTTTCTAAAATCTATGGAGAGAAACCCAATAAACATGAAACCCTAGTTTCCATCACTGCACAATGTCTTCTTCTCAGGTTAGCTCTGATACCATGTTAATTTTTTAGCATTAATTCAATATACTCTAGGATCTTTACTGAGAGAATAACATGTACAGTATATCAATGCATATCAATCATCACAAGATGCAAAACATAAGAGACAATAGAAACACAGCATTTCCGTGGGGAAAACCCTAAGGTGAAAAACCCCACAACTTCCTCATAGATAGATAGATCAATAGTACAACCAAAGTACACAGAGATAGACTCCTCCTAGCAGCTGATCCTCCTCCTCACATGCTCCCCACTTTCCGAGTGAAGGAAGAGTGAGTTGTGAAGTGATCCAAATAGAGATCGGGAGATCTCTATTTATACTTGTCGTGACTGCCCAATAACCTTATGGGGCTGACTTGTCTAGCATAGTAAAATAACCCAATATTAGCTTAATCAAGGCTGACCCCACACATGGTGGTCTAATAACCCATCGACAAGTTACGACACTTGCAACACTTGT
Organism: Larix kaempferi; assembly: GCA_027924585.1. Lineage (NCBI taxonomy): Eukaryota > Viridiplantae > Streptophyta > Pinopsida > Pinales > Pinaceae > Larix > Larix kaempferi. The sequence continues at coordinate 4,472,588 of BSBM01000712.1, read as the reverse complement.
CAGTACAAATGACGACACTTCCGTATAGTGGAATAATAACATCTCTATAGGAGTACAATATACATAGATGAAATATATGGGTGAAATACATTCCAAAGTTACATATACATCAACACTTTTAATTTTCGTGACTCATAGAAAATCACATGTCCTTCCTGCATTAGAACTCCACCCAATCCTTCGAGTGATGCATTAGTACACACCAGAAATTCTTTATCTAGATCAGAAATATTCAATACACGCGCACAGGTAAGCAATTCCTTTAGATTTCTGAAACTATCTTCACATTTCTGACTTGAGATGAAAGGTACACCTTTCTTTTGCAAAGATGTAATTGAATTGGTTATTCTTGAAAAGTTTTTTATAAACTTTCGGTAATAACCAGCCAATACCATGAATGATCTTACCTCAAAGACATTATGAGGAATAGTGTAATACCCCATTTTGACCCTTATGTTATATTGGCTTTAATGTAAATATTGTGTACATGCGATGTATGTGTGCCTTGCATGGAGCTCAAGGCCAAGGCCCCGCTAGTGTATGGTGAGATTTTATTTAGAAAGACAAGTATTTGATATTTTCCCATCCATGTGTTATTAAGCCATGGAATATTGTAAATTATGTAAATATTTAATATTGCAATAAAATCCCAAAACTGGCTATGGAAGCAACTAATGAGAAGGGGCCATGTGTATTCCAATAGGGAGTGGTGAGGGGGTTGTGGAATTGAACCATATGCTGCCAAATGTCATCTTGAGAACCCATTTGACTTTCCTTGCTGAGATTTAATTCAGTTGTAAGAAGGTTGTTGAGGAATCAGTCCATGGCTTCAATGGAGCATGGGAAGCCCAGAAATTTGTATGGCAGGTATGGGATTTTCTTCTCCTGTACCACAAGTCACTCTACCTCATGGGAATTGGTTCTTCCTCATTCCCATTCCATTGGGGAACATCCCAGCATCAGTTTTCATCGATTACTCATGCCCAACAGTGGGAAAAACTAGAAATCGCAATTTTGCAAGAACCCACGTTTTGAAGTGCCATAAATGCCTAGAATTTGGTATTGACAGTGAAATCCAATGGGGGATCCATAGACATGAACATTGGGAAAAAATTGAGAGTATTTGATACCCCAAAATCCATTGGAAAGCCCAGTTTTAATAGCCGAGAAATCCAGTGATGGGATTGAGTTATTTGATGATAGAATTGTGAGAAATCCAAGTGTGAATGATTGAACAGAGGTTGGGTTTGCTTGATAAACCTAGTGAAGGCTGGAATCTCAAGGAATTAGCAGCTAAACCTTTCTATGACAACCCTGAATAGCACTGGAGGGAAGGGACGCCTGAGGGACTGTGCAACAAAGAAGGGGATCTTCCTTGTGTTGGGTGAGGTAGGTATTGTGGGTGCCATGACTGTTGAATTCATTTGAGATGCCTGCAGCTCTATGGTTGAGATCACTAGCTTAGCATCCTCCTCCCTTTCTTATTGCATGCTTGATAAACCTAGCTAGGTGTTGGCTTAGCATGACTGTTTGAGTGAGACCATGGCTGTGAGTGAGTCTATTTAGTTCCTCCTTAGTGGATACACAACCTAGCTCGGGGGTGATCTCTCAGCTAAAAGAATATAGGCTATACAAAGATCTATGGTTGGGTGGAATGTTTCTCTCACATAGCCAGTTGTTGGACAATTTCATTTCAAGATAAATATTCTTTGTGGTTGAGTTATGTTAATTTTGAGCTCTGTAATGTTTTAATTAATGACTATTGTTTATATGTTGAATGCAAGATGAAACTATGTGTATATATAGTGTTTAATTCCGTTGTGTTTGTTGAGTATGAATATGTATACATAAGTTTTTATTTATCCATGAATTACTTAGTAATGTATGGGGTTGAGATTGTCAAATAATCCCGGTATGTTTGGTCATGTTTCCTCCCTTGCACTAGGTTGATGGAAGGGGACATGACAAGTAGGCCATTCCAAAATAGCCTTAACTTTAGCTCGGTCCTTAGCCACACCTTCCTCAGAGATGATATGGCCCAAGTATAACAATTGTCGCTGGTAGAACATGCATTTGCTAAGCTTGGCATACAGTTGATTTCCTCTTAATATTTGCATGGTAATCCTAAGATGTTCTTCATGCTCTTCATCGGTTTTGGAATATACAAGTATATCATCGAAAAATATGATTATGAACTTATCCAAAAAAACTGTGAATATACCATTCATTAAACACATGAATGTAGCAGGGGAATTTGTTAAACCAAAAGGAAGCACTGTAAATTCATAATACCCATATCTAGTTCTGAATGCTGTTTTACAGATGTCTTCATCCTTAATACATATCTGGTGATATCCATATCTCAAATCTATCTTAGAAAATATTCTTGCACCTCTTAACTTATAAAAAATATCATCAATTCTAGGTAGAGGATACATGTTCTTAATTGTGGCCATGTTTAATTTTTTGTAATCCACACATAGTCTAAGTGTGCCATCCTTCTTTCTTACAAAGATAACAAGAGAACCCCAAGGTGATATACTAGGCCGTATATACTCTTTCTTTAGTAACTCCTCAAGTTGCATTTGCAATTCTTTTAACTGCAAAGTACCCATTCTATATGGTGCTTTTGAAGCTGGCACAATTCGAGGCACCAAATCGATTGTGAAATTGATATCCCTCTTTGGTGGTAACCAAGGAACTTCCTAAAATACATAAGCAAATTCTTTCAACACTGGATATTCATCCAAACATGATTATTTTTCATTTACCAACTTTTCTACCTGAAAAGCATACAACTGGCACCTTTTTCTAATGCAGTTCTTCATTTGCAAGACTAGAATCTGTCTTAAGGATATAGGTCAGTGAATGCCTCTTATCTGTACATTGAGGTTTCCCTCATCATTCAGATATGTAATAACTTTATTGTGGCAGTCATACATAGCAAAGTGTTTCTCAAGCCAGTCCATACCGATCAACAAATCATATGATCCAAGAGGAAGGATGTCCAAATCTATATAGGTTTGGTTTCCATTCATTTCAAAATAACAAATTCTAACCATCGCTGTGATCTTCCTCTTCATACTAGTTTCCAATCGAACCATTCTAGACTTATACAACTTATGAGTCATCAATTTACACCTTTCAACCAAGTTAGTACTAATATAGCTATAAGAAGCTCTGGAATCAATTAAAATTTAAATAGGCACATCATTTAGTTTACCTTCATTCTCAATCATAGAAGATTGATGATCAGCTTGGCAATTATCCAATGTTGCATAGATGCGAGGAACACTTCTAGCAACATCGCCAATAGTAGAATATTCTTGCATATTATATACACCAGTTCCCTTATTTCTCCTTTTAGGACATTTGCTTAAGAAATGGTCACCACCACATCCCCAATATTTACCTTGGGTTGATTTCTTTTGTCCTGAAGAATTAAACATCATGGATTCTTCTTTCGATATCAGTGGTTTAAAAGAAGAGTAGGTTTCAGTCTTTGTATCCAGAGGCTTAAACCCATTTCTTCTCTGATCTTCCTTCATCTCCAGCTTACTTTTCCAAACCTTCTTCACTTCCAGCCTATTCTTGTCTTTCTCATACAAACATCTAGCTTTTCGAAAGCAATCCTTCAAGGTGAGAGGTTCATCATAAGTCAATCTATCCTTATAATACATAGGCAAGCCACTGATGAAATGCTATATCTTCACGTTTCCATCCTTGATAAACTCCGCATATCCCAACAACTCCAAGATTTTATTTTCATAGTCCTCCATGGACATATTTCCCAATTTATGCTCAAAGAATTCTTGTATCTCTTTGTCATAATACTACTGTGATAGATATTCTTCTCAAAGAGTCTTTGGAATCTCCTCCAAGAAATCTGCCTCTCATCCAATTCTTCCACTTGTTTGAGATGCTTCCATTATTGATAATCCATTCCTTGCAAATTATATATTGCAATCCATGCTTCTTGGTTTTTTGAGTAGTCATGTAAATGCAAATACTTGTTCATTTCCATAATCCATATCTCTTCAGCGTCACCATACTTCTCTCCATCAAAGGTTGGAGGTTTTACTTTTCTGAGTTCGCGTTCTAGCATTACATCATGCTTTCTCTTTTGCCGCTTTCTAGGGTAGTTATCTTGCTCATTATTCTTATTTAAATGAGAACTTTTATTGGTCTTACAATGAAAATGTAATTTCATTCTGTTGTCATCTATTTTTGGAGAATAGTGATACCTGTCAGGGATGTCTCTGCTGATGGACTCTTCACCATTTTCCTCATTAGGAGTCACTTGATGCAATTCATTTTGAAGCTCGGCCAAATTATGTAGTAATTGTTGATTAATTTGGTTCCGTTGTTCCAAATTTTGCAAAATTACATTGTTTCCAAATTGCAAATTCCTCAAGGTTTGCACAACATCCAGGGTCCCTGACCAAATTTGGTGACCATTCGATTCATTACCTTGTTCTTCTTCACCAACTTCTTCAACAAAATTAGAAAATACAGGATCCTCTGCCATCTCTTTAGTTCTGATTTCCTATCTTTATTGACAATATGCAATTCAAATGAGTGAATATTCACGTATAATTCTAACAATCTGAACCAACAATTATTATTAGTCTAAAAATTGATTACAACATATATTCTAATACATGTATTTATCTCTTTTAAGGAAACAATTTCAATTTCTAGAGGCCCGAGAGCTGCAACCGACACTTTGATACCAATTTGTAACGTACCCACGTTACACGTACACATATTTACAGTGTAAAACCATGCAATTAAAAATTTCCATTAAGCATATAATTAATAGCTTCATATCTATATTAGTTGGTCCATAAACATATATTAATGCACCGGTAGCAAGAAGCATGCCACCTGTGCTTGTAGACATATCAGAGTTCGATTCTAGCTTATCCTAATTCTTGGTGTAGACTACCATACCTTAGTAGGATGAAGGATAATTTATAAGCAAACATACGAATGACACAGAGCAAGGTAGACACATCAAAGCTTGCAAACGTAAACAACACAACTCAGTGTTATTCATACAAAAGACTCAAAATTAGGCATTCAAACTTCATAACCAGGTTTATGCCTATCGTTCTAAGAACATACAGGAGCCATCCATCCATCAATGAGGTTGTGATAGCTTAAGCAAAGAAGTCTCACACAAATGAAGTTTATTGATTCATCATTCACATATAAAAATTCATGGTGCAAATAGCTTATGCAATGGAAAATAGGTCATTCATAGCACATCATTCTATACAGGCTTAAACATAGCTTGTTCATGGATTTCATTTAATTACACATTCATTCCACAGATTGAACCTATCAAGCATACTGGTGAACATTATAATTCAGACAAAGATACACTTATCTAAAATTCACAAGAATGTGGCAATTGATTGCATGTCAGCCACACTCCACCCAACCTTAGAACTTGTCCATCCTGTACTATTTTTGCTCCCAAGTTCAGCTCCGAGATGAGATTCAAAAATTAACCTGAGGTGTCTCACCATCCCCCTTAGCTAACTCATAGAGTCAAAGGTGGAAATAAAAGAAAGAATGGACATACACAGGGGCTCAACAAAGCAATAGAATAACAACCCATTCGATGTCAATTCCGCAATTGACCCACCTAAGTTCCTTCCCAAAATGCACATCGATATACTTCACTACAAGCGTCGAGATTCCCTCTGGGTCTCATGCTTAATTTCCAATTGACGGGTATATGCAACCAAGGAATTCATGGCTAGTTCGGGTTTCTCATCATAGTAATGTTTAGGTTATCTCTGCAATTTGGGTTCAGGTTCATCACAAGAATCTCTCCAAGTTTTCTTCACTCTCAGAGAACTCAATGACGCACAATGATACTCTTCACTGTCCATGTTTGAGCTTCCCTTCCTCGGATTTCCCTACACCCCGTAATTTCACAAGTAGCAACCTTTTTCCCCTTCACTGTCTTTGCGGACTCACATCCCTCTATGTGCCTTCTCTGCATGCATTTCCTATGTGCATTCTCCATACCGACCCTAGTGTGTCCGCACTCTTTCCCGAAGTAAGCCCATGTCCACCTTTGGGATCCCACCTAGCTGTCCCAAAGGCACATGTTATTTCCCCTCTCTAAGAAACACGATTAGCCACTTAATCCAATATTAACCAATAATTCATAATATTTAATTATTAATTAATTCCCCATTAAGAATATGGCTAGGAGTATGGGTTTTGGGTTTTTTATATATCAAAAGGTTTATAAAACAAGGATTTAGGGAACAAGGTACATAAGTCAATCTTACTCCCTCACAACCCTCAGTTAATATATGGATTTTGTCTTCATCATATTGCTCCTCATGCAGCCAACCTGTATTGATGTAGGAGCATCGGAGCCTAGGCAGATCAGTCGAAGTTGATGGACATAAGGGAGATGACCAGAGGGAATGCCGACGACTGCTGATGCATGGAGCAGATTGACTAGTCGAAGTCAATAATTCGAGCAGGAGCTGTCGAAGCAGTTGACAGGAGTGAAGAAGTTGAGAGTCGACATGTCAATGTTGAGAGACGACAAGTTACCATAGGGTCGTGGACAGATCAACATGTTGTCGAACCGGGACATCGACAGGTTTGGCAGAGCCAATCATGGAGGGAGGGAAGGTTTGGTAAACTGTAGGAGATGGGATTGAGCCGATAGATAGGTCGAGACATGACCGAATACTGTATCAGGGTCGGAAGAACATAAAATTCAAGGAGACTATACCTGGTAGCCATTCGGGGTTGCTAAGGAAGTTAATACAGTTATTGCAGGTAGCTGAAGGACATGACAGATGTTTTCACAGGCAGAGGCTGTGCAGCATGGTAGAGCATTGATAGTTGCAATTCTGCAAGATTTGGAAGAATCAACAGACAGGAGAATGTGTGTCTCGAGGATTGTAGTGATATTGGGAATAGTGGCAGTAGGGTAGAAGACCCAGGGAAGAGGGATCAATTAGGGAGACAGAGGAGGAGCAGCAGATAGAGAGATTTTGAAGTTGTGAGAGAGAGAAGAGTCACACATGTTGATAATAGGAAGCTGAGATCGAGCCATAGCTCAGAGTTCCGTAGCGAACTAGGAGAGGGTGAGGTCAACACATTAAGAGAGCACACCACAGTTACTTCTGAGTTGTAATGACTGAGGCTGACTAGTTAGTTAGTTATTTGCATTCAGTTATTCCGCATTGTAACCGAATTGATAAGTAATATAAGCCACTTCTCGCATCCTATTTTATACCCTATTTGTGTAAGCACTATGGTTGTGTCGTGTGTATTGTTAAGCAAGAACCTTATTGTCTAAGGTGCCTTGCATTAGTTGGTATTAGAGCCAAAGAATCCATGGATTTTGAAGAACGTCAATGATATTGAGCCTGGAAGTGCGATTGGACAACTCCAGCTGAGGTTAGGTAGAGTTGTACATGAATTGTTGAAGTCCGGTTGCGATTGGACGCATGAGAGTTTCAACAAAGGTTGAAAATGTCTCACAGAGGCATTAATGTCTGAGGATGAAGAGTGCATGGTACAACAGTTGTCATAGTGGATCGTGAGAAGTTCAATGAATGCATCCGAACGATGCAAAATTTGACAGATGAAGTCGCGGCGATCAAAGAAAGCTAGAGGCGTGGTTGTATTCCTGAGGCATTAGACCACAGCGACAAGGAAGTCGAAGAGGTGGAATCTCAAGAAGAAGTCGCCGAAGAACCGAAAGAAAAAATGATCAAACTTCTGACAGATATGAGAGGTCAGGCGAAGATAGACGTGCTTACCTACTCGGGAAGCTTAGACCCAGATGACATGATCAACTGGTTCAGAGAGATGGAGAAGTACTTTGACATAGAGCAGATTAAGGATCCTAAGCAAGTTAAGACTGCATGTCTGAGGTTGAAGGGTCATGGCTCGTTATGGTGGGATAATGTACAGGCTCACAGAGTCAAGAAAGGAAAGGAGAAAATCAAGTCTTGGGACAGGATGGTCGGTCGCCAAGTTGAAAGGAAAGTTCTTGCCAAATGACTATGTGATTTCGATGTTCAGGAAGTTGCAAAAATTTCGACAAAAAGAATGACCGTGAAGGAGTACATGGAAGATTTCTACCGATTGTCGATTCAATCGGGACAAGCCGATTAAGGAGAATAAGCTGTCACTAGGTACATGAACGACTTGAAATATGCTATTCATGATGAATTGAGCATGTTGAGATTCAGAGCAATCGACGAAGCCTACCAGTTAGCCTTGAAGGCAGAAGAGAAACTGTCGAGAAAATCTGCAGCGACCAAAGGCAAGATGACTAATCGAGGAGCGAAGACTGTTTCCACAAAAGGCCAAAGTAGTGGTTATAGAAAGGAATTTGTCGAAGAAAATCGACGGACGTAGGCCACATTGACACAGGAGAAAGCACAAGAGAATCGATGCAATGGTATGATACTTGTGGTCAAGGTGGGTACAGTCGAAGTGGTCCATCTGACAGAAACTGAGCTAACAGACTAGCCATAATCTGTTAGAAGTGTCAAGTAGATAGACACAAGGTGTCTGAGTGCCCAGATGTTCGTGGGAAAAACTACCTTATAACGAGGAAACATACGTTATCAACTGAATGGGGATGACAGGTAAGCATACTAACTGTGTTACAGAGATGTTTATGAATGGAAATAGGTTATTGATCTTGAGAACATACCTTTTGAACAAAGTTTGATCCTAGCTGTTATCCAATCTTGCGCTCGATCCTCAAGTCAACCTCCCATTCGATAAACCTGCAATACAAGTACCTTTCTTAGCGTAAATTGGATAATATATCATGATGAAATGAACAAAGCAATTTAGACATCAAATATTAACCAAAAAATATCCAAACAAGTACATAACTCAATGAACACTTGATCTAGGACAAGAAAGATGCTTCAACCTTTTCTTGTCAAATGCAAATTGATGATACAAAGTATACCTAACTTTGCAGCATGCTTCTGCAATCTGATCCTGGGCTCCTGCTCTTCTCTGGCTTGGAAATCTTCCAGCATAACCTCCTTCAACACAAGCTTCTCTTTAAGAGTCTCTCAATAACATTCATGTCTAACCCCTCTCTTCATTCCTCCTTGTATTTATAGGACAAGGGAAGCAATTCAAGTCGAGAGATGGTTATGGAGGAAGTGAGGGAAGTTGGGAAACCAACTGCAACTAATACTCTTTGTGAAATTAATTATTTTTTAATCATCTTTTGAGGTGTACGCTACTATTTCACAGTGGAGTAGCGCCTAGGGTGCTACTATAGTGTTTTATAACTAGCGCTCATCATTTTTGAAATGTTGTATGCTACTCTATTAAAGAGGAGTAGCTCCCATGAGGGTTGAGTGCTACTATTGTACACTGGAGTAGGGTACAGGCGCTAGTCTGTTAAGATAGAGTAGCACCCATGTCTCAAAATGACATTTTTTTAGGGTTTTTCCAGTTTGTAAGGAGGTGTAGTAGGTCAAGGTCTCATCTAAGGTCATCATGCTCCTCCATCCAAGTTGTCCTTTTGTGTGATCGACATCTCAAGGTGATCATAGATGGAGAGGTGCAGGTTTGACCTGTAACAGATGCCCCCTAATGTGTGAGGTCAGAGGGAAACGATGGTTGAAATACATTATAATCCAAATCCAGAGGAGGAGCAAGGAACCGCGGAAGCAAGTCACAAGAACACCTAAAACAAAGTTCAAGGTCAGCAAGCAAATACATTATTGACATCATATATATGTGCAGTGTGATACAACATGATCTCCGATACATAACAAGAAAATGTATATATAGCATGGCCACTTAGAATACAAGCGTGGATCCATGTCAAACTGAGAGATCATAGCCATAACAACAAAATGGATCTATGTCTCATTGAGAGCCGAATATAAGTGAGGCTCAGTCTTGCGCAACTTGGGTGATAACATAATGTGGTGATGTCATCAAATAGCCCAAGGTCTTCATCCAAAACAACTCAAGGTACCAACCCTAACCATGTGAATAGATGAGCTGATAGTCGAACATGGGGGGTATCATTTGATTACTGGTCATTGATGTATACTATTAACAAACACGAGGGCTTCCACCAATAATGATGATGGGGCCCAAGGTACCCAAAATGATCCAACAAGTGTGAATAGGTGGACTTGGAGTCGAACACGTAGGGATCCTATCGAAGAAGAGACATTGATGTATTCTCAACATTCAACAGCGAGGAAAATTGCCACTGGTGACTACAATCTCCAAGGTACTAACCGAAACTCTAAACTTCATTCCAAGAGAAAAATCAGTTGATGTCAATGGGAAGAAGTCCGTTGGAAGGGAGGCCTTAAGGCATCCTCCATCATCCAACTCGAGGAACACTCAACTGGTATGAGCTGATATGGAGTAATATGTAACAAGACTGACACTAGGATGGCCGACACATGAGGTCAAGGTTGGCCAACACAGGGTATATCCTTGAACAGTGAGCATGACACAAAGTGACTCAGGCAGTTTCCGACATAATGGGGAAAATGATAAGCCTGAAATGTAGGAGACATTATCAGACCCTCCATATGGTTGGAAGAATAACCAACCGGGGGAGTAAACAACTCAGAGATCAAGTTCACCCTAAGGTCAAAAACTAAACCCAACCGACATGATAGACTCAAGTAGGTGCTGTGTTCAAGGATAGAACTAACTGAACTGCCTTTGAAATTGAAGATATGACACATCTTTCCCATCCCTTATTCCTTTTAGATAAAAGAATACCTTTCTTGTTGTTTTAATGAGTCCAAGAAAGAATGAAAAATCAATAGATCCAACCATGTAAAAAGTTTAACGAGCCCATGGGAGGAAGACTCAGTACCTTCTTCATTGTTTACAGAGTTTGAAGAAGAGATAGAAGATTACTCTATGTTACTGATCTATAGATTTTAATATCGAGTCGAGATCGGTTCTTGATCGCTGGTGTTTTCAATTTTAAGGAGTCTGAAAAACTTAAACAATAACTCCATATATCTACTCGTGGATTTTAGTATCGAGCCCAAGCAATTTAATGCTCGCCGGTGTTTTCCTGTTTATAGAGTCTGAAAAACTTAAACAATCCTCTTTACACCTATCCATGGATTTTATATCGAGCCCGGATTGGTCTGTGATCGGCGGTGTTTTCTTGTTTATAGAGTTGAAAAACTTAAACAGTCCTCTACTTACCCTCTTGTGGATTTCACACTAAGCCCGAGTAGGTGAATTCTAGCTTGGTGTTTTCATGTTTAGAGAGCCTGAAAACCCTAAAGAAAGGCTCCAAAAAGGTCATTTTTCGTACTATTAGTCTCCTCCCCCAAAAAAGTATAAAACAAAGGAAGAAGAAATATTCTAATCCATACAGGAGTATACCTAGAGTATACCTTTTCCGTAATTTATCCACCTAGGCCCGGAAAAGGGGTAATTCTATACCTGAGTGGATGAGACTTCAAATACTTTAACGAGCTTGAAGAGGACAAGTCTGCTCGGAAATCTTGTTTAGGTTTAAATAGTCCAAACAAGAGCTTAAAATTACTTAAAGGTCAGCTTTTGGGGTCATGACTTCATAATCTGCCAAAACTAGGTCTTCAACAACAATATTAGTAATCGCGACGGAAATCTCAGATGATACATAAATTTGAACTATGAGCTAGTTAAAAAGGTTTAACGGTGAGAAATTTAGTCTTAGAAGATTAATCCTACAAAGTTTTAGTGAAAAATGAGAATCGGATGAGTGAAATTACCTTTGCACCATGTATGTCTATTAATTGATTAATTAGAACATTTTAGTAAAATTTGAAACTATAGGTATTTTAACAATGGTGGGTAAACATTAAAATCAATTTCAATATATGTAATTTCATTTTAAACTCACATTTCAATTTGTTTTGTAGGGAAAGAATTTGGGAGCAAACCTTTCATTTTCAATCTTCCGTAGCGATTGATTCGAGCAACCAAACATCATTCTTCTTCTGCCAAGTAAGTTAGAATCTTCTTATCTTGCATTTCCATGGTTTAGTTTTCAATTTTTGAGCCAAAAATCACTTGCAAGGAAATGCTCATATCGTTTTATGCGCGGGCGCTACTGTGTAACAAGAATAGTAGCGTATACAAGGGTATGGGCGCTACTATGCTCACATAGAGTGGCGCCCATACGTTACTGTATAGTATGAATAGTAGCACTCAAGCCTGAAAGTGGAGAAACAAGTGCCGAGAACTAAAAAATTGCCATTTTTTGTGCAGGATGGTTCTTCTTTGGAGGGAGAGGGAACACGAGGACATGGATAGCCTGGCCATGCATGAACCAGCCACTCTCCATGCTCTCCGAAGATGTGGCTTGTTGAATTTTTACCAAACCGTAAATATGAGGGCCCTAAATAAATTATTTCAAAGACTTATTCAGTACTGGGATGTGGATACCAATACATTTGTCATTCGAGGGAAAACTTTGGATCTTATAGTTGATGACATTTACTTCATTGCTGGACTCTCTCGGAGGGGAGATGCAATAAATTTGAAGGGGTCTTCTTGTGTGGGTATAGGATCGGTGCAAGAGTACTTGAATACATATTGTGTGGTTGAAGTTGAGAAATCAGGAAGTCAGATCTTCATTTCTACCATTGAAGGCCTCCCTCTAAAGGTGATTGTGAGTATGATTAACCGGGTGGCAGGTAGTGCCTCACTACACCTAGCTTCCAGGCATTCTATGCGTATTGGTGTATGATGCTTATAGGGTCATGTGTATGATTGGTGTACTAGTATACTGGCATCCATGAAAGCTCAACTCACGGGTTGTAAATCCTGGAGTATGAAGAATTTTGGGTATGGCAGCATCTTATGTACCTTCTTCGAGAGAGGGTACCTTCTATTAGCTTGGGGATGCCTCTACCTCAGGTTAACCCTCGTGAGCCCAGAATAGGCCGTTGGGGTGACATATTCCTCTGCCAGGGTGGTGGGAAAAGTCACTATTGTTATCATACTATTGATTTCTAGGGGTGGGAGAGGCGGGTGCCCACCTTTGAGCATGTAAGGGGGGACACCTATTTTGATCCTTCAGAACCTCCTTTAATATGTTAATAATTTAGCATGGTATCAAGTATACGTTTTGTAGTTTTTACCTTGGTTGGATAATTATTGGATTTTCTAAGGGCAATCATTATAAATACCCAAATCCTAGTTGTTTAAATTTTAATTATTGTTTCCTTGTTTCTATTTTTTTCTTGAAATACATATCCTGCAGAAAGCCATTAGACACTTCCCCTCATTCTGAGGATGGTACTCAGGGTAAACCAAATTTCAAAGAAGTTTTAGGCTTTACAAAAAATGCTCATTTAAGAGATCAACATGTCACTTGTGGGAATTGAACCTAGGTGGGGAGAATAACATTCCTTCACTCAAGCCACTTGGGCTAGGCCCAATTGATTGTTTCCTTGTTTATATTTATATAAATTTTCAATGCTCAATTTTTCATGGTGATTCCTTATCAAAAATCACTACATCTAGATTGACCAATTTTGTAATAAGGTACACCTAGTTTAATACTACCCTAACTAGAGAGCGCATTTTCAAAAGATGTTTTTCATGTGTCTGGAATTGTAGTTATAAGGTTTGGAATCATAGTTATGAACTTTCCATTTATATAAAAAGGTTCTAATTGGTAGGAAATTCCCATATATAGAAAATTTCATGATTGGTAGGAACTTTAAGATTAGATAACTTTCCCTAAATATACAAATGTACCCTATCCCCTAGTAGGATTCAAGTGTGGCGTTTAGTCCCTAGGAGAAGCTAAGTGCAAGAAAAATTATTTTTTCCCTTATGTATACATGTACACCAACACTTTCTCCATAGTTTCTATCTTAGCTACTAAATCTTCTAGTAATTCACAAGTTTCTTTAAAACCTAAGGCCTCACTAGGTCTCCCGTTGTTCATATTTCTAGATTTCATTGCTCCTTTCACGGGATCCTATTTTTTCTCGACATTCCTTTGAACCTCAAGCCAATATTCTCTTACAACTCCTTTTGAACCTTCTTAGGGCCACTTATCCTCCTAAAAATCCCTATGGGCACTTGTTCTTTCCACTTATGGCTTCTTAGATCTATCTTCTTCTCCAACCCTCCAATTTGTAAGTGGCCTAAGTGGAGGAAACAAATCGACACTTAAGAAATGTTACTTAGCGTTGATAACATGGCACAAACATCGATAGCTTGGTGTTAGCAATCAAAATGCCTCTAAGGGGTGCAAACTTGCAATGTGCCAATTTGAAATGTTATTGAAATGTTGGAATTTTCCCTCCAATATCACTCCATTCCATGCTTTTCATGGTTTCTGACTGATGAATAAGCTTGATTCGAACAAAGATTGATCATAGGCCCACTGAGCAGGGGAGGAGAATGCGAGGAGGAATATTGATTATCGTCCCACTGAGCAGGCGAGGAGAATCCGAGGAGGAAGACTGATCATAGGCCCACTGAGCAGGGGAGGAGAACGTGAGGAGGAAGACTGATCATCAACCCACTGAATAGGGGGAGGGGTAGAAAATATTAGGGAGGAATGGAGAGGAGTAGAAGAGAACACAAAGGAGAGGCATATAATGGCATGGACATAGGTTGCAAGGGAAAAGGTAGTTAAGAATCAATGGCAATAATAGAACGAAATTAAGTGTGGTTTGAGTTTGAAAGCGTGTACCTGTTCTGGGTGGAGTTGATTGGGGTGAAGTTTGAAAGCGTGTTCACCAAGCCCATTTCAAAAGATTCATGCCTTTATTGTGCATGATCTCCAGCGGTATTGTAGGCAACCGAAGGAAATTTGGTGGGCAAGAGCATCATCAACCTCTTGTCAAACTTACTGTCAGTGAGAGGTAAGCTAAAACAAACCCAATTTCTCAGTTTTCTTGTTTGAAGCTCACAACAGGATTCCTTGTATACTTAAATTTTTGGCTCTGCATATATTGAAATTGAGCATTTGAAACACTAATTACCCAAAGTATTCCCATGACCGACCGAGAAAACCAAAACACCGAGGCCTAAGAAGATGAAAACAATGTAGAATCCATAGCATATTGGTGTTATCAGTGCAATAAAGAGGTTTCGTTGGAACCCCACGAAGAAGAATCTCATATGGTCTACAGTGAGTGCCAACATGTATTTTTGGAAGCCATGGCCACTGCTCAGAGAGCTCAACATGGCCAATTGAATAATAATGGTTGATCTAGGAACCCGAGACATGCTAGGGTTGAAAGGATCACTGACAGGTCCTATCATCAACAAGTTATTAGGGTTGCAAGGTTATTTACATGAGCCTCCCAAGCTAACCCTCAGAGAGATGAACCCCTGGGGGAAGTGGGGAGCCGAGCTAGGACTAAGAATGAGGATCAGATGAGTGTTGGTGACTAAGAATGAGGATCGGATGAGTGCTGGTGACAGGTCACATGGTGATGATGAGTCAGATTCAAGGCACCTACATGCTGATTCAGGTGATAATAAACCAGATTCCAGTAATCAACAATCGATGAGTGAGCATGATCAGTCGAGTTGAGGCCACCCACAAGCTAATGGTGCACCGGAGACTGGAGGCAATGTTTTGATTGATGCCAATGAGTTTCTGGATGACGAGGAAGAGGATGTGGATGGTGACAATGTTCTGAACATTGAATTGGATGCGTGGGATTCGTTTGAGGATGATAATGATGATGAGGAGGACAAAGAGGAAGAGGAGAATGATGCATGGGAAGGGGTGGATGAAGTCGATGCCAGAGAATACCAAGGTGATCATCGTGGTAATGAGGAGTCTGATCTGAATTATGAAGAAAAAACTGGGGCAAGCAATGATACCGGAGAGAGGAGACCGACTCCAAGAAGAAGGGATGTTCTTCAAATGTGGATAAGGGATTGGAACTCACAGTCTATGGGTGTGGTGCTTAAGACATCAAGGGGGAGCTTGGATTCGCATGAGCTTCTAGTAGGTTAATTATTTTAGTATTTATAATATAATCTTTACAAATGTTACAAATAAATGTGGCTAACATTAAAATAAGTTTAGTTATGCAATAAAATCTTAAAATTACTTGTGATTAGTTAAGAGTTTGTATTTTTGACACTTTGACATCAACAAATAATATTAGTATAAATACACTCGAACAATTTTTCATTTAAAATTTTCAACAATATTTTTTAGTACAAAAGAAAACAATTTTTGTAGTGGCCAAAAACAAATAAATACTTATGGAATTTGTTTCAATAAACCATATAATATAGACATTGAATCATTTTAAGAAAACATAGAATATAGGCTCACAAGTCACAATCATTCTAAAATGAAAAACTATAGACTAGGTGGAGGCGCTTTGGTCCTTTCCACTCAGACAGACTGAACAATGCAACTACCATTTGCGCGGTAAACTGGTTGAGGGGTAGTAGAGGTAAACTACGGTTTTGAGGAGATTGATGCTTTCTCACTACCGAAAGAGATAATGGTAGCAACTGATTCACCATTATCCATTCTTCTCCATCTAGGGATACTATCGTTTTATCCCAATTCGATTCAAACAAAACACTTCTCTTTGGTCGACAAGGGAAAAATCACCGACATTTATGATAACTCGAAGGACTACAAGGACTTAGAATTGAAGGATTTTTCTATGAATTTTTTTTTAGCACCACACAAATGGTGACCATATAAGAGACCACTAGCGAATATGTCACACATTAGGGAAGCCCCATTAAATTGAATGCCCACAAAGAGAATTCGTAGGGCTTGAAGAATTCAGAAACGATGTAAACTAATGGGCTCTGAGAGAGCTTAGGAAAGACACAGAAGTGGAGGGTCACATGGATGCGTACAGGGAGACCGAAGGGTGAGAGACTTCCAGCGAAGGAGGAATGGAAGTGGAAACCCCCTTGGTCTCTACACATATCGAAGATATAGACAACTATGAGGATGCCATGATAAACGAAGAGAAGGAACATGTATTTTATTATGATCCTTATCAGGGCATTGAAACCTGTTATTTTTATTTCATCTTTATCATTTACCCATTGGATTCTAAAAGTATTGAACTTTAAACTTTAAATTCTATTGCTAAATTGAGTGGGATCTCTGTCGTTAGGTTTACCAATTCGATAATATTTATATATGTTTGGAGTAATGCCTCATTGTTTTTTCCTGTAAACTCAGTGCTTTAGATAAACCAACTCTGTAACTATTGTGTTATGGCCTTGGAGAAATTTTTTTTTGTTATCTTTGTATGGAAGCATTCAAAGATAGACCCATAAAGGAATAAACTTAGGTTGTGGGTCCAAGGAACTGAATCCAGGAAATGTATGTTCATATTTGCCATCAAAGATAGTTTGAACATATCACTTATTCACTTGTACAGTTGTAAGTGTATAAATTATGATGATTGAAAAATTTTAAGTGGTTGGTGGCAGATTGTCCAAGCCATTGAAGAATGTGTGTGTCTAATAAATAGATTTATGTTTGTGTCCATCTCAAAAACAAAGTTAAAAGTAGTTGAATTAGGTTACAAATGCAATGCCATTTTTGTAGCCAATGTTTATGTGCAATAATTTCACAACAATTCTTCTCAGATTCATTGTTATGTGCTTTCCAAAGCTTCATATTCAGGTCTATATCTAGGATGAAACTTTGTTCTTAAGACTTACCTCTGTTAGGTTAGCTCCCTTCCAAGTCATTAGATAAATATTGACAATTTCAGAGAGTCCTTGTACCACCCAATAAAGTTGGAATAGTACAGAGAAGATCAACATGCCCTACTGAACAAGGATGCAAAGCACAAATCAATAAATGGGAGAAAATTTCACTCCCTCTTCAAGATGGATTTGTTGGAACATTTTTTGGGTGGGGAGATGATTTGTAGAGTGCTCTGGATCATTGGAACCTCTTTGAATGAAATGCAAATGGATAAGTTGTGATGATTAAAATTTGTAGATCTCCCATGACACAGTGAGAACATGGCTTCCTAGTAAGAATGGATGAGTTATGCTTTAGCCTTGAGTTATGTTATTAAATCTGGCAGCCATTGCATTATCCTACCTTGAATTATCCTTTACACCCATATCCTAGACTAACTAGCCTCTCCCTTGTTAATATTTAATATGCTAAGACATAAAATAGCAGCATTACATTCCATTTCACAATAATAGCATATACGGGATCACTGAAGAAACAACAAGCACATCATAAACACAAGAGACACAGATTTATCCTGGGAAACCCTCATGGGGTAGAAAACCCAGCAAAGCTTCCTCAATATAGATGAAAAGAAAATACAAAAGATGTAACCCTGAGCATAAGCTCCTCCTTCTCCATAGTAGACCTCTCTCTCATAAGTGCGCCACTCTCAAGTGAGTGAGTGTGTGTTTAATGAGGAATACACCTCCTCTATTTATACACTACTCCGACTTGTCTTTTACACAAATCATGTAGGCTCGTATTTAACCATTGGGTTAAATACCCCATTACAATTGTCTGGGCCGACCCCTCTAGGGTGGTCTAATAACCCTTTGACCCACATAACACATACAGGGCCGATCCCCACTAGGGAAGTCTAATAACCCAAGTTGACGGAGGAATAAACATCTCCGAATATACAATAAGATCTTCACGGAGGAATGAAACATCTCCAGAATAATAAAGTACAAATATAATATTCTTTGAAGTTACAATATCTCAACACCCCCCCTTAACGAGAAGGATATTATAACAACATCTGCATGAGCAAGGAGTCATCAGCATCATACATGATACATCTATAAATCATTGGAAGCTTTCTCAACATCATCAGTAACTCAACCAGTTACGGGAACATCTTCAATACTGGAACATCAGCATATTCAGTACTGAGTCTTTATCTTCTGCAGCACTCAAATAGCTACAACAACATCAACATATGAATCCTCATGATCGTCAGCATCGTCAACACACGATTATCAACATCATCATCACACAATCATCAACATCGTCAGCATACGATCATCAACATCGTCATCTAGATCAACATGATTAGCATCGTCACATCATCTCGATCTACAGCATCTGGTTCATCACGATCTAGAGCATCTGGATCATCTTGATCTACAGCATCTGGATCATCTCGATCTACATGATCAGCATTATCGTCATATGGATCAACATAATCAGCAACATCACCATCTAGATCAACACAATCAGCAACATCGCTATCTAGATCAACACGATCAGCAACATCGTCATCTAGATCAACAGTATTAGTATCCACACCAATACAAGTATACACATCATCAATACAAGTATCCACACAATAGAAAGTATACACATCATCAATACAAGTATCCACACAATAGAAAGTATACGCATCATCAATACAAGGATCCACACCAATACAAGTATACACATCATCAATACAAGTATCCACACAATAACAGCATACCCTGCAACACACATGATCATATTACAAGATGATCAATCCTGCTCTCTTTAGGACATATGTCCATGGATGATGCAATCCTGTCATGTACCTTTTGAACTGAGTTCCAAGGATGATCCAGTCCTACCATGTACCTTTTGAACCGAGGTCCAGGGACGATCCAATCCTATCATGTACCTTTTGAACTGAGGTCCAGGGATGATCCATTTCTATCATGTACCTTTTGAACCGAGGTCCAGGGACGATACAGTCCTATCATTCAATTCTCGGAGACCTCATGTCTACGGCTCAATTGAAAGGACCAAATTTCGAGGATGATCCGATCCCCTACCTGTTCATTCAGGACTTTATTTTCGGAGACATCTTGTCTACGGCTCAATTCAAAGGACCAAAGTCCGAGGACGATCCAATCCCCTAACTGTTCATTCAGGACTTTATTTTCAGAGACATCTTATCTATGGCTCAATTCAAAGGACCAAAGTCCGAGGATGATCCAATCCCCTTACCTGTTCATTCAGGACATTATTTTCGGAGACATCTTGTCTACGACTCAATTCAAAGGACCAAAGTCCGAGGACGATCCAATCCCCTTACCTATTCATCCAGGACTTTATTTTTGGATACATCTTGTCTACGGCTCAATTCAAAGGGCCAAAGTCCGAGGACGATCCAATCCCCTACCTGTTCATTTAGGACTTTATTTTCAGAGACATCTTGTCTACGTCTCAATTCAAAGGACCAAAGTCCGAGGATGATCCAATCCCCTTACCTGTTCATTCAGGACTTTATTTTCGGAGACATCTTGTCTACGGCTCAATTCAAAGGACCAAAGTCCAAGGATGATCCAATCCCCTACCTGTTCATTCAGGACTTTATTTTCGGAGACATCTTGTCTACGGCTCAATTCAAAGGACCAAAGTCTGAGGATGATCCAATCCCCTACCTGTTCATTCAGGACTTTATTTTCGGAGACATACGTCTATAGATCTCTTTAGAACATGTGTTCAGGGATGATGCAATCCCTCTTCTTTCTCGGAGACATATGTCTACAGATCCTTTTAGAACATGTGTTCAAGGATGATGCAATTCCTCTTCTTTCTCGTAGATATATGTCTACGGATCCTTTTAGAACATGTGTTCAAGGATGATGCAATCCCCTTGTCAACTTAGACCCTGTCTAAGGACCATCCACCAACCTCTCTATCGTCATCACCAATATATGTATCCACATCATTGAACTCACTATCGCTGCAGGCAATCTCATCATAGGTGATCACATCACTCCCCCTTTCGAGGAGGGTCCTACCAAGCTTGTCTCGGAAAATACTCAAACTTGACTTGAGGTAGAGGTTTGGTTAGTACATCGGTAACTTGTTCACTTGAGGTAAAGGTTTGGTTAGTATATCGGTAACTTGTTCACTTGAGGTAAAGGTTTGGTTAGTATATCATCAACTTGTTACAAATTCAAATTTTATAGTTCCTTTCTGCACCATATCTTGTCAGATCTCTATGTGCTTTGACTTATCATGGAACACTGGATTCTCTGCCATCTTGATACAACTCTGTTTGTCACATAGGATCATAGTTGGTTCTATCTCTAAGTCAAACAATCCTGAAACCATAATGCTTCACAACTAGCAGAGCAAGCAACCATATATTCTTCTTCAGTTGTGCTGACAGCCACACTAGACTACTTCCAGCTAAACCACGAGATCATGGCAAATCCAAGACAAGAACATCTGCTCGATGTGCCATTCTTGTCTGACACACTTCCTACCCAATCAACATCTGAGTAGCCATACAAACTGAAGTCATGATCTCCAAAGTAATATAGACCAAAGTCTATCGTACCCTTCAGGTACCTCATCACATGCTTTGCAGCTATCAAGTGAACTCGTCTAGGTTCAACTAGATACTGTCTCAAGGTGTTTCACAGCAAAACATATATCTGACCTGGTATTCGTCAGATACATTAACGACCCAATAATATGTCTGTACAGAGTCACATCAACTAACTCTGAGGAGTTATCAGCTAACAACTTCAAGTCGGAACCCATGAGAGTGGCCATGGTTGTACATTCGAACAAATCAATTTTTTTCAAGATTTGCATAGCATACTTTCCTTGGTTGAGAAAGATTCCTTCTGAGCCTTTTCATGCTTTTAGTCCTAGGAGGTAATGTATCAAACCGATATCATTCATCTCAAGTTCTGTAGCTAGCTTCTTCTTGCTTTCCATGATCTGTTTCTCATTCTCTATCAGAAAGAGATCATCTACATACAATAATAGTATGATCCATAACCTTAAGGTAAAGGTTAGGATCAGCTTTACTTCTGGTAAAGCCCAAGCTTGTCAGGAGACTGTCAATTCTCCCTCTGGGACTGGACATCATTCACACTCTGCATTGAGTGATCTTCTGCATATCTATCTGTGCCATCTTTTGTCATATGGATCTACTGATATGAGCCTCAATATCATTCGAACTCTGTGGTGAGTTCCTTATTACATCTATGTCATTTGTGAATAGAAACCATATTCAACCTTGTAGCAAAGGTTGAGATCCATGTCACCCATGATCATTAATATAATCATTTGACTATCGATCCTGGTTACCCATACAGAACCCGATTCACACTTCTTCTTTAACTGCACCATTAAGATAATGTTCTTATCTAGCCACTTGGAGCAAACATCTTGTCATGATTCTCTTCTTCTTTCTAAGAGAATCTTCTAGCCACGAGCCTTCTACAGTGTGTTTGATTTGTAAATCCTTTTGTTGAACATCCATCGCTTGTTTGGTGTTCATCATTCTTCATGATCTTTCCTACAAATCAAAATTAAGTACATGATTAGTAATATTTCATAATTATGAAATCATGTTGACATGATAACCTATTATACAGATATCATTTACATAGTTATGCAACTATCTTGACCAATACTTTGGCACAACACTTTTCCATATCCTGTATGCATACAGTGGCTATCTAAATGCCTTCCATCTCTACCAGAACATACTATCGAGAGTGTGCACAACTCTCAGCATGTCAGCAAAGAGGTTTCATTCTAGACAAGCAACAATGGAATGTTTGTCCAACTTACCAATCATATGCATATTAGTAGTATACTGTTCAATGCTTTATGAATGTTTACACTCAACATGATGTATTATAGGAATACAAATATGCATACAACCTATTGCAGACAATATCATTTACTATTTCAAATAACAACTCAAATACTTATATTTTATGTTTGTGTGGTTGCCTCCCGCTTGATCTTCTATATGTCTTTTGAAATTCTATTGATTCTGTACCACTGTGCATGCTCAAGTGTCATCCTCATGATCTCATACACAAACATACATTGGTTAGTATATTTCAATGTTATCAAAACATTATAGTTCTAAATAATCTTGAATATGTATAGTCATGATTATAGATAATATTCAAGGTTTCAGGGAAGTCTTCTTTTACTCATACATATTCTTGTTTGATCTGGTTAGTTAAATCATCAACCAAGATAAGAGACATAATATGCATAAACCCTTGATTACTAACTTTATGAATAAGCATAACCAATCATACTAGGTATACTTATATAAGGGATCCTAACACAAGGTAATATTCTAACATGACATGGCAAAACATACCTGGATTAGTATACCTACTTAGTTATGTCTAACATATCTAATCAATATCTTCTTTGTTCTCTTCAATGATTTAGATATTCTATGCTGGAACCTGCATATATCATAGGTTAAGCATAATAGAACAAAGTCATACATACCTTGTAAGTAGAACTTCTATGTGATCAAAGATTATGTATGAGTCTTTGTCTTCATGTTATCATGGTCACGGAACTTGATTTGTCTTTCGTGATGTACCTGTATCTTGTTAGCAGATAACATCAACCTCATACAACACCACAGTGAATTAGTACAATCATATATCCCTAATCAATGAATGTATTCTATCATTCACATGCATTCATATTGTTACTAGGGTGATAAGACAAATCTAACATTAATGAAGATTGTACTAATAAATAATATGAAGACAGACATATTATGAACTAAATTAGGAATCAGATTTCAAGACATACTTTTATCTCCTTAAGACATACCTGTCAAGACTTCTTGTAGTCTTCTTATGTAAGGCCTTAGCCTCAACTCCCCCTAAAACTTGATCTGGAGCTTGATTAGGGTTTGTTATAGAAACCCTAAAAATTCAATCTTTGACTTTCACACTTCTGAATGGATGGAAGGATGTGTCTTGCTGAGCTGATCAAACTAGCATACTTCAATTTTGAAATCTCCAAAATTTGACCCCTCAAAATTTGCCTTCGAAACATCTGGATCTTCTAGACAGGAACCCGAAATAGGGTTTGATGAAGCCCACCCTTCTACCCAATCAAAAGGTTCGATCCAAGGCTCTAAACTCTTATTTTTCTGAGGAGCTTCCAGCCGTGGTTACAGACTTCAAAAATTCCAACTTTTGTTGAAGCCCTAATTTTCCATCTTTCCAATCAAAATCCCGAACTGGGGTTTGATCAAGCCCGGCCTTCTACCCAACCAAAAAATTCGATGTTGGTATCTAAATTTTTATTTTATTGAGTAGCATTCAGTCGTGGATTCCGATTCCAAAAATTCTAACTTTCTCCGAAACCCTAAATTCTGGAAGCCATGAATAAAGGTGCTCCAAAAATAATTTTGTTTTGACAGAAATATGTACCTGATTGTTTCTGCTGTAACTCTGAACTTTTCACTCCACAGGGTCTGAAATTTTTTTCTATGGTATCCTGACCTATCGTCTTTCCATCCTGACATGTCTGACCTCAATTGGATTTTCTGAGAGAGAGTTATGCCAAGTGTTGCAACGTGACCTGTTTATGCGATAAAACAGGAGAGCGAACTTGTATGGCATTCCACATGTCACTGGTTCAGCTTCGGCCTCTGAAAATGTTTCCTGAGATAGTATAGTCTGTGTACTACCTATCACTTTTTACGAAATTTCATTTGTATCTTCCTAGCCCAAGTTATGACCTTTTTTCCTAGGTCACCTGATTTTGACTGAGATCTGGAGAAGGCGGAAGCCCTAACTTGTACTTATCATAACTAACAAAGTACAACGAATCTGAGGGTGTCCTTTGGACACAAGTTACCTGGGGATTCTATCTACGACCTGAAAACGTTTCAGATCCTGAACCTTTGCATAAATGGATTTATAGAGAAAGTTTCACGATGACTGGTTTTTTCTATGTAAAACCCAAACCTTCAAATTGTCGCAAGTGAAGCAAATGTCGTAAATGCCATACACTGCCTTCCTTCAGGTTAACTCTGATACCATGTTAATATTTAATATGATAAGACATACAATAGCAGCATTACATTCCATTTCACAATAATAGCATATACAGGATCACTGAAGAAACAACAAGCACAACATAAACACAAGAGACACAGATTTATCCTGGGAAACCCTCATGGGGTAGAAAACCCAGCAAAGCTTCCTCAATATAGATGACCAGCAAATAAAAAAGATGTAACCCTGAGCATAAGCTCCTCCTTCTCCATAGCAGACCTCTCTCTCATAAGTGCGCCACTCTCAAGATAGTGAGTGTGTGTTTAATGAGGAATACACCTCCTCTATTTATACACTACTCCGACTTGTCTTTTACACAAATCATGTAGGCTTGTATTTAACCATTGGGTTAAATACCCCATTACAACTGTCTGGGACGACCCCTCTAGGGTGGTCTAATAACCCTTTGACCCACATAACACATACAAGGCCGACCCCCACTAGGGAAGTCTAATAACCCAAGTTGACAGAGGAATAAACATCTCCGAATATACAATAAGATCTTCACGGAAGAATGAAACATCTCCAGAATAATAAAGTACAAATATAATATTCTTTGAAGTTACAATATCTCAACATCCCTTAACACACTTTGTTGGCCATCCTAACCCAAACCTACCTAAATCATCAAATCCACCATCTTCTCATTCGAACTAGGTTACCCTTAACTAGTATCACTTCAAAAAAGGTTAGATTTATCAACCAAACAACTCAAATTTACCATTAAAGCAAATTCATATTAATTTTTTAAATTAGTATTTTAGTTAAAATAATAGAAAATTTCTAAAGAAATTATCTTACTTTGAACAAGATTATATTTATGAACATCTCAACTCTGACCTAAAATTGTCCAAGTTCCAAGGTCTAAATTCAAAGATGAAGTTCATAGTAATTTCCTCTCTAGATCAAGGGCCATGCACCATAAACTAGGTCACCAAAGAAGGGCATGCATAGGGAACCTTTATCCTACATGTGAGATATGGTCACCATTTCTGTGAGGAGTGAAGCATTAGGGATGGTGCTTAAGGCCCATGCCACAAGCACAAAGCTAGTCATGTCTTAGGCCATATCATTTTCCTTTGGATCTCATAGTCCATGTGTGGACCCTTGAACTATCACGACTAGTTTTTCTTTTCATTCTTGATCCTCCACCTCGAGCCTCTGATCGAAGACCACTCAATTTTGCCCCTCGCATTTCCATCATCCATCGACTATTTGTGATATGACCGATAAATGATGACTAATTGTACCATGTTTCTTTATAATAGATGGATGATGGCCCCCCTACTATAGTGCCACACCCTATCTATATCTCTGGGGTGGGGGAGGTAGCCCCTACTATAAAAGTGTTAGTAGTTAAGCTCCTTGTCCTCTAAAGCCTATCTATAGCTATTAACAACTATTATAATGTGGGGTGGGGGTGGGCAAGTTATAAGAGGGTAGGGTCCTATTGGTTATATAGGAAGTGGGATAGCCACTTGTCTATATTCTCCCACCCACCCTAATATATGGCATAGAGCTTTATTGAGTATTGGAACTGGTTATAGAGGAAGTGGGATAGCCACTTGTCTATATTCTCCCACCCACCCTAATATATGGCATAGAGCTTTATTGAGTATTGGAACTGATCAAAATAAAAATATCCATTAGTAATATTAGGTAATTTTATTACTTATTATAAAAGTTGTTCCTTCTTATCCATGGATTTCCTTATGATTCAAGGTCATTATTTTTAGTTATTTTATTTTATAAAGTACAATTCATGAAGGTGAAATTATTTATATTTAGAAGGGAAAATATTTATGGCTTGAGATACTATTACTTATAAAAAAATTGATACTTAAGATAAAGATAATGCTAACTCTGGTTAATACTAACTTAAGATAAGGTTAACTAGAGACTGGCCTTATTTATAACTCTAGATATTGGCCTTATTTCCAACTCATATGATCCAGAACAAGCTCTCATGCCTAATACAAGTTTCCATGCATGGACAACTATGATGAGTGTCAGTTATGAGGGGAAAAAATCCTTGATTTTCTTGGCTACGGATATATCAAGAAATATTTGGCCAATGAGTGAGATATGATGCTTATTTTGAGGTTTAGAACAATAAGGATAATTCTTAACATCCAATTCAAGTTTCAATGTAAAAACCTAAAGTTTTAGACCATGGGGCTTGTTATTGGGACTCATAGACCATCTATTGGACTCTAAGCCACACATCCGCTATATGAACGAATATTTAGCATGTGAGCAAACGATATGGTGTAAATTTTGGGCTATGAACATAAAATTTAGACCACGACGCTTGTCATTGGGGATCGTAGACCATCTATTGGGATCTGGGCCACACATTCATTCGCTCTATGAACGAATATTTGGTAGGTGAGCAAATTTTGGGCTATGAACATAAAATTTGGCATGTGAGTAAAATATATGCTACAAATTTTCAATTTTTGAGCACTCATTTTGAGTTTTGGTGCACTAAAGATGGTTTTCACATACCCAACGTTCGTGATGAAGATGAAAAATGAACAAGGTTAAAGAACTGAAACATGAATTGGGTATGGTGAAAAAGTGGGTGTTTATAGGGCAGCAACAAAAACCCTTTCGGTGGAATTTGGTACCATTAGTCAGGTTGAGATATTTTTGTGCATTTTGACATAAAATGTGACAATTTGTTGGTCAATATGAGAGATCCTCAACGCCCTATATGTAAGGTATCGATCTATTTTTTTGGCAATTGCTGGTTTGTTCAGTATGTCAATTATTTTTTCATAGTAAACTGCTTTTGGTAATGAAGCAATGAAGTAATTGCAATTTCAACTAAAATTTGATTTCATTTTATCCCACTTTCAAATTCTGTTGTTGGTTATGAGCATTGAATATCCTTGAGTTTTTGTACCTTATTTTATAGGTTGAGATTTTGGGCTCAAACATTAAACACAAAACCTTAGTTCTTGGTGGTTTACAAGAAACCATTCCATGGATGGCTCCAGAGTTACTAAATGGAAATAGCAGAGTTTCTGAAAAGGTGAAGATGAATAAATATTTTCACTGCTACTTAGGGTTTCTTATACTTGTGAGCAATGATTCGAAAACATTGCTCACATTGAGTTCCATTTTTTCCTCCCATTCGCTTCAGGTTGATGTATTTTCATTTGTAATAGTAATGTGGGAGCTTCTTACTGGCGAGGAGCCATATGCTAATATGAATTCTAGACTAATCATGGGTATGCCCTTGACAAATACAAGACCTGTAACAGTACCCAAGGCTATGAGATCTCTTTGAAACTGCAATAGGTTGATAAAGGCCAATATATATTTTAGCTTCACTATTAATTTTGAAACCTTTCGTAAGCCATGCTTCAAAATTGTGTAGGAATAATGAACAGTACATTGTAGCCACATGTACCAAGCTGGTGTGAGCCTACATGGAGATCATTAATGGAGCAGTGCTAGCCAGCTGATCCTATGGCCAAACCTTCTTTCACAGACATAGCCAGTCGATTGCATGCAATAGCCACATCATTTCATGTGAAGGGACATACTCATAATGCTCATATTCACCATGGTTAAAGCTAAAATTTTTAAAAAGAGCTAGTCTGCAATGGTAAATGATGGGTTCAATGCCTTATTTTATTGAAGGTGTGTTACACAATATGTTTGCGATGCTAGTGTTATTTCCATATTGGTTATATCTTGTTTTCTAGACGTGTGTCAGGATAGGTAATCCAAGAAATCTTGTAGAGCAAGATCATCATAACTGAACTCCACATGTACTTATTGATTATAACGCAGAGCCCTGCATGCTTTTTGTTCATAAAGACCATTTGATTGTAGCTTTGGTATAGGAGACAGTTAACTTGCAATGTAGTATTTGACTTGTAAGGGACACTTTATGCTAGATGCATCCAAGATTGAAGCACAGTCAAAATAAAATCAACTTGTCTCAGTTTCGGAGGTTTTTAAAGGCAAATTTTTATATTGAAATGTAAATAAAAGAATGCCACTGTTTCCATCATGGTAGAAATGGAGTTATTAAATCCTTGCTACTGCACATTGTGGAGTGCCCGTTGATATTTCCTTGGTAGGTTTCAGTTGTAGCTATGCTGCAAAGAGATTGGAAATATTCGATGTATGCACATACATTTAGATATCTTTGCATCATGTTATGGGTTTTAAACTTTCATACTGTGCCACAGTTTAAAGTTATTTTAGTTATGCTAAATTTCTTATTTTGGAAAAAAAAGGTTTTGCAATAACCAGTGGGGCTTTCAGAACGTCCATATTTGGGTGAATATGGGAAAATCATGAATTAACTTGTTTAGATAATAGCTTATGACCTGACCAAGTTGGAAGCTTGTCTTCAATGTGTGGATTATGATGAATCAACCAACCTCTTGAGGAATCAACCAACTTGTATCTAGAAATTTAGTCCCTAGACTGAACATAGTACTATACTTTTTCGTCTTCAAGGATTTGATATTTAGAGAAACTCCATGCCTAATAGGATGGAGTTTCATTTGAGCTCGACTTTTGTAGCTCAAAATCAAATTTATTGTTGATCACCCTTCGGCCCCATAAAAGTTCAGAACCGTAGCTCCTACTACTTCCTTCAACGTCTCAACATCCACTTCATCCTTGCCACTAGAGGAGGGAAATGAAGAAGTTTCTTTTGTTTTTTCACCTCCCTCAACATGTTTTTTCAATTCAGAACTACAAAGTAAATCATCCAATTTTAGTGGTACCATCCCACTATTTTCATTGCCACCAAGCACTTCTGAAACAATCAACATTTTGAGGTGGGAATCACCTATCAACTTCAGAAGATGGTTGTTTAACTTCTATGTATCTGTTGTTTCCAATGGGAATCATAACCTCATCAACTTCTTTTTCATACTGCTGGATGCAGATTCTTCCACATTTACTATTACTTGTTTAAATGAAAACAAATTCTTCTCACATCCTTTTTGAAAATCTACTGAAAAATATTTGGTCGACTTCATTGGCTTAGCTGGACTGGAGATGCTTTTTCTTCCCCCAGAGCTACATCCATGGAATCCTATGGATTGTTTTGATGGAAGGAAACTTTCATTCACCTCAGGAAAAAGTGATGACAGGAAACTCTTATCCTTGACAAACAGTTGGAAGTTTTTGAACTGGAGCATGTAATTTACTGCATCATTATCAAATCCTAAAATACATCAAAACTTAACCATTTCACATAATCCTGTGACAAGATTAGGATGATCTGACAATAGGCCAGCTGAAATCACGTCTACAAGATCAATTGCCAAGGACATATTTTCCTTTTGGTTGTGTGGAATCATGGATCAGATATTTGTATCAAAATTCATTTTTTATGCTTTTCCCATCTCACCAGATTAGTTGTTCTTGCTTTAACCATCTCTGCCATACTATTTTCTGATGGTAAAGAAAGTGAGTACTCAACTGTAAAGGGTTCAATAGCTTCATATACGGTAGATTCAACAAGACTACTCACAATTTGATGCCTTTTATCAGATGACAATCTGAAAGTGGGGTGTTCCAGATATGCAAGAATAATTATGTATAATCCTATGCTAACCATATCCTTTCCCATTGGAATCTTCCGCAAAGAGATGTTATTTGGAATAGAGATTTCAATTTTTACTGTTTCTTGGGATATGTTGTAACTTCCGAGCTCCAAGATGGATATAAATTGAGAACCATGTATCCAATGGTATCTCAGGATCAGAAGGGTTAGGATGCCATGCAAATTTTTCCCTTACAAAAGTTCTCATGAACAATTCTTTCAACTTCAAATCATCGGGAATGAAGATTTCGTTTGGAGCACTTAATTGGATATCTACAATGCTTGTGTAAGTTGGAAACCTAAAAGGTTGTCTTCCAAGACATTGCTTATTTTCCCAGATGAACTGATCCAGTGTTTTAAAATGTTTATCCAAATTGAGAAGCACTCTGCTGCAGAAACTTGATGATCACTGGATATCCAATCTAGCCACAGACTGCAATAATGATCAATTCTAGGATACATAGCCACTCCAAGATAACTAGAAAAGAAAGGAAGTAATGCCTTTTCATAGAATTTATCTTGGATTTCTAACCTATAATGAAAGAGCCCATTGTCATCATGAAATATACATAGGTTTGAATCCTTCCATTCACCCCCATGTCCACCATCTAGCGGAATCCAAAGTTTTACAGTGTTACTGTCAACAGGTTTCCAGCGGAATCGATGAATATATTTATAAAGCCTGGTTATGGATCGCAATTCCATGTGCATTTGGATCTATTCAGCGATCAAATCACATCCTTTCCCAAATTCAACAAACACCCCCATTTGTTCGAGGGTCTTCTTGAAGTCATTTATGTCATTACCATAGAATGAATTATCAATGAATGGAAGGTCTTTTAAATGAAAACTAGCAGATTGCCATTCAAAATTGAACCAAAAAGATATTATGGGAGATTGGTACCCCTTATGAGTTCTTAGCCATTTTTTTTCAGCTATGCTTCTTTTGAATGCTACAGGGAGTGGTTCAATACAGTTTACTGTCAACTGTTGTATGATGTATCCACTCTAAGAGAAAAAATACTTTCTCCTTCTCAAGAGGAGAGAAAATTCCAGGCAAGGCAACATCCAGTGGTCTTAGAAATGGAATATTGACCGCTCCAAGATCATTTCTGATAAATGACTCGAGATCATCTTCCCCTTTCAACCCATAAGCACAATGAGGTGGTTTTAGGTAAGCCTTTGAAAGGACAACTAACCCATGTTCATCCCATGGGTTGATTTCCAATAGCTTTTCCCACTTGCCTATGGATGTCGGCATAAGTTTTGGTTTGGGACTCTTCACTATATATCCAGAGTCATTAAGCACTGGCAACTCTGAGCATAATATCTGAAAATATTTGTTGTCAATATAATCATTAGTGTACGAAAAATACAAAAACTGAGCAACAGTAACAACAAAATTACTGCTCTTAGAAACCTTAGATTGCTCTACAAGTTTCTTACTAAAACTTGATACAGAAAGCTCAGTGATCTGAGGATAGGGATCTAACCATCCACGCAATGTTGAAAGTCCTCGAGAATCCAAATTTCTCATGGCCATTTGAGTGGGATCTGGCATGAATTTGAAATTTGCAACACGTCCAAACTCCCCACTCCATCTCGCCAACCATGAAATGTATTCCACCTAAGAGGAAAAATATTGTTTATGGCCATTAGATATATCTGATAAACTAGCCCAATCCACTCTGTTGTGATCATTAACAAACTTAAAGAGAGGAAAATTCTGGAGAGAAGTTGAAATGCCTCTTTCCCAATGTTAAGAAAGAAAGCATAGAAGCTGCACATATAAATCCTCTTATAAATCTGCAACCCAACCAGAGCTACTAAGAATGCACTGGGAATACCACTAGTAAGGCACAAACCCCACCCCTAATAATTTCAAGACACGTAAAAACTGTTGTTCCTCCATGCAAGAATGCACTATGAATACCCCAGTCAACCACAGAGCACTAGGGCTCTTTACACCATTTTTAGATGCATTGCCTAGTATGTCTCTAAAGGCAGGCAGTATTATGCGAGCTTCTTTAGGCATACAATAAGAATTCTGAGTCTCACATAATATTACTTCTTCCTTCAGCTCTGCCTTAATGGCATCCCTTACTCCTCTTAGCTCCATACAAGAGGGAATATCAATTGGAAGGTACTTGACGAAATGGGCTCTAGACATGGGAGGAGGTGATTGCACACTACAAAAAAGGGAAATGAAGGCAGAAGAAAAAGCTGATGGAATGCATTTTAGTATTCCTTGGTTCCACTTGCTGTCAAAGATGATACTCTCCCTTGAAGAGATAAGTAAAAAATCTGCTTGAATTATAAAGGGAAATCCAGTGATCATTTCCGTGGGGAGGAAAGCATAAATACCAGAAGATATTTTATTGCCAGCTCTATTTAGGCGTTCCTCAAATGGGAAAGCCAATGTTATTACCCAATTGTCCATGCCTTTCCTCTCCTCTATCCTACTCTGCTCCTGCACAGGAAAACACTGCATCCACATATAATAACTGCATTCACTCTCCATGTCAGCGTTTTCTTGTGTTGAGAGATGCCGAATGAATGATTGACTGTGTTCATTCTTGGTAGTTCTAAATTCTGTTTCTCGTGAAACAAAGATTGCATTAACCCTTTTTAGTGCAGAGTATTCATTATATTCATGAACATATAGCTTTCGAATTTTAGACATAAACATAATTACTTCAGGATGAATATTAGCCAGCTACTCTTTCACAGCATCGACCTTCTCAGGACGCAAATGTAGTATTATTACAGTGTTTGGAAGATCACAACCATACAATTCTTGGAGGTCTTCAATGCTTGGCTTTTAGTTTTCATTAATCCACTCTGGAACAATAATCCAATTTTGGTTCTAGTTGGAGGTATCTCATTAAATCTTATCTTATATCCATTACTGAATATGTAAGGCTTCCTTGTTATCAAGAAAACACACATTACCTTTGTCTAAACGATTCTCTCTTGCATATATTTAATGTTGAAATATGCAAAATCTAACAATATGCTTCACCTTTAGGACATGAACAACAACTTTAGTGCTACAAGGATTCCTTTCAAGATATCGGATTATCATAAGATGTACGTAGTTTTCTTGGAATGCTCATGGATAAATCTTCAAATTTGTTCATACTTTAGTATCATCCTCAAAATATGACTTAGTACTTTGGAAACAAACTCAACTCCCCCTGTTGGTGTGCATTTCTCAGTCAATCTTTTTCCTTGTTAGCAATTCTCTCTTGGGCTCTGATCATAGCAGCTTCTGGTCACTGTCGTTAATAGGTCACTACAAGGAATTTCAATTTCTCTTAACATGAAAACAATAAATCTCCTTGGGATTCTTTTATAAGAAATTTTCAAATTGCTCAAATCTGCCACTACACTTCTTTGTCAAAAACTCTTCAAATATGCTTTTGGGTACACTACAGATTTGCTTGACATATATTCTCTTAATTTGTCTTATCAATGAGTTTTCAAATCTTTTAAAATGTCACCCATAGTAGTGCAAATAAATCTTAATGTATTTCTTCCAACAAAGCCTTTTTCATAATGATAATCACTGTCTTTACATCATCATGCTACCTTATTATAACTTCAACCATTAAGTCAATACTTGGTCCTCAATTGTTTATTTGATGGCATTTGCTCCTAGGCTCGAATCCAAGTCTATATGACTATACTAAACACCATACAATTCTCCAATTAAGAGGGTTTCATGGATCCCAATGCACTTCCTCAAATCGGGTTGCTCTCTAGTGTTTGTGGCTAAAACCTAGGGAAATTTTTTATGGTGGACCAATAAAACAAATTCACGGTTACTTTTTGGGATTTTGAATTTATTTGAATTTTTAGGGTTTTCTCCAGTTTAAAATATTTTTATGCATAAAATAAAATAAAACATGTAAATTTTGATGAAAAAGAAGAGAATTGAAAAATACGGTGTTAGATTTTTGTCTCAAACCCTAAGGCTATGAGAGATCAAGTCTAACATCCCTCTTCTTAAGATGGTTTCCACCACTTGCAACTAGGGCAAAGCTAGCAACCTCTAGAAAAACCCTAATTAGGGAAAATAGAGAATTCCAAGGCCCAATAGAACAATGGAGAGCTCCTTGCTAGGAAGTTATCCTCAAGCAAGTAGACAAAATGCTAGCAAACAAACCCTACCTTAGCCGAAAGCACTTCAAGAATGACATTAAACTAGGGTTACGATATAAACTTACCAACATTAATCAAGAATGAGCAAGGAGATGCACTTTAGGTCACCCTTGAGCATGATTTATCACAATTATTCTTAGCATCCACTTAGCATGTGACAATCATACCCTAGAAATTCTTCCATTCATTCTTCATGCAAGAGAAAAAGACATCCAAAGAGAAGTGTGCCTAGCATCAGATTCTCTCATAAATCAAATGCTCTCATAAACCAATAGGAAAAGAAAAGAATACATAATTTGAACCTTTATCCATGATTTACAAAAGATGTGAGGATGTCTTATTTATATAAGATAACCATCAACCTTTTATAAATTTGAACCTACAAGTTAATGACAATATAAAATTTTAGGTTAGTACACCCACAAACTTGGGAACTAAACCATACAATGACATAAAATAAGAATAAAAATGTGCAATTAGGCTCCACCAAGTGCAAGGTGAGCCAAACAGAGGGCATCATACCCCAACTAACCGCAACAGAAGCTTGTCCCTCAATGCCCTCCTTTTTTAACAATGCAGGTTTCTTCTTTAAGGAATGACATCATGGGTCTAGAGACTAGGAGAAGGGTTCTTTTATCAAAACAATAGGTCCAAGTTGGAAAAATGAGGTATGCTAAATCAGGTATGACAACCCTTACACATGCAATCACCTCTACAAAGAAAAAAATGAGTGTGGTCATGCATCCTAATGGACCCATCCTAGGAAGCACCAGATACTAACCCATGGCCCAAATGGCCCAACAAGATGAGGGACTTTCATCCATCAAGAGGCAGTCAGCAATGCCACTAAGACAACATTTCCTGGCATGAAAACCAAGCGGACCTGCCATGACCTGATCAAGGGTACTTAGCCCCAAAATCAACAATACATAATATATCCCAAAATACTTGGACTTTACAAAAGAAAAAGAAACCCCTCACTCTGGAACGTCTAGAAGGAACACTTCAGACACTCTGAGGCATAACGCTTCCCAAGAGATAACCCCCAAGCTTGTTTTTTTGCATTTTCTCTACCCATAAGAGTTTATGCTTTGTGGTTTGGAATGCTCATACTATGAGCCAAACATAATACACTGGGTTTCAAGTGAGTGTAGACATGTAAACACTCTGCCACTGTAACCAATGTATTATTTCATTGATTTCTCTTTAGAATTATTTCTAACCATATTGATCTACTGAACTGTACTACAATGTTTCTAACAAGGTCATTCCATAATCTAAGACACTTTCCAGGGAGCAGAGCAATGTGCAGAGCTAGCAGCGGTCCTTCCAAAAAATAAATTTAGGGTGCAAAGAAGTCCTGGGAACATTCTGTACACATACATAGTAATATAGTGTGTGTGCAGTCCCGAGAGCACCTAGGAATGGGAGACCGTGCTGCACTCTTATGCAACACAGATCTGGGAACTCTATTACTATATTTAATGTAATTTTATATAGTAATATATGCATGTGCAGTCGCAAGAGCACCTGGGAATAGAACACCCTGGAGCACTCTCATGCAACACTGATCTGGAAACTCTATTACTATATTTATTATAATTTTAATATTTTATAGACGTTTCAACGTATAGTTGTTATTGGATTTCTTGTACTTGGATAGAATAGTGTATGATAGTCACAATTTAAGAGTCAATTCATATTCAACAATAATTCTATAACATTGGTTGTATATCCCACCATCACATGGTGCTACTGGTATTGTCAATCAACCACTATCACAGTGAAAATTAGTGGCACTAGTTACTAGTTTTTTCCTGATATTCATCTTCTTCCCAAAAAAATTGTATAAGCACAGAAGTTTCATCAGGTTTGAATTGATTTGTTTTAACTTTTTTTTAGTAGAGCAGCTTCCAAATCCTAAAAAGAATCACACAGTTTATTTATCTCTTACATATTATTACAATGTCCAGTGTTCTAATGGAGAAATATAGTCATCCACAATTGCTAAACTTGTTTATGCTGAAAGCAAGAAATGCCCTAAAACTTCAAGTGATTCCTTTTTATTCTATCAATGCCCCTTGACAATTATTAGGCTGTAAAGTCATTTTCATATCCCTCCTCCAGCCAAACTGTCATAGAACAGTTCAATCAAACCCTTAAAACCAAATCCATATGTTTACTTGTTTTATGCTTGCCTAGGGTGCTACATGAATCTAAGGTTCATCAGCAGCAACAATTATTCAGCTCAAATCATGTAAAATGTTAAAACTATAGTTGGGGTTATACACAATTTCACCCTTGTTGCTCCATAGCCCTAACTCAGGCAACATCTCCACAGTGGATACCTATGGTTGGGAGGAGAATCACTCCTACATAATCAGTTTTCTCATGCACAGTTTGATAAGTGAAGTATTTCACTGGTATTTGTTCTATGTTGTTATTCTTTATCTTTTGTGTTAAATATGTATGTTGCTATGAATTTTTAATTCCCATGTTAAATTGTATAATTATAATGTTGTTGCAAATTTCATATAGTCTGATGTTCAATTTGCATATACCATGTGTGAATGGGAAAACATACATAGAAATCAGATTGTTGTGCTTGCATAGTAAAATTTTGCATATATATTGCATATAAATCTGACTTGGGAGTTGTTGCAGGCACCAGGAAGAGCTATAGTTGGCATTACAATCTGGTGTAAGGCCAAAAATTTCATGATGCAGGTACCCAGCTGTCATAAATTAGTCAGGTAGGTACAACACAGATCAGTATCAGAGCTGAGTTCAAATGCTGAGGCATTAAGGAAGGAAAAAGAAAGAAATTGTCACTATAGCCTTAAATTTATTGTTTGGACATTTATGTCTGTAAGGAACAGAGTATGCACTTTTGCTTCATTACTGAGTTATTTTTTTCAATGTCATCAGTGTTGTCTTTCTTGCGTTCTTTTACCTTTGAATTCCTCAAGTTAATAGTTCATCAAAGTGACATCCAAAACTATCCTCACAGGCTGTCACAGGCTTTGCAAGTTAGTGCTCACAGATTCCAAAAGCAATTATTTATTTTCTCATCACTAAAGTAGTTGAAACCTCCTCTCCAAAAATATAGCCAAGATTCCACAAATATAATGAAAGGTGTCACTTTGTTTGTTAGATGGGAAGGAGTCCAAAGGATGATCATTTTTTCAAAAAATAGGGACTCTAATGGAGAAAGGGGGAATATGAAAAGAGGAGTGTGACAGAACAAGAGGGAGGGAGAGACGTGAAGATAAGGGAGAGGAAAGACAGTCTAGAAAAAAGCATAACAAAAATAAAAAAACTTCAATTCATGTTCTTAGTTTATGGGATTTAACAGGGGTGTAATGGTCCAATTTCGACCTCTACGCTATGGTGTCAACATCCTTTGATCACGACACAATGTTTCATATATGAGATATGGACTTCCTTTGAGTCAACAATATCTCCATTATCTGTACATATATATTTAGGCACAGTTCATAAGTTATTTTATTTGTTTTATTTATATTTTCATGATTCTAAGGTGGTTTTTTGAGGGTTATCCATATTGATTATTTTGATGATTAATGGGTGTAGTTGGTGTCCACTTTTTTGAACTTCTACATTGTTTATTTCCAGGGTGGTGAAATATGCTCTTTGAGATATGATTTGACTGTTCCTTTTGCATGGTATTTAGCTATGCATGGCATCAACAATATAAAAAGATATCACATTGCAAGGGTCTACAGGAGGGATAACCCTTCTAAGGGACGTTACCGCAAATTTTATCAGTGTGATTTTGATATTGATGGGCAGTATTCCCTTATGGTACCTGATTTTGAAGTGATGAAAGTATTGACTGAGATCTTAGACGAACTTAACATTGGGCACTAGGTAATTGTTGAAGGTTGATATGTGATTTGTTCAATTTAGGGTGAAGGATCTTATCTGTTGTATCCACGTTTTAAATGTTTTTTTGTGCAGTAACATCTTGTCAATATGTGCAGAGATTGATCAAGTTTTAATCTTACAGGTGAAGCTGAACCATCGAAAATTGTTGGATGGAATGTTACAGATATGTGGAATTGTTAAGATCCTAGTGGGAGGCCTTCACTAACATCTCGAGGTTTTGGTGTAACGGTTTGTATCATTTGGTATCATAGCCTCGACCCAAGTTCAAGTCACAGAGCGGGTGGAAACGTCGGCATTGCAGTGTTCGCCCGAGGCTCGTACAACTCAAAGGGGACACCACCGTACGGGCACACATCCAGCCCAGAGTCTGGACTGTAGAGCGTGGTGGGATGTTAAGATCCTAGTGGTCAGCCTTCACTAACATATCGAGGTTTTGGTGTAACGGTTTGTATCAGGAGTACCTCAAGGAAAATTCAGAAGTATATGCTCTGCAATTAATAAGTTGGATAAGCAGCCATGGGAGCAAGTTCGAAAAGAAATGGTAAGTAGCTTTCAAATTTGAAGGACTGGTCCTAATTTCTATTTGAAAGGTTTTTCTATAGCTTTGCCTTCCACATTAAAATTTAAAATTAAACTTGCCTTTCCTTTTCCCTCTAAAAGAAAACATTACTTTTATAATGTGTACATGCCATATTATGTGATTTGGTAATGTTAAAACAATTCCAAAATTTACATGCATAATTTTTATATGCTTATTTTAAATATAGTTGGGTGGTCGTAACGGTCAATAGCATGTGTTTTCTTCTAGGAGGTCACATGTTCAAATCAGGATGTGGATGGGCTATGGAATGCATGCCTACGTAGACTTCAATAGTGAAATCGCTATGTGGAGGGGATCCCTTGCCCCACAAACGAGGGAGTCTCATACACTAATTTGGTGTCTCGCTTGGTGGTGACCTTAAAATTAGATTATTATTATTATTACTATTTCAACTTTATTGTATTTACACATAAGTATGTGATGCGAATGTTAAAATAACCTTGGAATCAATTTTCATATTGTAGTTATTTGTTTGTGGTACATATGAGGTGTTTAAAATATACCAAAGACCTTATTTAGGTATTAGATCTTTGATGTTATATATGCTATAAGCATTGAAACACTAGGAAAATGATTTTTGTTAGTTTTTCATACAATTATAGAAGTATAATTCAAATGCATAAGATCAATAGGATCACTAGAAGAAAGACAAATATAGAAGACTTATAGGCCATTCAAATGCCCCACATATTAAGGATGGGGACAGATTGAAGATATTTTATCTCCTGTTGCTAAAACCATTGAAGGAAGCATTGCTTAATAGTAAACTAAAAACTAAAACCTACCCCTTGAATGGCACGTAGGTCATTTGTATCCATGATAGTAATTGCAAAGTCTAGAAATAGTAATCTACCAATGGAAGTAATTGTTGTATTCAAAGTCTAACTATATGTCAATCATTTAGTTTGACTTATAAGCATTTCCAGGCCTCTAAGGAGCACTTCATCAGTAATTCGAGGCATGTAGAGGTAGTTCTAGGTGAATTTGGGTAGTGGTACAACCAACAAGAGGAAACCATTCTCAAATATGAGTAATTACGGGAACATTTGGGGGACTGTCAGGTACTTAACCAACCCTAAATAGTCCCAATCCTTAATTATGGATGTGATTTTAGAGCATAGTTTGGGGTGCCTATAATGATGATTAACGATGATTTCTCTAAGGACCCTAGAAATTAGTGCTTGACAACCTTGTCTTATTTATTTAGTGGCTCTCTCTTGGGCATGCCTGTTAAAACATGCATGTGCAACAAAGTGAATGCTATACCCCTCTAGTATCCAACTCACTACCAGTAGAGAATCCCTAAGAAGAGCTACCTTTTGGATTACAAGGTTGAAATTCATAATGACTTCCCCCTCTTATATCACTGCTAGAAGAGAAAGAGACATGCTTATGATCATAATAGAAACCACTAAAAGGATTGGAAGACCCAAAAATCATCCCCCACCTAAACCTTTCGAAAAGCATCCTTTTGTAGTACAAGGAAACAAGGATTCAACAATAGAAGCCTCTCCCCACAATACACAAATTACAGGAACCCCAACAAGATGAAACCCCCTGGATATAGTATGTAAATCCAAAACACTCTTAGTTACAAGAGATGAATTTTCAAATGCAAAAGAAAGAGTCAACTTACCAAAAGAGCCATAACCTTCTACCTTGGCATCTGAATGACAAATTTGCAATCCATCCTCCAAGGAAATAACTCTTTCTTCTATACTTTACACCAAAAAAATTTCAATACTTGAATCAACAATATTTGATGCATTAGGTATTTCTTTTCTCAATTCTTCCTGAGATTCATTTGGAGCAATTGCTTCAGTGCCTTTTGGATCCGACTTCATTATTCCACTGACCAAAACACCATCATGCTTAGGAATCCATACCTTTTTCTGGAAGGAGACTTCATAATTAGCCACCACATGCCCTAGATTATGCCACCAAATGCACCAAAAGGGGACATTTAAATATTTCAAACACTGAGAGTGAGATCTGTCCTCCACAACCAAATCAATGGCTTCATAAAGCCATCCACGCATATCCAATTCAACTAAAACCCTCACCATTGTTCTCTGATTATTTGATAGAAAGCTATCATCTACTAGTAAAGTTTTCCCCAATTCCCTATAGAAAATATTCCCTCCACAATCCACCATTCTAGAGGTAATCCTGGGAGTTTAACCCACACAACATATTTCTCCAAGAATGCTTCTCTACGATAAAAATGAGGATACTACAGCTTCAAATGCAAAAAAGATGAGGACCCAAACCAGAGACCCTTTAAAATCAAATATGTATATGACCTATCACAAAAAATGAATCCAAGCTAACCTTTAACCAAAGAATGCACAAGAGGAGCATATCCTAACATAGGATTCCATTGCTATTCCACCCACGACTCTAAAGACTCCATAGGAATGCAAGGACTAGATCGGTGATACCTTGTACAACAACTCACTCATGGGTCAACTAAGTTACCTCAAGGTCATATATGATTACCCACCCTCTCCATGGACCTTCTTAGATGATCTAGCTCAGGTCATGCACCTATCTCAAGACTTTTCCTTGCAGCCTTGTGTTAAGTGAATTTCTGCTTGTGGCACTCATGCTCCTCCCCAGGTCATCCAACTAGGTCCTCTCAACATTGGATTTTCTTTTGACAACATTGGACAATGTCTTGTTTCCTTCTCGATGGTAGAAGCAATAAAATATACTTTCACTTGTAGCTGATTTGCATTTTCCGAAGTAATGAAAAGAAGTAACAAGTTTTGACATGAATTTATTGTGTTTCCATTATATATTTTCTACATTATGTGTATATAGATTATAGCATTAACACAAAGTGCAGTTTTGAGTAGCCTTAAGTTTTCCCTAGTTTAGTTTCTTGTAGGAATTCTTTTAGAGTGCAGAATCTGCTTACCATAGTTCAAGAAAATTTAACATCTTATGCCTTGAATCCAAAATGGTATGATATGATACTAAACAAAGAAAGAATAGGCCTTCTTCCGATGAAATATAAGTCATGAATGGATATAGGATTTATTCCAATGAAAGAGAAGTCGTGAATGGAAGAAATGGTATGTGACATATTCTGTTAATGTTCATGTGATAGGCAGGTTCCTACACTTCATGCCCTAGCAGATTGATTTGAGAATTGATGTTACATTGGGATTATCTGATGAAAGAATTGAACATGTAATGGAGATTTGGTGCTTGTGTTCAGCCATACTTTGCACACAATCACTTTGTCTCTTGACCGGTGCCATGGGTCAGTTTGCTACCATCTAGGACTCAAGTAGTAAATAAGTCTTGTTCGTTTACGTTTTTTCATTTGGCTGCCATTTCTATACTGCTAGGGATAGTATTGAGCAATTTGAAGGTATTTTCCATTGAGAATTAGTGCAAAAACTAGTAGGTGTTGAAGCATGGGGAGTCCCATGAGTCAATAATGGTAAGGCACATTGTTAAACATGAAATAAGTGACCTCAATGACTACATCCATACAACTTAAGTTTTGCAAGGAACCCTATGATGTCATGAAATCCTAAAGGTAATGGAGTAATGTACATTGTTGATTATGTTGATACTTAATGACCTTGATGGAAGAGTTATCCACGGTGGGTGTGCTTGTAACATGAATACCATTGAAGGTTTGGATTTCATATTTAATTCATCCTCCAGTGAAATAGATTCGATGGCTCGTCTCCCTAATTATGGGTGTTAATATTGCTCATCTCCCTAATTATTAAAGGGTCCTAGCTCAATGGTAGAGTGCCTGCCTTACAAGCAGGAGGTTGGTGGTTCGATTCCTCCATACCCTATTGATATTGCAATATTGGTATTTTTAATAAAATATATTTTACTATGATTTATTATGGCTATAGAGGGGGTTTCAAACCGTCTTTGCATGTTTCTACGAGGGGGGTTCTAAGCCACTTTCATATGTCATTACAAGGGGAGTTCTAAGCCACCTTCATATGTCACTATGAGGGGGGTTTGAATTGCCCTGGTATGTTACAATGAGGGGGGTTTAGAACCACTCTTGTAGGTACCTATGAGGGGAGTTTCAAACCGCCTTTGTAGGCCTCTACGAGGGGGGTTCCAAACCATCCCTATAGGAATCTACGAGGGGGGTTACAAACCGCCCCTATAGGCATCTACGAGGGGGGTTCCAAACCGCCCCTATATGTTTCTACGAGGAGGATTTTAAACTGCCTCTATAGGCCTCTACTAGGGGGGTTCAAAACTACCCCTATAAGCCTCTACGAGGGGGGTTCAAAACCACCCCTATAAGCCTCTACGAGGGGGGTTCACAACCACCCCTATAGGAATCTATGAGGGGGGTTTGAAACCACCCCTATAGTCCTCTACAAGGGGGGTTCCAAACCACCCTTGTAGGTTTTTATGAGGGGGGTTCACAACCATCCTCGTAGGTCTCTATGAAGGGGGTTCAAAACCACCCCCGTAGGTCTCTATGAAGGGGTCTATGAGGGGGGTTTAAAACCGCCTCCGTAGACCTCTACAAGGGGGGTCACAAACCACCCCCAAAAGTCACTTTTGGGGGCGGTTCCAATCTCATAAAAAACCGCCCTTAAAGGGAAAATTTTTTAACATCGGTGCCTTTAGGGGCGGTTTTTCCAAAACCACCCCCAAAGCCAAAACCCCCCCCGTAGGTCACTTTTGGGGGTGGAAGACAACCCCCCCTAAAGGCCAAAAATGTAGTAGTGGGTGTGGCGACTGGTGCCATTAGCAAATCCTAAGAAATGTTCAGTCGACATCTGGTACACGAAATGAAAACACACATAAGATTAACTAACAAGCATAAACAAAAACTAACTCTACAAAATATACAACTATGTTACAAGAAAAAGCACGACAGCCTAAGCGTAGTACTTCTTCAGGTAGAGCCCGTTTCTAGGCTCGGCCAGCTTATTACCCTCATAATCTACCAGCTCGTAGGCACCCTTCTTAAGTACTTTGGAAATTATATAAGGCCCGAGCCACATGGATTTGAACTTGCCAGGTCCTAGAGGTTCTTTATCTTGATCCCAAAGTAGGAACAAATCTCCTTCAGGGAAAACCCTAGGTCTGATGGACTTGTCATATTGTCCTTTGACTCATTTTTTGTGGACCTCGTTTGTTGTGAGCACGTCTCGGCGCTGCTCATCTAGATCTTCTAAATGTAACAAACGTTCTTCTAGTACTGAAGTATCTGGTAGTAACTGAACGGCTAGTTTCAACGAAGGAATCTCGCATTCAATCGGAATGACTGCTTCTATCCCATGCACAATCTGGAAGAGACAGAACCCGGTAGCAGTCTTGCTG
This sequence comes from Larix kaempferi, assembly GCA_027924585.1. Taxonomy (NCBI): domain Eukaryota; kingdom Viridiplantae; phylum Streptophyta; class Pinopsida; order Pinales; family Pinaceae; genus Larix; species Larix kaempferi. Next base: position 4,428,186 of record BSBM01000712.1, on the reverse strand, counting down.
TTTGCTCGGTAAGCCCAAAGAGCAGGGTATAGCATGATGTGCCAATTGTTTCGACTGGCATTAACAGTTCTTTACAGTATTACCTTTAAACTTTTGTTCACTGCTTCGACCTATCCATTCTCCTATGGATAATATGAAGACGAATGTTCTTGTCGAAACCCTAACATTGTGTACAAATATATCATCATGTTGTTCTGGAAATGACTGCCGTGATCAGTCACTATCTCTTTAGGTATGTCGAACTGTGCAATAATCTGATTAAACACGAAATAAGCGGTAGTTTCTCCATCTGCCTTGACAGTATGCATTGCCTCCACCCACTTGGTAAAGTAGTCGATGGCAATGATGATGTAATGATGCCCTCCAGCCGAGACTAGATTGCAAGTCATATAATCAACCCTCCATTTTGTGAAGGGACCTGCTATAATCATAGGATGAAGAGGAGCTGGGTGTGCCCTCATTTTCTTGGTTAAAAAATGACACGGACGACAGCGTTTCACCGCTTCCGCACAATCTTTAAAGATCGTGGGCCAAAAATATCTGGCACGCAGTATCTTTTGAGCTGTTGCCAACCCGGAAAGATGTCCCCCACAAGCTCCATTGTGGGCATCATTTAATATTACTTCGGCTTCTTCTAGAGTTAAGCAACGTCGTAAGATGGAATCTACCCCACCTCGATACAAAGTATCTAATATGATGAGATAGTTTTTTGCATGGCTCTTCAGCTTGCGTTGCTCTTCTCGAGAAAAAGTAGTAGGACACCTCAAGGTTTGGAGATATACTAAGATATCCATGTACCATGGGTCAGAAGAATCAATGAGGAAGATATGTTCATCCGGGAATGATGATTCTTCCTCGACATGCTCTAGGTCACTCGGAAACTCTAAGATTAACTCAGCGAACACTAGTGATTTCTTCGACTTGGCAGATTGAAAGACCAAATTGAACTCCTGTAGGATTACAATCCATTTATTATATTTCCCACTGATGATTCATCAAGTGAGAACGTACTGAAAGGGATTGACTTCTGCTATCACAGTAGTTGTTTGTAAAAGTATATAGTGACAAAGCCTCTGTACCGCATAGACCGCGGCAAGTGATAACTTCTCAACGTGCGAATATTTAACCTCGGGGGCTATCAATGCGCAAGAATTATATTAGACAACATGCTCTTGGAGCGTATCGTCCTCCTGAACTAATACTATGCCAATTGTATTAAGAGACGCTTCCATATATAAAAGAAAATCTTTTGCGTAGCCCGGCGAGCTCAACAAGGGAGCTGAAAGTAATGCCTTCTTCAAGGCCTCAAAGGATGCTTGAGTAGCCTCGTCCCACACAAAGTAGGAGTCTTGTTTGAGTAGTCTATTAAAACCTTTCGTGATCTTATCATAGTTTATAATAAAGTGTCGTAAGAAATTAGACATGCCTTGCAGACTTTGAAGCTATCGAAGGGTTCGAGGAAGAGGAAGATTTACAATCGCCTCTACTTTTAGCGGGTCGACCATTATGCCACAATTGGAGACAATGAATCCCAGTAGACGTCCCGATTCGATGCAGAATATGCACTTATTAGGATTTAAACGAATCTTATATTGTCTGCATCTCTCAAACACAAGTCTCAGATGGGCTGGATGATCCCGTCTCTTTCGAGATCGCGCCAAGAGGTCATCCAAGTATGGTTCAACTATATGTTTGATATCAAAAGAAGCAAAATTCATCGCTGCTGGAAAGTAGCTCCAACATTCTTTAAGCCAAATGGCATCTTCTGGTAAGCAAACGTTCCCCATGGGAAAATGAAAGTTGTTTTGTGTTGATCCTCGGGTTTGATTTGTATTTGATTATATCCCGAAAATCCATCCATGAAAGAGAACATCTCATGTCCCACACAGGCATCTATGATCTAGTCAATAAATGGTGTAGCATAGTTATCTTTTGGACAAGCTTTGTTCAAGTCTCAGAAGTCAGTATAGACACGAATAGTACATTGCTTCTTATCAACCAGAACGAGATTTGAAACCCATTCCGTCATGTCAATCGGATCGATGAATCTGGCTTTAAGCAACTTTTCAACCTCCACCTTAATGGCGGCTGCTTTTCATGGATTCCCAGGACATAGTTTTTGTCTCACAGGTTTTTTGTTAGGGTATGTCGTGATGACATGCTCCATGATGGCTGGGTCGATGCCTAGCATCTCCTCATATGACCAGGAAAATATGTCACAAAATTCTTTAAAGAGCTTGGTATATAGAGCTATCTCTTCTGGAGAACAGTCTACTCCAATATAAATGTTTTCCATGACCCCGGGTTTGGTGGAAATGTTAATCAGAATTGTTCTCAATATATCAGCCATATTCCCTTCAGCATAAACGGTTCTCGAAGTAGAAGGAAAAGATGACAAATCAACAAATCCACCCGGTCTCAAAGAAAATTCTCCTCTCTCTATCCTATCTAGATCCGGAAGCAGGTAGGACCTGTGATGCATATGTTCCCATGGTTGGTCCAGGCCCATCATGACTTCTAAGATGGCTTCATTGGATAACAAAACTGTGTCTAAACAATCGAATGAGTGGGTGAAATTTAGTGACCATGCTGGAGCATAGTCCATATCTAACTCAGCAGAGACTGGCGGAGTCATGATATCTTCCATTGCAGCATGTTGTGCTTCCATATAGGCTACTTCTGCAAAGGATAGAGGCACTGAAGGCTCCAATGTAGTGGGAAGGATCCACTGATCAATTCTTAAACCAACCATGAATGTTTCAGTAGAAGTACCCACATCAGTACACATAAAAAGAACTAGAGAGGGAAGGTCAAACGTGCCTATTAATGACCCAAAAATGCCTGCTCCTAAACTCTCACTAATCGGGGCGGTTTGATCAACTAAGGGAATCGTGGTTTCTAAAGAAGTCTGGTTGCTTATCTGAGTGAAAGAAAGCTGATCGACTGTAACGACCTTACCTTCAAACGGGAACATAACAACTCGAAAAATTGTCAATGCAATAGCTCGCATGGCATATGTCCAGCTCATGCCCAGTAACATGCTGTAATCAAGCGGAGCGTCTAGAACTTCTACTTCTACAGCAACTGTCTTACCGGCCAATGTGACATCAAATGATGGAAAAACCCCGTGTGGACGGAAATTCCTGCCATCAAATGTAGTAAGCAGTGTGTTAGAAGGGGCTAACTCAGGAGAACCCAAATCTTTCCAACAGGAAATTGACATTATGCACGTCGACGCACTCTCATCTACGACAACTTGTCTAATGGTCAATGGGCCATGGATGAATTCAATCTGAAGGGCAACATGGTACGGAAACTGGTATTTGATATCATCCATATCAAATCGCGCAGACATGTTATAGGATTCCATACTTCCAATAGCTTCCAGAAGTGCATTTTGTTGTAAAGGACAACTTTGCAAGACTTCTAAGGTAGACATAGCACAAGGGGTCTAGGCTAGATTCTCAACCACATTGTAGTTGGAGGCAGCTCGAGTGTTTGGATTGTGCGATGCCCATTTCAAGACACCTTTCGAGATCTTGGGCATTGGGTCCACAGGTATGTGGAGTGGAGTGGAAGATTCTGGAATCTCCTTATCCTTCTTCTGTGTATCCGAGGTGTAATTCCTTGCTCTCGTTTGTAAGAGTGTGTCCGAACTAACCATGTTAATAAAAGTTTGATCAACCGAAGCATGTGTGGTGCCTCCAGTATTGGAGGTGCTAGAAGATGAATCCTGCCCCTTAGGGAATGGATCTTTAAGTACAACAGGTTTCTTTTCTTGAAGTATCTTTTGGGCTTCTTCGAGTAGAGGGAATTGGTGAGTGAGGTGGTCCTTCTTGCAAAGTTTACAAGGGAACTTAACCTTCTTCTTCTCTTTGTTACCCTCCTAGACATTCTTTTTTTTGGGCTTTTGATGGTTCCCCTCTCCTTTCTTGCCCTTCTTTTTGTTGTTGGGCTGCTGAGGGCCCTTTTAATTATTCTGAACCTGGTTAACAGATGTCGAAGTAGAAGGAGAGGTTGTCACGGAAGTAACTTCTGCGGTCGATTGTTTGATAGATAAGGCATGAACCTGTTTGGTCAATGCTTCGAAAGCTGCAGAGTCAACTCAACCTACTATGCCGTCATCATTTGGTCCAGGTTTAGGTTTGCTCAGATCAGTATTTGATCGTGGTGCATCAGGTATGATTTCATAAAGTAACCCATATTGTGCGTAAATAAGGTCTAACTGTTGCGTAGACACTCTAGAAGTAGCTACTTCCTTAGAAATATAAGGAAGGAGTGATTTCAAATACCACTCAAGAAGGAATTCTAGAGGTATGTTGGCTTTAATGAGCCTCTTCCTTCTTCGCCACTTCTGAATGTGATCAGATAAGTGAGTGGCTTTATTTTGTCTAAATGTAGACAAAAGTTTTGTTCCGACATCATACCGAAGAGGAAGCCGGAAGTGATTCAAAAAGGCAGTCGCGAGATCCCCAAAATTAAAGAATGTAGCTACAGGTAACTCAATGTACCATTTGGTTGCAGCACTGGTTAAGGTCCTTTGGAACAGTCTCAACCTAATGGAATCTTCATTTAATGAGTTCGAGGAACACCATAAATGGAAAGTAGTGACATGGTCACCAGGGTCCTCGCTAGTTTTTCCTTTGAACTTTGGAATGTCCGAAGGTAACTTGGTAGGAACTGGTGGCCATGTGGCATTGTGATACACCGGATCGTTTGTCAACTTGGAAAGGTTTGGAGAATTTACAGTTGCTAGAAACAGTCAACGAGGTCTATAAGACGACATTTGATAAGCTAGGGTCATAAAGGGGGAACCACCCATAGTTTGACTTGTGAACTACTGTTAGGGGTTTCCCCTAGCCATCTGCTAGTAGGGGTTTCCCCTAGTCATTTGCTGGTAGGGGTTTCCCACTGCCATCTGCTAGTAGGGGTTTCCCCCAGTCACTTGCCGGTAGGGGTTGCCCCCTGCCATCTGTTGTTGCACGAAAGTATTATTGAAATTCCCCCACCCATATGAAAGTGGGTTAGTGCTCTGTGGGTTCATCCACTGTGGCTGGGCGTTATCCCTTCCATATTGCTAGTTAAAAATGGTAGCCCCTCCTCCTGAGAATAAGGAAAAAGGGACGTTTCCTGCAGGTATATTACCTTGATTTAAGTTGGGACCTGCAAAGGTATTAAAACCAGTGGTAGCTGACGTGGATGGTGCAGTCATGGTACTCATGACGGGCATGGTTGCAGGATCATTTGGCCCTACAGCGGGTGTGGAAATCCACGTGCTGGGTATGTGGTATAACGGTTGAGTCACAGGAGGTGGAACTGAATTTGTTGTACTGCTAGGTCCAAAAGTAGGTGTAGAGGCACATGCCATAGTTGTTGAACTCGGCATGCCTAATGTATCAGTATTAAAGCTGAAGGATGGAGTGGACACATAGGTTGTCTGTGCCGAACTCGGTGTAGCAGTAGGAGGAGGATTTACAGTATTTGTGTTCATACCTAAGGTGGGAGTTCGTGGAACTCCCAGTTTGCCTCCCGGATTAGTCATAAAATGCTCAGGTGTAAAATTATATGCACTATAATCTAGTTGTTGGAAACCAACAGGTATCAGCAACGGAATTCTAATATTAGTCAGAGGAGGATTAAAAGGAGTACTGAACTCAGCAGAAGTGAGATCTTCAATCTCAACTGAACTAAAATGTTGTTGATCTGGAGTCCCCGGTTGTGGTTCCTCAGGAACCTCTATTTCAAGGCTTTCTGTTGTAGTTTGAAGTTCTTCGGGAAACTCTATTTCAAGTTGTAGTTCCTCAGGAATTTCTATTTCAGGACTTTCCGTTGTAAAAAGTTCCTCAGGAAGTTCTATTTCACCAGTGGTTTCCAAAGGAACATTGGGGTTTACCCTCTGTCATCTAGCTGGAGATAGTGGTTCTGTTCTAAGTGGAGGAAGGTTTTGCAACCTTCTCGACCTACGAAGTTCTTGGTTTTCCATGATTATATATAAAAATAAAACTAGAAAACCTAGTGGCCACTAAGACTAGGGGGCAAACATCACACCACTAAAAAATTCCTAAGTATGCAAACCAAGCAAACAAGATGCCTTTCGGAGAAGATTCTGGGATGATGAGGGCCCAGAACAGATCAACGAAGGATGAAGAACAGTTACTCGGGGTCCACAATACAATGACTAAGGGAGCAAGCGCTGGAATCACCCAACCGCCCTCCCAAATACCTGCAAGGGATTTCCTCCCACGTTTGTCCTAGGTACAACAGATATACCCTCCGCTGTCACCTATGTATGAACCTATGGTCAGATACTAAGGATACCACAACACCAAAAACTCCTAGGGGAACAGTCTCTTGTTGAATCAGAAGGCGTGGGCAGGGTAACTGAGCCCGAAACTCAAAAGAGTCCCCAAATGTGATCCAATCCTGGTATATGCTCGAAACAGAAAGTAGAGGGAGTATTCCCAACAATCTGATCTCACAAGACCTACTGCATAGATCCCAGGCAAGCTTTGAATGAAGTGGGTTTACCTGTGATAGTCGAACTACGATTTTTGCGTAATGTGTGACCCTAGGTGGTTTAAGGTGATTTAAACCCAAGATCCTAACCAAGACTAGTTGGTGTAGTGTATTCCTAAAAAAGAAAATTATTGCTATTTAATTTTATTAAAAAATTTTAGGGCTATTATTACTCAAAAGGTAGTGCGTTTGTGTGGCGTGGTTGCAACAGGAAAGCAAAGTGCATAAATTATGACTTTTGACAACAAAACATTTTATTTTTTCATTTAATGTTCTTTCCAAATTAAAAACTGAGCAAATCTAAGCAAATTTCTTTTTTGTTTTCTTTTGAAATTCTAAACAAAATAATCTATGCTATCTTGCAAAAATATATAAGCCTCACTAACCTTAAGCTACCAAATTTTTGCTTTTTCTGTTATTATAAACGAAAAAGAACTATAAACATGGAAATCAAATAAGACTTATGCACGATGTGTAAGTATGGCTAAAAATGGATCCTAAGCTTATAGCTGTCAAAACAGTAGTTTGACAAGGACTTGTCCTACAAGTTTTTTCGAAAGAAAAATTCTTCACACTCGGAAGCAAAGTGGAGAGAAAACAAAGGAGAAGGATACTCAAAACTAGGAATCAAATACAAGAGGACTGACCCAAAGCATCAAACCCTAACAAGACCACTATGCCAAGCAAACGGTAGGCAAGCAAGCTAACAACCACCGTACTATCACAAGGACTGAGAAATGAATCAAACTAAAGTACTCTAAACACACTTGATACCGGAAAAGACAACAAGTCAAGGAAAGTTGGAACTCAACAAGTTTGGAAGACACCCCATAGGCTCCAAAATGAACCAAACCCTAAAAGAAAGGATAAGATGGGTAAAGAGCAAACAAGTGTTGCCACGAATAGAAAATGCAAAGCATGCAGGTTTGTAGTTCAGCAACACACCATCAGGGCAATGATAAGTAGAAGTGTTCACTAAGGAACAAAGCCTAGTCTTCAAAAAGAGTTATAAATGGACCAAACATTCCAAAAAGTAAGCAAGTGATCTAAAGATGGCAAAAAGACTCAAAGAAGAGTTACAAACCTAAAAAACCAATCAAGGAGACCTAAAACAAAGTAAAAAAACCACCTAAAAAGGCAGAAATCTCAACCAAACAACCAACAAAAGGCTACAGGAATGTACCCTATTGTGCAGTAGGAAAACTAGTTCTCCTGGAGGGATGGGCGCTACTGTATAAAAGCAGACTAGCGTATGGGCACTACTGTATGTATAACAGAGTAGTGCTCAGGTCTTAAAGAGTTAAAAACTGACTTTGAAAAGATACAAAAGACTGAAAACAAACAGGGAGAAGCAAGTAGGAGATACCTACAGGACTTCTCAGAGGATTGAAAGAGTTACAAAGTACTCGAAAGAAAATCAAGAAGGGTTTCCTAGAGCAGAAAGACAACACTCCCCAGCAGAGTCGCCAGTCTGTTGTCAGGAAAAACTACCCTATAACGAGGAAACAGACATTATCAACTGAAAGGGGATGACAGGTAAGCATACTAACTGTGTTACAAAGATGTTTATTAATGGAAATAGGTTATTGATGTTGAGAACATACCTTTTGAACGAAGTTCGATCCTAGCTCTTATCCAATCTTGCACTTGATCCTCAAGTCAACCTCCCATTCGATAAACCTACAATACAAGTACCTTTCTCAGCGTATTTTTGATAATATATAATGATGAAATGGACAAAGCAATTTAGACATCAAATATTAACCAAAACAAATCCAAACAAGTACATAACTCAATGAACACTTGATCTCGGACAAGAAAAATGATTCAACCTTTTATTGTCAAATGCAAATTGATTATACAAAGTATACCTGACTTTGCAGCATGCTCCTGCAACCTGATCCTGGGCTCCTGTTCTTCTCTGGCTTGGAAATATTCCAGCATAACCTTCTTCAACAAAAGCTTCTCTTTAAGATTCTCTCAATAACATTCATGTCTAACCCCTCTCTTCATTCCTCCTTGTATTTATAGGAAAAAGGAAGCAGTTCAGGTCGAGAGATGGTTATGGAGGAAGTTGGGGAAGTTGGGAAACTAACTGCAACTAATCCTCTTCGTGAAATTAATTATTTTTTAATCATCTTTTGAGGTGTACGCTACTATTTCATAGTGGAGTAGTGCCCAAGGCGCTACTATAGTGTTTTATAACTAACACTCATCATTTTTGAAATGTTGTACGCTACTCTATGGAAGAGGAGTAGTGCCCATGAGGGTTGAGCACTACTATTGTACACTAGAGTAGGGTACAGGCACTAGTCTGTTAAGATAGAGTAGCGCCCATGTCTCAAAATGACATTTTTTAGGGTTTTTCCAGTTTGTAAGGAGGTGTAGTAGGTCAAGGTCTCATCTAAGGTCATCATGCTCCTCCATCCAAGTTTTCCTTTTGTGTGATCGACAGCTCAAGGTGATCATGGACGGAGAGGTGCAGGTTTGACCTATAACACCAGAGAACCTACATGTTGTAGAGGAGTCAAAACCAAGACGTCAAAAAGATGAACAAGTCAATGAGAAGGAAGAATTGGCATCTGACAGCAGTGGAGGTGAGAAAAGAAAGAAGTGAAACCTAACGGTCCAGAGAGCCTTGATCCAGGAAGATCAACGCGACAAGACAGAGCCAACCTAGCAAAAGGCGATCTTTTGAATGAAGGTGCGAATTGGCGAATGGCGTTGCAAAACCATAGTAGATGGTGGAAGCATGGAGAATCTTTTGTCAACAGAAGTCATTGAAAATATTGGGATGAAGTGTAGGGAACACCCACACCCATACATGATCTCATGGTTGTTGAAAGGACACCATGTAAAAGTGACTGAATAGTGCCTGATCAACTTCATAGTTGAAGGATTTGAAGATAGTGTACTTTGTGACGTAATACCAGTGGACACATGTCATCTGTTGTTAGGGAGACCATGGCAGTATGATCGGAAAATGATCTATGATGGTCGAGCCAACACAGTCACAGTGTGGAAGAATGGCGTGAAAAGGACTGTTAAGCCGAGGCAAGAAGAGCAAGACGACAGTAAGCATGGCAAGAGAAATCTTTGGGAAAAGAGAGTGTTGATGAGCTCAACAAAAGAATTCCTCACGGAAGAGGAGAAGCAGTCGAGATGTTTTGCGATCATTCCAAAAGGACCATATGTCGAGAGGACGACAATGGAGGAAAATATCCCGGTTGAAACGAAGAGTTGCTTGAAGTGTTTCACGACATAATGGCCGAGGAGACACCGATGGGATTGCCGTCGAAAAGGAGCATATCCCATCAGATCGACTTGATTCCAGGGTCGAGTCTGCAGAACAAAGAACCACATCGGATGAGTCCGACGGAGGGTCAAGAAATCAATCAACAGGTCCAAGAGTTGTTGGATAGAGGGTTGATCAAAGAGAGTCTGAGCTTGTGCACAATACTAGCAGTATTGACGCCAAGGAAGGGTGGAGAATGGAGAATGTGTACAGAATCCAGAGCCATCAACAGGATCACGATCAAGTATTGGTTTCCATTGATGATAATGGACGACTTGATGGATTTCCTAAGTGGAGCGACATACTTCACAAATATAGACCTAAAGAGCGGTTATCACCAGATTCGGGTTAGATAAGGAGATGAATGGAAAACAACGTTCAAGATGAAGGAAGGGCTATATGAGTGGTTAGTCATGTCGTTCATATTGACTAATGCACCTAGTACATTCATGAGATTGATGAATAAGGTACTGAAACCATTCTTGGGAAAGTTTGTTGTAGTCTATTTAGATGACATTCTAATTTTCAGTCGAACCAAGGTAGAACACTTGGGACACCTTCGATAGGTATTACAGAGATTGCAAGAGGAGACACTGATGGTGAACCTGCAAAAGTGTTTCTTCATGAAGAAGGAATTGGTATACTTGGGATTTTTAATTTCAAGTAAAGGGTTAGTGATGGACCCAGAAAAGTTTAAGGCAATGGTGGATTGGCCAGAACCAACAAGTGTGACGGGAGTAAGGAGTTTCCATGGACTTGCCAGTTTCTACCGGAATTTCATTCGGGGATTTAGTCAAATTTGTGCACCATTGACAGAATGCATGAGAAGGGGCGAGTTCAAGTGGATGGACGCTTTGGAGAAATATTTCAACAAGTTGAAGGAAAAGGTCATTGAGAGCCCAGTATTAGCACTCCCAGACTTTGACAAAGTTTTCCAGGTCGATTGTGATATGAGTGGAACGGCAATTGGAGTAGTCTTGAGCCAGGAAGGATGACCAATTGCATTCTTTAGTGAAAAGTTGAATGGAGAGAAGAGGAAGTACTCAGTCTATGACCATGAATTTTATGCTATTGTCCAAGCATTGAAGAAGTGGATGAATTATCTGTTTCCCATGGAATTTGTGTTGTACACAGATCCCCAAGAACTGAGGTATCTGAATACTCAGTCGAAGTTAAATCAGCAACACATGAAATGGGTGGAATTCCTATAGGGATATACATTCATGTTGCGACATAGGTCAGGAAAGTCAAACAAGGTTGTCGACATGCTGAGTAGGAGAGTTGCACTATTGAACATAGCAACTATTCAGGAAACAAGAATAGAGTTGGTGAAGACAGAGTATGAGATCGACAAGGATTTTATCCAAGAAGGCTATTTGTTCACGGGAAGTCAGTTGTGCATTCCGAGAGGATCCATTAGGGAGAACCTAATCCAAGAATTGCATAACGACGGATTAGCAGGTCATTTTGGCATCGACAAGACTAAAGCATTAGTCAAGGAAAAGTATTATTGGCCAGGAATGACGACAGATACCAGCAAGTGGGTTCGACAGTGTCGAGTTTGCCAGTTGGCGAAAGGGAGAAGTCAGAACAAAGGGTTGTACACACCATTGCCGATACTAGATACCCCTTGGGAGCATCTTAGCATGGATTTTGTGTTAGGATCTCCGAAGACATAGCAAGGAAAAGACTCAATAGTTGTTGTAGTCGACAGGTTTTCAAAGATGGCACATTTTATTCTGTATAAGAAGATGAGTGATGCCACAAGAATTGTTGTTCTGTTATTCAAGGAGATAGTCAAATTGCATGGGTTTCCAAAGAGTATCACGTCACATAAGGATACCAAGTTTATGGGGCATTTGTAGAGAACCCTATGGAAGAAGTTGAGCACGAAGTTGAAATTCAGTTCAGCATACCATCCACAGATAGATGGACAGACTGAAGTAGTGAACAAAAGTTTGGGAAACCTTCTGAGATGTCTGACATCCGATAGAGCCAAGAAGTGGGAGAATGTGTTGGCATGGGAAGAATTCGCATACAACAATTCCGTGAATCGGTCGACAGGTTTGATCCCATTCCATATTGTTCAGGGAAGAAGCACACATAAAGTGGTGGATTTGGTCAAATTGCCAATAGAAATCAGAAAGAGCGTAGATGCAGAATCATTCACAGAGCACATGAAGGAATTCCAGGAAGATGTGCGAAAGCGCGTAGAAAAGAGTAACGCGGCATACAAGTTGAGAGACGATAGGAAAAAGAGACTATACTTGTTAAGTGAGGGAGACTTAGTCTATGCATATTTTCGGAAAGAGAGATTTCCGACAGGTACATACAACAAGCTGAAGTTGAAGAAGATTGGACCATGTAGGATTCTGAAGAAGATATCGGACAATGCTTATGTGTTAGACTTGTCGGATGACTTGAACATTTCAACAACATTCAATGTCTCATATCTATACAAGTTTGAAGAAGGGTCGAGAAGCAGAAACGAAGAATTAGAAGACATCGATTGGACAACCCAAATTCCAGATCGACAAGAAGAAGAGATCGCAGAAGTAATAGTGGAATGCAAAGTCAAGCGTATGCGCAAGACGCGAAAGAAGGAATACTTAGTGCGATGGAAGGATGATGAGTTGCATGGGGTGACATGAATTTCCAAAGAAGAGTTCAGAAGACTAATGGAGCAGTCGAGTTCTTTTTCACTTGGGGATCCTGATGTAGGAGCATCGGAGCCTAGGCAGATCAGTAAAAGTTGATTGACAAAAGGGAGTCGACCAGAGGGAGTGCCGATGACCGCTAGTGTGTGGAGAAGAGTCACTCATCGAAGTCAATAAGTCAAGCAGGAGCTATCTAAGTAGTTGACAGGAGTGAAGAAGCCGAGATTCGACATGTCAATGTCGACATACAATAGTCGATAGGCGACAAGTTTTCGCAGGGTCGTGGACAGATCGACGTGTCGTCAAACCACGACATCGACAGGTTTGGCAGAGCCAAGAGTGGAGGAAGGGAAGGTTTGGTAAACCGCAGGAGATAGGATTGAGCCGAAAAATAGGTTGAGACATGACCAAATACTGTAGAAGGGTCGAAAGAACAAAAAAGTCAAGGAGACTATACCTGGTAGCTGTTAGGGGTTGCTAAGGAAGTTAATACAGTTATTGTAGGTAGCTTAAGGACGTGATAGATGTCATCATAGGCAGAGAATGTGTAGCAGAGTAGAGCGTTGACAGTTGCAGGTCTATAGGATTTGGAAGAATCGACGAACAGGAGGATGCGTGTCTCGGGGATCGCAGTGATCTCGGGAACAGCAGTAGCAGGGTAGAAAACATGGGCAAGAGGGATCAGTTAGGGAGACGTAGGAGCATAAATAGACAAAGAGAGTTTGAATTTGTGAGAGAGAAAAGAGTCACACATGTTAATAACAGGAAGCTGAGATCGAGCCATAGCTCAGAGCTCCGCAGCAAACTAGGAGAGGGTGAGGTTGACACATTGAGAGAGCACACCACAGTTACTTCTGAGTTGTAACGGCTGAGGCCGACTATTTAGTTAGTTATTTGCATTTCAGTTATTTCGCATTGTAATCGAATTGAGAAGTAAAATAAGCCACTTCTGGCATCCTGTTTTACACCCTGTTTGTGTAAGCACTATGGTTGTGTCATGTGTATTGTTAAGCAAGAGACTTATTGTCTAAGACACCTTGCATCAGGTATTTGTATTAAAATAATATCATGCTATGTACATACTTCATAGCAAATTGTTCAAAATACAATATAAGTACTTTATATGGGCCACGGTATTGCAGTTCTCATTCAAATGACCATCAATACCTATTTCTTAGTTTTATTATTATAGCACACAATGCATTCCTATTGGACGTTCCGAGGATTTAATGTCAATGGTAAGGAACATCTCAATTTGCAAGTTTCAATATTCATTGTATGAATTAAAATTGGCCATTGTATTTACATTGGAATACCATAAAAAATCATTTGGTATTTCAATTGATTTAAGTTCAAGAAAACATATTATTATAGCTTTACAAGTTAGAGAGATCCAAAATGTCAAGGATTTTGAATGAGAGAAATTCTACATAAGGTTAAATGCTTAGTGTAGTGGTATTTCATAACTAGAGGCAATTGACTGTGGCATGTTTTTCAATGGATTCAAACACATGGATAACGGATGACGGAACATTTTTGTTTTTTTATCAATATGACCATTAAGGGAGGGGATGTTGGGGTGTTAGAAATATTTTCATATCAATATTGATGTATTATGTAATTTTTAAATAAGCTTTATTTTGTTGATTGAAATTTTATTTATATGTGATTGCCATGTTTTGGATATTCTATGGACATTAATAAAATTATACAATCTACAACTTGCTTATGGGTTCTTTCTCTTATGATAGATTGGAAAAAAAAAAAAAAAAAAATTCTCTTAGAAAAACATTAATTGAATTATATATAATGGTGACTATTAGTGCGATAGGGTATATTAGATATCTTAATTATATTTTAAAACTTTTTAATTAAGTATGAATGGAAGCATGGTTAGAAAAAGTAGGGATAATTGCAATCATTTTGGTTATTGGTATTGATTGTCTTCTAATTATCTCTATATGAAAAGTTGTCCATTGAAATGATGAAGTAAAACATATATGACGTAGTTCATTGTTTCTAGGGAAATGGTTTGTGTAAGAAGAAACCTTCGATGTGGGAGATTCAAGTATGCTTAATGGAATTGAGTTCTAGGAGAATAACATTGAGGTGTCACTGAATTGAAGTAGTTTTATTACATCAATGATTGCAACAAAAACAATGAGTGGATCAACATATTGAATTCACCAAGTGAGACTATTTGTTGTCACGATTATTTTGGAGATGCAAAAGATGGAGTAATATTTTCATTTGTTGGAGAATTTAGTTACGAGTGTTGAATAACTTGGAGACAAGTATCATATTCTTCAATGAACTACCAATCTCAAAATACACTAGACTAGTCCTCTAAAGTCATCTTCTTCCTTTACTCTTCCGTACCAAGTTCTTCCATATTGATAATTCACACTTGAACATGGAATAGTCATTTTCCTTTATGGTTCAGGGTGAGAGGGGTTTGGAATTTGTTCAATTTGTACCTGTCTCGAGAGGTACTAGCAAGTTCAGCTTTCCTCCACATAGGCTACTGGAGGATACAATATTTTATATAACTACTTTTGGCATGTCTATACAGGTTGCAGAGATTCTTTAACCATTTCTCTCATTCATCATTTAATTTTCCTTGTGAATATAACTCGTTACAAACTTGTGATAAAAAAAAATTCTGCTCTCATTACATGTTTCATACCTTCATGGTATCCATGTTCAAAATTTTCTTCTTTTCTCCTTTCACTCTTTATAATATACATCTTATTAGTTTGTTTATTTAGTTATTTATTATATAGATTTTTCTTTTCCCATTTGTGCTATGTTGCAGAAAACATTTACCTTGGAAACTTAATGGCACCTAGTGCAAAATTGATGAACTTTGAGACTTGGAGCCCAAATTCAAAGACCACTTGATATTGAGGTAGGAGTTTCAATTCTCACAAATTCAAGTGTGTGGGTCCTTCAAGGTTAGGCTCCCGAAAATGGCGCCTAGAGGCACCTTGGCATGACCCCCCTAGAATTATTGCTAACCCTCGTCAGACACACTTGTGGAAGCTGTAAACCACCCAAAAACAAATTGATGAACTTTAAACTATTTAAACTCTTCCATTGGATAACTTCAATAGCTGCTACAGAATTGACATACTTTGAAGTATCTAAACTATTCCATTGGACTTTGAATCATCTAAATTATTTAGTTGAACAACTTCAGAGATCAACCATTAGAAAAATTAAACTATTGCCCAATGTCCTTGCACATTATTCCAAATTGGTCTTCTACCAAATTATAAAATTTTAGAAATTCTATGAAAATGAAGGCCATATCCCACTTTTAAAATTGAAAAATTGCACATTATTTCAAATTGGTCTTCTACCAAATTATAAAATTTTAGAAATTCTATGAAAATGAAGGCCATATCCCGCTTTTAAAATTGAAAAATTGCATGAGATCAAAATGCTGTACTACTTTTATACTTCAACAAACCAACAAAGAAGATTGATAACGGAGATCCCTTATCATTATATCTTTGACGCTGATAGTCTTACGCCTCTAGCAAGCGATCTCGACCATGCTGGGATAGTGCCTCGAGAAGTAGTTCGAGAGATTGAATTGGGTATATAAAATATTTAGAGACTCAAGCGTCAATGGCTTTAAATTTGCAACCCTAACTTTTAAAGAAAAATATGGAAACATCGGCGAAAATATGATTTGTGGAAATGATGATATGGATAAAAGATTCATACTTCTCCTCGAGGTAAAATAAACCAAATGACTACACCAAATAATGTCATTTTGTTCAGAAAAATTAAAATTACACCATACAAATACTAGATTTAATCATAAATCAAGTATAACGACGGCCAATACATCTCAGCAAGAATGCCGTTATGCAACGGCCTTTGTCAGCGGTTACTACTCGCAAGTTGCCGTTTCGCCGCATCTTTCACTAACCGCAATTCATGTAGGCTTTGGCAGTCAAGGGAGCGAACCGGCGCTAATTATATGTGATACATTCTGTGCCCAATTAATTACAGTATTGCGACATGGATACAGGCTTACCGTCCAAGAAAAAACCTATTCTCGATACAGGCTTACCGTCCAAGAAAAAATATATTCTCGATCCAACAAGGTGTTTGCGGTACGATGGCAAGGCGTGGCAATGCAAGAAACCGCCTTACCAATCATATCGGTTCTGCGAAAAGCACCTGAAAAGCAACAGTAAACGAATGGAGGATAAGATGGGTTCCAGCAGCAAAGAACAAATTTTTACCACTCTACCGGAGGGGATGCCTTCCCCCGCCAGGAGAATGCTCCAAACCTCCAAAGGAGGGAAGGACCATCCCATAGATAGAATGCTCTTCAGATCAATCTCTGATGCCACGAAGGCTTACGATATGCAGTTAAGCATTTCTGGGTTGAAGAAACGTCTAAGTTGGATAGAGCACAATGGATTGATTCCTTACCACCCAAATATGACCTGGCAAGAATGGTTACGATCAGTAAATCAGGTCCCAGATGGAGGATACCAGTGCGTTTGAATTTATTTTTATTTTATTGCTTGTGCAACTTCCTATAGCTTCAAAACAAGCAAACTGCTGGCGCCGAAATACGTTTTTGTTGAAGTTTATAATTCTATTTAATAAACTATAAGCATTGAGAAGGTATTAGTACACGCTCTTAATGACCGTTTGACAGGCTGAAGGACCTGCACTTAAAACTGAATATGTATTCTCGAAATTAATGAAATCTAACTGCTACTTTAGTGTCTTTTCCTGAATTCATTCATCAACCATATACTAATAACCATTTTCAACTATGTGGATTGTTCATATGCAGCACCTTTACTGATTATAAGTATCCAGTTGATGTTTTTTGAAGTTTCCTTCATGGCTTTTACACTACAAAGGAAATGGTTATGACTTCATTTCTAATAAGAAATAATGAAATATTTTGTTAGACTTTTGAAAACTTCATAAAGGCATATTTTGCTAGATTTTTGAAAATTTGATAAAGCCAGAAGCCACATCAATGTTGAATTTTGCAAATGTCTTCTCCTTATATTTTTATCATTCCATTTAGGTTAAAAAAATATCTTTAAGATGTAAATAGATTTTTTTTAATGTAGTATTTACTAATTACAAATTTATATACTAATCAAGTTTAAATTTATGATTTCCTGTAAAAAATATTCTAAAACATGTTTACAATTTTTTATTTTCTAAAATCACTATGATTCTCGTTAACAAGAACTCAAAATAATTCATTACTTCATAATGTCAAAATAAATGAAAATCTAGTAAAAACAAAGTTCAATTGGTTTACTAAAACTATAACACTAAAGACAACCCAATTTCACAAATGTAATTTGCTAAAGAATTATATAAGATATTCAAAATTAAAATAAAATTAAAAACTAATAGAAAAGACAACCAATTTGACAAATGTAATTTTTTGAAGAATTATATAGCTTAATATCCAAAATGAAAATAAAATTGAAATAGAAGTATACTATAAGTAATTATAACAGTTATTATTTCTAAGCATTTACATAACTTAATATCCAAAATGAGAGTAGAATTGATGCTTATCAGAATTATATTACTTATTATCTTAATTAAAAGCAATAGAGAATAACTTTAAATTAATTGATTGTGATTATAAAATAAAGTTGAAGTAAATAGTTTTGAAAATATATAATTTTTAATTATAAATTGTTTAATTTATCAAATTTACAATGAGTTATATAAATATAAAATTCATTATATATAAAAATCTCAAATAAATAAAAATAACATTTATATATAATACACTATAACATTGTTTATGTAGAAACTAGCAAGTCACATTTATTAATAATATGTTTTGTATAATGAACTTATATAAATTAAATGGGCTTATATAAACTATATTATTATTAAATTTGGCTTGCTAGTTGAGAGGTGTCTTCTTGTGAAGCACGGTTGTAACAATTGGTTATCCCATCTAATTTATGTGAGACATTGTTGTTCTAATGTTATAAATTCTCAAAATATTTCATAGAAAAGAAATGGTAATTGGATATGGTTCAAAAAAATTAACCATTTTATAACTCGCATGTAGTGGAACAATACTATATGATTTGGTAGTGGCAGAATACTAAACATGTCAAACACAAAGCCTCTCTACCATAGTAGGTTTACATGTTTTATACCATTTTTTCCCTATATATCCATTTTTTCATTTACATTTTTTATACCTCTTTATATATCTACTTAGTATATTGGAAATTACTCAACCACATATCATTATGATTACTCCGAAAAAATAATAGTAACAATTAGTTATCCCATCTAATTTATGTGAGACATTGTTGTTCTAATGTTATAAATTCTCAAGCTATTTCATAGAAAAGAAATGGTAATTAGATATGATTCAAAAAAATTAACCATTTTGTTGATAAACAACAACATATCCTTGTAGCTCATGATCAATTAGAAAGTGTGCTTGAAAGAATCTTTGAACCTTCCACAATCACAACATAGTCCTAAAAAAAATTCAACATCAATATAACCAAAATAACTGGTGTGCTAAAGACTCTTTGCACCACGTGTACATAGTCATGCAAAGCTAAAAATTCTTGCATTGCGTGAGACTCGAACAACACTATATGACTTGGTAGTGGCAAAATACTAAACATGTCAAACACAAAGCCTATTGGATCTCTCATGAAGTGATTTTATTCATCTATAAGCTCCTCCACACTCATGTTGGTGTCGTTGTCACTTGTGAATTCCATTGCATAAACCAAAAACATAGTTCAGGCAAGTAGGTGTCGTTGTCACTTGTGAATTCCATTGCATAAACCAAAAACATAGTTCAGGTCCAAGTAGGAATTAGTTCAAGAAATGATATTCACTCAATGACTCTCTACCATAGTAAATATTGGAAAATACCTCCCAAAATCGGTTCACATTTTTTATACCATTTTTTCTCTATATATCCATTTTTTCATCGCACTTTACTAATTGAAACAGTGCTTGCCATGGAGTATGACAACTGTTAAACTGAAGCTGTTAAATTGATCGTCCACGACTGTTGTCGCACTTTTCCATTGAGCAAGCTTGCAACGATCGTCGCAGTTTCCCTTCAACCAAGCTGTGACACCGTCGCATTTTTCCTTCAGTTTCCCTTCAACCAAGCTGTGACACTGTCACATTTTTCCTTCAGGCAGGGTTTCCTTCACGTAGGGTGCGACAACCTCCCTCACGGCCGAAATTTTTTTTCTATTTTTTTTTTCGCCCAAATTTTTTTTTTTTTTCGTGGGAAAAAAAATGTTACCTTGTCATGGCCGGATTGTTTCTCTTCGTCTATGCTGCAACTTCTAGTTGTGCGTGTGTGCTCTTGAGCTTCTGAAAAGGCTTACCCAATAAACAATATCGAAGGATCACTATGCTTTCCACTATGTGAAAAGGCTTACCCAACAACAATATGTATGGATCATGCCATACGCTCTGATACCATGTTAAAGTTTGTAGAGACACAGAATAGAGAATATGCCCATTTGACATACAAGAAATGTTATCAACAATCCAGATGAAAAAAATAACACATCATTTCAGTGTTATGGAAATCAATTACCCATCTTCATAATATGTGCATTGAATATTTACAAAATTTTATTAAGAAAAGTTGTTCACTAGATATCAATAGTACCCAATACAAACCTATGTGCACATGGTGTAGTGACTCAAAGTGTATATCTCCCACAATTGAAAGAAGAGATTACACAAAATCCCACAATTGAAAGAAGAGATTACACAAAATGCATGTAACACACTATTACAACTTATCCAGATTGCTGGTAAGAAGATAATTATTGTTGAAATGTACAATGTATCAGGGTTGTCCTAAAAATGAAATGAGAAGTAATACCATGAATGGTCATATATAATATATATCCATTTATATACAACCAAAACATAATGTGTTCTAAGCTTAGAAGCTTAGAACATCATCATTTCCTCACTTTTCCTCTCTATGTTTTTTCCAAGTTTTGAACTGAAATTTTGATTCACAAACACAAACATAGAAGAGTAACGCACCCTTCAATCCAAATCTTCATGTTATTCATCATATGAAAAAATAGAAGCCATTTTCATGGCTAGCTTGCCATCCATCTCCTTCCTGAGGGGGTTTGGCATCAATCTCAAGTTTTCAAGCATGAGTGCCATTTCATGCATCAACTGTTCTAAGTCATCAAAGGCATGTTTCCTGTGTGTTCCCTCCTTTCCCTAGTTTCAACATCTTCTACACTATGTTCAGTTCTTTCTTCCAAACCACCTTGTTCTGTGACGCTTGAAACCAATGAAGTGGTTTATTCTGAATGATTCTCACCATGTATAGACAACACAAGAATTTGAGAAACTCACCCATTTCTTTGGCTAATTGAAGACACAAGAATTTGAGAAACTCACCCATTTCTTTGGCGAATTGAAGCCTCTTGGGCTTGAATGTTGCTACGTATCTCAACAAGTACATTTTGAGACTCATGCATATTTTCTCTTTCATTTGTTATATGAATATCTTGTGTGCCATTATTAACAACTACCCAAGGATCCTTTATCCCATCCCAAGGTTCAACTTAGCCATTAGATAAGAGCTCATATTCAATTTCATATTCAGAATCATCATCATAAAAATCTGCAATTGGAATGAGTTGGTCAGGGAGATACTTATTAGTCATGAACTAAAACAGGCCAACCTTCACATGTTACCATAATAATATTAGGGATGCACTAACTTTAAAAAAGAGGATAAGGATACTCACCCTGTTTCTTTGGTGATATAGGCATGCCATTGTATTTAATGCTTTGTGACTATATTACAATTCTAGTGTATTTAATGCTTTGTGACTATATTACCATTCTAGGCCACATATGAGCAACAAGAGATTCCTGAATGCGATTTATTCCTTGTAAATCCCCATTGATTGACATGCCTACACAACAAATGATTCCAGTCAAAATAACAACAATGGCACTTTACAAACTACAGTGCATGCAAGTGACAGGGCTTACAAGTGAACTTAAGCTAATAATTTTGAGTTCGCACAGGGGACATGTTTTGAAATTGTATTCCAAATTAGACAAAAAACTCAGTTGGTTTCTATAAAATATTGCATGCACATTGAAACACGATTTACTCAATACCTATCTAATAAAACTAACAATACTAATGAGAAAAAAAGTAAAGATAATACTGCAATATTATCATCTTTTATTACTAAGATGTGTGAATTCAGATAGACATCCCTTGAAATGGTTTAAATAAATCAGAGAGGAATTTGTGCCATGTTTATTAAAATTAGAATGTAAATGTTTACACTCCTTTGTTGTCTCTAAAGAATACTTATAGAAAGTCAAAAGAAAAAACTATGCCACTTGTTATCCTTCAAAAGTACTCAAGTGAGAAATTGAAACAAAAATAAGCTACAAGTATACTAGATAATCCTTGTTCCCAGAGCAGATATATTAGATGTCAGGAAAAGATGCACACTGGACCCGTAATAATTTGACTGGGTACCATTAATTAATTCAAGTTTTTCTATTACTTCCAAAATAAAATCGTCATAAATAGGATACAGTCTAAAGACTCTAGGAATATTACCTGTGAGTTATAGTACTTAATATTACCTCTGAGTTATAGTACTTAGTTTCAACCTTCTGCTCTTCAATGGGATTGACGGGATTTCTGAAATCTACTGTCAGTCCTTCAGTTTAGCAAATAACAAAACCAATTGCTCCACTAAATATCACATTATAAGAAAAAGGCATTAATAAAGTTGTTATCTAAAAATATAATAGTAATAAAAACATTCAACAAGACATCTAAACTCCACAAACATATTTGATTGCAATATTAGCTGTGTGACCATCCACATGAAACAATATTACAATGAAAGTCTTAAAAAAATGGATTCTCAACAATCCAAGCCTCATCTTTAATTCACTTCTTTATTCAACAGAGTGTGGAGATCACATACCTCGGATATTGTGGAACATATGTCCATGCATAGTGAACAGAGCCCATGAAAGTCTCCCTGCATGCTGAGACACTATCTTGAATAATGTGCATATGCAACCACCATCTTTCTTCCTCACTAATAACTACACCTCTAGGCCATATCCAGATGTATCATATCGAAAAAGAGATCTAAAAATTAGACTACGTATTCTCATCCATATCTTATTTGTGTTCTAGTAACTACACCTCAAAACCTACATAAGTGCCATATGGTAAACAAGTAATATCCGACTTAAAAGGAAAAATAGCACTAACTCTTAGATCAAGGACATGAGAATTAGATGTGTCATTAAAGGAAAAGAGAAAATTATAAAGTAAGCTTCCTATACTTTTCGAGAAAACCAATACTTTTCAATCAAACCAAACAAGGATAAAAAGGAAAGGCAAATAACAAAAACCGTAAAAACCAAGCATGGAATATGCCATGTACATGTCTCCAAAGTGCTTGATGTTGAAGTTTAAGGGCTAGAGGATTTTTTAATTTAAGTAGTAAACGTCAATGCATGAACATATAAAATCAGATTGAGAACAATAATGCTCTAATAAAATTTGAATTGAAATAAACAAACATAATTTCCATCTCTTTCAACTTAACACTCCATTATTCACTACGTTAAAGTTGGTCCTCAAGAATCATCAAATTCCATGTATAGTAACAACATTATAAAATAATGTACAGTAGATATCAACAGTAAATAATCATAACCAATATTTGAATCAACCATATACTCAGATTTTTCAGATTTGATCTTGTCACTGAAGCGACAAGTCAATCTAGACAAGGAATTTACTTACCTTGAGAGAGATCTAGAGAGGGTTAAAGAAGAACCATACTGACCACATACTGACACAAAATTCTTAGTCAACAAGCACATTCATACCCAGTACCATGATGCTGACAAAGGACACACAGTCATGCTGGGTAAGGATACAAGCACATACTGCAGAGACACACAGGAATACTTTGCACAGTCATGCTTGAAAAAACATAGTCCACCCATAAAGTGAAACTCACTATCATGCTGGGGAAGACCCCATAGTCCACACAAGAAAACAGGCTCATCGTCACCTCATGGTCACGCTAGGGAAGGACCCACAGACCACCCAGGAAAACAGATCATGGTCATGTTGGAGAAGGACACATAGTACACCAAGAAAAAAAATCACGGTCATGCTAGGGAAGGATCCACATTCCACTCAATAAAATAGATCACAGTCATGCCGGTGAAGGACCCACAGTCCACCAAGAAACAGATCACGGTCACACTGGTGAAGGAACCACATTCCACCCAAGAAAACAGATCATGGTCATGCTGGATAAGGACCCATAGTCCACCAAGAAAAAAAATCACGGTCACAGTGGGGAAGGACCCATAGTCCACTGAAGAAAACAAATCACGGTCATGTTGGTGAAGGACCCACAGTCCACCAAGAAAGTGCCAAGAAACAAATCACAGTCACACTGGTGAAGGACCCACAATCCACCAAGAAATAGACTCATGGTTACAATGTGGAATAACCCACGATCCACCCAAGAAATAGGCCACAGTCATGTTGGGGAAGGACCCACAATCCAACAGAATCACGGTCACGCTAGCGCAAAGTGACCACGTGGAAGGTGTAACAAGGAAATCCCAGTCACATGGGTGGTGCAGCAAGAGATCACATGGAGCAACAACAAAGATCACACAGAAGGAGATAGCTTTGTCATTTTGGTGAAGAAGACCATGAACTGGATCCGTCTCATGTTAAATTAAAAATTTAATTTATAATCTAGATACTCCTTAAGATAGGGTATCAAAATATTAATAAACATAACCTATGGACCAAGTAAGATACACGTAAGATAAAGGATCATGAGTCAACCAAGGGGGCCACAACAAAACAAACCACAAACCCACAAGGTCAAGGTGAACTATATAAGGTGGACAAGGAACTCCTTTATAGGACCAACAAGACCAATAATCTTTTATCTCTCTCATGGTACATTGTTTTATATATTTTTGTCATCACTCTATAAGATTCATTAGTTATAGAAAGTAGAACCAAATAAGCAACTTATACAAGAAAGAGAAGTGAAATCCATAAAAAGTAGTTATCTTGGAAACTGCAACTGCAATTGAAATACATAAATAGGCATCAAAGCAACTGCAAACCATCTCAAATAGACATAAACCATGACAAACAATGACAAAATTGTGACAAAATGGTATTGTCTTAACTAGACAAGATAAGTTTAAAGCATAATTTTCATCTCTTTCAACTTTAACACTCCCTAAGGTCCCTGTGTTAAAGTTGAAAATCATACAAAGACAATAAATAACAGCAGTAGTAAATCGAACTCAAAGTAGTAAATTTAGCTGAAAAGCATACAAAGACAATAAATAAAGTCAATAGTAAATCTAACTCGTGTCTAACTCAAAGTACAAAGAAAACAAATAATATAACCCGCTAGGAGAGTTGAAACGTGGTTGAAACCATCCTTATACTCAGCAATATTTTTTTAGATCAAATCTTTTCTATTAAGAGACAAGTCACTACAGGAACAAAGGACATACCTGAGAGAGAATAAATCCAGTTACCTAGTCAACAAGCAAGGAATCCCTAATTACTGGAGCAGCAAATCAAGGGATCCTCGTGGTTTAAGGAGGTTTAAGTGGACTAAGATATCTGTTGCAATGTATGAGTGTTTGGGTCTGCTTAAAGAGAACTGTAAGGAAACCCCAATTATTGGAGCACTAGACCCAGAAACAATAATCCATAAAATATCAGGTAATGATGAAATTTCACACACAAAACATGCACAAATTAGATCTCCGTTTGTAGCCCATACAAAGCCCATGGATTTCTTACAACTTAGCACACTCAAACAGTGCAATATAGATATTAGACAACTCAAGTATGAAACCACGGGGGTGTCGCTGACGGACCAATACCATATCATGTCCGTTCATATTGGGAAAGTTATAAATCAATGTAATATTGTGATATGTTTGACAAATTCATATAATTTGGGGCAAATTCAAATAGAAAAATATTACATTGATTTATAACTTTCACAAACAATTTGCATTCATGTCAACATTTCGTCAAACACATTGGAAACATACTGGTGTATTAAATAATCATGAAAACCGAAAAATTATATTGCTTATATATTAAGGGGAAAATGGGATTTTTTATTTAATATAACAATACCCAAATACTTTTGTGTATTTATTATATGGGCGGGCTAACAAATATCCATGAAATGGCAATGGCAGGGATCACGGCCGGATGAGAAATTGGGTTGAGGGGCTTACTAGTACATAGGGTTGAGGGGCTTACTAGTACGTAGGGTTGAGGGGATTACCAGTATGTAGGGAAATCGCATCTTGAGGCATGCTTGAGACCAAGGTTTTGTGGTGAAGAGGCGAGGGATGGAAAGGGACCATTACACATAGAAATCACGCTTTGGAGGTGTGTTGGAGGCTAGGGGTTTCCATGGGGTTTCGTGGTGAAGAGGAAAGGGCCAAGTACACAAAGAAATCATGGAGAAATCATGCGTTGAGGAGGGGTTTCGGTTTCGTGGTGAAGAGGAAAGGGTTTCCAAGGTTTTCCATGCATTAGATGCTTCTTTTTCAAAATCATTTCCATAATTTTTTTCTGGATCTATTAGTAGGGATGCTACCGAAGCTGTCGTGTATGTATTGACTCAATTTCGATCTTGAGCTACTGATAATAGAACCATAATACTCATCATCAATCTTGATGATCAATACCATGGAATTAGTGTTATCAAATTCCTAAGTGGTTTTTAATTCTATTTGGAACTAAAATCCTTCAACTCTTGAAGCAATAGGTTAATATGGGTGGGAATGGAGGGCATTTCTACCACCACACTACCACGGGCCCTATGGGCTTGGTCTACGATGGTTTTTGAATGGGATGTTTGATGGCCTTGGTGGGAATCATGCTCAAAATGTAACCACCTGCAGTTGCTTGGGAGTGCTGTCGTGCAAGAAACTAATGACCGAATCCAACCAATCTTTTAGTTACTTACCCAAAGAACTTGATCATGTTAGGAATAGAGGTTGTGAGTACAACTAACAGTTTCAATATTACTAAGGCTTAACCAACCTCAATTTCGGAACTAGACTCTGAAGTAGCATGTCCTTTTCCCACAATGTGTTTTTTGAAAACATCTTCCTTCTTTACTACATTTTTGGACCTAGTATCTCAGTTGTGTTGGAGCATTGAGGTTTCAATCTTAGACTACGTTGTGGGTCAACATAAGATCAAGAATC
Organism: Larix kaempferi; assembly: GCA_027924585.1. NCBI lineage: Eukaryota > Viridiplantae > Streptophyta > Pinopsida > Pinales > Pinaceae > Larix > Larix kaempferi. The sequence goes on along the minus strand of BSBM01000712.1, from coordinate 4,401,381 downwards.
AACAAGAGGGGTGAAGAAGATGAAGGTGTCAAACTCGTGGTCAAATTGTTATATTCTCTCTCAAGGTATCACCAAGGTATATAGTCCATAACTTATAAGTGTTCCAAACCACAGCAATACGTTTTATCATCACCGTATAAGGAAGGTCCATACCACACCCATACCCACTCCATACCACAACAGGTGCACAACTGTGAGTTTTATAACAAGAGATTTCCACACCCTAGCCATCTTTCGAATCAACAATAGTCACAATTTCCTAATGAGTTAATATGCACTCCACACAAACATGACGAAATTAAAGAACACTTCCACTGGAAAATTTTAAGATCTGAAACCATAAACATCGAATGGACTATCAAGATTTAAAATTGAAAATTTCTCTGATTTCTCAACTTTGTTGTCAACTGCTGAACTATTACCATTAGCATTGTTGCCAATAATATCTGAAAATACATTTTTGCCAATTCCTATACAGCATGAGACTAAAAAAGAGAGTGAAAAAAGATACCTTTGCTTTTAGTAACCATACAAAACTTGGATTGTGCTATGCAACTTCCATGAGCTAATAACACTTAGTCAAGTAATAAGATTTAAAAGCATAAGAAAAAGTGAAGCAAAACTGTAAGGCATGCTAAAATAATGTGTAAATAACAAGCACATCAAAATTAAGTGTGAATTAAGTATGGGTATCCCACTGCTTGTTCAATATTTTGGAAATGCATCTTCATACCTCACGCTTTACATGCATCTTCATACCTTAGGATTTACATGCATATTCGACATAGAATTGATTGGTAGGTCCAAACGTTTATAGTTAGGGACGTCATCTTTTCCAATAAATATGCATAAAGCTTAAGCAAGTCCTTCAAGACCTAGTAGATCATAGCTACAAAAACAGAAACAAGTATCCTTAGTTCAAATATTCTTTGGATTTGTGCTCAATAAATCCCACATAAACAATACAAATCCATAGTTTACTTCGAGACAAAATCAACATCCCTTTCATGCAAATAATAACATCTGTGAAGTGCTGGTTGTTGGTTGATCTTAGAACCTTTGAGATTGATTGGAAAGTAGTAGCTTTAGTTTACTCGAAACCCAGAATGGCATAGAATAATTGACACAAGTCACCTTACTGGGTACTTTCTTGCTTAACAATACACACAACACAAACCACAATGCTTACAAAAAACAGGTGTAAAATAGGATGCCAGAAGTGGCTTTATATTACTTCTCTGAATTTGGTTACAATGTGGAATAACTGTAAACAAATAACTAACTACAGTCGGCCTCATCTGTTACAACTTAGAAAAAACTGTGGTGTGTTCTCCCTGTGTGTCGACCTCACCCTCTCCCGGTTCAACTCTGAACACTGAGCTATGGCTCGATCACAACCCTCCTCTTCGGCCGGTGTGACTCTTCACAACTTCTCTCGGCTCTATTCTCTTATGCTATTGATCAAAGACTAAAGATGATGATCCTCCCCACTGATTTTTGTTCCCACGTCCTTTACCTTGTTGTTGTTATTCCTGAGACTACTGCGATCCCCGAGACATGCATTCCTCCTGTCCGTCGATCCTTCCAAATCCTGCGAACTTGCAACTGTCAGCTCCTAGCAGTGCTCCACAGCCTCTATCCATGATGTCACCTGTCATGTCTTTCACCAACTCACAATAACTGTATTAACCTCCTTAGCAACCCTGAACAACTACCAGGTACAGTCCCTTGACTTTCTACTTTTCTAACCCTGCTACAGTAGTCGATCACATCTCGACCTTCCTGTCAGTTTGCTTCTCATGCCCTGCGGTTCGCCAGTCCTCCCCTTCCTCCATGTTTGGCTCTGCCAAACTTTTCGCGTCGTAGTTCGACTACTCGACGTCTTACTCCTTCACTTATCGTCCATTGACTAATTCCTGTCAATCCTTGACCAATTGCAACATTTGTTGCGTTGCTCCAGTCGGTCGCACTCTGATTGCTTCTGGTCGACTTGTTGACTTTGACAAGTCAACCTTCTCTCCCCACCAGTGGTCATCGACAACCTTGCTGGTCGGCTCCCTCCTGTTGATCGACCTCGACGGATCTACCTAGGCCCCGATGCTCGTGCATCAGAATCCCTAGGTGAAAAAGAATTTGACTGCTTCGTTAGTCTCCTGAACTCTTCCCGGGAAATCCATGTCGCCTCCTACAACTTGTCATCTTTCCATTGCACCAAGTATTCCTTCTTCTGTGTGCTACACGTTCGCCCAACCTCGCGCTCTTTGATTACTTCTACGATCTCTTCTTTGTGTCGATCTGGAATTTGGTCTGTCCAGTCGATGCTTATCACCTTCTCGCTTCCACTGCTTGACCCCTATTCAAACTTATACAAATCTGAAATGTTGAACGTGGCTGAAAGGTTCAAGTCTTCTGGCAATTCCAGCACTTATGCATTGTTTGAAATCTTCTTCAAAATTCTGCATGGCCCTATCTTCTTTAGCTTTAGCTTGTTGTATGTTCCTGTCAAAAATCTCTCTTTCCATAAGTATGCATAGACTAAGTTCCCTTCTTGGAACGATTGTAGCCTCTTCTTCCTGTCGACCCTCAACTTGTATGCCGCGTTACTCTTTTCTATGCACTTTCGCACATTTTCATCAACTTCATGCATATGCTCTATGAATGATTCTACATCCACACTCTTCTTGGTTTCTGTCGACAATTCAACCAAATCCACCACTCCGTGTGGGTCTTTCCCCTGAACAATCTAGAATGGGCTCAATATGCAAACTCAGCCTGTGCCAACACACTCTCCCACTGCTTGGGTTTGTCGGTTGCTAGACATCTCATAAGGTTTCCCAAACTTCTGTTGACCACCTTGGTCTATCCATCTGTCTGCGAATGGTACTCCGAGCTAAACTGCAACTTCGTGTCCAGTTTCTTCCATAGGGTTCTCCAAAAATGCCCCATAAACTGTTGGAACTTTGATTCAGTGGTCATTGATGGTTGGAAAGCAGCGACTAAGTTTTTAAATACAAGAAAAGAATGGTGTTAGACAAGCTGTAACTCAGACAAGCTGTGACTCAGACAAGCTATAACTTAGACAGCTTTGACTCAGACAAGCTGTGACTCAGACAAGCTATAACTCAGACAGCTGTGACTCAAACAAGTTGTGACTGAGACGGCTGTGACTCAGATGGCTGTGACTCAGACGGCTGAGACTCAAATGGTCGTGACTCAGATACGAACACAGTGATTCGTGTCTCGATTTGCGGGCAGCTGGAGTCGAATCTCGAAACTCTGGGACATGGGTTTTGTGCGCAACGGCCTCATTTACTTGACTTTCAAGGAAATCACCAAATAAAGCTACGGTTTGAGCTATACAAGTGGTTCTCTGAACATGTAATTCTCAGATTTACTGTTGCAGCCGGTTTTACAACTTAGCAATTGGTTGAAACAGTGGTGACTCAAACAGCCATGACTCAAACAAGCTGCGACTCACAAACATTTTTTTAATTAGTCAGTTACAACATGTAAACTCTGGAATTCAAAGAGACAGTTAAAATGTCAGTTACAGCGTGTAAATTCTGGAAGTTAAAGAGACAGTTTTAGTTTTAGAATTGGTATATCTGGAAGTTAAAGAGACCGAGGCATATAACTTCAGCATCTATAAAAAACAATTGATGAGAACAAAAAGAAGATGTGAGATTTGAGAGGATGAAGAGGACTCATTACTGATGAAGCTGTGATTCGAAGAAGATGAGAACAAAAATGTATGGCTCAATTTAATGAAGAACAAAATGCCCAAAAACTCAAGTTGTAGTAGCACATAACAAAATAAAAAGGTATGTATTGATATATCTGAACCAGTGTGATATAATTGACTGAATTTTTTCTTACATAGGGTGGTAGGGAGGAGCAAGGGAAGACTGTAAAGTCTTCTTGGCAAGTTGGTGCTTGTACATTTGGGAGTTGTAGCTTCTATTCAGTTGGTGCTGAAGAAACAGAGGTAGCAGCCTCATCTGGGTTGTAGCTCAGATGAAACAGAATGTAAAGAGAAGTTGGAGCTTGCCTTTCATACTAAGAAGAAGAGGTTTTTCTCCTTTATGGGTTTCCTCAGGAAAATCAGTGTCTCTGCATATTTATGTGATTGAACATTATTTATACGCCTTATATTTAATTTTGTTATAACAATATACCTGCTATAAAGGAATGTGCATAGAACATCTCATATCATATTGATCGTCACACTTCATCAAAGTTAAGAGGGAAAAGAAATGTATGTTAGGAACCCATGCCTTTACTTTGTTAGTATGTTGTTGTTGGACGCATATGCTTTGTAAGTTGTCCCGTAGTATTTGTTGATCAATAGTTTTTGTTATTGTTGTTGGCGCATATGCTTTGTAAGTCGCCTGTAGTATTGTTGATCCATAGTTTGTAACGGCCCATGGTTTCGACCCATAGTATTGGCGCCTAGAATTAGTATATAAGTGTGTGTTGAGACCTATGAAGGCACGGTGAAGTTATTTGTATTGAGCTTTCTCATAGGAGGTTGCCCCCTCGAAGTGGCATATGATCAATATAAAAGTGATTCTGAGTTCTGTCATTTCTTCTATTTCGCATATTTTTATTAAGTAATTGTTGCAGGTGCATCACATCTGGTATCAGAGCACTTTCTTGGGCTCGCTGGGTGAAATTTCTGCCAAATTTTTTTTCGCATCTGTTGCAGGTTCGGATTTGGGAATAATCCCTATCCGCTTAACTGTGGGAAGTACTTGGGCATAAGCCCTAAAACTCATTGTGAGGAGTACCACACGAACCCCGAAGTAGCTGGCCCATTGAGAGGACCTGCGAGCGAAAAGGGAAACAACCCCTACCTGATTGACTAGTTCCCACCCGTGAGGTAAACCAAGAGTTGTCGTTTGTGGCAAAGCGGTTATCAGTTTTACCTGAGCCATGGAGTGAGGGGTCCTGCCCCAATACGCAAGCCGTCAGACAGCATTGGTAGCCGAGTAAAAACCCTGAACTGTTAGGAAGCCGCACATACCTAGGGTCCATATCTACTTTCAGCTGAACTATTGTCGATCACTGCTGCGCCATTTCAGATCCATTTTGCAATCCGCTCCAGATCCAGCCATTCGGCATTGTTCCATATTCCTTCTGAGCTGTAGCCGCTCCAGTTTGGAAAAAAAAAAAGTATAAAATTCAGTTTTTTCTCCATATCTCCCTTGTTTTACCTCTGTTTCCCTTGAAATTTTCAGGGAACCCCTGTCATTCCATTCTACATATTTCATTCCTGAGGACCCTATCGTCAATTCCCCTTCCTATAGCCCGAAATCCCACATTTGTCTATTTTTAGGGTTTGCCATAACTTCCTCAGATTTCACCCAATCACCTTCAAATTTTACCACAGAGTTCCTTTCTGAATTCTGCTTCTTTGTTCCACTCTGCCAAATTTTCCCATTCTTTCACCCCGCTTCTGAAATCCTCATTTTTGCTTCCCTGTCTATCCAACAGTGTCCAAAACCTAGTCAAACCCCAATTACCCTTCTGATTTTTTCCCAAATCCAAATTTTCCCTTACTGAAGTAGTTCCTGTTTTTGTTTTCCTACCCAGTCAAAAAAAAAAAAATCTTGGTTATGGTTGTCACCCATGCAGGAGCAAAAACCATGGAGGAAGCACTTGCAGCCATCCAAGCCAAACAACAGGATCTGGATGAAAAATTTCTCGGTCTCCATCTTGAACATTCAGCTATGAACAACAAACGACAGTTCGAGTCTTCAACAGACAATGGGTTCTATTAAGTCAGTAAATTTTCCTCCATTTTTTAGTTATTTTCTCCAATTTTGGTTTGTTTTGAATCTACCTCAGTTAAAATTTTGGTTTTGAGTTTTAGTTTTAGTCTTCTTAGAAACTTTATGATTGATTGAATAAGTTTTGAGCCCAGTCTTTTTCAAATTTTATTTGATTTTGATGACTTTTTATATTATAAAGGGGGTAAATAAGAGTCATATGTTCAAAGGTAGAATCATTAATGTCTTTAGAGAATGGTTAAACTTATCTCTTAAACCAAATAACTGCTAGAACCTCTAACAAATTAGCAAAAAGTTAAAACTTGCTAAATTTTGGCATAGAAGTTATTCTTGTAGCGCCATACAAAGTTTTAACAAAGAGCACGCTACAGGAATATCGCGGTCTGTGTTTTTTCCAATTTTTGAACTGATTTCAATCATGATGAAGAATGGGGGTGTCTAATCACCTTGTGTGAGTGTTCTAACACGTGTTTGCAGCAGTTTGAGCATGATTTTAGCTGGTTGTTAGTCATGAAGTAAAACAAGCCCATCATTGCATGGTATGCGGGATTAGTTACACAGAAACCAACAAATCCTGGTTAGCTGTCAAATTTCTCTGGTTACACGCATTCTTACAGAGGAGTAGTGTTCGTGAAGGAGAGCTCACTGCTAAAACGGTGGATTGTGTTACTGAAGAGAGGAGACAGTTGTGTTTATCGCCAGCGAGAATTAGGGCTTCCAAATTCATCCATCAGCAGTTAAAGACATGATATGAGGACACCTATTCTCATAAAAGGAGACCATTAATACCCCAAAAAAGAAGCTGTAAGTCATGACAGATACACAGCTGACAGGTATTCCGATATAAACCCTCACAGTTGGAAAATTTGGGTCTTTTTCGCTGCACAATTATCTGAAAAAATTGCTGGCTGAAAATGATAAAATAAATCATAAAATTAGCATTTCACAACAAAAATAACTATTTGAAGCTAGTATGAGCAATATGCACGAACATAGCAGCAGAATAGTTTCAAATGTAAAGTATTCAGTCTGGGAAACGCAAATGACAGTTTGAATGAAGAATTTTATCATTTGTTCTCTTATACATTCAAAATTCTGGAAAGAACATTGAGAGGAATCGCAGTTTTTTCTATTATGCTCATTCTTACACAATAGGTGTGCTTGGTTTATGAAAATGGTTTAGACATTGTTGATAATTATCAGAATTTCATGAAGTCACCTGCTTGGAGAACATATTCACTTAGTTGCCGAGTTGAGACAAGAGAATATTGAATTTGAAAGGCTGTTCAAGGGTCTGTAGAAGATTTCAAAAGAGCCCAAAGCATAGGAAATCAGTTTACAAAACAATTCTTGAAACCTAAGACAGATTGTGCCTGTGTATTGAAAAGAAGATTATGGGAAAAAGTGGCAAAAGTGGTAAGGTCAACAGGGCTGAACCCACAGACTTAACTTGGATTCAGAAGCTTCCTGACTGTGCAGAACTTTTTCAACAGGCAGGTTGGTTAAACTTTTTCAAAAAGATTGATGGCTTCGACACACAGGTCACCTGCAAGTTTGCTAAAGCATTTAAGAATGACATGATTATGATGGATGCTCTGAATTTCAAGTTATCTGTGGAATTAATAGCAGAAGCTACTGAGATTAGTAATGAGGGTGAACACTGGTTTAAGAAGTCACCTTTCGAGTTTGATCCCCAAAGGTACTTATTGCCTAATGTGATTCCTGACTGGAACAAGGGCATTATCATTCATAATTTCAAGAAAGAATGGATTGAGCCCATAAGGATACTTCAGAGTTATGTGACTTGTGAAGGAAGATATTCATTAGTGTTCAAATATCATCTCAGGTTCCTTCAACACATGGCAGGTGTTTCTAAAATGAATTTGCCCTTCTTCTTCTTTAAAAGTATGCAGAAAATGTCAAGCAAAATAAAACAACATGATGATCACACTTCTCAATCACTTTTTCACCATGGTCTCATTAAACTGATCATCAGTACAGTGTTGCAGCATGAAGGAAGGACTTGGGACTTCTTTTTGTTCTGGTCAGGTGTTCATCCTAAAGGAGAAGATCAACAACCAAAAAGACAGACTGACAAGGTGAAGGTAATGATGCAAAAGTTAGGCCATTCAGTCAAACCTGCAAGCAAGCATGACATTAAAGCTAAGAAGGTGACTAAACAGGTAGCAGAAAAGAGACAGGATGACATTCAGCTCCAAGAAATTCCAGATCACACTAAAAACAGGTTCACATTATTTGAAGACAAAAAGGAATTGCTTGAAAGGAAATCATCACTTGTAGCAGATCCTCAAGATGAAAGTCAAGTTGATATTAAAATAGTTCCTGTAGCTCAAGAAGAAATGCCTATTCGGCCAAGAAGCCCCATTACAATCCTTTCAGATGATGAAGGATACGTGTTAGAGGAGGAACAGCCTGTTTCTAAGATTCAAGTCAAAACTGAATTTAAAGAAGCTCAAGTTTTAGATGGCACAACTATGAAACCTAACAAGAAAATAAATAAGTTGGAAGTGGTGAAATTATCTTCTGTTAGGTACAAAGGCAGAAAACTGAAAATGATGGGGGAGGCAGCTACTTTCTGGAGACCTAAAACTAGGTCGAAAAACAAGCTAAGGTTAAATATGAAAAAGCTGTTAAATCCAAAATTGAAGACTGATAAGGTGACTATCTCTGATGAAGAATCTGTGGGGGATGATAAATCAAAGTTAGATATACTGCAGCCAGGTAAAAAAGAGGAGATTAAGTCAGTAAAAGTAGAAGGTGAAGAAAGCTCCAAGTCCATTATTGAAGACATTTCTGGGAAATTGTTGACAGAAGAGATTAAGTCAGTACAGGTAACAAATGATCTAAACCCCATCATTGAAGATACTACTGAGAGACTAGTGACAGAAGAAACAATATTTAAGAAGTTTGACATGTTTTGGAAACCTAATGAAGAGCAAGATGCTGCAATAGAGAAATTGGTTAATTCTGACAAGGAGAATTTAAAGAATACTGTCAAACAGTATAAGCATCAAATGAATTACATGCAGGAAGTTAATGATGGTTTAATGATGGAAAATAGAAGATTAAGAGAGGATCTTCAGGATGTTCATGACAATTTTTAGGAGTTAGTGGTTGATGCAAAGGAAGCACTCAGAAGGAAAAGGGCTGCTGACAGGCAATGTTCAGAACTGGAAAAGACAGTTGAAACTTTGCTGCATGAAAATGAACACCTTCAGAAAAAGATAGCTGAGCTGGAGAAAAAGCATAAAAGAATGAAGAAAACATCGTCAAGTCCAGATGGTATATCTTTGCTTGTAGAGGCAACGAAAGAGATATGAGGCAGTTAGTAGTTAAGGGTCATTTAAGACATTTTGTTAAAGAATTTGCTATTTTTAGCAAACTTGTAATTTTGTAAAAATGTAAATTTTACTTTACCTATTCTAGTCATTCGATGGAGAGTTAGTAGGAGAAACCCTAACTGTTTTTTTTTGAGAAAAAAAAAACTATTTAGAGAGGAAGGAAAAACATTGTAAGAGTCTGATTTTGGAGAGCATTAGGAGGTCTGCTAAGCTGCTTATACTTCCAGACTTGTTCAGTGATAGGTACTGTAAACTCTCATATGCATTTTTTGATGAAACTATGAATATATGACTCATTACCCTATATTTGATCTGTGTTGGCTTCATTTTGAACCTATTTAGTTTCATAAATGATAAATTCATTTATGGTTTATGTGTAATTTTCCAGTGATGCTTGTCCTTTATGTGTGAATGTCATTTCAATCTTTTGTTGGGATATGGTGATATATATACATCTTTATTGAGTTATGTGTATGATTTAGTTGTTTCCTATTTACTGAATGTATTCCCTTTATGCCTTTGAATTCAATGACCAAAAACATATGAAACAAAACCCTAAACCCTAGTTTGAATTGATTTTTATTTTGAGATTGTGATGGCTTGTTACCTTAGCCTTAGTAACAATTTCTGACACAAACATCTTTGGCGCCGTTGTCGGGGACGAAGCTGAAGCATATCTTCCCTGGGATACTCATCATTTTCTGGTTTAAGAGGTGGACTTGAACCAACATTTTTGAAGGCTATTTTCACCAGAAAGTTGTCACAGTGGCTTCTAACAGAATTGGAACAAGGAGAAGACCTACATCTTCATTACTGCTGGGTGTGACAGACCCTGAAAAGATCATAAAAACAACAAGAAAGCTTAGCAGGTCTCAATCTTTACCAGTCTCTTGTGACTTTCACCAGTTGAATGAACCATTAGACTCAGCTGAAACTTTACCTTGTGTAAAACCTATCATCCCTGATAGCAGTTTCCAGGTTTTCACTAATCCTCGAAGTTTTTTGAAAGCTAAAACCTCTTCTCCGGATAAAATACCCATCTTTCAGTTGAAAGTAGGAAGGAATCCTTTTCAAAAAAGTTCCAGTCAAATTTCTTCCTCCTCAAAACCTCAGTCTAAACCTCAGTCAACAATGGCAGCCCAAAATCCACCTATGGATATGATGGACAGAATGGTAGCAGCTAGGTATGCACCATTAGTATTACCTCAGCCTTTACATACCTTGCCTACACATGATTACCAAAAGTATATGCCTCGATTCAATGGACAAGGTGAAACAACTGCGGAAGAACATTGGGAAGCTTTTGAGAGTTATGCAGATAATCAGAACATTGAAATTATAGATGTATGGATGAGGGTATTTGTACAAAGTCTTGATGGGGATGTGAGAAAATGGTTCAGAGGACTGCCTGCTAATTCCATCACCATAATTGAAGAACTAAAAGATCTTTTTCTGAGACAGTGGGGAGACACCAAGGATCACACTTATTACATAACTGAGTTTGGAGCTTTGAGAAGAAAGAAGGATGAGACTATTTCTGACTTTTCCAAAAGATTTAACAAGATGTATACTAGGATTCCTGCAGAAATCAAACCCACTGAAACATCAGCCAAATTGACCTATGCAAATGCTTTTGATCATGAATTCTCTTTATTACTTAGAGAGAGAAGACCTATCACCTTGATGAACATGCAAGAGGCAGCATTAGAAGTAGAGTCAAATTTGCTGGCTTCTAATAGGCTCAAGAAAGAAACACCTGAGCAGCAGTATGAAAGAAAGGGAAAGAAGGAAGTTGTGTCTACAAGTGCTGCACCTCAGTCTGCTGAAGCTAAGATAGATGAAATGGCTAAGCTTGTAAAGATTCTCACTGCCAAGCTGAATAAACTAGAACTTGAAAAGAATTCTGCTAAACCTGCCCCAGAAGCTGATCGAAATCCAAATAACCAAAATCAGTTCAGGAGGCAATTTGCTCCTAGATTCATGCCAAGAGAGCGTAGAAATAATGATATTCAGCGAGAAAGAAGGGAAAATGAGGATCAAAAAGTACCCCCACCTTTTCAAAATAATTTGGTGGACGAAGAAGAAATTGATCAACAGTTACTGTTTGAAGAAACTGAGACAGATCAGGATCTGAATCATTTTGGAGATGGCTTATCTGGAAGTTTTGTAACAGAAGAAGATTTTCTAAATGCTGAATATTATGATGCAGACTTGTATGAAGTTGAAGATGATTTGGCATTTGAAAAAACTGTTGTAAATGCCGTTGCTAATCAGAATGGAATTAAGAAGACTCTAAATCTCAGATCTGGCCCGAAACAAGTAGTCCAAGCTCCTAAGAAGAAAGCTGTTGTTCCTGCTCCAGTTATTCCTGATAAATCAGTTGCTGATCCTGTAGCAGAAAAGAAACAATCTGCAGAAAAGTCCAAAAAGAATATAGAAATTGAAGAGGTAAACAAGTCAGGTCAAAATTTTAGTTTGGAAAATGAGTTAGGAAAACTTAAAATTCCTGCACCATTTTCTGAGCTTATAAAAAATCCATCATACAAGAATACAGTTTTGAAAGTGATGAATATACCCAATAATCAGCAAGTTTCAGATACAGTGAATCTGCAGGAAGAAAACCCTAGAATTTTTATTGGATCAGCTTTGGCTGAAAAGACTGAAAACGAAGCTGGTGCTTCTCCTCCTTTCTATATAAATTTGACTGTGCATGAGCAGATGATTCATAATTGTCTGCTAGATTCAGGAGCATCCCATAATTTGATGCCAAAAGCTGTGATGGAATCCCTAGGCCTTAATGTCACAAAACCTTACCATGATCTATATGCCTTTGATTCCCGAGCTGTAAAGTGTCTAGGAGTGATAAAAGACATGGTTGTCAACCTTACTCAGTTGCCAATGAAAAGTGTAATAATGGATGTTGTAGTAGCTGATATCACACCAAAATTTGGCTTGCTTCTATCTCGGTCATGGGCTAAGAAGGTTGGGGGAACATTACAGATGGACCTCTCTTATGCTACCATTCCTGTTTTTGGTGGAGAAAATAGGAGACTTTACAGAGAGCTACAGCTTGCTTACATAGTCACAGATGATAAAAATCCTACAAATCACCCAATGTATTCTGTGGATAAAGACCTTGGTTCATGCATACTACAGTTTAGTGAAGAAGAGAATTCTGATGGTCTGTTACAAGTACAAAAAGAACAGCCTGTAAAACACATCAAAGAAGAGCAGGATGCATTGTGGCAGTTGTATTTTGATGGGTCTTCATGCAAAGAAGGTGCTGGAGCGGGAATTTTATTGATTTCTCCTGGGGGTGAAATAGTAAAACTCATGTATAAATTGGAATTTGCTACCACCAACAATACTGCTGAGTATGAAGCCCTACTACTGGGACTGAAGGCTGCTAAAGATTTGGGAATTCAGCAGATTTCTGCATTTGGCGACTCCGAACTAGTTGTTCGACAAGTGAAGAACAAATATCAAGTAAAGCAGGGTTTGCTGAAAATATATCGAAATGAGGTATGGGATATGCTTGAGAACTATTTTATAGCATTTAATATCACCCATATTCCCAGAAATCATAATGAAACTACAGATTCTTTAGCCCTGGCTGCCACACATTTCAGAATTCCAAAAACTACTCAATTAAGATATCCGATAGAAGTGAGATATAGACCATGTGTCCCAGATAATGTGAAACATTGGAGAGTTTTTGAAGATGACATTGAAATAAAAAAATTTCTTGAGCTTGTAGATGAATTTTCAAATAATCAAATTGATCAAGAAGGAGATGAAAGGGATGAACAGTTAGATGAATTTGCTGCAGAAGAGATAGCAGGGCATAAGATTATTGAATTAAAGAGCAATTTCATTCCAAAAGGTCTAGTACCTTTAGAAAGAATATTCACTAAAGATGATACACCTTCCAGACCAGTAATTCAATCGTTAGAAGACAATGTAGAGGACTACAATATTGGTTCAGCAGAACATCCCAGAATGGTAAAACTCTCTAAAAACCTAACAGCGGAGCAAAGAAGGAGATATATTAAGCTGTTGAAAAAATATATAGATGCATTTGCTTGGTCTTACAAGGAACTAAAAACTTATGATACAACAGTTATTCAGCACAAGGTTCCTTTGAAGCCTAATGTCAAACCTTTCAGGCAGAAATTAAGAAGAATCAATCCAGCCTTGTTTCCTGTAATCGAAAAAGAATTAAAAAAGTTGTTGGATGCAAAGATAATAGTGCCTCTTAGGTATTCTTCTTGGGTGGCTAATTTGGTTCCTGTTAGAAAGAAGAATGGGGAGATTCGATTATGTGTTGACTTCAGAAATTTGAATCGATCATCATTAAAAGACAACTATTCTCTCCCAAAGATTGAACAGGTTTTGCAGCAGGTAGTTGGAGCTCAAAGGATTTCTATGCTAGATGGTTTCTTAGGGTACAATCAGATTGCCATGCATCCTGATGACAAAGAAAAGACAGCTTTTACAACCCCCTGGGGGACATTTATGTATGACAAGATGCCTTTTGGTTTGATGAATGCTGGAGCAACCTTTCAGAGAGCCATGGACATTGCATTCGTGGGTGAAAAAGATAAGTTGGTAGTTATCTATTTGGATGATATCACAGTCTTCTCAAAGTCTGATGATGAACACTTGAAGCATTTAGAACAAACTTTCATAAAATGCAGAAAATTTGGTTTATCCTTGAACCCTAAAAAATCACATTTTGCTGTGCAAGAGGGTAAGTTACTTGGCCACTTGGTATCAGCTGATGGTATCAGAATTGACCCTGAGAGAGTCAAAGCAATACTGAAGATTAGCTTGCCCAGGAGTAAAAAGGATGTGCAATCGTTTATTGGTAAGATAAATTTTTTGCGATGGTTTATTCCTAATTTTGCTGAAACCATTAAGCAAATTACAGCCATGTTAAAAAAGGACCAAGAAGTCAGGTGGACTGTTGAAGCAAAAGTAGCTTTTGAGAAAATCAAGGTGGCTTTGACTGAAGCACCTGTTCTGGTAAGCCCTAATTTTGCCAAAGAATTTCTTACATTTTCTTTTGCTTCAGAGGACACCATTGCTGTTGTCCTACTTCAGAAGAATGAGGAAGGATTGGAACAACCAATTGCCTTTTTCAGCAAAACACTTAGGGATTCAGAGCTGAAATACAGTATCTTGGAGAAACAAGCCTATGCTCTGGTGAAGGCTTTAAAATGTTTCAGAATTTATATTTTACATTCCAAGGTTGTTTCCTTTGTTCCAAATGCTGCAGTGAAAGATGTCTTGACACAGCCTGATAGTGAAGGAAAGAGGGGAAAGTGGATTGCAAAAATTATGGAATATGAAGTTGAAATCAGACCTACTAAGCTGGTCAAAGGACAAGGATTGGCCAAACTGCTGGCTGACTCAAATTGTCAAGCATTAGGATTACATATTATGACAGAAGAATCAGCACCTGAAGAAAAGCAAGTATTCCTGGAAAAAGAAAGAATCATGGATTCTTATTCATCTTCAGATTGGTATGCTGATATTGTTCATTTTCTGTTATTTTTGCAATGTCCAGAACACTTAGACAGGAAAGCTGCCAGGTCTCTAAAATTGAAAACTACTAAATACTGTCTGATAGAAGGTCAATTGTTTTGGAAAGATCCAGCAGGAATCTTATTAAGGTGTCTAGATAAAGCTGAAATAAAAGAAGTAATTTCAGAATCTCATGAAGGAGCTTGTGGAGGACATAAATACTGGAAAACAACAGCTTATAAAATTTTGAGAGCTGGTTACTATTGGCCTTCTCTCTTCTCAGATGTTTACCAACATGTAAGAGCTTGCATACCCTGTCAAAAATTTGCAAGTAAACAGAAATTACTGTCTTTACCTTTGAAGCCTATTGTAGTCAATGCCCCTTTTCAGCAGTGGGGTCTGGATTTTATTGGAGAAATAAATCCAGCATCTTCAGGTCAGCATCATTGGATTTTGACCGCCACAGATTTCTTTACAAAATGGGTGGAAGCTATTCCCACAAGGAATGCTACAGATAAAGTGATTATGGATTTCATTGAAAATAATATTCTAAGCAGATTTGGTTGTCCACAAAGATTGATTACTGATAATGCCAAAGCATTCAAATCCAAGGCAATGGTGGCCTTCTGTGAGAAAAATGGTATTATACTAAAACACTCCACTCCCTATTATCCTCAGGGAAATGGGCAGGCTGAATCATCTAACAAAAATATCATTCAGTGCATCAAGAAGTTGCTCAAACAAAATAAAAAATCTGGGGATTCAATGTTGAAATATGCATTGTGGGCAGATAGGATTACTGTAAAACAAGCCATTGGTACTTCTCCCTTTCAGCTGGTTTATGGAACAGAAGCAGTCTTTCCAGTACAATTGGGAATTCCAGTAATGAAGTTCCTTCAAAATTCTCAAGAGGAACCAGATGATTTGCAAAGGAGAATCTTTGAAATGATTGAGCTGCAGCAGAATAGAGAGAAGGTAGATAAAGAAGCACAGATGTATAGAGCTAAAATGAAAACCAGGTTTGACAGAAATATTAAAGAACATATTTTTTCGGAAGGTGAGTTGGTTTTAAGATGGGATGCAAGAAAGGAACAGAAAGGTAAGCATGGCAAATTTGATAATCTATGGTTTGGCCCTTTTCTGATATCTAAAGTTTTGAAAAATAATACATTTATCCTACAGTCCCTCGAAGGAGAGGAGTTGCTTAGCCCTGTCAATGGGAGATTCCTCAAGCATTTCTACAGTCAATAATAAGGATATTGGTCACTTTTCATTGTATATACCGGTGTGAGTGAGATTAAATAAAGACTCCATAGCCCAATGGAAGACTGAAGGCACTAGTCTACAGGTTCTTGAAGCCTCACAGGGAGGACTTCATCCCGCAGCTAGAGCCAGATGTTAAGTCAGTAAATTTTCCTCCATTTTTTAGTTATTTTCTCCAATTTTGTTTTGTTTTGAATCTACCTCAGTTAAAATTTTGGTTTTGAGTTTTAGTTTTAGTCTTCTTAGAAACTTTATGATTGATTGAATAAGTTTTGAGCCTAGTCTTTTTCAAATTTTATTTGATTTTGATGACTTTTTATATTATAAAGGGGGTAAATAAGAGTCATATGTTCAAAGGTAGAATCATTAATGTCTTTAGAGAATGGTTAAACTTATCTCTTAAACCAAATAACTGCTAGAACCTCTAACAAATTAGCAAAAAGTTAAAACTTGCTAAATTTTGGCATAGAAGTTATTCTTGTAGCGCTATACAAAGTTTTAACAAAGAGCGCGCTACAGGAATATTGCGGTCTGTGTTTTTTCCAATTTTTGAACTGATTTCAATCATGATGAAGAATGGGGGTGTCTAATCACCTTGTGTGAGTGTTCTAACACGTGTTTGCAGCAGTTTGAGCATGATTTTAGCTGGTTGTTAGTCATGAAGTAAAACAAGCCCATCATTGCATGGTATGCGGGATTAGTTGCACAGAAACCAGCAAATCCCGGTTAGCTGTCAAATTTATCTGGTTACATGCATTCTTACAGAGGAGTAGTGTTCGTGAAGGAGAGCTCACTGCTAAAACGGGGGATTGTGTTACTGAAGAGAGGAGACAGGTGTGTTTATCGCCAGCGAGAATTAGGGATTCCAAATTCATCCATCAGCAGTTAAAGACATGATATGAGGACACCTATTCTCATAAAAGGAGACCATTAATACCCCAAAAAAGAAGTTGTAAGTCACGACAGATACACAGCTGACAGGTATTCCGATATAAACCCTCACAGCTGGAAAATTTGGGTCTTTTTCGCTGCACAATTATCTGAAAAAATTGCTGGCTGAAAATGATAAAATAAATCATAAAATTAGCATTTCACAACAAAAATAACTATTTGAAGCTAGTATGAGCAATATGCACGAACAGAGCAGCGGAATAGTTTCAAATGTAAAGTATTCAGTCTGGGAAACGCAAATGACAGTTTGAATGAAGAATTTTATCATTTGTTCTCTTATACATTCAAAATTCTGGAAAGAACATTGAGAGGAATCGCAGTTTTTTCTATTATGCTCATTCTTACACAATAGGTGTGCTTGGTTTATGAAAATGGTTTAGACATTGTTGATAATTATCAGAATTTCATGAAGTCACTTGCTTGGAGAACATATTCACTTAGTTGCCGAGTTGAGACAAGAGAATATTGAATTTGAAAGGCTGCTCAAGGGTCTGTAGAAGATTTCAAAAGAGCCCAAAGCATAGGAAATCGGTTTACAAAACAATTCTTGAAACCTAAGACAGATTGTGCCTGTGTACTGAAAAGAAGATTATGGGAAAAAGTGGCAAAAGTGGTAAGGTCAACAGGGCTGAACCCACAGACTTAACTTGGATTCAGAAGCTTCCTGACTGTGCAGAACTTTTTCAGCAAGCAGGTTGGTTAAACTTTTTCAAAAAGATTGATGGCTTCGACACACAGGTCACCTGCAAGTTTGCTAAAGCATTTAAGAATGACATGATTATGATGGATGCTCTGAATTTCAAGTTATCTGTGGAATTAATAGCAGAAGCTACTGAGATTAGTAATGAGGGTGAACACTGGTTTAAGAAGTCACCTTTCAAGTTTGATCCCCAAAGGTACTTATTGCCTAATGTGATTCCTGACTGGAACAAGGGCATTATCATTCATAATTTCAAGAAAGAATGGATTGAGCCCATAAGGATACTTCAGAGTTATGTGACTTGTGAAGGAAGATATTCATTAGTGTTCAAATATCATCTCAGGTTCCTTCAACACATGGCAGGTGTTTCTAAAATGAATTTGCCCTTCTTCTTCTTTAAAAGTCTGCAGAAAATGTCAAGCAAAATAAAACAACATGATGATCACACTTCTCAATCACTTTTTCACCATGGTCTCATTAAACTGATCATCAGTACAGTGTTGCAGCATGAAGGAAGGACTTGGGACTTCTTTTTGTTCTGGTCAGGTGTTCATCCTAAAGGAGAAGATCAACAACCAAAAAGACAGACTGACAAGGGGAAGGTAATGATGCAAAAGTTAGGCCATTCAGTCAAACCTGCAAGCAAGCATGACATTAAAGCTAAGAAGGTGACTAAACAGGTAGCAGAAAAGAGACAGGATGACATTGAGCTCCAAGAAATTCCAGATCACACTAAAAACAGGTTCACATTATTTGAAGACAAAAAGGAATTGCTTGAAAGGAAATCATCACTTGTAGCAGATCCTCAAGATGAAAGTCAAGTTGATATTAAAATAGTTCCTGTAGCTCAAGAAGAAATGCCTATTCGGCCAAGAAGCCCCATTACAATCCTTTCAGATGATGAAGGATACATGTTAGAGGAGGAACAGCCTGTTTCTAAGATTCAAGTCAAAACTGAATTTAAAGAAGCTCAAGTTTTAGATGGCACAACTATGAAACCTAACAAGAAAATAAATAAGTTGGAAGTGGTGGAATTATCTTCTGTTAGGTACAAAGGCAGAAAACTGAAAATGATGGGGGAGGCAGCTACTTTCTGGAGACCTAAAACTAGGTCGAAAAACAAGCTAAGGTTAAATATGAAAAAGTTGTTAAATCCAAAATTGAAGACTGATAAGGTGACTATCTCTGATGAAGAATCTGTGGGGGATGATAAATCAAAGTTAGATATACTGCAGCCAGGTAAAAAAGAGGAGATTAAGTCAGTAAAAGTAGAAGGTGAAGAAAGCTCTAAGTCCATTATTGAAGACATTTCTGGGAAATTGTTGACAGAAGAGATTAAGTCAGTACAGGTAACAGATGATCTAAACCCCATCATTGAAGATACTACTGAGAGACTAGTGATAGAAGAAACAATATTTAAGAAGTTTGACATGTTTTGGAAACCTAATGAAGAGCAAGATGCTGCAATAGAGAAATTGGTTAATTCTGACAAGGAGAATTTAAAGAAGACTGTCAAACAGTATAAGCATCAAATGAATTACATGCAGGAAGTTAATGATGGTTTAATGATGGAAAATAGAAGATTAAGAGAGGATCTTCAGGATGTTCATGACAATTTTCAGGAGTTAGTGGTTGATGCAAAGGAAGCACTCAGAAGGAAAAGGGCTGCTGACAGGCAATGTTCAGAACTGGAAAAGACAGTTGAAACTTTGCAGCATGAAAATGAACACCTTCAGAGAAAGATAGCTGAGCTGGAGAAAAAGCATAAAAGAATGAAGAAAAGATCCTCAAGTACAGATGGTATATCTTTGCTTGTAGAGGCATCAAAAGAGATATGAGGCAGTTAGTAGTTAAGGGTCATTTAAGACATTTTGTTAAAGAATTTGCTATTTTTAGCAAACTTGTAATTTTGTAAAAATGTAAATTTTACTTCACCTATTCTAGTCATTCGATGGAGAGTTAGTAGGAGAAACCCTAACTATTTTTTTTTGAGAAAAAAAAAACTATTTAGAGAGGAAGGAAAAACATTGTAAGAGTCTGATTTTGGAGAGCATTAGGAGGTCTGCTAAGCTGCTTATACTTCCAGACTTGTTCAGTGATAGGTACTGTAAACTCTCATATGCATTTTTTGATGAAACTATGAATATATGACTCATTACCCTATATTTGATCTGTGTTGGCTTCATTTTGAACCTATTTAGTTTCATAAATGATAAATTCATTTATGGTTTATGTGTAATTTTCCAGTGATGCTTGTCCTTTATGTGTGAATGTCATTTCAATCTTTTGTTGGGATATGGTGATATATATACATCTTTATTGAGTTATGTGTATGATTTAGTTGTTGCCTATTTACTGAATGTATTCCCTTTATGCCTTTGAATTCAATGACCAAAAACATATGAAACAAAACCCTAAACCCTAGTTTGAATTGATTTTTATTTTGAGATTGTGTTTGCTTGTTACCTTAGCCTTAGTAACAATTTCTGACACAAACAGGTTCTCTTCTTCCAGCAATTTCCGTGGTCTGAAGCTTGATTTTCCTCGCTTCAATGGTACCGATCCAACTGGATGGATCTATCATGCAGAACATTATTTCAGTCTGCATAATACTTTTGATGTCAACAAAGTTCCGTTGGCATCCTTTCATTTGGAACAGGAAGCTCTTCAATGGTACCGTTGGTACATCAAGGCTCATCCAGAGCCCAACTGGCCAGACTTTTGCCAACTCCTTTTGCAATGATTTGGTCCTAGTGCTTTTGATGACTTCACAGGAGCCCTCACTAAACTTCGACAAACTGGCACTGTGAGAGAGTATCAAACCGAATTTGAGAATCTAGCCAACCACACCGAAGGATTGTCTGATGAATTTTATCGGAGTTGTTTTATCAGTGGTCTAAAGGATGCCATCCGCTCTGAGGTCAAAATGTTCTGTTCCAACACAATGATGGAAGCACTAGGGTTGGCTAAGTTGGCAGAAGACAAGATTGCAGCCCAACAACGCTCCAAGGCCACTTTTGTTCCCTTCCGAAATATGGGTTCTCAGCGACCACCTATACCGCAGGCTCCTCGACCGACTCCTATCAAGCGTTTGTTTGAAACAGAGATGCAAGCACGCAGAGAAAAGGGGCTTTGCTATAATTGTGATGAGAAATTCACTCGGGGACATAGATGTGTTCAGCAAAAGCTCTATCTCCTGGATGTGGAGTCTCCGCCTGCCTCTGAAATGGGTGACGAAGATCTAGAAACACTGGATGCTCCGGTCGACATTCAGGAACCGCCTATTGACCCTCCGTCTCAGGATGACCAGCCAAAGATATCTCTCCATGCTTTAGCGGGAATCACCACCCCCCAAACAATGTGGGTCAAGGGTTACTTCAAGAAGCTTCCTCTTACAATCCTCATTGATTCTGGTAGCACTCATAATTTCATTGACCCTCGGATCGCCAAACAAGCTGATTGTTTTATCCATCCTTGCTCCAACTTTGAAGTCATGGTTGACAATGGGGGCACCTTACCTTGCAAAGGGAAGTGTCGAAATGTGCGTATCTCTATGGGAGATTATACCTTGCGCTCTAACATGTTTGCCTTTCCCTTAGGTGGACGTGATGTGGTTTTGGGCGCTCAATGGCTACGCACACTCGGCCCTATCTTATGGGATTTTGCCGAACTTTGGATGCAGTTTTCCCTCAATGGACACAAACACACATTGATAGGATTACAACCAGGTTCTCTCAGCATCATCAGTTCACATCACATGGAAAAACTCCTCAAGAAGAATTCACATGGTGTCATCGCTCAGATCCATTCCATCCAAATGCAACCATCAGCGGTCTCCACTACTCCTTTGGATCTACAACAAATTCTGGATCGATATACAGGTGTCTTTGCTGAACCAATGGGATTACCACCTTCCAGGCCAGAAGACCATCCTATTCAGCTCCTTCCTAGCAACGTTCCTCCCAACATCAGGCCCTATCGCTACCCATTTCACCAAAAAACGGAGATTGAAATGCTTGTTCGGGACTTATTGAAGCAAGGTATTATTCGCCCAAGCACTAGTTCCTTTTCTTCTCTAGTTATTCTTGTCCGCAAAAAAGATGGGTCATGGCGCCTCTGCATTGACTTCTGAGCACTTAATCACCTCACCATCAAGGATAAGTTTCCAATTCCTGTTGTTGATGAGCTTCTTGATGAGCTTCATGGGGCTCACTTTTTCTCCAAGTTGGATCTTCGTTCTGGGTATCATCAAATTCAGGTTCATAAAGATGATATTCCTAAAACAGCTTTCCGCACACATGATGGCCATTATGAGTTTTTGGTCATGCCCTTTGGCCTCACTAATGCTCCTTCCACATTCCAGGCCTTAATGAATAAAATATTTCGACCCTACTTGCGGAAATTCATTCTGGTATTCTTTGATGATATCCTGATCCACAGTAAAACATGGGATGAACATCTCCAACAACTGGACCTTGTCATGCAACTTTTCTCTGACCGTCATCTCCATGCCAAGCAGTCTAAATGTGTTTTTGGACAAAAGGAAGTTGAGTATCTCGGGCACATTATCTCAGCACAAGGGGTTCACGTGGATCCTTCCAAAATCGATGCCATGAACAATTGGCCACATCCTCAGACACTCAAGTGCCTTCGTGGTTTTTTGGGGTTGACTGGCTACTACCGCAAGTTTTTCAAGGATTATGGGAAGATTGCAGCTCCATTAACTTCTCTATTGAAAAAGGATGCTTTTACATGGACACCTGCTGCTTAGTGTGCATTTGACAAACTAAAACAAGCTATGTGTACTACACCTGTGCTAGCTATGCCCGATTTTTCCAAGCCCTTCACTATTGAGAGTGATGCTTGCGGCAATGGACTTGGTGCTGTTCTCCTTCAAGATGAACACCCCATTGCGTTCACCAGCAAAGCCCTTTAAGGTAAGAATTTAGCTACCTCTACCTATGAGAAGGAAATGATGGCTATTTTGCATGCAGTACAGAAGTGGCGTCCATACCTATTAGGGAATCATTTCTGCATCAAGACTGATCACCAGAGTCTGAAATATTTCTTGGACCAGCGTGTCTCCTCCCCGGCACAACAAAAATGGGTTAGCAAACTCATGGGTTATGACTATGAGATCACTTACAAGAAGGGTAAAGACAATATTGTGGCAGATGCTCTTTCTCGCACATTTGATGCCCAAGGTTCTCTTTCAGCTATTTCTATGCTTGTTCCAAATTGGTTGTAATCTGTTCAACAGGGTTATGTCAATGACTCTTCCTTATCTCAGATCATCCAACGCTTGACCAACAACCCTTCTGCTGTACCACATTACTCTTGGGATGGTGCTTCTCTGCGATACAAGGGTCGTCTGGTGCTTCCCCAGAGCACAGATCTTCAACAGGTTCTCTTCTATGAACTCCATGCTTCTCCATCGGTCGGGCACTCTGGGTTCCTCAAAACATATGAACGAGCACGGCGTAACTTCTTTTGGCAGGGCATGAAAAGGACAATTCAACAGATGGTGGCTGAATGTGATACCTGCCAGCGCAATAAGGGTGAAACAACACTCCTTCCAGGATTGCTTGAACCCTTGCCCATACGTACATGGATTTGGACAGATATTTCTATGGATTTCATTGAAGGGCTCCCTAAATCTGGTGGGAAGACAGTGATTCTCGTTGTGGTTGATCGCCTCTCCAAATATAGTCATTTTTGTGCTCTCAGCCATCCCTATACAGCCTCCTCTGTCGCTCAAATTTTTATGGACCATATCTTTCGTCTTCATGGCATCCCTTCTTCCATTGTCTCGGATCGTGATGCGACTTTCACCAGTCATTTTTGGACAGAACTATTTCGCCACACTGGCACCAAATTGAAGATGAGTTCAGGGTATCACCCACAAACAGATGGTCATACTGAAATTGTCAATAAATGCTTAGAAACTTATCTTCGTTGCTTCACCTCGGAACAACAACATCAGTGGGAAAAGTGGCTCCCTCTCGCTGAATGGTGGTACAATACCTCTTACCACACTGCCTCTAAAATGACCCCATATGAAGCAGTCTATGGTCAGGCACCTCCAACTCTTCTTCCATACACCCCCACCAGTTCACCAGTTCAGGAAGTTGACACGGTCCTTCGCAATTGCGATCAGATTCTTCTCATTTTGAGGGACAATGTTCACATGGCAATAAATTGCATGAAGCAACAAGCTGATCAGCACCGTTCGGAGCGCACTTTTCAAGTCTGCGATATGGTTTTTCTTCATCTCCAGCCGTACAAACAATCCTCCTTGAAACTCAAAGGGCGTCATAAGCTCACTCCAAAGTTCTATGGGCCATATCAGATTCTTTAGAAGATTGGGTCCGTTGTTTATAAATTGGAACTTCCTCCTTCTTCCCGCATTCATCCAGTCTTTCATGTCTCTTGTCTGAAGAAAGTTCTTGGCACCAACATCAGCAACCAAATGATTTTACCCGAACTAGATAATGAAGGATCCATCCTTTTGGAGCCAGAGGCCATCCTCAATCGGTGCACGCATTAGCTTCACTCTCGCTCTATCACAGAGGTCTTAATTCAGTTGCATGGCATGCAACCAGAGGATGCTACATGGGAACCACTCCTTCAAATTCAACAACAATTTCCACATCTAAAGCTTTGAGGACAAAGCTTTTTTTAAGGGGGAGGGGATGTTAGGAACCCATGCCTTTACTTTGTTAGTATGTTGTTGTTGGACGCATATGCTTTGTAAGTTGTCCCGTAGTATTTGTTGATCAATAGTTTGTGTTATTGTTGTTGGCACATATGCTTTGTAAGTCGCCCGTAGTATTGTTGATCCATAGTTTGTAACGGCCCATGGTTTCAACCCATAGTATTGGCGCCTAGAATTAGTATATAAGTGTGTGTTGATACCTATGAAGGCACGGTGAAGTTATTTTTATTGAGCTTGCTCATAGGAGGTTGCCCCCTGGAAGTGGCCTGTGATCAATATAAAAGTGATTCTGAGTTCTGTCATTTCTGCTATTTCGCATATTTTTATTAAGTAATTGTTGCAGGTGCATCACAATGTAAAATTGTTTAAGCATAGTAATAACTGATTCACCCCCCCCCTCTCAGTTATTTGAATACTTTCAACATAAACTTGGTATCCCAATCCGACGTGATACTCTCTGGCAACCCATGAAATCTGACTATCTTCTTGAAGAATAGTACAACAATCCCCGTGGCGTCACTCGTCTTCTTACATGGTATGAAATGCGCCATCTTCGAAAATCTGTCAACTACAACAAATATTGAGTCGCTTCCTTGCTGAGTCTTTGGTAATCCTAACACAAAATCCATGCTAAGATGCTCCCAAGGGTTATCTTGTACCGGCAATGGTGTATACAGCCCTATTTTTCAACTCCTTCCTTTTTCCAACTGGCAAACTTGACATTGTCAAATCCACCTTCCAACATCTGTTGACATCCTTGGCCAGAAATACTTCTCCTCAACCAGTGCTTTGGTCTTGTCGATGCCAAAATGTCCCGCTAACCCGCCATTATGAAATTCTTGGATTAGGTTCTCTCTTACTGATCCTCTGGGAATACACAACTAACTTCCCCTGAACAGATAGCCTTCTTGAATGAAGCAACTTAGATATGGAGTCTTGTCGATACTCCAAGGTTCTCGACAAGCCTTCCATGCTTTCACAAAATACTCATCGGTCTCATACTCCGTCTTTATCGACTCTATCCATGTTGCCTGAACTATTGTCATGCTCAATAGCGCAACTCTCTTGCTTAATGCGTCGACAACTTTATTCGACTTGCTTGACCTATGTCGTAACACAAATGTATATCTCTGAAGTAGCTCCACCCACTTCATGTGTCTCTAATCCAATTTCGACTGAGTATTCAAATACCTCAGTGCTTGGTGATCTGTGTACAACAAAAATTCCTTGGGCAATAAGTAATGCCTCCACTTCTTCAGTGCTTGAATGATAGCATAAAACTCCTAGTCATAGAATGAATACTTTTGCTTCGCTCCATCCAGCTTTTCACTAAAGAATGCAATTGGTTGGCCCTCTTGGCTCAACACTGCTCCAATTGTTGTTCCACTTGCATCACAATCGACCTGGAAAACTTTGTCAAATTCTGGGAGCGCCAAGACTAGGCTCTCAGTGACTTTTTACTTCAAGTCGTTGAAATGTTTTTGGGCTACGTCCATCCACTTGAACTCACCCTTTCTCATGCATTCTGTCAATGGTGCACAAATCTGACTGAATCCCCAAATGAACTTCCGGTAGAAACTAGCAATTTCATGGAAAGTTCTCACTCCAGTCATACTTGTCAGTTCTGGTCAATCTATTATTGCCTTCACCTTCTCTGGGTCCATCACCAACCCTTTACTTGAGATTACAAACCCCAAGTACACCAATTCCTTCTTCACGAAGAAACACTTTTGCAGGTTTACCATCAGCTTTTCTTCCTGCAATTTCTGCAATACTTGTTGAACGTGCTCCAAGTGCTCTGCCTTGGTTCGACTGAAAATCAGAATGTCATCTAAATAGACTACGACAAATATTCCCATAAATGGTTTCAACATCTCATTCATTAATCTCATGAATGTGCTGGGTGCATTAGTCAACCCAAATGGCATGACTAACCACTTGTACAATCCTTCTTTTGTTTTGAATGTTGTCTTCCTTTCATCTCCTCTTTGACCCTAATCTGGTGATATCCACTCTTTAGGTCTATTTTTGTGAAGTATGTCGCTCCACTCAGGAAATCCATCAAGTTATCCATCCTCGACAATGGAAACCGATACTTGATCGTGATCCTGTTGATGGCTCTGGAGTCAATACACATTCTCCATTCTCCACCCTTCTTCGGTGTCAATACCATTGGTACTGCACATGGGCTCATACTTTCTCTGATTAACCCTTTGTCCAGCAACTCTTGGACCTGTCTATTTAGTTCCTATCCCTCTGTTGGACTCATCCTATATGGTTCTTTGTTTGGAAGACTCAACCCTAGAATCAAGTCAATCTGATGGGATATGGTCCTTGTGAGTGGCAGTCCTGTCACTTTCTCATCAGCCATTATGTCCCCAAATTTTTCGAGCAACTCCTCGATCTCGACCAAAATATTCTCCTCCCTGTTCGTTCATTCGACATATGGTCCTTTTGGAATGATTGCAAAACATCCCGACTGCTTCTCCTCTTATGCGAGGAATTCCTTCACGGTGCTCATCAACACTCGCTTCTCCCAAAGATTGCTCTCATCGTCCTTACTGTCGGCTTGCTCTTCTCGCCTCGGCTTAAGAGTCCTCTTCACACCATTCTTCCACAATGTGACTATGTTTGCTTGACCATCATAGATCATTTTCCAATCATATTGCCATCGCCTTCCTAACAATAGATGGCACGCATCCATGGGAACTACATCACACAGTATGCTATCCTCTAATATTTCAACTCTAAAGTTGATTAGGCACTGTCTTGTCACCTTGACATGGTGTCCTTTTTGCAACCATGAGATCTTGTAGGGGTGTGGGTGTTCTCAACCCTTCAACTTGATCTTGTCGACGACTTCTTTTGACATAAGATTCTATGTGCTTCCACCATCCACTATGGTTTTGCAACGCAATTCCCTGATCCACACCTTCATTCAAAAGATCGCCTTCCATTGTGCTGGTTCCATTGGGTCATGTTGATATTCCTAGATCAAGGCTCTCTAAACCATTAGATTCAGGTTCTTCTTCTTTTCACCTCCACTACTATCGGATGCCAATTCTTCCCTCTCATCGACTTGCTCATCCTTTCGACGTCTGGGTTTCGACTCCTCTGCAGCATGTAGGTTCTCTTGGAAATCATATGACTTGTGTCCCATTCCTCGACACTTGTAACATATTATGGCTGGTCTGTTAGCTCCTTTCTTGTCATATGGACTACTTCGACTATACACACCTCAACCGCATTTCTCATGACCTTCACGTCGGTTTTCTTATGCTTTCTCCCGTGTCGATGTCCCTTCCGCGTGTCGTCTATCTTCGATGCTTTCCTTCCTGTACCCACTACTTTGGCCTTTCACGGAGACAGTTTTCACACCTCGACCAGTCATCCTTCCCCTGGTCGTTGTGGATTTTCTTGAGAGCTTCTCTTCTGCCTTTAGAGCTAACTGGTAGGCTTCACCGACTGCTCTGAATCTCGACATGCTAATTTCATCATGAATAACATATCTCAATCCATTCACATACCTGGCGACAACTTCTTCTCCTTCATCAGTTTGTCCTGACCGAATCGACAATCGGTAGAACTCCTCCATGTACTCTTTCACGGTCATTTCTTTCTATCGAAAGTTTTGTAACTTCCTGAATAAGGAAATCACATAGTCATTTGGCAAGAACTTTCCCTTCAACTTGGAAACCATTTTGTCCCAAGACTTGATTTTCTTCTTCCCTTTATTGAGCCTGTCAGCCTATACATTGTCCCACCACAACAAGGCATGACCCTTCAACCTCAGACATGCAGTCTTAACCCGTTTAGGATCCATGATCTGCTATATGTAAAAGTATTTCTCCATCTCTCTAAACTAGTCGATCAAATCTTCTGGTTCCAGGCTCCCTAAGTACGTACGCATGTCTATCTTCGCCCGACCTATCATATCCGTCACAAGTTTGATTAGTTTTTCCTCTAGTTCCTCTACGGATTTTTCTCGCGCTGCCACTTCTTCGACTTCCTTGTCGTTGTGGTCTAGTGCTTCAGCAATAAAACCACGCCTCTGGTTTTCTTTGATTTTTGCAACTTCATTTGTCAAAGTTCACATCGTTCTGACGCATTCATTGAACATCTCAAGATCCACTGTGATGGCTGCTGCGCCATGCGCCCTTCGTCCCTGGACATTAAAACCTCTGTGAGCCATTTTAAACCTTTGCTAGAACTCTCATGTGTACAATCACAACCGGACTTAAACAAGTCGTGAACAACTCTACCCAACCGCAGCTGGAGCTGTCCAATTCACTTACAGGATTAATATCACGAACTCGACGGATTCTTCTGATCCAATACCAACTGACGCACCAACGCAAGTCAGGTTGATAGAGTCATCTTTCCGACCGGGATTTCAATCTCTCACTCTAATACCAACTGACGCAAATTACTTTACTGGGTACTTCCTTGCTTAACAATACACACGACACAAACCACAATGCTTACACAAAATAGGTGTAAAACAGGATGCCATAAGTGGCTTTATATTACTTCTCTGAATTCAGTTACAATGCGGAATAACTGTAAACAAATAACTAACTACAGTCGGCCTCAGCCGTTACAACTTAGAAGTAACTGTGGTGTGTTCTCCCTGTGTGTCGACCTAACCCTCTCCTGGTTCAACTCTAAACACTTAGCTATGCCTCGATCTCAACCCTCCTCTTTAGCCGGTGTGACTCTTCACAACTTCTCTCGGCTCTGTTCTCTGATGTACTGAAGATGATGATCCTCCCCTATGATTTTTGTTCCCACGTCTT
Source organism: Larix kaempferi (assembly GCA_027924585.1). Classification (NCBI taxonomy): domain Eukaryota; kingdom Viridiplantae; phylum Streptophyta; class Pinopsida; order Pinales; family Pinaceae; genus Larix; species Larix kaempferi. The sequence continues at coordinate 4,372,279 of BSBM01000712.1, read as the reverse complement.
TTACCATGCTGTTGCTGTTCCCGAGACTACTGTGATCCCCAAGACATGCATTCCTCTTGTCCGCTGATCCTTCCAAATCCTGCGAACCTACAACTATTAGCTGCTAGCCATGCTAAATAGCCTCTGTCCATGACGTCACCTATCATGTCTTTCACCAACTCGCAATAACTCTATTAACTTCCTCGGCAACCCTGAATGACTACCAGGTATGGTTCCTTGAATTTCTGCTTTTTCGACCCTACTACAGTAGTCGGTCACATCTTGACCTTCCTGTCAGTTTGATTCTCATCCCCTGTGGTTCGCCAGTCCTCCCCTTCCTCCGCGCTTGGCTCCGCCAAACTTGTCACATCGTAGTTCAACTACTCGTTGACTACCCGACGTATTGCTCCTTCACTTGTTTCCCATCGACTAATTCTTGTCAATCCTCGACCAATCGCAACATTCATTGTGCTGCTCCAGTTGGTCGCACTCCGACTACTTCTTCTCGACTTGTTGACTTTGACAAGTCAACCTGCTCTCCGCACCAGTGGTCATCGGCAACCCCGCTGGTAGGCTCCCTCCCGTCGATCAACCTCGACGGATCTGCCTAGGCCCCGATGCTCCTGCATCAATAATATACTGGTGTACGAAGGGGATCTAAAAATATAGCATTAGCCCAATTTTGTTTGCCATTGTGGCATCCAAAAGGGAACAAAAACAATTTTGTGTCAGCTCTCGCCGCTCATACTTCTCAAGCGCTATACCACAAAGAGTGAAACGAATTCAATTAACTGAGTCAATTATTTCTGTTTATGATATTATATGGATCTCTATATAACCATGGTGCTTTTCTTACAAATTGGCGTTATACTGTATTCTGCAGAGGTAGGCAGTGCATTGCAGTCTGAGACAAATACGTTCTGGTTCTGGTTGAATTATGGCTAACTACAGCCAAAATATTTCTCAAGGTTGCTGCAAGGGTTTCCCAACATGAACATAAAACATAGTAAATGACAATATCTATGACAACAGATCTTAATCAACATTCAAAGATGCTTATTGGCATAATCTAATATTGTGGTTGGATTGAAGCAACATGACTTCTCAACTTCTTGTCAATGATGTTGTAAAACCCTCAATGCTTTTACCCCATGTGTTCAGCCAAGATAGCGACAAATCCTGTCTCAAAAATGAGAATGCACAATTACGCAGTGGCAAGGGAATTTGCGTTGAAAGTAAGTTCAACCACATAGATCTATTCCTAGAAAGCATTAGATGCACCTTAAGTGTCATTAGAGAATATGGTTATGGTTCCCTACAACATGAAAATGGAACCCATAAAATTTGAAGGGAATACCAAGAAGCCTCCCATGTGAAGTCTTATCAGAAATAGAGAATTATAGTTTATTAGAGCTCGTGAGAAATTGGTTTACATCTAAGAGCTTAGAAAGTTTGTGCCTTTATGAAAGAGTGGATTTGCAGTTTTTTGAAGACTTGAATTCATCTAATAGTATTTGTTTATGTGACCATCAAAATCAAGAAAATGATCTGTATGGAAAAAAATTTCATACATCAAAGAATACAGATTGCTCAGGATTGATGAAGGTCAAATTTGGACAACCTATTTTTACCTATGACAATTCATCTAATACTATAAAATCATCTACATATGTTGCAATACAATTGGAACAGTTCCTTGAATCCCGTGTTAATAGTGTGTCTGGTCAGTCTTCCAAATTTTCTCTAATTCAAATGGGAGATGAGCTCTTTGCAGCTCTCATATCGGGATTCAGGAGTGATTTTGGAAAATGTGATTCAGAAACTCAAAATTAGGCAAAGCAAATTTGTTCATTTAAGGAACTTGAGATCTTCTTTGGCCAGACATGTATTGAATCAGATGGTGATGGATTTGATTTCCCCTCACTTCGTCATGAGATGATTGACTCTGAATTCAGACTCTCATTATTTTTAGAAACAAAAGAAAACATTTTGGATGATGTGGTAGCTGGTTTTCCATTTAGTGGAAAACCCAGCTCATATTCTGTAACTACTGATGGGATTCCTTCTCAGCTTGATAATTTTCAGGAAGTTTATTTGACACATACATTGATCAATCCACATGACAAAACATCTGAATCACTATAATTTTCTTGTAACAGGGATGGATATCAACTTGAGGATTCTAAAAGGGTTTCATCCTCTAGTGAATTACAAAACTCTGCAAATGCAACTAGAAGAAAGGAATTGATTTCTATGGTTCAAAATTTGGCTAAAGATGAGAGTGGGAGGCACTGTAAGGAAGTCTGTCCAAGACAAGACAATCAAGAAGATAAACAAAATACTTTGAGGAAGAGAGGTAGAATTGAGAAAAAAACTAGATAGAGGCCCAAGGATCGGCAGCAAATTCAGGATCTTGTTCAAAAATTAAGGGTTATGGTCCCTAATGCAAATAAGTGCAGCATAGATGCTTTGATTTTAAGGATTATCTATGTGAAAAAAACTGTTTAAAATGAATGTAATATATTTCATGATATAATTCTATCATGAATTGATGTTGTTAATCAGTTGAGTACCATTTTGGAGATGTCTTCCTCCATCTTTTCATCAATATTTCAGGAATTGTAGGTGCATCCCAGCTTAGGTGCAGCTATCCCCAACACTTTGATTTTTCCTCTTTATTTCTGTTACTATCAATATTTGCAGTTGTGGTAGTGTCCATTTTGGTTAGAGGGACATTGAAGGAGATATTAGAGCAGGTTTTAAATCTATTTGGTAGAAAAATGTCAATTGTAGAAGCTATAAATTTCTATTGTAAAGTCAAATTGAGATGATCTTTTTCTTGTTGGAAACTAGTCTAAGAAGCTCAAATTGAGCTATCACTTATTTTGTTAGGAAGTAGATTCACAAGGATTTAAAACAAGGGATGCTCTAAGGGATTTCATGAAGCAACATTCAATTAGGCTAAGAGAATCAAATGCTTTTTTTTTCTATTTGGCACAGAATTTTAAATATAATTGCACACACAATATTAGCTTCAGATTCTCACTGAAAAGTGAGACATTTAATTCAAGCTCATAAAAAACATATGTTATATAGCTGTAGATTGAAATCCATATGAAAACTAATTACGCACACAATATTGGGTGTCGCTGATGGACCAATACCATATGAAAACCAAAACATATTTGATATAGATGTAGATTGCAATAAGCAAAGCACACAACCCTAATCAATTTTATAGGAACCCAATTCAAGCAAAATCCACACAAACAACAAACACTTTGATTGAGAGGCCTGCAAAAGTTTTGAAATTACCTTTGCTATAACTCTTTCTAGAATCAGATCATGTATGCTTTATTTCTCTTGAAAGGAAAGTGCAGCATGGACTTCCTGCAAAAACATGAAAAAGAGAGAATTAATGACCTTTCTTGTGGAATTTTTGGCCAAACAAAACATGCCATCAAGTGAATACTTGTTAAAATAGACCTGAGTAGCTGTTGGCAGTTGAGGCAAAGTAAAGTGACCTTGAGGACGATCCATTTTGCAGGCCTGATGATCATCAATCCTAGTTGATATTTACTACTGTTGATATTTACTACTTATGTTACGACTGTTGTTATTTATATGTACATATATTATTTACTACTACTGATATTCCATTTAAGAAAACATTCAGAAAACACATTTCAAGAAACACACATTAAGTAATATTCCATTTAAGTATTGAAGTAGTAAAAGAAAGTATATGAAAAATCAAACATGGGCATGGGCACCAAAATTGGACCAAAAAAAATTGTTTCATCCTTTTAAAAGTAATATTAAACATAATTGTTGAACTAGCCAAAAGTTCAAGGACCCTCAAGAACCATGCCTCAAGAACGCATCAAGAAATATTTGTTGATCGATAACTTCACATTGAGTTATCCCAACCGTTCGACATCCGAACCATTCACCTCACCTGAAGATAAGAGAAATTAAAATGAGTATGAAATTGATACAAACAAATCACCGATAATACAAAAAGTAATACTTTATAAATAAGTTATAAGATAGTAGTAGAAAATATAAGAGAAATTAGAATGTTTTGAAAACTTCACCATATTTAAATTTTTGATGAAATCCACATAAATTCTATGGTCGCTTTCTTCTAACTTGCATGTGTCATTCTTGATATTGTATGATAGGTTTTTCATTTCTATAACAGATTCAAGTTGTATGAATAGATGATCTGTCAAATCATACTTGTACATGCGTTGCCCTTTATTCTATTGTACCAACAACATTGAAGCTCAACACCTCCAAGCCTATCCAAATTATCAATGTCATTATGGTAATCAAACATCCTATTACCATCCTTCTTTCTTAGCAATTGAATTCTTCCAATGTACCAAGTCCCACAAGAAATGATGTGCTTTGTACTTTGAGATACACCTTTTCTTGTAGTATGTTCTGCTATAGTTATAGACTCGCTCTCAAACAACACTGCACAGTATGACCCAATTCCAAAACCAATTGCAACACCCTTTTTGGGGGCCCTCTCATCTCGCCTGAAGTATACTCCATTCCTCACTTTAGTCAATCTATCTTTCAATAATGTCGGATTTCCATTCAATTGACTAACCAGACAAGATTTGTACATGTCCTTGCAATCGAGCTCCACCACTAGTTTTGTAGTTATGTTTAGATTCTCATCAACGAAATCTAAAATTCCATCCAACTCGTGCGTCCACTCACTTTCCATCATTTGCAATTCACTATCATTGAGTACCATAAAAGACGAAGATTGGAATATGGATGTGGAATGGTCCGATGGAGAATCTTCAACTAATTCATCGATAGCTTCAAATGTTGAATAATTGTGATCCTCTATCCATGGTTTAAACCACCAAGAATCTTCTGTGTGTCTTTTTGGTTGCATGCCAAGACCTAGTAAAATTCCTTGTGCATCCTCCAATCCTATCTTGAGAGATTCTATAATTTTATTATCTGTGGATATTGAATCATATTGTGACAAGATGTCACCTTCCTCTACTATTTGTTGATGCAATTTATTCCAGATACTCATTTGTTTCTTATGAGATTTATTGAAATGAAGCCCTTAGGGATTCGATTCTTCTTCAACAACTCTATTAAGGGTTCCAATAGCATGAATTAAGTCAGTGAAATCATATGCCCTCTCTACTCTGACCTTGCCACCAACTTTGCTAAAGAAGTTCTCACATACACCTGACCCAGTCACGTGAAATGCACATGGAAAGTGAGAGTATTGATCATGAAATAATCTCCTCAACAAACCCGCAAAGTGGCAAGAAATTTTCACATCTTGATATTCCTCTCTGCTAATGAAATTAATGTTGACATTAGTATTTTCTTGTTCTCTGACCCATCATAGCCATAACGTGAAGAAATGATGGACTCTTGAATAATTTCACACCCTTTCCCAAAGAGTCAAACTAAGAGACAAAAAAATATCAATATAGTCAGCAACGATTGCTATATAGGTCTCTGTACCTGATGTCCTCTCTGTCCTGCCACTTGTACTTATCATTTCCTTCAAGCACCTCTGGATATTAAGTCCAGCATTTATTTTTTGTGACTCCACCATCTTCTTCGACTTTGTGCGAAATTTAATTCCTATCTCATAAACTAGTTGTATGCGGGCAAACATCCTTCAATTGATTATATAATAACTCTGGGAGCAATTCTTGGTTCATCGCCTCTTATATCCTTGCATTTATGTATCGCATCTTGCATTTTCGGTTTGATCCTTCCTATGTTTTTTTCTTTTCCTTGCAATGGACGCCTTTTATCATAGAGTATACAGTTCCCTTGAGAATGTGCATTTTTTCACTTAGACTCAACAGGATGAGTTTTCACGTTTGAGAACTGATATGGATTCCTGGAAGTATCAAGTGCAGAATAGACAGATTCTTCATCAATACTCTTATTTTTAGATAAATCACAGACATTCTGAGTAGCTAATCCTTCTTACTTGGGATGATAATATGAAATGTCAGCAGCAATAGATTATGGATGAATTGTCTCATCTTCATCCTCATCATGTTGAACCATCATCATCTGCCACTCTGTAGCTTCTTCCTATGCATCCTTCTTCTAAATGCACTTCCCTAGTTCCGATGGATTTGGAGTTGTGTCTTACGGATAGTCTAGACTCTGAACTTGATATTGAACTATGGCTATAGAATGCTTCAACATTTTCTCAATTTTTCCTTTTCTAGCATCCTTCTTGTATATGCCATTCTTGACCTCGACATAGAGTCTTAACTCATGCAATTTTTTGCAAACATGCCCAATTTTGAAAATAATGAAAAGATATGTTTTGTGCAGTCTCATATATTTCAACAGTGTTTCATTCTTTATGTAAATATTTTATGCTTTTATTTGTGCTATTGAACTCAATGTGATGCTTCTCTTTTCTGTAATGTATCATATGCAGTGTAAATCTATAACCACTTAATGTAAGCATGCACTTTTCCCTTTCTGCGACATAATCAACTTAACATACAATCATGTGTGGATGCATTCTAAATTCAAATACATTCTAATCACACACGCATTCTTAAACACACACCTAACTAATATGCCTTGAATTTCTTAAGATGCATCATGTTTAGTTCAAGAGTTTCCCATAGTCCTTATGGGACTAGCCAGAGAGATAGAAATTGCTTGTTGTGCCTAGATTGTCTGCATCCTCATCACACTTCTCAGGATATTTTCTGGCCCAAGATTTCTTGTTCACACTCCTGTTTTGATTTTTCTCTCGATATTTTCCACTGAAGTCTCTCAAGATAGTAAGTACATAACCTGTTGTTATGTTTGGTACTAGTACTATACCTTTCGGTTCTATAGTTACTCAATCTACGAGTGTTGCATTGTCTTCACCTTTTGGTTCTATTTACTTTACATCCGAGATGCCAATGATGAGTATCCCTAGTTTCCCAATAAATTATAATACCTTGTTTCATAATCCTACTACTGGTTTTAGCGGTTCTTCTATACCATTCCAAGTTTTTCCTTGTAATGGAGGCATATACCCCCATCATTTCTCATTATTGGGAGTAGACCTTTTCAATCTACTGGACATTTTTCGGGTGAATCCCATTTAAAGGTTTCAATACTCAAATGGGTGGTTTTCAATGATCCTCCATGCCTTCTAGATATAACCCCTTCTCACTATTCAGTGGAGGATGTATTAATGTTATACTTTCAACTGGAATGCCATCTAGGGGAAATGTCTCGTAGGCCCAATGGAATTGATCTCAAGGAATGAAATGGGGAAATCCTTTACATAATTATTTTAATACTTTTCAAGGATTCAGTGTTTCACAAGCCATGATAGGGGGCAAACTTTATCAATATTTTGTAAATTTTGGTAATGGCAATTTCCCACCAAAAGGTTCATATCCCAACACTTTTTCCATGCAACCAAGACTTCCATTTTTGGAAGCATTGAAATTTCCAAATTTATAAAATTGATGAATGACCCTATGCATCATGATTCTAACTGGCCTTTAGTTGCAACTAAATTTCTCTCAGACATTCCGAATTTTGAAGGTAAAATTGGTGAAGATACTAAAGATCATGTTACAACATTTAATTTATGGCGTTCCTCAAACTTACTTATTGATGAATCTATCTAATTAAGACTATTTCAAAGCACAATCACTTGTGTTTCCAATAAATGGTACATCAATTTTCCTAGTTCATCCTACCATTGCTTCCATGATTTAGAAACTATTTTTTTGAACCATTTATTAACACCCAAAAAGTGTACACTACCTCATCTACCTCATTACATGGCTCATTTGTCCATTTTCCTACCATATTTCCCTTAAAAACCCTAAAAATCCCACTAAAAAGCCTCCAAAAGGCCTAAAATGCCTCCAAAAGGCCACAAAACCACCAAAAAAGCCTCAAAAAGGCTAAAAAACCCCTTTTTCCTCCAAAAATAGCAAAATCCCTCTAAAAAGGGAATAAAAAATATAAAATAATGAGAAAAAGGACGAAAAAACCCTATACAGCTGCCCTAAACCATATGGTTCCCAAAACCATGGGTCAGGACTCCACCACCAAAAAACTATAAATAGGTGATGGAGATCCCTTATTTCATATCCACAATCAAGTATACCCTTACTCTGCCAAAATCTCTCTTGAAACCCTAGCTCACCATTGAGGCACTTTCACCTTAAGACCCCCTTTTGGCCCATTTCCACCATTGGAGAAAGAGAAGGAGCACATTGGAGCTTGGAGCAACCCTCTTGGACATTGCAAGAGCTTCATCAACCTCCACATTGGAGGTAATATCAATACAAAACCATTATTTATCTTTTGTTCTTTATGTTTCATGCATGTGTTTTAAATTAGTTTACATTTTTGTTTTAGTTTAATAATTTACATTTACTGAACTGCTACTAAGGAGTCCATTCTACTTAGTAGGTGCTCATTTGCACAAGCTAGGGGTAAAACCCTAGCTACAGTTTTGGCGACTCCCCTAAGTTTGAATTTCTGGTTACAATTTTTTCTTTTTTCTGTTCGGCTGTCCCTTTCGGCCGCCGTATACCGCGTTTTTTCGCCCAACAGTCGCATCCCGACCGCGTCTTCCAGGCACTTACTTGCGACCTAACCGCGGCTCTCAGACTGTTTCCGGCGGCTTTCAGTCTGTTACCTGCAATTCGGCCGCGGCTATTAGCCTGTTTGATCCGGTCTGACTGCAGCTTTTTCCCTGTTTTCGGTGTCCCGCCTGTGGCTTTCGGCCAGTTTACCGCAACCCGCCGGCGCCTTTCGGCGTCTTTCCTGCGTCCCGCCTGCGGCTTTCGACCAGTTTCCCGCAACCTGCCGGCGCCTTTAGGCGTCTTTCCTGCGTCCTGCCTGCGGCTTTCAGCCAGTTTCCCGCAACCCGCCGGCGTCTTTCCCGCGTCCTGACTGTGACTTTCAGCTCCTTTGCTGCATCCCGACTGCGTTTATCTGCCAAAAACCTGCGTCTTGTCCACGCCTGTTTCCCTAAAACCCACGGTCCGACTGCTCAGTTTCGCCACAAACCCGTGGTCTGATTTCTGCATTTTTTACAGTTTTGAGCCCAGAATTTTGCTGCACTATTTTCTGCACCAGCACAGCCCTCTGTCCTACCTGCAGCCACCCTTCCTTATAGCATTTTTCTGCAGTTTTTTATTTTTTGTTTCATTTACAGAATCGTTTTTACGTTTTCAGCACTTTACATTGGAAAAAGAAAATTGTGCATTTTAAAAGTTCATTTCTGTATTGTTATTGCTAGATAGAAAGTTGCCCTCCCTAGTGGCACTTTCTACTTGGGTTCATCATCACCTCACGAGCACACACTCTGTCACATAATTCAAGTGAGCCTTAAAAAGTACCTAACTCAACCAATATTCTAACCCCACTTGGGGAACACAAAAGAATCTTTGTCGTTAGGTAGGATCTCGGGGATAGGCTTCCAATAACACCCCTCGGTTACTTACACTTGAGACATAGTTGTTGTCCAAATAGGGAACCAAAATCCCTTAGTACTTTTTGGCACGGTCACAACCAGTTTATCAGAGGGCCTCTCCCTTAGGAGGGTTGAAGTCGGGAGACTGGTTCCGGAGGCCTGAGTGGAATACCGCACTCCATTCAGTAACCGAAGGGCTACCTTTCGCAGTTCTCGGGATATCCCTGTATTGGGGTATTGCGGTAAAAGAACCAAATGGAAGATTCACCTTTCTCGACGTGTCATGAACGGGGTATCTTTGTTTCCATTCTTCTAGGATTGACTACCCGGTGTCCCTCCCGGTAGGGGGACATCTTAGCCACTTGGCTTTCCTATTCATATTGTCTGACTTGGATTTCATCACCTTGCAGAGGATATGTCTAGTTGAGTCAGAATACTTTTAGTTAGGTGTTTGCATGCTCCTTTACCTCCCTTTGGTCTAGTGAGTTCACCAATTTTTATTTTTTAGGAAACCTGCTGCTTGTTGGTATTCTGACCACTTTGTTGGTACTCCACCTATTGTAGCACAGCTGTTACAGTGGGTGTTTTGAGTTGGTTGTTGGCCTGAGTGCCTTGTTTTTTAGCTCTCCTTCTGCACACTCAGTTGCATTAGGGTTTTTGAGTTGTTTTTTACTCACCTCAACCCACAGAGTTTCGACACCATCTGTCACCATTGAGTCCCCGAGACATTCTTGGTGCCTCAGGGGCGAGCCCCCACAGCACGGTTCACTTGACACCACACGTCATCGCCATAGATCATCATCACTTGATACCACTTATCACAGATCTAGAGCCTTGTCACTTGACTCCACTCGTCAACGGCATAGGACTCCGTCACCAGACATTGACGCCCCTTACTTTACCTCCGATTTTGAAGAAGAGTCTGAGAACCCTATTTACACTGCCCCTACTAGCCCCATGGCTGGTGCGACTTCCACTCCTTTCGCTGTAGGGACCATTGGTGGCACATCCACCACTACACCAGTTACCACACCTGCTCTGGGAATGCCCTCGATGGGGGCCACATCCACCATCCCGGTGACCATTCCTATTCTCGTAGCTGGCATTCATACCACCACTCCACCAGTGACTCATACTACCCATGGTGGTGCAGGCCCATCCTATACTACCTTATTTCCCCCACTTGGGGGCAGCATTCCCAACCCTGCCCCTCTACTAGGGGGCATGGGCCCCAACTTGGTCCAACCCACTTCTGTGTCAAATCCTTCTTCCAGTCTGCCATTCATGGCTAGCCTCAACCTACCTGATCTAGCCAGATTGACCAACGACCCTATCCGACACGACCCTGCATGGCCTCATATGCCCACCAAGCTCCCCTCGAACATCCCTAAGTTTGAGGGCAAGGCAGGTGAGGACCCACAAAACCATATCATGTCCTTCCATCTATGGTGTTCCTCCAACTCCATAGTGGATGACTCTATTCGCCTCCGTCTGTTACAACGCACCTTCACTGGCTCTACAGCCAAGTGGTATATCGAGCAACCACATGGGACCCATGCCACGGACCTTCCCTTGCCTCGACCTTCCTGCAGTTCTTCCAGTTACCTGTCCGCTATGATGCGGATGTCGATATTCTCCTATGCTGCAGACAAAACATGGCTACCCACATCACGGACCACATTCATGAGTGGTGTAGACGCCGTAGCTTATACAAGATCAAATTGGACGACCGTATCTTCCTAGATTGGTTCCTCAAGTCCCTTCTTCCTGTTATTGCTAAGGATGTAGCTTCCGAAAGACCCTAGTCTGAAGAAGAAGCCATCCTTCAGGCACAGCAGTTTGACCTCATTTACGCCCAATCGGGTTACCTCTATACCATTATACCTGATGCCCCTCGCGGCGAGTCCTCCCATCACGATGCGCTGGGGGCATCCCACGCCCAGATGGAATCATTGGTCGTGTTTCTTCGCATCCTCAACCCTTTTCCATAGCACGTCCTACCCCGGGCCCCGACCTTTCACGGGTCGCCTCACAGTCTGGGGCCACCAACTCATATGCTCCTATGACACATCACCATCACTCCCATGGACCCAGTTGTCCACCTCAGTGCTTCGGTCATGCGCCCCCTGCTTACAACCCCCCGGTCACACCTCTACCCTATTACCACCAGCAGGCTGCGCCAGCTCCTGTGCCTTCTCAGGCCCAACCCACTTATTACCACCAGCAGGCTGCATCATCTCCTGCGCCTTCCCAAGCCCAACCAGCTTATTACTCGCCGCCGGCAGCCCCTGCGGCTAACCCACAACCTACTCCGCAGACATATCAGCAACCTCCTCAAGGTCCCACACCTGTGCAGCCTCCACCTACCTATCATCCACCGCAGCCTGCTCCTGCACCTGCAAAACCTCAAAACCCACCTGTTGCTCAAGGGCAAGTTTACGCCCAAAACAACCCGCAGCAAAACCAGAACAACCAACGCAACCAGGGCCAACAAAATCGTAGCAAAGGCCGTAATCGTGGGAACAACCAACCGATAGACCAAGGTGGTCAACCGGCTAATCCCCCAGACAACAACAACGCGGCCCCCGCTAACCAAAACCCTGATCGCCCGCCCAAGCAGGCTAAAAACCCTAATTTGAGAACGAACCATCCTTGTTCTATCTGCGGGGTCTATGGCCACTACACACATACTTGCCCACATTTGGAGCGAGCTCGACAACTTTGGGTTGATGATTCCCATCGCCAAGGGCATGCGGCTCATCAAGCACCGCCCAACCCCCCACAACCTCAGCAGCCACCTTTGGTGTTGCAAAACCCCCTACCAACCCAAGGCGTGGTGAACACTCAGCCGTTGGCCCCCCCTCAAGCCAACGCGCAACCCCAACAACAACAGATCTCATACGCCGCTCCTGATCAACCCATGTTTGACTTAGGTACCCACCACTTATTGATGATGTCTTCCGCTGATGTCAACCTCCAGACCTGTTGGAACCAATATGGCTCCAGCTCTGAAGCCCCTCCCGCTGATAAAACCCCTAACGCTCATACCACTGATCAAGCATTACGTATCCCTCCCCCTCGAGTAGATGGCGCTTCCAAAGCAGCTCGTTTCCCACTTCGTCGTATCAACAACAACCCCAATGCGCGCGTTGCGTCAAACTACAACATTGTAGACGACCTAGCCGAATCTCCCACAGCCATGTCTGCGTTAGAAGTCTTGAAGAACTGCCCTTCCCAGCGCAAGACTTTACTCTCAGCCATTGGGGCTATTGACCCAAATGATTCGAATTTGATGGCATTTGATTTGGACCAGTCCGAACCACGCCTGCCTTCCACCTTAGCATTCCAATTTTCTGTTTCTGTTCGGAATCTTGTCATCCATCGATGCATCATCGATGAGGGTGCCTCCACATGCGTTATGTCTACATTCGTATGGAAGAAGTTGGGATCCCCTACGCTCCAATATTCCACCACTGCGTTACGCGCCTACGACGGTCGTTCGGCTCAGCCCCAAGGTCTCCTAGCCAATGTCCCTGTCCAGTTAGGTGGTAAAACCGTCCTCATCGATATCGAGGTCATCAACGCCCAGCTTGATTACAACCTCTTACTCGGTCACAGCTACATGTATGCTATGCGGGCGGTCGCTTCCTCTGTCTTTCGTACCATGATGTTCCCCCATGATGGATGCGTGGTTAAGATCGACCAACTTACTTACTATGATCCAAATGCTCCCGCTGCACCCGAAAATGTTCTCCCCATGGTGGAACAACCGGTCAGTCGTGCTGCTACCTCATTTGTTTCCTCTTTGGGACCTGGAGTTTACTCAGACCCGCCGATGACATCCACTTTCCAATCCATTCCTCCCCCGTCATCTACGCCCGAAGTGTTTGACCTATGTACCCTCTCCCACGATAACCAACCAACTACCAATCAGCCACCCTTGTTGCCTAAACCACCACTGTTACCTAGCCACATTGGTGTTACACCTATCCACACTATCCCCTTCCTAGTCCCTCCTTCGGGAGTAGTAAGCGCCCCGGTTATGGCTACCCTTAGCCTCCCTGGGTTAACCTTGGGATTACCCGTATGGTATCTTTCACCTCCCGTTCGCCCGCCGACACCTGATGTCGTCCTCCAACCGGTACAACCCATGGATACTACCACTCAGCCACCCCCCGGTGTCTCTACCCCTTCGTCCTCCATGACTTCTCCCCCTACTCCCAAACCCACTGGGGGCAGAGGTCCCCAACCTTACACTACTCTACCACCTCCCAAGACAGTCAAAAACCCCCCAGTATTTCGTGCTCCTCCCAAATGCTCATTGTGCGACGAGTTAGGCCATGCGACTCATCGGTGTCCACAGTTACCAGCATTACAGAAGCACACGCAGATGCTCGACGACGACCCCAACATCCCGGTGGTCAAACTAAAACCCACCCCTAAGCCTAAAGATAAATCCCTGCGTACCAACCACCCATGTGCTATATGCGACTCTCTATGAGATGAACAATCTGGATCTTGAGACGGTCCCAACCACTATTGAGGAGATTCACCCCCCGATCTCACCCCCATCCGGGGAGGTCAACACCATTTACATGATCTCTTCCACTACCATTCCCACGTCAACCGATTTGTCGGCCCAAACTTTCCATACTGATGAGGAGATTCTTGAGGCACTCACTGCCCCGGAGTATCCCTGGGATGACATGCACCATCGTTCGTATTTTCTCCCAGAAGCATCTTCCTCTAGCACCGCTACCCAATTTGTGGTTGAATCCAAAGACTTCCTTCCCACCAAGGTTGACTGGTTCAAGGACCCTATTCCTGCTCTTGACGCCTTCGAGGAAGGTAACATGGCTAATATCTCACCTGTCATCCAAATTAATATCGCTGCCCCCGGGAGTGCCCCTGAACTCATCACTTTAGGAGCCTTCTGCAGTAAGCAAGAGATTGAGGAATACACTAACCTCTTCAGAGAGTTTCGTGATGTCTTTGCCTGGTCCTATACCGAAGTGCTCGGTCTTGACCCCGCCATCATAGAGCACCACCTTGACGCCTCTGAGTGAAGGGGCATAATAGATTCCCTCGACCCTGGGATAGGGGGAATGATCAATCATTTTGAACCTTCCCCATCACATCTATCTCAACACGTCAATGAACCCATTGTTCAAACCCACACATATGTGATCCATAATCACAAACCCCATGCACATAGCATGGGGGCAGGTCATTAACCCTGCTCACTTTTTCACACTTGTGATCTCAACCATTTTTTAGGTCACATATCACTTGTAGATTTGATTTGATTTGATACACCTAGTACTCTTCCCCCACGGGTCATCATTTCTCTCCACCACTGCATCCTTGGCTTAGTGGGCTCACCTTTATTTGCAACCATTTTTTAACCTAGTTAGTTCCTTTGACCATTCCGGAGTCCTTATGACCTCTGTTTTTCGCACCATTTGCACTGCCAGATTCATATTTCCGCGTTCGTGATGATGCTTGAGATCATTTATCGCTCTCACTAGGACCAACATCAACATTGTGTCCCGACACCTTGTCGCCCTGGTTTGCGTGCCACATCGGCCGTACCCCGTTTTTGATATATTTTATATCATCGAATTCATTTTTTCGAGTTGGTGATGATGCTTGAGATCATTTCTCGCTCTCACCCCCAAATTTTTTGGGTATTTTTTCCAAAACACCCCCCATCACCTCGGTTTGTGTGCCACATCGGCCGCTATCCATTTTCGACACTCTTTATATTGCCGGATTCATTTTTCCAAGCTCGTGATGATGCTTGAGATCATTTCTCGCTCTCACCTAGTATAGTTTCGACATTGTGTCCCAACACCTTGCTGTCTCGGTTTGCGCACCACATCGGCCGCCATCGGATTGTTCCACACTTTTACATGAGCCAATCACTCCTGTCATACTGCAAATGTTTCATTATTTTGCCACCATTTCATTCACCCCGCAAGGAGGCCCAGCAATGTTCCCCCCCACCCTTGTTCTTGGTCATCATACATGTTCCTTGATTGAACACTTGCTCCTTTCCTGGCCATTCCTTTTGTTCGGTATAATTTTATCCATTTTTCGGGCCGGACAAGTCCTTTACGAAAAAGGCACTTAGGGAGTTTCTGTTAAGCTCTTTTCTGACTCCTAAAACAATGAAAAGATCGCCGAGCAATCTTGCTTCCTTCCATGCTCATTAAAGTACCTGAAAGGGCGTCTATCTGGTATAAGTTTACCCATTTTCCGGACCTGGTAGACTAATTACGAAAAAGGAATACTCTAGTCACACCGGCTAGAAGAGTTCTTCATTGTATCCTTTTATGCTTCTTTGGGCCTTGGAGACTAAATATACGAAAAAGCAACCCCCTGGAGTCTTCTTATTTGTTTTCAGACTCTCTAAAATTGAAAGCAACCATGAGCACGAACTGTCCTGGGATCGTAAAATCCACACGACAGTACCATTCCATTACTACAGAGTCTTCTTATCGCTTTCAGACTCCTTAAAATTGAAAGCAACCACGAGCATGAACTGTCCTGGGCTCGTAAAATCCACACGACAGTACCATTCTACACACACTTCTTCTAGTTCCTTAACCCATGAAGAAGTCATCCCGTGCCTCCAGGCACTATAATCGATCATCTCGACAGCACCCCCAATCAGGTCGCCTTTGTTCAGAGTATTCTGCAGTCCCCTGCCATTTTACCCCAGCTTGAGTCTCCCTCAGCCCAGTCACCATCCCAGACCCAATACAGCTATGATCCCTTTCCCATCAGTCAGTTTCATATGCTGCCCGATCACTCCCATTATCATACTCTGAACAAAGGAAGTTTGAGTCCACCCACTCTACTTGCCCAATTATTCCCTCCCAGTTTAGTCAGTCCTGCCATCAATACTATCACATTTCAGTTCTCCACCTCATGCTCCTATCAAGGAAACATCATTGCCTTGATAGTTGCAGGTCTCCCTCTGTCAACGACAACCCCTCTATTCCAGAGGATAGGCCCAGCGGTCCCTACGCCTTGGACTTATCACCATCTGTGGTAAGTGCCTACGGATCATTCTGAGAGGAGTCATCATTGCCTCTTCGAGTGGTTGTTTCTCACATGCTCAACTTCAACATTTTGATCGCATTGTCGAGAATCACGTAGGGTTACATCCTTTACATTTTTAGTCGAAGACCCCGGATTTCCCCCAACTCTAGCACATTGGTGAGTCACTTCGGAACACCCATTTATATGTTCTCGTGGATGTCCGGGCTGCATTGGCGATTGTATTCAGAAGCCATCCAGTTATATGCTTCCTTGAGTACCTAGATCAGTTCCAGTTCAGTGTACCATTGCGAGTGTACCCCTTGTCACTCTGATCCAGCAGCTCATCAGTCCCTTTGGTACCTCACTCAGTAGCACTGTTGATTGTTCCAGTGTATCAGTTCTTCAGCTCAGACATGGTCATCCCAGTAGTATGTCCTAGATTTGTGTCCCCTCTGGACCCTTATGATGTACACAGTGGTTCTCTATGTTTCTTATAGGTCCCTCTTTTCGGGCCTCACAGTTCTTTTTATGTATCTTGATACGAGCATGGGTATGCCCGCCTCGTCCATATATTGAGATTATGCCTCATTCAGTATTTGAGGCCATGTATATTTCAGGTCCCCATTTTTTGGACCCCATTGTTATTATTATGTTATATCCTGATACGAGCATGGGAATGCCCGCCTCGTCCATATGATCAGATGATTCCTCATCCATTATTGATGTTATGTACTTTTAGTTCTTGCAGTTGTTCAGGATCGTTGTTCCGGGCTTTAGTTTGTTTCTTCTCTTCTCCATACCCCAGGAAAACCATATATGACTTATGATGTCCATCGGCCATACGATGAGCTCCTGCCCTCGCACATCAGGGGGAAATCTGTTAACACCCAAAAAGTGTAGACTACCTCATCTACCTCATTACATGGCTCATTTGTCCATTTTCCTACCATATTTCCCTTAAAAACCCTAAAAATCCCACTAAAAAGCCTCCAAAAGGCCACAAAACCACCAAAAAAATCTCAAAAAGGCTAAAAAACCCCTTTTTCCTCCAAAAATAGCAAAATCCCTCTAAAAAGGGAATATAAAATATAAAATAATGAGGAAAAGGAAGAAAAAACCCTATACAGCTGCCCTAAACCATATGGTTCCCAAAACCATGGGTCAGCACTCCACCACCAAAAAACTATAAATAGGTGATGGAGATCCCTTATTTCATATCCACAATCAAGTATACCCTTACTCTGCCAAAATCTCTCTTGAAACCCTAGCTCACCATTGAGGCACTTTCACCTTGAGACCCCCTTTTGGCCCATTTCCACCATTGGAGAAAGAGAAGGAGCACATTGGAGCTTGGAGCAACCCTCTTGGACATTGCAAGAGCTTCATCAACCTCCACATTGGAGGTAATATCAATACAAAACCATTATTTATCTTTTGTTCTTTATGTTTCATGCATGTGTTTTAGATTAGTTTACATTTTTTTTTAGTTTAATAATTTACATTTACTGAACTGCTACTAAGGAGTCGATTCTCCTTAGTAGGTGCTCATTTGCACAAGCTAGGGGTAAAACCCTAGCTACACCATTTTTAGCTTCTTGTCTGGTATGATGTTGAAACTAATCTATTGTCTCAATTCAGGCAGAAGAAAGCTTCCCATATCTCAAATCACATTCAAGAATTATGTAGGAGGAAAAGGCTAATTAAGGCAACTATCCCCTTTGACTTCCTATATGAGTGGTTTCTCAAATTCTTATTTGATTATATCTCCAAGGATGTTTCTACATTAGGGGTTACTACAAAAAAAGAAGGAATTTTTAAGGCCTAGCAGTTAGATTTGATTTATTCTTAACATGGGATCCTTTTTGAAATCATTATTGATGCACCAAGGTCTAGTATAGACCCTTCAAAGCCCAAACCTACACTACATGTGGATGGTATTGTTTCTCCAGTTCATCATAAGGCCTCTGAAGATGTTAATAGTTGAATGAAAAAATTATCCATCCATTCTTTTGTAGTAGGTGAAACTTCTATTGCCACCTCTCATCATTCTTAAACAACTTCTATACATAATGTTCAGACTAATTAAAAAGGAAACTAGTAGCCAAGTGAGAAAAAGAAAAACATAATAAAATTAATGAAAAAGGAGAGTGTAGTGTTGGCACGGGATTAGTCGGCATCAAGTGCGGAAGCCGACAGCTACAAAGAAGGACCATTCGCAGAAGGAAAGGACATTCATGGAGAATGAGGAAGCGCAAGATTAGTTAGTTTGTTAGAAAAGAGTCATTGGACCATTTTGTAACCAGCATAGTTCGCTAGAAATAAGAGTATGAATGTAAGCCTAATGCATCTTTGGATCATGGAATCATTATCATTGTGATTATGCAGTTTGATTGTGTTTTGCTCTGTATTGGCATTTTTGTATGGATCCGCGATAATATGTTCTCAACTGTTTCTGCGAAGGTTATACCGTAGGGGTTTTATGAGTTAATGCATGAAGATGTTCAGATCTACTCTTTTGTCTTTGTTTATGTTCAATGGTGAATGTTGCATTATAATTTCTGTTGTCCTTTTTGTAAGGTTTCATTGATGCGATCTCCAGTATTTTCCTGTTAATGCGGATGTCCATTATGTACTAAATATGTGAATGGTGAATACATGGTTGATGTGAAAATGATAATGTGTGAATATATGCAAATGTGAATCTCTGGTTTCTGTTGCGATAGACTTGAAGTAGTTGAATGTCCTTCCCCCACTACAGAAACTTGGTTCCTGCAGCCCCCTTAACCATCTCGGGTGAGACCTCCATGGATAATTTTAGGGGCTATATATAGCCCATGGGCTATATTAACGGGGTTACAAAAATTTAGTGGGCTATTTTCTTATATGGAAAGGGTTTTTTCAACTAAAATATATTCGCCCATTATTTATTAGAAAAAAAAGGAATTCAAATTGAATACCCTCCTGTATATTAATGAGGAAAATGAAAAAAACTATTTTTGTCCTAGCAAAATCTCCTTCCAATCTATCTTTTGCCCCAAATTTCTAGAGAAATTCTAGTGAAATCATTCCTTCGCCCTCAACTTTTAGTAATGGAGTCTCCCAAGGGTTATTTTTCCCTCCACTTTCCCTGTAATCAAGGCATATGGTTGCATTCACCTGTATATTTAGTCAATTTCATGTGATACCTTCTTTGAGCCCTCAATTTCAAGTTTTGGAGGGAAAACCAAGGGTTATTTTGTTCTATATAAAGGATAGTGATTCATGGTTCACCCACATCGGATTGCGCTTGTAGGGTGAAGGTTCTGGTTGATGTGATTACACTTTTCATTCTTAGTTTTCTTGACATTTTAATCTTCTCCTAACATCTCCATTGCCGAAATCTCAGGTCTTGAAGGGGCATGCTACACATGCAATTTATCAGAAAATACAAACTCGCATCATGCTTTTTATCCAATAATTAATGTGGTATGCTTTTTATCATGATTTTTATGCATTTTATTCGTAGTTACAATATATTATTATATTGTAAATTTATATTTTATCATATTTTTTTAATCATGGATGTTTTTTATGACTGTTGAATTCTAGGGCACTCTTGGTTATTAGGGCTTATTTGGTGTTATTAGGGTTTTATTCTATCCTAGGAGTATTGGTTCCATGAAAGTGTTATATAGATCAAAATATATGATTTATTTTATGCCTTGTCATGTTTACACTATCGACTAATATTTATATGTTGTTAGTGGATGCTTCTCATGATGGAGAGACACCACATGGTTTTTTATATATTCAAACTGAATTTGGCCCAGTTGTTTAAAATGTTCTTTTATTAGGATCTTGCTTTGCAATTATTATTGCATCGAAGGTGTTAATGAGATTTTATATGTTCATATTTTATGTCTGTTATCGTTGATGTTTGGGATGTTTGTAATATAAATGAATGCACATTGATTATAATGGCAGGAATATAGTGGAATGGTCAATATTTTGGTTGTGTTCTTGTAGAGTTGTCCAAAGCATTCTGGTAGATTCTTTTATTTGTATTGAGAAGTTTGTGACTGGTAGATTTTTTTATTTGTATTGCCAAGTTTGTCAATTTTATTTGTGACCTAAATTTGTTGGGTTTGGTAATTGTTTTATGATATTTTGTTTTTGTATGCGTCAATCAAAAGTAAAAACAATTTTGGTGATTTTTTTTTATGTGTAATTGTTGTCATCATCCAAAAATGGATCTAGTTATGTTGGAAGAGGATACTTCATTTCCATCATGATTGTGTATAATATGTACATGCCATGTTTGACCTGAGAGGTAGACATTATGCTATTTGATATCTAGTCTTTTGCATTCAATGAGGGTGCTAAAATAATTTTACCACATTTTTCATGCTTTCAAAAATTTCAAGGACATGAATATAAACACCTCCTTAGTTTATCTAAGAAAAAGTAGTCTTTAACATAGAGTTGTAATAATATGCGCCATTATGCATTAATCTGCTTTCTATTCTTGTTAGTGTATGTTCTTATTTCTAATAACAATTGCAAGTTTGTAACTAACTCTAAAAATTCTAAATCAAATGACATAATTCATATTTTGATTGTCAACAAAAGAAAGGAAAAAGTGACATTTGTATCTATAAATAAATAAGCATGTTATTTTTTTTTAGAGTTGGTTCCATAATCACTCCATAGTGTAAAGTGTTTAATTATATAAATTTGTCAGTATGTCAATATTTGGGTCCCCACATGTCCGTTGGACCATTAAGGGATGAGATAAAAAGTGGAGTCCCCACTTTCCCTGAATCGAGTTAGTGTAGTTTTGTTTCACTAACACCTCCAGTTGTGAGTGACCCAATACTGCTTATGAAATGTATAAATAAATCCCTCCTCTCCTCATTCATGCATTTGTTCATTTGAGGGTTTAGGAGTCGAGAGAGTCAAGCTCTAGTATATGCTCTTCTATTTCACTACCTTACTAATCTGCAGAGTCAAAAGCTAAGTCTTCATAGCAAAAGATTCACCAAGACGTTCCAAGGTTTTATAATTTGATGAAAGATTCACCAAGGTTTTACAATTTTATATAACCGAGTGAAATATTCACCAAGATTTTACAATATCTTATAATTTAGTGAAATATTGTCCAATATTTTACAAGATTCTATAATAGAATGAAATATTAGCCACAAATTTATATATACATATTATATTATTGATAAAATAGCCTTCAAATTTTCCTATATATTAGGGAGATTCACCGATTTATTATACATATAAATTTCGAGGGTGTTCTTAAAATTATCCCTGGAGACCTCACTCGCTTCGCAGGTGTTGCTAGAAAGGGTAAAACCTTATTGGGCTGGTGCTCAAGGGTGTTATGTTGGTGTTTGTTGACGACGGTGCAAAGTGAACCCCTGTCGACATAATTATGTCAACAAATGGTTATGTTGTTGGGACCCTAAAGAATAAAGATAAGGACATGCTGTGGCACCCAATGAAACGGAGATTTGGGATTGGTTTGACAAGAAAGAAGAAGAATTCGTGAACGGATAAAATCAAAACCCCAGGAAGACGACAATCAGTTGGATGGAAAATCATATTTATTCAGATATCCACGAGATATTCTTCTGCGAATTCCCATTATTGTTGCACGAGTGGTTGGCACAATTGACGTTTCAAAAGAACCATTGCCAAAAGAGGGAGTGTGATCGTTGGATCGCAGAATTGATCCAACAACTAAAATGGGTGGATAATATGGCATCACAGGCTATTGATTTTTGGGTAGACAGTATCTTAGAAGGATACATCACTAAGTTTGCTGTGGACATGATCAAATGATACAGCGACGCAGAAAGGAAATTTTTCGAAGAATCCAGGGGGATATTCTTGCTATCGTTGAAACTATGGATTAAGATACTCGTCTTCAAAAAAGGAATGATGAGGATAAATTCCTACGAGTAGAAGAATCGGTGTGCAAAATTTGTGGGTACCACGTGAATGCGGGTCCAGTAGAAATATGCGGGGTAAATGGACATGAGCGAAGATGAATTTTTAAGGGAAGCTAGCGAAGAGTGTCGTAACTTGAGGAGTGGGGTGATATTCCGGCATCCCAAGAAGAAGAGGAGGACTAAGAGAGAGTCTCCTAAGGGGACCAGAATGGAAGACTGTGAAATAATACCACAAGGGACGAAGCGACCTTATTACGATGAAGAAGAGAGTGAACAGGCTACCCCGGAAGATGTAGAAGGACGGACCTTGAGTCACAACGTACCTTCAACTCCGCGAACTACTCAGAACTTGATAAGAGGAAATACAAGTTATTCACAGAGCTATCCTACGTGCCAGAACAGTCGTAAGAGTAGCACATCAGTAAATAATAGTAGTAGAAGTACACGAATAGTGGGTGACAATGCAAAAATTCCAACCTTCCAAAGTAACAGGACCTAGGTTCCCGAACAATACTAGTTTTTGTGCAAAGCAGTATCGACCGTGAAGCAGGTCCAGGATGAAGACATCAAAAAGGGACAATTAGCGATGAACCTCAGGGGCCATGCGCTAGACTGGTATATGAAGTTTACTAAGGTACCGACGGGAACTCCAGGTAAAAAATTACTATAGATCAAGGCGGGGATGATCGACGAATTTAGAAAACCAAAATATGAGTCGCAGTATATTACTGCTCTCAAAGAAATCAAACAGTTTCCCAATGAGTCGGTATGGGACTTTGACCACCGATACAAAACACTAATGGAAAAAGTAAGTTTCAGGATGAATGATATGCAACATAAATAATGGTTTATCACTGGGTTGGTACTGCACATTCATGGGCTTCTGATGCAATAGAAGGTAGTGACTCAGGAAGAAGTGATGGAGATTGCAATGAAGTTGAAGGCTTCACCAATCGGCAAAACAGACTTACGCATGGATCAAATACAAGCATAGCTAGAAAACTTGACAATCCAGCTACAAGACATAAAGAGAGGAAAAGAGGCCCATGAAGACGTATGGTGCACTAGATGTCAGACAAAAGGACATCACAAGGATCAATGCCTAGAATTCCGAGAATATTTGCAATCAGGTGCACCGAATCCTCTCAATCAAGGAGGGTTTCCTTGGTGTCACGTCTGTCACATGAGAGGACATCGACCGGAATATTGTGTGTACATGCATAAGATGGTATCGAAACCAGTGAACTTGTATTGAATTTTTTGTCGATCGATTGGCCACGATGAGAAAGACTGCAGAGATTATGACCTACACCAAGAAAGGAAAGCTGACACTTTCTTCATGAAAGGGGAGGAGCAACCACCGATGTAGTAGCAACAACAGTATAATCAACCACAGCCTCAGTATGAGAAACCACAATATGGTCCGTCATAGTTTGTCCAACCGCAATATCCTCAATTGCAATTTCAACAACTGCAATATGGTCTATCGCAATATCCACAGCCCCAGTATGCTCAATCGTTTTACCCACCATACGGACCACTACGAGGAGGATTTAGAGGAGGTTTCTATGGTGGACAAGGTATTGCTGTCGGACATGGAGGAGCTACTGGACGAGGTCAAGGACATATCATATGTTACAATTGTGGTTAGCAGGGGCATTATCAGAGGGATTTCCCGAATCCAACACCACAGTGCACTTACTGCAGCGTTGTGGACCATGGTGTCAAGGATTGTCCTTAGCTCATCGCAAAGTGGAAAACTAAGAAACTGCCCCCACCTCTGCAAAATCAAAATCATAATCAGAATCCTCCAGCGGTAGAGAAAATATCAGTAGAAGTTAGAAGTGAAAGTGCGACTATCGGAATAGTGACTCGAGGAAGAGCTGTGACAGGGGATGATAGGTCATCGTCTAGCGTCCAACCGATAGCAAGGAATCAAGTGACATTTGATGCGGAAACCGAAAAGGACATTTTTTTGAAAGAAAAGGAGGCAACAAGTCACTTGATCCATCCACCTCTTCAGCAGAAAGAAGTTACCTATGACATGCCGTCGACATTCGACACAACGATTTCATAGAAAAAGGATAACACCTTACGATCCTTCTTGGATAGTTTCCTGGAGCTGGAAAAAGATCAGGATGCATTGGCAAAGATATCCAACCTACTGCATCGATGGGAGGATGCACGATAGGAGTGGATGATCAATCACATACATAAGAGAAAAACTGGATGAGAGATGCGGATGTCTGCTCAAGTCGAAGCATTTGATGTCAAATACATTATCTTGGACTTGGGGTCGGACGTAAACATCCTGACAAAACAGACGTGTGAAACTATGGTGAAACCATAGTTGGCTTGGTCTCAAGTGAAACTGTGACTTTCAAACCAAAGTAAGGTCACCCTGATCGGTCTACTATGCCAGATCCCTGTTGAGATTGAGGGACTCAAAACATACGCAGATTTCGATGTGATCGAAATTGTGGACAATACAAGCCCCTACATAGTGCTTCTAGGGATAGACTGGTCGATGGATAACTAGGATATTATCAACTTCAAGAAGAGAACTATGTCATTCGAGAACCGTGAGATAAGGGTAGTCACACCTCTTGATCCTGCAGAAGGGAAGAAGTATGTTGAACCAACAAGGGATGAATTCACTGAGCGATGGGACAATCTCTACAACATTTTTGAAGACTACAACAGCCCTACCATAGATGGAGAGCTAGGGTGGCATAGTAGAAGTTCAACATCGTTAGATTCAAATGAAGCACTTGAAAATTTGTAGAACCGGCTGCATGAAGTGTCATTTAGGAGGTTTGCAAGGGTCACTCTATCACTACGAAGGGTATCCACAGAGGAATGCGAGCTACCAACATATAATGGATTTCCCAATTTGGCTACATTTCTCACTGAATTTGAAGAGAAAGCAGTAGAACCATAGCATCTCTTGGCCTTGGAAGAATCCATGAAGGCTACACCAGAGCGATGGTGGGTAGCGTACAAGTCCACCATAACTAAATCGCCACTATGTCGACACCTAATAATGGTTAGGTTTGGCGATGCAGAAGGATATGGAGGAAGAAATTTTGATGGCAGAGGAGATCCGAATGCGCATTTAGATGAATGTGAAAGAACATGGGGATCATGAGCAAAACAGGAATGGTTCCAAGCGCTTATTCACACACTGGATGAAATACCGCAAAGTTAGTATATCACATCAGAGCTGCAACGTGAAACAATCTCATGGGAAAAGATAACAATAGGATTTAGCCAAACATTCAGTTTCTCCGATGAAAACCCCTTCATCCACAGTGCTTTACAGGAGGTCTGATAGAAAGTATTCAATGTAGTACCGATAGAGAAACCTATGGGGATTCAGTGGTATGTGACACCCCAGATGTTAATGGAATGCTACAACATCACAGGAGAACTAGATGATGAGGATGATCCACGGGATACATAAATCCCAGAGTCAGAAGGAAGTCACAGCGTGGAGGCACCAGATATGCCTTCCGACAAGTTCCAGCAACCGTTGCGAATCAATAAAGTGAACATTGGGTCGGAATAAAATCCCAAGTTCACAAGCATTGGAGACTACTGGGATGACTCGACAATTGCGAAGATGACAAACCTATTACAGGATTTTCAGGACTTGTTTCCGACAAAGTTCTTGGAAATGAAAGGGATTTCATGGGATGTAGGATATACTAAAATCCCATTGAAAGCTGACGCGAAACCAGTGAAACAACGGTCATATAGGATGAATTCGCGGTACAAGGAAAAGGTGCAGGATGAGATTGAGAGAATGTTGGAAGAAAGAATTATAGAACCGGTAGAGGAATCAGATTGGATCAGTCAGATGGTGGTCCAAGATAAGAAAACCGGAGAACTCAGGATCTGTGTCGATTTAAGAAAGCTAAATGATGCATGCCTGCATGATCCATTCTCGACACCATTTACGGATGAACTATTAGAAGGAGTGGGTGATCAGGAAATATACTCCTTCATAGAAGGATTCTTCGACTGTACCATCCAATAAAGATTGCAAAAGAGGATCGAAAAAAAACAACTTTCATCACCAAGTGGGGATGCTTTCAATACATGATGATGTCATTTGGACTTAAGAATGCTCCAACAATTTTTTCAAGATTAGTAGTTTCGGCGTTCAAATATTACATCCATAAATTTCTTGCAGTATATATGGACGATTGGACAGTGTATGTGTTGGTTAAGGATCATGTCGCGAACCTGAGGCTGATGCTAGAATGATGTCAAAATCAACAGATTTCTTTGAACCTAAAGAAATGCATTTTTCTGTGCTCTATTTGGGATTCTATTGGGGCAAAGATTGCAATTTTTGTTGACCTCCCACCGCCAACAATAGTCAAACAATTGAGAGCGACATTGGGACACACAGGATACTACATGAATTTTATTAGAGGGTATGCAGCAATCACGGTGCTGATGGAAAATTTGTTGAAGAACGACGCCAAGTTTGAATGGAATGAAGAGTGCTAGAAGAGTTTGGACATATTGAAAGCCAAGATGGTTGTAGCACCTATACTAGCATTTTCAGATTGGAGTAAGGAGTTCCACATTCACATTGATGCATCATCAGTTGCATTAGGTGTCTTCTTGGCCTAGCAAGGAGAAGGCGTCATATACCACCCGATAGCATTCACGAGTAGAAAGCTGTCTATTGCGGAGAAGAATTATATGACCACAGAAAGGGAGGGGTTGGCGATGGTCTACGCCTTGAAATTTGTTTTCAACACTATCTCTTAGGGGGGCATTTTAAAATGCTCACCGACTATTCAGCATTGAAATAGCTGGTAAACAAGCCTGTGTTGGGGGGCAAGATCTGTCGATGGCTGTTACTCTTCCAAGAATTTGATTTCGAGATAGCTGTAAATCTAGGATGACCGAATGCAAGACCAAACCATCTGTCATGGATAGATTTTGGGGAAGAGACAAGGAGTATTGATGATGGATTGTCAGGTGTTGAGTTGTTCACGAACAAATTATTCAATTTTTGGAATTAGGGAAGGTGCAAGAAGGATTCACTATCAACTAGAAGAAGCAGCTAGTCGTCAGAGCTGTAGATTTTCAACTGATTGCAGGACAACTATATAAGATGGGACCGGATGAGATACTTCGACAATACATCCTTCCACATGAAAATGAGAGTATTTTAGTGGAAGCTCATGATGGAATCACAGGAGGGCATGATGGAGGACGTGCCTTTTCTAGGAAGATCATTCGAGCAGGGCTATGGTGGTCGATGATGCATGCAGATACTACGGATTATGTCAAAACTTGCGACGTATGTCAACAGATAGGGAAACCATCACGAAGGGACGAAATTCCATTAGCACCTCAATTGACACTACAAGATTTTGACAAGTGGTCAGTTGACTTCGTGGGACCCATTAACCCACCAGGAAAGAGAACAGGGTCATGCTACATAATTACTGCGACAGATTACTTGACGCGATGGGTAGAAGCTTCACCAGTAAAGGATTGCTCAGCTATGAACGCAACAAGATTCCTCTACGATAATGTGGTCACCAATTTTTGGTGACCGAAGATACTCATGAGTGACCAGGGGACTCATTTTTTCAATCACACGATCGCAGCGATGATCAAGGAGTTTCAAATTCAACATAGGAAGAGCACCTATATCATCCGCAAGCTAACGAGACAGTTGAGGAATTCAACAAAATCTTGGATCACGCACTCACGAAGGTCTGTAACAAAAATCGTGATGACTGGGACTTGAATATTCCAACAATACTCTGGTCATATCACACGACTTGCAAACAATTGACTGGCCAGACCTCGTTCAAGCTTGTTTACAGGAAGGAAGTCATAATGCCGATGGAGTATATCATCTCAAGGCTATGCATCGCAACAGCTATAGGAATGAGAGATGACGGAGCACTGGAGGAACGGTTGGCACAGTTAGTAGAGCTTGATGAGGATCGGTTCATCGCATGTTTTCATCAGAAGATAGAAAAGGATCGAAAGAAGGCTTGGCATGATCGCCATGTTAGACCAAAGCACGTCTTTCACTATGGAGATATGGTTCTGCTATATGACAGTAAGTTTGCAAAGCACCCAGGTAAGTTTCAGATACATTGGTTATGTCCCTACATAATAAACTTTGTCATTGACGGAGGTGCAGTGCAGCTACAAAGTTTAGACGGGGTATTTTTTCCAAAATTGGTAAACGGGAATTGGTTGAAACCCTATCGCCATGATCAAGCACATAGCAGTTGAGAACCAGAAGCATGAAAAAAAATCAATTATGACAAAAATTGGAAATCATGGCCGGCTGGGTCGCCCTTCGCACGTTTATCATGCAAGTTTGAAATACGACCATGATTATTGCATATCAACATCACCAGAAGACGGCAGAGGAGTATGATGACACACTTGAGAACATAATCAAATGGATTTTGGAAATATTTTGCAAATGATTCAAGAATTAGGCATCAAGGACACGAGGAGCAAGCATAAATACAGGTGCATAGATTGAAGAATCTCAGTTGAGTAAAGAGGTATCAATAAGTCGAAAGAGGAGAATCAGTAAGCTCCATTCGGCGGGACTATAAGGAATATGTAGAGAGTTAGTAAGTTGAGGGGGAAATCCCAAGAAAGCAATGGAAAATCGAAGTGAGATAGTTGCAATGGTGTACTTCGTGTCCAGTGGAAGCACTCTAGGTGCGCTAAGGGAAAGAATGACGAGTGTCCATGAACAACCAGCAAATACAATGGCGCAGACAATGGGGAAGAATGACGATGAAGTCCCACCCGAGATGTCTAAGAGAGTGGTAGTAGTTATAATAACCATGGTCCCTATGACCACAAGAACACCCAGGGCAGAGGCATGCTGGCTCTAGTAGTGGCCATCCAACAGTGTGAAACAAATGTGCTAGAGTAGTTGGCATGTTTCCCAAATTGGTTACATCGATGAAATTTTCTCCAGACAAGAACAAGCATGAATCGTAAGAGCATCCGTAGAAGGGATAGATGATGAAGGTTTTCAGAGACTAGAGGATGAGTTCGAGAAGTACATGACAACGACCAAGAGATTGGAGGATGAGTTTGAGAAGTACATGACAACAACAAGGAGACTAGAGGATGAGTTCGAGAAGTACATGACGGCAAGCTCCATACAACAAGAACAACTTTAGAAGTTTAGCACACAGCCAAGGATGCGAACAATAGCTCCAAAGGTGTCCAGCTGAGTGGCTCGAGGGAGAGCAACAAGTTTTTGTTGGGGGCCTATTGGAACAAGATTAGTCCGCATGAAGTGCAAAAGCCAATAGCTTCGAAGAAGGACCATCCACGAAAGGAAGGGTCATTCGCGGGGAACGAGGAAGTGCAAGATTAGTTAGTTTGTTAGAAAAGGGTCATTGGACCATTTTGTAACTGCCATAGTTGGATATAAATAAGAGTATGAATGTAATCCTAAGGGAATATTTGGATCGTGTAATCATTATCATTTTGATTATGCGGTTTGATTGTGTTTTTCTCTATATTCGCAGTTTTGTATGGATCCGTGATAATATGTTATGAATTGTTTCTGCAAAGGTTATAATACAGGGTTTTTATGAGTTAATGCATGAAGATGTTTGGATCTACTATTTCATCTCTGTTTATGTTCAATGGTGAATGCTATGTTAGGATTTCTATTGTCTTTTTTTAAGGTTTCATTGATTCAATCTCCAGTATTTTCCTTTTAATGCGGATGTCCATTATGTACTAAATATGCGAATGGTGAATACATAGTTGATGCGTGAATGTGAATATCTGGTTTCTGTTGCGATAGACTTGAATTAGTTGCATGTCCTTCCGCCATTGCGGAAAATTGGTTCATGCATCCCCTTTAACCATCTCGGGTGAGACCTCACTCGCTTCGCGCGTGTTGCCAGAAAGGGTAAAACCTTTATGGGCCGGTGTTGAAGGGAGTTAGGTTGGTTTTTCTTGATGACAGTGCGAAGTGAACCCCTGCTGATAGAATTGTGTTAACATGTAGTAATGATAAACCTAAACAAAATAATAATTTTGGTGGGGCAAATAAAGAGTGTAATGAAATTAAATTACCTTGTAAAATTAGCAAGGGATATCATCTTACTCATCAATGCTTGTTAATGGAAGAAGGCCATAAATTGTTGAATCACAAATGGTAGCATCCTACTATTCTAACTAATACTTTCCCATAAGGACAACACTTAGCTTTTGGTTCTTTTAATCCTACTAGAAATGTGCAAGGGGGCACCCAAAATTCTCCCTCATCTAATCAATATTACACTAATATGGTCAGATTTGATGTCTTGTTATCAACTAGAGCTAAAAACTATAGGAATCCTGAGTCTTTGTCGAAATATCAGGAAAGTAACAAACCCCAAAACCCTCTTCAAATAGTGAAACATGTGGTAGAGATAATGGGTTGTTGGAGGATCCTAGGCCGGCTGCCCGAATAGGTCATCCGTTCGACCACTTCATAGAAAATGTTTAACTGTTTTGTAGATCACTACATGTCGATTCAGCTAGGGAACCAACAGGTCATTATGTGACTGTCTATAAACCATATATATAGGCTAGAGCGATGGATACATGAATGGCGTTGAAACATTGCAATGCACTTCTATACTTATTCTGAGTAATAGAAAGACTTGTTGACTCTACCTCCATTACTTATTTTGTGTTCATATCTATCTATTTGCTTGCTTATTATATAACATGTATCGGTGGTAAATATGCAATCCACTTGACAATAGCATTGGTTCCGTTGCCGGTGATACATGCATAGCACGATAACAAGCATGATCCAATGATATCAGAACATGAAATAAAGGAATGGTGGGAGAGAAAGATAGAAAACTATCTACAAAATTATGCTAGAAGAAACAAGTTGACTATCGCTCAAGCAAGGGAGAAGTTATGTTTTGAAACACATGAAAAGTTCATTGATTCTGTGTTGTTCGCATTGAAGAAGATTCTGGATGAAAAGACTTGAAGATGAAAAATATTGACAATTGATAACAAAACTAACCAGAGGAGGCCACACAAATTTATATTAATGGTGTGAAAGAATTGCTGACGAGTTCTGTGAAGAGTGCACGATTGAGGAATGATTGTCTTTCGATATTGTGAAGCATAGGTTCTATAACGATCTTACGAATAATTTCTTTGTTCTCTATCGACGCTTCTGTTTAAATTCTTGATTGACAAGGGAGCAGTGTGTATTGTCAAACCTCAACCATTGTTGTTACCACCACTCCCGAACATGAACTAGGAAGAAAAACAAGGAAAGTGGGAAAAAATTGTGAGAGAGCGAGAGTGGGAATACTTTCTGATGAAATGGTTTATTGCACCACCCTAGTTCTCGAAAGATATTTTGGGTTGGCAATGGGGGGTATCCAACCACATTCGGGATGGGATAGATGAATAATGATTGACATATGAAGAACACGATATGGTTAGTAGTGAGAAATCTAAAAAATTTGACAAATGATAGAAAAATGATACATAAAATCACACTAGATATCCAAAATATTGAACAAGAAAAGAGGAGGAAGGGGCATTATGAAATAAGGGAGAAGACTAGTGCACTCCAGAAAAAAATAAAGTCGTTTATAGTGACAGATGCAGCAGGAAATTGGATAGAGTTGATTCAAGCTCGAAAAAAAGAGGGCGATGATGAATCACTATCATTGATGGATGGAGACCTATGGATGGAGCATGGTAGTGCTCTCCAAGTAAGTATACCCAAGGTTATAACTCCACATTCCCCATTACATCTGACTCAGAGAGCCCAAGTACGATAAATTATCGAAGAATATTTAGGACTTCACGCTGGCCAATATGGCATTTGGAGCTGACAGAACGATGAAGGTAATGAGGTTGATAGATTGTTGATCCATCGACTACAAGAAGGGAATTGGGTTACTTTTAAATCCGATTTTTCCAACCGAATTTTTCATCTACTCTATTCAGAACATGAGAAAGCACCCCCCCAGCCACTTCCAGCATTGAGTTATTCACCAAGTCAGTTGGATCCTCGAAAAGAAGTACAACCTAGATAGAACAGAAATTTACCTGGGTATTGATAGAAGTTGTTGAAGAAAGTCGAAAACCAATATCCGACGAAGAACCAACCAATAATATTTTTTTCGGAAGCGAAGAATTTGCATTAACTCCTGTCAGTGCACATCAAGAAATAGTACTCGTCGAAAACAAGTGTAAGAGCATTTTTTCCACTGGAAATAATCCACCGTCACCACCTCCAAGCTTAGATGTCAAAGTCACAACAGATATGGCACACATAACGGCACACCTTCCCTTCTATGAAGGTGATGAAGATCAAAGAAGACATTGGTTTGTTTGTGAATCCAATTCTATTTCTAATGAAGATCAACAAATGGCACAATTTGTTGGTGTCCTTCGGAAACAAGCTCTCACATGGTACATCACTTATAAATAAAGGACACCTATTGCATCAAAGGCTCATATAAAACAACAATTTATGTCTTTCTTCAAGACCCCAGACGCAAAATATCTAGCTGCTAAGAAATTGAAAACAATGACTCAAAAGACGACATAAACTGTTAGTGACTACGATAAAAGATTTAAAGATTTGTTGAGCCATATTGAGCACAATATTGAAGAATCCTTATTGGTCAAATGGTTTGTGGTTGGACTGATACCAAAAATTAGAGTGCACATCCGTTTCACTGATTTTACTACATATGAAGATGCATTGACAAAAGCATTGCAAATAGAAATGGATGATGACTATCCTATAGCAACTTTCGACCACCACATTGAAGAACAGTTGGAAAAAAACACAAAAATCCATTCACGAAATTAGTCTTCGAGGAGATTATCTTTGTTGTACAAAATGTTCAATAGTCGGCCATATGAAATATTATTGTCGACAAGATGACCGCTGACAGGATGTCCATTTTGTACAAACAAAATGTTTCGGTGACATCTACCAAGAACACATGAAATATTGTCCCTACAACATGAAGAATGATCAAGCTTGATGGTGCGCCATGTGTGACGTAAAATCTCATTTCACGGTAGAATGTATATTAAATTTAAAGAATAAACAGAATTATCACGCAGTCTATCAGGCCAATGCTGTCGACCAGAGAAATGATAGAAATGACAGGAACGAAGTCCGGCGTATGATCAAAGAAATGAAAAATTCAATCGACGAGGAGGATTCCAAGGTCATGGACGAAACACTGGAAATAGAGATCCCCGAACACGTCGAAGACTTCAGTGCTTTAGGTGGCTAAGTGAAGAACATCTTTTTGTAGACTATCCCTTCAAAGACTAGACAAATATCAAATTATGTACAAAGTGTGGGGTGGGTGACCACTTCTTGGAGGATTTCCCCACCATACTTGAAAATATTACTAATAAAAAGAGTGTTAACATCTTGTCTAGTGTTCCAAAGTCTGATATTGTTAAAACTAAGAATATTCAAATTGTAACTCGTCAAGGAACTAAAATTGGTGTTGATAATCCAGAAATTAGCAAAATAAAAAGTAAAGATGACTATCCAAATCCAATTGAACATAAGCACTTATATAATAATGATGAAAAAATATTTCAAGAATTAGCATCCCCAAAAGACAATGATGAATCTCGACAAATAAATATTAACGACCTCATAAATTTAATAATCAAGGAAGAATTTGTTGCAAAGTTTATAGATCTAATGCACAACATTAAAAGTAAATTTGTCGAAGACAAACAAACTAAAAATATTTTTCCACTAAGTTAGAGAGATAAAAATGATGCAGACCCACTTGTCGACTTAGAAATTGAAGGATACTGTTAGCATTATTATCAGCCAAGGGAAACTCGTACATACTACATAAATATCTCCAAAAGAGAATCTAGAGTAGTAAATGGTGCAGGTGGAATAGCAGATTTGTACGTGGTAGTGACTAGATGGTGCAGCTGAATCTCAGAGTATTAGTTTCATAGACCGGCTATAGATGAGCACAGTCAAAAACCTTAAGCACTTTGCACTTGTTCTATCCCATATTTCCCCTAACAAAAAAATCGTCGTGGACGTGTGTCATCTTCTTAGGTATTCATGGGTCTTAAGGAGGTTTCCCTAGACCGCATTGTGGGGGACCTGAAAGCATTAAAACTACTGTGGTGATTTTACGAATCACAAGGCGCCAAAAAGAGAGGTCATGCCTAGAGCAGGACCCATTCTTAAAAGTTGCATATTCTTGGCACAGATCTTGAGTGGGCCTAGCTAAGGATCGACGGTCATCCAAGCATCAGGATGGTGAAGTTGCACGATGTTTATCACGCCTGGTTCCCCCGTGAAGTAAAAATGCGACTTCCACATGAAAGTCCCAGGAGCATTCAGGGTGTTAAGATTCAATATGCTAAGACATAAAATATCAGCATTGTATTTCATTTCACAATAATAGCATATACAGGATCACTGAAAGAACAAAGAGCACATCATAAACACAAGAGACATAAATTTATCCTGGGAAACCCTCATGGGGTAGAAAACCAAGCAAAGCTTCCTCAATATAGATGATCAACAATATAGAGATGCATATCCCAAACATGAGCTCCTTCTTCTCCATAGCATATCTCTCTCTCACCTATGCACCACTCACAAGTGAGTGAATGTGTGTTAAATGAGGAACACACCTCCTTTATTTATACACAACTCCGACTTGAATTTTACACTAACTAGGTCGGCCCCAACTTAACCACTTAACATAATGTGACAGGGCCGAACCCACTTGGGTGGTCTAATAACCCTTTAACCCACATGACTCATTCAGGGTCGACCCCCACTAGGGAATTATAATAAACCAAGTTACCACATTCTCCACGGAGGAATAAAAGATCTCTAGATATACAATAAGGTCTTCACAGAGGAATAAAACATCTCCAAAATAATAAAGTACAAATATAATATTCTTAGAAGTTACAATATCTCAACACTCCCCCTTAACAAGAAGGATATTATAACAACATCTCCACGAGCAAGAAGTCATCAACTACATGATACATGATACATCTATCAATCATTGGAAGCTTTCTTTATACATCATCATCAGTAACTCATTCAGTTACTGGAACATCAACATCATCAATATTGAGTCTTCATCTTCTGCAAAACTTGATCAGCTATAGCATCATCATCATCTGAATCACTCGATCAATAGCCTCATCATCTGGATCCTCTCGATCAACAAGATTGACATCTGGATCCCTTGATCAACAGTTGGATCCTCTCAATCAACAACATCAACATACCAACATACTCTGCAATGTACAAGATCCTATTACGGGATGATCAATCCCTCTCACTTTAGGACATAGGTCAAAGGATGATACAATCCTATCACATGCATTTTGAACCAAATGTTTAGGGATGATGTACTCCTATCACATACATTTTGAACCAAACGTTCAGGGACAATGCAGTCCTATCACCTACATTTTGAACCAAATGTTCAAGGACGATGCAGTCCCGATCTAATTACAGGATGATCAATCCTTCTCACTTTAAGACGCCTCTCATGTCCAGGAATGATACAATCGCGGTCTACTTAAAGGATGATCAATCCTTATCACTTTAAGACACCTCTCATGTCTAGGGATGATGCAATCCCAATCTACTTACAGGATGATCAATCGTAATCACTTTAATACACCTCTCATGTCTAGGGACGATGCAATCCCAATCTACTTACAGGATGATCAATCCTTATCACTTTAAGACACCTCTCATGTCTAGGGACAATGCAATCCCAATCTACTTACAGAATGATCAATCCTTATCACTTTAAGACACCTCTCATGTCTAGGGACGATGCAATTCCGACCACAGTGCCAACCCTTTTTCATATTGGATGTGACCTAGATTAAATCTAGGATTTTACCACTTGTGAATGATCACCTGCTGCTGCCTTGAGTAATCCAGGAGCGAACATTACATAATTACAGGACCTGCAAATGCTCACCTGCTGCTACACTGAGCAGTCTAGGAGCACACATTACATCATTCCAGTCAACTACATAGCCAGTACTATTTCAATTGGGGTGTGACCTAGATCAGATCTAGGATTTACAACCATAGAGCCAGTACTATTTCAACTGGGGTGTGTCCTAGATCAAATCTAGGATTTACAACCTGTGAATGATCACCTGCTAATCCAGGAGCGAACACTACATCATTACAACTTTTTGTGAATGATCACCTACTGCTATGCTGAGCAGTCAAGGAGTGCACATTACATCATTCACCAACATCTTTCTCGAAGACAAGAGTCTACGGATCAATTCAGGGATCGAAGTCCTGGGATGATACAATCCCTCTTGTCCACTAGGTACCAATTCTCGGAGACATATGTCTACGGATCAATTCAGGGACTGAGGTCTAGGGATGATACAATCCCTCTCATCAACTTAGACCAAGTCTTAGGACCACTTATCAACCTTATCATTGATATTATCGACCTCATCGTCGAGACATGTAACCTCATCATTGATACATGTATCCTCATCAATACAGGTATCCTCATCATCGACCTTACTGTCGATATAGGCAATCTCATCATCGATACAGGTATCCACATCGATACCAGTATCCAAATATCATCATTGACCATATCACTCCCCCTTTCAAGGAGGGTCCTTCTAAATGACACCAAGCTTGTCTCGGAAATACTCAAACTTTACTTGAGATAGAGTTTTGGTCAATATATCAACAACTTGTTTGTTAGTGCTCACATACTCGAGCTTGATAGCTCCTTTCTGCACCATATCCCATATATAAAATATCAAATCTCTATGTGCTTTGACTTATCATGGAACACTAGATTCTTATTCATCTTGATACAACTATGGTTGTCACACAAGATCACAGTGGGGTCCATCTCCAAGTCAAACAATCCTGATAACAAATTCCGAAGCCATATCGATTCACAACTAGTAGAGTAAGCAGCAATATATTCCGCTTCAGATGTGTTGAGAGCCACACTAGACTGCTCCCTACTAAGCCACGAGATCATGGCAGATCCCAGACAATAACATGTTCTCGATGTGCTCTTCCTATCTGATATACTTCCTGCCCAATCAGCATCTATGTAGCCATACAATCTGAAGTCATAATCTCCAAGATAACATAGATCAAAGTCTATCATACCCTTTAGGTACCTCATCACATGCTTTGCAATTATCAGGTGAACACGCCTAGGTTCCACAAGGTGTTCACAACAAAGCATATATCTGGCCTGGTATTCATCAGATACATCAATGACCCAATAATTAGTCTGTACAGAGTCACATCCACTAACTCTGATGCATCATTAGCTAACAGCTTCAAGTTGGAATCCATGGGAGTGTCCATGGCTTTTTCATTCCAACATATCGAGTACTTTCCCTGGTTGATAAATATTCCTTCTGGGCCTTGCTATACTTCCAAACCTAGGAAGTAATGCATCAATTTGAGATCTTTCATCTCAAATTCTATAGCTAGCTTCTTTTTGCTTTCCATGATCTGTTTCTCATTCCCTGTCAGAAAGAGATCATCCACATACAGTAATAGTATGACAGGTTCATCATCCATAATGTTAAGGTAAAGGTTAGGATCATCTTTACTTATGATAAAGCCCAAGCTTGTCAAGAAGCTATCAATTCTC
The DNA here is from genome assembly GCA_027924585.1 of Larix kaempferi. Taxonomy (NCBI): domain Eukaryota; kingdom Viridiplantae; phylum Streptophyta; class Pinopsida; order Pinales; family Pinaceae; genus Larix; species Larix kaempferi. Next base: position 4,334,135 of record BSBM01000712.1, on the reverse strand, counting down.
CCTCTGTGACTGAACATCATTCACACTCTGCATTGAGTGATCTTCTGCCTATCTATCCGTGTCATCTCTCGTCAGATGGGTCTACTGATATGAGCCTCAAGATCATTCGAACTCTATGGTGAGTTCCTTCTTGCATCCATCTACGAGAAGAATGTCATCTATATATAGACACCATCTTCAACCTTGTAGCAAAGGTTGAAATACACATCACCCATGGTGATCATTAAGCTCATCAAATGACTATCGATCCTGGGTACCCATACAGAGCTTTCTTCAATTGAATCCTGGGAGTTTTCTTGATTCGCACTTCTTCTTCAATTACACCATTAAGAGAACGGTCTTATCTGGCCACTCGGAGAAAATATCTCGTCATGATCCTCTTCTTCTTTCTAAGAGAATCTTCTAGCCACAAGCCTTCTATAGTATGTTTGATTTGTAAGTCTTCTTGTTGAACATCCATCACTCGTTCTTTGGAACAGGTGTTGATCATCATATCCCATGATCTTTTCTACAAATCAAAGTTAATCACATGATTAGCAATACTTCATAATCATCAAATCATGTTGACATGACAACCTATAATGCATATAGATATGATTCACATAGTTATTCAACTATCTTGACCAATACTTTCGCACAACACATTTCCATATCCTGTATGCATATAGTGTATATCTAGATGCCTTCCATCTTTACCAGAACATACTGTCAAGGGTGTGCACAACTCTCAACATGTCAGCAAAGAAGTTTCATTCTAGACAAGCAACAATGGAATGTTTGTCCAACTTACGCATCATATGCATATTAGTAGTATATTGTTCAATGCTATATGAATGCTCACACTATGCATGATATATACAAATATGCATGCAACTATTACGAGCAATATAATTAACTATTCAGGGATTCAAATAACAACTCAAATAATTATCTTTTACGTTGTGTGGTTGCCTCCCGCTTGATCTCTACATGTCTTTGAACATCTTATCCATCCTGGACGACTATGCATGCTCAAGTGTGCACTAGTGTCATCCTCATGATCTCATACATAATCATACATTCATTTGTATAGTCTCAATACTATCAAAGCATTATGATTCTAAATAATCTTAAGTATGTATGGTCATGATTATTTCATACATAGGTATACTTACCTAAGATCCTAACAAAGTAGGATTCTCACTTGATATAGGAAAACATACCTGGCTTATCAAGCTTGGTTATGTCTTAACATACCCAAAAAATATCTTCTTTGTTCTCTCCAATGATTTAGAGACCTTGTGCTAGAACCTGGATATCTCATAAGTTAAGTATAGTAGAACAAAGTCATACATACCTTGTAAGTGGAGCTTCTATGTGGTCAAAGACTATGGATGAGTCTTTGGCTTCATGTCATCATGGTCATAGAACTTGATTTGTCTTTCTTGATGTACATGTATCTTGTTAGCACACAACATCATCCCCATACAACACCACATGTGCATTAGTACAATCATATAACCCTAATCAATGAATGTCTTCTATCATTCACATGCATTCATACTTTTACTAGGGTGATAAGACAATTCTAAGATTAATCAAGATTGTACTAATGAAGACAAACATATCATAAACTTAATCATGAACATATTTCAACACATACCTATATCTCCTCAAGTCATATCTATCGATATTTGTTTTAGTCTTCTTATGTAAGGCCTTAGCCTCATCTCCCTCTAGGACTTGAACCTCTTCACTTATGTAAGTGTCCAACTCATTCTCTTTTAGGATTGACCCAATCTACTTGATTGGCTGAAAACTGGATCTTGGAGTTGGATTAGGGTTTGTCAGACAAACCCTAAAAATTCTAACTTTGAATTTCAAACTTTTGAAAGGATAGAAATATACACCTTGCTGAGCTGATCAAGCTGGTATACTCAGAATTCAAAAACTACAAAGTTTCACCCCTCAAAATTGCTTTTGAAACTTCTGGATTCACTCGGCAAGACCCTGAATTAGGGTTTGAGTTTCCCAAACCTTCACCCAACCAAAAAGTTCGATCCAAAGCTCTAAACTTCAATTTTTTCAAGGAGCTTCCAGCCATGGTCTTAGATTTCAGAAATTCCAATTTTTGCATAAACCCTAATTTCCGGATTTACTAGATAGGACCGCAAACTAGGGTTTGATTTTCCCGGAGCTTCACCCAACCAAAAAAATCGATCTTCATCTCTAAAATTTGATTTTTCTGAGTAGCATCCAACCATGGACTCAGATTCCAAAAATTCCAATTTTCTTTGAAACCCTAATTTTTAGGTCAAAAACCAAAAATGCTCAGAATTAAATTATGTCTCAACAGAAAGATGCACCTTGCTGACGAGAGTCAATATAGCCTCCTTACTTTCAATATCTATGGATAGAAACCCAAAAAACAAGAAGCCCTAGCTTCCGCAACTACATAGTGTCTTCTTCTCACGTTAGCTATGATACCATGTTAAGATTCAATATGCTAAGACAAAAAATATCAGCATTGTATTTCATTTCACAATAATAGCATATACAGGATCACTGAAAGAACAACAAGCACAACATAAACACAAGAGACACAGATTTATCCTGGGAAACCCTCATGGGGTAGAAAACCTAGCAAAGCTTCCTCAATATAGATGATCAACAATACAAAGATGTATATCCCAAACATGAGCTCCTTCTCCTCCATAGAAGATCTCTCTCTCACCTATGCACCACTCACAAGTGAGTGAATGTGTGTTAAATTAGGAACACACCTCCTCTATTTATACACAACTCCGACTTGACTTTTACACTAACTAGGTTGGCCCCAACTTAACCACTTAACATAATGTGACAGGGCCAACCCCACTAGGGTGGTCTAATAACCCTTTAACCCACATGACTCATACAGGGTCGATCCCCACTAGGGAAGTCTAATAACCCAAGTTACCACATTCTCCACGGAGGAATAAAACATCTCCGGATATACAATAAGGTCTTCATGGAGGAATAAAACATCTCCAGAATAATAAAGTACAAATATAATATTCTTAGAAGTTACAATATCTCAAAACAAGGGCCCTGAAGCGGTTTCCCTAAACTACTTTCTGGGGGTCCTAAAAACTACTGGTGGTTTTGGGTATACAACCGCTCAATGGAATTTATCTTCCACATGTTTCAAAGATATTCCTTTCAGTGATCTTGTCAGTTCTCGTCGTCATTCTGAAGTAGCGTCTCCCGGTGCTCATTACTGTCACCACCACCGGACAAGCTGCAGTCCGCTCTCAACATGCAAATCCCGAAATGTGGTTTTGTAATCATTACCCAGGTGCAAGCACATTCTTCAAGGATCATGCAAGCAGCGCTACAAATACTCCCGCAGTGGCATAATTTGAATGACAAAGCTCATGAGCCTCACTGGTCTGGAGCGCAGAGCTTGAAATGCGCAGATTGGTCAGAACTGACTAGATTAAGATGAAAGATAAGTGTTCTTAATGGCACATTTCATCTCTAGTGGAGGTTCGTAAGGAGTTCCGAGGACTTGGATGACCAGCGTCCATGAATAGCATGCAGATGTGCATTCGCAGACAATCAGGCGGGAGAAGGTTGAGGTCTAGCCCGAGATTTCTAAGGAGAATTCAGCTATTACAGTGGTTAAAAAGCATATGGGCCTTCTGAATGTAGAAGCAAGGAAGGAAGGGGCACGCCAGTCCCAGCGAAGGATGACCAAATGGTGAAGCGGTAGTACCTCAACAATTCAAATGCATGATGGAGGAATCGGGTCCTGTTTCACAGCTCGAAGACATAGATGACCTTTTGTCCTGTCGAAAACAAGGTTCAAGAGCAAAGGGCTTGGATGGGGTAGATGGGATAGATGCTGAAGTTGCTACTAAGTAGCATATGGCAGTAGGGTGGCTGCATCTACATTTTCATGAGGCTACAAGTAGTTCGATGGGTGTATCAAAGGTTCATATTATCCATTAAAGAAGGTAGTTTTACTAATACATGTATATCTCATATTGGTGGGAGTTTTGTCCAACCAGACGTACTTCTTTTCCAGCAAATTGTTCCCGAGTCAGTCATTGAATAGTCAATAGTATTTCATATCATTTTTATTTGTAACAGACTCTGTTAAAGAGTACAAACAGAAGAACTTAAAGTCGTTGGGATGTAACAAATTGTAACAACTTCTGTTATATAGTGTAAAGGCTATATATAGCCAAATAGGACTACCAAAGGGTCGGCTCTCTTTTGTAAGAAGTATCACTTCTAATATTTGACCGATCGATCAATACAAAAAGAAAGAATATCATTGCCTGATCTTGAAGCTTTTATGGATTCAAATTTTTAATGTGTACAGTTAGTATTTTATCTTATTATTCATCTCTTCCATGTATGTATGATTTATAGGTCTATTTTGGGTTTAATATGAGTGCAGATGCTTAAATTTATTTCTTCTAAGATGGTTAGTAAGTGAATTTTTCATGCTAATTGGTATGGAGGTGATATCCTCATATTATTCAATGGCAGTTCTATGTTCATTTTGTTAATATTGTTGAATTCCTCTCCTAGGCTCAACACATCATTCTTTAACATAGAATAAAGATTTACTCTCTACAGTACCTTTATTGTATGGCATTTAGTTTTCCATTGATACTCAAAGTTGTGTTTCTGGACCATTGAAATACTGCCCATACATTTCAAGATTGGAATTCTACATTATTTTCTGTCAATTGTGACTTTGACTCAGTAAAGAATTTAGAATATATTATTGATGCCCAGGCACAGTTCTAAAGACAACCTTAGAATGTCTCTGGGACTAACATATTTTTTGGCACCGTTGTCGGGGAATGTAATCAAGAAGATAAATCTTCCTTGGGGACAATGACAAAATTATACACTCCTAGTTTCATAGTGTATGAAATTGGGTTGTAGGCTGTAATCCACTTGGCGACCGCACGGTAAGAAAACCTAGCATCTGGACGAAGACATACCCGCCAGAGCCCAAGCCACGAAGAATTTGTGGCCCTAGAAGATTCAGATTCTTGGAGACATAGACATGGGAGATACCAGTCTACTTCACCAAGCTATCGGTGAATTTTCTCCTCCCCTTTGTTTGGCCCTCAATTCCCTCAGTCTTAATTGATTGTCCGAACCCTCAAAAAATAACCTGTTCCCCAGGATCCTCACACTCCTTATGATTTTCCTAGCTTTCAAAGAATTTTTGCTGTAAGCGAAACATTTGTAGCTCATAAAAATCCACCCAAGTCTTTCGTTTCCTCATAGGAGGAGAATTTAAATGCCAACCACCTCATGTCTGGAGGAGGAGGCGGAGGACCACCTCCACCACCACCCAGAACACTAAGATGGGTGTCAAGCTGACATGGACCTCTGTAATTACCCACATCCCTAAATGATGTGCCCACCCACTACTTGAAGTTGTTGCCAAATTATGATGGTAGCAAAGGGACGTCTGTTGAGTATCATGTGGACCGATTCCAGGATTTCACGGAAAATATCCTAATTGAAAACGATGATGTATTTATGTGAATGTTTGCTCAATGATTGAAAGGAGAAGCCAGACAATGGTTCATATCATTACCTAATGCCTCCATTAGTACTATGGATATCCTGGAAACCACTTTTGTCAAGAAGTGGGGAGTTAAACAGGGCAGACTCTATTATATAACGGAATTCTCCACCCCGAAGAGGAGCAGCTCTGAAAATGTGGTTGATTTTATGGCAAGATTTACCAAGTTGTACATCAGAATTCCTGAGGACATTCGTCCTACTGAAGCAGCAGCTCGGGTCACTTATGAAGATGCTTTGCCTTCATATTTTTCCTAACATTAAGGGAAAGAATACCACTCTCGCTTAGTGATATGCAGGATGATGCCATAGACGTCGAAGGAAATATGAGAGGAGGAGGCAAGATTAAAATGACCAGTGATGTTGAACCAAAAGACAAGGGTAAGGCCAAAGAATAAGTCATTTCTTCAGAAATAAGAGACTCTCAGGACACAAATATTGATGAGATGACCCGCATTATCAAGAATTTTGTCAAATAACGTCACCAAAATGGAATTAGAGGGTAGCATTCCTAACAGACAGACACATGTCCATCCTCCTAATCAATTCAGAAGACCTTTCAATCCGTAGATGGCATATAGAGAAAAGAGGAATGATGAAAAACCATTAAGGCCTCCTGTCCGTGAGAAGGAAAACAATCTAGTCGAAATCACAACAAAGGAAGATTATGAAGAGTTTGAAGAACAACTGAATTGGATGGAGGAAGATTCTCACCTCATGCATTTTACTAGAGAAGACTATGAGATTTCACTCTTATATGAAGAGGTTGGCCCAAACCTTCTTGACTCCCAAGAAAATTACCAATTCCTTGATGATCATCCTACTTTTAATAGCACTCAACTGTTAGGATATTCCTATACTCCATCCTAGTCCTACTAGCATTTTCATCCTTTGCATTTTCAGTCATGCATGCAATTTTAGGGTTTGCATCCATTATTTAGGGTTTGCATGCATTTGCATGAATCCCAGTCATCAGTCCCAGCACTTAGACCTTAGTTAGTTAGCCCCTGGAGCTTCCTTCCAGTCAGCTTCATCCCTCCTAGTGCTTAGTGGACACTCCTTTCACCCACTGCATGAGAAAGGCGCCCTTCCTTACCTACAATTCATTTATCTTCAATTATTTCCTTGATTTAAGGCTAGACTGATTCTCAACTGACTGTATCACTCCGATGGACCTCCAGTGAGACTTGACTACCCATTCTGACTCTAGTTCGCTCCTCATGAGCCCTCCACTGAGCCTCCTTCATTCAGTTGGTGCCTCAACTTGCTAGTTACAATTAGTTACACCTACCACACTCAGTTAGACTCAGTTTGACTGATGGTTGATAGTTACTTGTGCATTGATGACTCCACCAATGATGAGATAGACTACTAGTTGTGCTCCGATAACACTCCAGTGATCTTTTGATCACTCCATGAAGGCTAATTCGAATTGCCACCTTGGCATTCGAATCCTCATGCATTGTACTACTTATTTGTCCATATTGTGATTGATTAATCAGTGTGTGTGAAGTATTTTTGCTTCTATCCGAGTTCTACCATATTATTATTATGTTGCTCATTACACTGCATTGACCATTCTTCTTCTATCTTCCTACTTAATCATAATTACTCTTGTGAGGTATACATCATCTCTTAGATCTAATGTGATGATTTTCACATGGTATCAGAGCATGTTGAGAGTATTGTTTATCTCCATTCCTGAGAGTTTTTTGTAGGTTATTATCAAGATTTCGAGTGGAGCAGTTGCAGCAGTTTCTGCACTTTTGCAGCAGTAGCAGTTGCAGATATTATCTATTGTTTTTGCAGGTCTTCTACATATTCCATGTATTCAGAAGAAATATATCCTCCTCCATTCAACTATGATCCTCTTTCTCCATTCAACTATGATGAATGGAAACCAAAGATGATAGCACATTTGAAGAGAAATGGTCTCTTTGATTATTGTTTTGAAAGAGAGTTCTAATCCTCTGAAGAAGAGATTGATTGGTTAAATAAAGGTGGAAAATCCATTGCAGCCATGATGTTTTCTATGTCTCGATGCTTGGTAGACCAATTCATTGATGATGTTGAATCTCCAAAAGAGCTATGAGCCCACCTGGATGAAATATTTGGTAGACAGAATGAAGGGATTGGTCCAAACCCTTTCGAGAGCAAGCAAAGTGATTCATTCACTTTCCTTGATGATCTCATTGATCATGAATCAATATGAAACATATCTCATATTGAAGTTGTCCACAAAGAAGAAGAACTTGCAGATTCTACACCCATGCTCCAAATTTCTTCTATTTCGAATTTTGTGCCAGCTCACACTCTACAAATTGCAGAAGGTCCTAAATCCTCTCTTGCACAAGAGTCTGTTGGTTTGCATCATGATCACATGAATGTTTTGGAGGTAAAATCAGCCATTGGAGGTAATGCATTCTCTCTCCTTGATCACTCACCTCTTATGTACTACAATATGATCATTATTTCATGCTTTCAGAAGGTTATTGAAGATTATGGGCATTGCCATTCGCTTGGGATAATTTCTCATGCATATGATGGTTTTGATCTCACCCCTGCTAGTTCGAAGGAGATGTCAAGAAACTATTCTTCAAGTCTTAAATCTGATTTGGATTTCAAGCAATCATGTGATGGTTCTTTTTGGCATAATCTCACCCATGATGGTTCGAAGGAGAAGACAAAAGACTATCTGCACATTCATAGATTTGATCCTACCTCAGCTAATTCGAATCATAGGTTCAAGGATCATCCTCATACTTTTGGACTTGTTCTCATCACATTCCATCTGAAGAGCAAGTACAAGCACATGCTTTTTGAGCATGATCCACTTCTTCCCAAGAATAAGATACCTCCATACATATGACCAAGCATCACACCTGCTTGAGTTTGGAGCATTTATTTTTGTGTGTGCCTTACAGTCTATTTTGAGGGGGGGTATTTTTTCCATGAGGTTTTCCCCATTTCCTCAGTTTATTGACTGTTATTATTCATTGTATTGGGTGACCTTTGGTCTTAGTTAGCAGGACCCAGGATGGATTAAGGGGGGGTGTTAGGATATTCCTATACTCCATCCTAGTCCTACTACCATTTTCATCCTTTGCATTTTCAATCATGCATGCACTTTTAGGGTTTGCATGCATTATTTAGGGTTTGGATGCATTTGCATGCATCCCAGTCATCCATCCCAGCACCTAGCCCTTAGTTATCTAGCCTCCAGAGCTTCCTCCCACTCATTTTCATCCCTCCTATTGCTTAGTGTGCCCTCCTTTCACCTACTGCATGAGAAAGGCACCCTTCCTTACCTACCATTTAGTTATCTTCAGTTCTTTCCTTGATTTAAGGCTAGACTAACTCTCAACTGACTGTATCACTCCAATGGACCTCCAGTGAGACTTGACTGCCCATTCTGACTCTAGTTAGCTCCTCATGCACCCTCCACTAAGCCTCCTTCATTCAGTTAATGTCTCCATGTGCCAGTTACAATTAGTTACACCTACCACACTCAATTAGACTCAGTTTGACTGACGGTTGAAAGTTACTTGTGCATTGATGACTCCACCAATGATGAGATAGACTACTAGTTGTGCTTCGATGACACTCCAGTGATCTTTTGATCACTCCATGAAGGCTAATTCAAATTGCCACCATGGAATTTGAATCCTCATGCATTGTACTACTTATTTGTCCATATTGTGATTAATTAATTAGTGTGTGTGAAGTATTTTTGCTTCTAGCTGAGTTCTACTGTATTATTATTTTGTTGCTCATTACACTGCATTGACCACTCTTCTTCTATCTTCCTACTTAATCATAATTACTCTTGTGAGGTACACATCATCTCTTCGATCTGCTGTGAGTATTTTCACATCAACTAGATAATCTGCAAAGAAAGTATGGCTTGGGACCAAGTCCAGAAGAAACAAATAAACAAAGCAGACCTATCCCTAAAAGGTCCCCATGGAAGCCGGCTCAAGCGAGGTCTCCTCAAGCACCTTCCCTATCCAAAGTTAAAAACCTCCCCAAGGATAAAGAAGTTGAGGCCATAATGCCAGATATTCCTAATCATCCAGGCATAAGCCCCCATAAGAAAGTAGAGCCGACCCCCACAGAAGGGCCACCTCTTTCAGTCTAGAGCAGGAACTGAACAAATTAAAGATAGTTGTTCCCTTGACTAAATTAATAAGAAATGCTATGTACCAGATCCATATTTATAAAATGTTACACAAAGCCAAAAGCATCGATTAGCAAGATTCCATAAATCTAAATGATGAAGCCCATGCATTTCAATGTGGTCCGCACATTCATAATAAAGAAGAGCCCACTGCCCCGTTTTATGTTACCCTGAACATACATGAAAAGCTTCCTCATAATTGTATGTTGGATTTCGAAGTGTTTCACAATCTAATTCCCAAGGTTATCATGGAGAAGTTGGGACTAGAGATCACCAGGCCATATCATGATCTCTATAGTTTCGATTCAAGAAAGGTAAAATGCATAGGAATGATAAAATACTTCATGGTCACTCTTTCCCAGATACCAGCCAAAAGTGTAATGATGGATGTGGTGGTAGCAGATGTCCCAGCTAAATATGGCATGCTTCTGTCAAGGAGTTTTGCTAAAAAACTAGGAGGAACCATGCAGATGGACATGAAGTATGCTACAATACCTGTCTTTGTTGGAGAGACCAGGCAGTTGTATAGAGAAGCTATGTTCATCCCAGCTAAATATGGCATGCTTCTGTCAAGGAGTTTTGCTAAAAAACTAGGAGGAACCATGCAGATGGACATGAAGTATGCTACAATACCTGTCTTTGTTGGAGAGACCAGGCAGTTGTATAGAGAAGCTATGTTCGCTTATGTTATAAGCGATCAAGACAGTCCTATGAATTATCCTATATATGCATCCAATGAGGACATGGGATGTTATAGATTATCATCGGGAGATCCATCTAAATAAGAAATTGCACATGTCCAGGTAACAGAACCAGCAGTTGAAGATAGCAGGAACCAGGTCTGGAAACTCTTTTCCAATATGGCATCTACCAAAGAAGAGTCTAGAGCAGGTGCAGTATTTTCATCACCATTGGGAGATGAAATAAGTCTATCTTACAAGCTAGAATTTGACACCACAAACAATGTTGTTGAATATGAAGCACTCATCCTCAGCCTCTAAGCAATAAGGGACTTGAAAATCACCAAGCTGGTGGTTTTCGGAGACTCTGAACTAGTGGTAAATCAGACTCGAAATATTTATCAAACCAAACATCCAAGACTCATAGCATACCGAAATCTTGCTTGGGACCTCATTGAAAATTTCTTTGATGCCTTCAACATTACTTTTGTCCCCTAGGAAGAAAATCAGCAAGATGATGCATTTGCCATGATGGTGAGTTCCTTCAATCCTCCCAAGAAGCCGAAGCTAAATTATGAGGTCAAAATGAGATATCGTCCCTCTATTCCTAACAATGTCAGAAGTTGGCAGGTTTTTGACGACGACCAACAAATCAAACGCCTCTTGCATCTTGTCGGGGAATTCTCAAATACTGACATAGACGGTAATTCTGGGGAGATAAAAGAAGGTAATTCACAAATAGAGTACATAGAAAGCTCTGGGTTGATGCAACAGATTGTTGGCCACAAGTTTCTGCAGTTAAAGAGTAACTTCATTCCGAAAGTATTGGTTCCACTAGAGCAGTTGTTCGACAAAAATGAAATCCCGATAAAACCAACAGTACAACCAACTACTGAGGCTGTACAGGAAGTAAATCTCGGTACCATGGAGGACCCCAAGTTGGTTAAACTTTCTCAGTCCCTCACAATCGAGCAAAGGAAAAGGTATGAGGAATTGTTCAAATATTACGTAGATTTTTTTGCATGGAAATATGAGGACCTCAGAACCTATGATACTACAATAATACAACATAGGATTCCCTTAAAACCAGATGCTAAGCCATCGAAGCAAAATTTGAGGCAGTTAAACCCTATCTTGTTGCCAGTAATTGAAAAGGAAGTAAGGAAGCTTCTGGATGCAAAAATCATCATTCCACTAAGATATTCAGAATGGGTGGTCGACTTGGTACCAGTTAGAAAGAAAAATGGAGAAATCCAGTTATGTGTCAATTTCAGAAATCTTAATAAGTGCTCTTTGAAGGATAATTACCCCTTACACAAAATGGATCATATTCTGCAAAAGGTAGTTGGGTTGACCAGAGTATCTATGATGGATGGGTTTTCAGGCTATAACCATATTTCCATGCACTTAGATGATAAGGAAAAGACATGCCATGGGGAACTTTTATGTATGATAAAATGCCATTTGGCCTTATGAATGTTGGTATGACATTCCAATGGGACACGGACATAGCATTCATAGGAGAAAAGGAAAAGTTTATTGTTATATACCTGGACGATATGACAGTATTTTCTAAATCTAACAAAGATCATCTCCAACATTTGAAACAAACTTTTAAGAAATGTAGAAATTATGGTCTATCTCTCAACCCAAATAAATCCTTTTTTGCAATGATGGAAGGAAAACTTCTAGGGCACATCATGTCTAAGGATGGTGTAAGAATAGACCCGGAGAGGGTAGCGACTATCAAGCTAATTGAGCTCCCACGGAATAAAAAGGAGGTGCAATCTTTCATTGGTAAAATAAATTTCTTATGAAGATTTATTCCTAATTTTTCCAAAATAATGAAAGAAATTACTGATATCCTGAGAAACGATGCTAAGATAAAGTAGAACACAGCTGCTAGGAACTCTTTCAAACATAAAAAGAATTCCCTGGGAGAGGTTCCTGTTTTGACTAGCCTGAATTATACTTAGGATTTCCTAATTTTCTCTTTTGCATCTGAGATCACTATTGCAGCAGTCCTTTTACAAAAAAATCAAGAAGGACACGAACATCCCATTGCTTTCTCCAGCTGAGCTCTAACAGATGCTGAGTTAAAATATAGCACAATGGAGAAGCAGGCCTACACACTTATCAAATCACTCAAGCCGTTCAAGAGCTACATCTTGCATTCCAAGATCATCGCTCATGTCCTGGGCAGTACCATTAAAGACATCTTGTGCCGAACCGACAATGAAGGGAGGAGAGGAAAATGAATTTCCAAGATCCAAGAGTATGATATGGATATTAAACCTACCATGTTGGTTAAAGGACAAGGACTAGCCAAACTTCTGGCTGAGTCAAATTACCAATCCCTTGAGATCAATTTGATCGATCAATTCCTCGATCAGGAAAACGAGGATGGTTAGCAAAACCTTCCCGACCAACTAGTTGAGAAATTTATTGAGCCAGACTAGTACGGGGACATAGGCTACTATTTACAACATCTCATCTGCCCCCTCGGTGTTAACACCCAAAAAGTGCTCACTACCTCATCTATCCCATTGCATGACTCATTTGTCCATATTTCCTACCACATTTGCCTCCAAAAGGCCACAAAACCATTAAAAAAGCCTCCAAAAGGCCAAAAACCCCCTTTTTCCCCCAAAATAATCCAAAATTCCTCCAAAATAGCAAAAACCCTCTAAAAAGGGAATAAAAAATATTTAAAAAAAGAGGAAAAAGAGGGAAAAAGGAGGCAAAAAACCTATACAGTTGACCTAAACCATATGGTTCCCAAAACCATGGGCCAGCACTCCACCACTAAAAAACTATAAATAGGTGATGGAAGCCCCTCATTTCATATCGACAGTCAAATACACCCTTACTCTGCCAAAATCACTCTTGAAACCCTAGCTCACCCTTGAGTGCCCCTTTCGCCCATTTCCAACCCTTTGGAGAAAGAGAAAGGAGCAAAGCTGGAAGCTTGGAAGCAACCCTCCTGGACTGCTACAAGAGCTCCACCAACCTTCACATTGTAGGTATAATCTTTAATACAAAAACCATTTTTATTATCTTGTCTTTTCTGTTTTATGCACATGTTTAGAATAATTACCATTTTACTATATTGTCTTTTATTTAATGTTTTTCTGAACTGCTACTAAGGAGTCCCTTCTCCTTAGTAGGTGCTCAATTGCACAAGCTGGGGTGAAAACCCTAGGTACAGTTTTGGCAACTCCCCTTGTGTTCCTTTGAATTTCTGGTTATAGTTTTAAAACTTTTAAACGTTTTCAAGTTTCTGCAATATTTTCCTATTTTTTCCTTTCGGCTGTCCCTTTCGGGTGCCGTAAACCGTGTCTTTTATCCCCGCAGTTGCGTTTCGATCGCGTCTTTCAGGCATTTACCTACAATCCGACCGGATCTCTCAGACTGTTTCCAGCAACCTACCGGTGGAATCAAGTCTGTTACCTGCGATCCGACCGCGGCTATTAGCTTGTTTGTTGTGATCTGACTGCGGCTGTTAACCCTTTTTCCCGCGGCTCGCTTCCAGCTTTCAACCATTTTTCTGCAACCCACCTGCATCTTTCGACCTTTTTCTCGCATCTCGACTACGTCTTTCGTCCTTTTTACCGTGGCTCGCTTGCGGCTTTCAGCCATTTTTCTGCAACCCTCCTGCATCTTTGGACCTTTTTCCCACGTCCCGACTGCGTCTTTCGGCCTTTTTTCCGTGGCTCGCTTGCAGCTTTCAGCCATTTTTCTGCAACCCGCCTGCATCTTTCAGCCTTTTTCCCGCATCCCGCTTGCGGCTTTCAGTCATTTTTCTGCAACCCGCCTGCATATTTCGACCATTTTCCCACGTCCCGCTTGCAGCTTTCAGCCATTTTTCTGCAACTCGCCTACATCTTTCGACCATTTTCCCGTGTCCCGCTTGCGGCTTTCAGCCATTTTCCTGCAACCCGCCTGCGTCTTTCTACCTGTTTTCCACGGTTCGACTACATTTTTCAGCCAAAATTACGCAACCTGTCCGCGACTGTTGCACTATTTCCTGCGGTCCGACCGTCAATATTTGCCATAGACCCGCGGTCTGTTTTCTGCACCTTTTTCCCTATTTTGAACCCAGCACTTTGCTGCAATATTTTCTACACCTGCACAACCATCTGTCCTACCTGCAGCCATACTTCCCTACAGCCTTTTCTGCAGTTTTATTTCTGTTCCATTTACAAAATATTTTTTGAATTTCATCATTTTAATTGAATAAGAGAAAATTTTGCATTTCAAAGTTTAAGTTCTCTATTGTTATTTTTAGTTTCCCACCCCATGGCACTTTTACTTGGGTTCATCATCTCACATGCACACACTCTGTCACCTAATTCAAGTGATCCCTAAAACACTACTTAACACAACCAACATTCTAACCCCACTTGTGGAAGACATAAGAATTTTTGTAGCTAGGTAGGATCGGGGGGATAGGCATCCAAATAACACCCCTCGGTTGCTTACACTTGAGACATAGCTGCTGTCCATTAGGGAACCAAAATCCCCTAGTATTTTTTGGCACGGTCACAACCAGTTTATCAAAGGGCCTCTCCCCTAAAAGGGTTGAAGTCACCAGACTGGTTCCAGAGGCCTGAGTGGAATACCGCAATCCATTCAGTAACCGAAGGCTACCTTTCGCAGTTCTCGGTGTATCACCCGTATGGGGATACAGCGGCGATAGAACCAAACGACAGATTCACCTTTTCTTGACGTGTCATGAACGGGGTATCTTAGTTGCCTTTCTTCTAGGATTGACTACCCGGTGTCCCTCCCGGTAGGGGGATATCTTTAGCCACTTGGCTCTACTATCCATATTGTCTGACTTGGATTTCATCACCTTGTAGAGGATATGTCTAGTTGAGTCAGAATACTATTTATCTAGGTGTTTGCATGCTCCCTTACCTCCTTTTGGTCTAGCGAGTCCACTATTTTTATTTTTTAGGAAACCTGCTGCTTGTTGGTATTCTGACCATTTTTGTTGATACTCCACTTATTGTAGCACAGCTATTACAGTAAGTGTTTTGAGTTGGTTGTTGGCCTGAGTGCCATATTTTTTAAGCTCTCCTTCTGCACACTCGGTTGCATTAGGGTTTTTGAGTTGTCTTTCACTCAACACAACCCCCAAATACTTGACACCATTTGTCACCATTGAGTCCCCGAGACATTCTCGGGGCCTCCGGGGTGAGCCCCCACAGCACCGTTCACTTGCCACCATCCATCATAGACATAGATCTTCATCACTTGATACCACTCATCATAGATTTCAAGCCTTGTCACTTGACTCCACTTATCAGCGTCATAGAACTCCATCACCGGAGCTAGACGCCCCTTATTTTACCTTTGATTCTGAGGCAGAGTCCGAGAACCCCATTTACACTGCACCAACCAGCCCCATGGCTGGCATGACTTCCACCCCTTTCTTTGTAGGGACCATTGGTGGAGAGTCCACCACCACACCAGCTACCACCCCTGCTTTGGGTATGCCCTCGATGGGGCCCACATCTACCGTTCCGATCACTGTACCCATTCCAGCAGCTAGAATGCCTATTCCCACTCCACCAGTGACTCACACTACCCTTGGTGGTGCAGGACCATCCCATACCACTTTCGTCCCTCCACTTGGGGGAAACATCCCAAACCCTACCCCTACACTTGGGGGCATTGGCCCCAAAATGGTCACACCCACTAGTATGTCACATCCTTCTACTAGTTTTCCCTTCATGTCTAGCCTCAACCTTACTGACCTAGCTAGACTGATTAACGATCCCATCAGACACGACCCTGCGTGGCCTCACATGCCCACCAAGCTCCCCTCTGACATCCGTAAGTTTGAGGGCAAGGCAGGTGAGGACCCCCAGAACCATATTATGTCCTTCCATCTATGGTGTTCCTCCAACTCCATAGTGGATGACTCTGTCTGCCTCCGTCTGTTACAACGCACCCTCACTAGCTCTGCAGATAAGTGGTACATCGAGCAGCCCCATGGGACCCATGCCACCTTTACCTCCCTTGCCTCAACTTTCTTGCAATTCTTTCAATTACCTGTCTGCTATGACGCGGGAGTTGAGATCCTACTGTATTGCAGACAGAACACGGCTACCCACATCACTGACCACATTCATGAGTGGCGTCGATGCCGCAGCCTCTACAAAATCAAGTTAGACGGTCGTATCTTCTTAGATTGGTTTCTCAAATCCCTCCTTCATGTCATTGCCAAGGATGTGGCATCCGAATGACCCTAGTCCGAAGAATAGGCCATCCTCAAAGCCCAACAATTTGACCTCATTTACGCCCAGTTGGGTTATCTATATACCATCATACCTGATGACCCTCGCAGTGATTCCTCCAAACATGATGCACCAGGGGCATCCCATGCCACAGATGACATCATTGGTCGTGTTGCCTCACATCCCCAACCCTTTTCCATAGCATGTCCTAGCCATGGCCCCGATCTTTTGCAGGCTACATCTCAATCCAGAGCAACCAATTTGTATGCTCCCATGACACATCGCCACCATTCCCATGGACCCTCCTGTCCACCTCATTGCTTTGGTCATGCATCCCCCGCTTACGCCCCCCTGGTCGCACCTCAGCCATATTACCACCCACAGGATACACCAACTCCTGTGTCCTCTCAAGCCCAACCTGCTTATTACCCGCCACAGGCACCCCCTGCGGCAAACCCACAACCCGTTCCGCAGACGTATCAGCAACCCCCACAAGGTTCAGCACCTGCGCAGCCTCCACCTGCTTATTATCCACCGCAGCCTGCTCCCGCACCTGCATAACCCCAGAACCCACCTGCTTCCCAAAGGCAAGTATATGCCCAACAGAATCTGCAGCAGAACCAAAACCACCAGCACCAACATGGCCAGCAAAATCGTGGAAAAGGCTGTAACCGTGGGAACAACCCCCCTCCAGACCAAGGCGATCAACCTCCCAATCCCCCAAACAACAATAACGCGGCACCTGCCAACTAGAACCCTGATCGGCCTCCCAAGCAGGCCAAAAATCCTAATTTGCGAGCAAACCATCCTTGTTCTATTTGCGAGGTCTATGGCCACTACACACATGCTTGCCCACATTTGGAGTGAGCTCGAAAACTCTGGACTGATGATGCCCATCACTAAGGGCAAGCGGCTCCTCAGGTGCCACCCAACCCCCCACCACCTCAACATCAACCCTTGGTGTTACAAAACCCTTTACCAACCCAAGGCATAGTGAACACTCAGTCGTTGGCTCCCCCTCAAGGCAACGTGCCACCACAACAACAGATCACTTATGCCGCTCCTGATCAACCCATGTTAGACTTAGGTACCCACCACTTGTTAATGATTTCATCCCCCGATGTCAACCTCCAAACCCGTTGGAACCAATATGGCTCCACCCCTGAAGCCTCTCCTACCGACAAAAGCACTAATGCTCATCCCACTGATCAGATGTTATGTATACCTTCGGCTCCACTAGATGGTGCCTCCAAAGCACCTCGCTTCCCACTTCGTCGCATCAACAATAACCCCAATGCTTGTGCTGTGTCAAATTACAACATTGTAGATGACTTAGTCCAGTCTCCCGCAGCCATGTCTGCGTTAGAAGTCTTAAAAAACTGTCCTTCATAGTGCAAGACTTTGCTCTCTACCATTGGTGCTATTGACCCAAATGATTCACGATTGATGGCCTTCAATTTGGACTAGTCTGAACCACGACTTCCTTCGACTTTAGCGTTCCAAGTTTCCGTTTCCATTTGGAATCTTGTCATCCATCGGTGCATTATTGATGAAGGTGCCTCTACATGCATTATGTCCACATTCGTTTGGCAGAAGTTGGGATCCCCTACTCTCCAGTAGTCCACCACTACGTTGCGAGCCTACAACGGCCGTTCGGATCAACCCCAAGGTCTCTTAGCTAATGTCCCTGTCCAGTTGGCTGAAAAAACCATGCTCATTGACATAGAGGTCATCAATGCCCAACTTCATTATAACCTCTTACTTGGCCGCAGCTACATGTATGCCATGCGGGCGGTTGCCTCATCTGTTTTTTGTACCATGATGTTCCCCCATGACGGACGCGTGGTCAAGGTCGACCAATTCACCTATTATGATCCCAATGCCCCCGCTGCACCCGAAAATGTTCTCCCCATGGTTGAACAACCTGTTTTTGGTGCAACTACCTCGTTCGTTTCCTCCGTGGGACCCGAACTTTACTTAGATACGCCAATGACCTCAACATTCCAATCCATTCCACCCACGTCACCCGCGACCGAAGTATTTGACCTATGTACCCTTTCCTACAATACACAAACACCCAACAATCAACTGCCCTTGTTACCCAAACCACCATTGGTACCTAGTCACATTGGTGTTACACCCATCCACACAATCCTCTTCCTATTCCCTCCCTCTGGAGTAGTAAGCGCCCCGATTATGGCTACTCTCAGCCTCCCTGCATTAACCTTAGGATTACCCGTGTGGTATATTTCATCTCCTGTTCTCCCGTCGACACCAAATGTCGTCCTACAACTGGTGCAACCCATTGCCACTACTAGTCAACCACCTCCCGGTGTCACTACCCCTTCGTCATCTACGAATCCCCCCCCCCTCTTATCAAGCACACTAGGGGCAGAGGCCCCCAACCATACACCGCTATACCCCCCCCCAAGACAGTTAAACCCCCCCCTCCCCATGTTTCGTGCTCCCCCCAAATGCTCGTTGTGTGATGAGTTAGGCCATCCGACTCATCAATGTCCACAATTACCTGCATTACAGGAACACATGCAAATGCTTGACGACGACCCCAACATCCCGGTTGTCAAACTCGATCCAACTCCTAGGCCTCGTGATAAATCACTGTGTACCAACCACCCGTGTGCAATATGCAGTATTTACGGCCATTACTCACATCAATGTCCTGATCTGCCAAATTACAGAGCAACTCTCTATGAGATGAATAATTTGGACCTTGAGACGGCACCCCCCACAATTGAGGAGATCCACCCCCAGTATCACCATCATCTGGAGAGATTAACACCATCTATATGATCTCTTCGACTACCACTCCCTCGTTAACCGATTTGACAACTCAAAGTTTCCGCAATGATGAGGAGATTCTAGAGGCTCTGACTGCCCTAGATTATCCCTGGGAAGACATGCACCATCGTTCCTATTTCCTCCCAGAAGCGTCCTCCTCCACCACAGCCACCCAATTTGCAGTTGAGTCCAAAGATTTCCTTTCCATCAAAGTCGACTAGTTTAAGGATCCCATTCCCGCTCCTAATGCTTTTGAGGAAGGTAACATGGCCAACATCTCACCCACAATCCAAATTGATATCGATGCCCCAGGAGGTGTCCTTGAACTCATCACTTTAGGAGCTTCCTACAGTGAATATGAGATCGGAGAGTACAAGAAATGTTTCCAAGAGTTTCGTGATGTCTTTGCCTGGTCCTACACCAAAATGCCTGGTCTTGACCCCACTATCATCAAGCACCACATTGACACCTTTGAGTTAGGGGGCATAATAGATTACCTCGACCCTGGGATAGGGGGCATGATCAACCATTTGGAACCTTCCCCATCACATCTATCTCAGCACGTCCATGACCCCCTTGTTCAAACCCACACATATGTGATCCACAATCATAAACCCCATGCACATAGCATGGGGGCAAGTCATTAACCCTGCTCACTTTTTCACATGCGTGATCTCAACCATTTTTGAGGTCACATGGCACTTGTATATATGATTTGCTTCCATACACCTAGTATTTTGCCCCCGCGGGTTATCATTTCTCCCCACCATTGTATCCTTGGCTTGGTGGGCTCACCTTTATTTGCAACCATTTTTTAGCCTAGTTATTTCCTTTAACCATTCTGGAGTCCTTATGACCTCCATGATTCGCACCATTTGCACCGTCGGATTCATATTTCCATTCCCGTGATGATGCTTGAGATCATTTCTCGCTCTCACCAAGACCAATATCAACATTGTGTCTCGACACCTTGTCACCTCGGTTTGTGTGCCACATCGGCCGTAGCCCATTTTTGATATACCTTATATCATCGGATTCATTTTTCTGAGCCCGTGATGATGCTTGAGATCATTTCTCGCTCTCACCCCCAGATTGTTTTGGGTATTTTTTCCAAAATGCCCCTCGTCGCCTTGGTTTACGTGCCACTTCAGCCGTTCTCCATTTTTGACACTTTATATATCGCAGAATTCATTTTTTCGAGCTCATGATGATGCTTGAGATTATTTCTCGCTCTCACCAGGTACAATTTCACCATTGTGTCCCGACACCTTTCTTCCTCGGTTTGCATTCCACATCGGCCGCCATCGGATTGTTCCACATTTTTACATGAGCCCTTCACTCCTGTCATACTGCAATTATTTCGTTATTTTGCCACCATTCATTATCCCGCAAGGAGGCCCACCAGTGTTCCCCCCTACCCTCATTCTTGGTCATCATAAATGTTCCTTGATTGAGCACTTCCTCCTTGCCTGGCCATTCCTTTTGTTCAGTATAATTTTATCCATTTTTCGGGCTGGACAAGTCCTTTACGAAAAAGGCACTTAGGGAGTTTCTGTTAAGCTCTTTTCTGACTCCTAAAACAATGAAAAGATCGTCGAGCAATGTTGATTCCTTTCGTGCTTGTTAAAGTACCTGAAAGGGCATCTATCTGGTATAAGTTTAACCCTTTTCCGGACCTGGTAGACTAATTACAAAAAAGGAATACTCTAGTCACACCAGCTAGAAGAGGTCTTCATTGCATCCTTTTATGCTTCTTCGGGCCTTGGAGACTAACACACGAAAAAGAAACCCCCTGGAGTCTTCTTATCGCTTTCAGACTCTCTAAAATTGAAAGCAACCACGAGCATGAACTGTCCTGGGCTCATACAAATCCACACGATAGTACAATTCCATTATTTCAGAGTCTTCTTATCACTTTCAGACTCCTTAAAATTGAAAGCAATCAAGAGCATGAACTGTCCTGGGCTCGTATAAATCCACACAACAGTACCATTTTACACACATTTCTTCTAGTTCCTTAACCCATGAAGAAGTTCCCCTGTGCCTCTTGGCACTATGATCAATCATCTCAGCAACACCCCCAATTAGGTCGCCTTTGTTCAGAGTATTCTGCAGTCTCCTGCCATTTTACACAAGCTTGAGTATCACTCATCCCAGTCACTATCCTTGATCCAGTACAGCTATGATCCCTTTCCCACCGGTCAGTTCCATATGCTGCCCGATTGTCCCTGCCATCATACTCTGAACAAAGGAAGTTTGAGTCAACCCACTCTACTTGCCCAGTTATCCCCCACAGTCTGACAGTCCTACCATCAGTACTCTCACACTTCGGTTCTTCACCTCGTGCTCCTATCAAGGAAACATCATTTCCTTGCTAGTTGCAGGTCTCCCTCTGTCGACGACAGCCCCTCTATTCTAGAGGAATGACCCAGAGGTCCCTACTCCTTGGACCCATCACCATCTGTGGTGAGTGCCTACAGACCATTTTGAGAGGAGTCATCATTGCCTCTCCGAGTGGTTGTTTCTCACATGCTCGACTTCAACACCTTGATCGCATTGTCGAGAATCGTGCAGGGTTTATATCCCTTCAGTTATTGGTGGAAGACCCCAGATTTCCCCCAACTCTAGCACATTGGTGAGTCACTTTGGAATGCCCAGTTATATGTTCCCATGGATGTCCGGGTTGCGTTGGCGATTGTATTTAGAATCCATCCAATTATATGCTTCCTTAAGTACCCAGTATAGTTCCAGTCCAGTGTACCATTGAGGATATGACTCCCCGTCACTATGCTCCAACAACTCATCAGTTCCTCTGGTACCCCACTTAGTAGCACTGTTGTTATTCCAGTATATTAGTTCTTCAGCTCAGACATGGTCAGCCCAGCAGTATGTCCCAGATTTGTGTCCCCTCTAGACCCTTATGATGTACACAGTGGTTCTCTATGTATCCTACAGGTCCCCCTTTTCGGGCCTCACTATTATTTTTTATGTATCTTAATACGAGCATGGGTATGCCCGCTTCGTTCATATATTGAGATTCTTCCTCATTCATTATTTGAGGCCATGTATATTTCAGATCCCATTGTTATTATTATTCTAGATCTTGATATGAGCATGGGAATGCCCGCCTCGTCCATATGTTAAGATTATTCCTCATCCATTATTGAGGTCATGTACTTTTAGTTTTTGTAGTTTGTTCGGGATCGTTGTTCCGGGCTCTAGTTTGTTTATTCTCTTCTCCACACCCCAAGAAAACCATACAAGACTTATGATGTCTATCGGCCATACGATGAGCTCCTGCCCTCACACATCAGGGGGCAATCTGTTAACACCCAAAAATTGCTCACTACCTCATCTACCCCATTGCATGACTCATTTGTCCATATTTCCTACCACATTTGCCTCCAAAACCTTAAAATCCCATTAAAAATCCTCCAAAAGGCAAAAAAAGCCTCCAAAAGGCCACAAAACCATTAAATAAGCCTCCAAAAGGCCAAAAAACCCCTTTTCCCCCCAAAATAATCCAAAATTCCTCCAAAATAGCAAAAACCCTTTAAAAAGGGAATAAAAAATATTAAAAAAAAGAGGAAAAAGAGGCAAAAAGGAGGCAAAAAACCTATACAGTTGACCTAAACCATATGGTTCCCAAAACCATGGGCCAGCACTCCACCACTAAAAACCTATAAATAGGTGATGGAGGCCCCTCATTTCATATCCACAGTCAAATACACCCTTACTCTGCCAAAATCACTCTTGAAATCCTAGCTCACCCTTGAGCTACTTTCACCCTTAAGTGCCCCTTTGGCCCATTTCCAACCCTTTGGAGAAAGAGAAAGGAGCAAAGGTGGAAGCTTGGAAGCAACCCTCCTGGACTACTGCAATAGATCCACCAACCTTCACATTGGAGGTATAATCTTTAATACAAAAACCATTTTTATTATCTTGTCTTTTATGTTTTATGCACATGTTTAGAATAATTACCATTTTACTGTATTGTCTTTTATTTAATGTTTTTCTGAACTGCTACTAAGGAGTCCCTTATCCTTAGTAGGTGCTCATTTGCACAGCTGGGGTGAAAACCCTAGCTACAGAATGGATAAATCTAAGATGATATCCCTTAAGCTCAAAGAGGTCAAGAACTGTGTTTTGGATGGTTACCTCTTCTGGAAGGACTCAATTGGCACCCTTCTTAATTGTATTGTGGAAGAAGAAACAAAGGGCATAATTATAGAATTTCACAAAGGTATGTGTGGAGGGCATCATGCGTGGAGATCAAATTCTCATAAAATATTGCGAGCGGGCTATTTCTGGTCCACTATATTTACCAATGCCAACAAGATCGTCAAAACATGCAAGGAATTCCAAATGTTTGCCGGAAAGCAGAATATGAAACATTTACCTCTCAAACCCTTCATGGTGGAAGCACCTTTCCAACAGTGGGGTATTGATTTTATTGGGTGTTGTTCAGGATTTCTACCTTATAGTGAGGAGATGGACACTACCAACTAGGCAAAGTTGACAGATAAACACATTCGTTGCATTGCATTTAGTTACTACAAAAGAAAGAGATCGAGATTGAAAGAAGTACCTCTTATCGACGACTGGTCCTAGCTTTCGCTTGGTCTTTCGCTTGATCTCCCACTTGATCTTCTGCTTGACGAACCTGCAACACAAAAGATACCTTCCTTAGTGTATCTTGAATATAATAAATATGAAGAAAGAACAAACAACTTGATCATCAAATATAACAAGATATTAATCCAAATGAATATACAATCTAGTAGAGATTCGATTTGGGACAGGAAGGGTGTTTCGACCTTTTTATTATCAAAGAAACATGAATCAGTACAATATACTTGATGTGTAGAGATGCTTCTACAACTGGATCCTGGGCTCCTTCTCTTCACTCTGACTTGGGAATTCCTCCAGCGTAACAGTACTCCAAGTATTTTTTCTAGGTCATTTATGACTATATGTCTCTAACCCCTCTCATGGATCCTCCTTGTATTTATGGGACAAGGTAGCCAGTTTAGATCGAGAGGTAGTTGGACTGGGAGGTTGGGGAAGTTGCAGAACCAACTTCAACTAATCCCAATTTGTCAAATTAATATATTTTTTATTTCATCTTAAGATGTACGCAGGTTTCATACAACAAGAGTAGCGTACAGTAAGCAACTTCTGTGCTTTACGATATGCATTTACAACACTTTGGGAGATGTACGCTCATTGTCCTTGAGCAAAGTAGAGTATTGTCTCAAGGTGTATGCTAGTTTTCTATATAAAGAGGGGTGTACATGTGGTAAGATCATGAGAAACTGCAATATTTGCAGCTGAAGAGTGTACTTCTAGCAACAAGCCATCCAATCCAATCAAACTCTTCAATCCTTAGTGTCCTTTTGTGTGATCAACAGGGAAATGTGATCACGAACGGAGAAGTGTAGATTTGACATATGACAGATACCCCCTAATGTGTGAGCTGAGAGGGAAATCATGGCTGAAATACATTATAATTCCAAGTCATAGGAGGAGCAAGAAACCGCAGAACCAAGTCCCAAAAAACACCTGAAACAACGATCAAGGTCAGCGAGCAATTAAAATCTTGACATCATATAGATGTGTAGCATAATACAACATGATCTCTAATACATAACTAGGATATGTATATCTAGAGCATGGCCATTGAAATACAAGCGTGGATCCATGCCAAAATGAGAAATCGTAGCCATAACAACAAACTCAATCTATGTCTCATGAAGAGCCAAAATGAGTGAGGCTCAATCTTCTGCAGCTTGGGTGAGAACATAAATATGGTGATGTTATCAGAGTCCCAAGGCCTTCATCCAAACAACCCAAGGTACAAACCCTATCCATGTGAATAAATGATCTGAAGTTGAACATGGGGGTATCATTTGATTACCGGTCATTGATGTATACCATTAACAAACGCGAGGGATTCCATCGATAATGATAATGGAGCCCAAGGTACCTAGTACAATCCAACAAGTGTGAATAAGAGGACTTGAAGTCAAACACTTGAGGAACCTATTGAATAAGAGACATTGATGTATTCCCATTATTCAATAGCAAGGAAAACTGCAACTCATGACTGCAATCCCCAAGGTACTAACCGAAACTCTAAACTTCATTCCCAGAGCATAATGAGTTGAAGTCGATGGGAAGAAGTCCACTGGAAGGGAGGCATTAATTCATTATCCATCATCCAACATGAGGAACACTCATAGGTATGAGTTGATGTGGAGTAGGACGAGTAACAAGATGAAACAAACTGACACCAAGATGGCCGACACATGAAGTCAAGGTAAACTACAGAATGACCGACACAAGCTGTATCCTTGAACAGTGAGCACGACACAAAGTGACTTAGGGAGTTTCCAACATGAAGGGGAAAATGATATAAGTCTGAGATCTAGGATACATAACATACCATCCATATGATTAGAAGAATAACCAACCAGGGGAGTACAAACTCGGAGATCAGGTTCACCCTGAGGCCAAAAACTAAAACCCAACTGACACGAAAGACTCAAGTAGGTGTTGTGTTCAAAGATATGACTGACTGAAACTGCCTCTGAAACTAAAAAAGATGTGA
This sequence comes from Larix kaempferi, assembly GCA_027924585.1. Classification (NCBI taxonomy): domain Eukaryota; kingdom Viridiplantae; phylum Streptophyta; class Pinopsida; order Pinales; family Pinaceae; genus Larix; species Larix kaempferi. Next base: position 4,308,047 of record BSBM01000712.1, on the reverse strand, counting down.
TATAGCCTTCTTATCCCTTATTCTTTCTGGTAAAAGAATGGCCTTCTTGTTGTTTTAACGAGTCCAAGAAAGATATAAAACTCAATAAGTCCAACCCTATAATAAGTTTAATGAGCCCATGGGAGGAAGACTCAGGACCTTCTTCATTTTTTACAGAGTTCGAAGAAGAGATAGACGAATACTCTATAATACTGATCTCTGGATTTTAATATCGAGCCGAGATCTATTCTTGCTCACTGGTTTTTTCAATTTTAAGGAGTCTGAAAAGCTTAAACAATAACTCCATACACCTACTGATGGATTTTAATATCGAGCCCAAGTAGGTTAATGCTCGCCGGTGTTGTCCTGTTTATAGAGTCTAAAAAACTTAAACAATCCTCTATATACCCTCTCGTGGATTTCACATCTAGCCCGAGTAAGTGGATGCTCACTTGGTGTTTTCATGTTTTGAGAGCCTGAAAACCCTAAAGAGAGGCTCCAAAAGTCCTTTTTTCGTACAGTTAGTCCCCTCCCTCGAAAAAGTATAAAACAATGAGAGGAGAACTCTTCTGGCCACGCATGACTAGAGTATTCCTTTTTCGTAAATAATCCACAAAAGTCTGGAAAAGGGTTAAACTTATACCTAAGTGGATGTCACTTCACATCCTTTAACAAGTCTGAAATGACAACTATACTCGGCAATCTTGTCATATTTAAAGAGTCAAACAAGAGCGTGAAAGAACTCTATAAAGATCTTTTTTGTAAAGTTTTAACAAGCCCGAAAACGTAAACTCGTGACCTCCTTACTGTTTTTTAATGAGCTCAAAGGAGATAAGAAGAATGCTCATAGCTTACTTATTGTTTTTAATGAGCTCGAAGTGAAAGGTGGAAGAAATGCTCATAGCCTCCTTACTGTTTTTAATGAGCTCGAAGTGAAGGTGGAAGATTGCTCATAGGTTGGTCAATGTCCAAATGAATGACAGACTGCATTATAGACTCTAGGAAAACTTCATCAGATGGAAGTATATCATCCCAAATAGAACGCATGTCTAAACATTCAGATGGAGTCATCACCTGGTCAATTGTCGGGACCCAGTCCCAAGAAGGTAAGCATGAATTCAAAGGCTTCCTCTTAGTAGCAATTGGACTCAAGGAACAATATGCCACATAATTTGATTGTGACATGGTAGTGCCTACTGGAGAGGGATATACTTGGTCTATATTTGATTAATAAGAGGGATCAACAAATGTAAGCTTATCGATAGTGACAATGCTTTCATTGTGAGGAAAATGTATCACATGAAAAAGCATAGACACCACAGCCCGCATCGCATATATGTAATCACGCCCGAGGATCATATCAAAATCCATAGGGTCCTTTAAAACCATGAAATCAACTAAGACTGTTTTTCCACCCAAAGTAATAGGTACTTGAGGGAGGAATCCCAATGATTCACTAGGTCTTTTATCAAAATTGAACGGCCAATTAACAACTGGAACAAGGTTATAAAAAACTAAATATCTCCAACCATAAGGGGATAAGATACTGATAGAGGCTCTTTCTGTTAGGATATCTCATCATTCAGTATGTACTTTGCATCCATTTTGCATTTTGCATGCATTCTGCATGCATTGCATGCACCCGCATGCTGCCCAGTCACTAGTTTGATACTTCCAGCACCTAGTCCCTAGTCTTCCAACACTCGGGAGCTACTTTCCACTTATATTTAGCCCTCCTAGTTAGGGAGGTGCTCACTTCTCACCTTCCACTGCAGAAGGGTGCCTTTTCTCACCTACCAATCAGTTTCACTTCAGTTAGTTAGTTGTCTTTCCTTGATTTACGGCTAGACTGACTCCTAACTGTTGTTACCACCACCGATTGACCTCCGATGAGCCTTGGATACCTATTTTGAGTGCAGTTAACTGCTCATGTGCCCTCCACTGAGCCTCCATCCCTACATTAGTGCCATTACCATCAGTTACACTTATTAGACTCAGTTAGACTCAGTTTGACACCTAGCTGACAGTTACTTGTGCATTGATGACCACCACTGATTGATGATGAGGACTCCTAGTTGGACCCAAGTTATGCCATGCAATATATTTGAATGACCTCCTTGGCTAATTCGAATTTCTCACTCATTGTGACAGTAATGTATTGTAATTCTACCATTCTGGATTATAGAGCACTGATGCATCTCTCTTGGACAATTTTTACTCCAAATTGTTTTACATCTTTGTGATTGATATTCTTGTTCAATAGATCTACTATGACTAATTTTACATGGTATCAGAGCCATTGCAGGGACAAGATCTCTCTCCTACAGGTGTTCTACGTGAATATTTGAGTGAATTTGCTCAAAATTACTTAAAGTTTGGCATGCAAAATCTCATGTGCATGCAAGGATGAAAATACACTCCAATCCACTCTAGAAGCCTGAGTTTTCCACAGAATTCCTGGATTTGATACATTGGAATCATTCAAGCTTGCTTGATCTCCAATCCCAGGTGTGATGCAACTCTAAAAGGGTGGTTGTTCGACCTTATTTTTCTTGTTTTGATTGTGATTTGCAGGTTTATCATCTCCATCAAGTGCATTCACTATCATCGAGATGGATTCTTCTTCTTCTAAGCTACTCACTCCCTTCAATTATTTTGAAAGGAAGACATGGAGATTATGTTGCGCTCAAGAGGGTACTATAGAGTCACCATGGGCCTCGAAGTTGAGCCCAATACACTCATTGAAAAATCAAAGCACTTCAACAAGTTGGATGAAGCATATGGTCTTCTTTGCCTCAATATTTCCAAGGATATTCACTTTCACCTCAGTGGATTGACTACTCGAAAGCCAGTATGGGAGCAACTTGAGAAGCTTTTTGGGAAGCAAGATGACATGTGGTCTTTTCAATTGGAAAATGAATTGATTGCCTTGAATCCTGATAATTTCGAGACCGTCAATGACTTTTTCACGAGATTCAAGCATTTGTCTTTACAATTGAAGAATAATGGAGTTTTTAAAGAGGATAAGCAATTGATCCTCTACATTCTTTCAAATCTTGGTAAATATTTCTCGGTATTTGTCTCTACTTTCAAATCTAGTCGGCTAACTACCCCAAATTGGAATATGCGTACCTTGAATGCTTTCATTGAGTCCATTACCAAAGACCATGATAAGTTGATTCAAATCGGGTCCATAAGCTCCAAAGGTTCAGCCCTATTTGTTCAAGAATCCAAGAATTCGAATGGAAAACGCAAGCAAAAGAAAGAGAAGCCCAAATTCAATCCTAACAAGCAAAGAGAGAAAAGCAAACAATCAGATGCACCATCCGGTTCAAGGAACAAGCAAAAGGGTAAAGAGGGTAAAGAAAAATCTAAGTGTTCATATTGCAGCAATGGCTTTCATCCTGAAAGTTCATGCATGAAGAAAACAATAGATCAAATGGCCATCCTTTTGGAAAAAAATAACATATCTCTTCCCGACGGTGCAAGGAAGAAGGATAGAAATGATGATCATGAAAGAGGTCAAGCACTCATGGAAACTGTTTCGAAACCCACCACTCTACTGATAGATTCTGGTGCCTCGAATCATATGGCTGTAAATATTGACTCCTTCTGTTCATTAGATCCAAATAGCTCCATCCCCATCCATTTGGGAGATGACTCATGTTATCTCCCCAAATAAATTTGTCGAGTTGATCAATTTCAGATGATAGGATGTCATTTGAAAATTCATTTCCAAATTTTTTAAGGCTCATTGTTGAGATCTTTATGCATGTAATGAAGTTTGAAAAGATTTAGATTGGATTTTCATTTCAAAAACCTTAAAAGACAAGTTTTGGTAGCTTAACACTATATCAAAAAGGGCTTTTAAGCCACCGAAAGCTCCACTTTCGGCAGCTTACAGTGCAAATTCAGGATTCTCCAAGCTACCAAATATGAAGAAAATTACGAACAGCAAAATGATGAGTAGAAGAAGTCAGAAAATATGTTTTGTCAAAATTTTGTAGGCTAGATCAAACAGAGGTCTCCGTGGCTTAGGCGAACATGCTGAATTGTTCATTAGCCACCGAAAGCAGAGCTTTCGGTAGCTAACAAAATTAAAATCCAGCCTTTCTAGCTACCGAAACTACAAAATAATGCAGAAAGCTGTTGTTTTGCCTAGATCACAATTTTTTGCTTCCAAATGGCAAGAGGATGGTTTTTATTAAAAGATAATAATTAAAGGCATATGTATCATCTTTTTGTTTCAGCTTTGAGGAGACAAAGAAGGGAAAAAGATCAAATGGATTTTCTATTTTTTGGTCAAGATATTGTCCAGTTGTCAAAGGAATATTTTTAATGCCTTATCATCGTCTTGAAGGTGTTTGAGTGTGCCAAATATTGCTGCAGCTGTCGAAGACATGAAGACTATCAAGATGGAGGCGAGGATATTTACTGCAAAAATGGCGTTTTTACTGTGCTGAGTCATCATTTTCAAATGATGATTTTGAGTGACTGGAGAATCATTTTGCAAAACGCTCATATTATTTTGTTCCTAACATGTCATAGAACAATAATTTCTCTCATTTTTCCTACAGGTGTCACATATTGGGATAATCGAATCCATCTTTGAGCCCTAATTGTTGGATCTCGGGATTTTCCTGTTTGACACCTGTTTTTGAAATGCAGATATCGGGAAAATAAAAGTGAATTTCAATGATATGAGAGGGGTTTTTGCTCAAAAAAAATCAGTATACAATAACCTCTTTCAGTTTATACATAGGTGTCACAGATTTGGAGAACTGAACCCATCTCTGAGCCCCATTTTTCAGCAATTTGGCCAAATTAATGGTGTTTTTTCTATGCAGAGTCATCATTTTAAAATGATGATTCTGAGCGACTAGAGAATCATTCTACGCAACGGGTGGAGGTTTTCGTGCCTAACACGTCATAGAACAATAACCTCTCTTATTTTTCCTATAGGTGTCACATATTGGGAGAATCGAATCCATCTCTAAGCCCCATTTTTCAGCAGTTTGGCCAAATTAAAGTGGTTTTTTCCGTAGTTTATTGAAAACGGTTTTTGGTTTTCTATCTTTAGTAAATTCGATCCAGCTTCTTAGGATCTGGGAAGATGTTGTAAAGGCTATAAATCCTAGAAATTGAGAGCAAGTAAGGGTTGGATTTTGAGTACTACACTTGACTGTATTTGTGAGGAAGACACTTTCTTTTAATATATTCAATCTCCAAGCTTCTTTCATTGTTGTTATCAGATCTTCTTTTTATATCTATTCTATGTTTATGAGTTTAAGCTATTTCTTTATCTCTATTTAATTTCCTATGGTAACTGTCTTCTTACTTTTGATTATTAAATGAGGATCATAAGCATTCACTGTTGGTTAGTTGGCCCATCAGATATGTGTTTTATGTATGTTTTGGCTATCTTATTACCTTCTTTTCCCTTTAATTTACAACCTATCTGATAATAGCTCTTGAAGGCCTTGAATTGTTTGAATATACTTAAGAATGTCTTAAGTATGCATCCAGTGAGTTAGTTATTCATCTTGGCCCACCTACATATCCATTATTGAGAAAAAATTAAGTTACCAGGCATCTTCGAGTTGCAACCTAGAAGAGTTTCCTAGAGAGATAACAACTCAAAATTTTCTTCAAAGGGTAAAGGTACCATCCATTTAGAGCATGGAATTTTTCAGAATGTTCTTTATGTTCCTTCCTTGGCTTCAAATCTACTTTCTGTGTATCAAATGACACACACTGGTGAACCGAAGCAAGTTACATTCAACCCTAACAAAGTTGAAATTTCTGATATTGAAAGTGGAAGACTTATTGCAGTCGGAAAGGCAAACCACACTGCAAAATACTATGAGTTTTCTCACTTTGTGCCGCTTGAAAAGCCCATTGATCTCCTCACTCATGGAAATGAGGTTAGTAGGCTCTAGCATGTAATGTTTGGACACCTTAATTACAAGTATTTGTTGTTGTTACAACAAAAATCCATGGTTTATGGTCTTCCGCAACTCCGTTCCTCAAAGGGAATTTGCCCCAGTTGCATTGTTGGGAATCACCCTGAGCACAAGTTCGACCACGGAAAAGATAGCAAAGCTTCTACTATTTTGGGCCTCATACATTCTGATATCAGTGTTCCGCTGCAAAATATGTACATGAATGGTTCAAGGTATGTTTTGACATTCATCGATGACTTCTCCCGCTTTACTTGGGTATTTTTTCTCAAAAACAAGTCAGAAGTGCTTGGAAAATTCAAGGATTTTAAGGCTTCTGTTGAGACTGCCACTGAGAGAAAGATCAAAGCTCTTAGATATGATAATGGCACAGAATATATCAATACTGTGTTGCTGCAACTTTGTGCCAAAAGTGGAATTCAGATCCAACATACAATTCCCTACACACCCCAGCAAAACGGTGTAGCCGGTCCCTAAAAGAGATGACTACCTGTATGCTTGAGTCAAAAGGTTTGGATGCAAATATTTGGGCTGAAGCCATTAATTTTTTTGCATATATTCAAAACCAAGTTCCACATTCATCCGTGAAAGGTAAAAATCCTTTCGAAGCATTCACTGGTTGCAAACTGGATGTGTCCAATTTGAGGGTTTTTGTCTCCACTGCATGGGCTAGAATTCCGTCTGATAAGAGAAAAGATTTTGATCCACAAAGTATTGAATGTATCCTAATATGATATGGGGAAGAATAAAAAGCATATAAACTAATTAATATCAGATCCAAAAAGATATTCATAGAGCGTAGTGTGAAGTTTGAAGAACCGCTGCCAGATATGAAACTAGTTGAGGAAAACAATGTCGATCTGCAGCCTCCACAAGAAGAAGATTCGAGAGAATATGAAAAAAAAATTGGGACTGATATTTATGATATTTTATCAGACTTTGATGGCCATGACATATCAGGTTTGTAATCCGACCATAATGATCCTCCTCAGTTACGAAAGTGGGCCCAAAACACTCTACAATCTACTGCTCCAAACATTGGAAATCCTGCTGATCCAAGGAGAACAAGAGCAGACTATCAAAGAGAAGGTATGGATCTTTCATTTTCTGATCCATTATTATCTAAGAAATTTTATTTGATGATTGGTTCAGATCCCAAATCATACTATCATTCCCACCAAGATCCACCATGGCAAACCACCATGGATGAAGAGTACAGTTTTCTTCAAAAGAACAATACATGGGAGCTAGTTTCTCTTCCACCTAGAAGAAAATTAGTTCAATGCAAGTGGATCTACCGCACAAATGTTGTTGCTGATGGCTCTATTAGCAAATACAAAGCTAGGTTGGTGGAAAAAGGTTTCTCTCAAGTCCAAGGAGTGGACTACACTGAGACTTTTGCATCGGTTGCAAAGATGGATTCCATTCGCCTAGTTTTGGCCATTTCTGCATCTAGGCACTGGGAAGTGCACCATATGGATGTGAAGAGTTCTTTTTGAAATGGTGACCTTGATGAAGAAGTATATATGAATCAGCCAGAAGGATACATATCAGATCCATCATTAGTTTACAGGTTGAAGAAATCTTTGTATGGATTGAAACAGGCCCCAAGAGCTTGGTACTCAAAGATGGACTCATTCCTTCTTTCTCAGAATTTCAAAAGATGCAAATCTGATCCGAATGTGTATGTACAACAAGTTAAAGGTAATTGTCTAATTGTTGTTTTCAATTTTGATGATTTTCTCATTACTGGTAGCACTCTCCTTACAATTAACAAGCTGAAAACCGCTTTAAATCTAGCTTTTGATATGAGCGATTTGGGCTTACTTAAGCAATTTTTCGGCTTGGAGATAGCTCAAAATTTTGATGGGATCACATTGTATCAGCAAAAGTATGCTAAATACCTACTATTAAAGTTTAATATGGAGGAATGTGTTATCTCCTCAAATAAATTTTCTCAATTTACTTTCATTAAGTGATAGGAAAGTCATTAGAGGAAGCATTAATAAATTTTAAAGAGTCTTTTAGAAGAGATTTGGACTTATAGTTTATAAGATCTCTTGAGTCAGCTCTTCATTTGAAAAAAATCTCAAAAGACAGGTTTTGGTAGCTAAGGAGTATGTTTTAAAAGTTCTATAAGCCACCGAAAGCACTCGCTTTCGGCAGCTAAGACTGCAGTTTTGGGGCGCTCTAAGCCACCGAAATCGCAAAGCATGCTAAACAATCAGCATGCCAAATTAAGGTCTTCAAGCACCGAAATACAAGTGTAATGATGACACGTTAGCTGCCAAAACTGATGGGGAACGATCAAATTGCAACCTGGTGATTAATATTTGAAGTAATTATGATTTGATATGATTTAACTAAATCTTCCAAACCCTATATCACTGCCACCATTTACAGATCTGATTTCACCCACATCTTCTGCAGTAATTTCACTCACCTAAAACCAGTCACGTGGCCTACTATCTCTTCATTTTCCAAAGCACAGAAGAGTTCGATTGCAGATAGGGAGAGGAGGAGCAATACTCAGAAAAGAGCTCAGTGACATAGCCTATTTGGAATTACACCCTGAGGTGTGTCAAATGTTCAAAGAGGCTGGATATTAAAGGTATTATGAGAAGCTCTAAGGTTTCCACCAAGGTGTTGCAGATAATTTTTCCTTACACATTTGATGTAGCCAAAGCTAAAGCTGGAACAAAAGGCTAATTGAAGACAACAAGAAAGCACATAAGGTCACCAGTTCTTTGATGCTTCAAAAGACAAAAACTATTAATCATACAGATTTGGAAGATCTTGCTCAAGCTGCAGAGGCCCCAAATGAGCATCCTTGAAGATCAAGAAGCTGGTAGAAAAATCATTTTTGTAATGTTGAACTCTGTTTCGAAACAGAGCTTTCAGTAGCTTAGATGGGATTTCACAGTTGCCCTTAGCCACCGAAAGCAAAGCTTTCGGTGGCTTATAGGTTAGAATTTTGGCTGACAAGCCATCGAAAGCACAGAGACAAGCAAAATGATGATATTTTTGCTCAGATCAAATGTTTTTGCTGCCAAATCATTTGAGGAAGTTTCTAAATGAATGATAAAATTAAAAGGGATAGAGATCACTCTTTCTTTTAAGTTTGAGGTTATTACAAAGGAGATAAAGGTTGAAGAGCCTTTCTATTTTTAGTTAAGATGATGTACAACTGTCAAAAGAAGAGTTTAAGTGCCTTGTCATCACCTTGAAGGCTATTGACCTTGTCAAAGTTTGTTGCAGCTGTCGAAAACCTGAAAACTATTAAGATGGAGGCGAGAAGATTTACTGCAAAATTGGCGTTTTTACTGTGAAAAGTCATCATTTTCAAATGATGATTCTGAGCGACTGGAGAATCATCTTGAAAACACTCATATTTTTTTGTTCTTGACATATCAAAGAAAAATCACCTCTCTCCGTTTTTCTATAGGTTTTGTAGATTTAGAGAATCGAATCCATCTCTGAACCCTAATTTTCGGATCTCAGGATTTTCCTGTTTGACCCTTGTTTTTGAAATGCATATCTCGGGCAAATGGAAACGAATTTCAAAGATATGAGAGAGGTGTTTGCTCAAAACAAATCAATATACAATAACCTCTTTTAGTTTATACATAGGTGTCACATATTTGGAGAACTAAACCCATCTCTGAGCCCCATTTTTCAGCAGTTTGGCGAAATTAATGGCGTTTTTACTATGCAGAGTCATCATTTTAAAATGATGATTTCGAGCGACTGAAGAATCATTCTGCGCCTAACACATCAGAGAACAATAACCTCTCTCATTTTTCCTACAGGTTTCACAGATTGGGAGAATCGAATCCATCTCTGAGCCCCATTTTTCAGCAGTTTGGCCAAATTAAAGAGGATTTTTCCCTAGTTTATTGAAAACGGTTTTGATTTTCTATTTTTAGTGATTTCGATCCAGCTTCTTAGGATCTGGGAAGATGTTGTAAAGGCTATAAATCCTAGAACTTGAGAGGAAGAAAAGGTTCAATTTTGGAGGTAGCACACTGATTGTACTTTTAGACTTCTTATAGCATATCATAATATAAGCTTCTTTTGCCTATTATGTTCAGATTTACCTCTCATATGTTCTATAGTTGTATTTGATGATTTATTTCATTTCTCGAGTTGATTGGGTGTCTGAAAACTATCATCTTTTCATTTCGTTGATTAAGTAAGTTTTACAAGTATTTCTTCGATTATAATGTTGGCCATTCATATGTCTGTCTTATGTATGTTTCTGCTGAGATTATAAAGTTCTATCCATCCATATACTTTATTTAAAACCTCTGAACAGAGTGGGATAAAATCCTTGTCCATTGAATATGTCTGTACATGCTTTGATTGAGTAACCTTGTGTTAGTCGTTCCATTTTTTATCCACCTATTCACCCATCATTGAGAAAATAGTAAGTTACCAGGCATCTCTGAGATACAACCTAGGAGAGTTCCTAGAGTGATAACAGAATGTAAGGCTGCTCCATTTCCATTCCTCTTAGGAATCAGTCTTGAAGAGGGAAATTACACACTGCTTGCAGACTACACTATGTATCGACAGTTGATTGGTTCACTCCTTTACTTGACAAACTCAAGGGATGATATTTCATATGCCGTGAGTGCTGTATCAAGGTATATGCAACAGTCCCATGAGATTCATTAGCAGGAAGCCAAGCGGATCTTGTAGTATGTGCAAGGTATGAGACATTTTGGCATACATTATGTTGTAGATTCTGAGCTAGATTTCATTGGTTTTCCTGATTCAAATTGGGCGGGCGATAGCATAGATCGGAAGTCCACTTCCGGATATGTTTTCATGATTGGCCATGTCCCCATTTTCTGGTCAAGCAAAAAGCCGGCAGCCATTGCACTTTCTTCAGTAGAGGCAGAGTATCGAGGGGCAGTCAATGCCTGCATTCAGGCAGTTTGCTTGCAAGGTATTTTTTCTGAGTTTGATTTTGGTAGCACTAATTCGACTGTCCTATTTTGTGAAAATCAAAGTGCTATTAAGATATCCACCGATCCAGTTCAGCGGCAGAGGACCAAGCACATTGAGATTCATATGCACTACATCCGAGAGTTGGTGCATGATCGCACCATCATTCTGCAATATTTCCCTACTGATGAGCAAATTGCAGACATCTTCACCAAGAGCTTCATTGAGAAGAAGTTATCTTACCTCCGTTCACTATTGGGGAAGAGTTCCATCATGGTGGAGACAGATTAGATCCATTTTTATGTTTATCTTGAGGGGAAGCTTCCTTCCCATTGGGTTTTCCCTCTTTCCTCAATTAGCTTATTTTCAGCATTTTTTGGATTATTGTATTAGGGTGACCTTTGGTCTCAGTAACTAGGGCCCTACATTTTATTTTTTACATCATAGTATAGCTTGAGGGGGGGTGTTAGGATATCTCATCATTCAGTCTGTACTTTGCATGCATGGATTCATTACATGCATGCACCCGCATGCTACCCAGTGACCAGTTTGATGCCTCCAGCACCTAGTCCCTAGTCTTCCAGCACTCGGGAGCTACTTTCCACTCAGAATTATCCCTCCTAGTCAGGGAGGCACCCACTTCTCACCTTCCACTGCAGAAGGGCACCTTTTCTCACCTACCAGTCAGTTTCACTTCAGTTAGTTAGTTGTCTTTCCTTGATTTGAGGCTAGACTGACTCCTAACTGTTGTTACCACTCTGATTGACCTCCGATGAGTCTTGACTACCTATTCTGAGTGCAGTTAACTACTCATGCACCCTCCACTGAGCCTCCATCCCTACATTAGTGCCATTACCATCAGTTACACTTATTACACTCAGTTCGACTCAGTTTGACACCTGGCTGATAGTTACTTGTGCATTAATGACCACCATTGATTGATGATGAGGACTCCTAGTTGGAGCCAAGCTATGCCATGCAGTATATTCGAATGACCTCCTTAGCTAATTTGAATTGCTCACTCATTGTGACAGTATTATATTGTAATTATACCATTCTATATTATAGAGCATTGATGCATCTCTCTTGCATAGTTTTTACTCCAAATTGTTTTACATCTTTGTGATTGATATTCTTGTTCAATAGATCTGATGTGACTAATTTTACACCTTCATCTACAATACATCAATGAACCGCATGGTTTCCCATATCAACCTTTATCTGAAAAGGTGTACCAGAAGGAAGGTGAGGCCCAGTTAGACTATTCCAATCAAAGGAAATGATCTTAGAGCTTGGTAGGGGTTCACTCGGCATAGATGAAGTGCCCCCATTTTTAGAAACATCCAAACTGGTAATGTAGAAGACTTCAGGGACACGTGCATCAATCTCCGAAGGACTGATGGGATCGGTCGAATATTGCATCAATTCGATCACTTCACTCTCCGAAGAAAAAGTGGGGTTGACCAAAGATTGCATTGGTTCAACCACTTCATCAACCAAAGTTTGATCTAGCTGTTGGGAATCTATAGACAATTCAGGAGCACAGGATCCTTCAGACATGGACCACACTCTCCGCACCTCTGGAACAGTAGGGCATGGGTTAGTAAGGTGATCTACCTTCCAAAGTTTACAAGGGAACTTTGGCTTCCGTCCTATAAGCTTATACTGTTGTACAACAATAGTACTCTCAGCATGACTAGCATTGGCTGACAGCTTGCCCCCAGCATGACTTGCAGTGGCTAGTTGCTCAGAAGCAGAATACTTTTGAACTATGGGCCACACTCTTTGCACTTCTAGAAGTACAGGGCACAAATAGGTCAGGTGGTCTCCCTTGCAAAACTTACAAGGGAACTTAAGCTTCTGTTTGTTAGGTTTGTCAACAATGTCAACGTTCTCAGCATGACTTGTAGTGGTTGATTTAGTGTCGCCAGTATGACTCATAGTAACTAGTGACTTGTCATTAATATGACCAGCAGTGGTCAATGACATGTCCTCAACATGAGAAACAATGGTTGAAGACATGATTTCAGTATGATTTGCATTGACTGAAAGTTTTCTCCAAGCATGACCTCCAGAGGCTGGGTAGGTGCCCTCAGCATGAATTCTAGAGGCTGGGTGGCAAGGCTCAGTATGATTTCCAGTGGCTGAGCAAGTTCTCCCAACATGACCACCAAAGGTTGGGTAGGTGCCCCCAGCATGACCTTCAGAGACTGGGTGGCGAGGTTCAGTATGATTTCCAGTGACTAAAATTTTTCCGCCAACATGGCCTCCAGAAGTTGGGTGGGTTCCCCCAGCATGACCTCTAGAGGCTAGGTGGCTGCGCCTTTTCTTTGGCATATTCTTCCTATTCTTCCTCCATCTATTCCTTTTAGACTGATGGTTACTAGTATTACTACTTTCACCACATGAGGTAGAAGGAGGAGGAGAAAATGTTACTAGCGAAATAGACATAGGGTTCTGATGCTCTTGATGTGAAGTGCTTACAAGAGAATCATCAGGAGCATGCAAGGTGTTCGGAGTGGAAAACAACCAAACCAGTAGCCTTATAGTGAATCTCAAAAGATTCAAGGTAGCCATTAAGGGAGTACCAATGTTCCTAATGAATGGAAAAGCACAAGGATCCCCTTGAATAGGGGTCCCTTGATTGGTGCTCAACGGTATAGTATCCATATTTTTCGACTCAACAGGCCAAAAATATCTAAGGCCAACTAAAAACAAATGCCACAAAGAGTACAGCACTAAAAAGGTCCTAGGTAATCAAACCAGGCAATCAATGGGAAATACTGCCAGAGGGTTACCTTCCACGTTTGTCCGAGGTGAAGCGGCAATAACCGCCCACTCTACCTGTGTAGAATCCTAGAGGTATGATACTAAGGCTACCATCAATATGAAATAACCTAGGGGGAAATTCGTCAGCCTAGTCTAAATGCATGGGCAGGGTAGCAAATCCCGAAGTTCGAAAGGACCCCCGTACGCGAGTCAACTCTGGTTATGGTTGAGAGGAAAATGAGGGGATATCCTCAATAATTCCAATCTCCCATATCCTAGTGCTTAACTTTGGTTTGAGTAGAGCTTCCCAGGACTATTTGACATAGATGGATTTACCTAAATGAAAGTCGTACTATGATTGTTGAGTAATGAAGCCAGTTCTGAGTGTTGAAATATTGTAACTTCAAAGAATATTATATTTGTACTTTATTATTCCGGAGATGTTTCATTCCTCCGTGGAGATCTTATTGTTATCCGGAGATGTTTATTCCTCCGTCAGAATGTGGTAACTTGAGTTATTAGACTTCCCTAGTGGGGATTAGCCCTATATGTGTTATGTGGGTCAAAGGGTTGTTAGACCACCCTAGAGGGGTCGTCCCAGTCAATTGTAGTGGGGTGTTTAACCCAATAGTAAAGTTGGGGCCGACCTAGTTAATATATTCTACAAGTCAGAGATGTGTATAAATAGAGGAGGTGAGCTCCTCATTTGATACACTTCCCTCACTTGAAATGTAGTGCAATTGTGAGAGAGAGGTCTACTATGGAGGAGGAGGAGATCATGTCTTTGGTTTTCATCTTTGTATATTGCTGGTCATCTGTATTGAGGAAGCTTTGTTGGGTTTTCTACCCCATGAGGGTTTCCCAAGATAAATCTGTGTCTCTTGTGTTTATGTTGTGCTTATTGTTTCTTCAGTGATCCTGTATATGCTATTATTGTGCAATGGAATGTAATGCTGATATTTTTTGTCTTAGCATATTGAATCTTAACATGGTATCAGAGCTAACCTGAAGGAAGGCAATGTATGGCACTTACGATACTTGCTTCACTTGCGACAATTTCAAGGTTTGGGTTTTGTATAGAAAAAACCAGTCATCGTGGAACTTTCGCTATAAATCCATTTTGGCAAAGGTTCAGGATCTAAAACCTTTTCAAGTCGTCGATAACATCCCCAGGTACCTTGTTTCCAAAGGAAACCCTTATATTCGTTGTACTTTGTGAGTTATGATCAGTACAATTTAGGGTTTCTGCCTCTTCCATATCTCAATCAAAATCAGGTGACCTAGGAAAAAAGGTCATACCTTGGGCTAGGAAGCTCCAAATTAAATTTCGTAAAAAGTGATAGGGATTACACAGAATGTACTATCGCAAGAAACATTTTTAGAGGCCAAAGTTGAACCAGTGACACATGGCATGCCATACATGTTCGCTCTCCTGTTTTATCCCAACAACAGGTCATGTTGCGACACTCGGCATAACTCTCTCTCGGAAAATCCAATTGAGGTCAGACCTATCGGGGTGGAAAGATGATAGGTCAGGCTACCACAAAACCGTTTTCAGACCCTGTGGATCAAAAAGTTCAGAGTTACAGAAGAAAAAATCAGGTACATATTTCTGTCAAAACATAATTATTTTTGGAGCACCTTCATTCATGGCTTCGGAATTTAGGGTTTCGAAGAAAGTTAGAATTTTTGGAATCGGAGTCCATGGCTGAATGCTACTAAGAAAAATAGAAATTTAGAGACCAATATCGAATTTTTTGGTTGGGTAGAAGACCAGGCTTGATCAAACCCCAGTTCGGGATTTTGATCGAAAAGATGGAAAATTAGGGCTTTAGCAAAAGTTGGAATTTTTTAAGTCTGTGACCACAGCTGGAAGCTCCTCAGAAAAATAAGAGTTTAGAGCCCTAGATCAAACCCTTTGATTGGGCAGAAGGGTGGGATTCATTAAACCCTAGTTTGGGATCCTATCCAAAAGATCCAGAAGTTTCGAAGGCAATTTTGAGGGGTCAAATTTTGGAGATTTCAAAATTGAAGTATGCTAGTTTGATCATCTCAGCAAGACACATCCTTCCATACATTCAGAAGTGTGAAAGTCAAAGATTGAATTTTTAGGGTTTTTCTGACAAACCCTAATCGAGCTCTAGATCTAGTTTCAGGGGGAGTTGAGGCTAAGGCCTTACACAAGAAGACTACAAGAAATCTCGACAGATATGACTTAAGGAGATACAGATATGTCTTGAAATATGATTCTTGATTAAGTTCATAATATGTTTGTCTTCATAGTACAATCTTGATTAATGTTAGAGTTGTCTTATCACCCTAGTAAAAGTATGTGAATGATAGAAGACATTCATTGATTAGGGCTATATGATTGTACTAATGCACTGTGATGTTGTATGAGGTTGATGTTGTCTGCTAACAAGATACAGGTACATCATGAAAGACAAAATCAAGTTCCATGACCATGACAACATGAAGACAAAGACTCATCCATAATATTTGTTCTACTTATGAAGTATGTATGACTTTGTTATATTATGCTTAACCTATGAGATATGCAAGTTCTAGCACAAGATCACTAATTCATTGAAGAGAACAATGAAGATATTGTTTAGGTATGACATAACTAAGCAGGTATACTAATCCAGGTATGTTTTCCTATGTCAAGTTAGAATCTTACCTTGTGTTAGGATCCCTTATATAAGTCTACTTGGTATGATTGGTTATGCTTATTCATAAAGCTAGTAATCAAGGGTTTATGCATATTATGTCTCTTATCTTGATTGATGATTTAACTAACCAGAAGAGTCCTATGATCAAACAAGAATATGCATGAGTAAAAGAAGACTTTCCTGAAACCTTGAATGCTAATGCTTATTATCTATGATCATGACTATACATATTCAAGATTATTTAGAATTATAATGTTTTGATAATATTTAGAATATACTAATGAATATATGTTTTTGTATGAGATCATGAGGATGACACTAGTGCACACTTGAGCATGCACAGTGGTACAGAATGAATAGAAGTTCAAAAGACATATAGAAGATCAAGTGAGAGACAACCACACAAACATAAAAGATAAGTATTTGAGTTGTTATTTGAAATAGTAAATGATATTGCTTGTAATAGTTGTATACATATTTGTATTCCTAGAATATATCATGCTGAGTGTAAATATTCATATAGCATTGAACAGTATACTACTAATATGCATATGATTGTTAAATTGGACAAACATTCCCATTAGAGGAAATTTGGGTAAAAAATGGGCCTCCTAAGGAAAATAATAAAATAATAGTAGAGAGAGAGTAAAAACCTACTTTTTTGGATCGTATTTTCAACTTATCTCCTTGTAGGTTTACTCAAATTTCAAGCGGGAGGACTCGTTGGATGCATAATTAAATTAGGCATCCAATGAGTACCCATGTTGAATACTTTTAACAATATTCACACCATGAAAAATCGAAAATACATTAAAAAACATATTTCTAGTGAGAGAAAACACGTTTTTTAATGTATTTTCGATTTTTCATGGTGTGGATGTTGTTAAAAGTATGAAACATGGGTACTCGTTGGATGAATAATTTAATTATGCATCCAACGAGTCCTCCTGCTTGAAATTTGAGTAAACCTACAAGGAGATAAGTGGAAAATATGATCCAAAAAGTAGTTTTTATTTTTTTCCTCCAATTTTTTTAAGTGCTCCCTTGTTGAATTTTAAAGCATTTTGATTGGCTAATACATGATGACATGGAATTTGTATTATTTTTGGAAGGCCCATTTTAAATTTAAATTTCCTCTAATGATTGTTGCTTGTCTAGAATGGAACCTCTTTGCTGACATGCTGAGAGTTGTGCACACTCTCGATAGTATGTTCTGGTAGAGATGGAAGGCATCTAGATAGCCACTGTATGCATACAGGATATGGAAAAGTGTTGTGCCAAAGTATTGGTCAAGATAGTTGCATATCTATGTAAATGATATCTGTGTGCATAATAGGTTATCATATCAATATGATTTGATGATTATGAAGTATTACTAAACATGTACTTAATTTTGATTTGTAGGAAAGATCATGACGAATGATGAACACTGAACAAGCGATGGATGTTCAACAAAATGATTTACAAATCAAACACACTATAGAAGACTCATGGATAGAAGATTCTCTTAGAAAGAGGAAGAGAATCATGATGAGATGTTTGCTCCAAGTATCTTAATAATTTAATTGAAGAAAGCTCTGTTCGAGTACCTAGGAACGATAGTGATTACCATGGGTGATATGGATCTCAACCTTTGCTACAAGGTTGAATATGGTTTCTATACACATATGATATGGATGCAAGAAGGAACTCACCACAGAGTTCTAATGATGTTGAGGCTCATATTAGTATACCCATTTGACGAGAGATGGCACAAATAGATGGCTGCAGAAATGAAAATGAAAGATCTCAGATTGATGCATTACTTCCTAGGTCTGGAAGTATGGAAAGGATTAGAAGGAATCTTTCTCAACCAGGGCAAGTATGCTGAGAAATATTAAAAAGACTTGATATGTTGGAATGGCCACTCTCATGGATTCCAACTTGAAGTTGTTAACGAATGACTCATCAGAGTTAGTGTATATAACTCTGTATAGACAAATTATTGGGTCATTGCTGTATCTAACAAATACTAGGTCAGATATATGCTTTGCTGTGAACACCTTGAGTCAGTATCTAGTGGAAACTAGATGTGTTCACCTGATAGTTGCAAAGCATGTGATGAGGTACCTAAAGGATACGATAGACTTTGATCTATGCTATCTTGGAGATCATGACTTCAGATGGCTACACAGATGTTGATTGGGCAGAAAGTGTATCAGACAGGAAGAACACATCAAGAGGATGTTATTGTCTGGGATCAGCCATGATCTCGTGGTTTAGCTGGAAGCAGTCTAGTGTGGCTCTCAGCACAAGTGGAATATATGGCTGGTTGCTCTTCTAGTTGTGAAGCAGTATGGCTTCTGGATTGTTTTACTTAGAGATGGACCCAATTGTGATCCTATGTGACAAACAGAGTTGTATCAAGATGGCAGAGAATCCAGTGTTCCATGATATGGCGCATAAAGGAACTATAAAGTTCAAATTTGTAACAAGTGGTCGATGTACTAACCAAACCTCTACCTCAAGTGAACAAGTTACCAATGTACTAACCAAACCTCTACCTCAAGTAAAGTTTGAGTATTTTCCGAGACAAGCTTGGTAGGACCCTCCTCGAGAGGGGGAGTGATGTGGTCACTTATGATGAGATTTCCTGCATCGATAGTGAGGTCGATGATGTGGATACCTATATTGGTGATGCCAACAGAGAGGTTGGTGGATGGTCCTTAGACAAGGTCTAAGTTGACAAGGGGATTGCATCATCCTTGAACACATGTTCTAAAAGGATCTGTAGACATATGTCTCCGAGAAAGAAGAGGGATTGCATCATCCTTGAACACATGTTCTAAATTGATCCGTAGACATATGTCTTCGAGAATGAAGTCTTTAGTGGACAAGTGGGGATTGTATCATCCCCGGACTTCGGTCCCTTGAATTGATCCATAGATGTATGGTCTTCGAGAATGAAGTCCTTTATGGACATGTGAGGATTAAGTCATCCTTGGATATAGTCCTAAATGTACGGTGAGGATTAATTCATCCTTGGACATAGTCCTAAATGTACGGTGGGGATTAAGTCATCCATGGAGATAGTCCTAAATGTACGGTGGGGATTAAGTCATCCTTGGACATAGTCCCAAATGTACGGTGGGCATTAATTCGTCCTTGGACATAGTGCTAAATGTATGGTGGTGATTAAGTCATCCTTGGACATAGTCCTAAATGTACGGTGGGTATTAAGTCATCCTTGGACATAGTCCTAAATGTACGGTGGGGAT
The DNA here is from genome assembly GCA_027924585.1 of Larix kaempferi. Classification (NCBI taxonomy): domain Eukaryota; kingdom Viridiplantae; phylum Streptophyta; class Pinopsida; order Pinales; family Pinaceae; genus Larix; species Larix kaempferi. The sequence continues at coordinate 4,288,460 of BSBM01000712.1, read as the reverse complement.
TAAGTCATCCTTGGACATAGTCCTAAATGAATGGTGTGGATTAAATCATCCTTGGACATAGTCCTAAATGAATGGTGTGGATTAATCATCCTTAGACCGTAAATCCCGTAATTCCGAAAGGAAGGATAGTCTTAAACATGATTGTGATAAGATTGATCCCATAATTCTGAAAGGAAGGATCATGTGTATTGCAGAGTATGCTGCTATTGTGTATACTTGATTGATGAGGATACTTGTATTGATTAGGATACTTCTATTGATATTGATGATATGTATTGATTGATGAGGATACTTGTATTGATATTGATGATATGTATTGATGAGGATACATGTATGTATACTTGTATTGATGATATGTATACTTGTATTGATGATGTGTATCCTTGTATTGGTGTGGATACTAATACTGATGATCTAGATGACGATGCTATTGATCGTGATGGTCTAGATGATGATGCTGATGATCATGATGGTCTAGATGATGATGCTGATGATTGTATGATAACGATGTTGATAATCGTGTGATGACGATGCTGATGATCGTGTGATGACGATGCTGATAATCGTGTGATGACGATGCTGATGATCGTGTGATGACAATGTTGATGATCATGTGATGATGATTCCGATGATCGTGTGATGATGATGTTGATGATCGTGTGATGATGATGTTGATGATCGTGTGATGACGATGCTGATGATCATGAGGATCCATATGTTGATGTTGCTGTAGCTATTCGAGTGCTGCAGAAGATAAAGACTCGATACTGAAGATGTTGATGTTCCAGTATTGAAGATGTTCCAGTAACTGCTTGAGTTACTGATGATGTTGAGAAATCTTCCAATGATTTATAGATGTATCATGTATGATGTTGATGACTCTTTGCTCGTACAGATGCTGTTATAATATCCTTCTCGTTAAGGGGGAGTGTTGAAATATTGTAACTTCAAAGAATATTATATTTGTACTTTATTATTCCGGATATGTTTCATTCCTCCATGGAGATATTATTGTATCTCTGGAGATGTTTATTCCTCCGTCAGAATGTGGTAACTTGGGTTATTAGACTTCCCTAGTGGGGATCGGCCCTGTATGTGTTATGTGGGTCAAAGGGTTGTTAGACCTATTAAATTTTCAGAATTTACTTCAATCTGATCTAGGATCTTAACTGAGACAACAACATGTACAACAAATCTACATCATATCAATCATGGACACAATAATTCAAGCACACAAGAGACACAGCGTTTACTTGGGGAAAACCATAAAGGTGAAAAACCCCAATAACTTCCTCAGAGATAGATAGAGCAATGATACAACCAGAATACAAGAGATAGTCTTCTCCTAGAAGTAGAGCCTCCTCCTCCACAAGTGCACCACTCTCCTAAGTGTGAGTGAGAGAATAGAATGTGTAAAATGAGAGAGACACACTCTCTATTTATACACTAACTTGACTTGACCTTTACTCAACTAGGTCGGCCTCAACTTAACCACTTAACATAATGCTGACAGGGCTGACCCCCACTAGGGTGGTCTAATAACCCTTTGACCCATATGGTCGACCCCCAATAGGGTGGTCTAATAACCCATCAGGTATAAGTTATGACACTTACAATATAAATGACGACACTTCCGTATAGAGGAATAATAACATCTCTATAGGAATACAATATGCATATATGTGAAATACATTCCGAAGTTACATATACATCAACACTCCCTCTTAAATAGGAAGGTATTTCTCGACACAGGTCTTCTAGCACAAGTTATCTTCTCTGGATCATCGTCACTGCTGCTGCTATCTCAATCAATCTCTAAATCTACTCATCATAGGAAGTTCTACAGAGCCAGTCCTTTTTCATACTGGATGTAGGCTCAACACCTGAAGGTCTTCATCATCACTGGCCATAATGTGGAAATCTCAGGACTTATTACATGTGTCACAAAACCTTAAAAGAGTCTCTTGACTAGCAAGAACCCTAAAGAGCATCTGAGGCCTTTTTCATCCTGTCCAGATCTCCAGGACTTATTATATGTGACCCCACCACAAAACCTCGGAAGAGAATCCCATGACTGATTACGAGCACAAGGCTCAACCTATTGGATCTCCCAAGGTACAAATTACATGTGGTCACCACAAAACCTTGAAAGAGCATCCCAGGACTGATTACAAGCACAAGGCTCAACCTATCGGATCTCCCAGGGCACAAATTACATGTGGTCATGGAAAAACCTCGAAAGAGCATCACAGGACTGATTACAAGAACACGGCTCAACCTATCGCATCTCCCAGGGCACAAATTACATGCCATAGGACAAAACCTCAAAAGAGCATCTGCCAGATATCCCAGGGCACAAATTACATTCCATAGGAAAAACCTTGAAAGACTATCTGCAGATCTCCCAGGGCACAAATTATATGTCCTCCCAAGCAAAACCTTGAAAGAGGATTTGCCAGATATCCTAGGGTACAAATTACATGCCATAGGAAAAACCTCGAAAGACTCTGCAAATCTCCTAGGGCACAAATTACATGCTTATATGCACAACCTGTTCCATGGCCACAGAGTATCAACCTGATACTCACCATACATCATCCTGTTGTACAGATGATCATCCTGATCATCATCACTGCAACATCCTGCTGTATGTCATCTGGAGCAACATCCTGAAGCTCGTCATCCATGATCATCCTGATCATACAATGCATCTACCTGATGCATACCATGTATCTACCTTATACATATCATCATACATGATCCACCTGATCATACAGTGTATCCACCTCATACAAATACAAATACATGATACATATCACCATACATGATCCACCTGATCATACAATGCATCTACCTGATGCATACCAAGTATCTACCTGATACATATCATCATACATGATCCACCTGATCATACAGTGTATCCACCTGATACAAATACAAATACATGATACATATCACCATACATGATCCACCTGATCATACAATGTATCCACCTGATACATATACACATACATGGTCCAAGCATCCAACATGATGCATATACAAAATACATACAAATGATCCAACCAATCATATCCAACATCCAACATGATGCATACATATATAAATGATCCAACTGATCATATCTAGCATCCAACATGATGAGTATACAGAGGAGTAACTGTAGCATTGTCATGATGCTCATCATCTAGCGCTTACATCCACAGCCATGTGAAGGATCCTCCTTCCAACATGCTTGGAATGGCTTCTGCAAATGTGTCCATCACTTCTTCCTCGAAATGTCATCAATCTGAAGAACACCAACCCTCTCCCTGAAGTACTCACACTTCACCCTAGCTAGTGGCTTCGTCAGCACATCTGCAATCTGCTCATCCGTCATAATGTACAGGAGCTTCACAGCTCCTCTCTACACCATATCCCTGAAATAGTGATATTTGATCTCTATGTGTTTCGACCTGTCATGAAACACTAGGTTCTCGGACAGCTTCACACAACTCTGGTTATCACAAAAGATACCAGTAGCATCCAACAAGAGATCAAATAACTCAGACAGTAGCTTTCATAGCCATACTGCCTCACAACTAGCTGAACAGGTTGTAACATACTCTGCCTCAGCTGTACTCAGTGCTACACAGGACTGCTTATTGCTGAACCAAGAGATCACACCTGATCCCATACTGAAGCAACACCCAGATGTGCTCTTCCTATCTGCAGCACTGCCTGCCCAATCTGAATCAACATAACCCTGCAGGTTAAACTTTTGATTCGCTCCATACTTGAGCCCATAATCCACTGTACCTTTCAGGTACCTCAGAATATGCTTTACAGCAACCAGGTGAATACTCCTCGGATCTGTCAGGAACTGGCTCAATGTGTTCACCGCAAAGCAAATATCTGGTCTCATGTTCGTCAGGTACATCAAGGAACCAATCATCTGACGATACATAGTGACATCAACTGGTTCAGATGAAGCATCACACAGAAGCTTCGGGTTCGATGCCATAGCCTCACAGTCCACCATCCCGAACCTCTTCAGTATTTCTATTGCATACTTCCCTTGTCCAAGGAATATTCCATCTGCACTCTACCACACCTCCATACCTAGAAAGTGGTGCATCATCCTCAAGTTTTGCACATATATGACTCCCTGTCATGTGTCTCAGAACCAAGTGGCTGCTCCACATACACTTCTTCTTCAACTACACCATTCAAGAAAGCTATCTTGAAATCCATCTGGTGTATCTTCTATTTCATCACTTTTATATTTCTCTATGCTTCCATCTGCAGCATGCTTGATCTTGATGGATCCATATGGAAGTCATAACAAACTTCCCTTCAGGTTGTGGGACTACATCCCAAACATCATTCTTCATGATCGACGGATCATGGCATTCTTCCCATATCCTGGGAACTTCAATATCTTCAATAGATAATTTTGTTGCTGAACAAATGTTGTAGTTCTTCTTTTGTAGGTGATGGCATATGATCTTTCCTACACAACAAGTTAAATTGCATGATTAGAAAACATCTCATAGTTTTCAGAACAAATTCTTACACATAAAGAAATATGTCATATAGTCATGCAATTATCTTAGCCAATGCTTCAATACAACATTTATCCATATCCCGTAACTTTCTAGATGCCTTCCAATCTCTACCAGAACATTGTTAAGAGTGTGGACAACTCCCAACATGTCAGCAAAGAGGTTTCATTCTAGATAAGTAGCAATGGAATGTTGTACAGTTCCATAGGCCACTTACCCATGCATATTAGTAGTATACTGTTCATTAATTCAACTATTCTAATATGCATAATACACAACCTAATTCTAGGAACATCAGTATATACATTATTGAACAGTATTATTGAAACAATAAAATATGCAAGTAATGACAATTTAAATACTTATCTTTGTTTGTTTGTTGGGTTGACTCCCTCTCAGTCTTTGCTTCTTTTCTGCAACTCCATTCTTATGTGGATTGTGAGAAGTGGTCAACTCCCTCTAAATATCTACATCCTTGCAGAAACTACTGAAGTGTGCTCCTTTGCTTTCTTGCAAGAACAACTAGAGTGTGCTCCCTCTTGATCTTTGCTTCCTGGATTACCTGTCCTTGAACTTACATCCATCCTTAATCACTATGCATGCTTATTAGTATCATCATTGTGTTATCCTTGAGGTCTCATACATAATCACAAATTTATTAGTATAATCTTAATACTATCAAAACACAATAATCTTAAACATGTATATTCATGATCATTCACAGATAATAAACATTAGTATTCAAGGTTTCAGGGAAGTCTTCTTTTACTCATACATATTCTTATTTGATCATAGGACTCTTCTGGTTAGTTGAATCATCAATCAAGATAAGAGATATAATATGCATAAAACCCATGATTATTCAAACGTATACCTTCATGATTCTTCTGGTTAGTCATATCATCAATTATGGTAAGAAACATAATATGCATACAACCATGATTATTCAAACCTATGACTTCATGAATAATCATTTTCAACAACACAACAGTATAAGATCCTAACACAAGGTAGGATTCTAGCTTGATATGGAAAAGCATACCTGGATTAGCATGCTAGCTAGTTATGTCTAACATACCCGCATAATGTCTTCTAGTTCTTCTTCAGTGACTTGTGCTAGTAACCTGCATGTCTCATAAGTTAACCATTATAGAACCAAGTTATACATACCTCGAAAGTAGATCTTCTATGTGATCCATGACAATGGATGAATCTTTGTCTTCATGTCACCATGAGCATATGTTCTTGAAGTAGAACATGATATGACTTTCATGGTGTACCTTTTGTGTTAGCAAACAACATAAACCTCATACAACATCACAATGCATTAGTACAATCATAAGTGTCAAAACCTTAATCAATGAATATCTTCTATTAAGGTGATACGAAAAGTCCAGTAATTAATCAAGATTGTACTGTAATGATATGAAGACAAACATATGATAAACTTAACCATGAAACATACCTGTAAGCCATACTTGTCAAGATTACTTGTAATCTTCTTATGGAAGGCCTTAGCCTCATCTCCCTCTGAGACAAGAACTTCTTCACTTATGCAGGTGACCAATCCATCTTCTTCTATGATCAACCCAATCCACTTGATTTGCAAGAACTGGACCTAGAGTTGGATTAGGGTTTGTCAAAGAAACCCCAAAAATTCAAACTTTGAATTTCAAACTTCCGAAAGTATAGAAATATGCGCCTTGATGAGCTGATCAAGTTGGTATATTCAGAATTTGAAAACTGCAAAGTTTCACCCCTCAAAATTGCCTTTTAGATTTCTGGATTCACTAGGGAGGACCCTGAATTAGGGTTTGAGTTTCCTAGAGCTTCACCCAACCAAAATATTTGATTCAAAACTCTAAGCTTCTATTTTTCTAAGGAGCTTCCAGCCGTGGTCATAGATTTCTAAAATTCCAATATTTGTAGAAGCCCTAATTTTCCATCTTTCTGATCAAAGTCCCGAACTGGGGTTTGATCAAACCTGGCCTTCTGCCCAACCAAAAAATCTGATCTTGGTCTCTAAATTTTGATTTTGATGAGTAGCATCCAGCCGTGGTCTCCGATTACAAAAATTCCAACTTTCTTCGAAGCCCTAAATTCCGGAAGCCATGAATGAAGGTACTAAAAAATAATTCTGTTTTGACATAAATATGTACCTGATTGTTTCTGGTGTAACTATGAACTTTTTGATCCACAGGGTTTGAACATTTTTTCTAAGATAACTCGACCTGTTATATTTCCATCCCTATAGGTCTGACCTCAATTGGTTTCTCTGAGAGAGAGTTATGCCAAGTGTCGCAACGTGACCTGTTTATGGGATAATACAAGAGAGCAAACTTGTACGGAGTGCCACGTGTCACTGTTTCAACTTCGGCCTCTGAAAGCTTTTCTTGGGATATCCCAACCTATTATCTTTTCATCTCTATAGGTCTGACCTCAATTGGATTCTCTGAGAGAGAGTTATTCCAAGTTTCGCACAGTGACTTGTTTATGGGATAATACAGGAGAGCGAACTTGTACGGCATGCCATATGTCACTGTTTCAACTTCGACCTCTAAAACATTTTCCTAAGATAGTACAGTCTGTGTACTACCTGTTACATTTTACGAAATTTCATTTGGATCTTCCTAGCCCAATTTATGACCTTTTTCCCAAGGTCACCTGATTTTGACTCAGATCTGGAAGAGGCAGAAACCCTATATTGTACAGATCATAAATCATAAAGTACAACGATTTAGAGGTTTTCCTTTGGACACAAGGTACACGGCGATCTGATATTCGACCTGTAAAAGTTTCAGATCTGAAAACTTCACCAAAATGGATTTAGAGAGAAAGTGCTATGATGACTGGTTTTTTCTATATCAAGCCCTAGCATCGTAAGTGCAACAAGTGTCATACATGCCATATCATGCATTCTTTCAGGTTAGCTCTGATACCATGTTAAATTTTCAGAATTTAATTCAATCTGATCTAGGATCTTAACTGAGAGAAGAACATGTACATCAAATCTACAGCATATCAATCATGGACACAATAATGCAAGCACATAAGAGACACAAAGTTTACTTGGGAAAAACCATAAAGGTGAAAAACCCCAATAACTTCCTCAGAGATAGATAGAGCAATGATACAACCAGAATACAAGAGATAGTCTTCTCCTAGTAGTAGAGCCTCCTCCTCCACAAGTGCACCACTCTCCCAAGTGTGAGTGAGAGAATAGAATGTGTAAAATGAGAGAGACACACTCTCTATTTATACACTAACTTGACTTGACCTTTACTCAACTAGGTCAGCCTCAACTTAACCACTTAACATAATGCTGACTGGGCCGACCCCCACTAGGGTGGTCTAATAGCCCTTTGACCCACATGGCCGACCCCCAATAGGGTAGTCTAATAACCTTTTGACCCACATGACTTATACAGGGCCGACCCCAACAAGGTGGTCTAATAACCCATCAAGTATAAGTTACGACACTTACAATATAAATGACGACACTTCCGTATAGAGGAATAATAACATCTCTATAGGAATACAATATGCATATATGTGAAATACATTCTGAAGTTACATATGCATCAACAAGACCAACCTAGAGGGGTCGGCCCAATCAATTGTATTGGGGTGTTTAACCCAATAGTAAAGTTGGGGCCAACCTAGTTAATATATTCTACAAGTCGGAGATGTGTATAAATAGAGGAGGTGAGCTCCTCATTTGATACACTTCCGTCACTTGAAATGTAGTACACTTGTGAGAGAGAGGTCTGCTATGGAGGAGGAGGAGATCATGTCTTTGGTTTTCATATTTGTATATTGCTGGTCATCTATATTGCGGAAGCTTTGCTGGGTTTTCTACCCGATGAGGGTTTCCCAAGATAAATCTATGTCTCTTGTGTCTATGTTGTGCTTGTTGTTTCTTCAGTGCTCCTGTATATTCTATTATTGTGAAATGGAATGTAATGTTGATATTTTCTGTCTTAGCATATTGAATCTTAACATTGAGCAGTTTAAGATGATTTAAGCTTGAAACTCTAGCTTAAGGTAGTTGATGTCATGTATACCTAAAAATAAAAATGTTGCTAATAAATTTTATTAATAGTTTCTTTTTAAGGGCTACTTGTCACTCAAGGGTTGTAGTGCGGTGTGTGGAATGGTTTGTTATGAAAGTAAAGTACTTGTAAAATAATGCTTTCAAATTCACAATACTTTTCTCTTTTCCATTTATATTCTTTCAAAAATCGGAAACTAGGCAATCCTAAATCAAAATCTTTTTGTATTTTTCTTTTAATATTTTAAAGCAAACTATGCTACCTTAAAACGATGAAAGACCTTTCTGCTAAGCTACTTGAACAATTTTTTTTCTTTTCTGATAAATGTAAAAGAAAGAGAACTTGTACAAAAGCAAGCAAGATCTAAATGTGAAGTGCGAGTAAGACTAACACCTAAATGGTTCAAAACAAACAAATCAAACGATTTGAGGAAGACTTGACTTACCAAGTTTTTGCAAAAGAAAAACTTGAGACTTTGAAACAAAGTGTAAAAGAGATAGGGAAAATAAATTCTCATAACGGAACGGGAGGCCTAACAGGCTGCTCCTAAGCATCAAAACCCTAATAAAACACTAAGCCATGTAAAGAAGTAAGCAAGTGAACCAACAAGTGACCTTAGTAGACACAAGGACTCGAAAAAAGGCTAACTAGGACAATTTGACTCACTTGAACTCATCTGGAAAAACAATCAGGAAGTATCTAAACCAAGCAACCTTTCGGAAGAAACCCTAAAGACTCAAAATTGAAGTTCAAACCCTAATGGAAAGGATAATACAAAGAGAAAGCATGCTATTGTTGCTACAAACAACTAATGATAATAACACAGGTTTGTATGACTGCAACAAGCAACTAGGGCCAGAGTGTACAACTATATCCGAAAGAGAATAGTGCACGAACTTCAAAAAGGGATAGAAAGCAGTGAAGACACTTAACAAGGACTCAAGCAAGCAAAAAAAAACTAAAAGACACCGGAGAGGAAAACCAGACTCAATAGAGACATGGAAGGTCTCAGGGGTCAGTGCAGGAAACAAAGCACAAGACTAGAAAAGAAACCAAAAGCTTAGAAATCAAACCCTAACAGGAAACTGGACACTATAGGAAAATACACTACTGTGCATTGTAGAAACCAGCGTACATCAGGATAGGTATGCTACTGTGCAGTGCAAGGAGGGGCATTCATCAGGAAACAAATGCTACTATGAATCTTAGAAGGGCACAAATAGGCTTTGCAATAGTCAACTGAGATGAATCAGGAAAGAAAGAACAGGTAACATAGACCTACAGGGCCTCTCAGACAATAAAAATGACTGAAAAATGGGTTGGAAGAAAACCTAACTAGGTCTCCTAGAGTAGAAAAAAACACGGTTACTCCCAAGTGGAGTCGCCAGTCGGTTGTTCAAGATTTCTACCTTACAGTGAGGAGATGGCCACTACCAACTGGGCGGGGTTGACAGGTAAACACATTGATTTCATTGAATTTAGTTACTACAAAATAAAGAGATCGATATTGAAAGAAGTACCTCTTATTGATGGCTGGTCCTAGCTTTCGCTTGGTCTTTCGCTTGATCTCTTGCTTGATCTTCTGCTTGACGAACCTACAACACAAAAGATACCTTCCTCAATGTATCTTGAATATAATAAATATGATGAAAGAACAAACAACTTGATCATCAAATATAACAAGATATTAATCCAAATGAATATACAATCTAGTAAACATTCGATTTGGGACAGGAAGGGTGTTTCGACCTTTTTATTGTCAAAGAAACATGAATCAATACAATATACCTGATGTGTAGAGATGCTTCTGCAACCGGATCTTGGGCTCCTGTTCTTCACTCGGACTTGGGAATTCCTCTAGCGTAACAGTACTCCAAGTATTCTTTCTAGGTCATTTATGACTATATGTCTCCAACCCCTCTCATGGATCCTCCTTGTATTTATGGGACAAGGTAGCCAGTTTAGATGGAGAGGTAGTTGGATTGGGAGGTTGGGGAAGTTGGAGAACCAACTTCAACTAATCCCAATTCGTCAAATTAATATATTTTTTAATTCATCTTAAGATGTACACGGGTTTCATACAACAAGAGTAGCACACAGTAAGCAACTTCTATGTTTTACAACAATTTGGGAGATGTATGCTAGTTGTCCTTGAGCCAAGTAGAGTATTTTCTCAAGGTGTACGTTGGTTTTCTATATAGGGAGGGGCATACATGTGGTAAAATCATGAGAAACTGCAATATTTTCAGCTGAAGAGTGTACTTCTAGCAACAAGTCATCCAGGTCAATCAAACTCTTCAATCCTTAGTGTCCTTTTGTGTGATCAATGGGGCAATGTGATCATGGACGGAGAAGTGCATATTTGACCTATAACATTGGGGAAATAAACCCTCATTCTAGCGTCCAACACAGATGGATCCTTACGACCACTAACTACTTCACTAAAGTGGGGGGAAGCTATTCCCACTAGGAATGAAAATGACTTAGTTATAATAAGCTTCCTAGAAGATAATATTTTCGCAAGATTTGGCTGCCCGAGGAATATACTTACAGACAATGCTAAAGCCTTCAAATCATATAAAATGATGAGCTTTTGTCAAAATTGTAATATTGAATTAATTCATTCAAAAACATACTACCCATAGGGAAATGGCTTGGCCGAGTCTTCAAATAAGAGCTTGGTGGATATTATTAAGAAGATGCTCATTACAAAGAAAAAGGCCTGGGACTCCCAACTAAATTTTGCATTATGGGAAGATAGAATCAGTGTCAAAAGGGCTATAGGTACTTCACTGTTTTAGTTGGTTTATGGAAAGGAATTTGTCCTCTCGATTCAGTTGGGCCTCCCAGTAATGAAGCTATAACAACCAGAAAGCGAAGAGCTAGATGATATGGAAAGGAGAATTCATCAGTTGATAGAGGTTCAATAGGTCATAGAGCAGTTGGACGACTCCTCTGGAATCTTCCAGGACAAGATGAAAGTAAGTTTTGACCGAAGGGCTATTGCTCTATATTTTCAGCATGGATATCTTGTTTTGAAATGGGATGCTAGAAGAGAAGAAAGATCTAAACATGGGAATTTTGGCAACCTATGGCTGGGTCATTTCAAAATCATCACAGTCCAGGACAACAACACATATGAGTTGGCCCAACTTAATTGTGAAAGCTTTGGAAACCCTGTGAATGGCAGATTCCTAAAGTTGTTTTTTCATTACTAGTTCCTTATCCTACTCTATGAATTGATCCAATGTACCATTTTTGGAACATATTTTTCTTCCTTTCTATTTTTAAACGTTATGATAAGTTTTGTTACCTATTCTCTGATTATTTTCTGTAGCTTCTTTTTCAAAAAGAGAATAATGGACAGGTATGACTCCACAACCCAATGGACTAAAAGGCACTAGTCTACTATTCTCAACCTCTTCCAGGAGGAAGAGGCTATCCCCACTGAAGCCAATGTTAGTATTATTATCATCCAAGGGAAACTCATCACTAGACTACAGAAGTATCTCAAAAAGAGAATCTAGAGCATTAAATGGCGCAGATGGAATATTACATTTGCACATCGTAATCACCGGATGGCGCAGCTAAATCTCAGAGTATTAGTTTTCATACACTGTCTATAGACGAGCGCAGTCAGGACCCTTAAGTACTTCACGCTTGTTCTGTCCTAGATCACCCCTGAAAAAAAACCAACGTGGATGCATGTCAGCTTATTAGGTATTCAGGGGCCTTAAGGAGGTTTCTCCAGAACATTTTGTGGGGGCCCTGAAACCATTAAAACCATTGTGGCAGTTTTATGAATCACAAGGTGCCAGATGGAGAGGTTGTGCCTAGAGTGGGACCCACTCTTAAAGGTTGCGTCTTCTTGGCACAGATCTTGAAGGGGCCTAGCTGAGGATCAGTAATCATCCAAGCTTCAGGATGGTGAAGTTGCATGATGTTTATCATGCCTGGTTCCCCCCTAAAGTAAAATCGTTACTTCCACGTGGCAGTCCCAGGAGCATTCAGAGGCCTTGAAGCAGTTTCCCTAAACCACTTTCTAGGGGTCCTGAAAACTGTTGGTGGTTTTGGGTATATAGCCGCTCAATGGACTTTGTCTTCCATGTGTTTCAAAGATATTCCTTTTAGCGGTCTTGTTAGTTCCTGCCGTCGTTCTGAAGTAGTGTCTCCCAGTGCTCATTACTGTCACCGCCACCGTACAAATTGCAGTCCGCTCTCAACACACAAAGCCTGAAAAGTAGCTTTGTAATCATGACCCAGCTATAAGCACATTCTTCGACGATCATGCAAGTAGCGCTACAGATACTCCCGCGGTGGCATAATTTGAATTACAAAGCTCCTGAGCCTCACTGGTCTGGAGCGCAGAGATTGAAATGCATATATTGGTCAGAACTTACTAGATTAAGTTGAAAGATAACTGTTCTCAATGGCACATTTCATCTCTTATTGGAGGCTCACAAGGAGTGTTGAGGACTCAGGAAACCAATGTCCATGAATAGCCTACAGACGCGCATTCATAGAAAATCAGGTTGGAGAAGCCTGAGATCTCACCCGAGATGTCTAAGGAGAATTCAACTTTTTTAGTGGTTAAAAAGGAGATGGGCCTTCTGAATGCAGAAGCACAGAAGGCAGGGGTACGAAGTTCCCAACAAAGTATTATGAAATAGTGAAGTGGTAGTACCTGAGCAATTCAAATGGGTGATGGAGGAATCCGGTCCTGTTTCATAGCTCGGCGACATAGATGACCTTTTTTCCCATCAAAAAAAGGGTTCGAGAGCAAAGGGCTTGGATGGGGTAGAAGGGATAGATGATGAAGTTGCTGCTAAGTAGCATATGGCAGCAGGGTGGCTGCATGTACGTCTTCATTATGCTACAAGTAGTCCAATAGGTGTATCAAAAGTTTGTATAATCCAATAAAGAAGCAAGTGCTACTAATACATGTAGATCTCAGATTGGTTGGAGTTTTGTTCAGCCGAACATACTACTTTGCGAGCAAAGTGGTCCTGGGTCATAGTCATTGAATAGCCAATAGTATTTCATATCACAGTTATTTGTAACAGACTCTGTTAAAGAGTACAAGCAGAAGAACTTAAATTCGTTGGACTGTAACAATTTGTAACAACTTATGTTATATAAAGGCTATATATAGCCAAATAGGAAATAGCCAAAGGGTAGACTCTCTTTTGTAGAAAGTATCACTTCTAATATTTGATAGTTTGATCAATACAGAAATAAATAATATCATTTCCTGATCTAGAATATTTTATGGATTCAAAGTTTTAATGTGTACAGTTAGTATTTTATCCTGTTATTCATCTCTTCCATGTATGTATGATTTATAGATCTGTTATGGACTTAATATGAGTGCAACTGCTTAAATTTATTTCTTCTAGGATGGTTAGTAAGTGAAGTTTTCATGCTAATTGGTCTGGAGGTGATATCCTCATATTATTCAGTGGCAGTTCTATGTTCATTTTTCTATGACTGTTGAATTCCTCTCCTATGCTCAACATGTCATTCTTTAACATAGAATAAAGATTTACTCTCTGCAGTACCTTTATTTTATGCCATTTCATTTTCCATTGATACTCAAAGTTTGGTGTGTAGTCCATTGAAATAATTCCCATACATTTCAAGGTTGGAATTCTACATGATTTTCTGTCAATTGTGATTTTTATTCAGTAAAGAATTCATAATATATTATTGATTCCCAGGAACAGTTCTAAATATAGCCTTAGAACATCTCTAGGACTAACAGATACTATGTTCGACAAGTCGTCCTCGACTTCGGATCACAAGCAAATATCATGACTCGAAATAATTGCGAACAACTTGGTCGACCACAACTACACGAGTCAAGTATCTATCTAAAATTAGTCAACCAAGGATTGATTGAACCAATTGGGGTATGGAAAAATGTCGGGACATCCATCAACGGCATAACAACACAAAGTAACTTTGAAATTATCGACCCAGAAGAAGGTTCTAGCTCCTTTCCTGCCGTAGTTGGATGACCATGGGGACGAAAGATGAAAGCTTGAATATCACCTGATAAGGATAGGATAAAACTCAAAGGGAATGGGAAGAAATTAATTGTGCCAATTCACCCATCGAAAGGACATCGCTGGATAGAACCTATCGATGACGACGTTGACATTCGACGGTTATATCAAGTAACAAACATTGAAGACTATACTGAACCTAATGCACAAGGAGATATCCAGCTCGAAAACCCTTCATCAGTTAGATATAATTCCGATGCTGAACTTTACAACTAGAAAATGGAGAATTATGAATTAAAAGCATGAGAATTTTGTACGATTGAAGTTATCCCAAAAAAAGACAATCCAACATTGTTTTTTTGTCTCCATCATCCTGAATATTTTTGAAAGAAAAATCAGAGAATATCTGACACTCACACTGGTGATGAACGAGTCGTCGAGTGTTCCATTGTTGAGATACAAAGAGAAGAATCCCCCTCATCCCTTGTCGAGGACATGGCAAAGAATATAGGAGAAAAAGGTCGACTTCAAAGTTTGACAAAACCTTCACAGGCCAAGCTGCAAGATGGTGGGATACACACAGAAAGAGGAGAGACAACCCCGACAAGAACAATACACAAATCCACACAAGTAGAATATCATAAAAAATAAGATGAAAACATTCGAAGCATGACCCTCGACCCGAAAACTAGTCAAAGTTAAACAAGTCAACAAGAAAATCTCGAACAAGATGCTCGACCAACTCGACAAGCATCCGACCAACAGAGCACCAATGAATGGAAAAATATAAAGGTGAGTCATCAAACCCGACATAAGGAGATGAAAATTCAGTATGCGGAAGACGAAGCCCTTACCAACTTTCATTCGAATTTATTGTCCCCATCAATTTTTCAATTAATAAAGCCAGCTACTACACATTCACCCGTGCCTCACAATTCTGTTATAATTACTGAACTAGAAGAGACTTGGATGTTATTCCGCCAAGTGCTTGAACAGCAGATCACTGAAACTTCCAAAAACACAAACCGAACTTCTAAACCAGAAAACCCTGCAAGCAAGATGGATACCAAGAGAATTCAACCAACCATGAGATTCATGGCTTCGAAATTCCAATAGTTGGACGAAGCAGACATGCCTTTGAAAGTTTGGCTCCAACACATATGCAACGCGAAATTCATAGAACTACAATGGAAATGAATATGGAACAAGATCCTTGACTAGGGGAAGGATTCTAACGGTCAATGGCGGGAGGAGGAACAAAAACTTTGAACAAGTACTATATTGAACTACCTCAACACACCATTGGTCAACAATTTTGCTGGCCTCAAAGAACTAGTTGTCGAGTTCATTGTGAGCAGGTATCACAATGGAAAATTTTATTTCGACCAACAGATTGAAATCAATGGCAGCTTGATCAATCAGATCAATAGATTGTCCATAAAAGGGGATGTGATACCTATTCGATCAAACTCTTCTTTAGTTAAGGACTTCAGGGGTACCCATGCAGGAAAAAACTCAAGAGGTTTAGTCGTAAACCAAATCATCTATGGCACACATAAAATAGAATCAAGGGTTTTTTCATCTACATTAACGAGTACTAGTCAAGGGTTTGACCTCAAACTCGACATGCTTGAAGTCGTGCAGAATGTGGCCTTAAAGGGAAAAATTTTCCAATGGGTCGAACACCTGGCGAAAATTATCTAACATATCTACTAGAAATGCGAGGAGGGAGCTAAGATCTGATACCCTTCACTTATCATTTGGATCTCCATGGCTCATATTCAACCAATAGGAAATAAATATCTCACTGCACTTAAAAGACCACTGATGTGGAACTTCCGTTCATTTTCACAAGGATGATGTCGACTCGGTGAGACAACAACAAAAATTTGGTTTGAAAACTGGTTCCAAGCATTAAAAGTGAAAAACCCTAGATGGCGAGTTCCACAAAATGTTCAACGAAGTCTTCCACTGCCTGCACGCATCCATCTAGAACTCAACCACACATCGGTTTGGTATCTAGAAGGAGCAGCTGCAGCAAAACAGGAGCTCAACTTCTACCCTACATTCGATAGGATATTCGAGGAACTAAGTCGGGAGTCCAATACTGTTATTCCAATACCACCACAAGAAAACTGGTCTACCAACCAATGGTAGAACCCCTGAAAGATGCTGAGAAAGAAGAAGACTATGAATTTCGACCTCATCTCAACATGTTTACAGTGAAGCCTCAAAAGGTGGTCAAAATCAATCCTTCGGGGATTACGATGACTTCTCATCAGGATCCCTTGCATGCATCCGACCAGTCGGATGATAGTACTTAGTCGAACACTCCACTTCCGGAGTATGCTTTAACAGAAGATAACATATGCTGAGTGGCCAACGAGATATTCATAGAACGACATAATAGAAATAACAAAACACTCGGCAAAGGAAATTGAAATCTTATCCTTCAGGAACCAATGGAAGAAGACGATGTTGAACTATTCGATGATGAAAATAAGGCATTGGAAGATGCCCCCAAACATAATATATATGTTCCAGAGAAGATTGAAAAATTCATTACATAGGAAGATCATCAACAGTCAGGGGCACTGCCAAGTAAGAAAGTTAAGTTTGTCTACAAGCTGCATGTCGACCTCACTCAAAGTCCACCATCACCTTCCCAACTGTTGTCATGGAAGATGGAATCACGCCAAATCCCTTGACCACTATTACAACCCCACTCACTTTTGTTACAACATCAGTCTTATGTCCCATCTTTTTATAGCATCTCCCCACTTCTCTAAGAGCGAAAATCCAAACTGACTTCGACCTCTAAGAATTTATCAAGCAAGTACCATCAATCCTCCCCAACTAGAAATGACTCATTACAAAGAAACCAGTCATAACCAGCCCCATCCCACGGGATGACTTACCTACACCAGATGTGTATATATCCAAACAAATGCCACCACTGTCAACTTCTAACCCAACCATTGTCGGATACATGGAAACTATCATCGAGAAGCACCCCAATCCAACAAGTAAGATTGCATCTCGACAAACATCCATATTTACACCCTTACCAGTCGACCAATCCACTTCACATCCATCCCCAACCCCTTCAGTTCTGGAAGACCCCGACCACTCTGATACCACCAATGTGCCACTAGAATCTCTCTTCGAAGTGTATAAACCGGCTGTCGAACCCACATCAAAAAATAATTAGGAAATCCCTTTGTCACAGGAAAATCCAACCTCGACCAAAAGTCCCTCGACAGAACATGGCACGACCGATCGAACATCTTCATAACCCACTGCTTCCCCACCATTGACTGAACAGCCTGAATTTGCCTCCCTAAGTCCAACAGAGATACCATCTCCCCATACTATCAACCTCACTCCTGCAACACCAAAAGAGAATAAAAATGGAGAGACACAAGCTACACAAGATAAATAAGTTCTTGATAAGGAAAAATCAGCAGAGAAGCAGACAGAACTTGAAAAGGAAAAAGAAAAAGAAGTAGAAAGGAAAAAAAAGAAACAAAGAAAAGAAAAGGAAAATTAGAAACAACAACACGTGCAACACCTCCATAAGCAACCTTTGCTCACTGTACATTTAGATTAGTTTGGTCCGATTGCCACTTTTGAACCCCGACAAGCAGAGGAAGAATAATTAGATCTACTCAACAACTCTATTGACCGAGAGTGCAAGAAGAGAAAAAATGAAACCAAAGAGAAAATTGAAACACTTATGGTAGAGTGATCTTCATTTTTTGTTAAGTGTGAAAACTTAGCCCAACAAGTAATAAATCTCCCATCAAGGACCAACACTAAAAACCCACTCGACAAAGCCTATGCATTATTTGAGAGTGTCGTGTCAACTCTCCAAGAAAAATTGGCTAAAGAACGATAGCATCAGTCAGAAGAAACATCTATCATAATGACAAACCAATATATGGCTTTCACAGAGGCACATAGTCTGTTAATACAATATGCCCAACAAGCTGCTACAACTGTAGAAGTATTGCATAATTGATATACAGATTATGACAATGTGTTTTTTGAAATGCAAAAAACCCGAGATCTCATTAACACTCTTCAACAGAAATGACAGACTGCCGATGAATATCTGACACAAACCCTTGATGATCAAATCAATATGTAACACATGAAGCTAGCAAAACTAGAGAACAAAGAGGATCAGTGGATCACACAAGCTCGAGTAATCCTATCAAAATTTGACAAGATCAAGCCACATATCCATCGACTTCTCTCCACTACCGACAACAAAACACTCATCCTCGGGAAAGACATGATCAATATTCAAGACTGACCAGTCCATGAAAAAATGGAGAACCTATCTAGCCTTACTACCCTTACTATCAACATATAGAATGCACCTCATGCCTGAGAAGACTTTCAACATCAGATTTTCATTTCCACCGAAGCCATTGTCGAAGTATGTGTCCAATAGCAACTGACTTCCATCATCGGTCAGTCCTAACAGTAATGAAATTTTTTTTCTTAGTACTCAGTTAGTTACAATTTTGTCATTTAAAACTCCATTTCACTTCCATATCCCTATTTCTTAGGGGTGAAGAAAGGTTTTTTTTGTGGGGGATATGTGGAGGATCCTAGGTTGGTCCCCCGACTAAGTCCTTCGTTCGACCACTTCGTAGAACATGTCGAACCATTATGTCGGTCACTACATGTTGATTCAGTTAGTGAATCAACAGGTCGTTATGTAACTGTTTGTAAACCATATATATAGGATGGAAAGCCGGATACATGAATGGCACTAAGACATTGTAATGCACTTCTATACTTATTCTGAGTAATAGAAAGACTTGTTGACTCTAACTCCATTACTTATCTTGTGCTGATATCTATCTATTTGCTTGCTTATTCTATAACATGTGTCGCTAGTAACTATGCAATCCACTTGACTACAACATGGATCATGTGTCGAAAGGTGTCTATAAGAGGGAACCACACAAACCCAATGTTCCAAACCACTATTCACAAATATGCAAAGTTTCTCATGTATATAGAAAGCTTGCATACAACTAAGAAAATAACAAGTAGAATTCATATCTACCCCAAAATACAAATAAAAAAATATCAATTGGAATTCATATTGGGATTTTATTCATCAATAGCACCCTATGTTGCCTCCTCTAGGATCTAGCCCTTGCCTCTACCCAGAATCTTGGAGTCAGTCTTCCAAGGGAATTAGTCAACACCCTATAGTTTTGTTGAAGCTTCATAATCCAAGCCTTAAAATAAGATACAGAGGCTTTCCATGACATATAAACATTAGACATTTAATGTATGTAACTGACAATTTAAATTAATACACATATACGACATAAATTTAGTATGGGAAAATTTCAAATGTTTATTCGTTTGTGTAATTGACCAATTATAAATAGTTCATGTCATTATTTGTTGTACGCTATTTTTACATTTTTCATTTCTTAGAGATGTCATTATACTATGTGTATTTTTCTAATGATATTTTTTTCTATTTATGATTACAGTGGCTACTATGGATCCTAATGCAAATATATTGAGAGAGATTTCACATTTGAGAGAGATTGATGCCACTTAGAGGGGTGGAGATGAAATATTTCGCTCCCTTGTAGTGTGATTAGATGCTATCATAGAAACTATTAGCCTCTCTTATGATGCATTGTAGAACATAGAATCATATAGAGAAAGAAAACAACAAGAATATGCAAATGGCTTAAGTTACAATGATGTCAAGAAGATGAAAATAAAAAAAGAGCACATATATGAACATTTTAGAGTTCCTAGAATGGATCAAATTCCAAACACTAGTAGAGAACATATTTTGATTGAGTGGTGCACATATAAACCATTATGAGATCATTGGATGGATAGATGGTATATGGTTTTTGATATTCCACCACAAATAGGGAACGACCACTATACTTCCTCTGGAAGTTGTATGTTGAGTTTGTGCTAGGTAAACATGTAAATTATTTTGATATATTGGGGTTCCAGGGCGCTGGCATGGGGATTCCCCAAAACTGACCAAAAGGCATTGATATGCCAATTGGCCCATTCCTCCTACTCATAGCTAGCCACCTAGGCCAAATTTCCCTCCTACACGTCATATGATTCCTAAAACAAAGGAGGCATTTCTGAATCTAGCTTGGGTGATTGTCCTCCACAGCACAACTATTGACCATCTAGTGGTTGGGATAGACTAATATCCCATGAGAACCACATTGAGCCACACATGTGCACAACGTGTGGTCAAGATGGGTCTCATGGGATAGACTAATATTCCATGAGACCCACATTGACCAACACATGGTAACTCTTCGATGACTTCCGGTCAGGTAAGTATATGGTTAAAACACTATTGTCGTTGAATTTTTTTCCATATTGTACACATATTAAGATTGTTAATGTATACATTTTTTATTCTTTCAGGAGATTGATGCCTCTACAGGGGGTTCTAGTGTACCAGGTGTTGTCATATCTGAGGCATAAACAACTAACACTCAGTTCATATTTCAACATGTCATTTTGTTAATATATGTTAGTTCATTAATGTTAGATGGTCTAATATTTATAATTTTTTAAGTTGCGGGAACATGATTTTCAGCAGCATTTGGGAGACATTGATCTTAGTGAGATCCCTATAGATGGCCTCTATGATTTTTTCAGGCAGATAAGTACATGGTTAATGACTTAATATTGTTCAAATTATTTTTTTCTTATTGTACTACTTTATATATTGCTAATATTTAAATAATTTATAAACTTACAGTAATTAATTAAGGATGTAGAGGGGCAAGGAGTTTCTAGTAGAGATCCCTCCCATGGCATAGAGATGTTCCAAACAGAGGTAAGTATTATGACATGTTATTTTTCAATACATTGTATTCCATTCATTCATGTGCATGTATAACTACGACTTGACACTCTGTGACTACAAGGATCATCTCAAATCCTTACACCACCACTTTGGTTTGCCTCTCCCTACATTCCAAATGTGGACAAGTGTTTTTTCTACATCATATGGCCCTCTTCTATAAAAAGAGTGGGTGTCCATGTTCATGGACCTATTGATTCCATGGTAATGTATAAAATTTGATGACAGTTGTTGGTTAGCTCTTTCAATTTTAAATCCACAACTTGTTCTTCTTAATTTGTTTTTCTCACATGTTTACAACACCAGGCTAGAGATTCCTCCATGCCATACCTCAGTAGGGTCATTGATGCAACATTAAATGATGTATCTATGATAGGAATAAGTCATGCATAGGGATATCTACTTCAATATTTGGACATAGTTCATTTGTATTGTGTATTAACATGCATGATGTATAATTATTTTAACATATGGTTAATGCATCGTCACTCCTCTAGTCCAATAGCACATGCAAATGAGGGTGATGTTCAACCTATGGCTCCACTTGCTAAATAAGAAACCTAGTCTCCTACCCTAGAGCATATTTTTTTAGTGAGATGTTCATTAATTAAAAAATTCAAGTTAGTAATTTCACATGCATATACGGTTGATAATTATTGAGCTAATTAACATAGGATATTTTATTCACAAAGCACCTTTGTAGAGAGGATTTCAACAAGGAGGAGGACACCATAGGTATATATACCTAGGATGGATTCAATGAATGTTTGTTACAAGTAATTGAGACGTAATTGTTTTTTAAGTTTGTTAGTTCTTGAGTATTAGTTTAGTTAGCTGATTAAGAAATTTGATCTTAAACTTGCAATCTCCTGAGATGCATAGTAGTCCTAGACATAGGCAAGGTGAATTAGAATCAGGGAAAAACAAGAGGAAGTTAGAGTTTTGATGTGTAGTCTAGTATAGACATTCTTTCATTTACATGTACATCATTGTCCTTTTTTATACGTGTAAATTGATAGGCCATCTAAGGGATGTCTATTTTTGTATTCAAACTTCCATGATATAATATATTTGATTTTCCCTCTTGACATCTTCACAACAATATTTTAAGTCTGATCATACATGTGTGGAAAATAATGTGTCTATGTGTAATGTTGGACCATTTTTTGATAGCTCGGATGATTGCATGGAGATATATCAGTCATACATTGAGAACAATGCATAATTACAACAATGCACAGTGACAACAATGCACAATAATGTGCATTTACAATGTTCTTGACTGCAATCCAGTTGCATATACACTGTTAAATTAACACTGTTAAATTGTATTAACAACAATGCACATTTACTTGATGCTCTTGACGACACTCAAATTATATGAAATTATGTTAAATTATGTGAGTGATGCACCTAATCCACACAAGCTACTAACATACTTAACCTACAAAATAAGAAACTAATACAATTAAATGATTTACATAAAATCATAACCCACTTAAGCACATGACAAATGCAACAAACACACATAGGATATGCATCTAGACTCTCACACACATGTGATCCACTTATGCAACCCATATAACCAGGTTAAATTTTAGTGTCATGACACTCATATAACAAAATGAATGGGTGGATATAAGTTCAATGTGATGTAATATCCTAATAACATGACCATTGACCACTAAACCATTAATCCTTTTATCATATGCCCCATTCAGAACTCACCAAATACACTCATACCCCTTTTATCCTAACCCACTAACCAACTAATGCATCTCATTTTTCGCCTAAGTCACATTAGCACCCAATGCACTTAAGTGACATACATAAATAAGAAACCATTTGCATCACAAGACTTCTTATTATCACCTCATAGCATCACATTTCTCATATATCAATTGCTTTTGTCCTAATATGTGAATTACTTGGGCCAAGGATCAAATTCATCATGCACATATGTTGAACCAACTGATGCACGTAAATACCTAACCTTCATAAGAACCTATTGGACATATTAAAGGTTGCACATATATGGCACACCTATGAAACACACTTATTTATCTCACATAAGTGATGCTTATCTTTTAGCTTGACCCATGGAACCCCTATAACACTAAACCATATAACTTAAACCCCATTTATGGCCAACCCACTACCCCTAAATCCCCCTACACATAACCTACTAATGACCCTAACCCTAAACACCTAAGTCACTTTGCAACATACCTAACACACGTAAGCACCCAACACACTTAATCAACTAATGCAACTAAGTGGAACGCATAAGAACCTAACAAACATAAATGATGCACATATGTGACACACCTACGTGATGCACCTTTGTGGCCCACATAAATGAAATTGGCATTTGGAATGATGAATTTCAGCTAACAAATATATGGGATGGACAACCATCATTGAAAAAAAACACCTAGATTTCATTGATGATCAACAGTACATAATAAACCATATGTATGATTAACTGGATACCGCAAAACATTCTAGGAAGTCCTACATAGAATTCCAACCGTGCAGCAAAATTGTGTTTTGAAGAGTCCTACAAGTGTGTCTAGGCAGGTTCCACATGGGAACACTATCCACAAGTTCACGATCAAGGAATTTCCAAAATTGATCCCTTTCTACAAGAATTGCACTATCCCTTACGGAGCGAAATCCTAGTTTCCAAAACCATACTAAAAATACTCTAAGGGACATGGATCCACATGAGAGGGGCAACCCTAGCATTAATATGATGTCCTAATTCCATTGGAGTTGAAAATTTGTCGATCCGAGCCACGGTCATCAGTTTATGGAAAAGTGAAACTCACCTCCTATAGGCTTTTAGGGACACATCTTAAACCTTGTCAGGGCCATAGAATTCCAACCATGGTGCAGAACTGAGTTTTGTGAGATCCCACATGTGTGTTTGGGAAGGTTCCATGTGGGAACAATAGCTACAAGTTCATAGACATGGAATTCACAAATTTGACCCCTATGTGCAAGAATTGCATTGTCTCTTATTAGAGGTATAACAAGAGGGGGGTGTTAAAGGGTTAGAGCTAGAGACATAAGCGGGTGTTAGGTTATTGGGGGTAAGTGGAGCAAGGGATAAAGAGAGTTAGATATGGGGTTAGTAATGGTTAGGGAGAGGAGGGTATAGACAGAGGGGGGGTCGGATTCAGGTGTAGTTGGAGGAGTAAGGGAGTAAGAGAGGGGGTTAGCATGAGTTAGGGGGAAGAGGGAGGGGGGCGAGAGAGAGGGGGGGTTAGCGGTTTGGTGAGGAAACTAGGGTGATTAAAGAGAAAGGGGGGTATGGGTTATGAGGGTGAGTTTTTTTATTAGAGTGAGAGACAGGTAATGGGAGAGATATTGGAGGTTGGTAAGGGGTTAGAGGTAGAGAGAGAGAAGGGGATTGTCAAGGGATTAGAGGTAGAGACAAAGTGGGTTGTTAGGATATTGGGGGTAAGTGGATCAAGAGAGAATGCAAGTTAGAGAAGGGGTTAGTAAGAATTAGGGATAGGGGGGAGAGAGAGAGAGGAGGGGGGTTAGTGGTAGAGGAATGCATAGGGATGTGTGTGTGTGTGTGTGTTTGTCTCTAAGAGAGAGAGAGGGACGGAGAACCAATGGGGTAGTGATGTGTTAAGGGGTTGAGGGAGAGAGAGAGAGAGGTGATGGTTAGGTGTAGGTGGAGGAGTAGGGGACTGAGAGAGAGTGAGAGAGGGGGTTAGTAAGAATCGAGGGGAAGAGGTGGGGGTGAAGTGAGGGGGGGGTAGGCATTTGGGGAGGAACTTAGGGTGATTAGAGAGAAAGGGAGTATAGGTGAGGAGTGTGGGTGTTTGGGTTAGAGAGAGAGAGAGGTAAGGG
Organism: Larix kaempferi; assembly: GCA_027924585.1. Lineage (NCBI taxonomy): Eukaryota > Viridiplantae > Streptophyta > Pinopsida > Pinales > Pinaceae > Larix > Larix kaempferi. Next base: position 4,263,100 of record BSBM01000712.1, on the reverse strand, counting down.
AGAGACATTGGGGGGTGGTATGGAGCTAGAGGTAGAGAGAGGGGGGATTCTTAAGGGGTTATAGGTAGAGACAAAGGCAGGTGTTAGGGGATTTGTGGTAAGTGGATCAAGGGAGAAAGAGAGTGAGAGAAGGAGGAGAAGGATAGGGGGTTAGTAAGAGTTAGGAAAGAGAGAGAGAGACAGAGGAGGGGTTAGAGGTATGGAGAGGAGTAGGGGGGGTGAGAGATAGAGAGAGCATGGGGTTGTTAGGGGATTGGGTGAGATTTAAAGAGGCTTACGAGTAGTGGGTAGGTGGAGGAGAGACATGGGTAGGTGTAGGAAGGGAGAGGATGGTGGCCGGGGTTAGAGGTGGAGTACGACGGGGTTTGTTAGGAGAAGTAGGAGTAGGGGGTGCTAGTGGGTTGGGGGGGGGGGTTCTATTAGATTAATTTGGGGGTGTTTGGGAATTGTAGAGAGGTTTATTATGAGGTTTGAGGGGTTAGGAGAGTAGGTAACAATAATGTGTACGCGATTTTGTTCACCAAAATGTGTACGTAATATTTAACATTACAACTATATTGTTTGGTTTTGTGATGGTAACATTAAAATCAATTGGGGGGTGCTAAGGGATTGGAGGTACAATGAGATGGGGGGTGTTAAACGGTTAGAGGTAGAGACATAGGGAAGTATTAGGATATTGGGAGTAAGTGGATAAGGGGGAGAACGAGAGTTTGATATGGGGTTAGTAAGGGTTAGGGAGAGGAGGGGAGGGAGAGAGAGAGAGAGAGAGAGAGAGAGAGGAGGGGTGTTAGTGGTAGGGGGAGACACAGGGATGTCTGTGTGTGTGTGTGTGTGAAAGAGAGAGAGAACCAATGGGGCATTGGTGTGTTAGGGGGTTGGGGAAGATATAGCGGGGTGGGGGGTTAGGTGTAGGTGGATTAGTAGGGGAGTGAGAGAGAGTGAAAGAGGGGGTTAGTAAGAGTTAGAGAGAGAGAGAGATTGGGGAATGGTAAGGGGTTAGAGCTAGAGATAGAGGGGGGTGCTAGGAGATTGGGGGTAAGTGGAGCAGGGGAGAAAGACAATGGAGAAGGGGTTACTAAGGGTTAGGTAGAGGAGGGGAGAGATAGGGGGTGGGGGTCAGGGTTAGGTGTAGGTGGAGGAGTAGGGGAGTGAAAGAGAGTGAGAGAGGAGGTTAGTATGAGTTAGGTGGAAGCGGAGGGGGGCAAAGAGAGAGAGGGTGGGTGGGGTTTTTGGGAGGAAGTTACAATGATTGGAGAGAAAGCGGGGTATATGTGAGGAGCATGAGTATTTGGGTTAGAGAGAGAGGGAGACATTGGGGGGTGGTAAGTAGTTAGAGTTACAAAGAGAGGGGGAGTGTTAAGGAATTAGAGGTTAGGGTCCAGTAAGAGTTAGGGGGGAAGAGAGAGAGAGAGAGAGAGAGAGAGAGTTAGGGGGAATATGGGGGAGAGAGAGGGGGGGGGGTTATGGGTTTGGAAACAAAATTAGGGTGATCGGAGAGAAAGGTGGGTATAGGTGATCAGCATGGGTGTTTGGGTTAGAGAAAGAGAGATATACATTGGGAGTGGTAAGCGGTTAGAGGTAAAGAGAGAGGAGGACTGTTAAAGGGTTAGTAAGGGTTAGGGAGATGAGGGGGAGAGAAATAGAGGGGGGTAGGGTTTAGGTGAAGGTGGAGTATTAGGGTAGTAAGAGACAGTGATAGAGGGGATTATTAAGAGTTCGGGGGAATAGGGGGGAGAGAGAGGGGGGTTTAGAGGTTTGGGGAGGAAATTAGGGTGATTAGAGGGAGAAGGGGGGTTGTAAATGGTTATAGGTAAAGAGAGAAGGGGAGTGTTAAGGGGTTAGAGGTTAGGGGTTACTAAGAATTAGGGGGGAGAGAGAAACACAAAGAGAGAGAGAGAGAGAGAGAGAGAGAGAGAGAGAGAGAGAGAGAGAGAGAGAGAGAGATTGGGAGTGGTAAGTGGTTAGAGGTAGATAGAGTGGGAGAGATAATGGGTTAGATGTTAGGGGTTGGTAAGGGTTATTAAGGAGAGGAAATGGATAGAGAGAGAGAGGAGGGGTGGGGGTTAGCTATAGGTGGAGAAATAGGGAAGTGAGAGAGAGTGATAGACGGGATTAGTATGAATTAGGGCATGGAAAATTTTAAGGGCTAATCTTAGCCCATGGGATAAATTTAGGGGTTTTAAATTTTTAATAGGATAATTGTTTATTAAGCACCGGTCAAGTATGATTAGCCCACATTTTATTTACTTATTTTAGATGAATAGGAGGTTAGCCCCATTGAATTTAAAAAGGGGATTCAAGTTAAAACAATTTATCCCTTCTAAAAATGGATTTAAACCTTTGTTAGACCACAAAAATTGCTAGGCGTTTCCCATTTGCCCCTGATTTCCAAAAATGGAAGTTGCTAGGGAATTAGAGGAAATTTCAATTTAAAATGGGCCTTCCAAATATAATACAAATTCCATGTCATCATGTATTAACCAATCAAAATGATTTAAAATTCAAAAAGGGAGCACCTAAAAAAATGGAGGGAAAAAATAAAAACTACTTTTTTGGATCGTATTTTCGACTTATCTCCTTGTAGGTTTACTCAAATTTCAAGCGGGAGGACTCATTGGATGCATAATTAAATTATGCATCCAACGAGTACCCATGTTGCATACTTTTAACAACATCGACACCATGAAAAATAGAAAATACATTAAAAAACGTGTTTTCTCTTACTAGAAACACGTTTTTTAATGTATTTTCAATTTTTCATGGTGTGAATGTTGTTAAAAGTATGCAACCTGGGTACTCGTTTGACGCATAATTTAATTATGCATCCAACGATTCGTCCCTCTTGAAATTTGAGTAAACCTACTAGGAGATAAGTCGAAAATACAACCCAAAAAATAAGTTTTTTACTCTCTCTCTACTATTATTTTATTATTTTCTTATTATTTTCCTTAGGAGGCCCATTTTTTACCTAAATGTCCTCTAATGGTTCTTTCAGCTTCTATCGATCATGGAAATCGAAGTTGAAGTTACATTCATCCAAATTTTATGGGTTGAATAACATTTTGCAAGTTGCTTAATGTCCACATGAGAAGGGCTGTTGATATTTACTATAACTTTTTATAATGACCCATTTGCATTTAAGAGTGTTCTAAATCCCTTCACCTCAAATCCAAAGCTTCCCTAAGAAACATGGGTATTGTGAAGCTTGCGATCGGTGAAGTGGAAATAAAGTTTTCGTGAGTGTTTGAGGAATTATGCTTGGGGTATGGGACTTCCTTTATAGCCACATAATTTGGCATGTAGGGGGGCATGAATTACCAAGGAGAAACTTGTCGAAATATTCGCCAAGTCTTTACAAGGTTTTATAATTTAGTGAAATATTCGCAAAGAATTTACAAAATTATATAATTCAATGAGATATTCTCCATATATATATATATATATATATATATATACATAATAAAACATTGATAAAATAGCCTTCATATTTTCCTATATATTATGGGGATTCATTCATTTATTATACATAGAAAATTGGCGGGGTTCTTAAAATTTTCCCAGAATTAGGGGGAAGAGGAGAGAGAGAGAAAGAGGGGGGGGTTAGAGGTTTGGGAAGGAGTAGGGTGATTATAGAGAAAGGGGGGTATGGGTGAGGGGGGCGTGTGTTTGGGTAAGAGAGAGAGACAGAGAGACAGAGAGAGATTGGGTGGTGGTAAGGGGTTAGAGATAGAGAGAGAGGGGGAGGTGTTAAGGGGTTATAGGTAGAGATAGAGTGGGGTGTTAAGTTGTTAGAAGTAGATACATAGGGGGTGTTAGGATATTTGGGGTAAGTGGATAAGGGGAGAAACAGAGTGAGAGAATAGGTTAGGAAGAGAGAGAGAGAGGGGAGAGGAGTTAGTGGTAAGGGGAGACATAGGGATGCGTGTGTGTGTGCATGTGTGTGTGTTAGATAGAGAGAGGGAGAGAGAGAACCAATGGGTCATGGTGTGTTAGCAAGTCGGGGAAGAGAGAGAGGGGTGGGGGTTAAGTGTAGGTGGAGGAGTAGGGGAGTAAGGAAGAGTGAGATAAAGAGAGATATTAACAGAGAGTCAAGTGTGTGATTGTAGGGTAGGGTTGGGGGAAAAGAGAGAGAGTGGAGCTATTTTGTACGGGATTGGGGGAAAGAGATATTAGTGTGGGTATGAATAGAGGTGAGAGCATATGGGTTTAGGGAGAATTAGGGAAGTTAGAGAGAGGAGGGAAGGGGTAAAAGAGAGAGAGTATGGAGGGGTGATAATAAGGGTTTGGGGGTGATACGGGTACCCGCATGAAGCTGGTAACCAAAAATACCGCAACAACAACGCGTGAGTGGAAGAAACAAAGCGACACGCACGTGCAACCAAATGAGCGCACGCGTTGCTTCTTCGGAAATGATGAACGTCCACATGGAAAAAGGGGCACGCACGCATCTTTGACGCGTATGCACAAAATGGCACGCGCGCTTCAATGACGCGTGCACGCCTCTATTTTTTTATAAAAAAAATAGAGCTCACAGGTTTTTCATTTTCGATAGACCCGTGATCCCACTATGTAATCCTGTGAGCACACTGTGCAACCCTATGAACACGTCTTCGAGAAACCAAATTATCCTCAACACCAACAAATTGCCCCTACACCACGGCGCCATCCATTTCTCCAGGTAGGTGCTCCTCAAAGCACAAATTTGTTTTTTTTTTTGTTTTTTTTTGTTTTCCATTTGAATTTTAATTTTAAAAAAATTACAATCCATTGAAAAACCAAGAAAATTTCATTGCAGGCCATCTACACCTAACAAGATGTCAAACACACCTGAACCATCCGATGAAACCATTGAAACCCAACCTTCAGAAGACAACATGGGAACTGACAATGAATAGAATGAAAACCCTGAATATCAATTACACTAAGATTTAAATGAATTGAGGGCACTAAGTAATGAATTGAACAACACCAAGGAACCCTCTCGGGTTTCCTTGGGTTCATCACTGCAAAACATTATTGAATCAATCAATATTGCACATAGTGAGATAACAAACTTGAGCCAATATAGGATGGGAATGAGGGAACACTACTCCACTGCGTTGTTCAAAGAGCATATAAATGACCTCAACATCATCAAAGCCTAGTTGTATAGCAAGTTCATAGTTCCCTCGACAGGACAACCTCCATCTGTTATGTGGGCTCGAGTTTGCATGGAATGGTGCATTTACCAGCCATGGAGAGATAACTAGAGAAAGAAGTGGTTCATGGTGTTTGATAGGCCCCCATGCAACAATTTAGAGGTCCCACAGTATTTCCTTCGGAAATTGTGGGTTAATTTTTAACTAGGGTACCATGTCAACTATTTTGACATCGTTGAGTTTCAGGGGTGTCGGTCTTGGTTCTTCCCAAGATCGACCTTAGGCACACTGCAACCCACTTAGAGGAACTTCTACACCTAGGAGAGAGATAAACCCCCCTCCTCAGCCACCCGGGTTTGGTAGCAGTCTAGATGAGATTCATGACTTCGTCAGACGTGCCACACATGACTTGCTTAGACACAAAAAATTTGTATCCATGTCTTCCCAGAGCCGGGAGGACATCGATGAGACAGACAACTGCATAGTCTATGGGTGGTGTCCAGGACATGTCGGGTACAAGTTGAACATAGGCGAGCCCTTCTAGTTCTTCTGGAACAATGGCATATCGTTGTTCTCACTATGGTCATTCTTTCCATGGTGATACGCACCAACATGCCACAAGGATCTTCATGTATCAGGTTTGATATTGTTTTATTTAATGTTCAAGTATTTGTTGTATTTTATTTGATATCATATTGTTTAATATATTTAACTCTGAATTACACATTGTTGACTTTATTTGTTTTAATGTATAGTTATTCGAGGCCAAGTCTCCATCCCGCAGGTGGGAGGACGTCGGTTCCTTTGACCTCGATGGAGCCATGGCGGCAGCAGAGGAGATTGGGGCACCATAAACATAGGTAACTTCTTTACTTTGAATAATTAGATCCAGTTACGAGTAATTTGCGTTCAGTAATTACAAATTAATTAGCACTGAGTAATTACCATTTTATCATCCTATTTTACAGTTGTGTTTATCATATGTCTAATTTATTTGAGAGCTATAAATTTGTATAATCCCACCCAAAAAAAATGAAACCTTTTAAAACATGAAAACCTAAGAAAACTAGAAACATTTGTCCATGTTCACTTTAGGAATCCTAGACCTTTGATGATTATACAAATGGGAGAGAAATTTCCAAATTCTGTCATTCTTACTTGACCAATGATGAGCCTGTAGATGGGGTTTTGGTGATGCTCCCAGTGTCCTTCATCCTCAGAATACCATCCAATGCTTTCTTTCTCTTCCTGTGCTTGACCAATCCCATGTGTGTTATTGTTTCTTTTCCAGTTGTCACCATGTCATCAAATTTATCTTTTCCATGTACTCTCCTTGTCCAAATCATCTTCAAATGACCACAGTATGGGTCATTTGACTCTTGGCTCAATAGGTGTGCCAATGGCTCCAATGCCCATCACTTTGTCCACCAAATCAACCTTTCCTGCCATGCCCTTATGCCATGTGTTCTTCAAGATTAAAATTTGAGAATATATTACCATGGTAATTATCACTTTCCCACATATTCTACTAATAGGTTCTTTTAATTGTAAAGGTGGTCAAATCACTTATATGCTTTTGCTAACTTTGTTGCATCAATTGAGTTCATTGAGATGTTGTACTTGTCACTTTTGCATCCACCGAGACCAATAGGAAAACTATTTATTGCTATGAATTTTCACTGCATTGTGCAAAACGCTCAGGAAAAAGAGAATCATAGTGGTCAAGCTTCCAAAAATTCAAGAACTTGATGTCTCTCATATCCTTATTACCCTAGTTTATTATCATGGGATTTCCAATTTATTCTAATACTTGAGACTAAAAGTAATCATACTACTGCTCCTAGAACATGCTATTAGGAAAGACATATAAACAAGGTAAAACAACTTATCACATGTATTGTCACTAAAGTTTTTGAAAATGATGTAAGGGCCATAAGGAAGAACAATAATCTTACAAATATGTTCTATGGGGCCTTGCTATTATCTTGATTCAAATACCACCTAGTAAAACATTTGGCATCAAGAATACTCATTTAACTCATTTCACTCAAGATTTCTTTGATTTCAATCAAGTGATATGATTCTGACAACATATTTATTCAATCAAGAACACATAATTACTCATTCAATGCAAAAGAACATGGCACATTCAAGCTTGTAAGTAAGTTAATCATGAAAAAGATTTCTCTTTCTTCCTTTTTCTAACGATCAACACTCTAAAGTGTATTAAATAACATGCACACTAGCTTAACTGCTATTTAGCACCTCTTTGCAAATTGAAACAATGAGATGCCATTTTATTTGATGATGTAAATGTTATGGAAATAAAGGGACTCAATATCCTCACTCTAGGGATTCAAATACTTTTCCACTGGGTGAATCAAGCTTGTAGGAAACTACAAATATATAAGAAGACATCAAAACCTAGGAACTCTTCATCAAGAACCCAAACACATTACATAGGTTTCCAATTCAAATTTGTAAATGGACATGAATTCCATTCGCTTATAATGCACTGCACATCTCTCTAGGGCCAAGGAAAAGCTCACCTACTCATGGGGATGACTCTAGAAAAGGAAAATATCACCATGTCACCTTTTATGCCCTGTCACCTTATTTAATTTTAATTTCATGCCATGCCACTTTCTATCCTTTCAGAATATTGGATATCAATGACAACTTTTCCCATCAAACACTTCAAGCATAAATTGTCAACCTTCCTTGCCACATTATCTTCAATGAATGACCACATAATGCGTAATTTCTTCCTATCATGGGCCCAATCCATTGTGGGTCAAAGGACTCGATCCCCACAACCATGTTCTTTACCAAGTCTTGAACAAATAAACTGCACCAATACAATAAAAATGGTATATAATATCCAAAGCCCATCAAACCATTATCATCTAACTTGAATATAAAATAATTGCAGTCATGTTTTTTAAGTACCATCGTTGTCATTCTCATCCGCATTGTGTTTAATATTGTTAATATTGTTTTTATAAATTCGGTCTTAAAATTGAAGTGTTCGCACAGGTGTCCATGGGCTCCAGCGACCAGCCACCGCCACCGGGGACCAAAAGTTCTACACGTGCACATGTATCATGTGTATTAAAGCATAAATTTAATTTCAAATATGATGACTTGTCCGTGTATATTTATATTTTTCTATATTAAACTATGAGGTTATAAATGTGTATACAAGTGCGAGCACCTCCGCCTGCCAGTGCTGTTATTCCTCCCTCCCCGACCTTTCGGCCACCCTATATGCTAGTTGTATTCCCTAGTACACATGCCCCATTCCCCAACCCCTTCCATCCATGCCCCCCTCCTATATAGAACCACAGTTCCATCCATATCCCCCTTACATTTCATATCTAGCTCCACCTCCATATCAGTTTCCCATGTTCCCACCCTCCCCCATCTGACCACGGCACACCACCCATCCACAGTCACTCATCCCTCTACCGCAACATAGACCTCACCCCACCCCACATTCCCCCACCACACTCACTTCCCCTTCTAGGGTGCCCCGATCCATACTACAACTAGATAGGGTTTATAGCCCTAGACGTCCATCTCCACTTCGCCCACCCCAGTCCATGCCTCCTTCTGCCACCCCCCCTTCTTCCACTATTCCCCCCAGTGGTGTAGCCACCATAAATGTGGCTACATCCTCCCCTTTACCATCCACCCTAGCATTGGAGCAGGATGTCAAGCCGACTGCTCCATCCGCTAGCCCTGAAGACCAGTCGATTTTGTTCACAATGAGATTGACCAGTTTATGAAAATCTCGTTGAATTTTAACGAAAATTACTATATGCATCTAGTTTCAACATTTATCTTATTGTTCTAAATGTTGCATGGTGGCATTGCCGAGAGACTAGGATCACAAAGGAGGGAGACCCCCTCACGACTTATAGTCTCACATGAGGTGAGTTATCCAAGATTTGAAAACTATTTTTATTTTTAAATTATGTTTTATACTTGTATAATTGCCAAGAAAAGTTGACATATTATTGTTGTCATTTCAGGGCTCAGGGGGGCGTGCTCAAAGACGCAAGAAGGACCCAGCTACCTCTAGCATGAAGAAGAGGAAGATCAATTTTGGAGATGCACCTGGGATCTCCGAGGGTGGGTAGGAGGATTGAGAGACCCTCCTATGTACACTAGCCACGATGTGGCATTTTCAGCATGAGTTGCCATATTTTTTATAGGGCACCATGGGCCATATTTTGTATAGGGAATGAGTTTCCTTTTTTTGTTCAGGGCATGAGTTTCCATTATATAGACGTTGGGAACGATGTTCCATTTTTCCAAAAAGTCAACATGATTGGATCATTTTTTCATATTAATAGATGGATCTGCACTTGTGTATATGAGTTTGTCTTTGATTACATTTTTGCATACATGATTTTGTCTTTGATAAGAATGTTATGGAAAAGTTCTCACATACATATAGATGTTATTTCTAAACACCAAGTGACCTCAATATGAGTCCCTTGTATTTGAATGGGTCTTGCATCTTTTCCTCTTAGCAACAACATACCTAACCAAGCAAACTATGGAGTGATATTTACATTACAAAGTGTTGTGACTTTAGAGCTACAAAAAAATATATAGGAGACGATGACTTCTTCCATACTTATCCTTGTAATGATTATAATAGCCAATTCTAACAAGCATTGCATCATATATTATATCAAATTAACCTAGATATATGAGAAGTTCGTATGTGTGCTTGGATGGAAGGGTTAACAATATCACTTAGATTAGTTCAAACATGAGGGGTGTGGATAGGTAAAATTGGATTGAGCAATAAAAGAGAATTGTTAATGTAGTTACATATGGATCATTCTTTGTGTGTTATTATGTTCCTTTAATGAAAGCATGGCTAATGTGTTGAACTACTACTTGCACAAGTTGGCATAGACCCTTAGTGTTGATAATGTCTTCAATGTTTTCGTAATATTGATAATCACTCTTTGCAATTTAAGTATCTTGGATTTTTTGAGGTTAAGACACATATTGAACATAGTCAACTCAATGGTACAAGACATCATTTTAACCCATGATCCGTGCAAGATTCATTGGATTCATATGAACCTCATTGTCATTAACTCAACCATGGTCCCTCTGTTTAGATCCCTCTCCTTAGCAATGCCTAAATTATATCTTCTACCTCTACTAGAACCCTTATGGCATTTCCCTTCAAAACAACCCAAACCCCATTCAACCCCCTCTTTATCATCACCAAGAACCTCCTTCCTAGATATTAAATAATATCTATTACCTTCCACACTAGGGCCCTTCCTATTTTGATTATTTACCTCAAAATCCCCATCACTAGAATCAGATCCAATAGGGGATCCCTCAGTAGAATAGCTGCAACACGCATATCCTCGAATTGCCTATCCCTCTTCAATCCTTTCAAAGAGAAAGACAAACCCTAGCAACTATCCCCAAATGAGTATACTATCCAAAAATTTTCAAAATCAAAGGAAGGACATTGCAAACTTAATGCGAAGTCTTTAATAGACTTGCCAATTTCCTTTTGGCATTTATCTAAGTGAAGTTGAGCCTCCATTGAAGGTGATCAAAAGTCCAGAGGAATACTAAGACACTTCATTGAAACTGGAGCAATGTCATTCATCTTCGAGTATGAATAAAAACAAGGGGACCATTTTTTTAGCATAAGCAAAATCATCTCCCACTTCCAATCATGGGCCAAAATATTCCTCAAAATCCTCTTGATATATGAAAAGAAACCCTAGGTAACTTGTAGTTAATATAAATAAATTAGGAATGTACCCAAGCGTAAGAGCCCATCTTTCCTATTACTACACCCTTAGAGACAACTCCCCCACCTTTTTACCATGAAATCTTCCAACAAGAGCATGGGAATCCATTCCCACCACCTCATGCTTTTTGATATCCTTTCCTAGAACTAGCCTCATAAGCGATATTTTATGTTTTACACACTTCGTCCTCTTCATTTTGACACTACCAACATCATTCACCTACATCCCTTTGTTGGCTTCACCTTTATCATTATCAGCATGCTTTAAAGAATTGTCTCCTCCATCTCTAACCTTCAACCAACTACCATCCTTTTCCAAAAAAACCATTCCATCCTCGAGTTCAACCAACTACCATCCTTTTCCAAAACAACCCTTCCATCCTCGAGATCTATAGGATTCACCCTTGGACTTACTAGGTCCATAACCACTTCATATACAACACCTAAAATAATTTGATTATCCTAAATTAATCCATTCAAAATAGGACCCTCGCCACATATATAATGACTAGTCTATCACAATCCACAACACTCATCTATGGATTAGCCCACCCAAAACAATCAAAATTCCTATAATCAAATTGCCCAAATGGAATATCGACACCATGCAAAGTGATTGAGTGAACAAAAGGAAAATTACCTCTTTGTGCAACTAATTCCAAGCCCCTATGGCCTATTTTCTCACCTAGCAACCTCAACTCATTGCCAAAAAGCAATGGGTTGTGGCTCTCTTTGGCTTTAGTTTCAAAGGAATTTTCCTTCAAAAATCACCAACCAACACTAGGGCACACAAAAGAAAATGCATTCCATGGATAGGTTCCTAAGAAAATCTCCTTGTACCATCCTTATCTACAGACATTATGTCCTCCACACAAAGCCCATCAAACCCACACCAACTTGACACCTTCCATTAAATCATTTGCTCTATTTCTACACCTCAACCCCAATATCACTTGAATCCACTTTTCCAATAATACAATGATTTTGATAATTCTCAACCTTACCCATTGTAAGTTTTAAACCTTAACAGTGAAGTACAAACTTATACGATTCTTAAGCATTAATAGAAAAAATACACAATGGCACACACATTACACAGAGATTTTCACCTGGAAACCCTTAACCGGGAAAAAAACCAGCAAAACTTAGAGCCGCACAGCTTCTTTTTCATTATATGTTTTATTTAACCATGAATCTGGCAAAGAGCACAATAGACTAATACATTTTTCATCATCAGCAATTGTAATACCAACAGATGTCAACTGACTTACCAGAGTATTGAAGGCGTTTAGATGCTCTGACACAGAGTCTCCATCAGTCATCCTCAGAAGGTACAATTTCTTTCGCAGAAATAACTTATTTACCAGGGACTTTGACTGATACAGACTTCCCAGTTTATCCCATAGCTTCTTTGCACTGTCTTCTCCAGATACATTCACCAATACCGAATCTGCAAGGCAAAGACGAATGGTGCTCCTTGCTTTTCTTTCCAGCTTTTCCCATTCTTCTTTTACCGCACCAGTGGGCATGGTACCTGGATCTACTGCGATCCATTGTTCTCTATCTACCAGAAGATCTTCCATTTTGAGCTTCCATAGCTCAAAGCTCTGGCAATTAAATTTCTCAATCTCGAATCTAGAAGTGCTCGCCATTCTTTAAAGAAAAATAAATCATCGCTGCAAAGCTCCCACTGAAACCAGGTTTATCACAAATCCAAGATCGAGCCAAACCCTTGGAAACAAAGGCGTCCCTCTGAACCCAAAAAATTATCTGATAGCAAATGTAAGTTTTAAACCTTAACAGTGAAGTACAAACTTATACAATTCTTAAGCATTAACAGAAAAAATACACAATGGCACACACATTACACAGAGATTTTCACCTGGAAACCCTTAACCGAGAAAAAAACCAGCAAAACTTAGAGCCACACAGCTCCTTTTTCATTATATGTTTTATTTAACCATGTACAATACAATAAATGATATTCCACAGCATCTAAACCCCTAATTCGTTTACCCAAAATTAGGTTACAACCCTAATCCCTTTTACCGGGATTAGATAGAGTACAATGGGTCAAAAATCGCAAAAAAGCAAAAAGCAACCCAAAAAGTTTTGCGCTCCGCGCGGACTCCGAGGGCCTAACGGCCCCCTCCGTGTCGTTTCAGAACCTAACGGTCCGAAACGAAGGGGGTGGGCCCTGTCGAGCTACCCCCCCCTCCGGATGCGCCCGGCGCAGGTGAATCACTAGTGCCATAGGGATCGTGTTGTACACGCAGCGACCATGTGAAGAGATATAACATACCCAACACCGATGACCAATAACCTTTTTGTATCCACTCAAAGGAGCCAAAGGAGAAATATATTTGTCCTTACGGTATAACTTTGTAGCTTGGGTGTTGGAGCCTAAATACCCCGTCCCACCACCCAATGCCCAAACCTCGCTATTTAGAGAATGGTTTTGATAAGAGAAATGAAAACTTATCTTCCATCCCATGGATCTTCCAAGTAATCTAATGTGTCCTCATACTGATCCATAGAAAACCAACCTAAGGTATACCTATATTAGCATGCTATCAACATCATATACTCATTTCTATGTCCACTAATAAATGACATATCATGTTGAAATCATTACAAGTTTTATGCAAAGGTAGATATATCCCTTCATTAATCTTCTATTGAAACATTGTTAAACACCCAAGGAAAATCAACAAAATAAACTAAATTCAAAATAACCCTCAAAGCCAATGAAAACCTTGTTTGGCACTAAAGAATGCCACCAATTCAGCTGAAGTATTATACATTGAATTTCATGAATGACTATTTATTCATTTCAAATCTAAGTATCAATATTCTTGAAACTATAACATCCATGTCCAACAGCAGAATGACAAAGAAACCGATTACAGGTTCTAAATTAAGCATGAAGGCCACATACGATCCATAACAAGAAATAAATGTGTGTGTAGATGCCAAAAATAAACACGTTAGTGTTAAACTTCATCCATACCCATAAAACATGCATTTACTAGCATAAATCATCACATGCATAATCATAGCAGCGTTGCAAATTCAAACAACAGTGAATAATGAATCAAGAACATATCGTATACAAGAGAATACTTATCTAGAACAAAGATCCATGCAATTTCTTGTGTCAGTGCAATTTTCCACCCAACCGTAGGTACTCTTGTTGATGCAAGGAATTACTTCTTTGCATAACAATTTCGAATTTTATCTAGCTAAGATAAAATAGTTGGGATTATCACCCTAGTTTATAGCCTATTTACAATATTCACAATTTAAAAAGAGAAAATAAAATCTGTGAGAGGAAATAATTAATAAATGTAAAAGAAATCATATATAACAAGTTTTTGCAATAAATTTAAATATGAAAATCAAGAAAGAGAATAAAAAACAAACATTACAAGATTGGGATTTGAGAAATAAATAAGCTGATTTGATTGATAATAACTCTGAGTTACAAATTGAAAGACCCTCTTTTCTCACTTATGCGAAAGTCAGGACCAAAAGAACTCTTAAAGTTCTTGGGTGACATCATTTTACCCCATGATCCATGGAAGATAACTCTATCCCTAACCCTCACCCAAACCCTAGCACTAAACCATCTTCTTCATCATTACCATCACCATCACCATCAACGTATTCATCATCACCACCATCTTCATCATCATCATTAACGCTAACTCTAAACCTAATTCAATTTCCTTCTATAACTCTAGACCTAACCCTCACCCAAACCCTAGCACTAAACCATCTTCTTCATCCTCACCATCACCATCAACATCACCATCACCATCACCATCCCCATCATCATCATGTCTTCATCATCATCACCATCTTCATCATCATTGTTATCTCTAACTCTAACCCTAATTCAATTTCCTTCTATAACTCTAGCCCTAACACTCACCCAAACCCTAGAACTAAACCATCTTCTTCATCCTCACCATCACCATCACCATCATCATCAACTTCTTCATCATCACCACCATCTTCATCATCATCATTAACTCTAACTCTAACCCTAATTCAATTTCCTTCTAAAACTCTAGCCCTAACGCTCACCCAAAACCTAGAACTAAACCATCTTCTTCATCCTCACCATCACCATCACCATCATCATCAACGTCTTCATCATCACCACCATATTCATCATCATCATTAGCTCTAACTCTAACCCTAATTCAATTTCCTTCTATAACTCCATCCCTAACCCTCACCCAAACCCCAGCATTAAGCCATCTTCTTCATCATCGCCATCACCATCACTATCACCATCACTATCACCATCATCATCATGTCTTCATCATCATCACCATCTTCATCATCATTGTTAACTCTAACTCTAACCCTAATTCAATTTCCTTCTATAACTCTAGTCCTAACCATCACCCAAACCCTGGCACTAAACCATCTTCTTAATCATCACCATCACCATCACCGTCACCATCAACGTCTTCACCATCACCATCACCATCAACGTCTTCATCATCACCACCATCTTCATCATCATCATTAACTCTAACTCTAACCCTAATTCAATTTCCTTCTATAAGTCTAGCCCTAACCCTCACCCATGTTGATGTATATGTAACTTCGGAATGTATTTCATCTATGTATTTTATTATACTCCTATAGAGATGTATTATTCCTCTATACGGAAGTGTCACATCTGTATTGACAAGTGTCACAAGTGTTGTAACTTGCTGATGGGTTATTAGACCACCTAGTAAGGGGTCGGCCCGGATTAATGTAACCATGGGTTATTAGGCTAAGTTAGACAAGTCGGCCCCACTGGTTTATTGGGCAGGACAGGACAAGTATAAATAGAGATCGGGAGATCTCTATTTGATCATCTCATTACTCACTCTTCCATCACTTGAAAAATGGCACACATGTGAGGAGGAGGATCAACTGCTAGGAGAAGACTATCTCTTGTACCTTGGTTGTACTTTGGTTGTATCATTGCTCTTTCTATCTCTAAGGAAGTTGTAGGGTTTTTCACCTTTATTGTTTTTCCCAGTGAAACTTTGTGTGTCTAATGTCTCATGTGATTGCTTGGTGTGGTTGATATGCATTGTTATACTTGATATGTTGTACATGTTATTCTCTCAGTAAAGATCCTAGAGTATATTGAATTAATGCTAAAAAATTAACATGGTATCAGAGCTAACCTCAAAAGAAGACATTATGTTGTGGCAGAAACTAGGGTTTCTTGTTTATTGGGTTTCTCTCCACAGATTTTGGAAAATCAGTAAGGTAGATTGACTCTACTCATCAAGGAGAATCTTTCTGTCCAATCAGAACTCAATTCTGGGCACTTTCATTTTTGGCCCTAAAATTTAGGGTTTCCACAAAAATAGGAATTTCTGAATTCTAACATAGCTGGAATCTTCTTGGAAAAATCGAACTTTAGAGCTTTGGATCGAGATTTTGGGTTGAGTGAAGCTCCGAAAAACTCAAACCCTAATTCAAGGTCCTCCCTAGTGAATCCGAGAAGACTAAAAGGCATTTCTGAAGGGTGAAACTTTGCAGATCTCAAATTCTGAATATACTAGGCTGATCAGCTCATCAAGGCACATCTTTCTATTCTTTCAGAAAGTTGAAATTCACATTTTGAATTTTTAGGGTTTCTTTGACAAACCCTAATCTGGGACCAGATCTAGTTTTCAACAAATCAAGTGGTAAGACGTAAATCTCTTCTATTTCCATTTGAAGTACTCTTTAAAGATGTCTCACCACACCAAGCTTGAGGATAAGCTTGGAGGGGCTGATAAATTCCAAGCCAGAAGTATAGAATTGGGTTAATCCTGGAAGAGAATGAGTTGGACTAATACATAAAAGAAGAAATCCCTATCCCAGAAGATGAAGAGGCTAAGGCATTGCATAAGAAGAACTTGGTCATGGCAAAGAGAATCATTGTTGATTCCATCAAAGACCATATTACCACATGTGTCATCACTGAAGACACGCAAGGAGATGTTTGATTCTTTGACCAAGCTCTTTAAAGGAAAGAACATAAATCGGAAGATGACTCTGCGGAATCAATTGAAAGGATTAAAGCTTCAGAATGGAGAAACCATTCAATCCTATTTCTCCAAGGTCTCTCAGATCAAGGAACAACTTCAAGCCATGGATGAAGTGGTGGAGAATGGTGAAATTGTCTTGACCACTCTGAATGGCCTACCTAGGTCATGGGATTCCTTTATTCAAGGAATTTGTGCAAGAAGGAAGTTGATCTCCTTCAGTATACTGTGGGAGGAATGTTCACAAGAAGAGGCTAGGCTTGTAGCTTAAGAAGAAAAGATGGGAAGTGAAGACCAAGATCTCACAACTCACAGCAAAAGAAGCAAGCCTAAGAAGGAGCACTCTCATTACAATAAATCCCCTCACACCCATCAAAAGAATAGGAAAGATATGAGATGCTTCACATGTAATGAGAAGGGACACATTGTTGCAGATTGTCCCAAGAACAAAAGGGACTAAAACTTCAACAAGAAGAAGAAAGGAAACAAGAAGAGATATCATGCTCATGCGGCTGAGGATGATGAACCTCCCAAGAAGAAGGCTAGAGCAGCAAGTGATGACTCATCTAGTGAAGATGAATATGTTCTGATCTCTGCTCTCACAGGTACCATTTCTCATGGATGTAATGATTGGCTCATTGATAGTGGGGCTTCCAAACACATGATTGGGTTTAAAGAATCCTTTGCTAATCTATTTGAACACGAGTCACCCCATGAGGTGAAACTTGGGGATGACTATCAATATCCTATCAAAGGAAGTGGTGAAGCCTCCTACAACCTAGACTCTGGGAAGTCTTTGAAGATGAAAGATGTTCTATATGTACCTGGGCTCAAGCAGAACCTACTCTCCATATCTGCATTGGATGCCAAAGGCATGAGGGTTGCATTTGTAGATTCCCAAGTCCTAATGTGGCCAAAGGGTAAAACTATAGATGATGCAGTAGTGATTGGAAAGCAAGAGGGAGGATTGTGCAAATTGAAGAGACAACCTGAACATGCCATGGTACATGAATCCATGGAGCCAAGTGAAATTTGGCATATAAGGCTTGCACATGTGCACTACCAATTGCGAGCAAAGTTATAGAAGGTCTTCCTGAAATCAAAACAAAGCATGATGGTATTTGCAAAGGATGTGCAAAACGAAAGATCATTAAGAAGGCATTTCCAAGCAGTGAAAGCAAAACTAAAGGGATCTTGGAAATAATCCACTCTGATGTATGCGGTCCGATTTCATCCAGTTCTCTGAGTGGGTATGTATACTATGTATCTTTCATTGATGATTTCTCTAGGAATACTTGGGTTTATTTCTTGAAGAACAAAGATGAAGTGTTTGATAATTCAAGGAATTCAAAGCCTTCATGGAAAATCAAACTGATAAGAAGATCAAGACCTTCAGATTTGACAATGGCAGAGAATTCACTTCAGGTGATTTCAAGAAGCTATGCAGTGATTCGGGGATTAAGAGGGAGTTGAATGCTCCCTACAATCAACAACAGAATGGAGTTGCAGAAAGGAAGAATAGAACAATCATGGAAGCAGCATGGGCAATGCTGCATGACTAGGATCTTCCTATGCATCTATGGGCAGAAGCAACTAGGACAGCTGTATATGTGCAGAACAGAACACCTCACAAGATATTGGACAACAAGACACCAGAAAAGGTATTCTCTAGTAAGAAACCTGAAGTCAGCCATCTTAGAATATTTGGTTGTCCAGTATACACTCGTGTTCCAAAGGAAAAGAGGACAAAGGAAGATCCTTCAGGAAAGAAGGGCATCTTTGTGGGGTACAGTGAAAGCTCTAAGGCTTACAGAATAAACTTTCCAGGGTTCAAGAAGATTGATGTCAGCAGCGATGTAACATTTGATGAAAACTCAGCCTTCATCAAATCAAGAAAGACACCTGTTGAAGATCATGAAGAACCAAAGGAAAATAGATTTCAAGATATCACCATGACTTAATCAATTCCAGAAGCAAATCATGAAGTTGAAGATCCACAAATACCTGTAGATCCACCCAGTGAGAATAACTCTCACAAGAGGAAACCTGCATGGGCTAGAGAGCTCATTCAAGATGCAGAAAGATATGGCATTCCAAAAGAAGAATGTAGAGAAAGGAAGAGAACTAGATCTCATACTAGCTATGTTACCCTACTCTGTGATACTATGAACAAAGAATCTTTCAGTTATGAAGAAACAGCGGAAAAGAAAGAATGGAAGGATGCTATGGTCGAGGAATACCAGTCTATCATGAAGAATTATGTTTGGGATGTAGTCCCAAGACCTGAAAGGAAGTCTATTGTGACTTCCAAGTGGATCTACAAGATCAATCATGCTGCAGATGGTAGCCTAGAAAAGTACAAAGAAAGATTTGTAGCTCGTGGCTTCTCCCAAAAAGAGGCAATAAACTATGAAGAAACTTTTGCTCCTGTAGCCAAGTACACTTCCATCAGATTAGTACTTGCTCTGGCTGTAGTAATGAAATGGAAGATACACCAGATGGATGTCAAGACAGCTTTCTTGAATGCTATAGTCGAGGAGGAAGTTTATGTGGAGCAGTCACTCGGGTTTGAGACACATGACAGAGGGACTCATGTGTGCAAATTGAAGAAAGCCTTGTATGGCTTGAAGCAAGCTCCTAGGACTTGGTATGGTAGGATAGACAACTTTCTATCCAGTTTGGGCGTTACCAAGAGTAAAGTAGATTCCAACCTTTACTACAAGGTTGAGGAAGGAAATCATGTGATACTAATCTTGTATGTGGATGACCTGTTTGTAACAGGTGAGGATGGATTGATTGTCGATACCAAGAGGAAGCTTGTTGTCGAGTTTGAGATCAAGGACTTGGAGATGATGCACTATTTTCTAGGCATGGAGGTGTTGTAGAGTGCAGATGGGATCTTCCTTGGACAAGGGAAGTATGCAGTAGAGATCCTGAAGAGGTTCAGGATGATGGACTGCAAGGCCATGGATACACTTATGGCATCGAACCTGAAGCTTCTGTGTGATTCTTCATCTGATCCGGTTGATGTCACTGTGTATCGTCAGATGATTGGGTCCTTGATGTACCTGACGAACACTAGACTAGATATTTGCTTTGCGGTGAACACATTGAGAAAGTTCCTAATGGATCCCAAATGTGTTCACCTAATTTCTTTAAAGCATATTATGAGGTACTTGAAGGGTACAATTGACTATGGGATCAAGTATGACGTGAATCAAAAGTTTAACTTGCAGGGTTATGTTGATTCGAACTGGGTAGGCAATGCTGCAGATAGGAAGAGCACATCTGGGTGCTGCTTCAGTATGGGATCAGGTGTGATGTCTTGGTTTAGCAGGAAGCAATCCTATGTAGCACTAAGTACAACCAAGGAAGAGTATGTTGCAGCATGTTCGGCTAGTTGTGAGGCAGTATGGCTCCGGAAGCTACTGTCTGAGTTATTTGATCTCCCGTTGGAGGATACTGGTATCTTTTGTGACAAACAGAGTTGTGTGAAGCTGTCTGAGAACCTGGTGTTCCACGACAGGTGGAAGCACATTGAGATCAAATATCACTATATCAGGGATATGGTGCAGAGAGGAGCAGTGAAGCTCCTATATGTTGCAACGGATGAGCAGATTGCAAATGTGTTGACGGAACAACTAGCCAGAGTGAAGTTTGAGTACTTCAAAGAGAGGCTTGGTGTTCTTCAAATTGACAACACTTCAAGGAAGAAGTGATGGACACATTTGCAGGATCCATTCCAAGCATGGTGAGAGGAGTATCCTTCCCATGGTTGTGGATGTAAGCACTAGATGATGAGCATCATGATTATGTTCCAATTACTTCTCTATATATGAATCATGTTGGATGCTTGATATATTTGTATACGCATCATGTTGGATGCTTGTTATGATCAGTTGGATCATGTATGTGTATGTGCATCATGTTGGATGCATTTTATGATCAGTTGGATCATGCATATGTATATGCATAATGTTGGATGTTTGTTATGATCAGTTAGATCATGTATATGTATATTCATCATGTTGGATGCTTGGACCATGTATCTGTATATGTATTAGGTGGATACATTGTATGATCAGGTAGATCATGTATGTTGATATATATCAGGTGGATACATTGTATGATTAGGTGGATCATGTATCAGGTGGATACATTGTATGATCAGGTGGATCATGTATGATGATATGTATCAGGTAGATACTTGGTATGCATCAGGTGGATGCATTATATGATCAGGATGATCATGGATGACGAGCTTCAGGATGTTGCTCCAGATGACATGCATCAGGGTGATGCAGTGATGATAATCAGGATGATCATGTGTACATCAGGATGATGTATGCTGAGTATCAGGTTGATACTCTGTGGTCATGGAACAAGTTGTGTAGATAAGCATATAATCCATCCATGGGAGGTTTACAGATATTCTTTCTAGGTATTGCCTATGGCATGTAATGTGGCCCTGGGATATCTAGCAAATGCTCTTTCGATGTTTTTCTTTGGGAGGACATATAATCTGGCCCTGGGAGATTTGCAGATAGTCTTTCGAGGTCTTTCCTATGGCATGTAATCTAGTCTTGGGATATCTGGCAGATGCTCTTTTGAGGTTTTTTCCTATGGCATATAATCCAGCCCTGGGAGATCCGATAAGTTGAGCTGTGTGCTCGTGATCAGTCCTGGGATGCTCTTTCGAGGTTTTTTCATGACCACATGTAATCCATCCTAGAGATCCAAACAGGTTGTGCTAGTCACGTAAAAGGTCTCGGATGCTCTTTAGAGTTCTTGTTAAGTCAAGACACTCTTTAAAGGTATTTTGGTGGGAGTCACATATAATAAAGCCCTGGGAGATCTGATAGGTAGAGTCGTGTGCTCGTAACATCTTGGATGCTCTTACGAGGTTTTGTGATGCACGTAATAAGTCTTGAGGATTCCATAGTATGGCAAGTGATGATGAAGACCTGCAGGTGGTGGGCCTACATCTAGTATGAAAGAGGACTGGCTCTGTAGCAATTCCTATGACGACTAGATTCAGAGATTTATTGAGATAGCGACACCAGTGACAACGATTATGATTCGATGACGATTATTCTATGACGATGATCCAGAGAAGAATACTTGTGCTATTAGATCTGTGTCAAGAAATACCTTCCTAGTTAAGAGGGAGTGTTGATGTATATGTAACTTCGGAATGTTTTTCATCTATGTATTTTATTATACTCCTATAGAGATGTATTATTCCTCTATACTGAAGTGTCTTCATTTGTATTGACAAGTGTTGCAAGTGTTGTAACTTGCTGATGGGTTATTAGACCACCTAGTAAGGGGTCAGCCTGGATTAATGTAACCATGGTTTATTAGGCTAAGTTAGACAAGTCGGCCCCACTGGTTTATTGGGAAGGACAGGACAAGTATAAATAGAGATCGGGAGATCTCTATTTGATCATCTCATTACTCACTCTTCCATCACTCAAAAAGTGGCACACATGTGAGGAGGAGGATTAGCTGCTACGAGAAGACTATCTCTTGTAATTTGGTTGTACTTTGGTTGTATCATTGCTCTTTCTATCTCTGAGGAATTTTTCACCTTTATGGTTTTCCCCAGTAAAAATATGTGTCTATTGTCTCATGTGATTGCTTGGTGTGATTTATATGCATTGTTATACTTGATATGTTGTACATGTTATTCTCTTAGTAAAGATCCTAGAGTATATTGAATTGATGCTAAAAAATTAACAACCCAAACCCTAGCACTAAACCACATTCTTCATCATCACCATCACCATCACCATCACCATCACCATCACCACCATCTCCATGTCTTCATCATCACCACCATCATCAATGTCTTCATCATCACCACCATCTCCATCATCATCATTAACTCTAACTCTAACCCTAACTCTAACTCTAACTCTAATTCCTCATCAACATCTCCATCATCATCATCTTCTCCATCATCATCATCTTCATCACAATCACCATCACCATCACCGTCATCATCAACGTCTTCATCATCATAACCATCATCATCGTCATACGTTCCCGGTGGATGATTTTCTAAAGTTGACCCCCGTTTGCAAAAATTGCACACTCCCTTACTGAGCAAAACCCTAGTTTCCAAGATGGACATACAAGATGACATCAGGGCCACGGGACCAGAGGAGAGGGGAACCCCTGGCACTATCCTGGTGTCCTGAATCCAATAGAGTTGACGGTTTGTCGATCGAAGCCACGGTTGTCATTCTATGGCTCGTTCTGTCTCGCATCCAAAAAGCCTTCAGTGACACTTATTGGATACCTGCCGGGGGCATAGAACACCGACTACGCAAAAAAAATGGGTTCTGTGGAGTCCTGCAGGTGTGTCTAGGCAAGTTCCAGCTGGTAGCACTAGCCATACCTGCCCGGTGGATGATTTTCCAAAGTTGACCCCCGTGTGCAAAAATTGCAAACTCCCTTACTGATCAAAACCCTAGTTTCCAAGATGGAAGTACAAGATGAAACCAGGGAAACGGGACCAGAGGGGAGGGGAACCCCTAGAACTATCACGGTGTCCTGAATCCAATGGAGTCAATGGTTCGTCGATCGGAGCCACGATCGTCATTCTATGGCTCATTCCGTCTCACATCCAAAAGACCTTCAAGGACACCTGCTGGATACCTATTGGGGGCATAGAACTCCAACCGTGCAAGAAAACCGGGTTCTGGGGAATCCTGTAGGTGTATTTAGGTAGGTTCTAGCTAGGACCACTAGCCATACCTTCCTGGTTGACAATTTTCGAAAGTTGACCCCCATGTGCAAAAATTGCACACTCCCTTACTAAGCAAAACCCTAGTTTCCAAGATGGACGTACAAGATGACACCGAGGCCATGGGACCAGAGGAGAGGGGCACCCCTAGAACTATCCCAGTGTCCTAAATCCAACAGAGTCGATGGTTTTTCGATCCGAGCTGCATTTGTCATTCTACGGCTCGTTCCATCTCGCATCCAAAAGGCCTTGAGGGACTCCTGCTGGATACCTGCCGGGGGCATAGAAGTCCAACCATGCAGTAAAACTGGGTTCCAAGGAGTCCTGCAAGTGTGTCTAAGGAGGTTCTCGGTGGGAACGCTAGCCATAGATGCCCAGTCAATGCTTTTCCAAAGTTGACCCCCATGTGCAAATTGCACACTCCCTTACTGAGAAAAACCCTAGTTTCCAAGATTGACGTACAAGATGACACTAGGGCCACGAGACCGGAGGCGAGGGGCACCCCTGTAACTATCCTGTCATCCTGAATCTAAATAGTTCGACTGTTTGTCGATCCGAGCCATAGTCGTCATTCTATGGTTCGTTCTGTCTCGCATCCAAAAGGCCTTCAGGGACACCTGCTAGATACCTACCGGGGGCATAGAACTCCAACCATGCAACAAAACTGGGTTCTGGGGAGTCCTACAGGTGTATCTAGGTAGGTTCCTGCTAGCAACTCTAGCCATACCTGCCCGGTCGATGATTTTCCAAAGTTGACCCCAATGTGAAGGCCATCCAAATTCACTAAAGGGGTTCATTTCTCATTATGAATCCCCCAAGCATGCGTGGCCACCGTGGATAGGTCCACAATGGCAACATGGACCTATGGGAGTAGATGGAATCCAATTCTACTCACCGGTTTGGGTTCTGTGGCCCTGAAGCAAATCCGCAAAGTGTCCTTGAATGGCCCCGGGGTGCCCGACTAGAATGCTCGTAGTGGCCAAACCGTGGCTCTATTCATGAATCTGTCAATTCTGGTGGGTCTGAGACGTCGGGTTTCAACTAGGGGACCCCGCTCAACGTGCCTCAAAGACCCGAAAGTGGTGCCAATGGGCGATCTCCGGAGCTAGGGTTTTGCTCAGTGATGGGCCATTCCAAATTTGCTCAAGGGGGTTATTTCTAATCTGGAGGCCCACAGGCATGCGTGGGCACCGTGGACAGGTCCACAATGGCCACATGGACCTATGGGAGCCGTCAAAATCCAATTCTGATCGCCGGTTTGGGTTCCGTGGTCCTGAAGCAAATCCCCAAAGTGTGCCTGAATGGCCCCGGGTGTCCAACTAGAATGCCCGTATCAGCCAAACCATGGTTCATTTTTGTGAATCTGTCAATTTCGGTGGATTTGGGACGCCGAGTTTCATCTAGCCCCCCCCCCCACAGTGTTCCTTGAATACCCGAAAGCGGTGCCAATTGGCCATCTCGGGAGTTAGGGTTTTGCTCAGTGAGGGACATTCCAAATTTTCTCAAGGGGGCCATTTTTCATCCGGAGGCACCTGGGCATACGTGGCCACTATGGACAGGTCCAAAATGGCCACATGGACCTATGGGAGGTGACAGATTCCAAGTCTGCTCATTGGTTTGGGTTCTGTGGCCCCGGGGTAAATCCTCCAAGTGTCCCTAAATGGCCTGGGGGTGCCCAACTAGAATGGCCATAACACCCGAAACGTGGCTCGGTTCGTGAATCCATTAGTTTCGGTGGGTCCGAGATGTCGGGTTTCAGCTAGGAGCCCCCCCACAACATCCCTTGAAGACATGGAAGTGGTGCCAATGGGCCATCTCTGGAGGTAGGGTTTTGCTTAGTGATGGCCATTCCAAATTAACTAAAGGGGTGCATTTCTCATCCAGAGGCCCCAGGGTGTGCATGGCCATTCTGGATAGGACCACAATGGCCACATGGACCTGTGGGAGCCGACGGAATCCAAGTCCACTCATCAGTTTGGGTTCCATGGCCCCGGAGCAAATCCCCAAAGTGTCCCTGAACTACCATCAATGCAAAACCCTAGCTCCAGAGAGAGCCCATTGGCACCTCTTTCAGGTCTTTGAGGCACGCTGTGGTGGGTCCCCTAGTTGAAATCCATCATCTCGGACCCACCAGAATTGACGGATTCGTGAACCAAACCACGGTTTGGTTGCTACGGGCATTCTAGTCGAGCACCTTGGGGCCATTTCAGGGACACTTTAGGGATTTGCTTCGGCGCCACGGAACCGAAATCGATGAGCAGAATTGGATTCCGTAGGCTCCCACGGGTCCACATAGCCATTGTGGACCTATCTACGGTGGCCATGCATGCTCGAGGGCCACCAAACGAGAAATAGCCCACTTGAGCAAATTTGGAATGGCCCTCACTGAGCAAAACCCTAGCTCTGGAGATGGCCCATTGGCACCGCTTCTGGGTCTTCGAGGGATGTTGTGGGGTGTCCCCTAGCTAAAAATCAGTGTCCCGGACCCACTGGAACTGATGGATTCACCAACTGAGCCACGGTTCATGTGCTACGGGCATTCCAGTCGAGCACCCTTGGGCCATTGAGGGACACTTGGAGGTTTTGGCCCGAGGCCACGGAACCCAAACCAGCGAGCGAACTTGGATTCTGTCACCTCCCACAGGTGCATGTGGCCATTGTGGACCTATCCATGGTGGCCACACACGCCCGGGGACCTTCGGATGAGAAATGGCCCCCTTGAGCAAATTTGGAATGGCCCTCACTCAGCAAAACCCTAGCTCTGTAGATGGCCCATTGGCACCGCTTTCGGGTCTTCGAGGAACGTTGTGGAGGGTCCCCTAGCTAAAACCTGATGTCCCAGACCCACCAGAATTGACGCATTCATGAACCGAGCCACAGTTTGGTTGCTACGGGCATTCTATTCAGGCACCCCGGGGCCATTCAGGGACACCTTGGCCCAATTAACTTGGCCCATTAACTTGGCCCAATTACTCATTGATGTAGGCTGGAGAAACTTCAGAGAGCCTCATACCCTAATGATTTTGCCACCTTCATCTAATAGGGGAATATTATTGCAAAGACTAGTAAGCTCTTTGGGCCAGACGTAGTTATTTGCAGATGATTAGTGCAAAAAATGTGCAGTGGTGATAACAAGTTTACTGTCTGTTGAGTCTGATACTACATCCAGGAGCCGCTCAATAAACTTTGAAATAGAAAGCTCTGTAATTTTAGGATACTAATTCAACCACTCGTATAGGTGCTCACCTTCTGGAGGATCTAAATTTATAATTTCCATCTGGTTAGATTTAGGCATGGAATAATATTTGACGGCACTTCCAAGCTCCCCAGACCATTTGGTCAGCCACAATATGTGTGACTCCTTTGACGAAAGATAAATTCTAGTGTGGACGGAAGCATTCGATACACTAGCCAAATCTATGTTCTTGGAAGAACTTACATATTTCAACAAAGGAGCGTTTTGCAGGTGACTTGAAAATCCCTTCCAATTTTCAGCAATAAAACAAAGAATTTCAACGTACATATTTTCAGGCAAGCTTGTCAACCAATCAGACAACCGAATACAAGGAGATAACCACGCCCCAAAAATTTAAGCTATTATAAAAATCTTGTTTATCAAGATTAGGATGGACTATGTGTGCATTACAAGAATATAGATGAATGAAGTCTCTTTGATAAACTTGTCCTCTTGCTTCCTCCCGAATGCATTTAAGAGTAGGGAGTATTGTCCAAGCTTCTATTGGTTTACATATACGTTTATTCCCAAAGATGACATCACATAAAACCACTTCCTCAGCTTTCAATTGGGTTTGAATGGCATCTCTAACTTGTGTTAGCTGTGGATAATGAGGAATATAAAATGGAAGGTACCTATAGACCCAATTTTTTGATGATAGAGGTGAATTACCACTTATCAGAGCACGAAATGCTGAACAAAAGGCTAATGGAACACAATGAAGGATTCCTTGGTTCCACTTGTTATTGAAAATGATACTTTCTCTTGATGAAACCAGTAAAAAATATGCATGTATTATAAATGGAAATCCTGTTACAATTTTCATCAGAAGAAAAGCATAGATACCTACATCCGCCATATTTCCCTCTGTAAGTCGCTTGCCCATCGGAAAAGCTCATGAAACCACTGCCTCCACATGTAATAACTACATTGTTTTGTCGAAAATTGATCTTCTTCTGCTAACAAATGCCAAATGAATGATTCATTGTCATTGCTATGAGAAGTTCTAATGTCAGTTTCTCGTAAAACAGAGATTGTATAAATCCTGTTAAGATCGATATGTTCCAGCTCACGAACTAAGAGATTCTTTATCTTAGACATAAACAAAATAGCTTCAGGATGAATACTAGAGAGTTGTTGCTTTACAGCTTCAACCTTCTCAGGACGTAGGGGTATAAAATGATCCATAGAATCATGACCGTGACTCGGATCGACAAACCGTTGACTCTGTTGGATTCAAGATGCCGAGATAGTGCTAGGGGTGCCCCTCTCCTCCAATCTCGTGGCCCCGGTGTCATCTTGTACGTCCATATTGTAAACTAGGGTTTTGTTCAGTAAGGGAGTGTGCAATTTTTGCACACAGGGATCAACTTTGGAAAATCGTCGATCGGGCAGGTATTGCTAGAGTTCCCACCCAGAACCTCCCTAGACACACTTGCAGGACTCCTCGGAACCCGGTTTTGTTGCACGGTTGGACTTCTATGCCTTTTGGATGCGAGACGGAACGAGCCATAGAATGACGACCATGGCTCGAATCGATCAACCATCGATTCCGTTGAATTCAGGATGTTGGGATAGTGCTAGGGGTGCACCTCTCCTCCGGTCCCGTGGCCCTGGTGTCATCTTGTACGTCCATCTTGGAAACTAGGGTTTTGCTCAGTAAGGGAGTGCGCAATTTTTGCACATGGGAGTCAACCTTGGAAAATCATCAACCTGGTAGGTATGGCTAGTGTTCCCCACAGGAAAATTCCTAAACACACCTGTAGGACTCCCTAGAACCCATTTTTGCTGCATGGTAGGAGTTATATGCCCCAAACAAGTATCCAGCAAGTGTCCCTGAAGGCCTTTTGGATGTGAGACGGAACGAGACATAAAATGATGCCATGGCTCAAATCAACAAACCGTCGAATCCGTTGGATTCAGGACATTGGGATAGTGCCAGGGATGCCCCTCTCCTCCGGTCCCATGGCCCCGGTGTCATCTTGTATGTCCATCTTGGAAACTAGGGTTTTGCTCAATAAGGGAGTGTGCAATTTTTGCACATAGGGGTCAACATTGGAAAATCGTCGACTGGGAAGGTATGGCTAGCGTTCCCACCCAAAACCTCCCTAGACACACTTGCAAGACTCCCCGGAACCTGGTTTTACTGCACGGTTGGACTTCTATGCCCCCAACAAGTATCCAACAGGTGTCCCTGAAGGCCTTTTGGATGCGAGACAGAACGAGCCATAGAATGATGATCGTGGCTCGGATCGATGAACCGTCGACTACATTGGATTCAGGACACTAGGATAGTGCAAGGGGTGCCCCTCTCCTCTGGTCTCGTGGCCTTGGTGTCATCTTGTACATCCATCTTGGAAACTAGGGTTTTGCTCAGTAAGGGAGTGTGCAATTTTTGGACATGGGGGTCAACTTTGGAAAGTCATCGACCGGGCAGGTATGGCTAGCATTCCCAACCAGAACCTTCCTAGACACACCTGTAGGACTCCCTGAAACCTATTTTTGTAGCACGGTTGGAGTTCTATGCCCCAGCAGGTATCGAGTACGTCTCCCTAAAGGCCTTTTGGATGCGAGATGGAACAAGCCATAGAATGACGACCATGGCTCTGATCGACGAACCATCGAACCTATTGGATTCAAGATGCCGGGATAGTGCCAGGGGTGCCCCTCTCCTACGATCTCGTGGCCCCAGTGTCATCTTGTACATCGATCTTGGAAACTAGGGTTTTGATCAATAAGGGAGTGTGCAATTTTTGCACATGGGGGTCAACTTTGGAAAATCATCCACCGAGCACGTATGATGATGATGATGGTGATGATGATGACGATGTTGATGGTGATGGTGATGGTTATGGTGATGGTGATGGTGATCGTGATCGTGATGGTGATGAAGATGATGATGATGGAGAAGATGATGATGATGGAGATTATGATGAGGAACCTAAAGTTAGAGTTAGAGTTAATGATGATGATGGAGATGGTAGTGATGATGATGGTGATGGTGATGGCAATGGTGATGGTGATGATGAAGAAGGTGGTTTAGTGCGAGGGTTTGGGTGAGGGTTAGGTCTAGAGTTATAGAAGGAAATTGAATTAGGGTTAGAGTTAGAGTTAATGATGATGATGAAGATGGTGGTGATGATGAAGACGTTGATGGTGATGGTGATGATGAATAAGATGGTTTAGTGCCAGGGTTTGGGTGAGGGTTAAGGATAGAGTTATAGAAGGAAATTAAATTAGTGTTAGAGTTAGATTTAACAATGATGATGAAGATGGTGATGATGATAAAGACATGATGATGATGTTGATGGTGATGGTAATGGTGACGGTGATGGTGATGGCAATGATGAATTAGATGTGATGATGGAGATGTTGATGAGGAACCTATAGATGACAATGATGATGAAGATGGTGATGATGATGAATACATTGATGAAGATGGTGACGATGATGAAGATGGTGATGATGATGAAGACGTTGATGATGATGGTGATGGTGATGATGATGTTGATGATGATGATGACAAGTCCCTCTAAGTGGTTATCTATAGGAATCAAGCATCAATCTCCAACCATAAATGAGCATGTTTTAAAATAAATTGCTAGGATACATATCTAAGAGTCTCAAAAATCTCTATGCATTTTTCCATCAAATTTGGTCAAGGAGATTTTAGTATCTAGTTAGAATATATTAGTGGAAACCCTAGGCTGATGACACGATGCTTGGATAAGGGGAAAACCCAAAATCTAGCGAAATTTGGGTGACCATTGAGCATGGGGAACCAAATCTATGAATATGTGTATTGTTAAATATAATTTTGTTGGGTGAAGCCAATAACCAACATAATCATCATAATATAAGTTTTTTTGGGTTCGGGATATACCTCAAGGTACCCAAAGCATGAAAAAAGTTTGGGTGGGCACAAAACCAAGAGAACAAAAAATGTTGAAGAGGACCTGTGGGGTGGGAGGTCGGCCTCCAAAAACTCAAGCATTGACGTGAGTGAGGTAGGTATAAAGCAACTTCTCTCATACCAAATGAGAGAAGTGGTAGAGCAAGTTCAGGTTAGACTAGTGTTTCTAGGGCTAGTTTAGGTTTCTAGGACTAGATTAGGTTTATAGTATTCTAGCTTAGTTTTCTACTGTTAAATTAGTGTTTCTAGGGTTAGTTTAGCTTTCTACGATTTCTAGGGATAGATTAGGTTTGTAGGGTTATATTAGTGCTTCTAGGGTTAGACTAAGTTTCTAGGGATAGATTAGGTTTCTAAGCATTAATGACAAAGGGTGAAATGATGACATGGCAAATGGATGTGTCTCTATGTATGTATGTATGTATCTCTATGTATGTGTGTATTTGTATGCATGTATCTCTATGTATGTATGCATGTATGTATAGCAAAGACATGTATGTATGTATGTATCAACAAAAAATGCATGTACCAACAAAATAACATAAAACTACACATACCTCGATGTCGAACATAACATTCTTTGATGCAATTCTTTCTCTTATGTAAATTTGACTGGCCTCATTCAATAAATCCATCTAGATCCTTTGTTGCTAATTGTCTCCATCAATCTCTCGTGCTCTAAATGAAGCAAGTAGTATCATAACTTGGTTGAGCTCTTGCTTGACATTGTCTCAAGATGGATGTTTGTGCCAACGATCAAGTTTGTGAAGTCATACACCACTGAACCTGGTCTGTAATCCATGAATACATGCCCACTAGTATTTCTTGACTTCCCATCTAGTGTAAGATATTCCCCCTTAACCACCATCGAGCCAATAGGAAATTCAATGCCTTCATCATCGATCAATGATGCATAGAGGGTTTGCTTACCTTGGATGCACTGTGCCAATGAATAATCCACACCCCATTCATTGCCTTTCGGGGCAACAACTACGTATATGTGTCATGGTTGTACAAGATATGAGATATGGTCGTAGTCTGTCGAAATCACTGACTGGCCCTCCTCTAACTGGGTTGTTTCAACAACTGCACGTTGGTCTACTGCAAGTGACACACGATCCCATTCATCAACCTAGTCCATGCATTCGCATTCATCCCATTCGCCACTGCTACAAGAGCTACAAAAGCATGCAAGCTTTCGCGTCCATATTTAAAATAAGGGGTTGTTTGAGGTTCGAACTAAATGAAATCCACGTGTTCCTTGTACTGTGCCGCAACTATAGGAATGTGATCAGTCTATGTCAACCACTAGCCAAAAATTTCTCACCACACATCCTGCCACTGATGATGTTTGTTGATCTCTTGCTCGGTCTAACATTGTTGTGGAGCACCATTGAACTATGGATTTTGCATCTTGGATATGAGGTTCCTTGTCAAACCTCATCTCTTCCCTTCGTAGTGCAGTCTTGATGCATGCACCGGCCCCATCATGATCACCTTTGTCGTGCCCGGTCTCAAAATAGTTTAAGATATGCGGCACATTATAAGTCTTATGCAAAGTACTCATCCATTGGAATACTTGGGGCATTTTTTAACTGGCCCGCACAACCATCCGACCATATCCAATGTTGATCCATTTGTATATCTCTCTCCTTCAACTGATCATAGAAAATTCGAAAACAATGTTGCACATAATGCAGATCATGGGTTTTGTCATCACTTATGTAAAATTTTGTCTCCTTTAGTATTATCCTCTTGTCATTGCTGCTCTCTGGCCCATGCCTATACATAATATGTACCATGATGCTGACTTGGTCTAAATGGTATTATTCACTCTGGATTTCATTTTGTGGCTGAAGGGTGTAATTTTCTGCAAAATCCACAATTGAGACTATGGTCCCAACGAGAAATGTGTCCCTGCATTTTATGTACTGCTCATCTTGCCATCGCGCTACATGCACATGTTGAACATAATGCTTTGTTTTCTCGTGGAACTCTATCAAGAAGTCACATACCGATACGTGTTACCATGGAAACAAGGTAAATATTACAACGTGGCCTTTGGAAAAATGTATATGTCATAAATTGAACGTCCAATATGAAAAATATGCAATATTCATTTGTACCTATGACTTCACCAATGCAATATTTTTACTTTCTCTGACACTATCTAATTGATCGGTCACGTACTTGAAGCTCTGCATCTCCACGCCCATCATGCCAAATTCGTGCTCCTTGCTTTCATGAATGCAACAGTTCAAAAGAGAAAACCCATTGCACCTAGAACATGTCCAAAAAGACACGATTTTTCATAATACTTTTGTCCTTCGGGCCTTGGACACATGATGTTGTGGATAAAGTCTCTCGATGAATTTGGTGGTAGTATGGATTCATTGCATCCCTGCACAATGTTAGTATGCAAATCACAAAATATATGTTTTTATGTATCATAATAATATTCATATTCTATGTGGTATCTATGAAAACAAGTGTTCTGATCAATGCATATATGAATGTACCATGGTTTTCATTTCTCAAAGGACCTTTGGCCCAGGTTCAATTGTGTGTGCTCGTTCCCGAATCTCTCATAGAGTTCAGTCTGTGTGGTTTCAAAGTGTTTAACATGGGGTTCACATTCAGTAGAACCTTTTCTCAGTTTTAGCACATCTCTTTGGTTTGATGAAGGTCTAGTATGATCATGCCAAAAAAAAATTACTAACTCCTTAATAGCATCAATTAGCTTCCTATCTACACGAGGAAACCTGCCAACAAAAGTCCATCAATCATTTCCACCCGGAGTGTCAAGATTTTCTCTTATAACAGAGTACTTTTTTAATAGTTTTTCTATTTAATTTGAGTATGTGAGAAGTGTGTGATAGCAGGCGACGTTTCCTTGTGGACTTGCTTACAACTGATTCCGCTAAAACACGACGAGCTGCACAAAGATCTTTTGTACGATGCTTCTTCCCAATTGCATTAAATGAAGATTAGAGATTTCTAACAATATGACTGTTGGCCTCTGAAATTTTAATCATCTTTATGCCCAAAATTCTCCTAACAACAACTAAAGAACATGACTTTAACAACATAGCAATAATTGACATTTACCTGCATCACCTTTGGATTCAAAATATTCTTTGACAATTTTGTTGCATTGCCATTCGATAGTGCATTTTGGAAAATTTCCTTCAAGCCCCGACATAGCACTCTCATCCACATGAATACGTCTAGGAGTTCTTCTTCTTGCACTGGACAGTCGAGGTAGGGAGGGTGGACATGAGACATGAATACTAGAGCTTGTTTGTTGTGGTGCTTCATTCATAGATTAGGCCATAATGGGAGTGTGGTCGACATGGTTGTGGTCTTCTTGGGGAGATTGCAAATTAAGCAAGGCTTGTATGTCCATCTCCACACATGCAGCATCTCCCAAAATTCTTGTGTCGTGAGGAACTTCAGCATGACTCGTTGATGGATTGTTGGTTGGAGATTGTGTTGATGTTGGAATTTGAGTTGGGTCCGCTGGACGCGACCACTTTACACGTGGTTATGAACAAGAAGTTGTCGTGTCAACAACTGTGTTAGGATCAGTGGCAAGATCCGGGGAAATCATAGAACCATGTCTCAATCTTTCCATTCCCAACCTGGCCATTTCTCTTAAATCATTGACCTTTTCAATGGGTGGATTCCTTCTATTTTTGTTTTGCGTTTCGTGAGGTTCCCATCTCCAAAAGTCTCTTTAACACAACTATCAGGCCTACCCCTACAAAAGAAACAAAAAATAAGATATTAATGCCATTATACAATGAACCTGACAAATTCCAACATAACTTACCACTTTACAAATAAACATATACAACTACAGACTATGTTGGTTTATTTGTGTTCAAATAAACATCCTTATTCCTTACAATTCCAATCAATATAGATGATGGTTGGTTAAGTGTAAGAGGAGAAACTAGTGTCTTGCCTAGCCATGAGTTCATAAAAATTATGGTAGTAACACCCTACAACAAAGATGTCTAGAGATGCCTTGGGAATAGTTTGACAGTTTTTCTACATCAAATAAGGTAACCTTAATTAGTTGCATTTTTTGCTTTCTCCCTTAATGTTATCAATTCTAAATTTTGCACCTAGTTTTATTGCTTTGTCTTCATAGTGGAATGGTATATCCTTCTATTTGAGGCAATGTCCTTTACCATCATAAATTACTAGGTTATATAACACCTTAAGGAGTTGAAGAAACAATAGCAAACTATTTCCTTATCTATAAACATTGAGATGATAGAATGCGATTTTGAGTTTAAAATAATCCATGGTTGAATTCAACAATGCATCACAATAGAATGAATGTATACCTTGTATTGTACAAAACCTTAAGGAGGATGCAAAGGTTCCTAACAAGGATCATGGTATTGGGAAGGGTGATTAGGGGGAATATAATTTGACCTTTTAATGTGCAATATCTAGGGTGGGGAGGTGTTGGAGAGTGGGGAACTAGGGACTATACCAACAATGATCATGTTGAATAGAGCATGAAGTGGGAAAGTCTTGGTTTTTGGAAAAAAAAACATTATTAAAGGTGAGGGTATATTGTAAGGATGGTAAATATGGATGAATATTATCATATTTGGATTCATAGAGAAAGGAAAGGTGCATATACTTACAAATATCCTCATTCCATACAATGGTATTGAATAAGAAATGAGAGAGTTGAGGTTTTGCATATGAGTTGAAGTGATATGTTTAGTCATGTTTAGTGAGTGTGTAGTATTATTTGCTAGCATAATATGAGGTGAAAAGAAAAAAATTAACTTGGGAACTAATTACACAATGAAGAGGTTGCATACTTCATCTTTTCTAGTGTTCATATGAGTTTTTTTAGATGTGAACTTGGGAAATATTCTTGTCAAATTCATTGTTGTATATGCATGGATATTGTTGTGGGCATATGATAAAAACAAAAAGGCATGGGCTCATCTCAAATCTTGTGAATGAAAGACTTATTTACAATTCACCGTACCTCTATAGAAACGATCTCCAATTGCAATGGAAACTGGTAGCTTGAATGAATCCACTAGATTCCAAGACCACTGAAGATGTTTGTTAGATTCCAAGGGTGATTTTGTGTCCAATAGATCAAAGAGTGTCCAAAATATCAATGAGTGTGAGCCAATAAGAAACTTGTAAGAGCTTGAAACCCGTGGAAGAAATGAAGCCCGTGTTTTTGGTAGAATTCCTGGGAAATAGAGAACTTTGTTTTTTTTAACTAGTAACAAGGGCGCACGCTCGTGCTTAAACATGTGCACACGTGTTTTTCATGCATACACGTCAGCAACGCGCACGCACTAAAACACTCGCACATGCCCCTGTATAACGTTTACACCATTTATCCCCCAACGTTTACACCATTTAATGCCAAACCTTCCCCCACTTTGAAAATATTTGCATAAATTGGACTCGGTGATGAAGTTTGAAGGGTAGATCTTAATTTTTATTTGATGGGATTACTCTTTGTGTCTTGACACATTTGATAATTTAAGGTTGTCTATGTGTCTTGACCCAATTGATATTGTAAGGTGACGACGTGCATGCATAATAATCCTTATTTATGACTATGCGATGAGGATTTAAATGGAAGATGATGTAAAGACATGTTATTTTTATACGTATTTTGATGGCGAGTGTCGAAGAGAAACATGGTGATAAAGCACATATGTTTGGAAGGATGGATGGAGGTTACATGATCATGATCATGCCACCCATCAAATTGAAGACAATTCCTGAGCCAAAAATTGTTTTTTTTAATTTTATTAATAACCATTGTGGTACTTTGGTCCAAATGTTTTTTCTAACTCATTATTTCTCCATATTGTGTGCATACTGCCACCTCTCTATATCAATGCATAAAATGAACCTCTGCTTGGTTTTTGGTTCTAGTTGCATGCCATTGAGTGTTGTTTAGATTTTTCGTGAGTCTATGACATTCATGCAGTAAATGAAGTCTTGTAGAGGAGGACTCATCAAAGAGGCAATTTGAATTTCATTTTGACAAAAAACATATTTTGTAAAGATCAAATGCCATGAATGCATCCTCAACCTACCATGCAAGACCATGGATACGTTGAAAAGCATTGAACATCATTGAAGAATGAAAACAAGTTTCTCGAGATATTATTGAAGCATATTGAGCTCAATTGAATTCCACTTGGGCCTTAATTGAAAATTCTAGACCTCACATGTCATCAATAACACATAGAATCCATGACACTATCCATCTACAAGGAGCATCCTCATCCTCATCATCATCATCATCATCATCATCATAATCATATTCATCATCGTCAGCATCATCATCATCATCATCATCCTCATCATCGTCATCATGCTTGTCATCCTCGTCGTCATGATCATCTCCATCATCATCATCATCATTATCACCCACTTCCTCATCATCATCCTCATCCTCCTCTTCCTCATCATCATCATCTTGGTCATCATCTTCATCATCATCTTCATCATCAACATCGTCATCATCATCATCCATCATCTTCATCATCAGCATCATGATCATCATCTTCATCATCATCATCCTCATCATCGTCATCATCCTCGTCATCATCATCATATCCATCATCATCATCATCGTTATCACCCAATTCCTCATCATCATCCCCATCCTCATCATCATCATCTTTCCCATCATCTTCATGATCAACATCATCATCATCATCATCATCATCATCATCATCATCAACGTCATCATCATCATCTTCATCATCATCCATCATCTTCATCATTATCATCATCATCATCATTATCATCATCATCATCTTCGTCATCATCATCATCATCATCATCATCATCTTTGTCATCATCATCATTATCAATGATGACATCATCATCATCATCCAATCGTCATCATCATTATTATCAATGATGATGATGATGAAGATGACGGATGATGATGAAGATGAGTACGAAGATGACGCTGATGATGACCAATAGGATGATGATGATGATCATCATCATCGTTATCACCCACTTGCTCATCATAATCCTCATCCTCATCCTCATCATCATCATTATCATCATCTTGGTGATGATGATGATGATGATGAGGATGGGGATGATGACGAGAAATTGGGTGATAATGATGATGATGATGATGGAGATGATGATGATGACGAGGATGATGATGATGATGTGGATGATGATGATGAAGATGATGATGCTGATGATGCTGATGATGACGAAGATGATTATGATGATGATGGGGAGGAGGAGGAGGAGGATGATGATGATGATGATCATATTCATCATCATCTTCATCTTCATACTCATCTTCATCATCATCCATCATATTCATCATCAACATCATCATCATCGTCGTCATCATCATCATCATCATCATCATCTCCATCATCATCATCATCATCATCACCCCGTTCCTCATTGTCATCATCATCAGCATCATCATCATCATTTTCATCATCATCATCATCATCATCATCATCATCATCATCATCATCATCATCATCTTCTTCTTCGTCATCATCACCATCATCAACATCATCATCATCTTCGTCATCATCATATTCTTCATCATCATCATTGATGATGATGATGAAGAAGATGATGATGACGAAGATGATGATGATGATGATGATGAAGATGATGGATTATGATGAAGATGATGGATGATGATGAAGATGAGTATGAATATGAAGATGATGATGCTGATGATGATGAATATGATCATCATCATCATCATCATCATCGTCGTCATCATCATCATCTCCATCATCATTATCATCGTTATCACCCACTTCTTTGTCATCATCCCCATCCTCATCATCATCATCATCTTGGCCTTCATCTTAATCATCAACATCATCATCATCGTCATCATCATCATCAACATCATCATCATCTTCTTCATCATCATCCATCATCTTCGTCATCATCATCATCTTCGTCATCATCATCTTTATCAATGATGACATCATCATCATCATCATCTTCGTCATCATCATCATTATCAATGATGATGATGATGAAGATGATGGATGATGATGCAGATGAGTACGAAGATGAAGATGATGATGTTGATGATGACGGATATGATGATGATCATCATCATCATCGTTATCACCCACTTTCTCATCCTCATCCTCATCCTCATCCTCATCCTCATCCCCATCATCATCATCATCATCATCATCATCTTGGTCATCATCTTCATCATCAACATCATCATCATCGTCGTCATCATCATCATCATCATCTCCATCATCATGATCGTCATCATCACCCTATTCCTCATCATCATCAACATCAACATCATCAACATCATCATCATTGTCATCATCATCATCATCATCATCATCATCATCATCATCATCATCATCATCTTCGTTGTCATCATCATTTTCAATCGTCATCATCAACGTCAACATCATCATCATCATCTTCATCATCATCATCATCATCATCTTCATCATTGCCATTGATAATGATGATGACAAAGATGATGATGATGATGATGAGTACAAAGATGAAGATGATGATGATGATGATGATGATGACGACGAATATGATCATCATCATAATCATATTTGTCATCATCAACATCATCATCATCATCCTCATTCTCATCATCAACATCCTCGTCATCATCCTTGTCATCATCCCCATCCTCCTCCACCTCCTCATCATCATCTTAGCCATCATCTTCACCATCAACATCATCATCATCGTCATCATCATCATCATCAACATCATCATCATCATATTCTTCATCATCATCATTGATAATGATCTTCGTCATCATCATCATCTTCGTCATCATCTTCGTCATCATCATCTTGAAGATGATGATGATGATGAAGATGATGGATGATGATGAAGATGAGTACGAAGATGAAGATGATGATGCTAATGATGATGAATATGATCATCATCATCATCATCATCATCTTCATCATCATCTTCATCATCATCATCTTGAAGATGATGATAATGATGGAGATGATGGATGATGATGAAGATGAGTACAAAGATGAAGATGATGATGCTAATGATGATGAATATGATCATCATCATCATCATCATCGTTATCACTCACTTCCTCCTCCTCCTCCTCATCATCATCTTGGACGTCATCTTCATCGTCAACATCATCATCATCATCATCGTCATAATCATCATCATCATCTCCATCATCATCATCATCATCGTCATCACCCTCTTTCTCATCATCATCATCATCATCATCTTTGTCATCATCTTCATCATCAACATCATCATGATCATCTTCATCCATTCAACGGGATTTTTGTATGGATGCATATGTGCTTGAGCTATGGTTTGGTCCGATTTTACAAAATAGATGAAGAGAATAATAATCATTCCTTCAAACCACTTAAACTAAACTTAATTCACTTAAATATTTTTATTTTTTTATAATTTATAAAATTATATTCTTTTCTTAATAATAAAAAACTATATATAAATTTAATTTAATTCAATTTAAAACATTACTAATTATTAAAAATATATATAATTTATAAAATTATATAATCACATTGACAAATTTCAAACTTAATTAAAATAAATTCAAGATAATATAAATGGCACGTGCGCGCTATTAGTGCGTACGTGCCATTGTGTGCGTTCTCGCTATTAGTGCATACGCGCCATTGTGTGTGAATGTGCTATTTAAATCAACACGCACATGCCAATTTAATTTTTAAGTTTTGGCGGGTAATTTGTTTCCCACCAACGTGGTGGATGATTTCGCTGCTATGGTTTTAGGTTTGGGTTGCCAAAATACATATAATACTATAAAAAAATACATCTTATAACAAAATACATCTTATTCTATAACTTCTTCTGTTTCGAGCATCATTCTGCGTATGCTACACTAGTCCACTGCTAATGAAACTGCACACACTTGTAGAACTATGGGTGCAGATTCCAAATATGTAATTTTTTATTAAATCTATTATTTGTTCCTATTTTTTAGTTAATTTCAATTGCACTAACGTCAATCTTACACAAAAAGTAGGTTATTTCTTTCATCTATAACTTTTTATTGGCTCATCTATTTTGAAAACGGAAAAGAACCCGCACAGGTACACACAAAAACATACATCCTAAGAAAACAATGTTGATTGATTATGTTAAGACCATGATATCGGGGGCTAATGCTTGGCCTAGTCATTTTAGGGATGGTCTGACTTCCTTAATTAAAAAATAAATAAAATTAACATAAATAAATATGGAAAAAATAGCGCCACACTAGAACGGCCTGTTATCTACGACTGTATATAAAATTTTTTAACAAAAATCCACTAATTGAATAACGAACCAGGGGGCTAATGCAAACATATTCATTATGTTTTCTTAAAAAAATAACATACCAACCTTAGGAGAACCCCATTTTTTGGGAGTTATACTTAATTTCCATAAATAATATTTATATATTCCGGAAGGTAATCCGATAGTCTACATTTCATCTTCTTGCACCATATTGCAAAAATTTGTGTAGGTAGCTCTAATATTTCTTTTTGACATTCAGATTTATGTTTTTCCAGAAGTCCATTGCGACTAACGCATCATGAGTGGCCAGCATTAGCTTGCACCAGCCCATACATGACTAGGTGGTGGAGTAAGGGAGAGAGAGAGGGGGGGGGGTTAAAAAGAGTTAGTGGGAGGAAGGGAGTGAGAGGGAGAGAAGGGTGGCTTATGGGAGGAGTAGGAGGGGAGTTGTTAGGGGTTGAGGGGGGGATGTGTTACATGGTTGTGGGGGTCTTTGGGAGTTGGAAAGGGGTTATATTAGGGGTTTTGGGGGGTTAGTAGAATTTTATGTTCCCCAAAACACAGACACATTTCTATAATGATAAACACGTACAAGTTTTGTACCACCAAATCATGTACGCGTTTCAATTTGGAGGGAATTTTTTTTTGAATTTAAATGATATATGTACATGTTTTATAACACTAAACCCGAACCTCCGCTTGTGCTATCCTGACCTTTTTTTTCCTATGTATATGCTTCGAATTTACCAAGCCTATGCCATGGAATGTGGTAAGCCATGACTAATTAAGCATTACATCCAATTTTTCAATGTGACTGTGTTTAGCCGTTGGTTACAGTATGCTACACACCATCATTTTTTGTGAAATTTTAGACATAGATAGCATTTTTTTGCATATTCCAAATATGTAATTTTTAAAAAGGAATATATATATTTCTTATTTTTCTTGTGTCATGACTGCTTAACTAAAAAAAAAATTGTTAGTGTTTCATCCATAACTCTTCTGTTTCTCAACCATTTTGAAAAAAAATTGTATGGTGCACTGAATGACACTGACCTCTACATGCTATAAAAAAACAATTTCATGATCATTGCATTAATACCTTCAAAGGATACAGGCACACTTGGTCTACTATTTTCGAGGTTCAATCACTTGGATAATTAAAAAAAATTATAAATCATAGATTTTTGGGGGAAAAATAACAGTGCACTAGTACTAGTTGTTTTCTATATGTATACCATATTTCCTAAGTTGATTACAGCATTTAGGCACTCAAAGTATGCACCCACAGAAACATATACCTTATAATTTGTACCCCCCAAAAAAGTGTGTTAAAAAAGATCAAACTTTAGATAGTTAAGAATATTTTCAATAGAAAAAATTTATATGTTTGGAAATGTCATTCAATTTCCTACATTTCATCCTTTTTACTCATCGCAATATTCATTTTGTATGTGTCTCAAAATATCCATGTCAGTTGAGGGATGCCTGTTTTTTTAGTTTTCTATTGCATCTAACTTGTCAAATGAGAACTTCATTAGCTTGTACACAACCATACCGCAAACGTTTACATAAATTTTGGGAGATTTTGA
Source organism: Larix kaempferi (assembly GCA_027924585.1). NCBI lineage: Eukaryota > Viridiplantae > Streptophyta > Pinopsida > Pinales > Pinaceae > Larix > Larix kaempferi. Next base: position 4,220,304 of record BSBM01000712.1, on the reverse strand, counting down.
TCCATGGTTACGATGCTATAAATACAATGATTGTAGATGACTCGAAATAAAAACATGTTTGTAATGAGGAAGGGAATTGTATTATAATTGAAAGTTATAACTGCTAAGATGTCAATGATAAATTCTTGTTGAATCAATTGTGGCCTTGGTTGTTGCACCTAAATTGTGTCAGCAATGTGATGCCTATTGTAGATGTATAGAACTAGTTTGTTAAATAATATAGTTCAATTTTGTTTGTCACAAATAAAGTCTTTAGATTTCTATATATTCAATTGTGTGATTATATTACTTGTAAAGTGTCGATTTTTGTTTTCAAAAGTGAAAACTTAGAACTTGAAAGTGCCAAAATTGGTTTTCAAAATCACAAATTGAAGTATTGAATGTGTAAAAAAAAACTTTCCAAAGTACAAAATCAGGTTCTAAAAGTGCCATTATGAGATTGGAAAAGTGAAAAAACCAGTTTCAAAAGTGGTAATATCAAAGGAAAAAGTACACTTTAGGAACCTAAAACTGGCACTTTTCAAACCAATTTTTTCACTTTAGAAACCTTTATTTTGGGATTTAGGGGTAGGTTCACGAAGCTGGGTCCACTTTTTTGTGCCACCAGAAATCAGGATTACAAAATACATTGCTTTGTTGTTTTTGTTGTAACTTTTGACTGCCTTCACCATTTTTCAAAAAAATTATATACTACACTAGAAGAAAGAGAGTTCTATACACTCATATACAAAAAGTTCAAAATTTCATTATGATATTCCCATAAATTCCAACATGCACACACAACATCGTTTTTTCAATGTTTTCTAACTTCAATAAATAATAAAAAAATGAAAACATCATGAATAATTTCAGAAAAATAGTGTTGCACTAGTGCAAGATGTCCTCTACATATCTAAAAACAATTATTCAAAAATACAATCAATTAGTTCATTTAGTGTTGCACATGCAAAGATATATATGTTATATTGTGCTAGAAATTTTAAAAGTCAATTGTAGAAAAACAAATTTTATAAACAACTACACAAAATTTTCTATAAGTAAAGTTTAGATATTATGAAATCTTATTTGATTTTCAATATTTTGTATTTTTACATCATCTTAAAATTTGTTATGCAAGTACCTCTAATTTCATCTTGAAGCCGAGGTTCCTGTTTTTTCAATTTTATGTGGCAACTAAAGTATCTTTTAAGTAGCTCGTGGTTGTGCATTAGACGTGAGAAAGGTTTTTTGACTTGTCTTCAAAAGGACATGGACTAGAATAAATCCAAGTTTTGTGAAATAGTCATTTTTACATTAATAAAATTTATCTTAGAGGAAACAATTATGTATGATGAGATAAATTCATAGAACTATGTCGACAGTAACTTTAATATAAAACAAAAACTGAAATTTTTTATTATAATAACATTATTATAAAATAAAACTTTTAGTAAATAATAAATAGGTATAAAACATTAACTATCATCATATTATAACGAGGATAAATGGAAAGTAGAAATTTTATTATGGATTTGAAAACTTTTTATACAAAATAGATGTTTGGCTCTAAGATAAGCCAAAATTATTAAATCAATGAAACACCTCACATGCAGTTCAAGATAGACTCACTAACTTAACCACACAATCAATTAGTTGAGATAATATATAAATCCCACACCAAACTAGGAAACTTACTTGGAGAGAATCTCTCTCACACCTAACTATTTAAAAACCCATATAAGAACTCCCTATTGAATAAGTTATGATAAACATTGTTCCTAACACTTCCCTTTCATGTTAATCTTATTGTCCAATATTCTTCAGTAGTTTTTGTTGTCTTGATCTTCATCTAAATCATCTCCTTTATTTTACTAGATTCCCCTCATCATAAACCATCCAAATATTTTTAGACTTACCCCTAACCATTACAATTCTAAAGATCATTTCAAATGGTTTCTACTTTACCACAAACTTCGATTCCAAATGTTTGTTACAATAAATTCCCTAACCTCAAACAAAGACATTTCTGAATTTCTAATAATATACCTTTTTATCATTTAATTACTTATCATATATTAGATAAAAAAAAATTATAAAAAAAAAAATTAAGCCTAGTCTTTTTTGATCCATTTAACATCTATTTATGTTTATTTAAAGAAAAATAATTAGAAAATTTAATGTTGAACCGATATTAAATATTAAATATATCCTATAAAATAAATTTCACATAAAGTTATTCGTTTTCTACTTAAATAACTTAAAATAAAAAATAGTAAAACAAATATATACAATTTGTTATAAAAAAAATTAAATTAAATGAATCAAATTTAAATTTAAAAATGATAGCCGAATGAAAACGAAAAGATTAAAATCCAACCAAATAAACAAAGAGTTACATATGGCTTATTCGAAGTACAATGAAGAGAACAATCTAAAAATATAGGAATATAGGAATTTAATCTAAATATAATAAATTTATTTAAAAAAATAAAGATAAAACCTAGGATTGACGACATGAAGTTTGTTATCATTCAATTTCATATTTATTATTGTATTAATTTATTTTAAAAATAAATATAAAATATTGCTTTCATAGCATGAAGTTTAGTATCATTTAATTTATATTTGTTCTTTTGTTATTTTATTAATATAGATATATTTTAAATATAGATATATTAATTTTGAAAAGATTCAATTTTTTGAATATTTAATTTTATATATTAAGAAAAAATTTACATCTTCAATTTAATATATCTAATTTTAAAACCAAATCAAAATAATATGTTTTGTTTAAGTTGGCATTATTTGCATTTTTTATTTTATTTTATTAAAAGGATATATCTCTCCAATATTATACTATAAAACATTTTAATACTAAGCTGTAAAACATCTTATTATTCTCAATACAACTAAAAGTTATTTATCATACACATAATACTAAGCTATAAAATATCTCGCTACTCTTGATACACAAAAAATTACTCATCATACACATAATACTAAGCTGTAAAGTATCTCACTACTCTTGATACACATAATTCACTACTCTTGATACACATAATTGTATATTATCAAAACTAAATCTAATAACATAACATAAACTGTAGTTAGAGGATTTAATTTAGAAGAAAAAAAAGTTGACATAAAAGAATAAAATTTAAATTTAAATTAAAAAAGAGCTAACTTGCCAATCATAAAGAGGGAAACAAACAATTACATACCAACGAATACAGTTTTTTTAACCAACGACTTCCGTAATTACAGGCAATGGCGGTTGAAATATCTAGTTTCCTTTGAAGCCGAAAACCAAGTTACTGTGTCATTAAGCAATCCCAAAATTTATTGGAAAGTGATCGCATAAAACAAACCCTACATCAATAGACGGCCTGAAGGAAGCTGGGTTGTGTAATTTATGGTGAGGCGGCCATTGATGTTGAAGCTCAGGCTGCTAATCAAGATCCTCTGGTTTAAAGTATAAACCACTATGAATTGCCTCAATCAACATTTCTGTATCTTCCCAAACAGCATCATCATCCAAATTATTGGCGTTGCTATTATTGCTATCGTTATGACTGCACGGATCAGGCATCTCCCCCTTAAAGACTATATTCTTAAACCATGAATCTGAATCATTGTCGCAGCCGCGGGATCCTGTCCTAGAATCTGGCCCTTGGATATGAGGGCGCGGTGCATTTTTTATATTAATGGCAGCAGGAATTAACGAATCCACACAGGGTTCTGAATTGGGCTGCAAGAGGCTTTCCCTTAGGGTTCTTGCAGCAAAAAGGTAAGCAGCTTCAGCTTCTTCTGGTCTGTTGAATGATCCAAGCCAACGACGTTTGTGAGCTATAGGATCGTTGATTCTTGCACCAAAGCGACCGCAAGTCATTCTTTTGACGCATCTATATTTCCCTGCCTTCTTGCACTGACTGAACTCCTCTTTCGACATCCTCAACGAAGGTTCCAGTATTTGGACGCCTTTAAATGTCTTGTATTTCTGGCGCTGATTTAACTCTCCATGCAAACTTAATGAGCAGTTGGTCTGTTCTTTTTTTACCATTGTTTCTGGGCAAAGTTTGTCCACCAGATTCTATGTTATTGCATATCAAAACCTCAATGTTCTTATATTCCCGAGAATGAATATCCACTCTACAAAAACAGTAAAAATTGTACAATATATTCCATACAGAGAAATTCCATGAATATAAGGATATATTCAATACAGAGAAATTCCATGAACACAGGCCGGATTTATACGATTGAGAGCGTGTGAACAATAAGAGGCGATCCACCAATTGAAAACCATTCTTTTCTTGCTCATAAAGATTGCTTCCATCTATTTTAAGCAACCAAGCTTTTGTTAAATCCGTTAAAGCACAGAAAGCCAAGATGAATGCAAGAAATTGCTATTTCCTTTCTAGGGTTAGGGTTACCAAGCTTCTCTGCATGCGCTCAAACAACCTTTTACCAATCCGCTTAATTCGGGACTGTTATTCTAATAAAAGCATTCTAATTTGGCAATGGTTTTGCTTAATTAACAAGTAAAACTGGAATAATGCCATGAGTGTAACAAGATAATAATTAAAACCACACATCTTCTGACTAAATGCTAGACTTTACGGATCTAGGCTCATCTCGGCGTTCTCATGGCAAGGTTAATGCAAACGCCACTCATAAGTGGAGGGTTCATAAAAGTCGAAAGTTTCAAGCTTCCCGATTACGGGTAATAATAAAAGATTGGAGAAGTGGCCTATTTTGCAACTAAAAAAAATAAAAAAGGTGGGACCTGATGACACATAAGCTTTGGTGCCTTTTGAAGGTGGCAAAGTTTAAAGTTTGAGCGACCATTGTTGTATTGCACAAAAACGAAACCTGTAAAAGTTTAAACCTTGCAATACACAATATTTAATGAAAAGGATAAGAGAATTGAAGGTGTACACCAAGTGAATTTATAAAAGGGCAAAAGGAATAATAACCCCCACACTTCAAAGCACCGCTTGTAAAAGAAAAAAATAATAGAAAAAAGAATTTTTAAACCAGATCTTTACCCTTTTTCCTCCGTTGGCACAAGCATATTTTTAGCAAAGTGTAAAAGTAAAATAGAAGATAGACTATTTATACGAGCTCTTTACCTCTTTCTTCCATTCATGCCAGCAGATTTTTAAGCTCTATTGATATTGAATGTGATTAGAGGAGAGGTAAAAGGTACCCCACCACCAAACACAATGTTCAATATGCACCCTACACTAGTGTATTTAATATTGATGCTGCTTGGATATGAACGGTTGGACTCAACAACGACATCCTTAAATGCACTGCTGTTGCTACTACCGGGTGCATGCATATTGAATGTCACCAAATTTTCCATATGGACAACTATCTCATCTAGCTAGATACAACTTTCAATTAAAATCTTGATTTCAATTCAACAAAAATTTCACCTCCATTAAATTTTAATAGCCTCATTTTCATTCAATTAGTTCTCTCCCTTTCACTATTCCTACAATTTTATTTTCACCCCATGCATGCCCTCACCTATGGCTAAGCTCAATTCCTCAATTGAAACAAGGCTCAATGTATGCCCTAGCCACACTTACCTTATCCATTATCCAATGAGAGTCCTTAACATTAGATTGGTTAGACCTTGTCACTTTTATTTTAAGTGATTAAGGGCTAATGCTATTTTTTCTCGAGTAGTTTTGTAGTATGGTTAAGGACATGGATAAACCTCCTTAGTTAGAGCCCGAAGAGATTGGACCAAGTAATATTATTGGGCACCAAAGGTATATCAAAGAGATATAGCACTTAAGAATCCCTTTTCCTTGGGCCCCTAAAAACCCTCATCTCTATAACCCGCAAGTGAAGTCCTATATCATTGCATCTAAAAGGAATTTGGACAATTTGTAAGAGTATTCAATGCAATAACCATATTCTCTATGGGAAACAAGTGCAACTCCTACATCTGTGCATCCAAAAGGAATTTGGGAATTCTATCATTGCACTAATATTCAAAAGAAGAATTATGCCAGTGTAGTAAATTATACCATGCATATCTTTCTTGGTTATAGTCTTCAATCACCATCAGCATAATCATCATTACTTTATTTTCAATTTTTAAAATGTTATATTCTCTTTAATATTATGTGATATCTCACTTATCAAAACTAAAACAACATACCACATCTCATCCATTAATACTAAAATAATGAACATAATGAAACAATCAAACAAACATGATAAGAGAAAAAATATAATTTTAAAAAAAAATCCTGTATTAAAAAATTACACAATTATATAAGTGATCCATTCGAATGTTATACTACAAAATATAAGGGATTACCAATAAAAACCTTAGAATATTAATATCTTTGGTTTTTCCTATATATTTCTTAAGTACTCATATGCAATATCTAATTAAGAATTCATAATGCTGATATATAACTTAATTGTGATACTTTCCTACTCATCATCATCATCATTCTCGTTAGCAATACTGGGGGAATCCACCCCACAAGGGGAATCCCCCATCATCATATCATCAATTCAGTGCCACCATGTCCATTAGCCTCATGGTACACTCCCCTTCCAGTAGTTAGTTGATGCCCTATTGATCCCTCTCTGAGACAGCATCTGCATCGCATTAACACCTCTGAGTTAGGGGGCATAATAGATTACCTCGACCTTGGGATAGGGGGCATGCTCAATCACTTTGAACCTATCCCGACACATATATCTCGACATTTTAATGATCCCATTTCTCAACCCAACACATATGTGATCCACAATTACAAGCCCTGTGCCCATATCACGGGGGCAGGAACTTAACCCTGTTAACTTTTTCACATGCCTGATCTCGACCATTTTTGAGGTCACATGTTACTTTTATATTTGGTTTGCTTTCTAAATGCCTAGTATTCCACCCCCATGGGTCATCATTTCTCCCAACACTGCATCCTTGGCTTGGTGGGCTGACCTTTCTATTTATAGCAATTTTTAACCTACTTTTGCTTTGACCATTCCGGGGTCATACGACCTCCGTTTTCTGCACTGTTTGCACTGTCGGATTCAGAATTTTATGCTTGTAATGATGTTTGAGATCATTTATCACTCTCACTCAGTCCTTTTTTGGGAATTTTTTCCATGCCCCTCATTGCCTCGATTTGCGTGCCACACAAGTCATAGTCATGTTTTGACCAACTTTGACAATTTTATCTATCGTGGCATATTCACAAGTCCTTCAATCCCTCCACACTACATTTATTGTGTTATTATTCGACCATTCATCTACCCATAAGGAGGTCCCATCAGTGTTCCCCCCTCATCCTCTTTCTCGGTTCTCATATTTGTCCCTTGATTAAACACTTCCTCCTTGCTTGGATTTTACATCTGTTACATATCATTTTATCCCTTTTTCGGGTTGAGCAGCTCCTTTACAAAAAAGGCACTTAGGGAGTTTTTGTTAAGCTCTTTTCTAACTCCTTACAGAATGAAAAGATTGTCAAGCAATCTTGCTTCCTTTCATGCTCGTTAAAGTATCTGAAAGTTCGTCTATATCAAGTATAAGTTTAACCATTTTTTGGACCTGGTAGACTAATTACAAAAAATGAATACTCTAGTCACATCGACTAGAAGAGTTCTCCATTGCATACTTTTATGCTTTTTCGGGCCTTGGGGACTAACACACGAAAAAGAATCCCCTTGGAGTCTTCTTATTGATTTCAGACTCTCTAAAATTGAAAGAGACCACGAGCATTCACTGTCCTGGGCTCATACAAATCCACACGATGGTACCTTCTCACCATTTAAGAGTCTTCTTATAACTTTCAGAATCCTTAAACTTGAAAGCACCCGCAAGCATGCATTGTCCTGGGCTCGTACAAATCCACACAACAGTACCATTCCGAGCACACTTATATCCCTTGTTCAAGATCCTTAACCATGAAGAAGGCCCAAACGGTGCTTCTCGGCACCACGACAGATCACATCTAGTCCCCACGTTATGGAAGCATCCCCAGCATGGTTTCCTTTGTTTAGAGTATTATGCAATGTGTCACCCTTAGAGTCTCTGGATCTCGCTCATCAATTTCCCCCTTGAGTCTCCCCCATTGCAACCACAATCATTAATCCCTTAAGTTGATCCCCTTCCTCAAAGTCAGTTTCATATTCTATTAGGTCAGCCTTTCCATCATACTCTGAATAAAGTAAGTTTGAAGTCCTCCCACTCTACGACCCCCGTATCCCCCCCCCCCCCGCGCCCCGTATCCCCTCATAGTATGTTACTCTCACCTCCAGTACTGTCACCTCTTAGTTGTACAACTTGCACTCCTATCAAGGAAACATCATTGCTTTGGTAGTTGTAGGTTTCCCTCTATCGAAACCAGCACATCTATTCCAGAGGATAGACCCAAAGGTCCCTATACCTTGGACTCATCTCCATCAGTGGTGAGTGCCTATTGACCATCTGAGAGGAGTCCTTAGTGCCTCTTATAATGGTTGTTTATCACGTGCTCGACTTCAACTCCATCATCGCACCATTGATATTCGTACAGGGTATTGGTCCCTTTAGTAATTGGTCGAAGACCTCGGATATCCCCTGAGTCTAGCACATTGGTGAGTCTATTTGGAACCCCCTATTTGTATGTTCTCACGGATATCCGGGTTGAGTTAGCAACAGTGTTCGGAATCTATTTAGTTATATTCTTCCTAGAGTATCCAGTTCATATGTAGTTCATTGTACCTTTGAGATTCAGACTCTCAGTCGTTGATTCCATATAGTTGTTGGACACCTTCATATCCAACATAACATCAGTTGTTATGGTACCGCATTTAGGATGGATGCCATTGTTTCCAATTCCAACCCTTCAGATCATTCATGGGTGGACCATGAGTATATCCCAGATTTGTGTCACCTCTGGACCATTTTGATGTACACATCATTTCTCTATGTACTTTTCAAGTCCCCTCTAGGCCTCATTATTATTTGTATATCTTGATACGATCATGGGTATGCTCGCCTCATCCATATATTTGTGATTATTCCTCATTCATTATTGAGGTCATGTATTTCCATTTATAGCCCTTGTAGTTTTTATGGAGCATGTGTTCTGGTCTCCAACCATTTTATGCTCTCTTCCACCACAATGCTCACACCCATGGAAAAATTCAATACACATGATTTTTATTGGCCATACTATGAGCTCCTTCCCTCACACATCAGGGGGCAATCTGTTAACACCCAAAAAATTGTCCACTAGCTCATCTCCCTAGTCACATAACCCATTTATCCCTTTTCCCTACATTTTTGGCCTCCAAAAACCCCAAAAGCCCTAAATTGGTAACCAAGTGGGAAAAAAATCACTATTTCCCTAAAAAAAACTAAATTCCTTCAAAAAATGTTAAAAACCCACAAAAAGGGTCCAAATCCCCAAAAAATAAAAGAAAAAGGGGGAAAAGTCAAAATAAAATTAAAAAAGAGGGAAAACATCAAAATACCATTGGTTTCCCTAAACCATGGGTCAATACTCCACCACCCAAAATTGCCATAAAAAGGTGAGGGAGCCCCCCCATTTCTTATAAATCCATGATCACTCTTCGTACACTTATGTTTCCAAAATTCATGTTGAACTTGAGCCTGTCATCTTGAGCTTCTGTTTCCCATTCAGTTGAGTCTTGGCCACCTCTTAAGCATTTTGAGAAGAGCAATGAACTTTGGAGATCCAGAGAGCTACTCTTCGTATAGCTACGAGGGCTCCCATCTCCTCATCTTCTGAGGTAACTCCCATTGTAAACCCTTGTTTGCAACATAATACAAAATATACTCTATGGATTTCGATCTATTTGTTATTTTTTACAGCAGTAATTAGTGAGATTTATTTTTCCTTATTATTTGCACTCACACATATTATCTATTTTTTTATCTATCTTTTGAAACTACTACTAAGGGTTCCATAATCCTTAGTAGGTTCCCCTTTGCACAGGCTAGTGTTAAAACACTAGCTACACTTTTCCTCAAGTTGATTAGTCATGTTTCTGATTTCCTGTGTTGATTCCTCCAGTGAAGTTCTTAATACATATTTCTCTTTCTCAAGTACTAGAACCTTTTCTTGTGTGCAAATTAGTTGAATCTCGTAGTTGTTTATTCTTTCACGGATATCTATGTCAACAGATTCCTGACATGGTCTGTTATGTTCTTCATACTTTGACAGTTGTTCCTACAATAACTTATTCTTCTTCTTAGACTTCTTTAACTCTTCCAAGACACTTATTAGTTCACCTTTCCATTCAATGTTTACAATTTCTTCATCATTGGATTGACTACTAGCCTTGACCTCTTTAACATGTTTTGGAGGTGTGGCTGGCTTTGGAGGTGTTTTGAACAATCCATTGAAGAAATACATGTCTAGTGATCCTGGTTTGCTTTGTGCAATCAGAGTGTTCTTCTTTCTTTCGTATTTTTTTTCTTCCACTACATGGGCCATGAAGAGTAATTCCTTAGGTTCTTCATCACGGTCTCTTCCTTTAGATGCATTTATTCCTTCTTCGGTGTACAGACTCTTCCTCTGTTTTGGAATCCTCCTTTTGTTCTCAGGTCTGTGTTATGAGTGCGAAGTCTTTTGATCATATGATCTAGATTCCTCATCATTGTCATTGTCTCCACTCTCTTTGAAATGACACTTTGAGGCATAATTACCTACTCCTCCACATATGAAACATTTAAAGGGAAACTACTTCTTGTACTTACCTTGTCCTCTTTCCAACTTCTTAACAAATTTTGATTCTTCATCATCTGATTCATCACAGTAGTCTTTGTCATGGTCATGCTTTTCCTTTCCTGTGGCTTTAAAGGAAACTTCATTTATGATGGGAGTCTATTTCTCAGTTCTCATCTCATATGCAATGAGAATCCCCTAAAGATAATCCTTTGTTAGGTCTTCAAGATTAGCTCGATCCTCCAACACAGATACCTTCGCATCAAATATTTGAGGAAGAGTTCTCAAAATATTTTGTACAACTGATTCTTCATCCAGAGTGACCCCAAGACTTTTGATAGCATTAACTATCTCATCCACTGTTAAGAAGTAAGATGTAATGTCCTCTTCATCTTTCATTCTCAGAGATTCAAATTTCCCAGAGTAGTTTGGCAGATTTTCGTTCTTTACCTTGTCATCGCCTTCATATATACCTCTGAGTTTGTCCCAAACTTCCTTGGTTGATGCATAGTGCATAACCTTGAGGAATTCATCACCTGTAAAGCCACATAGCAGAGCATTTCTCGGTCTAGCATTGCTTTCATAGAGTATCCTTTTCACTGGATTGACTGGTAGTGTTGCTGGTACATTGTAACCATCAATGATAGATTGCCAAACATATGCTCTGAATGATTGCAAATAAACTTCCATACGTACCTTCCAGAAAATGTAATCGGTTTCGTCGAATCTTGGTGCTTTGTTTGTAAAAAGGAATTCCTGCTTATCCATTTATGCACAATGATCTATCTTCTAGATGTTAATATATTATTGAAGACACCGACTCTGATACCAATTGCTGGAATCGATTTAATACTGAGAGGGGGAGCGAATCAGTATTAGCGCAGTTATTACCAGTTTTTACCTTCTTTAACAAATTAGCCTTTACTTAATCTTTATCTTCAATTAGGAACCAAAAAATATCGACATATATGCACCACATAAACAACACATAATACAAAACATTTTTACGTGGAAACCCAAACGGGATAACACCACGAAATGATTCTTTATAGTGAGAAAGAATGCATTCAAGGAAGCACCAACTTCATGTGTTTATCAACACCAACTAGAAGGGGGCACCAACCCCCTGGTTTTAGAGGCACCAACCTGAATGAATCTGTCACTCCCTTTGTTTTCTCCAGCACCAACTGGAAGGAGGCACTGACCCCGTGTATTCTTTGTTTTACAAGCACCAACCTGAAGGAAGCTTCAACCTCCTTGCCTTGCCCGACTACCCTGGTGTCGTGGTGTCGAATATGTGTTTTTGTCATACTAAAATTCAGCTATGTGCACTCTTATGATCTTCTAATGATGATTCTATTATGGAACATCTTCATATGCAGTCTATGCTGTGTCACTACGCTGCATACATCACTTGACTTCTCATTCCTCTCAAATCACACTTCTGTTGATGACTTACTTCATGTACTGTGTGCTTGTTGATACTACAGTCTACCTCTCAACGTTATGGTTTGTGTCACTACTCTGATCAACCGATACCGTGCTTTCAATTGATAGTTTGTTGTTCTAAAATGAAGTACTAGTAATATATGGAACTGCGCACTTTCTAATGTGTTAGTCATGTGATTCAGTCTCTTAGATAATCTTCGACATCAAATTATTCATCCATTCGGTTTAACACACTTGTCTGAGATCATGTGCATCATGATGCGGCGATCGGATTCTATTGTTGTTATGTTGTTGCGCATCAAATGGATTTCTCAACTTTGCACACTTTCACTTCTGCTCATATGTATCAGCTAGACCTCTGTGCACTTTCTGATAAATTTCAGTTCTATCTCTGTGATTCTGTATCTAAAAAATTTGTGAGTATCGATGTGCTAATCATATTTCTTTCCTTCAAAACAGTAAGCATTGGCACAGACTTCAGTATTTCTTCCTTTCAGTATTTGTGCATCTGTCATAGATCTACAACATCACTCTGCGCACCATCAAAATTTCATTATGCTTCATGTGTGCATACGGCTCTTCGCTAGATCATTTGTTCTTTCCACAAGCCCCTTGATTCCCTGGAAATAAAACTAAAACCTACACTTGGCGCTCTTATACTCTTTCCATCAAGCTTGCTTCAAATCTCCAATTTCCATCTCTATTTATACATATCCTGCATGGATTGTATCTTCACAAGTTGGTCATGGTATCCCTTATTCCATACTTGGGGTATTATGCATATGCCTCATATCATGTTCTACATTGTTGATGTGTCATCTGATATGTGTCTTGCGCCCTCAAGGTCCACAACTTAGTGGGACTTTACACCTTGGTGGTTTACCATTATGCTCTTGATGTACCATTTCCTTAAGGTATGTGCGCAATCGTATACTTCATCTTGATGTGTCTATGACTTGTGTTGTACCATCCCTTGTGGGTAATGTGCCCTTGGTGTATTGATACTTTGTGGAATGTACGCATACTCCAACTTCTTATTAGTGGAACTTTGGCCTTTGTCACTTCATCACTTATGGGTAATGCACACCTGAGATATTGATATTTTGTGGAATCTACACATACTCCAACTTCCCTTAATTGGGTCTTTGACCTTTTCCTTGTCATTCTTTGTGGGACTTGCACACTTGTTGTACCGTCATCTATGGAAGTTTCTTATATATGGTCTTCAACTGTTGTACCCTTCTAGGAACTTGTATGCATTACACTTACTAAAAGCATCTTCTAATTGGCTATGCTTGCATGCTTTCGAGATTTTCCAACCATTAAATGCTTGCACACTTCCAACCATTAACCAAGCAATGCTCAGGATTGCTTGCGCATTCTAGTGCCTTCCTTTAACAAACTTGTGCACTAGTACCATGTTCTCAACCAATTCCTTGAACCAATTATACTATGAAATGAGAAATTTATACTATGAATGAGAACTCTAGCCATAAAAACGATGATTTTTAAAAAAAAAACACCCCCCAAATAGAAAAGTGTTGATACCAGTATACACGTATTTTCTTTTCAGGGTAAAAAATAGAGCCATGGCCTAAACATCCCATACTGTTCTTTACAAAAACTTTAAAATCAACCCATAAATTGGAAAAAGTTTTTTTCCTTCAAGAGATAAATTACAACTTTTTGGAAACTTGCATATTAAACACAAAAACAAATTTCATAAATAATTTCACCACTCTAATCATATAAAAACAAAGCAATTATGATGCCATTCACAATGAATTAATATATTAGACCATACAATAACAAATAATTCATAAAAATATTCAAAAACTGCTCTAGAGTTTCAATTACAAACATCATATTAATAAAAAGCATCTAAAATGCTTCATGTGAAATTCTTCAAATTTATCCATGGATTTTGACACCCCATTAGAATCTACATTTTTCACGGATGAAGAACATGATGAAGATGTAGATGACCCATATTCTTCTCTATTATCAATTGGTGCACCATCTGAGTCTACATCTATGCCCATCACTTCAGATGTCATATTCCTTCGGGATCTACAAATTGGTTTAACAGACTCCCATCTTGCAACTTCTTGTTTTGGTAGCAACCTCTTGCTAATCTCTATAGTCTTGGAGCGAAGAGTGTCTTTCTTTGTCAACTAGAAATCATAAACAAGTATATCAACTTCCTCTAATTTTAAGATGTCAATGCGATTTATTTTTTGACCCTTTCTTTTTCTCTTTTTGCAAACCTTTTTATCAACCACCATCTTTGCCTTGTACACACCATCAAATGGGTGTGTATCTGTTACATACTAATGTACTTCTACTTGTTGATTTTCTTAAGAGCATCGAGTGCCATTCTCTGGGAGAATGGAGGCACCTGGTCAATTACCAGGATATTGATCCAATCTGGGATTGGAAGCTCAGCCTGGGGCTGAGAGCCATTCTCTGGGAGAATGGAGGCACCTGGTCAGTTACTAGGATATTGATCCAGTCTGGGACTGGAAGCTCAACTTGGGGCTAAGAGCCATTCTCTAGGAGAATGGAGGCACCTGGTCAGTTACCAGGATTTCACTGTAATCCCTAGACCGGGTCTAGGCAAGTGGTGTGCCCCTCCCCTTGATCTATGGGCTATGGGACCTTCTCAAGGGACTGATCAACCCTTGTTGAAATACCTCGCACTTGATCTCGGTGGCAACAGGAGGGTGAAGTAAAGCAATTAATTTATCTCCTTATGATGATTTACTTAGAGTGGACATGAAGACCTTCAAGAACACCTGGATGACTTGTTGAAGTTAAATGAAACCCAAGCATAGCTTGGCTTGGTCCATGAACCCACCATTTAAAGAAAAGAAAAAATAAATATATATATATTGATGGGTCGGCCTCAATTGAATTATTGAAAGGAAATAAATATATAAAAAGGTGCAGGTCGGCCCCAATGGAAATAAATATATAAAATGGTGCAAGCACGGGGGGTTCACTAGTGAGGCAATATCATATCACGTCCATTCATATTGGGGGGTTGAATACTCTTAAAAACCTCAAAAATATATTGTCCCATATTAAGGGGTCAAGGGGTTTTTTTTATTTGACATAGTAATATAAATATTGGGGGTTATTTTATTTGGGAGTGTTGAGGAATAACCTCCAAATCGTGGGATGGATTCATACGTCCAAATCACGATCCCGATAATTTCATAAAAATTTAAAAAAAAATTATACCAGCATTAAATGTTAAAATTGTGATTGCGGAAGTAATAAATGCTTGTTAAGGCAGTATTAAATAATAAAGTCATTAATGTATATAACAATTTAACTACTATGTCCTTTTAACTAATGATGCTTTAAGACAGTGATGTGTCTTACCCACGTCTTACCTCCATAAAAATGATTACGACACTAATTTGTTTGTAGTTGTAATAACAAATAAACAACATACCCATATAGGCCTAAGTTCTATAACTACAACTCTGAAACCATATGCAACATACCCAAATTTGCTAAAATAACAAATAAACAATACTTTCTATTCTATAATATTTTATCTGAATTACTCTTGTCGTTGATAGAACTATGGCTTACTTACAGAGTTCTATATCCCTATTCAACATTCTTTACATTAGTTAAGAATAGTCTCCTATGTCATTACTTGTGACGACGATAACCAAATAGGACAATTACTTAACCTTGAAGTATTATTCCTATGAGTACTTATACAAGATTATGCCATTAAAACCCATAACCTGCTATGTAGGAAAAGTTGCACTACTATTATATGGGTGTACATATATCCAAATACTAACAGAGTCATCACAGTGACCATTGGGGCCATTGGGTATTGATTTTACCCCTAACTATTTGTCATGGTCTACGATACCATCCTAAGGCTTAGGATTTGACATTGGTACCCATTGTTTAGTCAATTCGATTTTGTATATAAGTATATGGTCAAGTGTGTGTATAACTTTATAACCACTCCTTCAAACTTTTAAACAACTCCTAAATAGAAGGTTGTAAGGGGAAAACATTATGTCGAAACGTTTGCATAGTATTCAGATCAATGGTTTCAATGTTGGGGTTAATAATTGTTCCATGTAGCACATGTCTTTGTCATATTGTTTTAAATGCATAAATTTAATGGGGTTAATATGCCAAATCTCTTGTCTTGACCCAATCCACAACATATCCATGCATTTACTCCTAATGTGGATTCAGACAAGGTGCTCCTGCGACGTGTACATTGTCTAGGGTCCCATCTTCTTCCACGGGTGTTTTGACTCACTCGGTGACTTCGATGTGTATCTCGTCTAGCCCCTTCCATACTCCATGAGCACAATAGGTGCATCTACCCATCTTCTCGGTCATAGGCATACCTTACCTTAGCCTTTTTGGAGGCACTATGGGTTCTCCATCTGGTTGAGATTTGTTATTGGGACCATACAATGCCCATACAACTTATTAATTATACTCTGTTGCATACTTGGGGAATGTGCTTCCCTCTATACCGGTCTTCTTAGTCATTCATTGTATTTTCCTTCCATCTCGGCAACTAGTATTCCTCCTGCTCAGACCCTAAGCACTATAGATTATCCCTCTCCATTATCACTTTACCCTTTAATTGTTAACCTAATTTTGTTCTGTGTGCTCGACTCAAGTGGAACGAGTCCTTTATCAATCCTATCCCTAAGTTTATGTAGCATCTTGAAGAAGGTAGTGTTTCCCAAGGTATTCCTTGTTATTCCCTTTTCATTGTACAAATGGTTTTCTTGTTGTTTTGTTAGATTGTGCATGGTGCAATTTTCCTTTTGTGTCAATAGCATGGTCGATTAGGTGTCCTACTCCTTTCTTTGTTATTGTTCTCATCTTGGTTTAATTGTCTAGATTCCTTGTTTTGAAATACAATTTCTTTGTTTCTTTACTAAAATATAGTTTCACTGTATAGTATTTTGAAAAAACATTTGGTTTGTTACTTGATAATATTACCAAAGTCGCTGCTGCATCGATGTGGTAAGGAAGTGACAGTTCTTAATGTTGTTGCTGCATCGATCTGCATCGATGTGGTAAGGAAGTGACGGTTCTTAATGTTGCTTCTATCCATCTGCATCGATCTGGTAAGGAAGTGACAGTTCTTAATGTTGCTGCTATCCACGTTAAGGAAGTGATCTGCATCGATCTGCATCGATCTGGTAAGGAAGTGATGGTGTCTCGTCCAAACATTAATGGTTCTGAACCAACTCTTTAGTGGAGTGTAATGCTGTCTATCCACGTTGTCAAACCACGTGAAGCCTGGTTAAAATGTGACTCACGAAATCGAACTATGCGTAGTGAACAACAGAGATGGAATTTGACGGGCATTTGCCCGTTTTCAGACATTTTACCCGTCAAATACGGGAAATAATTTGCTAAGCACGTTTTGTAAAATGGTTAATTTTTTTAATAAAACGTTGTTTTGACGTTTGGGAATTTTGTGAAAACGTCATTATATATAGTTTGTATAGGAGTCTAGAGCAGGCCTGGAATTTCAAATATATTTTGCCTGTGAACAGAAAATTTTATGACGGTCTTGTATTTTTCATACCGGTCACTTTACGTTTTACACAAATTCATAAATGTCAAAATTATTAAACATTAAATTTTTTTACATTTTGATATAAAATTTGAATTTTAATAATATAATTTTTTGCAAAAAGAAATACACCAAAACAACCATTTATAATAATAAATATACTAATAAAACTCAAATTATATTATATATAATAAACTTCTCTATTTTAACCAAACTATATTTCAACATCATATATAATATATAGCAGTAAGATCATAATTCTTGAACATGATATATAGCAGTAAGATCATAATTCTTGAACATGATATATAGCAGTAAGATCATAATTCTTGAACATGATGTGGGGAAAAAATCTCAAAATCTAATAAATGCACATAGAACATCAAACAACCATTTCTTTCTCAAGAAATGCAGTAAGATCATAATTCTTGAACATGATATATAGCAGTAAGATCATAATTCTTGAACATGACGTGGGGAAAAAATCTCAAAATCTAATAAATGCACATGGAACATCAAACAACTCTTTATTTCTCAAGAAATGCAAATTCAAGAAGCCATTTTTTCAAAGAAAATTGGGATGTACAAAAAAATATGTAAATTTGTTTGAATTTGGCAAACAAAAAGTTAAGTTATTATAGAATTGGAATTTTGAATCAATCTTAATAATTTCATTTGGAATTAAATAAAGTTTATAATAATAAAAATTGTTTTACTATACATTAATGTCAAATCAAATTTATGATAAAAATTCCATTTATTATACAACTAAATTATACTATCAAAATCTTTAATTTATTTTAAAAGATTATCAATTCCATACCAATTATATTTCATTAACCAATCCTTTATTCACATTTCCTTTTTGATTTTTGTGGAAACATACTTTAATCATTGACCAAGATAAACACTTAAAATATAAGCAATAATTCATGTAGATTTCTCACTTAATTCATGACATTTCACATTAAGAAAGTGTATTGAGAAGACTAAAAAACAGTAATGAAGGCCTGCAATTTTAACAATAAATTAAACAGATCATGCCGAATGCAAGAAGGCCCAGTGGCTACCAAAAGTTACGTTTGTTTTAACATATATGTTGTTAGAATATATGATCCTATCCATATATATATGAGAACATAGATAACATATAGTTAAACAAACGTAATATATATATAATGGATGTCCAATAAGCTGGGGCCGTGTTCTCAGCGGCAAACACAGTAGACGGTGGCGCTGATACTACTTGAAGGGGAGCGGATACCCGGTCCCACCATTCGGAGTAGAGCTTCAAACTGAAGCCTGCAACAACCAAATAGAGCTACCAAGGTCCAAAGCATTAATTTCATTAAACAACCATCGCAGTGCCAAGTGCTATGCTCGCAAGTACGAGCACTTATGACGGGTGATGTACAAGACCGGACGTCAAATTGACGGTTTTAATTTCTTGATACACGTAGACACTGACGTGTGGCATTTAATATAACATGTCAAATACGTTCAAATTTGCTAAATACGTCCCACAGGACGTCAAATTCCAGGCCTGGTCTAGAGACTTGGAGTAGAGCCCAGCCTGCCATGATGCCATCAGCAATCACTACCCGATGCCTCCAGGTAGTCCACGACGCACGCCAGTGATGCCACGGTGTCCACCAACCCACCCTGGCATCCACCTGTTCCACTTGCAGGTTAATCCATTAAATGGGTTGGTTGAAACCGTAAATGCCTTGAATGCTAGTCGACTATCGAGAAATCATTATGCGAGGGTTAGGGCCTGCAGGGTGCACCATTCCATTTCCAAAATTCCAAGTTTTCCAACTTCCGAACATCTGGGTTTGCCTCTGCGAGTTTGCACTGCGCAGCCTGTAGCCTTGCAGGTTGCTCGCTGCCACTAGTCCGCTGGAGTTTGGACTCTGGATTCTGGAGTGACAAGTGGAGTGGCAGTGAGTGCGAATAAGAGGGGGCATGCACAACTTGGTGGGTCGTCCACATTCAATCTCGTCAGCTAGTCGAAGGGGCCTCCCAATAGAGCGTAGATTCAAACCTCTATGAGGCCTTCTGCGAGCACAAACAACAACTTCAAATGGATATTTCATCGGTCGTCCAACAATCAGTAACTGGCCACTGACTGGTCCTTTGCCAAATCTCATATTGACAGGTTAGTTTTACTCTACTTGATTTAATTTTTTGACCTTTCGTTCAGTTTACTGGTGGGATGAGCACCATCAGATTTGTCCATATTTGTCCAGCAAATAACTTCTGAGGAAGAAAAAGCATTGTTGTAAAGGTAATCTTTATTTTTATCTTCGAATTTGTGAGGCTCAATCTATTTCATCTCTCGATGCATTCGTGATCTGCATTCTTCCAGCATTTATTTGTTTCTGTAAGATTTAATTTCAGGAGCAGTTTGCGCTATGTCCTTGTTCTCGTGGCTTTGAGCAGAATTTTGAGGTTTTTAATAAATTGCATCTGGCAGATTTCTTCCCCTAGGTTTTTGGACATATAAACTTGTTTCAGGCAGTTGTAGCCCCATTATTTGTGGAGCATTTTAGATTTTGTTGCTTTCCGCAAAAAAAATTCATTTCCCTTGTTTTAAATTCTAGTATGCAAAAATATCTTGAAGTGCTAAAATATATGTCATTTCCGAGTTGTTTGAGTAGCTACTAGACTGTCTTTTAAAGCACTTTAGGTTCTGTTTCTCTCTTTTAAAGCATTTTAGGTTCTGTGGTTTCCTTTGCTGCATCTCCGAGGGCCATGAAATCTTCTCTACTCATCATGATGAAATCATCCCATAATACCCTTGGGTTTTTTTTTCTAAAGCATCACACACAATCAGTTTTATTATCCCATGGTGGAATAATGCTTTTTCCTTTCCTTTCTGAACTTTGACAGTCATGTCTTTTTAGGACTGTAATATAAATTAAGGTATACTGAGGTTTTATTCAGGTCTTTGCTGATACAGGTTCCTTAGCTAGTTAATAAATAAAAAACGGTAAGCATATACCATACTTAGCCTCCCCTCACATTTTATGTATTTGAGGAGATAATAGGCTACTTCATCCCTTTTGACTCCATTCGTGTTTTCCTCCACTTTTTCATAACTCACGAGGAATAACTTTTTAGCATCTGAAGCTAGCTATCTATCTTCTTTGTTTGTTTGACACCTTTTAACAAACACTTCATGTGTAAAGTATCCAAGTCTCATGGAGACATTTCGTTAAACACTTAATGTGCAAGATTTGAAACCACGAGCCCGAGCATGAACAAGTACACATTAACCATGATATAAGCAAAGAAATAATGTTACTTATTCAAAATCAATCATTAAGAGGATGGAAACATAATTAAGAATTGCCTATTGAATGATCGCATAATCAAGGGAATCGATTATTAATTATGAACCATTAAGCATGCGAAGAGATCGATCTTGGCTTTTGCCTTGGCTTATAAGCCTTTCCAGCTAGATACGATATTCCCAAAACTTGGAATATCTCCCTACAACCAATTTCGGTACCTAAAAGCTTTAACCCAAGCATGTCTACAAGCATTTTCAAGTTTTATGAAAACTTAAAAATTGCATCTACAGGTGAACAATTATGATAACACAACGAAATAAAATTCCACAAGATTATCCAATTTACAATTTCAATCTGAAATTTTAAACATAATAACCATTCCAATTTGAGCATTGAATGTAATGATGCAATATCCAAATGGTTAATAGAATTGGCTTTGCACTTTCCAGCCATTTCCTTTGTTGGAAAAACTTGGAAATGTAAATTACAGGAATTTCCCTATAAAAAATCATACTCTTACAAACTTGGGAACGAATATATTACAGGTTCTCCCAAATGAATTTAACCGATATAACAAACTACAGGCATATAGTTATATACCAAGCTATCGAGTTATTTAGTTACAGAATTTAACACACAGGATTCTAATCATTCCATAGAACAATTGGCAATGGATTCCACAACATAAATTTAAATACTTTCATACTTTCATAAATATTTTCATAAACAATAATCTACTAGGAGTTTGTAAATTCCAAGTTCTTCTATTAAATGAAATAATTGTCTAAGGATTCTACATAACCATAATAATTTTCCAAATAATTTTCCCTCACTATCAAATCTACAATTTCTGAAAAAATAATGGCTTGTTATAGCCATTAACATAACACCCTAACTATCGCAAGTTCACTGTCTACTTGGATCTCCATGCATTTTAATAATATGGATTATTCTGGGTTTATTATGTGATGGAGATTTAGGGTGAATTCTAATCCAATATCATCATCACAACCCTTCAGCCTGTGGAAAGATTATGGCTGGTTTGACTGTTGAAATATTTCTACCACTTCCGGATTGCTATCCAATTTGGAAGTTTCTGCGGGTTCTCACCTGTTTAAACTTTTTCCATTAAACTCTCCATAGAAAAATTTAAATTTACTCCAGTAGTAAAGCATTCTGTTTTCTGTTTGTACATGATGTTTGGTGGTCTTCTTAAACCATTTTAGGTTCTATTGCTTTCTGCTAAATACCTTTTATTTTTGTGAGTGAAATTATTTTTGTGAGTGAAACGTCTCCGAATGGTTGCTAAAATATGCTTTTTTTTTTATATAGTAAGAGCCATTTGAGCAGAGATAGTAGACTTTTTTCTTAACTGTAAGTTTGCCATCTTAAATAATTGTTCCTTTAGAGCCAACAGGGCGTTCATTCACTTGTGAGTCTAGTAGGTCAATGGAGTGTTATGCTGATCAGTGGTCACCATAGTTGTTTTTAGGGAAAGAGCTGGAGGTCAAATCTAGAGCATCTTAGGTTTTGTATTAAGAGCATTAATGAATAAGTAAGTCAACCTACTTTGAAAGTGATTACTAATGTAATATTAGTAGTTGGGCCCGTATTAAAGGAAGTAAGTAAGTCAGTACGTAAGCACGCAAGAGATATAGCCTTCACGCATTGGATGTGGCCTTCCTTCTCGCCTATAAATAATATTGCCTATCCCTAGAAAGGTTCAGAGCTTTTTGCCTAGACAGATCCGGAGCCGTCCTATAATGCAGCTTTAAGCTTTAATGCCAATAATACAGTTTAAGCTTTAATGCTTGAATATTACTTGGTACCTTGGTGTTCTGTTTTTCTCACCTGATATGATATCCCAAGATATGATATCTCCAGAAATAAAAAGTGTTCAAGTAGACAACTAGCTCTGATGCTAACTGATATTTTGTGTAGTAGAGTTGAGCCAGTAATGTTGATGTTATCACATGTCACTCAACATATTATCCTTAAGGCTGTGCTGGGCCAACAAAATATAATGAAATGATAACAAAGTATAAAGCACCATCCCAAATTCCTACATCAAAATTCTGATCATTGCATAGGGTAACTTTTATACTAGAACGTTATTATTATTGACAGATACATAATTGGGCAGAACGTTAAGTGAAGGGTAATGTTAAAGCCTAAAACGTAAAAAAAAATTAGTATGATAGGTAAAATTGTGGTGAAATTCCAACACTGGTGAACAAGCAGCTCTCCTCCGAACTGTACATGGGATTGACTCCTTGGCATGCAGCGTTGGCATGCACTGTACATGGGATTGACTCCTTGGCATGCAGCGTTGGCATGCACTGTACATGGGATTCTCCTCGTAGCTGTTACAATAAATGAGGTATTTATGTTATGGTTGCCCGATTCTCAAAGCATCAGGCTGTCACCTTCTCGCTGTACCTAAACCATAAAGGCCTTGACCTCGATGTTCAAAAAATATTGTAAATTTCTTGCTCTTCTTTTACAAATGCGCCAATTGATTATTGGGTTTCTTCCTCTGCGAGGACTCAACACAAGAAGGAATACCATCTCTGGTATGGAATACGATGCCAACTCTAGCATACACATAGTTCACTTCCTCTGCATGTATTTTAGGATGGAGGAGGACTAAGGTTCATGTTTTTAATTTACGAAATTATTCGTGAACTGATGATTTTAACTTGCAAAATACAGAAAAGAACACTCTCTCACAGGTAATAGTTTTGCAATAAGTTTTTCGTCTCCAGATGTCTCTACATCCCGAAATTAATGTGTAGGTACTGACAGTTTTAATTTGATATTAATGTGTAGCTGCACGACTCCTATCTCCGATGTCTGGTGGGTTTGGGCACTAAGAGGAGGCTGGAGACCAGTGAAAAGAGGTTTCCCTGTTCTGGTTCTGTCGAGAGGAATTTCAAGTTCTGCCAGTTTTCATCACCCATAAAAGGTAAGCATTTGCAATTGCTCCTGTTCTATTACCCTCTTCTTAGCTATTTTAAAAAATTAATTCCGCTCCTCATTAGACGTTCCCTACACCCAATTTTTTCTTTCTCCCCACTGTCTATCACTATAACCTGTGATTCAGAATTATAATAATGTTTGTGTCTTTGTATGCCACTGCAATCTGTCATTCAGAACTATAGTAATGTCTGCCATTGATTTCTGGATGCCGCTGCTTATCTGGGTTTGTTGTAGAGATCATTCGCAGGAGTTCTGAATACTATTCTTAATTTTAATGTCGTCGTAAGTTTCCATTATACAGTAGCCTCCACTCGAATCAACATCTTAGTGGGATCATTGTTAGCATTATACTACTACTTTCTTTAGCATCTTGTTTGGTTATACTAAGATGCATTAGGATCCTGTTTGTTACACCTTGATAATATGATATAAAGGGGGTATTAAAAATGGGTTGATAAAAATGGATACCTACAATATCTGGTGAAAATAGGGGTTTTCTTAATTGGAAAGGTATATTGGGAGGGGGGTTCAACAATACAATTTCAGGAGGGATTTCCCAATATTTAGTGAAATTAGGGATATTCTTTAATATCCTGCGAACGATGGTGCTATGTAACAAGTTCACTGAGTGAACCCCCCGTGGGTGCAAGTCGGCCTCATATTGGTAAAATTATTTTTGGCCATTTATTTCACTATAAATAAGAAGTAAAACTTCTTATCTTTATCCCATCAATTGGGTCTGCTCCAAAAAGGTTCAGTTCGTGGTATCTTCTGCTCCTAGGTCAGTTCGTGGGTGATTTTCTGCTAGGATTTTCTCTTCACATAACTGATCCATGCTCCTTGAAGAAGTTACAGTTTTCATGTTTCTTTTCTCTTTTGCTGGTTTAAAATCACCCTAACTCAATTAGGGTCTCTTCTTGGGTTTCAAAAGCCCTTTTACTGGCACCCACAGGTTATAGCAAATTTTCGATAGCCCTATTGAGGGCACCCTACAACTACAGCAGTCGACAGTAGGTCCTCTTTTGTGCACCTGAATTTTTATACAGGGTTTGTCCCTGAGTTTGAAGGCATCCACAGGTTACAACAGACCTGGAGAAGGTGTGTATAGGTCACTATAGATTAGCAGAAGATCACGGCACCCTCAACAGTGTATACACTAGTGAACAGTGACATCATATGCTTGTACAGGTTGATAGTGAACATCCACAGTCATCTAGTGGCAGCTTGGGGCAGCAGTCATAGTACAGGTTTCTTCTTATTCAGTGAAACAAATTCTAATTGTTGAAGAGGCTTGTTCTTAGCCTGCTATTGTAAAACTCAGTCATCTCATTTTGGAGATAAATCATTATTATATGGCTTTGGGGTTTTCGTCCTTAAAAGGTTTCCTCATAAAAATCTGTGTTCAATTTTTATGTGTATTTATTGTTAGCTATCTCTGCACTATTTATATTTACAGTCTGTTACTGCTATCAAATTTCATAATTTTAACATGGTATCAGAGCTCTGCTTGTAAAGCACACAGCATTTGAGCAGGTGACTGTGTCTTACATAGACCTTGGGACAGTACAGACATACCAGAGATGGCTTCTTCTGCCTCTTTCAGACCAGAGGACAGACTTGAGGGTTCAACAAATTTTAATTCATGGAAAGCAAGGCTTATGGCCACCTTGGAAGAGAATGACCTTGATGACTTGGTCATCAATGTTGTAGAATAACCCACCTCAAATACAGGAAGGGCAGCGTTCAAAAAGAAGCAAGCAAAGCCTAGGAGGATTATCTATGACTCAGTCAAGGAAAATATAATGCCTGCCATAACACCACTGAAGACAGCCAAGGAGTGTTTTGACACCTTAACAAATCTGTACGAGAAAAAAGCACCCAGTCAAAGGAGAGTCTTGAAAAACATACTTCGTACATTGAAGATGGAAAAAGATGAAGGAGTGGCCTCCTTCTTCACAAACATTGCTCAGGTAAGAGATCAACTTTCTGCTATTGGGGTTACAGTAGATGATGATGACCTTGTACAAACTGTTTTTGATGGCCTTCCAAACTATTGGGAAAATTTCTTGGCTTCTATGAGTGGGCGTGAGACTCAGCCAGATTTTGAGAGACTTTGGCATGACTGTTTGGAAGAAGAAGGCAGAGTACAGAGCAGAAATAAGGGTCCTAAGGAAGGGAATCTTGCACTAACATCTAAAACTAAGAAACAATTCAAGAAGCCCTTACATCCCAAGAAGAAAGAGAACAATTCACAAGGTAAGCAAATTAATATGTCACAAATTGAATGTTTTAATTGTCACAAAAGGGGGCATTATGCTAAAGACTGCAGGAAGCCATAGAGAAGGTTCAAAAGAAAGTTCCAAGCATCTACAGCTGAAGAAGAAGAGCCAAAGAAGAAGAAAAATGCAAAGTCTTCCAAGCAAGAAGAATCAAGAAAAGAATACTACTTGATTTTTGCTCTAGCAGGATCCATCACCAATAGTTCCAATTCTTGGTTAGTGGACAATGGAGCATCAAAACATATGACAGGTTCTTGTGAAGCTCTTACAAGTTACAGAAAGAAGAAGTTTGCCACTCAAGTAGAACTTGGAGATGACTCCACCTACAAAATTGAGGGAGTGGGTTCAGTTTCATTTCAACTTGATTCAGGAACCATGTTGCACATTGAAGACATACTGTATGTTCCAGGCTTGAAGAAAAATCTCCTTTCTGTTGCTAGCTTAGAAGATAAAGGATACAGAGTTATATTCATGGACAAAAAGGTTCTGTTGTGGTCAAAGAATGAAAGGTTGAGTGCAGCAGAATTGATTGGGGTTTGAGAGGGAGGCCTTTACAAGGCATATGGGCATTCTACTCAAGCATTGGTCACAGTACAATCAACCCTTGTGAGTTATGGCACCGAAGGTTTGGGCACCTTCATTATGCAGCTCTCCCTGGTCTTCAAAAGATGGTTACAGGTATGCCTGAGTTTTCTAATGAACATAGTGGTATTTGCAAAGGTTGTGCCCTTGGTAAAAATACCAAGAAGTCTTTTTCAAAAAGTAACAGCAAATCAAAAGGGATTTTGGATTTGATTCACTCTGATATTTGTGGACCCATGTCTTCACCTTCCTTAAGTGGTTGTTTATACTATGTACTATTCATTGATGATTACTCTTGTAAATCTTGGATTTACTTTCTAAAGGCTAAAAGTGAAACTTTTGATAAGTTCAAGGAGTTCAAGGCGCTGATTGAAAATCAGACAGGAAGACACATCCGTATCTTGAGGTCAGACAATGGAGGTGAGTTTGAATCGAATGATTTTGATGACTTTTGCCAAGAAGTAGGGATCAAGAGGGAGTTGACTGTACCTTACAACCCCCAACAGAACGGGGTTGCAGAAAGGAAGAACACAACATTCTGTGACGATGCTAAAGCCATGTTGTGTGATCTATATCTTCCCTTATCTCTATGGGATGAGGCTGCTAGTGCTTCTTTCTATATTCAAAACAAAAGTCCTCATGTCATTTTGGGAGAAAAGACTCCATAAGAATTCTTTATAGGTAAGAAACCTGTAGTTGACCACATGAGGATCTTTGACACTCCAGTCTACATCCATGTGCCAAAAGAAAAGAGATTAAAGCTGGAGCCTTCTGGAAAGAAAGGCACATTTGTTGGGTACAGTGAAAATTCAAAAGTCTACCGTATCTATGTTCCTTGTCAAAGATACATTGAAATCAGCAGAGATGTGATATTTCATGAGGAAGCTATTTTCCGCCACTCTAAAGAGCTTCCAAAAGATATAGAAGAATCTCTTTCTAACATTCCAGACTCTCCTCATTCAGAGAATCAGAGGGAGGAAGAAGATGAACCTCATGATTACTCAGAACCAGAAAAACCAGCTGAAGAATTACTTGAAGATCCTCCTTCCAAGAGAAGACCTGCTTGGGCTAGAGAAATATTGCAAGAAGCAAAGAAGCATAAAGCTCCTTCTGGGACATTCAGAGAAAGCAAGAAGCCCCAGAAACACTCAGGTCTTATGAGTAAGCTCATTGATGTAGAGCCCTACACATTCAAAGAAGCAGAATCTCATCAGGTATGTATTGATGCCATGACATAAGAATATAATTCCATTATGAAAAATGATGTGTGGGAAATTGTTCCTAGACCAAAAGGGAAGTCTATGGTGACTTCCAAATGGATCTATAAAATCAAGCATGCTACTGATGGCAGCATTGAGAAATATAAAGCAATATTTGTGGCACGCGGTTTCTCACAAAAGGAAGGCATAGACTATGATGAAACATTTGCCCCTGTTGCCACGTATACCACCATCAGGACCATTATCTCCGTCGCTGTTGTCTTTGGATGGAAACTCCATCAAATGGATGTAAAGACAACTTTTCTTAATGGATAAGTTGAAGAAGAGGTCTACATTGAGCAACCTGAAGGTTTTGTGACTCATGAAATGCAGTCTCATGTGTGCAAACTAAAGAAATATTTGTATGGACTCAAATAGGTCCCAAGCGTCTGGTATGCTAGGATTGATGGTTACCTTCACAGTTTGGGATTCTCTAAGAGCACTGTTGATTCCAACCTTTACTTTAAGGTTGTTCAGAACCATGTATTTATCCTAGTCCTATATGTGGATGACCTGTTCCTTACTGGAGAGGAGTAACTGATAGCTCAGTGCAAGAGGGAGCTTACTTCAGAACTTGAAATGAAGGATCTGGGACTCATGCACTATTTTCTTGGTTTATAGGTCTAGCAGAAGCCAGATGAGATCTTCCTATCTCAAGGGAAGTATACAGTTGATATCTTGCAGAGGTTTGGGATGCATGACTGCAAACCAATGAGTGTACCCATGACATCAAACCTGAAGAAGTTACGTGACTCAGCTACTTCTTCACAGGTAGTGGATCCTACTCAGTATCGCCAACATATTGGATCTTTGATGTATCTAGTGCAAACGAGACCAGATATCTGTTATGCAGTGAGTGCATTGAGTTAGTTCATGTCCAAGCCGAATCACATACACTGGATAGCTACAAAACATGTGCTCAGATATTTGCGAGGTACTATCACTTATGGGCTCAGATATACCTCCAACAGTGGAGTAATGCTACTTGGATATGCTGATTCCGATTGGGCTGGCAGTGCGGTGGACTGGAAAAGCACATCAGCATACTGTTTTAGTTTGGGATCAGCCATGATCTCGTGGTCCAGTAGAAAACAGGGTTCCATAGCTCAGAGCACAGCTGAAGCTGAGTATATTGCTGCCAGTGATGCCTGCATAGAAGCA
This sequence comes from Larix kaempferi, assembly GCA_027924585.1. Lineage (NCBI taxonomy): Eukaryota > Viridiplantae > Streptophyta > Pinopsida > Pinales > Pinaceae > Larix > Larix kaempferi. The sequence goes on along the minus strand of BSBM01000712.1, from coordinate 4,191,024 downwards.
GTTTGGCTTAGAAAGCTTCTCTCTAACCTGTTTGGTGGAAAACTTGAGCCAACCATTATCCATTGCGATAATCAGAGTTGCATTAAGCTTTCAGAGAACCCTGTGTTTCATGATAGTTCAAAGCACATTGAGATGAAGTATCACTTCATTAGAGATATGGTACAGCAAGGTGCCATGAAGCTCCAGTACATCCGTACAGATGAACAGGTTGCAGACATATTGACCAATCCTCTGTCGTTGACAAAGCTTGTGCACTTTCGAGACAAGCTTGGTATTGCAGAGAATGACCCTCTCGTTGAGAGGGAGTGTTGATTTTCTAAGCAGCATCGAGTGCCATTCTCTGGGAGAATAGAGGCACCTGGTCAGTTACTAGGATATTGATCCAGTCTTGGACTGGAAGCTGAGCCTGGGGCTGAGAGCCATTCTCTAGGAGAATGGAGGCACCTGGTCAGTTACTAGGATATTGACCCAGTATGGGACTGGAAGCTCAGCCTGGGGCTGAGAGCCATTCTCTGGGAGAATGGAGGCACCTGGTCAGTTACCAGGATTTCACTGTAAGCCCTAGACCAAGTCTAGGCAAGTGGTGTACTCCTCCCCTTGATCTATGGGCTATGGGACCTTCTCAAGAGACTGATAAACCCTTGTTGAAATACGTGGCACTTGATCTTGGTGGCAACAGGAGGGTGAAGTAAAGCAATTAATTTATCTCCTTATGATTATGTACTTGGAGTGGACATGAAGACCTTGAAGAACACCTGGATGACTTGTTGAAGTTAAATGAAACCCAATCATAGCTTGGCTTGGTCCATGAACCCACCATTTAAAGAAAAGAAAAAATAAATAAATATATATATATATTGATGGGTCGGCCTCAATTGAATTATTGAAAGGAAATAAATATATAAAAAGGTACAGGTCAGCCCCAATGGAAATAAATATATAAAATGGTGCAAGTCGGCCTCATATTGGTAAAATTATTTTTGGCCATTTATTTGACTATAAATAAGAAGTAAAACTTCTTAACTTTATCCCATCGATTGGGTCTGCTCCAAAAAGGTTCAGTTCGTGGTATCTTTTGCTCCTAGGTTAGTTCGTGGGTGATTTTCTACTAGTCTTTTCTCTTCACATAACTGATCCATGCTCCTTCAAGAAGTTACAGTTTTCATGCTTCTTTTCTCTTTTGCTGGTTTAAAATTACCCTAACTCAGTTAGGGTCTCTTCTTGCGTTTCAGTGGCCCTTTTAAGGGCACCCATAGGTTATAGCAAATTTTTGACAACCCTATTGAGGGCACCCTATAGCTACAGTAGTCCACGGTAGGTCCTCTTTTGTGCACCCAAATTTTTATACAGGGTCTGTCCCTGAGTTTGAAGGCATCCACAAGTTACAGCAGACCCGAAGAAGGTGTGTACATGTCACTATAGCTCAGCAGAAGATCACGGCACCCTCAGCAGTGTATACATTAGTGAACAGTGACATCACATGCTTGTACAGGTTGACAGTGAACATCCACAGTCATCTAGTGGTAGCTTGGGGAAACCGTCATAGTATAGGGTTCTTGTTCAGTGAAACAAATTCTAATTGTTGAAGAGGCTTGTTCTTAGCCTGCTATTGTAAAACTCAGTCATCTCATTTTGGAGATAAATCATTATTATATTGTTTTGGGGTTTTTGTCCTTAAAAGGTTTCCCCATAAAAATGTTGTGTGCAATTTTATGTGTATTTACTGTTAGCTATCTCTGTGCTATTTATATTTACAGTCTGTTACTGCTATCAAATTTCATAATTTTAACACTATTGATACTACTTCATTTTATTTATTGACATTCATAGATTTTGCAATCCAGAATGGATAATGACATGCATCATCTGTAGCCAAAATTCCAATCATGCAACCCTCCTTGATATCTTGTACTGAGCCCTTCTAAAGGTCTTCCATCTCTCGATGCTTTGTGGTTGATCTTCTAGAGCCAATATGCATTTCTCTTTCATCTACTTGAGAAAACTCAAGAGCTCGAGGTTCAACAGTTGTTACCTCATTTCCATTTGATAAACTTTGTGGCCAAGCAAATGGAGACTTCAAATATATATCTCCATTTGTAGAGTTTGAAATTATGTCACTCTGCTCCATGAAAAAGGACTCCCACCAAACAGAATCAACAAAATGAAAGTACTCATATGTATCTTCGATAGACTTTTTGATTTCTTCCAAGCATTGATAAGAATCAACATCTCTACTATGTCGCCTTGCATTATGACTCTCTGCAGGTGATTGCAATAACAATAATTTTGAAGCATACATTTGACGATTTGGGATGAATTTCAGAAATGTCAAACCTGATGAATGCCCCCATTATGTGCTAGTTGAGTACTTCTTGCCCCACAATAATGTTTTTCCATCAACATTTTTTATACGAAATTGATGTTGAAAGCTAATGTCATTAAGTTTTTCAATGCACCTTTCTTCACCATGTGATCCAAATAGAAATCTTTGCATGTCAACAATTTCTTCCAATTTATGTACAATAGGATCTGGATGGTATGCTTTTCCTATAATTTCAATCAATGATGGTACACTCCCAAATTTCTTCCTCCTCAATGTCCTTTCAAAATGGATAAACATTTGATCAATATGATCATGTGTATGCCCAACAAGAAGGAAACCAACTTTTACTTTCTTTTTAATTCTCAATTCAACAAGCATGCTTAGATAACCAAACACGACCTGATTTTTGTTTTCTCGGCTTGTGTTGTCCAATTGTAGATATAGAACTTCAAGAAGATCACCAGGCCAATGAGTAATGACATGGTGAATTATGGTGATGGTAAAATTTGCATCACTGTGAATATTTGGAGCTGTAAAGTAAACCCTTGGCATCATTTCACCATTAAAAAACATACACCTAACTAAGTGAAACTGAATAAAGTTTCCTCCTTTAAATTCTTTGGCACACAGAAAAAATGTGGCAAGAGTTTTTTTTCTGATCCATGTCATCAATTATCAAACCCATATACTTATTTGGAGCATCATAACACTTCTTGTGATGTTTGTACAACTTTTGTCGTTCATTTGATTGTTGATTGTGATGTTCTTGCAGTGCATTGATTATGGAATCTACAAACAACATAACAAAAAAATATTGGTAACTAGCTTTAATAATTGACATTTATCTAAAAAAATTAAAATTTGTAAACATGCCTCTTTCTTTAAGAGAAGCACATGTACTGCAGACCCCCATCCTTGAACTCTTTGGAATGCGGACGTTGTTGAACTTATTTTTCAATACTCTTGTGAGATATGCATATCTGATGAAGTTGCCTTTTCCTTGACCACCTTGAACATAATCCTTGTATAAGTTATAGATTTCTTGCATTGTGAAATTATCTGGAATGTGTATTGTTTCTCTATTTGGCATACTCTCTCCATGCTTGGAAAAGAAATCATGCATCCATGATATTGCAATGTGTGTTGATGGCCTAGTGATTCATCCCTGATAATCGTCAGAATAAAATGTAGGATCCTTTTTTCCAGTCTTGTTTGGATTCTTGATAATCGAAGGTTACCAATTAAGTGAATTCTTTTAAATGCCTTTCTACAAAGAATAACTTTTCCAACGCGATAATCATAACCTGTCCTTGTAGAAATCATGCACCCCACTAAATATGAATTTTGCATACTTTGGTTCATTGATAAATACATCTTCCTTTTCTCCAAGGCATAATTGTAGCTTAAAATTTTCAAACAACTTTTGTGGAAACACTCACTCGAAATCAAATGAGTAATGGAACTTGGACTTGTGAGCAACTCTTTCTTAAACCTTGTATAACTAGAATGCTTTGGATTGAAATAAAAAGGTCTAGTCCTACACTTAATCCTGCTTAGTATTGGATTATGTCGCTGCATTTCCTGGACCATTATGTCTACAACAACATCCTCATTAGAATGAATGTTTTCATTTTGATGCATATGACCCCCCTCGTTGAAAATCTCATCACCAAATTCAGTATGAAAATTATTGTCATGATCACTAATAAGTTGATCAATTGCTGACAGATCAATGTGACCATCAACACTATTTGTGACACTAAATTATTCACTGAAAGGGAACTCTTGAGATTCAACATTGACATCATTGGTGCCTGTAAAATCCTTACTTGGAGGAGAATCATTGTCTTCATCATTGGTGCCTGTAACATCCTTACTTGGAGGAGAATCATTGTCTTCATCATTTGTGGCTTCATCATCAACATAATGATCATTAGTGCCATTGAAATCCTCGCTCGGAGGATAATCATCATCGGTGCCATTGAAATCCTCCCTCGAAGGAAAATCATCATCGGTGCCATTGAAATGTTCACTCAGAGGAAAATCATCATCGTTTCCATTGAAATATTAACTTGGAGGAAAATCATCATCGGTGCCATTGAAATCCTCACTTGGAGGAAAGTCATCATCTGTGCCATTGAAATCCTCGCTTGGAGGAAAGTCACATTCGATGCCATTGAAATCCTCGCTTCGAGCTAACTCATCATCGGTGCCATAGAAATCCTCGCTTGGAGGAAACTCGTCATAAGTTCCATTGAAATGATCGCTTGGAGGAAAATCATCTTCACCATTATTGATGTCTTCTTCCTCACCCAAATCATCATCTTTCCCATTAAAATCCTCACTTGGAGGAAAATCATCATCAGTCGCATAAAAATCCTTGTTGGGAGAAAAATCATCATTGGTCCCATTAAAATCCTTGCTTGAAGGAAAATCATCATTCGTCCCATTAGAATCCTTGCTATGAAGAAAACCATCAACATTATTTGCACATGCATGCTCAGCAAAATTATCATTAGTCCCATCAAAATCCTTGCTTCAGGAAAATCATCATTGGTGCCTTAAAAATCCTCTCTGGGAGGAAAATTCTCATCATCTTGCTTACTGTCTTTAGGATCCCCACTTTGAGGAAGCTCTTCATCATCATCATATTCTTACCCTTCATTACTAGTGTCTTCAAAATATTCATAATTAGGAAGTGCTTGAATAACATGCTTGACTACATTGCTTACACTGCCAATATCTTGGCTAGATGAACAATACAACTCTTCATTGACATTGGAATTTAATTTAGATGAGTCCATGACTTCTCACTAAAAGATAGAATTATAGAAAAATCTTAAAAGATAAGACAATGAAATTTTATCATAGTCCTCACCAAAAAGTAGAATGGTGCAACTCTCAACCAACAATCTTATAGCTATGAGAATGAAAATATCCCTCCAAAATATTCCCTCCAAAATTTTTCGTTCAAAACTTTCTCAGACATATAAGACTAATAAAATTTCTTGCAACATTTTTTATATACAATTTGTAATAAAGTAATGGCTCTTTATATTTTTTTTACTCCCACATTCATAAGATTAATAATATTTCATTTAAACCCATCTTATATAAATTTGATAATAATGCAGTAACTAATTTCATTTTTTTAATCCCACATTCGTAAAACAAGTAATGTTAAACCTAATCTAGGCTATATAAACCATTTAGATTTCCTACTATTCATCATTTAATTTGGAGCAATTTAGTAACACTTTCAAGGTTAGGGTTTTTTCCATTTTTAATAAATTAGTTAGTTTTATTATTAATTTTGCAATGCTTATTTTATGGCTTTATTAATTTCGCAATGCTTGTTTTATGGCTTTATTGATTTATTCTTTTACAATTTTGTTTATCTCACATTCTTAAGAGTGGTAAACTTAAACCTAATCTATCTTATTAATACACTACTATTTAGACTTTGGAGCAATTCACGAAGGCTTTCAACAAGAACGAGAACATTGCAGAGTAGAGCTTCTAGCACTTTCAAGAGAGGAGGCTCTACCACTTTTCGTTTAGTTATATATATATATATATTTAAATGTTTTTTTTTTAAGTTCATGTAGTATTAATCGATCCAAGGCTTGCCCCCTATCCCACGAATATTAGCCTTTGTTTAAAAAATAAATAAAAAATCTATACCTACATTTAAAAAAAAATTAAAACTACCCTCCTATCCTACCCACTAACCCTTCACCCTCCTTGTGCCCCTCCTCCCACCGCCCCATTCTCCCTCCTCCTTGTGCCCCCTCCCTTCCCCCTCTTCCCTCCTCACACCCCCTCCCACTGCCACCCCCCCTTCCCCCTCCTCCTTGTGCCCCCTCCCTTCCCCCTTGTCCCTCCTTGCACCCCCTTCCCTCGCCGCCCCCTTCCCCATCCTCCTCGCGCCCCCTCCCTTCCCCCTCCTCCCTCCTCGCACCCCCTTCCCCCTCCTCCTCACACCCCCTCCCTTCACCCTCATCCCTCCTCATGCCCCCTTCCCCCTCCTCCCCATGCACCTCCTCCCGCCACCCCCCTTCCCCCTCCTCCCTGCTCGCACCCCCTTCCCCCTACTCCTCATGCCCCCTCCCTTCCCCCTCCTCCCTCCTCGCACTCGCTTCCCCTCATTGCCCCCTTCTCCCTCCTCTCGCCGCCCCCTTCCCCCTCCTCCCTCCTCCCCGTGCCCCAACCCTTCATCCTCCTCCCTACACCCTCCCTTCCACATCCTCTCACTGCCCACTTCCATCTCCTCCCTTCGCGGCCCTTTCGCTACTCGCTTGGGCACCAAAGAGTCGTGGAGGGAGAAGGGAGGAGGAGGAGGGGGAGGAGGGAGAAGGGGGTGGTGGGACGATGAGGAAGGGAGGGCACGAGGAGGAGGGGGATGGGGGAGGCAGAGGGGGAAGGGGAGGGGGTGCAAGTGGTTCGCTTGCTTGGGAACCAAAGGGCCACCCCTCACAGGCAGTGCGATGTAGAGAATCGTGTCGTTTGTGAGGGGCAGCCCTTTGACACCCAAGCGAGCGGCCCGCTGGCGCCCCATCCCTTCCCAGCCCCATCCCTTCCCCCTCCTCCCTCCACGCGCCCCCATCCCCCACCACCCAAGTTTATCAAATCCAAATAAAAAATCTAATAAAATCAAGTCATTTGAATTCAAAGAAGTAATTGTTAAAACTGAATGACTAAATCACTAGATTTAACCTCATGAAACTCATAGAAATTGTTTAGCACAAAACACATAGAATCCTACTTGATTTGAGAAGTCGATCCCCACTTCAAGCATTATGCACCCACTAATGAGCATGCAAAAGTCTATGGTGTTGGGGTTAAGAGCTGCACCCATGAGAAAATAGATACCTCTGTTGATAATATTGGCCTTGTTCCCACACCTCCTCATTAAGTTAGATGCACCTAGTCAAGTAATGATGCCTGCAACATGGAGGGATGAGATAAACATAACCAACACTTGGTAATTGTACTTGCAATAATGACTATCCTGGAATATTTCATTATGCTTCATGTGGTACACTACGAGGGAGAATTTTTAGAGAAAAGGGTCCATGGATTCCAGAATTCCACTTTCCATTCACCACAATCTCATTCAAAATTCACCATTCAGCTCCAGCTCCATTAATGCAACAACAACATCAATACAAAAATTCTTCTAAAAAATATCTAGAGAGAGACCTAATTTTTTTCTTTGACTACCAATATCATATGATTGTTATGTTAACTTATGTTTCTCCATCCTCTATCAAACAAGTCCCCATGAAAAATAATAGAACCTTAGTAACAAAGAAATGGTTAAATTTCAAAGATCTTTGAAAAACATAAGATATTTGGTTAATTTAATGGGATCTAGATCCTTCAAAGTCATGTAAGGCAATGAAAACTTCTTAGAAAAAAAAAAAACGGTTTCCTTTAGAGATGTAAAGAAACTCTTAACCAGTGAATACATCCAACCCATTTTGTGCCAAAATTTAAACTTTAGACATTGTGGGGGCAAAGGAAGCAAAAAGAAATATCAACGATACATATACCCCATGTGCGATTGTGGTTTGAGACATTAGATAGACAAGACCATTGTAATGCCCAAATATTGGTATAAACATCATATCTAAGTATATCTAATGAAACTCATCACAAAACCTTATAGAAAACACAAACAAAATAGATAAAGCCATGTTTAGAAATTATAACCGTACCTCTTTGTGATTTGGGTACCAGAAACATCTTTGAGTAGACTTGCAAACAACAAAAAAATCTTACACATGTTTTTCACCCATGGAACTCTTATCAAAATTTAGATGTTTACCTTTACATGCTATAATTTCAAACTTCAACCATAAAAGTTTTCTAATGTAACATTAATAGAATTTCACATGTAATGTCATATCAAAATACACCCATGATAACAATGATATTGATAGGATACATATATGTTATATATGTCATGTTTACGTTGCTAAAGGATTTTAGAGTGTGAAACCTTTAACAAGTGTAGAGTGCCATTTGACTAAATTGAAAATATGAAAAGAGAAAACATCACTTTAGATGGGTACCCAACTACCAAAAATAACCTTGAAATGTAAGAAATTGTGTACAATTACTCCAACAAAATTGCAAATTATACCAACATAGATCCATCTAAAAAGGAATCTACTAGCAAATTAATTCCACATGCCCAAGCCTAAATGGGAAATATACAAATTTGGTTTGTAACTATGTAAAATCTTTATCCCAGTTCATAATCGTTTCATCAACAATCTCCAGCGTGTGAAGATGAGAGCAAAACTATGGCTCTTGACACAAATTTGCACCTTGGGAAGAGGGTTGCTCGCATGCCAAGATGGCTTCACCTGGATGGCATGCATGAATTAACTTCTACACGGTTCTGAAGAAGTCAGGGTTTAAATGAACGGTTGTTTGAAGGAGGGCAGCACTATTGCATGCCTTCAGAACTTCAGAAGATGGCAGACCTCGTTACAACCAATTGCCTGCTCTGCAAGAAAACAATTCCTCGTGCAGGAGGCTTAGTGTTGCCAGACTTTAGGAAGAAGTTTCCCACCATGCACGGGCGTCAGGTGGCTCAGTTCCAGTCCAGCCAAGCCTGCAGGATGAAGCTCATTTTTCGCAGGACAATTGCTCGAATTCCTACCCTGTTTTGGTAACTGGTAGCGGCTCTAGTTCGGCTCAGGAAGTCGAGAGCATTCCCAAATGCATCAAGGACTATCTACGGGAGCTAGAAGTTCAGGTCCGAATGTTGAGAGGTGAAAATTATGAATCAAGAAAGCCATGCAACATATGTGTACCCTGGCTCAGGCAACAAACCAAGAGTTTCATGAGAACAACATCAAGTTAAATGAGAAGGTGGACAACCTAGTTGAAGTTCCGGACAATGGATGACCTTGTTCGGTCAACCTGGACGCCCAAATCAGAGCGGTTCACTGTAGGGCCAGAACTATTGAAGCGAAAATCGATGGGATGCGAGCAAAACTCAGAGAATTGAAGGACGAGATAGTGAAATTCAACGGCGGCACAGTGGGAGGAACTTGAACCTGTGTCCCGTAGTTTATTGGGTGACTTTACAGGTTTTTTTGGCCTTCTTTTGGCTATGTTCATGACGTCTTGGAACTCTGTTACTCGTGTTTCTATGAAAATCATTGTAGCTTTTTTGAAATTTTGTATTATGTAGATGAAGACAAGAACATCAGCATGATAATAATGCAGTAGATGCTCTACTTTTGTGTAAAACATTTACGGCAGTTTGTTCGTTTTTACAGTTCTAATAGACTAGCTCTTAGTCGTCATAGTTATAGTGCAGCAAAAGATGATTGTAGGAACTCGTTAATTCCTCCAGGTTGAGAAACAGACCTGCTCCAACTATATGTACCTCTGTGTTATCTCTCTTCTTTTATATAAAAGCTTTTAACCATTCTTGTGAAAAAAAAAGCAATTATGAACGTTGAAGACACAATAAAATAAATTTGAAGCCAGCCTTAAAAAATAATTACTCAAAATGACACCAACTCGCTGCAAAGTCTTAAACCCTCAATCGATTACAAAAATTCCAAACACTATATTTTCGGAAAGGTTAGCAAACTAGATGTACAAGCATTGAATGAACTTTTCCGTAAAAAGTTAAGCACTAGGTTACTCTTTTATTTTCGTAAAAATTCAAGGACAGGATGGTTGTTATAGCAGACTTTTAGGTAACTAACGATTTAATAAGAAATTTTGGTAATATTTTAAGAACCGAGCCATTTGTGTAGGATTTAGAAATTCGGTCGAATTCAAGGGAAAAAACGGGAAAAAATGGGGTAAATTTTTTAACCATATGCGTTTTTCTTTTTAAAAAATTTAAAATTTTGAGGAGCGGCTGATTTTTTATATAACAGGGATAAAGTTTTCTTTTGGCTAAACTTTACTTGCAATAAAGACATGAAAATACTAGAAATATTTGCAAAAGTTAAAAACCGTACCGATTTCTTGAGTCGTGGATACTCTAATGTCATCGCAAAATTTTGCAAGATCGATTTTCCCATTTCCAAAACTTCTGATTCTTGTGCATTAGGTCATCCTCCACGGTAGCTTTGTGACCTCCTTGAAAAATTTCCCATCCTCGGCTCACCTCCTCCGTCATTGTTATAGATCCTGCAAAGGTTGGGGAACTAACAATAAATGGGTGGGGTTGTAAGGGGCGCTTAGGTTTTTGTGATGGAAATACAACATGCCTAGATTCGAGGGCAAGCATTGGAGATAACACCATTTCTTGGTTGGTTTCGTCTGTCGGACGTGTACCTCCTCTACCGGCCACACACTTAGTTTTTTTTGGCAAAATACCTAAGTGGACGATTTGGGCAAGAAAATATTTTATAGAAACCCTAAGCTCCCTTTCCATGGCGAGCTTCTTCATCTTTGTTGAAAATACTTAGCATTCCACAAAAGTCTTTTTTTTTTAAGATGGAGAACACTATTTAAACTAGCACAGCCATTTAACTTGTGGGGTGAATATGGATAGGTCACAAGTTAAGTGCTTGTAATCACCTATTATCACGTGTTGTTGTGGCGGTTACCTTCTTTAGTTAAATGGGTTGTCTCTCATTACTGTCTGTTATCTATACATGAGTTACCAATTATCCATGGCTCAGTTACTAGTATATATATATATATATGTGTGTGTGTGTGTGTGTGTGTGTGTCTATTTCCAATTTTGAACAATGTCCATAAAATTTGGATAATACACGTGTCCCATCCTCCTTTAATAAAGCAAAGATGGTATTCCACTAGAAATTATAAGATATAAACATCTCTGTAAAAAAATGAAACAGTTAAATAAATTTAAAAAAAATGAAAAGAGAAGTTTCAAGAAAAAAGAAAATTTCTGTCTCTTACCCCTCCTTTTAATTCATCAACAGAAGGACAAACACATCATAGAGATGGGTGGGGGCATTCAATTGGTTGTAGATAACAACTCATCTGGAGATTGTTTAAAATTGACTTTAAAACTTTATCCAGATTGGGGGCACTCAATTATCTAGATTGCAGAAGGGTTTTGACTTTAAAACTTTGGAAACAGGTTTACATTTACTTGTTGCACACAACTTGGCTTATGAACTTGGAGTGACTATAATATCTCTAGTTAAATGGTTCTTAATAGATGTTGTTACTTATTTCTAATTTAATTAGATATTTTATAACCAAGTTTTCCCCTCACTTACTTAAGTTCCTATTGAGGACTAATGCCAACTTCTGTGCTGAATAAATAAACTAAGAAAACAACTAAAACATGTATATTCAACCTTCTTTCTCATCTTATTCAGATGACGTAATGAAGAATTTAGGATTCAACTTTGGAAATATAAGTGGAAGACATCATATAAGTACTCAGGCACAGACAACTAGCATGTTTGTAAATAACCTATGAAAAAAAGAAAGAAAAATATCTGTAGCTTTATTTAGCTTGTCTAAATTCAATCTAATGATACAAATATGACAGTTTAAAACTTTTTTGCAGTAAAAATTGATAATAAATTATCAAGTCCATTTGGTTCATGCATTGTAAGAACAAGATACCTCAAAAATGCACAAACAAAACTTATGTTCCCTACTTGGTGGCGATGTCTAAAGCCATTGTGAAAATATGATATGGAAGATCTAATACCATGGATAGGATGTGTATTTTCATTCTTGAAGCCAATAAGGTTGCAAAAATGCAAACAAGTGCCTACACTTTGTCATCCTTTATCTTACCTCGCATACCATCATCTGAATTCCACCACCAAGTAGAAGGGATCCGCATGCCTATTTGTCAATCATCGCAATTGATACCAAGGTAGAAACTGTAAAAATTGCTCCAATGAGAACAATCGAGTACATGAAGCATTTGCACCAAAGCCCAAACTCCTAAAAAGAACAGGGGGAATAGAACAATATTGAATTGATTCCAATCAATATGTGACCAATTTTTCCTCTGTTGAATTGATGCATGATTGCCTGATCACATTCATTTTCATCTCACTATATCTTTGTAGTTTGCTTCTACATTTCTAGTGCCCCTGATCTTTTCTAGAATAGCCTCCAGATAGGCATGTTATATAAGGTTTTTGGGACTTTCATGAAGGAACATCCCTCCAATGGTTAATGAAAGTAGAGTAACTACATCCAAACCTAGAGTAAGAGAGAGATTCCAACCCCATGGTTTTATTATCTAAGTCGTGTAATTAAACATATTTTCTATGAAGATCTTGAGTGTTGTGGCAAACTGGAATATTATATTAAGTCCCCCCTAATTTTTGTAGATGCCAACTCTAAGAGGCATAAAGGAATGATCTTGGCACAAATTCAAACAAAATATAAATTATGTAAATTGAAGTGGTTCGATTTCAAACTCAAATCCATGTAAACCAAAGCCATTGAAATATTAACTAAAACCACTCCAAATCCAAGTAATTCAAATTGAAACTAACACAGTCACTATAAACCCCAAGTCATTCAATGGAAACTAAGTGCTCCATAATCCAACTCATTCACAATGAAACTAAATTTTTTGTAAACCCAAGCCATTCAAATTCAAACTAAACACTAAGATCTAATCATTAAAATTCAAACTAAAGTCTTTGTAGAACCAAGCAATTCAAATTTAGACTTAAAAAATCTCTTTAAACCCAAGGCATTGAAATCCAAATATAATTCTAATAAAATCAAGTCATTTGAATTCAAAGAAGTAACTGTTAAAACCAAATGACTAAATCACTAGATTTAACCATTGTTTAACACAAAACACATACAAGCCTACTTGATTTGAGAAGTTGATGCCCACTTCAAGCATTATGCACCCGCTAATGAGCATGCAAAATTTTATGGCATTGGCGTTAAGAACTGCACCCATGAGAAAATAGATACCTATGCTGATAATATTGGCCTTGCTCCCATACCTCCTCATTAAGTTAGACACACTCAGTCAAGTAATGACACTTGCAACATGAAGGGACGAGATTAACATAACTAGCCCTTACTAATTGTACTTGCAGTAATGACTATCCTGGAATATTTCATTATGCTTCATGTGGTACACTACGAGGAAGAATTTTTAGAGAAAGGGGTCCATGGATGTCAGAATTCCACTTGCCATTCACCACAATCTCATTCAAAATTCACCATTCAACTCCAGCTCCATTAATGCAACAACAACATCAAGACAAGAATTTTTCCCAAAAATCTCTAGAGAGAGACTTAATTTTTTCCTTGATTGCCAAAATCATATGATTGTTATGTTAACTTATGTTTCTCCATCCTCTATCAAACAAGTCCCCATGAAAAAGATTAGAACCTTACTGACCAAAAAAAAAATGGTTAAATTTCAAAAATCTATGAAAAACATGAGATATTTGGTTAATTTAATGGGATCTAGATCCTTTGAAGTCATGTAGGGAAATGAAAACTTCATGAAACATCTAGCAAAAAATTGGTTTCCTTTAGAGATGTAAAGAAACTCTTAACCATTGAATACATCCAACCCATTTTGTGCCAAGATTTAAACTTTACACATTGCCGGGGAAAGGAAGAAAAAAAAATGTCAATGGTGCATATACCCCATGTGCAAGTGTGGTTTGAGACATTAGATAGACAAGACCATTGTAATGCCCAAATATTGGTATAAACATCATATCTAAATATATCTAATGAAACTCATCACAAATACTTAAATAAAACACAAACAAAATAGATGAAGTTATCTTTAGAAATTATAACATTACCTCTTTGTGATTTGGATAAGTAAATTGATCTAAGAAGGCCCTTAGTAAAAATTACCAGAAACATCTTTGAGTAGATTTGCAAACAACACAAAAGTCTTACAAATGTTTTTACCCATGAAACTCTTATCAAAATTTAGATGTTTATCTTTACATGCTATAATTCAAACTTCAGCTAGAAAAGTTTTCTCATATAACATTAATAGAATTTCACATGTAATGCCATATCAAAAATTACCCATGATAACAATAATATTGATAGGAAATATACATATATGTTATATATGTCATGTTTAAGTTGGTATAGGATTTCAGAGTGTGAAACCTTTAACAAGTGTAGAATGACATTTGACTAAATTGAGAATATAAAAAGAGAAAAACATCCCTTTAGATGGGTACCCAACTACCAAAAATAACCTAGAAATGTAAGAGACGGTGTACAATTACTCTAACAAAGTTGCAAGAGACGGTGTACAATTACTCTAACAAAGTTGCAAAATTATAAAATACAGTCTTAATGAATTAAAATCACAATAAAAATACATGCATATCATGAGCACCTATAATGATAGATGATAGTGATAGTTTCATTAAATTTTAATGTATTCCAACTTGGGTTGATAAAAGGCAATGTAGATTTTTTTTCACATTAATTTTTCCATATACTATTCTAATGGAGCATGATGCAATAAGCACAGAACCTCACTCCATGACTTAATAGTCCATCAGATTTGCCAGGAATTCCAAGGCTTGTGGACAACAATATGTTAATTTTTCCAAGAAATTATGAAGTAATCCTTCATCCTTCAATAATTATGGACGTTGGAGACACAATAAAATAAATTTGAAGCCAGCCATAAAAAAATGTGTTACATGGTACTCTTACCGGGCAGGGAAATATTTAGGGGCGGAATTTTTCCAATTGGCTATTTTTGAGTTTTTTTTCAAAAACTAAATTCCCTATTTGGTAATTTTTAGTCTCTAATATTGCCTATATTTACATAAAATATGTTTTTTAATCATAATATTCGCCCAAAAATTGCAATTTTCAGTACTAAATTATATGTTTAATATTTAATATTCGCCTACCTATCTATATATATGTTTTTTTTCAATCCAAAATAATCGCCTAGAATACTACACTTAAGTATACTATTAGAATCCTTTAAAAATACCTTGGTACTGGGGGGTCGGGTACACGAACCCATACCAGGTACGTGTATCGGGTACTTGGGCACTTCAATGGTACGTACCCAGCCATACCCAAATCCAACCTCACGTAACGGGTACTTCGTTTATGAAAACATGGTACTTGCATGGATTTCGGTACACCGTACCGCATGTTTGGGTATGCAGGAGTTACGGTCGTTGGAAAATTTACCTTAGCTCGTCAGTCGAGGGGGGTCGATTTGCAATGTTTGAAGTTTTAAAACACTGAAACACATGTTATGTGGGCACTTACCCCTTACCTAAAACTGCGCGGCACTATATTTCTCACTGCTAGTGCTCCGTGCTCACTACTCTAGCGATGCCTATCTAGAGAGCTTGCTGACATAGGACCTTAGTGATGCTGATGACATTGATCCTGAGGATGTTGATGACATGGCTTGAGGAAGCCAAATCAGCTATCTTGTTCATTGTTCAATGTTTATTGTTTTGAACTTTCATTTTCCTATCTAGAAATGTCATTCAGTCTTCCACTTGATATCTACTATGAAGATATGTCATATAATTGATCAAATATATTATTTTATGTTTCAAATTTTCAATGTGAATGTTCAAACTTCATATGAATCATTGAATTTATAAATATCAAATATACATGTATGATGTGACTCTGACATGTTTTATTTTTATAAATTTTAATATATATATATATATATATATAGTACCCCAACGTACCCAAGTACCCTATTTCAAAAAGTGGCATGATCCCCAAATACCATGTTTCAAAAAGTGACATCTCTATCTCCATCCCCGTCTCCATACTCGTCCCTGTACCCACGTTCCCTAGCAACTTAGATAAAACATAATTACTCAAAATGACACCAACTAGACTATAAAGTCTTAAACCCTCAATCGATTACAAAAATTCCAAACACTATATTTTCATAAAGGTTAGCAAACTAGATGTATAAGCATTGAAAACACTATATTTTCAGAAAGGTTAGCAAACTAGATTTATAAGCATTGAATGAACTTTTCCGTAAAAATTTAAGCACTAGGTTACTCTTTTATTTTCGTAAAAATTCAAGAACAGGATGATTGTTATAGCAGACTTTTAGGTAACTAACGATTTAAGCAGAATTTTTGGTAAAATTTTAAGAACCGACCCATTTGTGTAGGATTTAGAAATTCAGTCGAATTCAACTAAAAAAGCGAAAAAATGGGGAAAATTTTAAACCATGTGCGTTTTTCTTTTAGAAGTTTGAGGAGCGACTGATTTATTATATAGCAGGGATGAAGTTTTCTTTTGGCTAAACTTTACTTGATAAAAACATGAAAATAATAAAAATATTTGGAAAAAGTTTAAAACCGTACCGATTTCTTGAGGCGTGGATACTCTAACGTCATCCCAAAATTTTGCAACATCGATTTTCCCATTATTCCAAACCTTCTGAATCTTGTGCATTAGGTCATACTCCACGGTAGCTTTGTGACCTCCTTGAGAAATTTCTCATCCTCGGCTAGTGTTTCTCTGACGACTACACCTCCTCCGTCATGGTTATAGATCCTGCAAAGGTTGTGGAACTAACAATAAAATGGGTGGGGTTGTAAGGGGTAGTAGAGGGCGCTTAGGATTTTGTGATGGAAATACAACATGCCTATATTCAAGGGCAAGCGTTGGACATAATACCATTTCTTGGTTGGCTTCGTCTGCCCAACGAGTACCTCCTCTACCAGCCAAACACCTAGCTTTTTAGGGAAAATACCTAAGTGGGCGATTTGGGGAAGAAAAAATATTTTATAGAAACCCTAAGCCTCCTTTCCGTGGCTGGCTTCTTCATCCTTGTTGGCTCTGCATATAGGATTCTCTGCAAGAATAATATGAATAAAAAGAACACTTGATTGGCAAAATCGTGCCCATATTACCGAAGTCCATTAGAGGGTTCGAAAGGACATCTGCAACCTTGGCGTATTCCTCTTCTTTTCTATTCTTTCTTTCATACTTAGCAGTGTCTAAAAGTTTTTTTTGTGTTGGAGAACACTGTTTAAACTAGTACATCTATTTAACTTGTGGTAGGTGAACATGAATAGGTCACAAGTTAAGTGTTTGTAATCACCTGTTATCACATGTTGTTGTGGCTGTTACTTTCTTTAGTTAAATGAGTTGTCTATATATGTATATATATTTGTTTATTTCGAATTTTGAACAATATCCATAAAATTTGGACAATACACTTGTCTCATCCTCCTTTAATCTAGTTAAAGCAAAGATGATATTCCACCACAAATAATAAGATATAAACATCTATGTAAAAAAAAAATGAAATAGTTAAATAAATTAAAAATAATGGAAAAAAAGTTTGAAAAAAAAGAATATTTTTGTCTCTTACCCTTGCTTTTAATTCATCAAAAGATAAAAACGCATCAAAGAGATGGGTGGGGGAGTTCAATTGGTTGTAGATAACAACTCATCTAGAGGTTCTTTAAAATTCAAAATAATTTTTTTATATATATAATTCAAAATAAAAACCATTATATATATATATGCTAAATTTAAATAAAAAAACAAATAAAAAAAACCAAATAACAAACACTCACATATGGCCTACTCGAAGAACTATGAAGAGAATAATCTAAAACAATTTTAAAATCTACGAATATAACAAACACTTGCATATGGCTACTCGAAGAACTATGAAGAGAATAACCTAAACCAATATTAAAATATATGAATATAGTAATTTAACATAAAATATACTAAATTTATTTAAAAAAAAAAATTCTATATGGAGTTTTTTATCATAATATTTTTTTTTTCCATTGAATCAAAGTGAACAAAAATACAATACATAATTCTAGATTTCACATCAATCGATATCAAGTATTAGAGTTTAACCATCAATTATGTATAGGATAGAACAAAAAATATACAAAATCGGTAGTAGAGAGAGTATTTTATATGTACTCTTCAAAATATATTGTACCAACATGTCGTCCAACAGCCTTCTTCGATACACCATTGGCAACAATGTTATCTTCTCTGAAGATATGGCGAATACTAATATTATGTAAAGATTGAATAAGTATCTTGATTATCAAGATCGGGAAAGATTGAATAAGTATTTTCATTATGTCACAAGATGGTTGTAGTTTTGTTTTAATATTTTTTTAATTAATTATAATTTTTGAGTCTTTATATTAGGGAAATTTTTAGGGGTGAAATTTAGTCAATTGGTTATTTTTGGGTTTTTTTTTCAAGAAATAAATTGTCTATTTGGTCATTTTTAGGCTCTAATATCGCCTATATTTACATAAAATATGTTTTGTTATCATAATATTCGCCAAAATTTACAAATTTCAGTTGTAAAGTGTATGTTTCATATTTAATATTCGTCTACCTATCTATATATATGTTTTTTTGAATCCAAAATAATCGCCTAAAATACTATATTTAAGTATAAGATTTGAATCTTTAAAAAATACCCTGCACCACATACCTAAACAAAGGCAATACCATTTTTTAAAGTAAATTGTAGAAATCTCCACAGAGTTAGTTATTCATTCAAAATGAGTGTTTGTACTTATTCCAAATATATGATCATCATTGATAATGAATAGCATGCCTTCACCAGAGGCTCTCTATTGAGATGCACCATCAAAATAACCTCTAATATATATATATATATATATATATTGAACTAGGAGAATCTTTGAGCTAGCTTAATTTACTACTCTTTCACATAAAAATACTCTTTATAATAACCCATCATTTTTATACAATTAACAAGTATATTTGGAAGTCACCTTGAAATATGTTAATACCGGCTATTCCATAGAATCAAGGTTTGACCAGATTACATAATCCACTCAATCATTACATAGAGGTTCAACAAGAGCATCATGTCAGAATAAAACATGAGTAGGGAGGGTAACAATCATACCTTTCAACCACCCAAACTACATCCAATGAACCGCTATATCCTAACATATCATTCATTATATACATATGTAAAATTGTGCATTATCAAAGTAAACAAAAAAAAATCATTATTCAAATGTTAAGATTTTAGAGATTTAATACTTAATCTTATAACATGATATCATAATACTTAGAACACGTGAGTGAGCCTAATGGTTAAGAACATGTGTTATCTTCGAGGAGGACACAGGTTCAAAACTGGCGGCGATAGGGTTGCTCATTGACCTATTGTGACAAGACTCGAAGGGTAAGCAACCCCTGGGATAAAGTAAGTGACCCTCGGATAAAAGGCTTGCAAGCTGTTGGATATACCTTTGATAGGTTGCTGTTGCCATAATTAAAAAAAAACATAATATCATAAATGATAACATAATAATGTTGTTAGAGAAATTAAATTTAAATTTAAAAATTGAAAATGAATGATAAAAAAGCTAACGACAACTAAATGTGGCCAACCATAAAGAGGGAAACAAACTATTACATATGCCCAACGTCTTTGGCGTTTTTAGCGAACCGCTTCCTTAGTTACAGGCAATCGTTTGAAATTAACCAACCGTTTCCATAATTACAGGCAATCGTTGAAATATAATCGCGCAGAGATGGCCGGAAGGAAGCGGGGTTGTGAAATTTATGGTGAGGCGGCCACTGATGTTGAAGCTCAAGCTGCTATTCAAAATCCTCTGGTTTAAAGTATAAACCACTGTGAATTGCCTCAATCAACATTTCCGTATATGCCCAATCATTATCATCATCCAAATCATTGGTGTCATCAGACGTTTCACTCTTCATGACTATCTGCTTATAAAACCCTGAATCTGAATTGTTGTCGCAGCCGTTGGATCTGGTCCTAGAATATGGCCATGGGCTGACAGGGCGCGGTGGACTTTTTATATTAATGGCAGAGTATCGCCCTGGGCTAACAGGGCGCGGTGGATTTTTTATTTTAATGGCAGCAGGAGTTGACCCGTCGGCATAGGATTCTGAATTGAGCCCCGGGAGGCTTTCCCTTACGGTTCTTGTAGCTGAAAAATAGGCATCTTGAGCTTCATCTGGGGTGTTGAATGATCCAAGCCAACGTCGTTTATTAGCTATTGGATCCGTGATCGTGGCACCAAATCGACCATATGTATTTCTTTTAACGTATCTATATTTCCCTGCCTTCTTGTATTCACTAAACTTCTCTTTAGACATTCTCAATGAAGGCTCTAGTATTGGGACATCTTTATATTTCTCGTCTTTCTCGCACTGATTTAACTGTCCTCCGGTCTCCTCTATTTTGACCATTGTTTCTTGACATTGTTTGTGCACCAAATTCTGGGTTATTGCAGATCGAAACCTCGATGTTTTTGTATTCACGAAATTAAAAATACACATGACCAAAACAGAAACGGAAACAAAAACAGTAGACATTGCGAAATATTTTCAAAACAGAAAAGTTCCATGATTCAATGGATTTATACGAGTTGTTACAGCTATAAGTGACGACCATCCAAATGAAACCCATTCTGTTCTTGCTCATTAAGATTGCTTCATCCATTTTAAGCAACCGGGCTTTTGTTAAATCGGTTAATTGACAGAAAGGGAAGATGAATGCAAGAAATACCTACTTCTTGTTTAGGCTTACCAAGCTTTTATGCAAGGGAAGATGAATTCAAGAAATAGCTACTTCTGGTTTAGGTTATGCAATCGAACTCCCTTTTATCAATCCGCTTAATTCGGGACTGCTATTTTAATAAAAACATTCTAATTTAGCAATAGGTTTCCTTAATTAACAAGTAAAACTGGAATAATGCCATGAGGGTAACAACATAATAATTAAAACCATACATCGTCAGCTTAATAAGGGATTGCTATTTTAATAAAAGCTTTTTAATTTGGTAATGGATTTTCTTAATTAATAAAACTAGCAGAGCCACTTAACTTTTGACTTTTTGATAGGCCAGAAGTTAAGTGCTATGAATAAAATTAGCACAACTACTTAACTTATGATTGGTTAACACTACAACCACTTAACTTGTGGTTGGTTAACATCGGCATGAATAAGCTATATGTTACTTGTTCTCATTTTTCTAGTTAAACTTTGTCATGAACTGAACGTTATCTATGCATCACCAAATGATGGTTATCCATTCATCAACTAAGAGTTATCCATGAATTATTTATTTTGAATTTGGAACCACGCTCATAGAATCAATATCAATCTAGACAGTACATGTGTGTCATACTTATGCAATCTAGAAAAATCATAGATGCTAGTCCACCTCAAATTCTAAAATAAAAGCACCTATAAGTGTAACTAGAATAATACTATGAATAACAATATAATAGGTGTTTCTATTTTAGAATTTGGGTTGGAATGGTGGTATTTCCAAATTAGAAATAAACAATATATATATATATATATATATAGTATTTGATGTGTGGATAACTTGTAGATGTATGGATAACTGGTAGATGCATAGATAACATGTAGTTGATTCATGTTAGACAATTTAACTAGAAGGCTGGTGATAACATATAGCCAATAGCCAATGCATAGACAAATGGTTATTACAACTATAACTACACATGGAAAACAAGTAACCGATAACAAGTAGTTATGCTATTTAAAAACAACAAACGAAACATTCTCATAACAAAGTTCATGCAAATACCACTCATAGATGGAGACTTTCATAAAAAGTTCAAAGTTTCAAGCTTCACAATTAATGGTAATAATAAAATATTTGAGAAAGTGTGCTATATTGCAACTAAAAATTAATCAAATAGGTTGGATCCTATGACACATAATTGTTGGTTCCTTTTCCTTATGAAGGTAGAAAAGTTTGAAGTTAGAGCAACCATTGCTATATTGCACTAGCATAGATTCATCTTAAACCCAGATCTATCTTAAACCCGGAACTATCATAGATCTATTAGATTCTACAAATTTGACCAAAAAATTCTCAAAATTGATGATTATGAGTGTCATGACCCTCGTTTTCTTTGAAAGTATGCAAAATATAAAGAGAGAATAAATGTTCTTTGTTTTTTACTTAATAAGAGGAAAAGACACAAAAACTAATTTGTGTTTTCATATTTTCAACTTATCTCCCTATGGTTTCACTCAAATTTCGAGCGAGAGCACTGGTTGGATGCGGAATTTTCAAAATTGATGATTATAAGTGTCATGACCCTCATTTTCTTTGAAAGTATGCAAAATATAAAGTGAGAATAAATGTTCTTTGTTTTTTACTTAATAAGAGGAAAAGACACAAAAACTAATTTGTGTTTTCATATTTTCAACTTATCTCCCTATGGTTTCACTCAAATTTCGAGCGAGACCACTCGTTGGATGCGGAATTGAATTCCGCATCCAATGAGTACCCACACTCCATACTTTTGATGGACCAATCCCCACAAAAAATGAGAAATACATTTACAATTTTGTTATTTCTCATTTTTTGTGGGCCGGGGTCTATCAAAAGTATGTGGTGTGGGTACTTGTTGGATACAAAATTGAATTCTGCATCCAACAAGTGATCTTGCTCTAAATTTGAGTAAAACCATGGGGAGATAAGTTGAAAATACAGAAACAAAAAAAAAGTATTTTTTTATGACAAATATGACAAGTCAACCATTATGGTTGACTCATTTTCTTGAAATTCTATTGGTTCTTGAATTCCAATGCATCAATGACTCATTTTAATATAGGGCCCATTTTAGACCCTACATTTCCTCTAGTGGCCCCTAGAAAGTGCTATGATACCAATTGTAATGTAACTTAGATGTGATATGAATTCACACATAATATATTAGAAATTCTTCACACTATATTAATATAAAAAAATTAGGGTTGGGAAACACCTCACACTTGATCCTTTTAAGGAAGAATCTGCTCATGTTCACTTGCCTCTTGAAAGGGGTGCAACTTCTTATGAGCTAAGATCCACATACAATATTCTTCCACACCCTCATAAGGAGGACTCCATCCTTATTTCTAGATCACAAGAAAAGTCTCACCCAAACGACCTTCTAATTATATAGTGGACCTTCTTTAATAAGGTCCTCTTACATTTATTCAATAATAACTTCCATAATGAACCTTACTAGTAGTAAGAAACATAATGAACATAGTCCATCTTACACTAAATGGCGTCAATGATTACACTAATGAGCCCTTCGAACCCATTACACCTCTATGAGGGTCATAATCATAATGAAGCATGGAATGTCATCTGAAATGCCTATTGTTTTATTGCATTGCATGCTTAAAGTGAGAGAAGCCTAACATGGGTCAAAAGTGCATACATTCGTAAGTCTATGCTACTAAACATATACTATTATTAGTGAAAAAATTTCTCTCACAAATATCCATGAAGTTATAACTAGACTTTGAACACAAAATCCCATTGCAAACATATGAGAAAACACTTTTAAAACATAACTATAACATTCTAAAAATACACAATAATTTCAAAACTCATTTAAAGTCCAAGCATATTATTATAAGGTAATCAACTAGTTATTTTAAAAGAGTTTGTAGAGTTAAAGATGCAAGTTATGATGATGATGGGGATGTTTATTAATGTGTGCTTATACCAACTTATGTTTATCGAACTTTTAAGAAAGATAAGGAATTAATTGGTTTATTTTAGAATTTAATTATGTGCTTGAAAAACTTTAATGGTAATTTTCCTAAATCACCATAATTTTGATAAATTAAAAATATTGATATTGTAAGTATAATATCCATCTTACTTAGATCTACCAAAAGATGAAAGGGATCAATTGTTTGAGGTGATAACCTTTCCTCAAATTTTTCTATATAGAAAAAATGGTTTGCATCTTAAAGGATTTGATCCCACTTGTGTTTGAAATAGATTCGAAGTTAAGATGGATTTACGATGACTTAGTTTATTGTAGTGATTTTTAATAGTTTTTTATGTTCCATTTTTAGTAAGGCCATATTTGTTGGATTTAGTTCATTGACTTAAATTCACAATACATGTATATAGATGCACTAATTATTTTCTAGAACATACGGTTGTAGATGTGCACAATTATTCTTTGTGTAATCTTCATGACGCACAAATTCATTGACAACATAACAATAAAGACGGATACGTCTGAGCTCAAAACATTATTATTACTAGCACATGATCCACTTAACTTGTAGACAATGAACATCGATATGCCACAAGTTAAGTGCCACAAACATGTTATATGTTACTTGTTCTCCATGCATAGTTGTAATCATCGGTTGTCACTTGTTATCACCAACCTTCTTCTAGTTAAACGAGTTGTCATCCATGAACTGTCACTTATCCATGCATCAACTACAATTTATGCATGCATGAGCTACCAATTATTTTTTATATTCTTTTATTTTTATAATTGTTTATTTTGAATTTAGAATGACAACCATAAATCAATTTGGACAGTGCACTTGTCTCATCCTCCTACACTCTAGGAAAAACATACTGTTAGTCCAACACAAATTCTAAAATAGTGGCACATCCACTTAAATTATGGTTGGTGAACACCGATAGGTAACACGTTAAGTGTCGCGAGCAAGTTACTTGTTCTTCATGCATTTATGCATTAGCTACTAGTTATTCATGCAACAACTACCATGTATCCATGCATAACTACTTGTTATTTTTTATATTATTTTTATATAATTTTTTAGTTCGAATTTGGAATGAATTCCATAAAATAAATCTAGACAGTACACTCTTCTCATTCTCGTGCACTCTAAGAAAAGAATAAGCCCTAGTCCACCCCAAATTCTATGATATAAACACCTATATATGTAATGAATATATATTGGTCTACTTATTACTAGCACAACCACTTAACATATGGTCAATGAATACCGGTAAGCCACAAGTTAAGTGTCACGAACAAGTTATATGTTACTTGTTCTCCATGTGTAGTTGTAATCACCCGTTGTATATGCCTCAACTACCTATTATCCACCTCCTTCATATAGTTAAATTGGTTGTCTATTGAAGTGCGTGTTATCCATGCATCAAGTACCAATTATTTTTTATCTATGCATCACAAATTGATGGTTATCCATTCATCAACTAAGAGTTATCCATGCATCAACTACCAGTTATTTTTTATATTCTTTTTTATCTATGCATCACAAACTGATGGTTATCCATTCATCAACTAAAAGTTATCCATGCATCAACTACCAGTTATATATATATATATATATATATATATATATATATATTTGTAATTGTTTATTTTGAATTTGGAACCACGGGCATATAATCAATATCAATCTAGACAGTACACTTGTCTCATACTTATGCAATCTAGGAAAATCATAGGTGATAATCCACTTCAAATTCTAAAATAAAAACACCTATAAGTGTAACTAGAATAATGCTATGAATAACAATATAATAGGTGTTTGTATTTTAGAATTTGGGTTGGAATGGTGGTATTTCCAAATTAGAAATAAACAATATATATATATATATATATATATATATATATATATATATATAGTATTTGATGTATGGATAACTTTTAGATGCGAGGATAACTGGTAGATGCATAGATAACATGCAGTTGATTCATGGATAACTGACACTTTGTGTTAGACAATTTAACTATAAGGCTGGTGATAACATATAGCCAATAGCCAATGCATATATAAATGGCTATTACAACTATAACTACACATGGAAAACAAGTAATCGATAACAAGTAGTTGTGCTATTTAAAAACAACAAACGGAAATTATTGTAACTACATTGTACTTCACCGATCTAGGATCATCTCGACATTCTCATAACAAAGTTCATGCAAATACCACTCATAGATGGAGGCTTTCATAAACAGTTTAAAGCTTCAAGATTCACAATTAATGGTAATAATAAAATATTTGAGGAAGTGTGTTATATCACAACTAAAAAATAATCAAATACGTTGGACCCTATGGCACATAAGTGTTGGTTCCTTGTGAAGGTATCAAAGTTTGAAGTTCTAAAAACCATTGCTATATTGGACTAGCATAGATCCATATTAAACCCAGATCTATCATAGATCTATTAGATTCTACAAATTTGACCAAAAAAATTCTCAAAATGGATGATTATGAGTGTTGTGACCCTCGTTTTCTTTGAAAGTATGCAAAATATAAACTGAGAATAAATGTTCTTTGTTTTTTACTTCATTGGAGGAAAAGACACAATAACTAATTTTTGTTTTCATATTTTAAACTTATCTCCCTATGGTTTCACTCAAAATTCGAGCAAGAGCACTGGTTGGATACACTCCATATATTTGATGGACCACTCCCCACAAAAAATGAGAAATACATTTAAAAATTTGTTATTTCTCATTTTTTGTGGGCCGGGGTCTATCAAAAGTATGTGGTGTGGGTACTTGTTGAATACATAATTGAATTATGCATCCAACGAGTGCTCATGCTCTAAATTTGAGTAAAACTAGGGAGATAAGTTGAAAATACAAAAACAAAAAAATAGTTTTTTTATGACAAATATGACAAGTCAACTATTATGGTTGACTCATTTTCTTGAAATTCTATTGGTTCTTGAATTCCAATGCATCAATGAATCATTTTCTTATAGGGCTTGTTTTAGACCCCAAGTTTCCTCTAATGGCCCCTTGAAAGTGCTATGATACCAATTATAATGTAACTTAGATGTGATGTGAATTCACACATGTAATATATTAGAAATTCTCCACACTATATTAATATGAAAACATTTAGGGTAGGGAAACACCTTACACTTGATCCTTTTAAGGAAGAATCTACTCATGTTCACTTGCCTCTTCAACAGGGTGCAGCTTCTTATGAGCTAAGATCCACATACAATATTCTTCCATACCCTCATAAGGAGGACTCCATCCTTATTTATAGATCACAAGAAAAGTCTCACCCAAACAACCTTCTAATTACATAGTGGACCTTCTTTAATGAGGCCCTCTTGCATTTATTCAATGATAACTACCATAATGGACCATAGAGAAAGTATGTTATATGGATGAAAATGTCTCTTCAAGAACTCAAATGGGTCTTCAACATAATTCAATTTCATGACCTTCATCAGAAGCTATGAATGGATTTGCAGCAAGTCATCAACTGCATGAAAGATCATGAATTTTTCAATTTTTGGACTTTTATTAAATGCTATTGTAATCACGGTTATGGGTTAACTTCACCAAACTCATGGTTATGGATCAACCACGTGAAACCCACGGTTGTGCGGTAACCACACAAAACCCATAGTTATGTATTGTAATCACGGTTATCAGTCAACCACACAAAACCCACGGTTATGGAGAAACCACACAAAACCCACAATTATATATTGTAATCATGGTTATGGATCAACCACACAAAAACCACGGTTATGGGGAAACCACACAAAATCCACAGTTATGTATTGTAATCACAGTTATTGATCAAGTACAAAAAACCCACAGTTATGGGTCAACCACACAAAATCCACAATTATGGGTTAACCACACAAAACCCTTCTCTTTATTGGTAACTAACACATTGTAATCACGGGTCTCTTTTTAGCATAAATGATGGGGACCATCAATTTCTTGGGGGGGGGGGATGATCCAAATTTTAGGGGGGCATATAGTCTAAGTTCAGATGTATAAGTCATAAAAGCATTAAATGGAGATGTCACCCTCTCTCATTCATCATAAAAGCATTAAATGGAGAGGCCATCCTCTCTCATCTATGGTTTTGGAATCTTTCATGTAGTTCATAGTTTAGAACACACCCATCCATGGTATTTGGTATCTCATGGCTTTGTTCCATGGTATGGCTTCAAGGCACATTGTAATAATATTATATAAAGGGTTTTATGCCTTCTCAATAAAGCAAACTATTATTTTTGGCATCCTACCTTTCTCTTATTTTATTGATTTATTATTGGGTTATTGGTTCTGAGTGTCTTTCGTAGTATAGTTTGAGAGGTGAGGCTCGAAGAACCATCTTTGAGCCTCACCCATGCATGTGGCATATTTACTCTGTGTTTCTCTGTCTAGGCTTTTCATAGCCCAGATCTCACTGTTGTGTTTTTCTCACAACTGTGTCTTTCTCACAACTGATCCATTGTCCACTTCAGCTTTGATGTTATCTCTTCTCCTCCTCTCTCGACATTCAATTCTTCCGAGTCTCAACCCCCAAGATCCGAATTAAATCAAGCCTTTGGAAAAGACCCCAATATTCATATTAACTTTGTATTCCACCAAGGACTTGGGAATATTGCCTTTTCCCTCACACAATCAAAACATTTATACGTATTCAACACCTACACCTTGTTATGAATATTTAATTATATTATTTAAATCAAATATAATTAAAATATTATAACACACTTACTAAGGGAACAAATTACAAGCACTTCTAGTAAAGAATTTATAGACTGTGACAAGGCTATTATATTTTTTTGCTGACAAGGAATCCCCCACGCCTTTAGAATGGGTATACAACCTTGGTCGAGGTCAGCCTCAGTGGAACAATCTACTCACTATGAGAGCTAATGAAACTAGGTTTGTGACAAGCCTATTGCATATTTAGATGAATATCAAAACTCCTTCCGTACAACTATCAATCGACCAATCCATCTTTGGAGATGTGTATTGTTAGATTTCATGTTCTAGTCGAAAATAACATCTTCAAATAGGATTTTGCTGGGACAGAACCATATGGACAAACTTTGAGAATAAGTTCCAATTTCTGTAGTCCATATCTGATAAGATTGTTCTGAACTCAGAAAGGCTGACACATTTAGATTTACCTAATCAATTTTGAAGAAAGCCTAAGGATCGATTAGAGTCGCTCATCTTAGTTTTTCATGTGCAATTACTCATTCCTACATCATATAGGTCATTACACTCGCTCATCAGTATTTTTTTGGTTTGTATTTACTCAATCCTACATTGTATATAGGTCATCGATTCTTGTAATTAACACGACATCACCAATTAAAATTCTTGTAATTAACATAATGTTTCTCATCAAATTGTTATGTGGATAGGCACTAGTAGTTGCTGAAATGATAAGTGGTAGCTAATTCATCCATAGTTGGTAGCTAATGAATAAATAAAGTGGTAGTTAATGAATACATAACTTGCAGTTAGTGGTAGATAATGGGAAAAGGGACCATCATAACATGTAGTTAAGTATGGATAACTCATACTTGAACAAGTATAAAAATAAATAAATATAACTATTAACTTGTACTTAATGCATGGATAATTGTAAATTGGGTGATAACATGTAGCTAGACATGAATAACTATTAGCTGAATAATTATGAAAAAATAACTATTGTAGCTGATAGTTGTCTAATTTTATTAAGTTAAAAGTCTATTTAAAAGAAGAAGTAGATACATAATACAATGAAGGAAGTTGTAGCTGATAGTTGTCTAATTTTATTAGGTTAAAAGTCTATTTAAAAGAAGAGGTAGATACAGAATACAATTAAGGAAGTTAGAAGGCAGTGAGAGGCTAATAGGAGAGACATAAATTGCTGTGTTCTTCTACCGAAAGTATTCACAAAGCGAAAGAGATTTTAACACAAGCAGCACAGTGCGTAGTTTTAATGTCAAGCAAGATATTCATTGGACAATGCATGCCATGAAACAGTTTCTTGCGCCAATATTCTCACAACAATTCCAAAAGATGCATAACTTATGGTATCATGATTTTCTTTCCCTTTTTTCACTTTCATCGTTTGAAAAATAATCAGTGGAAATACTTTCCTGTACGAATTATCCTGCATGAACGGGAGGTTCATTTCACTATTTATTATTTATATTTCATTTATTTATAATGAAATTTTAGTATTAGATATCCATGTTAAACGTTTTCCTTATGTTCTATTGTAAAATAATGTATATTTTCAGAAATCTTAATATGTAATTTATATTTCATTATTAAATAAAATTCCTTTCGATCCATCGTCCTGAAAAACAAGGCTGCTCCCTACTACAGCAGAACTGTATTTGTCTAATTGGAGCCGCATGGCATACTCACAAAACAAGTGGATTTCGGTTGGTGAGAAGCAATGAACGCAACTTCATTCCATCTGTTAATATCTGCACTTTCCTTCTACCTCCCAATACAAATATAAATGCCAAAAAAAAGTATGGCACGAGAGTTCTCACTTTTTTGCCCACTAAAGCAATGGAAGAGTTCGACGTAAAAATGAGAAAGTTAAACATGTGACTGGTAACTTGGACGCCCACAATAATTTACTGTGATCTTATATAGGTTTATAAGTAGTATGTTATAGTCTTTAGAGAGTAGATACTCAGGATGGGAAGTTATAGCTGAATTGGCATCAATTTCCATAGCATGATATGCACGTCTCACAAGCTGAATTATGTATTAGATTTCAATAATGTTCAAAAATTGTACTTTTATCCACAAAATTAAGATTGTGGAACTATGTATTAGAATTCCATTCTTTAAAAAAAAAAATAGTATGATAAACTATAGCTGTGGTTACTTATAAGATATTGAGAGTTATTTTTTTTTTAATATGTAATATTATTTTAATATTAATTGTTTATTTGTTATTTTCTTTATTTATGATTTGGAATGGAGATTAATTTCCACTAGATTGCTTGAGGAGGATGAGATAAGTGTATTGTTTAGATTGATTGATTTTATGGTCGTTGTTCCAAATTCGAGATAAACAATTATAAAAAAAATATATATATAAAATAACTTGTAGCTAATGCATGGATAACTGTACTTAGTGGCAGAGAACCCATTTAAGTAGAAGAAGAATGATGATTACAACTACACATGAAGAACAAATAACACATTTAATTTGTTGGTAACATTTAACTTAATTTGAGGTCTATTGGTGTTCACCAACCACAAGTTATGTGGTTGTGCTAATTTGATAAACAGTAGATAAAACTATAATCCAATAAATATAGGTTATTTCTAGGTTTTAATAACTTGTATATGTAACAATCTATTGAAACTAAAAGTGCATTGGATATGGTCACCCATCAAAAGTCAAGCCAAGATATTGCTCATTGGAAATGGACACTAGCACATAATCGTTACTACTCACAACGCTAATTTTCTTGCAAAGCACAATATCTCCTTAGTTTCAACAACCACACCACACCCACTTCATAATTCGCAAAGCTCGTTATGGTATGCAAAAGTATAGTTAAAAACCAAGAGATTTTTTATCTTTGTGTTTTTTAATCAACTCTGAATTTTGATTTAAAAAAGAGATGTCCTATAAACCAGACCCGTAGGTCTCAAAACGACCTTGAAAGAAAAATGCACCTATATATATGGGGATGGTTATAATTTATTTTTGGCATACAAGTGTGAAGAAAATGACATGGATATAAATGTATGCAGTTTAATTATTATTCTCTTTTGTCACAATTTTTTTTTAAAATACTCTTGGCTCAAAAAAAAAGTCATGAATGGGTTTAGCCATCCCTGATGAATTTCTATCCATGAAGGATTCAATGACGACTATTTTGAGATAGAAAGAACGGATTGATTGCACATATATATTCAATGAGGTTGTAACCAGGCTTTTGATCCCTTTCAGGCCACAAAACTCTATTGAAATTCAAGCACCATGCATTCTCCTCGGTGGGGATGATCTCCAAAAGCATGATTTCGGTCCCATGTTCATACTTAGGTGAGGATAGAGAATCCACCAATTTAGAATGATAGGGCAAAAGATAATAAGTGAAGGAGCAGAATCGATATTGTAGGAATATATTAGCTTAAGAGTATACATATTCATATTTCCAAAAGAGATTGATGATTAAATAATAGCATTGTGCAATGGGCATGATTGAAGAAGTGAGAGTCAATGAAATTGAATGTGAAGGATGTCCACTTCATATTTTTTCTGTCAAAGAAATTGAATGTGAAGGATGTCCACTTCATATTTTTTCTGTCAAAGATGCCCACTTCAGAGTTTTTCTTTCAGACTCCATTATGATGAGAGAGATTTAGGTTGCTTATCTTCAGGGCCAACGAACATGAGGAATTGTTTTGTTCTTGCAAATGAGGCTTCTCCACAAAATGGATTTGCATATGCTTCACGAACTAGAACGAGCTACCTTGGTCCCGTTGCTTATTAAGAGGGGAAATGAAATTTGACTAATAAATAATACATAAAGAACCATTCATATTGGTAAATTCAAAGTAATGAATCTATCTAATGGGGTTGGTAATAGAAATTTTGTAAGCCTAACATTATAGCAAATCAACCTTCTAAGGATGGATCTTAAATTGTTGTTCTTAAATTGTTGCCTGGACACAAGTATGTACCTACAATTTTTTTTTAACTTTGTCTACAACAAATATTTTGACTGGGTGAGTACTTAACTTCCCTACACTCGAAATTTGTTTTGTAAGATGGTTCCTTGAAATTGCAAAGTATCTAGATCGGTTATCAAAAAGGAATTCGTGTGCCAAATATTTATGCCCCGTGTCTTTGCATCGATGTAAATCAAGTTTAGTTCAAGGTTTTAATAATTTCCCAATTTAATTGTAATTTTTTTTTAGGAACTTCCTAAAGGTGCTTCTTATTTTATGAACACATTTTACTTGCAAATATTTAATCTCATACTAAATAGAAAACTATTATGCCTCAACAAATCTTATTTTAGTTTTACTTCGCATAGTTTTTATACATGATGGCCCCACTAGACCTAGTGTGTTAGAATATATGGCTTGATACCATGTGTAAAGCCTCTTCACCTCACTTCCTTAATTAAACATCAACACTTTACTAACTAACATCAAAACATTCGTATAGTCATGACAATAGTAAATAATAAGCATGACATAAATTTTAATCAATAACTTATAGAAAAATACTTATTTAAATGTCGAATTTGTCCAAGAATGTAGTAGTCACTCCAACATCTACAAGCTTCTACGCTCACCTCCTTCAATGCCCATAATGGAATTAAACCTCCCTGCCAACTAGGAGCCTAGCTCACCTCCATCAATGTCCATAATGGAATTAAACCTCCCTGCCAACTAGGAGCCTAGCTCGCTTCCTAGCTCCAAGAAACCTTTCGCCTTCTTTTCCCTATGTGCCCATGGCACTAAGAAAATAATGCACAATATCTCTAAGAACTTATTCCATGAAAATGTTTCTTCCAAGAATTCTTCCACCTCTCAACAAACTCAACATCTTCACAACTCCCAAATAATAGAAAATTCCTTCTACAACTTTTCTCAACTCTCTTCCATACACTTTTCCCAAGTTTCCTCAACCACCCTCATTTATGGGCCATCAACCACCCCTTCTAGATTTTAGGGAAAAATATATGTAAAAAAAATAAAAATGAATTGAACAACAATAAATATTAGCTAGAAAGTATTTCTTTTCATGTTAGCTTATAAATGAATATGTCATTTTTCCCCAAAAATTTACGGCACCTATTGGGCCTCAGAATTGAAACATTTATGATTCCCATTAGTCATGCTTTCATCTACTTTATCCTTCCATCTTCATGTGCTTCATTAACCATATTCCTGTAATTATCCATTTTTATCTCACATGATCTCCACATGAAATATATATGCTAAGATAATCAAATTGCCATGTTATGATGGTTAATTATGTTAGATATTGCGGTTTCTTAACTTATTGTGGAGTTTCAACAGTAAATTACTTGAATTTGCAGTTCTGGTAGTATTACTAGTTACTGTATGAAGCCATGTTGCTACTGGAATTAGCAGTTTTGGTAGTGCAACTTGCAACATTAATTCTGAACATAAGGAGATGAGACGTGGAAATCCAAAACATGGGTTTTGTTCATAATGGTTCATTTATTTGCCAACAAGGAAACTCCTCGAAAAACTATGATTTGATAGGCAATTTCACAGGATCTCTAAAACTGATATTTTGAGCACAACTTCCTGTAATGCCTTCATCTTTTGACCTACAATCTGCATGGATGCATTCGAAGACATTCTCTCTATAGGGATGATGTTGTTACATTATTTTAATCATGAATCAATCTTTATATGAGGTCAATATGAGTTGGTTTTGGATCTACACATTTAGAAGATTTGTTGGTTATGAGATCCACTCATTTTGGATCTAACCTTATCTTGATGTAACCTCTTCTCCTTTGAACCAAATTTATAAATATGAGATGTATCGCTTAGCTATGGACCTGTTAGATTTAGAGGTTGGAGAAAGATCGTTGTGATCATTGCAATATTTCATATTTTGGAATAAAGAACTTGATGCTGACTAAAAGCTTCTC
Organism: Larix kaempferi; assembly: GCA_027924585.1. Lineage (NCBI taxonomy): Eukaryota > Viridiplantae > Streptophyta > Pinopsida > Pinales > Pinaceae > Larix > Larix kaempferi. The sequence continues at coordinate 4,156,509 of BSBM01000712.1, read as the reverse complement.
GTCATAGTATTTCCTGGCAGTGTATCCCAAGAGAGGAAGGTCCCCCTCTCTCTGGTATATGCTTCCCAAGTGTTTCATTTTTGTTGTATGTCATTTCAATAGTTTTCAGTTACATTTCTTGTATTTTACATTTCATGTAATTTACATTTCTCGCACTTTACATTTCATGCAAGTGTGCCAACCAAGTGTGGTATGTACTAGATATTCAAGTTGTTAACCCAAGGATCCATTAAGTGTTTCAAAAGATCACAGGACCTGAACCAATGGCCTTTCAGTGACCTCATTTTACTTTCTTGCAAAATGTGGTTTTTATTTTCATGCAATGTTTGGTTTTATTTCCTCTTTTCTATCAGTATACAAAAACATGGTTGCTTCCTGGTCATTTTGATCTACACGCAAAATAGTTCAATATAGCTTGTTAGTATCTGCTTGAGTAGGCTACTGGTGTGCCTAGTTAGGGTGACCAATTGAGTTTTGATTCTACACATACTTTGAATGAAATCTCATCAGTTTACTGACTCGAGTTGATAATTTATGTGAGGTAAAACTAAGCAATTATTTTTCCCAACATTGGCGTCATTGCTTGGGAGGTGTTAAAAAATTGGGGCCTAATTTGTTTCTTAGGTAATCTTTTCTTATAGATTTTCCAGGTCCTAAAACACAACTAGAGAGTTCAGTAAGATGAGAGGTAAGAAGTTGTGTGCTAGCCCGCTACAGTGGGTACACTATCTCAATAGATTTAGAATATCTTGGTGTTGGATGAGTTAGTGCAGTGGTAATTTGGTGTCTAGTCCTTTTATTTCAGTTTGATGCATGGAAGAAGGAAGAGCTTCATGTAAAGAACTTGGTGACAATACGTTCTTCATAGCATGGGGTGCCTGAGTATGTTCTTTTCTCTAAAGTTTGCTCTGCATAGAACAAGTAACTTTTAATTTAAAAAAAAAAAAACTATACACTAATCCATGTAGAAAATAGGAATTATCATCCAGCATGAATCCTTCAAGTAGGCCAAAGATTTGTTGGGAAGATAATAATGTTTCTTCAAGGAATATCTCAGATCCTAGTAGCAACTGGGGTCTCTACATACAAGGAAGAGAAAATATTGACAACCATAAAGAACATATATGCAACTCAAGAAGGCATAGAGGAGCTAAACATCCATGAGCAACAAGTAGATTTGGAAGTTATCCTTGATTCTTGTTATAGATCTAGAGAGGAGACTAAAGAGCCATGGATGACATTTGATGGAGAGAAGTTATTGGAACCTAAGATTGAAGAGTTTCTTGGTAGTTTGTGCCTGAATCCTTTGTGCTATATTCAAATGATTAAATATTTATAGTGTGTGATAAAGGAGGACTTATAAATCAATGATGATGAATAAGAGAACAAAATGAGCAACAATTATATTGAACAGTGGTTTAATCATATCATCAAGACTAAGAATCAATTCCTTCTTCAACATCTCTTGCTGCAAAATCAAATAGACTGGTCGATCCCTGATCGTGTTACGCACATGGTTGCATTGAAAGTATGCTTACACTTGAGAATATATTTCTATTTTCTCAAGTAGGGTATCTCAAGTAGGGTAGGGTAGTGAATAAATTTTTGCATAAACGTTTTCTCAGCTCTAATTATAGTTTAACGGTATAGCAATAAGGAGGAGTCATCTGCAATGATCATCATCAGATATCTATAGTTAGATATTCTTCATATAAGGAATATTTCCTTTCCTCTGTCCTAGTTCATCTTTGGCCATTCCAATCAATTAGTCATTTTCATCATGCAACATCTCTATTCCACTAATAATATAGATTTCATACTCTATCTTTCATCATCCTCCATTCTCTATGATACTTTAGTCATTTGCAGCATGCAACAACTCTGTTCCACTAATAATACAGAGTTCATACTCCAACTTTCATCATCCTCCACTCCCTATGATACTTTCAACACATATTAGATGTACTCTACCTCATCATGAGCATGTTAGGATACTTGACTTGACATTATTGGCTTCAAGGGTTTGAATATTTATCTACCTATACCTTGTAAAACTCATGCCCCCATACTTGTGTTCCCTTGCATAGATAGTTGTGGGTGTTTTTATTAAAATGCATATTTCCATCGTATTTATAATTTCCATCGTGTCAGGCTAGCACACAATCCACATGCATAAATTTTTTAATTGTCGAAACATAAACGATAAATCGATGGCAGGGACTTGGCCTTGAGCTCCTCATAGTGATTTTGTAACAATATTACATCATTTACATGTTTAATGCAATGGGTTCAAAATCACAGTGTTACAAATGCACTAAGTTATGATGAACAAATCCTCAAAGTTTCGAGTCAAACTAGCTCATATTTTTCGAGAAATGAACCATCATCACCTACAGTGATTTTATGGTTTTTTCAAAAACCCTGAACTGTATCTTGCTCAAAATTTGTATGATAGTGCATCATGATAATCCTAACATGCTCATCAAAAATTAGCCCAATCCAGTTTGGAATTTAGGAGAAAAATGGAAATTACGGGACTTCTTGTACCAACTACTAGAATTTGCTATTCCAGTAACTCGCCTATGTTGGAAAATTGTCTGTTAGCTACCAGACTACATGGAAGTTCATTCAGTTTTCTAAATCTGGAGATATAGGTTTTATTCCAAATTTGATCAAGATAGTTTTCCTCCTATCCTTTTGGCTTGCAAAATTCCTTTCCATTCACATTAAGATGTTGCACTTATATATTTGGAAACAATCACTTGCTACATAAACTTTATCCAATATAATGTTGAATATATTCCTTTCATCTTGTTTGCATTTCTTTATTAGATATGTATTCACCATTCAAACTAAGATGTAAGTGGTCGGGAAAGCCATATGTTTATGATGATTGTGAAACTTGCATTAAGTGCACATCTTGTACCTTTCATACATGAAATTTTGCAGGTCAAATATCTCACTTGCTAATGTTTGAGTGCAAGAGCCAGTAGAGTCTCTTTTTTCCAGAAATATCCAACAACACTTTTAGAGCATCATTGGTCTCCTATTTAATTATGTGGTATCTTGTCACATATGTTCCTACATAATAGAAATTAGAATACATTGTGATTCAGAGCTTGAATATGAACAAATATCATTTGACCAGACATGGAACAAGTTTCAGAGATGTGCTTTATCAGGTTTCACTTTCAAAAGCTTAAAAAATTTAGCAACGTTAGATAGATACTAGTTCATTATATGAACCATCACTTTCGACGATCCACAGAGAGCAGTAAGAGAGCAAGGAAATAAAACAACAACATTTGCATTAGCATGAATTTCAAGTAAGATCGATTTCTTGTAGAAGCCTTGCAAAATCAACAACCAATAGCATATCCAACATGATTATCATTAAAAGTTTGTAGAACCAACGACAAGAGTACATTTCTAAGATCCTTCAAGTCGTCAAAATCAATGGTATCTTCAAGCACATCCTCAATAACATCAACAAACTTGTTTCCACCATACAACAAAACTTCCAACCTAATGGCAATAGCTATTTTTAATTAATTTGCAACAATCTTCTCTCCATATCATGCAGTCAAATTTCAGTGTTCTCCTCTCAAATCAGCATATGCATTTCCATATCAAGAGGGCCAGAATTCAGATCATCATTTGTAGATTTCAATGAAGCATTTATCTCATAAAAGGTAAAGTTGGGTAAGCAATGTCTTTCTCTGGGTAGTAATCTAATATGGGGAATCCATATATATTAAAGTATTGAGGATCTCTACCATTTCTACATTTCCTTACACTTCATCTCCATTTCATATTTCATCATCCACTCATCATCGTCCATATCCTTGTGCCATTCAAAGTCAAACAAACCCCTTTTCGTGTGACACTATTTCCTATGTATCCTAGTTGCAAGAGGACATGGAATGAATTGAGTGTGGGGTATATGTTGGGCCTTAGAATTGACACATTTATGATACCCATTACTCATTCTTTCACCTTCTTTATCCTTGCATCTTCATGCAATTCATTAACCATATTCTTGTAATTATCCATTTTTACCTCACATGAGCTCCACACGACATATATATGCTAAAATTATCAAATTCCGATGTTATGATGGTTATTTATCTTATATATTGTGGTTTCCTAACTTATAACGGAGTTTCGACAGCGAACTACAAGAATTTGCAGTTCTAGTAGTACTACTAGTTACTACAAGAAACCATGTTGCTACTAGAATTAATAGTTATGGTAACACAACTTGCAACATTAGTTCTGAACATATGGAGATGAGTCATAGAAATACAAAACTTGGGTTATGTGTAGAATGGGCCATTTAGTTGGTTAACAAGAAGCTCCTCAAAAAACCGTGATTTCATGGGCGAATGGGCGAGATATCTAAAATTGGTATTTTGACCACAACTTTCGGTAGTGGCTTCATATTTTGAATTGCGACCTACATGGATGCATTCGAAGACATTATCTCTATGGGGATAATGTTGTTACACTATTTTGATCTTGAATCAATCTTTAGATAAGGTCAAGATGAGTTGGTTTTGGATCTACACATTTAGAAGATTTGTTGGTTATGAGATCCACTCATTTTGGTTGTAACCTTATCTTGATGTAACCTTTGAGCCAAATGTATAAATATGAGATACATCATTCATCTATGGACATATTGGAGTTATAGGTTAGAGAGTGAGAGGTTGGAGAAAGGTCATTGTGATTATTGTAATCTTTCATATGTTGGAATAAAGAACCTGTTGCCGACTAAAAAATTATCGTCATAGTCTTTCTTTGCAGCCTATTCCAAGAGAAGCAGGGCCCACTCTCTGGTATACGTTTCCCAATTGTCTCATTTTTTTTGTATGTCATTTCAATAGTTCTCATTTACATTTCATATAATTTACATTTACCCACACTTTACATTTCATCCAAGTGTGTCGGCCGAGTGTGGTGTACCACCTTGAAGTTGTTAACCCGAGGATCTAATAAGTGTTTCAAAAGATCACAGGACCTAAACCAATGGCCTATGAATGAACTGTGTTTACTTTCCTACAAAATGTGGTTTACTTTTCATGCACTCTGTGGTTTTATTACCCCTTCTCTATCAACATACCAAAACATGGTTTCTTCTTGGTCATTTTGATGTACATGCAAAATAGATCCATACAGCCTATTAGTATCTACTTGAGTAGGTTCTTGGTGTGCCTAGTTAGAGTGATCAATTGAGTCTTGATTTTGCAACTACTTTGCACAACATCTCATTAGTTTACTGACCCTTATTTATAATTTATGTGAGGTAAAACTAAGCAATTATTTTTCCCAACATCACCCCACCTTACCTATTTAATTTACTGTATCATATATTAATAGAATTCGACGAGCGTATTTAATTCCAATAGATATTTATATGTATTCAATATACTCGCTACAATCATTAACTACTTATGTGATGATTAATATGTCAATTAATTGTACTAGTGTACATGCACAATGTAGGTATGCATAGCTAGTGTATACATACACATGCACAATGTAGGTATACATAGCTAGTGTATACATACACATGCATGTATTAATTATAAAAAATTATTTGTCTAATGCATAGTCCATGTATGTTCTCATTCTTATCCAAGTATTCAAGATAACAAATAGAAATCCCAACATCTAACAATCACACTAGTTTACAATAGTTCAATGCAAATGACACAACATACGTGTATCATCACATATGGGTATAGAAATAATTTTAATGCACAAAAGTAACCAAGTTGTTAAATTACTAACTCACAACATTATTCTAAATTACAAAAAACCATCATTCCTCCCTAACCTACTTCCATCTTCCACATCCTATCCTTTCCTCTAATGAAATATGTTGCAGCATTAACTATATTGACCTAACTTCATATAGAATGCGTACATGGAAGTGTTGAATTTATCGACCAAGCCAACTCAATAAGAAACTAGTAGTCATCATCTCACGACTTGGGGAACGTGTCTATGCACAACCCTCCCATGAGTCTAGGTTTCAAAGGATACACAGTGGTAAATACCTTCACCCGTCCTGGTACAACTAGGGTTAACACCCTATACCAAGCCATACTATGCAATTATTGTTCTTGTACTCACGTCATTGAACAACCTGTTGATGCCTCGAATATCGTTGCATCAATCAGCAAGGGATTCTCCCTGGTAAGAAATACCAACTAGATCGCTCACCGTTTGGTGTGGGGAATCCGTCCGGTTAATGGTTTCGGCTACCATGGGTTTTAAAGATTTGTTTGTTTTACCGGTTGCGGCCCGATCCACCGGTTATGTATTTTCTATTTAAAATGATATGCAAGTGCCCTATATTAAATGCATGTGGGAAAACAAATCTATGCCAATCTGATTTAAACTAAATTACATATCCTTATAAGGAGCAGATTTAAAGAATGGGCAATAAATTGGAAAATACACCCAAAAATTCCACAGATAGCTATTAAATTGAAAGGAGCATTTATAGCAGAAAAGAAGATCATCCAAGATAGCTCAGATTAATATAAGCATTCACTTACCCATTTAACATAGAAATTTTGCAAAAGGATATGAAACCATTCATAGCACAAAATTAATTCATAACAGCAAAGGAAAGATCTCACAGGAAATGTGTGAAAAGTGCAGAAATAGTTCAACAGTTAGTCAACAAGACTCCATGCAAAAAAGTTGTGCCAGCTTCTACAGGCCAAAACGATTTTCCATTGATGTAGCAGAAATAGTTCCTTTACAAGACATAAAAGAATTTCACCTGCCAAAAGTCCCTTCTCTCTTCTTCTAATTAGCTATATATATCTTTACAAAATATGCCCAGAGTTTCCACCTATACCCTAACCGTTTATATTCCCCTAATTTGTCTTGTAGTGTTGAATATTACATAAGAGAAATGCATCAACTATTTTGCAACAACAGGAGTTAAACATTACAAGTCATTAATATTCCAAAGGTATATACAAAAAAAAATGCTCGCACACTGGCGGTTGCAAGATACCCTTGAGGCGGCTCCTTTGGGACTTGAGGCGCTATTGGGGTTTCTTCTTGCACTACTGCAGTAGCTGTACCACTTTCTGATGTGGTAGCTTGGCTAGCTGCCAATGCCTTCTCCACCTCTTCTATATGAATTCCCCAGTGATTTGTGTCCCTTATAATATTCGTTCCAATCAGGGGACTCATAAATCTGAGAGATATTTTTTTCTTGGCCAGCTCTTCTTCAGCCGTAGTGATCGGGAGGCTTTATTCTAGGCTGTGCTGATGAACAACAACTTGGCTCATAAATTGGCGTAGATATTCTGCTGTCAAGGTGTCCAGCTTCTGCACATATTCACTTTCTTCCTGGAGCTCTATACTTATATTAGCTAAATACTGTTCTTTGTCCGGGAAGTCTTCTATCCTCTGGGGCATGGCTATTCGGCAGCTTTCCTGTGTGGTCCAGATTCAAGAGTACACAGTCTTGCACTGCTCATAAGTGGTTGAAGTTACGGAGGCCAACTTTACTCCGCAGTCTTTAGAATACACTAAGGTGCGTATATCTACCTTGTATTCAACAACAAACTTAAGGGGAAGGGTTGCTGGGAACCCTGACTTCCCTTCTCTCCATTCGATACGCTTTTTAATCTCCCCACTGATGCGTGAGTGTTTCCTCCTGATCCTTGTAGCTTCAACATTGATTTCCTTGACTTTGGTAATGACTGCTTTTAGTTTGTATATTTCTTCTATTATGAGTTCTCGGAATCCATAGGTCTCTCTTAGTATTCGACAAGCCTACTCGTGGAAGGGGCTGATGTCTCCCATTTTGTTGTTTTCCAACTCCAGTTGTTGCTCCAGTGACTCATTTTCTCCTTGTAATTTCTCAATGCTCTCCTTCAGATCAGCTACCTCTTGAAGGTTGTCGAATTTATCCAATTTGAGCTTCAAATTCTTACCTTTAAGCTCTGCATTTTCTGCTTATAATACTCTTATTTGTATTGCCAGAGCTCTCCTATCTACCTCCAATTGTTGGAGTGATTTATTTAATTCCTCCTTTTGAGAGGTGAGAGCATTATTCTTCTCAATCATCAGATTTGTGTAGTTCTGCTCTTTAACTAAAGCTTCCTGAAGATGTTGCGCCTTCTCCTTTTCTTCATCTAGCCTATCTCCCAATGTGTTTACATTATCTGTAGTTACTGTAACAGCGGCTATGTCACGTCCCCTCCCATCCAACAAGCTAGATGGAGAGGATCGTGACGGTTGAACCGGGCATCCAGTCCCATATATTGAAATCAAACATTCAAATTGAAGAATAAAAATGCATACACATTCACATAATACATAAGAGAGATATGAAGATGCATAATTATCAGAAATCACAGCGGAGTAATAAGAATTTCACATCCATCATACATTTAAGATGTTCATCAAATGATAATTGCCAATTTACACAAGAGAATACTTATCTCAATAAGGCAGTCCCACGCAACTGGCTATGCAACTGCAACGTTCCACCCAACCGTAGGCCAGTGTGCTCCTCAATCTTTCAGCACCACTGCCACCCCCGAGCTGGGCATGATCTCTACAAGGAACCAGGGAACAACAGACTCACACATAGCCAAACATACACCAAAATGAGCCAAGCCAATCTACAATTGGGTTTATCAGGCTGCTAGGAGATGGGAAGGAAGAATTGCTAAGCTAGTGAGCTCAACCACAGAGCTATGGGTACCCCTCCCAGATCTATTCAGCTTGGCACTCACAATGCCTACACACCCAACACCAGGAAGTATTCTCTTCACTGCCACACAGTCCCTCAAGCCATACCTTCCTTTCTAGTGCTCTCAGGGTGTGCATAGAAAAGTAGCCATCCCTCTTGATCTTCTTGAGAGGATATTCCCTACACTAGGTTTATCAAGCTAATTCTGTCCACTACCATTCCAGTTTCTTGCTTACAGATTCAAGTCCAAAACATGATGCACTTAACAACAACCACAATTGCTGGGCATGAAGAAAGCGTTTTCCACAGTGGGATGCATGAGATGGGGTTTCAACTAACTTAGAAAAACGTGGGAACCCACAAAAACGAAAATGGGAAGTTGGGAAAATGACCCAGGATGCCAAATCCGTTTTTAGAAAAACGTCCCTGGACATTCAAGGGCAAAAACGACCTCCCTACAGCCCCCAAAACGTGGCCCTTCACTCCCAGGCTACTGCATATGCAAAAACGAACTCCCAGGCATGGGAAAATGCAAGATTTTGCTGAAAAACGTGAAGAGAATGACCCAGATAGCTCCCACTGCGTGAATGAATGAAGACTGCCCATTCCCCATGGCTTTGGGCACCATTTCGTGGGTGGTTCCTTGCCCCATAAGCAAATACACGATTTTCCAAGTTGATGGCTTGTCCATGCACGAAAATGGCTTGCCCATCCTCTTTCATTCCCAAGGCATTAACTGCCTTAACCAATTTCTTGGAAAAAATTTAATGATTGGGTACATGAGACAAAATGGGTAGTTGGTGGTTTATGGGTTTCCCCATTTACACATGGATTAATACCATTGGCTCAAGGGTTTGAATAATTTCCCTCCCTATTCCTTGTAGAACCATGCCCCATCTCTTTTGTTGCATTGCATAGCTAGTTGTGGGTATCTTTCATTAAAATTCGAAATTACATGATGTTTTATATACATTGTGCCCATCTCGCACAAGAACCACAGGCATCTATTTTAATTGCCGATACATGAAACGCTAAATCAATGGTGGGGCCTTGGCCTTGAGCTCCTCACCATGATTAAGTTACAATATTTACATCATTTACAAAGGGGGTCAAAATGGGGACGTGACAGGCTACAGATATGGATTCCAGGAGTCTAGCAGCTTCTTCTGTGTTCCACATGACCGTAGTCTCTTATGTAGTGACGATGTCAGGCCGAAACGGTCTTTTCAATTTGGAACCTGTCTCCTTGACAATGGTTTTCCTCTTCTTGTTGTAAGCGAAATTTACCCAATTAGAAACGGTGCTGCCTTTATAGGGTGTGAAAGGGAGAATGGGTAGATCCCTTATGGGGGAGCCCATATCCACGTTTTGCAGGTCTAGGCTTTTGGGTTGGACATCTTCTTGGGATTTCTTTTATTCTTCTTCTTTCCTCCGTGCCTCTTCCTCCTGCTCCTTCCTTCTTTTGTCATCTTCTTCCTTCTTAGCATTAATTTTCAGCCTAATTCTTTCTTCCTCTTCTTCTTTCTTCTTGGCCTCGGCTTCGGCTGCTTGCATCCTCAAATTTTCTTCTTCTTTACGCCTATCTTCCTGGATTTTCTTTGCTTGTTCCAAGAGACTTAGTTCTTCTTCCAAGAAAGCCTTAGATCTCGAGCTGGCCCCTCCTTTGTCCACCTGACAAATCTGTAGTTCAGCCATATTGTTGATTCCCCTATATGGTTCTTCTTGTGGATCATAAAAGTTTTCATATTCACAGGGAGTGGAGAGTTCTTTGCAATGCTGTGCAATTTTGCCCTGCCGATCATTCCTGTGAAAAATCCTCTCTCCGAAATGAAAATTCCTTAATTTTGCAACAAAATATTTTACAGTTGCAATTCCTGAAAATTTGCAGGACCCAACATAAAAGGGTAAGGGGGGAAAAGTGGCTTTCTTGGCCATATACAAAGTGTTACCCATCCCATCAATGATTACTTGCCTCACCATTTCCTTGTGGAATATGTAATCTGTAGAATAGATTGGGAGAATATATGGGGCTTTGGAACCTCTGTACATTCTTATGTAGGTACCTTATGGAGAAAAATAGAAATCTCCATACTTTTCCAAGGCTTCCATGGCGTTTTCAGATAGACAATTGGGTTCTTCATTAAATATCAACTGATAAAGGGGCATAATGAACTCCTCGCAAATGAGCTTATAATCCCTCTTGTAATTCTGGGCCCAAAATATCTTGTAGGCTATGAACATCGGGCCCTCTGCCGAGCTCCACATTCATCCCAAATTGGGAAAAAGACATTTTTCCATGATACAATCGATGACGTATGAAGCCATATAAAATTATTCTTTCCTTTCTACCAACCCTTCTTTAGCCATTATTATTGCTGATGTCAGGCTGTCTGAGAGAATGTCATCCCAATTGAATATTGTCCCTTTGAAGGCTACATAGTGGATGATAGGGACCCATTGTAGCATGAACATCGTCCCATCGAGTCTCCCGAAGATTCTGCTTACCATGAGAGCGATCAGTCTGAAGGGAGGCCTCAAATTCTAGACTTCGTATTCTTCAATGTCGTTTATTCTAAATTGCTTGCCTGAAATTAACAACCTTCTTGCCATGTCTAGATTATCCATATTGATTTCTTCCAACCATGCATCATCAAGCCGCTGTTGTGCTTTGGGTAATTTGTAGGCTGTAGAGATGTAACATGGGTGAAATGATGCAAATGCCTTTCCCGTGCTATCTTCTATGACTCTAGTTTCAGTGTTGGCATGCTGGAGCACCCATCCGATCACCTCTGAACATGGGAAGAGTTCTGGACGTGTGGCCACTTTGGATATAATGAGTTCCGGATATTTTGATATAATCATTCTTCTTCAAGGAGAGCTTAAGGAAAGTCTTGATCTCTTATCATACGGTAAACATCACCCCAGTTTACTTCCGGAGGCACGTTTGTAGTGCATTTGGTGTCTTGGAACGTTGTCTCCATTCTAGTGCTTTCATCGACCACCTTCATTCTCCTTTTTCCACCTTTAGCCATTATGGGAATCCTGTTCAACAATTAACGTGAATAAGCATGCATGTCATGATGTTGACAAACCAAACTAATGTCTATTTCATTTCAACCAAAACTCCTAAAAATGTTCCCATCACATATCAATTAAAAAATAAAAAACTTGTAAAAGCATTAATTAAGTTACCTTTATGGTTGCTGTAGTGATAAGGGATTATGACAGCAGACGGGTAAAGGATGGTCTAGGTACTTGGAAACCAACATTTACTGGCGTGCGAGCGCGGAAGGTGTAAATTTTGCAAAATCGGAGACTTCCATGATTAGGTACGAGAAAGGGCAGGAAGGGTCTAGCAGGTGACGGGTATGTGCATAGTTTTCTAATCACTTTAAGATGCAAGAGTTTTAAGGCCATTTACGTCCATGCTTAGAGTTCCTGAAGAAACGCTTTGGGAGTAAAAGACCATCCGAGAGTGTGAGGAACAAGCTCTAACACTATTTAATGGTAGAAGAGATCAATCGCAATACCGGAACAACCTTGGATAATCAAAAAGGCCCTAGGCTTAACTGTGGCTAAGAGGAAAAAGATTTGGCCAGATAATACTCTGAATTGGGTGCATTACGGGTCGATGCTAGGCATGACTGTTCCGAAAAACACCATAGCTATAATAACAATATCGATCAAACCACTTTTAGATTGGAACAAACATCATAACCAAGCCTTCGAATGCACTTACATGGAAAAGAAAGGCGCGGCGCCGACGATTGTCAAGTAGTCTGTGAATCTATGCCTTCAGACGACGATGGACGAAATTGGTTGCTCGAATGGAATGAAAACATCCTTCGAGCAATGAAAACAAATGAAATGCCAATGGGGTTTCACCCTTATATATTTGAATTGGCACGTGTGGTCCATTAATTCGGTGGTTGCATCCCATTAAACGGGTTTTAAGCCTGTGTACGGCTGGGTCACGTCGAAACCTTTTCAATAAATGCGACCGTCAAAAGCGGGAGGGTTATGTTAACGCTTTCGACCCACGCAGGAAGAAAAGCTTAAAATGGTTTGCCGTTGCGGGGAAGTTGTGCAAACACTTCCGTGAATGAATCATGCATCGCGGCTGACTTAAGCGAACATTTCCACATTCGCGGGAAAGTTGGCCAAGTTCTTCCGAAAATATGCCAAAGTTTGCGGCTCGGAAGAAAAAGACGAGTTTCCCTGTAGAACTTGTTGAGGCATTTGTGGAAGGGTTAGATGAAAGCTTCCGCTGTAGCGGAAGGATTTGATCAGTTTGTTCCGCTGTGAGCTCGTTTGACTAAACGTTTCGATTTTTTCGTAGACTTTGTGATAACTTTTCCGCTATGGCTTGAATTGGCCTTCTCTTTCATTGTTTCAGAAGACTTGGGACAACTCTTCTGTTATTGTGGAAAAATTATCTCAGAGCTTCCGCCGTTGTGCGCCAATAGACCGAGTTTTACTTGGGCAGAAAGACGAAACTCAAAAATTCTAAGGCAAATTAAGATCAAAATAAACCAAGTCACCAGATGCCAAGATGTTACAAATTTTTTTAAGGAAATCATACTCAAAAGAGGAGGGACCGCAGTATTTTTTCAAAAATAAACTGGGGGGGGGTGTTGTACCAACAACAAATGGCGATTCGCTGGTGAACATAGATCTCTGAAGCAATACTCATCTGGAAGTCAAGAAACTTTCAAAGTGTGGATTACATGTGTACCCAACTGTCTCCGCAGTTTAGTTTCGAAGAATGCATTGATCACTCTTATCGTGATGGTGATAAAAGGGAGAATGTAGCGTTGACTCATTTTTCTTTAAAACTCTCTAAGGGCCGTATTGTGGGATTTTTAAAAGAAAACAGTCTTCAGAAGTTAAATAGTATAGGACTCCACAAGATTGTGACAAAATCTCACAGGGACATTCGTTTGTTCCTCATTCCCATGCTTTTACATCCTTTTAGATGTTTCTTTAATTTCCGACTTTTGGTCGTTTTGAGCCTTCCAGAAATAGGTTTCTCCTGCTATATATGTTTCAATATTAGGTCTTCAATCCAAAATGTCCTTTTGTTTGAACGGAAGCTTAGATTTCATGATTCATGGACGGAGAAGAACTTTTGCTGGGATGATTTATAAGATAGCTCCCATCATCTTTATTGAGATTACTTTAATTTCTCGACCATGCTTTAATTGAGGCGAGAATTTCTGGAAACCAGACTCTTTGAGATATGCCTTTCGGCTTTAATTGCAGCATGGGATCATTTAAATACTATGAACCTGTGAGACATGTTTCCTTTCCATGGGTCCTGACATACTTAACTTCTTGAGATAGCTACTGATGTTAAAGTGAAGAGGCCCTAAGATAGTGAAAAGGAAATACAGGATCGTAGCTATTTGACAGGGGTTATTTTGACCAACAAGAAAGAGAATCACTGCATTCTAGGAGACTGATCGTTGAAGACAAAGTGACAAACATGCGTATCTTTATTGATGGGCTTCTTATGATCATCCTTCCGAGTTCTCTGGAGTCTTCTTCATTCAGCTACACCATAATTGGAGTTTTGGTTTTACTTCAAGTAATGGACCTAAAAACCTACTCAAAAGCAAAAATAAAAGAAAATGGATTAAACTGACTAACAAATCAGAGGTAACAAAAGAAAAGAAAAGACCAAAACAAAACAAAGAAGCAGAGGTTTATTTATGTACAAGAACCTTTCAGAACTCACGCAAAGTATTGCTTTAGGACGAGACCATTGAGAGGGAGGTTCAGTTCCTCTCCTTGTAAGTCTTTCACCTTATACGTTGATGGACCAATTTTTTCGAAAATTTGATAAGGGCCAAGCCATAAGTGCTAGAACTTGTGTGCATTCCCTTACCATCGTGTTGGTGGTCCCACTTGAGGACCAAGTCTCCTACTTCGAAAGTTCTCTTCCTGGATTTTCTTTTATCAAACCATCATTTGACTATGTCTTGATGATGATGAAACCATTCCTTGGCCTTTTCTCGTGACTCTTCTAGTTTCAATAGGGTATCATTCCGGGACTGTAGGGCTTGACTGCTAGTACCTCGAGAGGATTGGGCTAGCTTCAATGATGGGAGTAATATATTTAGAGGGAGAATGGCTTCTTTTCCATAGACCAGGTTGAAAGGAGAGGCTCCTAAGGCATTTTTAGGCATTACCTTGTCTGCTCATAGGGCATGAGGGAGGGCTGTGTGCCAGCTCCTTTGATTTTCAATCATAGTCTTTTTTAGGATGCGGATGAGATTTTTATTGGTTGATTTAGCTAAACCATTTCCCTGAGGGTAGTAATTGTCTTAATAATGTAATTTAATTCCTCTTTCATATGTGAATTCATTAATCTTTATTGATGAAAAATATGGAGCATTATAAAAAACAAGAGAAATTGGAACCCCAAACCTGGTTATGATGTTCTCCTCCAAAAAGTTGATGACCATATCCTCATTAGATTTTCGTAGGGGAATAGCTTCTTCCCATCTTGTAAAATAATCTGTAGCGGTCAGAATGTACCGGTGCTGCAGCGAAGAGTTAGGGTTTATCTCCCCAATTATATCTATGCCCCATTGCTCGAATGGTTCAGTAATGATAAATGGCTGCAAAGGGCCTGCTGCTTTAGGTAGCTTTCCAACGCCTCTTTGACATACATCACAATTTCTGACACAGGCATGGGAATCTCTGAAGAGAGTAGGCCAATAATACCCTGCTCTGAGAGTTTTGTGGGTTGTAGTGTCCCTGGAAGAATGTCCTCCAATGGGTCCATCATGTAGTTCTTTGACCACGTTAATAGCATCTTCCTTTTCTAAAAATCTGAGATAAATGCCATCATAATTCTTTCTGAAGAGTACTCCTTCAATGATATGATAAGCTGCTGATTTAAGATGGAGGGTTCTTCTTTGCTTCGGACTCCAATGCTCTGGTAAGTAACCAGACTGCAAGTAATGTACTAGGTCTCTGTACCAAGACTCGAGGGATGTGAAAATTTGACATACGTCTATCACATTCAGCTCGGCTTCATTCCTCCAATCTAGCTCTTCGTCAGTTTGGCTTTGAGTGATTAGCTTGCATAGGCCTTGAACTTTAATAATGCTAGCTGGCTTGAATTCTAAGTCGTACTCCTGGAGAGCAGTGATCCAATTCCCTCTTCTTTCTCCCAATTCCTTTTGGACGAAAAGAGTTCTGACAGCGAGATGAGGGACTATGACTTTCGTCCTATTTTTTAGAATATATGGCCTGAACTGTTTTACTGCTTTGAAGACTACATATGCTTGTTTATCTACCATGGGATAGTTCAGTTCAGTGCCGTGCCGACCAGTGCTCATAAAATAAATTGGATATTCATCTCCTGATTCCGTCTTCTGAGTAAGCACAGTTGCAAGAGAGTAATCAGAAGCGAATGTATACATTATAAAATCTTTATCAAAATCTGGACTTCTTAAAGATGGTGCCTTGGCTATAGCAGCTTTGATCTCTTTGAATGCGACCTTTTCCAAGTCTGTCCATTTAAATTGTACATTCTGCTTAACCATTTGTTGCAAAGGTTTAACGATCTGGGCGAAGTCTGGCACGAACCTTCGGACAAAATTTATGGTCCCCATAAATGATTGCATATACTTCTTGCTGTGGGGCATGGGAATCTTATTGATAACCTGAACCCTTTCTTGATCTATTGAGATTCCCTCCTTGGAAGTGACATGACCGAGAAGTTTTCCCTCAAGAACAACAAAAATGATTTTCTTAGGATTTAGAGAGATGTCGTACTTCCTATAGCGATCAAAGATTTGCTTTAAGTGAGAAATGTGGTCTTCTCTCTTCTTTGAAAAGACTATTACATCATCTAAGTATACCACTACAAATTGACTGCCCAGTCCTCGAAAAGCAATTTCCATGGATCGCTTAAAAGTAGATCCTGCATTAATTAAGCCAAAAGGCATTCTTCGGTATGCGAATGTCCCCCACTTTATGCGAAAAGTGGTTTTGAGTCGGTCTTCCTCCGCTACTAGCACTTGGTTGTAACCAGAAAAACCATCTAGTAAGGAAAACAGTTCTGATACTGACACTATCTGCAATATCTGTTCCATTGGAGGCACCAGATAGTTGTCTTTATCGAAAGCTATGTTCAAGTTCCGGAAATCTACGCATAGCCTGATTTCTCCTGATTTCTTCCACACAGGGACTAGATTAGCCACCCATTCAGAATGTCGGACTTTGAAAATGATTTTGGCTTCCAAGAATTTTTTTAGTGCTTTCTGAATTAGAGGCTCAAGCGTTGGATGCATTATCCTTAGCTGTTGCTGAAAAGGTTTGACTCCTTCTTTCATAGGTATTACGTGTTGAATGATACAGGTGTCATATGTTTTCAGATCATCATAGGTCCAAGCGAGCACATCTTTATATTGCTGAAAAATTTTAATGAATCTGCTTCTTTCCGCCAGAGTACAACATTTTCCCAAATTGACATACTTCGGTTCAGCTTCTGTGCCCGAATTTATCAATTCATATTACAGGGCCGAGCTGTGAGTTTTTGCATTCACAGGTCTTCTGAATTTGCTTTGTAGATCGAAGAGGGCCTCTAGCGTTCTCACTCCTTTGGGCATAAAGTTACCTTTCATTGTGTCTTTATTTTGTAGATCTGAGTCAGGCTCTTCTTCCTCTATAATGGCTTCTTGAAAAGCATCTTCATTGGTTAAGAAACTAATGATCTATTCATCATCGTCAAATACTCTGAAATTTTTGATGTTGTCTGGCATAGAAGGCCTGAACATTAATTCAATAGAACATTTATTATTAGTGGGTACTAATCTGGAAGTGGAAGTAGCTAACAGATCAGCTGCAGCGTTTTGTAATCTTGGGACAGAATTAATGTTAAAAGCATCAAAACAAGAGATTAAATTCTAGATTTCTGCTTGATAGCCTTTTAAATGAGGGGAAAGACAATGAATCGTATTTCTTATTTGCCTAAGAACAATTTTAGAATCACCAAAGACTTTCAAAAACTTAACATTAAGACCAATGGCTTTCTTCAAACCTTGAATGAGAGATTCGTATTCTGTGGTATTATTAGTACATTCAAACTCTAACCTACATGATACAAAATATTTACTTCTATTAGAATCAATTAAAATGCAACCAGCTCCGGATCCTTCTTGTGTCTTGGAGCCATCAAAGTAAAGGGTCCAAAAGATGTTTTCTTTTCTAACTAAGTTAGTTTGATTTTTGTCTAAATTAGTGACTAAATCTACTATATTACAGTCAATATCATCAGCCTGCGAAAAATGAAGGAGATGAGGCTGTCTATCTGAAATATGGCTATCTTCTTCTGATTTGTAGCTTCCAGGTTCAATTTCCAAAAAGTAATTTCCTAAAACTAAAGACGAAAAGGTCACTGCTTCATTTTTTCCATCAAGCTAATTAACATTTTGTTTCATATATGGCTCCCTCAATATCTTAATCTGATTCTGATGATTTTGATGGGGCAGCCACAGATGAGACCAATCTATTGCAAAATAGCCATTAAGTTTCGCAGACCAGTCCCTACTCAAGATTAGACCATATGCCTCGGGAATATCGACCACCATTATATCGATGAATTGACACACTCTGGGATCGGATGACAATCTAATGAGTACATCTTTCAATTCACCAATAACCTTAACAACAGTCCTATCTAGTTGGATGATTTGAGATGGGGATGGGACAGGCTACCCATTAATCCTTTTGCAAATCGATAGAGGCATGACATTTGAACTAGCACTCGAGTCTACCAAACAGTTATGCACATTGTGATTAAAAATCTCAAAGGTTAAGAGGAAAGGAAGAGTTTGAGATTTCGATTTTTTGTCGATACTTGCTTTGTTAATTTCTAGGTTTTCCTCAGGGTTTTCTATTGGGATAGCTGCTTGCGGATCTAAGGCTTCCATCAACTTCTTCCTTTGCTACGGTAAAATACACATATTGATAATGGAAATATTAGCTTTCATTTTTTTTATATCCTCGATTATATCATAGCTCATGTCGCATCCTTTCATAGTCATAGATTGATTTTCTGCTTTGTTTAAAGGAGCTTGGGATTGTTTAGTTCTTTCCAATTTCGGTTCTTTAGTCACCGTAGGGGAAACCACCGAGCTTGCTTTGGGTTGGGGAGGAATAACAATTATATGCTGTCTCAGTATCTGGTTAGACCTAGCTTTAGGTGGTTCTACTGCTGGTTCGATCACTGGGCCTTTACTCCTGGTGGTGATGTTAACAGATGTTGTTTGTATTTTGTCTGCAAACTCTTCACAAGATAGTTCTTGGGAAGGGATCCAATCCCAAAGAATCATTGTAGTATCGGGAGTTGGTTCTTCACTGTCAGGAATTTTTTCTTGTTGAGGGTTCGTTTGCTCGGGCATTTATGCATCTAGCATTTGGTTCATTACTAAGCTCATCGAATTAATCCACTATGGGCAGCTTTTTTCTGAGTGTTGTTCTTGGTGAAAAGTGCAGAAGTGGTCCATCCCAATTTCATTCAGATTTAGAATAGAAGAATTATTAATTGGTGTGGTTGGATGCCCATTATCTTCTTTCTTTTTATAGAAATGTGTAAAAGGTGGCCTCGAAGAACTCGTTGCTTTATCTTTTTCTAGATCTACAATCTTATTGGAGAGTTTCTGCATCATTTTGATGACATTTTCTAAATCTAGTACAGGTTCTTCTTTATCCCTAGTTAACAGGAAATGTTTCTTAATGGCTGTCGGTTTACCCTCTATATCTAAAGCATGTTTCAAGATGCTATCATGTTCTTCTTCTACCTTCTTAGCTTCTTCAAAAATTTTTGTCAAGGTTGGTTTTTTTGTTCTCTTGACGAACATTGCAAGCGGGGATTTAAGTTTTGTTGTATAATATTCTACTAAGCATTCATCATCGGGCTTTGTTGCATCACTGAAATTATTTAACAATGTTGTGAATCTTTGGTTAAACTCTTGAACTTTCTCATTCTTTTCCATTCTCATAGATAATAATTCTTTCATGAGAGTAGCTACAGTTTTCTGATTGCCATATTTTTTAAGAAAGCATTTCTCAAAATCTTCCCAACTTGTTATCGAACTGGCTTGCAAACTAAATTACCAGGAAGATACTTTGGGCTCAAAAGTATAAGGAAAGAGATGACAGACCACGTCCTCATGCTCCACATTTAAAATATTTAGAGATAGATAAAAGCACTTAAGGTGATCTTCAGCTGAAATTCCCTTACTAGGGTCATACTTAGTCAAAACCTTTTCTAGGTTCTTGGGAAAATCATGGAACGATCCAACTACATTTAATGCCCCTCTGGCTCTCCATGCAGGCATGCCCATGACTCTCGTGGCAGAGCGTGGTGGTGAGTGCGGTGGTGAGTTAAGAGGAGTATCCCTTGGAGCGTGCTGCTTTGAATCTATAGGGGTCTCTGGTCTAATTTTGTCAAAAGGTTCGGTGATCTCTTCTAGAGATAAATCTAATAATTCTTCTAGACTTTGAACAAGAACGGAATCTCTTGTGCACAGAGGGTTTTTTCGAGGAGCTCTGGTTCTAGGTAACAAAGGAGCTGTGGTTAGTCCTCCCAGGCTTCTCACATATGAACGAGTATGTCTCTTGAATTGATTTACTTCTTCAAAAGGGACAGAATACACTACTTCTGACTGTTCTATTTCCGGGTTAGGATCTTCCTGATTTCTTGATTCCAGATCTGGAAATTCTGGAAAGACTATTGCGGATGGGTTTTCAGTGGAAATTTTGCTAACAAAGGAATCTTTTCCGCTAGCCATACACTGCTGGCCCTCCTTCTAGTGCCAAAAACTGTTGATGCCTCGAATATCGCTGCATCAATCAGCAAGGAATTCTCTCCGGTAAGCAATCCCAACTAGATCACTCACCGTTTGGTGTGGGGAATCTGTCCGGTTAACAATTCCGGCTACCGTGGGTTTTAAAGATTTGTTTGTTTTACCGGTTGTGTCCTGATCCACCGGTTATGTATTTTGTATTTAAAATGATATGCAAGTGCCCTATATTAAATGCATGCAGGAAAACAAATCTTCTCCAATCTGATTTAAACTAAATTACCTATCCTTATAAGGAGCAGATTTAAAGAATGGGCAATAAACTGGAAAATACACCCAAAAATTCCAGAGATAGCTCTTAAATTGAAAGGAGCATTTACAACAGAAAAGAAGATCATCCAAGATAGCTCAGATTAATATAAGCATTCAATTACCCATTTAACACAGGAATTTTGCAAAAGAATATGAAAACATTCATAGCACAGAATTAATTCATAACAACCAGGAAAGATCTCGCAGGAAATGTGTGAAAAGTGCAGAAATAGTTCAGCAGTTAATCAACAAGACTCCATGCAAAAAAGTTGTGCCGGCTTCCACATGCCAAAACGGTTTTCCATTGATGTAGCATAAATAGTTCCTTTACAAGACAGAAAAGAATTTCACCTGCCAAAAGTCCCTTCTCTCTTCTTCTAATCAGCTATATATAGCTTTACAAAATATGCCCAGAGTTGCCACCTATACCCTAACCGTTTATATTCCCCTAATTTGTCTTGTAGTGTTGAATATTACATAAGAGAAATGTATCAACTATTTTGCAACAACGGTAGTTAAACATTACAAGTCATTAATATTCCAAAGGTATATACAAAAAATAAATGCTCATGAGGCACGTTGGCGGCTGCAAGCTACCCTTGAGCTGGCTCCTTTGGGACCTGAGGCACTGCTAGGGTTTCTTCTTGCAGTACTGCAATAGCTGGACCACTCTCCGATGTGGTAGCTTGGTTGGTTGCAATGCCTTCTCCACCTCTGCTATATGAATTCCCTAGTGATTTGTGTCCCTTATAATATTCGTTCCAATCAGGGGACTCATAAATCTGAGAGATATTTTTTGCTTGGCCAGCTCTTCTTCTAAGATGGTTATTTCAGCCGCAGTGATCCGGATGCTTTCTTCCAGGCTGTGCTGATGAACAACAGCTTGGCTCATAAATTGGCGTAGATATTTTGCTGTCAAGGTGTCCAGCTTCTGCACATATTCACTTTCTTCCTGGAGCTCTATACTTAGATTAGCTAAATACTGTTCTTTATCCGGGAAGTCTTCTATCCTTTGGGGCATGGCTATTCGATAGCTTTCCTATGTGGTCTGGATTCGAGAGTACACAGTCTTGCACTGCTCATAAGTGGTTGAAGTTACAGAGGTCAACTTTACTCCGTAGTCTTTAGAATACTCTAGGGTGTGTATATCTTCCTTGTATTCAACAACAGACTTAAGGGGAAGGGTTGTTGGGAACCTTAACTTCCCTTCTCTCCATTCGATATGCTTTTTAATCTCCCCACTGATGCGTGAGTGTTTCCTCTGGATCCTGGTAGCTTCAACATTGATTTCCTTGACTTTGGTGATGACTGCTTTTAGTCTGTATATTTCTTCTGCTATGAGTTCTCAGACTCCATAGGTCTCTCTTAGTATTCCACAAGCTTGCTCGTGGAAGGGGCTGATGTCTCCCATTTTGTTTTTTTCCAACTCCAATTGTTTCTCTAGCGATTAATTTTCTCCTTGTAATTTCTCAATGCTCTCCTTCAGGTCATCTACCTCTTGAAGGTTGTCAAATTTATCCAATTTGAGCTTCAAATTCTTACCTTTAAGCTCTGCATTTTCTACTTCTAATACTCTTATTTGTATTGCTAGAGCTCTCCTGTCTACCTCCAATTGTTGGAGTGTTTTATTTAATTCCTCCTTTTGAGAGGTGAGAGCATTATTCTTCTCAATCATTAGATTTGTGTAGTTCTGCTCTTTAACTAAAGCTTCCTGAAGCTGCTGCACCTTCTCCTTTTCTTCATCCAACCTATCTCCCAATGTGTTGACATTATCTACAGTTGCTGTAACAACGGCTACAGAGATGGATGCCAGGAGTCTAGCAGTTTCTTCTGTGTTCCGCATGACCATAGTCTCTTGTGTAGTGATCATGTCAGGCCGAAACGGTCTTTTCAATTTGGAACCTTCCTCCTTGACAATGGTTTTCCTCTTCTTGTTGTAAGTGAAATTTACCCAATTAGAAACTATGCTGCCTTTATAGGGTGTGAAAGGAACAATGGGTAGATCCCTTATGGGGGATCCCATATCCAAGTTTTGCAGGTTTGGGCTTTTGGGTTGGACGTCTTCTTGGGATTTGTTTTCTTCTTCTTGTTTCCTCTGTGCCTCTTCCTCTTGCTCCTTCCTTCTTTTGTCATGTTCTAACTGCTTAGCATTAATTTCCAGCCTAATTCTTTCTTCCTCTTCTTCTTTCTTCTTGGCTTCGACTGCGGCTGCTTGGATCCTCAAATTTTCTTCTTCTTTATCCTTATATTCTTGGATTTCTTTCCTTGTTCCAAGAGCCTTAGTTATTCTTCTAAGAAATCCTTGGAGCTCGAGTTGGCCCCTCCTTTGTCCACCTAACAAATATGTAGTTCAGACATATTGTTGATTCCCCTATATAGTTCTTCCCGTGGATCATAAAAGTTGGCATATTCACAAGGAGTGGAGAGTTCTTTGCAATGCTGTGAAATTTTTCCTTGCCGATCATTCCTGTGAAAAATCCTCTCTCTGAAATTAAAATTCCTTAATTCTGCAACAAAATCTTTTATAGTTGCAATTCTTGAAAATTTGTAGGACCCAACATAAAAGGGTAAGGGGGGAAAAGTGGATTTCTTGGCCTTATACAAAGTGTTACCCATCCCATCAATGAATACTTGCCTCACCATTTCCTTGTGGACTACGTAATCTGTAGCATACCTTGGGAGAATATATGGGGCTTTGGAACCTCCGTACATTCTTATGTAGGTACCTTCTGGAGAAAAATAGAAATCGCCATACTTTTCAAGGCTTCCATGGCGTTTTCAGATAGACAATTGGGTTTTTCATTAAATATCAACTGATAAAGGGCCATAATGAACTCCTCACAAATGAGCTTATAATCCCTCTTGTAATTCTGGGCCCAAAGTATCTTGTAGGCTATGAACACCGGGCCCTCTGTCGAGCTCCACATTCATCCCAACTTGGGAAAAAGACATTTTTCCATGATACAATCTATGACGTATGAAGCCATATAAAATTCTCCTTTCCTTTCTACCAACCCTTCTTTAGCCATTATAATTGTTGATGTCAGGCTGTCTGAGAGAATGTCATCCCAATTGAAGATAGTCCCTTTGAAGGCTACATAGTGGATGATGGGGACCCATTGTAGCATGAACATCATCCCATCGGGTCTCCCGAAGATTATGCTTAGCATGAGAGGGATTGGTCTGAAGGGAGGCCTCAAATTCTAGACTTCGTATTCTTCACTGTCTTTTCTTCTGAATTGCTTGCCTGAAATTAAAAACCTTCTTGCCATGTCTAGATTATCCATATGGATTTCTTCCAACGATGCATCGTCAAGCCGCTATTGTGCTTTGGGTAATTTGTAGGCTATAGAGATGTAAGACGAGTGAAATGATGCAAAGGCCTTTTTCTCGTGCTATCTGCTATGACTCTAGTTTTGGTGTTGTCATGCTGCCGCACCCATCCGATCACCTCTGAACATGGGAAGAGTTCTGGACATGTGGCCGGTTTGGATATATAGGAGTTCCGGAAATTTTGATATAAGCATTCTTCTTCAAGGAGAGCTTCAGGAAAGTTCCAATCTCTTATCATATGGTAAACATCACCCCAGTTTACTTCGGAAGGCACGTTTGTAGTGCATTTGGTGTCTTGGAACGTTGTCTCCATTCTGGTGCTTTCATCGACCACCTTTGTCCTCCTTTTGCCACCTTTAGCCATTATGGGAATCCTATTCAACAATTAACGTGAATAAGCATCCATGTCATGATGTTGAAAAACCAAACTAATGTCCATTTCATTTCAACCAAAACTCCTAAACATGTTCCCTTCACATAGCAATTAAAAAAAAAACTTGTAAAAGCATTAATTAAGTTACCTTTACAGTTGTTGTAGTGATAAGGGATTATGACAGCAGATGGGTAAAGGCTGGTCTAGGTACTTAGGTCCTTAGAAACCAACATTTATTGGCATGCGAGCACGGAAGGTGTAAATTTTGCAAAATCAGAGACTTCCATGATTAGGTATGAGAAAGGGTAGGAAAGGTCTAGCAGGTGACGGGTATGTGCATCGTTTTCTAATCACTTTAAAATGCAAGAGTTTTAAGGTTGTTTACATCCATTCTTAGATTTGCTGAAGAAACGCTATGGGAGTAAAAGACCATCCGTGACTATGAAGAACAAGCTCTAATGCTATTTAATGGTAGAAGAGACCAATCACAATACAAGAACAACCTTGGATAATAAAAAAGGCCCTAGGCTTAATTACGGCTAAGAGGAAAAAGACTTAGCCGGATAGTACTCTTAATTGGGTGCATTACGAATCGATGCTAGGCGTGACTGTTCCGAAAAACACCATATCTAGAATAACAATACGGATCAAACCACTTTTAGATAGGAACAAACATCATAACCAAGCCTTAGAATGTACTTACCTGGAAAAGAAAGGCGCGGCGCCAACAATTGTCAAGTAATATGTGAATCTATGCCTTTAGACGACGATGGACGCACTTGGTCGTTCGAACGGAATGGAGAAATCCTTCGGGCGATGAAAACAAATGAAATGCCAATGGGGTTTCACCCCTATATATTTGAATTGGCACATGTGGGCCATTAATTCGGTGGTTGCATGCCATTAAATGGGTTTTAAGCCTGCGTACGGCCAGGTCACGTCGAAACCTTTTCAATAAATGAGACCGTCAAAAGCGGGAGGGTTATGTTAACGCTTCTGGCCCATGCGGGAAGAAAAGTGGAAAATGGTTCGCCGTTGCGGGGAAGTTGTGCAAACTCTTCCGTGAATGAGTCATGCATCGCAGTGGACTTAAGCGAACATTTTCGCATTCGCGTGAAAGTTGGCCAAGTTCTTCCGAAAATATGCCAAAGTTTGCAGGTCGGAAGAAAAAGACGAGTTTCTCCGAAGAACTAGTTGAGGCCTTTCCAGCGTTTGCGGAAAGGTTAGATGAAAGCTTCTGGTGTAGCAGAAGGATTTGACGAGTTTCTTCCGCCGCAAGCTTGTTTGAGTAAATGTTTCACTTTTTTCGTAGACTTTGTGATAACTTTTCCGCTGCGGTTTGACTTGGCCTTCTCTTTCGTTGTTTCAGAAGACTTGGGACAACTCTTCCGCTATTGCGGCAAAATTATCTAAGAGCTTCCGCCGTTGCAAGCCGAAAGACCGAGTTTTTCTTGGGCAGAAAGATGAAACTCAAAAATTCTAAGGCAAATTAAGATCAAAAGAAACTAAGTCACTGAATGCCAAGATGTTGCAAAAATGTTTAAGGCAATCATACTCAAAAGAGGAGGGACCCCAGTATTTTTTCAAAAATAAAATGGGGGTGGGTGTTGTGCCAACAACATAACCACTATGGGAAAGCTATGTATCATGTCAAAACCACACTTACCCACAAAATCATAGTAGTGTTTGAAATTAATAATTAAATCATAATAAAACTGAAATCACTTCATTATCTTCTTGATGTCTTGGACACCTTGTGCCCCTTGGTGCTTTAGAAATAACTATCTCATAGCGAGTCAACATGTGGGTTATTTCATTACTAACATAAATCTCATGTATAAACATATCCAACTCTTTTAGATGATAATCTTTATCACTGAAATGACATTAAAATAATCATTCAAGTTCCTTTGTAGTATATATTGTACTTGTTCTACATCCTAAGTACAACTAAATTGGCATCTACATATCGATATTCCACGTTCAATTTGCATGTTCAAATGAAATAAAATAAAACGATAAATTCCATTTACTATGCACACATCTAGAAAGTACATATGTTCACATAACAATGGTTTGAATCAATCTAATTAAATCTAATAGATAATAAAAAAATAACAATGCTAAGCTAATTCACAGTAGAGTTTTATTTAACAAATGTCAAAATATGGGGCATTCTCGCAGTTTTGCATGAACAATTCCATTTTCATCCTTATAAGTGGCATTTTTATTTTTATCATGAATTTTATAAGAATTTTATAGCCCCCCTCACGCTAATTTTTTTCATATGTCACGATTATTGGTTTGTTGTTGCTTCATGTCATTCTATTTTCTTGAAAAGTGTCATCAATCCTTCAGAATTATCTTGTACAACTTCGTTTATAGAAGGCTTTCATTTTCCACCTTTTTCTCTCTTTGTAGAACCATTTCTCTCTACATTTGGTCGAATAAGAGAGAAAAAGGCTATTCTCATTTGGTCGAGGCTATTCTCATTGTCATGCTATCAAACTATGACAATCTTCAACTTTTGTTCGAATATTTTGTCCTCTTGTTCTTTGCTAGAATGAGCGTCTTCTTTCCTTGCTTCAATTTGAAGAATACAATGCTACAACAAACATCCATGGTCCAATTATTAAAATCCCCCAAGTCTTACTTAGTCATTCTCTTTCCCTTCAATTGAAGATTTATGTTCTTGAATTCGGTATCAAGTTAACATATAGCGATATGCCTAACTACACATCTTGATACCACATCCTCTTTGTGATAGGGAGACACTTTGCATGACATCATGGTCATGTGCTACAGTGCTACAACAAACATATTTGATTGAAAATGCTTAAACAAGGATGCCTAACTACACATCTTGATACCACATCCTCTTTGTGATAGGGAGACACTTTGCATGACATCATGGTCATGTGCTACAGTGCTACAACAAACATATTTGATTGAAAATGCTTAAACAAGGATGGATAATAGCCTTGTTAAGTCTGTACATCCTGGTCCGATGCGATAATTCATTACCACCGAACATGCACCTTACACTTCTAAATAATTAACACAACTAAAACTACCCTTTTAATTAGATCACCCAACTCTTCTTTTCAATTCAGGACTGTGAATAACAACGCCAAAACCAAAATAACTTCAAACACCATTCAACTGACAAACCGTTTTATATGAGTGAGGTGCTAATAAAACCTTCATCTTTTCAATATAAAGTTTCAAAATGTCAAAAATATCATTCATCTCCAAGTTTTCCCTCTGTACTCGTATCTATCAAAAATGTTTACAAATACAAACAAACCTTCCACGGACTACCCAGTATACAACAACGAGGACATAAATGCATCTTCTCAGCACAACTGTTATAAAAATTATACGACATTATCCTCTAAATATTCACACAACTGACATATGTAACTATGGATACACGGCATAAGAGCACCATATGTTACACCCCAATATTTACATAAATGAGAACGCACATCATGTCAATGGAAGAAGCATCATCCACGTGTTATTTGGCTCTACTCCAAGAGAAAATTTGAATGTTCCAAAATCATCGATGGTGATTTGTGCAGATGCTTTCCTTTCCTTCCCTTTATTTCTATATTAGACTTCAGCTTGTTTTTGTTCTTTCTCCCACGACTTGATTGCTCAACTCCATCTAACTCGGTGTTTTCCTTCTTTCTTTCACTTTCGATCTGTCACTAGTTGTATTCCCAATTTGGATCACAATGTCAACAATCATCAATGGGGTTACCAGTTCCATCGGTCATATAACCCTACTCTCTCATTGGCAGCAAATCTCATCACACTGCCATGTCTTTCCACTAGGATTTATTAATCAATAGAGTATGTTAGCTCCAATATAGCCCAATGCATGTCGACAGATAAAAATTTGATAATATGTGGAACCAATGATGGCTTCTTCTACAACGATGGTTTGCAGGAAAATGCTTGTTCAATCGCTCCATTGATTTTGCTTTCCTCCAGTACTTTGTTCTCTGGAGGCTTCAACAAGAATGCACGAACTCACTCTGCCTCACGTTCTCTTGAACATGCCCTCCAATGAATCACCTTGCTTACAACACATCTCATGAGATATTTAGGGTTGAACCTGCTCTTATACCAATGTGAACATGGCCTCCAATGAATCACCTTGCTTACAACATATTTGTTCTCATGATAGAGCTAGGGTTGAACCTACTCTTATTATATCAATGTTAAGGTTGGAGGAAGAGAAATGCTACAACATTTACTAGCACAAACACATAGGAGACAAAAGAAAAGTCTTTTTTATTACAAGAATACATTAAAATTCATTATCTCATTGCTTCACAAATGATAAATATAAATACATGTGAGGTCTCCTTTAGTATTAGTATTGAGAAAGGTTCAGTGGATAAGGATTTGTCTTTTCTAGACACCTTTTGCAGGGATTATGGAGCCATTGTTAGTCCTCACAAAACTAACTTTTGGTTGATTGGAGTTGACTTGCCCCCATCTCTGATTCCCTAGGCTTGGTCTATTATCCACCCAAGGGTGATTATGCAGTACCTTGGTATTCCAATTAGGATGTGCTATCTCCAATATCTATGTACAATTGTGTCCTTCAAAATTTATTGAACAAGATGCATGTATGCCATCATAAGGATCTCCACTTCACAGGGAAGTTGACTGTTGTTGGGTGCATTCTTCAATCCTTGCATGTATACTATGTGTATTGTTGGCTTCCATCAAGGCTCAATTCAGATAACTTGAGAATATTTTGAGATCCTATCTTTGGTCAAAGTGTGGCGGGCACAGATATCTTCCCCCTAGTTGCATGGGATGTTTTGCGTGCTCCCTAGGGATGAGAAGGGTTCAAGATTGATTGATGTGGTAGCACAGGGAATTATTTTGACTGCAAAGTGGGTGGTATAGTGTCTTGAGGGTCCAAAACCTTCGTAGGGCTTCTTTAGGCACCAAATTATGTCCCCACAATATTTAGGTAGGTGGCATGGTAGGTTTGGATTGTATGACATTATCTCTACATCCTCTTTGTTTTAGGTTGGGGGCTCTATTCTCAGGAATATTTGGGTGGCCTAGAAATCAATGGCTGGATTAGTTTGTTGGTGGTGGGAAGGAAATTGAGTTGGATGGAACATTACCTCTTGCCTCATCTGGAGTTGGAAATATTAGTGAGTTTGTATTGCAGAGGTGCCACGGTTTTAGGCACATCAACGGAGTCAGAAGGGAAGCTTCCATTTGCGATACCTTTGGGACTTTGAGACCCACTCATGGAAGGAGTGGAGACTTCTTGCTCAAGAGTTCGAGTTGTTGGCTGTATATCACCCCTTGATCATGGAGCTATAGTCCTTCCTTCTAGAGTTTGATTTGTTTAAGATGATTATTGGGATGCATGGCTCCTTATGGAGGGATTGATAGTGGATCTTTGGTGCACTATTGTAACCGTATGATTCCTGCCATATGTATTCAGTTATTGACTAGAGACACCCCCTCTCACTAGTATTCAATGTGAGATGGGTATCGTGATATTTAGAGGCTTGGTGGGTTCATAGGATATAGAGTGTTTGGTTGGTGCAAATTTCCTACAAGTTACATGTGTTTTCTTAGCTTGTGATTTATCAGGGGCTCCCATTGAAGACCAAGTTGGCTAGCATTTCGTATGGTTTGTGTCTAGCATGTTGAAGATTGATGCAAGAGCATCGGGGCATAGGAAAAATAGCCGAAGTTGATCAACAAGAGAAGTTGACCAGGAGGATTGCGGATGACCACTGGTTTGAGGGAAGACTAGTTGTCGAATCCAGGTAGTTGAGAAGAAGCTATCGATATGCAGTCGACGAGAGGTGAAGGTCGAGAGTTGACAAGTCTGATGTCGATAGACGACAAGATTTCAGTGAAAGAGGTCAGGTGTCAGAGTTGTGCATAAGTCAAGGAGGAGTACTTAGAAGTAGTTGGAGGTTGTCAAGGAAGTTATGAGCAGTTATGAAGGTGGTTGTGATCATGACAGATGTCACCGCAGGAAGAAGTTGTGCAGGATGACCAGAGGGAGTTGAAAACTGCAGTTCTGCAGGATCTAGAGGATTCAACGAACAGAGGAAGAGTGTCTCGGGAAATGGAGTGACCTCGGTAATAGCAGCAACAGAGTAGAAGAGTAGTCTGAAGGCACATAAGAGGGGGACAACAACATATCGGTCATCAAAGGTTCGGGAGATCGTTCATCCATATCTCAATGATCACTTTCATTCAGCAAATGCTGTCATACGGAGGAAGATAGCACACAGCCGAGAACACACCTACAAGACATATTTACATTTCTGTATATTGTAATAGGCTACGGTCGACTAGTTTCATAGATTGCTTTGTATTTCAAATTGTAATTTGATTCAGTTTAATAGAAGCTAGCTTCTAGCATTCAGTTCACATCCAGTTAGTGTGAGCACCTGTGTGTTGTTGTGTTTCATTGTTAAGCAAGAGGATCCGACCGACCTGACTTGCACAAATTGATATCAGAGCTTGGAGCCGAAGCATCCTATGAGCATGAGAGACAACCTGACTATCGCTAGTTGGTATCAGAGCAGGAAGAGTCTACATGTGTGTGAACAACTTCATCTGCAATTGGGAAGAGTTGTGCACAGTTGTGAAGTTCAGCTGGGACGAGTGGGAGTTCCAGCTTAGGTTGAAATGGATCAAATAGGTGTTAATGTTTGAGGTGTAGGACGAAAATCATGTGGTGCAAAAGTCACAGTTGATTGTGAAATTTTCGGCCAGTGCATGTGAACAATGCAAAGCTTGATGACTAAAGTCGCAGCGATCAAAGAGAGCCATAGATGTGGATGCATTCTTGATGCGCTAGACCACAACGACGAGGAATTCAAGGAAGTGGAAGCACGGGAAGCTGTCGAAGAAGAATCATAAGACAAAATGATCAAGTTATTGTTAGATATGAGCGGTTGGACAAAGATGGATGTACCTAGCTACT
This sequence comes from Larix kaempferi, assembly GCA_027924585.1. Taxonomy (NCBI): domain Eukaryota; kingdom Viridiplantae; phylum Streptophyta; class Pinopsida; order Pinales; family Pinaceae; genus Larix; species Larix kaempferi. The sequence goes on along the minus strand of BSBM01000712.1, from coordinate 4,124,947 downwards.
CAAGAAGTCTGGAATCAGAAGACTTGATAGACTAGTTTGGAGAGATGGAGAAATAATTCAACATAGAGAAGATTGAGGATCCTAAACGGGTTAAGACTGCATCTCTAAGGTTGAAGGGTCACGCCTCATTGTGGTGGGACAATGTGCAGGGTGAAAGAGTCAAGGAAGGAAAGGAGAAAAACAAGTCTTGGGATAGGATGGTTTCCAAGATAAAGGGGAAGTTCTTTCCCAGTGACTCTGTGATTTCCTTGTTTAGGAAGTTGCAAAACTTTCTACAAAAAGATATGATTATGAAGGAGTACACTAAAGAGTTCTATATACTATCGATTCAATCGGGTCAAACCAATGAAGGAAAAGAAGTTGTCGCAAGATATGTAAATGGCTTGAAGTATGCCATATAGGATGAGTTGAGACTGTCGAGGTTCAAAGCGGTCGGTGAAGCCTATCAACTAGCTCTGAAGGTAGAAGAGAAACTGTCGAGGAAAGCCACATCGACCAGAGGGAGGATAATTGGTCGAGTTGCGAAGACTTCTTCCGTGAAAGGTGAAAGTAACGAACCCGGAGAGAAGCCATCAAAGACAACTGACATGCAGAAGGGATATCAACCAGATAGAGAATGCAAGGAACTGACGGGATGGTCGAGAGACCTACGGTTGGGGTGCGTATGGTTGAACTAGTCTGATAGAGAAAAAAGGACCTAATAGACTAGCTATAGTCTGTTACAAGTGTCGAGGTGTGGGATTGATCCGTATTTTATGAGCAGAACGAAATGAATATAGATTATTATCATATGCTTAACACAAAATAACAGAGATATAGTAAAATTGTTTTTCTATTAAAAAAGGGAATAAGCTAAAACTATAAAATGCAGCGGAAAACAAGCTTGTTGGAATGGTGGCGGCTTACCTCTGAGAAGAGATGTGACAGCTGCGCTCATTCGCAAGATATGAATACAAAGAGAGGCCCAAAGGGCCTATTTATCATAAGCATGAGGGAAAGAATCCCAAACATCCAAAAACTTAACCCTAGAAGATGAACCGTCATAAAGTTTGCGGTCCCGAGGTGGTTAGTTGAACAGTCAACTTCCCGGGGTCATAACTTTTACATACGATCTCCATTTGGGGAGCTCGATAGCCCATTGGAAAGGTCTATCCAAGATTTACAACTTTAGACTAGGATGTAATGCATACTATTGAAAATAACTTGGCCCCCCAAATTTCCCAAAAAAGGTCGTTTAGGGCCTCAAAACGGCCCCAGAAGTTCAGGACCCGAAAAAACTGCTAAAAATAGTAAATTGCCAGAAAACTGTTTTGAGCCAGTTGGAAAGGTGGGTGGCCACCGATATCCACCTAGATCAATCCTCCCTCCTTAGGAATCAATGGTATCCATTGCATTGAGTTCCCCCATCATATGAGGAAATTTCTGCTGAATTTGGTCCCGGGTGAGCCACTTGCCTTGGTGTAGGAGCTGCCCTGCTTTGACAACTCGATAAAGCTGGATCCATTGATGTCGAGTGCCATTGATTTATGTTTCTGCAATATGATCACTGGATTCCTATTGCAGACAGTCAGGTTTGAACTCTGCTGGTGTCAACTGCTCTGCTATATCTGAGGTGTCTAATAATGGTGGGAAATATGGCCGAAGGAGAGCCACGTTGAAGACTGGATGCAGACCAAGGAAAGGGGGAATGTTGAGCTCAAAAGCATTGTCACCCACCACCTTGGTGATGGTGTATGGCCCATGACGGAGTGGGTGAAGCTTCCGATGGGGTCCTGTAAGGCATTCTTTCTGCAAATGCAACAAAACTTTGTCGCCCACCTGAAACTTATGTGGCACCCGATGTTGATCATGGCACTGATTGTACTTGGCATTAGACTTCTGTAGAATATCATGAACCTGTTGGTGGATATGTTGGATCCATTCAATGAACCGGGTGGCTTTGTCAGCTTCTGGGGACGAGTCAGTCGAGAAGGTCGCCAGGGGAAGTGCAACATCCATGGGGCCCAATGGTTGGAATCCCAACCCCACCTGAAAGGGGCTATGGCCAGTTGAGCTATGCAGGGCTCGGTTGTAACTATGTTGAACATAGGTAAGACTCTCATCCCATTTGTGGGGGTGTGTTAAATTGTACATGCGTAGGATATGTATGACCATTTGGTTGGAAACCTCGATTTGGCCATCTATCTGAGGGTGGAAGGCAGTGGATTTGGTGAGCTTGGTATCCAGCAGTGACCAGAGGCTCGACCAGAATGAGATGAGGAACCAACTGTCACGGTCTGAGATAATGGTCTATGGGATCCCAAAATGAACCCATACTCATTCAAAGAAGAGCTTGGCAATGGCTTCTGCTGTGATGTTCTTCTTGCAGGCGGCTAGAATCACCATCTTGGAAAAGCGATCAACAACCAAAAAAACACAGTATTTTTCCCTCTTGGTGGACGCAAGGCCCGACATGTAGTCCATTGAGATGGATTCCCATGGCCTGTTAGGAGTAGGCAAAGGGGTGTACAAGCCCTGTTTCTTAGTGGTCGGTTTGGCAATAGTGCAAGCGGTGCAGGACCTGATATACTTGCCGACATCCTGTCGAAGTTTCATCTAGTAGAAATGTTTCTCTAGCACTGCCACTATCTTTTCGATGCCAAAGTGTCCTTCCACCCAACTGTAGTGAGCTTCCCAAATCAGCTTCGCACGCTCGCTTGATGGAATGCGGAGATGGCCTAGATGGAACAACAACCCGTCCTGAAGATGAAAATTAGCGGCCACTGAGTTGGTGCCCAACATTTGGTAGGTGGTGGAGAAGTCGAGGTCTGTCTCGTAGAGGTGGGGACATCCATAGGTCTCATGACTGCAAGAGTCTAGCACCATGGTGAATGTCGTGACTAGAGGTCGACTGAGGCAGTCAGCAACTCGGTTGGTACTCCCTGTTTTATATTTGATGTTGAGGTCGAATTGCTGTAAGTATGTTGATCACTTTTGATGGCGGTCATTCTGCAACTTTCCTTGGGTCTACATGAACTGTAGTGGCTTGTGATCAATGTGGATGACTATCTCCTTCCCAAGAATGTAATGTCTCCACTTGAGGCAGGCTTGCACAATGGAGTACATTTCTTTGTCGTAAGTAGGGTACTTACGAACAACATCTGATAGTGTCTCACTATGATATGCCACGGGGTGGCCGTGTTGAGTGAGAACGACGCCTACAACATAATCTGAAGCATCTGTCTCGATCTCAAAGCGATGTTGCAGGTCCGGTAATGAGAGTATCTGTTAGAAAAACAGGATCGCAGAGCAATAACAATAAATAGAAATGCAAATATAATCACACATACACATTACAAGAGAGACACAGATATATCGTGGTTCACCCAACTTGGGCTACGTCCACACTGAATTTGTTAGTCCTTATTATTATTACTATCCAGCAAGGTGAAGGAATACAACCTGCAGCACAACCGCTGCACTTCCTCTTCACTATTTCATAGTCTCTCTCTTGATCTCAGAGATCTTTACACTGCATAAAACCTAATACATTCTCATCCTTAGCCATATTACAATGTCTTTATTTATAAGGGAAATACAATCGGAAAATACCACGGGATACCCAAAACCATGGGCCCGCAAAACAGCTAGCGAAAACAGCCCCACACCCCGTGGGGGGGTGATGCCCCCCCACACCCCCCCGCTGGGGTGAGTGTACAGTCTACCTACATATCATATAAAACTGGGCTACAAACACGGCTGATACAATATCATCTATGAGACTAGAATATCTGGCTCCAAAACCAACAATATCGGCGATGAGCACAAACGCTTCTTCAAGTCATCAAAGGCTTGTTGCTAGGATAGGCTCCACACAAATTTTTCCTTACCGCCACCCTTCGCTACTTGGCTGAGGGCCCATGCAATATGAGAGAATCCCAGCATGAACCGACGATAGAAATTGGTGAGGCCCAGAAAGCTCCGAAGTTTAGTGAGTGTGGTTGGGGAAGGCCAGTCACGGATGACCTGGATCTTGGTTGGATCCACATGCACACCATGACGATCAACGATGTAGCCTAAGTAATGGACCCTGTCCATGCCGAAGGAGCATTTTTCCAAGTTTGCATATAGCATATAGTTTGTGCTACCACAGGGTGTGTAGAACCTACTGAATATGTTGCAAGTGTTCCGCCCAACACTTGTTGTAGATGAGGATGTCATCCAGATACACCACTACAAAATTATTGGTGAAAGGTCATAGGATATCGTCCATCATCCTCATAAAAGTTGTTGGAGCATTTTTCAAACCAAAGGGCATGACCAGCCATTCAAAAAGACCTTTTGACTTGAAGGTAGTCTTCCATACATCTATCTGTTCTATTGGGACTTCAGATCAATCTTACTGAAGTATTTGGCCCCCGTGAGATGATCAAGAAGGTCATCGATTCGAGGAATTGGGTACCGGTTGCAGACTGTGATTTGATTCAGGGCTTGGTAATCAATGTAGAGCCGCCAGGTTCCATCTTTCTTCTACACCAGCACGATTGGGCTCCCACAAGTTGATGAGATGGGATGGATGTGCCCCTTATGGAGAAATTCTTGGATCTACCTCTTGATCTCCTCATTTTCCAATAGAAAGTGGCGATGGACTGGCCCATTGGGTAGTAGTGTGATTGGGGTCTGATCGATGGGATGCTTGACCTGGAAGTGTAGAGGTACCCCGGAAGGAGAGGAGAAGATATCTGAGTATTCTTCCACCACCTTATCCACTTGCTTCTATTGTGTGGAGAGATTGGACGCAGAGGGCCTGGATGTGGCTGCAATATTTCTCTCACTCTGAGAGCGAATCACGAAGAAGTCAAATTTCCCAGTTTGAGAGATGACCTTCCTGCATTGCTTGGTAGAGATCAAGGAAATAGCACTAGGAGGGATTGCATCGGGTATCCTGTACAATTTCCTGTTCAAAGAAATAATAACACTACAAGGCCTGGACTCATATACAGCATGATGTTTCCATAAATACGGTTGGCCCAAAATAACATCTAAAACTTCGAGAGGAGCAACATCACGCAATACCTCGTCCTTGAAGGGCTTGAAGTCATACGACAATAGGCACTATTGGTTGACGCGGAGATCGCTTCCTTTGCGAATCCATCCAATGGTGTAGGGTTGTGGGTGTGGCGTTGTCGGTAGGGCCAGGTGCTTGACGACCTCTGCTAAGATGAGGTTCTTCTGGATACCGCTATCAACGATGAAGTGCAGCGGGGTGCCTTTCACCCACATCTGTGAATGGAAGAGGCGTTCTCCTTCTTCTGGCTCATCTGGTTCATCAGGATGGAGCTTGGTGGTAGCAATGGTGGCACTGGGTTTCACGTTGATGATCCATCTTCCCCTTTCTGGTTCAGACTCAGAGTCAGAATCGGCATCTGATTCAGATGATTTCACTTTGGCCACCAGCGACTACTTTGAGCGGCAGTCAACATTGTTATGCCAAGGGCTCTTATGGAAGTAGCACCACTTCCCGATATCTTTCTTTGTCTTTCCAGTGTCCTTCTTTGCTTGCTCCTTGGACTAGTTGTCCTAATACTATCCATCTTTGGTCTGTCCTTTATTCTATGGGTTGGGGCCGCCCTTTCCTGTCTTTTACTGTGAGGGGTTCCCTGGCTGAAATTGCCGCGTCTTTTGTTTGAGCTTCTGCTCGATTTTGACGGTATATTGGTAGGTTGCGCCCAAGGAAGAGATGTCAAGAAATTCCATTTCGCCCTGGATGTATCTATGCATACCACCACGATACTTGAGCACTAGATGTCGCTCTAAATCTTTGATACCTAGCTTCATGCGCAAGGTATGGAAGGTATTTATGAACTCTGACACTGCTTGGTCTCTTTCTTGTCGCAGTGTGGTCCATTTGGTATACAAGTCGTCATAACTTCAAATAGGGTAGTATTGTTCCTTAATAGCATCCCTGAAGGATTTCCAGGTGGCCGTGGCTGAAAATAATAAGGAAATAATGAGGTTTCCTCTGTGTCCTTTTGCTCGCAGAAAGTTTCCCACCAATCTTTGACTTGGGGAATGGATTTGATGAGCGCAAAAGTAATCTTTTCTCTATTTGAAAAGTTATGGATAGAAAAATACCCTTCCAGTAGATTCAACCACTTATCTACAACATCTATGTCTATTTGACCTTCAAATATAGGAATATCGAAGTTGATTTGCACCTTGAAGGGGGCGGTGCCTCCACTCGAGGAAGATGCGTCGCTTGTTGGTAGCCGACAAAGGATTTGCACGAAATTATCCATCATCTCGTTCCTTTGTTGCATGAGGTCTTCCTCAAGCAACATTTTGAAAGGATCTCTTGTCCTGTCATCTTTATTTTCTCCTTCCATGAGAGGTCGCTTGGGCGTGTGAGAGCTTTTGTCCTCAAGAGAAACAAGCTCGAGACCCAATTCTTTGTACCTTGACCTCATTGGGGACATGCATTAAGATGACAAGGAGCAGATCACTATGATACCATTGATCCAAATTTTATGACCAGAACAAAATGAATACAAACTATTATCAGATGCTTAATATAAAATAACATAGATACAGTAAAACTGGTTTTCTATTCAATAAGGGAATAAGCTAAAACTGTAAAATGCAGCACAAAACAAGCTTGCTGGAATGGTGGCGGCTTATCTCTGAGAAGAGATGTGACGGCTGCGCTCACTTGCAAGAAGATGAATACAAAGAGAGGTCCAAAGGGCCTATTTATCATAAGCATGAGGAAAATAATCCCCCACATAACCCTGGAAGATGAACCGTTATAAAGTTTGCGTCCCCAAGGTGGTTAGTTGAACAGTCAACTTCCCGAGGTCATAACTTTTGCATATGATCTCCGTTTGGGGCACTCGGTAGCCTGTTGGAAAGGTCTATCCGAGATTTACAACTTTCATCTAAGAACAAATGTAAATTATTGAAAACTGTCTCGCCCCCCAAATCTCCAAAAATGGTCATTTAGGGCCTCAAAATGGCCCCGGAAGTTCAAGACCCGAAGAAACTGCTAAAAATAGTAAATTGCCAGAAAACTATTTTGATCCAATTGGAAAGGTGGGTGGCCACCGATATCCACCTAGATCAGGGACACAAATCCTACGAACTCCTAGGGAATCTACATGTAGCAGATGAGTCGAAACCTAGACATTGATGAGATGAGTAAGTCGATGAGAGGAAAGAATCAAAATCCGATAATGGCGAAGAGGGTAGAGGAAAAGGTCGAACTATGACGGCCAACAGAATGTTGGTTCAGGATGACCGATGTGACAAGAAGGATTCGGCACAATGAAAGGCTATCTTTCGAACTAGAGTGTTGATCGATGACAGGTATTGAGAGACCATAGTCGATGGTGGAAGTACAGAGAATCTTGTGTCTATAGAGGTCATCGACAAGTTGGGTTTGAGATGTAGGGAACACCTGAATCCATACAAGATATCATGGTTGCAGAAAGGACATCATGTCAAGGTAACTAGATAGTTCCTGATAAAATTTAAGGTTGGGAAGCTTGAAGACATTGTATTGTGCGACGTAATCCCAATCGACGCATGTCATCTGCTGTTAGGGAGGCCATGACAATATAATTGAAAGATGATCTATGATGGTTGAGCTAACACAGTCACAGTGTGGAAAAATGGCACACAAAGGATGATGAAGTTGAAGCAGGAGGATCAAGACGACTGCAATCAGGGTGAGAGAAACTATTGGGAGGATCTAGTGCTGATGTGCTCAGCTAAGGAATTCCTCGCATAGGAGGGGAAACAATCGAGATGTTTCGCCATCACTCCGAAAGGACCATGTGTTGAGAGGTCGACAATGGAGAGCATTCCGGTCGAAGTGGAAGAGATGCTTGATGAGTTTCGGAGCATAGTAGTCGACAAGGAACTGACGGGATTGTCACTGACAAGAAGCATATCCCAACAGATCGACTTGATTCCAAGATCGAGTTTTCCAATCAAGGAACCAAATAGGATGACTCCGACAGAGATTTAGGAACTCAATCAACAAGTCCAGGAGTTGTTGGACAAGGGATTGATCAGAGAGATTTTTAGCCCATGTTTGGTACCAACAATACTAGCACCGAAGAAGGGTGGAGAATGGAGGATGTGTACATACTCCATATCTATCAACAAGATCATGATCAAGTATAGGTTTCCATAGCCGAGAATGGACGACTTGATGTATTACTTGAGTGGAGCGAGATACTTCAACAAGATCGATCTGAAGAGTGGATATCACTAGATTAGGGGTAGAGAGGGAGATGAATGGAAGACAACATTCAAGACGAAGGAAGGATTGTATGACTGGTTATTCATGCCATTCGGATTGACTAATGCACCCAGTACATTCATGCAATTGATGAATGAGGTACTGAAACCATTCTTGGGAAATTTCATCATAGTATACCTAGACGATATCCTGATATTTAGTCAAACCAAGGTCGAACACTTGGATCACATTCAACAAGTATTACAGAATTTGTAGGAAGAGAAGCTGATGATGAACCTACAAAAGTGTTTCTTCATGAAGGAAGAACCGGTGTACTTGAGATTTGTAATCTTTGGTAAAGGGTTAGTGATGGACCCAAAGAAGGTGAAGGCAATGTTGGATTGGCCAGAACCAACAAGCACAACTGGAGTGCGAAGTTTCCATGGACTTGCTAGTTTCTACGGGAATTTCATTTGATGATTCAGTCAGATTTGTGCACCATTAACCAAGTGCATGAAGAAAGGGGAGTTCAAGTGGACAGAAGCTGCCTAGCAATATTTCGACAAATTGAAAGAAAAGGTGACTGAGATCCAGGTGTTAGTGCTCCTAGAATGGAATGGAAATTGCGACATGAGTGGAATGGAAATTGGAGCAGTGTTGAGCCAGGACGGATGACCAATTGCATTCTTTAGTGAGAAGTTGGATGAAGCAAAGCGAAAATATTCAATATATGGCCAGGAATTCTATGCTATTGTCCAAGCGTTGAAGAAGTGGAGGCATTATTTGTTTCCCAGGGAATTTGTGTTGTACATAGATCACCAAGCACTAAGGTACTTGAACACTCAATGGAAGTTGAATCGGCGGAACATGAAGCGGGTCGAATTCCTGTAGGGATATACCTTGATGTTGCGACATAATTTGTTAGGAACCCGTCTGAAGTCTTCTCTTTACTTTGTTAGTATATTGTTTTTGGATGCATATGCTTTGTAAGTCATCATGTAGTATTTGTTGATCCATATTTTGTATTAGCCCATGGTATTGAACCATAGTATTAGACGCATATTCTTTGTAAGTCGTCCCGTAGTATTATATGTCCCATGGTATTGACCCATAGTTTTGGGCATAGACTTAGTATATAAGTGTGCGTTAAGGCCAATGAAGGTACCGTGAAGTTATTTGTATTGAGTTTTCTCAAAGGAGGTTTCCCCCTCGAAGTGGCCTGCGATCAATAAAGTGATTCTGAGTTCTATTATTACTGCTATCTCATGTATTTTCACTAATTAATTATTGAAGGTTCCTCACATTTGGTATCATAGCACTTTCTTGGGCTCGTTGGGTCAAATTTCTGCCATTTTTTTTTTCGCATCTGTTGCAGGTTTGGATATGGGAATAATCCCTATCCACTTAACTGTGGGAAGTACTTGGGCATAATCCCTAAAACTCATTGTGAGGAGTACCACAGCAACCCCAAAATAGCTGGCCCATTGAGAGGACCTGCCAGCTAAAAGGGCACTAACCCCTACCTGATTGACTAGTTCCCACCCGTGAGGTAATCCAAGAGCTGCTGTTTGTGGCAAAGCAGTTATCAGTTTTACCTAAGCCATGGAGTGAGGAGTACTGCCCCAATACGCAATCCGTCAGAAAGCATTGGTGTCCAAGTGAATCCCTTGAACCCTTAGGAAGCCAAGCATACGGGGTCCATATCTATTTTCAACTGATAAATCGTAGATTTCCTCTGTCAAGGACTGTTGCCGATCACTTCTGTGTCATTTCAGATCTATCTATTGTCAATCCCTTCTATGCCATTTCAGATTCATCCGTTTTCGATCCCTTATGCACTGTAGCAGATCCATTCTGAAAAAAAAGAGTATAAAATTCCATTTTTCGCCATATCTCCCTTGTTTTCACTCAGTTTCCCTTGAAACTTCCCTGACACCCCTGTAATCCCATTATGCATCTTTCATTCTTGAGGACCCTACCCCAAAGCAAGAAATCCCACATTTGTCTATTTTTAGGGTTTTCCATAACTTCTTTAATTTTCACCCAATTGGCTTCAAATTTTGCTACCGTGTTCATTCCCTATTTCTGCTTCTTTGTCCCTTTCTGACAAATTTTCTCTTTCTTTCACCCCTCTTCTGAAATCCTCATTTTCTGCTTCCCTATCCAAAACCTAGTCAAACCCCAATTACCCATCAGATTTTTTCCCAAATCCAGATTTCCCTTTACTAAATAAGCTTATGTTTGTGTTTTTCTACCCTTCCCCCCCAAAAAAAAACTCCTTGTTATGATTGTCACCTGCGCAGGAGCAAAAACCATGGAGGAAGCACTTGCAGCCATCCAAACCATACTCCAGGATCTGGATGAAAAAAATCTCGACCTCTATCTTGTGCATTTAGCCATGAACAACGAACGACAGTCCAAGTCTTCATCACACAATGGGTTCTCTTGTTCCATCAATCTCCGTGGTCCGAAGCTTGATTTTCCTCGCTTCAATGGTATTGATCCGACTGGCTAGATCTATTGTGCAAAACCGTATTTCAGTCTGCATAATACTTTTGATGTCAACAAAGTGCCACTTGCATCCTTTCATTTAGAACAAGAAGCTCTTCAATGGTATCATTGGTACATCAAGGCTCATGAAGAGCCAAAATGCCCAGATTTTTTCTAGCTCTTTTGCAACGATTTGGTCCTAGTGCTTTTGATGACTTAACAGGAGCACTCGTGAAACTTTTCAAAATTGGCACTGTGAGAGAGTATCAGATATAATTTGAGAAACTAGCCAATCACACAGAAGGATTGTCTAATGAATTCTACAGGAGTTGTTTTATTAGTGGTCTTAAGGATGAAATCCGTTGAGAGGTCAAAATGTTCTGTCCCAACACAATGATGGAAGCCCTGGGGTTGGCTAAGTTGGCAAAAGAAAATATTTTAGCCCAACAATGCTCCAAACCAACTTTTGTTCCCTTCCGTAATATGGGTTCTCAACGACCTCCCATCCCGCCAAGTCCTAGACCAACTCCTATCAAGCATTTTTTTGAAACAGAGATGCGGGCACGCAGATAAAAAGGGTTGTGTTATAATTGTGATGAGAAATTCACTCAGAGAAATAGATGTGTTCAACAAAATATTTATCTCTTGGATGTGGATTCTCCACCTACTTCTGAAATTGGTGAACAAGCTCCAGATACACTAGATGATCAGGTCGACATTCAACAGCTGTCTGTTGACCCTCTGTCTCTGGATGACCACCCAGAGATATATCTCCATGCTTTAGCAGACGTCACCACCCCACAAACAATGCGGGTCAGGGGTTACTTCAAGAAGATCCCTCTTACAATACTCATTGATTCTAGTAGCACTCATAATTTCATTGACCATCAGATCGCAAAATAAGCTGATTGTTTTGTCCATCCTTGCTCCAACTTTGAAGTTATGATTGCCAATGGGGGCACCTTACCTTCCAAAGGGAAGTGTCACAATGTGCATATCTCTCTGGAAGATTATAACCTGTGCTTTGACATGTTTGCCTTCTCCTTAGGCAGATGTGATGTGGTTTTGGGCGTTCAATGGTTACACACACTTGGCCCCGTCTTATGGTATTTTACTGAACTTTGGATGCAGTTTTCAGTCAATGGAAAACAACACAAATTTACGGGCTTACAACCAGGGTTTCTCCGCATCATCAGTTCACATCGCCTAGAAAAGCTCTGTAAGAAGAATTCACATGGTGTTATTGCTCAACTCCATTCCATTTAGATGCCCCACCAACGGTCTCCACTACTTCCTTGGATAGATATGCAGGTGTCTTTGCTGAACTAGTGGGCTTGCCACCTTCAAGAGACCTTTCCAGTAATAATTTAGCTGCATCTACATCTGAGAAGGAAATGATGTCTATTTTGCATGCAGTACAAAAGTGGCAGCCATACCTATTAGGGAATTATTTTGGCATCCAGACCACTCACCAGAGTCTGGAACAATTCCTGGAACAACGGTTCTCCTCCCCATCACACCTAAAATGGGTTATCCAATTCATGGGTTATGCCTATGCGATCACTTACAAGAAGGGTAAGGACAATCTGGTGGCGGATGCTCCTTCTCGCACATTTGATGACCTAGTTTCTCTTACAGCTATTTCTTTGCTTTTTCCAAATTGGTTTCAATATGTTCAACAAGGCTATGTCTTCTATGAAATCCATGCTTCTCCATCGGTAGGGCACTCTAGGTTCCTCAAAACGTATGACTGGGAACAATGTAACTTCTTTTGGAAGGGACTGAAAATTTGCATTTAACAGATCGTGGCTGACTGTGATACTTTCCAGGTCAACAAGGGTGAAACGACACTCCTTTCGGGACTGCTAGAACCCTTTCCCATCCCTACACAGATTTGGAAAACCATTTCTATGGATTTCCTTGAAGCACTCCAGTGGTACAAAACCCCATCTAAAATGACACCATATGAAGCAATCTATGGACAGGCACTGCCAGTTCTTCTTCCATACACCATCACTAGTTCCCCAGTTCAGGAAATTGACTCGGTTCTTCGAAACTGCGATCATATTCTTCTCATTTTGCAGGACAATCTTCACATGGCCAGAATTTGAATGCAACAACAAGCCGATCAACACCGTTCTGGGTGCACTTTTCAAGCAGGGGCTATGGTTCTTCTTCATCTCCATCCTTCCAAGCAATCCTCCCTGAACCTCAAAAGGCGCCAACTTCTCTCTCAATATATCACAGAGGTATTAATTCAGTGGCACAGAATGCAACCCGAGGATGTTATAGGGGAACCACTCCTTCAGATTCCACATGAATTTCCACATCTAAAGCTTTGAGGACAAAGCTTTTTCTAAGGGAGAGGGGATGTTAGGAACCCATGTGAACCCTTTTCTTTACTTTGTTAGTATATTGTTGTTGGACACATATTCTTTGTAAGTCGTCCCGTAGTATTTGTTGATCCATATTTTGTATTAGCCCATGGTATTGACCCATAGTATTGGACGCATATGCTTTGTAAGTCGTCCCGTAGTATTATATGTCCCATGGTATTGACCCATAGTTTTGGGCATAGACTTAGTATATAAGTGTATGTTAAGGCCAATGAAGGTACCATGAAGTTATTTGTATTGAGCTTTCTCAAAGGAGGTTTCCCCCTCGAAGTGGCCTGGGATCAATAAAGTGATTATGAGTTCTATTATTACTGTTATCTCGTGTATTTTCATTAATTAATTGTTGCAGGTTCCTCACATAATTCTGGCAAGTCGAACAAGGTTTCTAACATGCTGAGTCAAAGATTTGAATTGCTAAACATGAAAACCATTCAAGAAACGGGAATAGAGTATTAGACCGACGTGGATTTTGTGAAAGCATGGAAGGAAAGTCGCAAACCATGGAGTGTCGATAGGAATCCATACTTGGATTATTTCATCCAAGACGGATACCTATTCAAGGGAAAACAGTTGTGTATTCCCAGAGGATCCGTAAGGGAGAACCTGATCTGATAACTGCACAGTGGCGGATTAGCTGGTCATTTTGGCATCAACAAGACCAAGGCATTGGTCGAAGAAAAATATTATTGGCCAAGAATGACAACGAATGTTAGAAGGTGGGTTCGATAGTGTCGACTTTCCATTTGGTGAAAGGAAGAAGTCAGAATACATGATTGTATGAACCATTACCATTGTCGAATACCCCATGTGAGCACCTATGCATGGATTTTGTGTTGGGATTTCTGAAGATGCAGCAAGGTAACGACTCAATCTTTGTTGTAGTCGACAGATTTTCGACGATGGAACACCTTATTCTGTGTCGAAAGACAAGTGACGCCACAAGCCTTGTTGTATTATTCTTCAAGGAGATAGTCACATTGCACGGGTTTCTGAAGAGTATAATGTCAGATAGAGATACCAAGTTTATGGGACATTTTTGGATAACCCTATGGAAGAAACTAGACACGAGGTTGCATTTTAGCTCGGCATATCATCCACAGACAGATGGATAGACCAAGGTGGTGAACAGAAGTTTGGGAAAGCTTCTAAGATGTTTGACGGCCGACAGACCTAAGAAGTGGGAGAATGTGTTGGCGCAAACAGAGTTCGCGTACAACAATTTTATGAATCGGTCGAAAGGTATGATCCCATTCCAGATTGTTCAAGGAAGAATCCCACATGGAGTGATGGATTTGGTCGCGATACCGATAGAGATCAAGAAAAGTGCGGATGTAGAAACATTTGCGGAGCATATGAAAGAAGTGCATGAATATGTGTGAAAGCGCATAGAAAAGAGAAACACAACATACAAGTTGACAGCTGATAGAAAGAAGAGGCTATAGTCATTCAACGAAGGAGACTTAGTCTATGCACACTTTCGGAAGGAGAGATTTATGACAAGAACGTATAACAAGCTGAAGCTTAAGAAGATTGGACCATGTAATATTTTGAAGAAGATTTCAGACAATGCTTATGTGTTGGAACTGCCAAAGGACTTTAGCATATCACCTACATTCAATGTCTCAGATCCGTACAAGTTTGAAGAAGGTTCAACTAGCAGCAACACAAAAGTGTCAAACATCGACTAGATGGTGCATATTCCAGGTCGACATGACAAGGAGGAAATTGTTGAAGTGTTAGAGGAACGCGAAGTTGGAGAGACGCATACTTCGTGAAAGAAAGAATATCTGGTTCATTGGAAGGATGATGAGTTGCAAGAGGCAACATGGATTTCTGAAGAAGAATATAGGAGACTGATGGAGCAGTCGAGTTCTTTTTCACCTGGGCAGTTGTTGATGCCTCGAAGATTGCAACATCAAGCAGAAAGAGATTCTCCCCGGTAGACTATCCCAATTAGATTGTCCACCATTTGGTATGGGGAATTTGTCCGGTTAGCAGTTTCGGCTACTGTTAGATTTGATTTCTTTTACACCGATTATGGCCTGATCCACCGTTATTTTTATTTTATTGTTAAAATGATGTGCAAGTGCCTAAGCTAATTTAATCTAAATGTAGAGCTTGAAACAAATCTGTATCTAAGACTGAAATAAATCTAATCTATCCTTGCAAGGAGCAAACTGTAAATATGAGTAATGTGTTGAAAGAAGCATCTAAATATCCACATATAACCATTAAATCACAAAGATACATCTACAACAAGAGATTAAAGATATAAAGGATAACTTTTAATCAATGTGAAAGAATTCTATTACTCATTTAGGAAAACATCATTGCACAGAAAATAGTGAGATCATTCATCAGACAGAAACAATTCCGAATAGCAAGGAAATATCTCACAGCAGTGTCAGAATGTCATAAGAATAATCCAGCATCCATCAAGTCCACATTTACAGGAAAAACAAATGTCTCCCTCAGGCTCTTTATTAGGCAAAAATTGCTTCCCTGGAGCTCATTACAAAATAGTTCGTACAAGCTAAGAAGCTTCTTTTCCCCTGCCAAAAAAGATCCTCTCTATTCCTTCTAACCTTCTATTTATAACTTTACAAGGTGCCTCTTGGTCAGACAAGTGTACGCCAATTCTATAACCACCTTCCCTGGCTTTCATCGCATTCTTACAAAGCTTATGAATACGTGGAGGCTTTTACAAATAGGACAAAACTAGGGACCAACTATCCTTTTAAAGCAATTTTACAAAGGTAGAATTTTAGCTTCTCCACTTGATTAAAACAAAATAAGAATGATTTGTCTACTCTGTTGGGGCTTCTGCCTGTTGAGTTGAAGACACATCTCCACCAACTGGCTTGCTTGAAATTATCGGGCCATCAATACTTTGAATGTACGAGGTCCATTGGTTGATATCCTTTACGATGAGCTTGCTGCGAGAAGATACTGTTGCCTGGGATGCTATTTCATGCTTACGAAGGTCCGATTTGATCAGCACTTTACCCCGTGTGGCCTTTTTTCCATTGCTTCCAAGAAGTAAATATGTATTGCAGGCTGGAAAATGAACTGTTGAAATTCGTCCTGAGCCAATACCTCTATCTTCTTGATGTAAGACAAGTCATCATCCAGCTCATTCTGCAACTCGAACACTCGATCTTCTTATTTTGGGAAATCATAAATGGAGGCGGGGATAACCAGATGCCATTTACTAAGTGATTCCTTGAGTGCGGAATAGATGGAACAACACTTGTGGACCATCCTTTTGATTTTCGAACTTAGCTTGGTACCGCAATCTCTGGCGAATTCAAGAATTCCTATGTCCACGTCCAATTCATCCCCTGTAGGGGCGCGTAAGTGTGAAGGGAGGTGAGATTTTCCCTTTTTCTACTCAGATTGTTGTTTCAGTTTCTCTACATGATCTACAAAACTTTCTCGAGTCCTTAGGGCTTTGGTTTCAATTGTTTTCATCTTCTTAATCATCTCTTTCATGCTCCAAATCTCTTCCGAGATCAGTACTAGAAGCTGATGAATTTTAGTCCGCATATCACATGCTTGTTTGCGAAACGTGGACAAATTTTGTTGGTCTTCCGCTGCCTCTTTGAGCTTTCTTGCTAGTTGTTCCTTTTCTTGAATCAGCCCTTCACATTCTTGTTGGTGGTGCTGGATTTGCTGAGCCCTATTCGCTTTGAGTTCCTCCAATTCTGTTATCCGAGCCTTCAGATTCTCCAGCTCACCTTCAGAGAAAGCCAACTGCATTTCTAAGGAGTTCTTCTCATTCTTGAGCTGGAGAACTCCTGAATTGAGCACCAGATGCTCTCCTGACAACGCATTGTATTTCTCCTTCTGTTTATTTGCTTCCAATACTTCTTTCTTTCTATCATCTTTGATCTTAAGGCACTGTTCTCTGTAATGCTTTATCTTTTCTTTCAAAAAATCAATATTAGCTTTAGTTTCCTTAGCTGATGCCACGGTACATTGAGTTTGGAATGTGGGTTTGGCATCAGTTCCTTGGACCAATGTTTTCTCTGTTATCCATAGTTCATAATCCTCCTCCTCGGTTTCCACATTCTTTGTCTTGGCTTCCATTTTCTTTACTCTCCTATCAATGATGGCCCTTTTCTTCTCACTAAAATATACAGTATCCAGGTCTGCTATTTTCTGCTACTTCCTGGGGTTATATGGGGTTAGCGCTAAGCTCCCTGAATAGGCACCTTCTTCCTGAGTTCCCACTGGAGTGCATATCAATGGTGGGTCTACTTCCATATCTATCGGAGTAGATGGCTCTGGCTCGAGAGACTTCTATGTCTGCTCTTTCCCCTTCTCTCCCACTGACTTTTCTTGCTGTGTTTGCAATCCATCTGCTCCTTCAGACAGGGGCCTTTGCTCTTCCTCGTGCTATTGCTTGGAAGCTTGCTCTTGGGATACCTGATCTTCTCTTTCTTTCTGAATCCTGGTAGCCTATTCTTTCTATTCGAACTTAGAGGCATGCTCTTGTTGCTTCCTCTCAATCTCCTCATGTTGAAGCTTGGTAGCCAGCTCACCTTGAATCCTTTCTTGCTCTTGGTCCTGCTGTTGTTTGAGAGCTTGCTCTTGGAGCACTCTGTCCTGCTCCATTTTTGATGGGTCCCCTGATTGTGAGGTTGATGCCTCCCTCTCTCTTTGGATCAAACCGACAGGTTTGGGGCTTGGATCTTTCATAGATTTCGTATTGTAACGCTTTCCTAACTCAGTTAGGTTGCGGGTGCTCCTGCAGAATTCCTCATCTCGGTCCACCGCATGAGCATAGTCAAAGGAGAGCTTGAGGTCAAGGAAATGCCTGCTTACCACACCGTTGGGGTCATGCCTTCTGAAAGGGACTGAGCCAAAATGGAAAACTTCTAATCCTTGAGCATAATTTTCTCTATCTCTTGTTCTTGGGAGGCTATAAGCTCCGATGGTAAATGGCATGGGAGGATACATGGCCTTTCTTTTGTCTGTTAAGTGCTTGCTTATTACGCGGGTGCCGAAGAGTTTTCTCACGGCCTCTTTATGAATTACAAAATCTGTAACATAACGAGGCAACATAAATGGCTCATGAGTCCCTCCACTCATCCTGATGTATGTGCCTTCTGCACTATGTTAATAGTCCCCATATCGTTCAATGATGGGCATAGCATTCTCCGACATACAATCTGGCTCTTGAACAAAGATAAGCTAGTACAATGGCATGATAAACCTCTCGCAAATCATCTTGTAGTGGCTTACGTATTTACTTGCCCATGTACACTGGTAAGCTATGAAGAAAGCTGTTTTATTTGGCTTCCAAGAGAAACCCAAGTCCGGGAACAAATGCTTGCTTAACATGCAGTCAATCAGGTATGAAGACATGAAGAAATCTGCCTTCTTTTGGGCTAGTCCTCCTTGGGATACTGTTAACTGTGAGGCCAAGCTATCTGAAATTATTTCAGCCCAGTTGAAGATGGTGCCTTTTATGGCTATGTGAAACATCACCGACACCCATCTGATCTTAAACACATTGCCATTAGGCATGCCAAAGAGTCTACTCAACATTAAAACCACTTATACTATGAAACGAGAACTATATACTATGAACGAGAACTCTACCCATAAAAACGATGATTTTTGCAAAAAAAACACCAAAAACACCCCCCAAATAGAAAAGTGTTGATGCCAGTATACACGTATTTTTTTTTAGGGTAAAAAATAGAGCCATGGCCTAAACATCCCATATTGTTGTTTAACAAAACTTTAAAATCAACCTTAAATTGAAATTTTTTCTTTTTCTTGAAGAGATAAATTACAACTTTCAGGAAAATTGCATATTAAACAAAAAAACAAATTTCTCTAATAATTTCTCTAATAATTTCGAGGGCCGCCCATTGGCGCCCGAGCGGCGCCCGTCCGCCGCTCGGGCGCCAATGGGCGGCCCTCGGGGCCGGCCCTCGATGCCGGGCATCGACGGCCGGCCCCGAGGGCCGCCCATTGGCGCCCGAGCGGCGGACGTCCGCCCGCTCGGGCGCCAATGGGCGGCCCTCGGGGCCGGCCGTCGATGCCCGGCATCGAGGGCTGGCCCCGAGGCCGCCCATTGCATTGTTTATTTTGTTTATTTTTTTTAAAATTTTGTTTATTTTTTAAATTTTGTTTTATTTTTTAAATTTTGTTTATTTGTTTTTAAATTCTATTTAATTTTTGTATAGTTTTTTTTAATTTTGTTTTATTTTTTTAATTTTGTTTTATTTTTTAAATTTTGTTTTCTTTTTTCTATTTTGTTTAATTTTGTATAATTTTTTCTAATTTTGTTTTATTTTTTTTTAATTTTGTTTAATTGTTGTATAGTTTATGTTTTTTTAAATTTTGTTTTTTTTTTTTAAATTTTGTTTAATTTTTGTATAGTTTTTCCTAATTTTGTTTTTTTTTTTTAATTTTGTTTTATTTTTTTTTTAATTTTGTTTAATTGTTGTATAGTTTATGGTTTTTTAAATTTTGTTTAATTTTTTTTGTTTAAAGTTTGTTTAATTTTTTATAAATTTTGTTCAAAGTTTGTTTAATTTTTTATAGTTTAATTTTTTTTTAATTATTTTATTTTTTAATTTATTTTAAAATTTTGTATAGTTAGATTTTTTTATTGTTTTTAAATTTTTGTTTTAATTGTTTTTAAATTTTTGTATAGTTTTTCTAAAAAAATTTATAATGTAAATTTGGTTAGTATATAGATACTTAGTATTTTTTTTTAATGTATTTTTAAATTTTGTTTAAAGGTTGCTCGCTTGGGCGCCAAAGGGCGGCCCTCAGGGCCCCCGTCGATGCCCGGCATCGAGGGGGCCGTGAGGGCCACCCTTTGGCGCCCAAGCAAGGGAGGTCACTCGCTTGGGCGCCAAAGGGCGGCCCTCACGGCCCCCTCGATGCCGGGCATCGACGGGGTTAGTTTGATTTGTTTTTAATTTTTCTTTAAATTTTTTATTATAATGTTGTTAGGAATTTTTTATTATAATGTTGTTAGGGGTTAGTTTAATTTGTTTTTTAATTTATTTTATTATAATGTTAGAGGGGGGAAACATGCAGCAGAAGAGGACATGAATTTGGCCTCCATGATATTGTTGATTAGTTTCATGTTTTGAAAAAAATTCTAAGTTTGATAATATTTTGATAAGATATATTAGTAATGTTTTGACTTTCAGACTTAATTTTAGAAATAAAATTTCTATATATAATGTTTGAAATATGTTTTTTACAAATAATTTGTATAGTTTTTCTTGAATTTATGTGAATCAACACTTTTCGGAAAATAATATGAAATAGTATCATTTTTATACAAAACATATCTGAAAATTGATTGAAAATGGTTTTAAATGTCTATATTGTCTGGAATTTTTTACAATTTTGTCAATAAAAGTGTCTTATTTTGTCCATAAAAATGTCTTATTTTATAGAAAAAATTGCAAAATGTATATGTTTTTCATTATAAATTGCTTAAAAATGTATGCTATTTTGCTAAATTTCTAAAAATGTACCTGAAAATGGAAACTAATTTTTTTTTACGATAAAGATAATTCAAAGGTCCCAAAAAATGCCTCGAAATGAAAATGTGTGATACTGGCATCACCCCTTTTTGAAACGGAGCTAAAAATACCTACTAAAATTAGGAGAGAGAAAAACGAGAACTGTGTCGAGTTCTCGTTTCATAGTATAAGTGGTTTTAAGATGATGAAGCTGTAAGGGGTTTTTAGGAGATGCTCTCATATTCATTATTCTGCCTCCTCCTGATCTGCCTGTCATTTATAGTCATCCTACAGGCAGTTTCTAGCAAGTCCATTTGATGCTTTTCCATCCAGTCATCGTCCAAATAAGCCCTCGATGCAGGCAATCTATAGGCAGCCGTAACATGCTCGGGAGTGAAAGATGCCAGTTTTAACCCATTTTTATCAGTCATGAGCCTTGTGTCAGTCTGGATGTTAGGAATAAGCCATCAAATAACTTCGGAACAAGGGAATAGCTTTGGCCGAGTTGTTTCCTTATGCAAATGAGACCTTCTGATTTTGGCATACACTAGGGCATCCTCTATAGGAGCTTTTGAACTATCCTAAGCTATGATGAATCTGTATAGATCACCCCATTGAAATTTAGAAGCGGAGCTCCCAGGGGAAACACCAGTGGTAGCTTGCGTGTCAGCAAACATCATGACGAGAGAAGTATCTAATAGAACCTCAACCTCTGAGTCTGAGGTTACTTTCTGAGCTACCTTCTTCTTTGTCGACTTCCTATGCATGGTAATCCCATGGTCATCAAGGCAATACCAAAAGACTTTAGTTAGACCACTATTCCAAGCATTAGCAACACTCTATAACAAAGCCAAAATATAACATTTTCAAAAAAAAGAGGTTGTCTTAAACAATCATAATTATCTTCAATTCATGTTTAAGCTTAATTCAACAATGTCCCTTCATGCTAAAAACAAACACAAAACATCAGGACAATGGGAAAGATCATTTTGGGTCTCCGCCATTCATTTTTAGTGTGTAGGTATCCTTTGAATTGTGACACAAACTTGTGTGAGTCTAATGAAGATTTCTACGCTGGCGCCAAAATTAAGCTTTGCACCGCGCTTCGGATTTTGCGCGCGCTAAGATGAGCGATCTAGTGTGCGCTGGGGTATAAGTGGGAATTTATGCGCTAAGATTTGAACGTTCTATGTGCACCGGCACCTGAAATTATTTGGGCGCCAAGTGATAATGCATTTCCTGCACTGAGAGCTAAAATATTTCATGCCCCAGCGCCATAATTTCATTTGTGCGCTCAAGCTAAACACATTCGCATGTGCTCTCCTAACCTTATTTTTTGCGTTAGCGCTTAGCATAATGCACACGATATTGTCTGTGCATCAATGTTTAAACATTTCATGCGCTGGAAACTTATAGTGGAAGCTACACTGAAGATGGATAAGTTCTGCAGACGCAGGATTTATCGGCTAAGGATCAGGCCATAACTTCAAGTTTCTAAATGGGCTTGATGGGCTGATTTAACACATCTCCATGGTAGCTTCGGCCGAGCAATCTGGGTTTTATGCAACCACGGCATGAATAAACCTTTCTCTTGGTTGAGCAGGGTATCTTGGTGCTTATAGCATGAAACATTAACTGCAAGGAGCGAGAAGAGTCAAGCCTTACACGCAGAAGATGCTTGGTAGGGAGCTTTGCAAACAAGGCTTTGGGATGCTGTGGCTTCTACGGGTTTGAGTGAAAAACTCTACGGCCGCTAAAAATACCGCTGGGACGATTCGACCTCATGACCAGAGCGGGATAAGCACTTCATACTTTTAGAAAAGAGAGACTCTACTCAAAGAAGAATATCCTCAAACCGAAACAGATTATTACACAACGAAGAAAACACATAAAACTTTCAAATGCGGTCGTGGGGAGCTGCGGGTTTCGCTTGGCGAATGAAAACTATGAAAGGAAAACCAGGAGAGACAAAAACGAAACAGAGGGGAAAGACTTGCGTGCCTGTGAGATGGGGCCATCTCTACCCTGGTATGAAAGTGGTGGCTTCATATCCTCATAGGGAAAAGAATAGTGGTTGTCCTACATCCTTTCTAGCTTTCATGCAAAGAAAAACGAAGGCCACTTGAGCTACTCAAACTGTGCGTGGATGATTTTTTAACCTACTAATCCAAGAGTAGGATTGGGAAAGAGCCTACCTGTCAGTATGGCGAGCGTTCCAAGACCTCAACTGTTTGCAGTGAACGGCAGTCTCGAACTTCAATGCGAATGGCGAGTGCTCTGAGTGCAAATGACTAAATAAAAACCCAAAACGCCGTTGCATGCGTTAAATAGGGGAAGAGTTAAATGCTCTCATACATTTAAATTTGGCAGGGTTATGAGCACGGGGCTTGATAAATCTGTCATTAAGAGTGGCAAATGGTTTTATTAAAGGCCTTACCAACTCTGTCGGTGCACAGGGATCGAGGAGATATTTTCGCACCGAGTACCGATTTTAACTTTCGCGCCAAGCGGAGAGTGTAATGCTTCGCGCTATGTGGCAAGCGCACATCCAAAAATAAACCTCACGCTCAGTCGGCTATCCTCGCCTTAGGGCTGTGCTCATAAAACTGCGCCACACATGAGTTATCGTGAAAGATGAAATGCAGGATTTGCAAGTGGGAAGGATAAGCACATCTTCAGTGCTTGGGGAGTTGACTCTATCATCATAGTTGCACTGGGGCGGAATGCGCCAACTTTTAATCCTTCGAAGGAAGTGAAGCGTAGCTCCAAGGCGGGATGATAGTGATAATTCTTGCACCTCAAGCGACCGAGAAAAATTATCTCTTGCGCTAATGGTGGCCGGCTTATTGCGCCAGATAAAAGACTTGGGACTTGTCAAAAGGGCGGCTGAGTTAGAGCTAAAGTCTGCACCAAGCGAGGAACTTATGGTTAAAGGTGCGTCAAAGCAGCGGCGGACTTAAGGCTAAAACTTGAGCTACAGCGGGGAGTTAAGACCAAAATCTGCGCTAAAGGAAAATGATGACTTTTCCTTAGACAAATGAGAAAACTCTTTTGGAAGCAGGCGATGAAATTCTGCCTAGTCAAAGAAAACAAATGTAAGGATGAAGTAAAAAGCTTTCTACAAAAGTGTTCAAAGGAGGGGCCCCAAATAAATTCAAAATTTTGGGGAAGGATGTTGCAGCAACAACAATTGGCGAATCGCTAGCAAACACAGATCTTTGAAGCTATCTCGTTGATCGGAAGAATTCCTTTTAAAAGCTGTTCACCTTATGTGTAGCAGTCGGCTTAAGCTTTCCAATCTCGGCAAAGGAAGAAGTCACTTTATCCATTGGTCATTGGGAGAAGGGAGATTCGATGAAGACATCTTTAAAACTTTCCAAGGGCCAACATATGGGGTTCATTTTAGAAGATTCATCTTTCAGATGACCACTGCTATCGGACTCCACATGATTTGCAACAACATCTCATAGACACCATTGCTCTTGTTCCTCATTCCCATGCCGCCTGCATCTGTTTGGATATTCATACATTTGATAGTTTTGTTGTTTCATCCTTCCAGAAATATTTTCTTTAAAATACGGTCTTTGATTTTGGCTCCTCAATCCATAATGCCCTTTTCTGTGAGTGAGAGATTTTATTGTTTTATCAAGCCTCATAAACGGAGAGGAGCCGAACTTGAGCTGAGTATTTTGGACAGCTTTCTTGACTTGTATGCTTTGCTTTTATCTCAGTCGTGCTTTGATTGAGGTGAGAATCTTTAGAAAACAGACCCTTGATTATAATCCCTTTTGGGTTTAAATTTGCAGCATGGAGTCATTTCAATACCCTATGCCTTCGAGATGTGATACTCTTTCGTGGGTCCAAACACATCGATCTTCTTGAGATGCTTTTAAGTGTGATGGTGGATGGAGCCCAAAGATAGTGATAAAGATAATCATAGATCTCTGCTATTTAAACAAGGGTTAGTGTGACCAATAGAACAAGATCTCTTCATTCTGGAGAACGATCAGCAAAGCCCCAAATGAATGGGTAAAATTTCTTTCTAGGATACATTTCTAGCTTCACGAGTTGTACGATTTCTTGCAAGATCTGCCTTCATGAGAGGCCCAATTGCAGGTGATGCAGGAAGACAAATTTGTACAAAAGTTCAAAGGCTAAGAGAAAAAGGAAATCTAGATGAAGCACAGAAAACAAAGACTGAAGTAAAATAAAAGAAAAGCTTTATTTATGTACAGAAAGTCTCATTGAGACTATGCAAAGTATTGTTTCAAGGCGAGGCCATTGAGAGGAAGGGTTACTTCCTCTCCCTGGAGGTCTGTTAGTTTGTAAGTGGACAGGCCGAGCTTTGCAGAGATTTGGTAAGGGCCTATCCATAAGTGTTGGAATTTCATGTGCATCCCCTTGCCTTCATGATTATGGTCCCATTTAAGAGCTAAATCTCCTACTTCAAAAATTCTTTTACCAGACTTCCTCTTATCGAACCATCTTTTGACTATGTCTTGATGTTGATGAAATCAGTCTTCGGCATTCTGTTGGGCTTCTTCAAGCTGAAGCAAAGTATTGATCCTAGATTGCAAGACTTGACTACCAGACCCTCGAGAGGCTTGGGAAAACTGTAAGGATGGACGAAAGATATTGGGAGGGAGAATCGCTTCCTTGCCATAGACGAGAGTGTAAGGGGAAAACCCTAATGCATTTTTTGGAGTCACCCCATCTGCTCATAAGGCGTTTGGGAGAGCTGTATGCCAACTTCACTGATTTTCTATCATAGTCTTCTTGAGAATTCGGATGAGATTTTTTTTTGAAGATTCAGCTAATCCATTTCGTTGAGGGTAATAATTGGTTGAATAATGCAATTTAATTCCCCATTCATAAGCAAAATCATTTATCTTAAAAGATGAGAAATAAGGAGCATTATCAAAAACTAGGGAAATTGGAACCCTAAACCTAGTTATGATGCTTTCTTTCAAGAGGTTGATGATTGCATCTTCATTGATATTGCGCAATGGGGTGGCCTTCGTCCATCTGGTGAAGTAGTCGGTGGCCATCAGGATGTATCGATGTTGTAGAGAAGAATTTGGGTTTATCTCTCCAATGACATCTATACCCCATTGTTCGAAAGGTTTTGAGATAGTAATCGGCTGCAAAGGTCCTGCTACCTTAGGTCATTTCCCAGCACTTCTTTGGCATATATCACAGCTTCGTGCATCAGCATGAGTATCTCGGAATAAAGTGGGCCAATAATATCCAGCTCTGAGTATTTTTTGGGATGTTGTCTCTCCTGAATAATTTCCACCAGTCGGACCATCGTGCAATTCCTTGACAACTTTACTTGCATCTTCCTTTTCTAGACATCTGAAGAAAATTCCATCATAATTTTTTCTAAAAAGTATCCCATCAATGATTTTGTAAGCTGTTGATTTCAAGTGGAGTGCCCTTCTTTGCTTAGAACTCCAGTGTTCTGGTAGATATCCTTGCTGCAAATAATGCACTAGATCCCTATACCATGATTGAGGAGCTGTGAAGATAGGACATACTTCAACTGAGTTCATCTCGGCTTCATTCTTCCAATGTTGATCTTCATCAATCGGATGTTCTGTCAGCAATTTACACAGGCCTTTTCCTTTGATGATGGTGGCTGGTTTAAATTCTAAATCATATTCTTGAAGAGCTGTGACCCAGTTTCCCGTTCTTTCTCCTAATTCCTTTTGAACAAAAAGAGATCTAACAGCTGGGTGGGGAACTACAACTTTAGTTATGTTCTTAAGAATATACGGTCTGAACTGTTTGACTGCTTTGAAGACAGCATACGCATGTTTGTCGACAACGGGATAATTCAGTTCAGCACAGTGCAGACCAGTGCTCATAAACAAGATTGGCTACTCATCTCCTAATTCTACCTTTTGCGTGATCACAACCACGAGAGAGTCATTTGAAGCAAAAGTATACAAAATAAAATCTTTGTCAAAGTCTGGGATTCTTAAGGAAGGAGCCTTAGCTATGGCTACCTTAATGTCTCTGAATGCATCCTTTTCCAAATCTGTCCACTTGAATTGTATGGTTTGCTTGACCATTTGCTCCAAAGGTTTAACAATTTGTGCAAAATCAGGGACAAATCTAGGGACAAAATTGATAG
Source organism: Larix kaempferi (assembly GCA_027924585.1). Taxonomy (NCBI): domain Eukaryota; kingdom Viridiplantae; phylum Streptophyta; class Pinopsida; order Pinales; family Pinaceae; genus Larix; species Larix kaempferi. The sequence goes on along the minus strand of BSBM01000712.1, from coordinate 4,098,202 downwards.
TGCCCATAAAGGACTGCAAGGATTTCTTGTTATGAGGCATTGGAATTTTATTTATAGCTTGTACTCTCTCTTGATCTATTGACACTCCCCTTTTGGAAATGATATGGCCCAATAGCTTACCTTCGGGAACAGCGAACACACTCTTCTTGGGATTTAAAGAGATACCATATTTTCGGCAATGATAAAAAATTTGTTTCAAGTGAACAACATGATCTTCTCTTTTCTTCGAAAAAACTATCACATCATCTAAATAGACGACAAAACAGTGACCCCCTAATCCTTGGAAGGTGATGTCCATTGCTCGTGGAACGTAGCTCCTGCATTTATTAGGACAAATGGCATTCTTCGGTATGCGAACATTCCCCACATAGTGCGGAAAGTAGTCTTAAGACGGTCTTCTTCAGCTACCAATACTTGATTGTAACCAGAGAAGCCATCAAGAAGGGAAAACAGTTCAGATCCTAATACCATCTGGAGAATTTGTTCCATTGAAGGGACGGGATAGTTGTCTTTGTCTGAAGCTCTATTCAAATTTCTGAAGTCAACACATAGTCTTATCTCTCCTGACTTCTTTCTCACGGGAACTATGTTATCAACCCACTCAGAATGCTGGAATTTAAAGATTATTTTAGCATCCAGTAACTTCTTCAATTCCTTTTGAATCAGAGGTTCAAGAGTAGGATGTGTAGCTAGGGTTTTACCCCTAGCTTGTGCGAATGAGCACCTACTAAGGAGAATGGACTCCTTAGTAGCAGTTCAGTAAATGTAAATTAAAATGCTAAAACAGAAATATAAATTACTCTAAACATGTGCATGAAACATAAAAAGAACAAGGTATAAAGAATGGCCTTTGTATTAATTTTACCTCGAATGTGAAGGTTGGTGAAGCTCTTGCAATGTCCAAGAGGGTTGCTCCAAGCTCCAACTTGCTCCTTCTCTTTCTCCAATGGTGGGAATGGGCCAAAAGGGGCTCTCAAGGTGAAAGTAGCTGAAGGGTGAGCTAGGGTTTCAAGAGAGATTTTGGCAGAGTAAGGGTGCTTATGACTGTGGATATGAAATGAGGGGTCTCCATCACCTATTTATAGTTTTTTGGTGGTGGAGTGCTGGCCCATGGTTTTGGGAACCATATGGTTTAGGGCAGCTGTATAGGGTTTTTTCCTCCTTTTCCTCATTATTTTATATTTTTTATTCCCTTTTTAGAGGGATTTTGCTATTTTTAGAGGAATTTTGGATATTTTTAGAGGAAAAAGGGGTTTTTTAGCCTTTTTGAGGCTTTTTTGATGGTTTTATGGCCTTTTGGAGGCATTTTAGGCCTTTTGGAGGCTTTTTAGTGGGATTTTTAGGGTTTTTAAGGGAAATATGGTAGGAAAATGGACAAATGAGCCATGTAATGAGGTAGATGAGGTAGTGAGCACTTTTTGGGTGTTAACAGATTGCCCCCTGATGTGCGAGGGTAGGAGATCATCGTATGGCCGATGGATATCATAAGTCATATATGGTTTTCCTGGGGTATGGAGAAGAGAAGAAACAAACTGAAGCCCGGACATGCTCGTATCAGGACATAACATAATAATAACAACGGGGTCCAAAATATGGGGACCTGAAATATACATGACCTCAAATACTGAATGAGGAAGAATCTCAATATATGGACGAGGCGGGCATACCCATGCTCGTATCAGGATATAACATAAGAATAACAATGGGGTCCAAAAAATGGGGACCTGAAATATACATGACCTCAAATACTGAATGAGGAAGAATCTCAATATATGGACGAGGCGGGCATACCCATGCTCGTATCAAGATACATAAAAAGAACTGTGAGGCCCGAAAATAGGGACCTGTAAGATACATAGAGAACCACTGTGTACATCATAATAGTCCAGAGGGGACACCAAATTTGGGACATACTGCTGGGCTGACCATGTCTGAGCTGAAGAAATGATACACTGGAATGACAATAGTGCTACTGAGTGTGGTACCAAAGGAACTGAAGAGCTTCTGGATCAGAGTGACAAGGGGTCATACTCTCAATGGTACACTGAACTGGAACTGATTTGGGAGGGAACTGGGTACTCAAGGAAACATACAACAGGATGGCTTCCGAATACAATCGCCAACGCAACCCGGACATCCACAGGAACATACAACTGGGTGTTCCGAAGTGACTCACCAATGTGCTAGAGTCGGGGGAAATCCGGGGTCTTCGACAAATAATGGTAGGGATGTAAATCCTACGCGATTCTCAACGATGCGATCAAGGTGCTGAAGTCGAGCATGTGAGAAACGACCATTCGAAGAGGCAATGATGACTCCTCCCAAAATGGTCCATAGGCACTCACCACAGATGGTGATGGGTCCAAGGCACAGGGGCCTCTGGGTCTATCCTCTGGAAAAGAGGGGATGTCGTCGACAGAGGGAGACCTGCAACTATCAAGGCAATGATGTTTCCTTGACAGGAGCGCGAGGTGGAGAACCGAAATGTGATAGTATTGATGGGAGGACTGACAAACTGGGGGGACAACTGGGCAAGTAGAGTGGGTGGACTCAAACTTCCTTTGTTCAGAGTATGATAACGAGGATGATTGGGCAGCATATGAAACTGACTGATGGGAAAGGGATCATAGCTGTATTGGATCTGGGAGGGGGACTGGGCTGAGGGATACTCAAGCTGGGATAAAATGGCAGGAGACTGCAGAATACTCTGAACAAAGGTGACTTGATTGGGGGTGCTGCCGAGATGATTGATCAGAGTGCCAAGAGGCATGGGGGGACTTCTTCATGGGTTAGGGAACTAGAAGAAGTGTGTATAAAATGGTATGTCGTGTGGATTTATACGAGCCCAGGATAGTTCATGCTCGTGATTGCTTTCAATTTTAAGGAGTCTGAAAGCGATAAGAAGACTCAGAAATGATGAAATGGTACTGTCGTGTGGATTTTACGAGCCCAGGACAGTTCATGCTCATGGTTGCTTTCAATTTTAGAGAGTCTGAAAGCAAATAAGAAGACTCCAGGGGGTTGCTTTTTCGTGTGTTAGTCTCCAAGGCCCGAAGAAGCATAAAAGGATGCAATGAAGAACTCCTCTAGCCGGTGTGACTAGAGTATTCATTTTTCGTAATTAGTCTACCAAGTCCGGAAAAGGGTTAAACTTATACCAGATAGATGCCCTTTCAGGTAATTTAACGAGCATGAAAGGAAGCAAGATTGCTCGGCGATATTTTCATTGTTTTAGGAGTCAGAAAAGAGCTTAACAAAAACTCCCTAAGTACCTTTTTCGTAAAGGACTTGTCCGGCCCTAAAAAGGGATAAAATTATATCGAACAAAAGGAATGGCCAGGCAAGGAGGAAGTGCTCAATCAAGGAACATTTATGATGACCAAGAACAAGGGTGGGGGGGAACACTGGTGGGCCTCCTTGTGGGTTGATGAATGGTGGCAAAATAACGAAATATTTGCAGTATGACAGGAGTGAATGGCTTATGTAAAAATGTCGAACAATCTGATGGAGACCGATGTGGCACGCAAACCGAGGCAACAAGGTTTCAGGACATAATGTTGAAACTGTACTGAGTGAGAGCAAGAAATGGTCTCAAGCATCATCACGAGCTCGGAAAAATGAATCCGACGATAGAAAGAGTGTCAAAAATGGATAACGGCCAATGTGGCACGCAAATCGAAGTGATGGGGGGCGTTTTGGAAAAAATACCCGAAAAATCTGGGGGTGAGAGCGAGAAATGATCTCAAGCATCATCACCAGCTCGGAAAAATGAATCCGATGATATAAAATATGCGAAAAACGGAGAGCAGCCGAAGTGGCATGCAAACCGAAGCGACAAGGTGTCATGTCACGATGTTAATAAAGGTTCTGGTGAGAGCGAGAAATGATCTCAAGCATCATCACGAGCGCGGAAATATGAATCCGGCGGTGCAAATGGTGTGAAAAACGGAGGTCATAAGGCGTCCGGAATGGTCAAAGGAACTAACTAGGTTAAAAAATGGTTGCAAATAAAGGTGAGCCCACCAAGTCAATAATGCAGTGGTGGGGAGAAATGATGACCCGTGGGGGAAGAATACTAGGTGTATCAAATCAAATCAAATCTACAAGTGATATGTGACCTCAAAAATGGTTGAGATCACAAGTGTGAAAAAGTGAGCAGGGTTAATGACTTGCCCCCATGCTATGTGCATGGGGTTTGTGATTATGGATCACATATGTGTGGGTTTGAACAATGGGTTCATTGACATGCTGAGATAGATGTGATGGGGAAGGTTCAAAATGATTGATCATGCCCCCTATCCCAGGGTCGAGGGAATCTATTATGCCTCTTGACTCAGAGGTGCCAATGCGGTGCTCTATACTGACGGGGTCAAGGCTAGGCATTTCAGTGTAGGACCAGGCAAAAGGCATCACGGAACTCTTGGAAGAGTTTTTTGTACTCCTCAATCTCAGACTCGCTGCAAGAGGCTCCTAAAGTGATGAGTTCAGGGGTACCTCCGGGGGCAGAGATATCTATGTGGATAATGGGAGAGATGTTGGCCATGTTACCTTCCTCAAAAGCCTTAGGGTCAGGAATAGGATCCTTAAACCAGTCGACCTTGGTGGGAAGGAAATATTTGGATTCAACCACAAATTGGGTAGCGGTGCTAGAGGAAGGTGCTTCTGGGAGGAAATACGAACGATGGTGCATGTCATCCCAGGGATACTCCGGGGCAGTGAGTGCCTCGAGAATCTCCTCATCAGTACGAAAAGTTTGGGCCGTCAGATCGGTTGACACGGGAATGGTAGTTGAAGAGATCATGTAAATGGTGTTGACCTCCCCGGATGGGGGTGAGATCGGGGGGTGAATCTCTTCAATGGTGGGTGGTGCCATCTCAAGATCCAGATTGTTCATCTCATAGAGAGTTGCTCTGTAATCGGGGAGATCGGGACAGTGATGTGAGTAATGCCCGTAAACACCGCATATGGCACATGGGTGGTTAGTGCGCAGGGATTTGTCGCGAGGCTTAGGGGTTGGATCTAGTTTGACAACTAGGAAATTGGGGGTCATCGTCAAGCATGTGCATGTGTTCCTATAATGCAGGTAACTGTGGACATTGGTGAGTCGCATGGCCTAACTCGTCGTACAACGAGAATTTGGGAGGAGCACGAAACACGGGGGGGTTTTTGACTGTTTTGGGAGGTGGTACAGCAGTGTAAGGTTGGGGTCCTCTGCTCCCAGTGGGTTTGGTAGGAGGAGGAGGATTCGTGGAGGACGAAGGGGTAGAGACACCGGGGGGTGGTTGAGTGGTAGTAGCCATGGGTTGCACTGGTTGGAGGACGACGCTTGGTGTCGGCAGGGAATGGGAGGCGAAAGATACCAGATGGGTAATCCCAAGGTTAACCCAGGGAGGCTAAGGGTAGCCATGACCGGGGCGCTTACTACTCCCGATGGAGGGACTAGGAAGGGGATTGTGTGAATAGGTGTAACACCAATGTGGCTAGGTACCAGTGGTGGTTTAGGCAACAGGGGTGGTTGATTGTTAGGTGTTCGGTTATCGTGGGACAGGGTACATAAGTCAGACACTTCGGGCGTAGACGACGGGGGAGGGATGGAGTGGAAGATGGATGTCATTGGCGGGTCTGAGTAAACTCCAGGTCCCAAGGAGGAAACAAACAAGGTAGTGGCACCATTAACAGGTTGTTCAACCATGGGGAGAACATTTTCGGGTGCAGCAGGGGCATTTGGATCATAGTAAGTAAGTTGGTCGAACTTGACCACACGTCCGTCATGGGGGAACATCATGGTACGAAAGAAAGAGGAAGCTATTTCCCGCATAGCATACATGTAGCTGAAACCGAGTAAGAGGTTGTAATCAAGCTGGGCGTTGATAACCTCGATATCGATGAGGACGGTTTTACCACCTAACTGGACAGGGACATTGGCTAGGAGACCTTGGGGATGAGCCGAACGACCGTCGTAGGCGCGTAATGCAGTGGTGGACTGTTGAAGGGTAGGGGATCCCAACTTCTGCCATACGAATGTGGACATAATGCATGTGGAGTCACCTTCATCGATGATGCACCGATGGATGACAAGATTCCGAACGGAAACAGAAACTTGGAATGCTAAGGTAGAAGGCAGGCGTGGTTCGGACTGGTCCAAATCAAATACCAGGAAATTCGAATCATTTGGGTCAATAGTCCCAATGGCTGAGAGTAAAGTCTTTCACTGGGAAGGGCAGTTCCTCAAGACTTCTAAGCAGACATGCCTGCGGGGGATTGGGCTAATTCGTCTACGATGTTGTAGTTTGACGCAGCATGCGCATTGGGGTTATTGTTGATACGGCGAACTGGGAAACGAGGTGCTTTGGAAGCGCCATCTATTGGGGGTGGAGGGATACGTAACGCCTGATCAGTGGGATGAGCGTTAGTGGTTTTATCGATGAGAGGGGCTTCAGAGGTGGAGCCGTATTGGTTCCGACGAGTCTGGAGGTTGACATCAGTGGATGACATCATCAACAAGTGGTGGGTACCTGAGTCAAACATGGGTTGATCAGGGGTGGCGTATGTGATCTGTTGTTGTTGTGGTAGCGCGTTGGCTTGAGGGGGAGCCAACCGCTGAGTGTTCACTATGCCTTGGTTTGGTAAGGGGTTTCGCAGCACCAAAGGTGGCTGCTGAGGTTGCGGGGGGTTGGGTGGTGCTTGAGGAGCCGCATGCCCTTGCGATGGGCATCATCAACCCAAAGTTGCCGAGCTCGCTCCAAGTGTGGGAAAGCATGTGTGTAGTGGCCATAGACCCCGCAAATAGAACAAGGATGGTTTGTTCGCAAGTTGGGGTTTTTAGCCTGCTTGGGCGGGTGATCATGGTTTTGGTTAGCGGGGGCCACATTATTGTTGTCTGGGGGATTAGCCGGTTGACCACCTTGGTCAGTAGGTTGGTTGTTCTCATGATTACGGCCCTTGCCGCGATTTTGTTGGCCCTGGTTACGCTGGTTGCTCTGGTTTTGCTGCTGATTTTGTTGGGCGTACACTTGCCCTTGGGCAGCAGGTGGGTTTTGAGGTTGTGCAGGTGCGGGAGCAGGATGCGGTGGATGATATGTAGGTGGAGGCTGCGCAGGTGCGGCACCTTGAGGAGGTTGATGATATGTCTGCGGAGCAGGTTGTGGGTTTGCCGCAGGGGCTACCTAGGGCGGGTAATAAGCTGGTGGGGCCTGGGAAGGTGCAGGGGCTGGTGTAGCCTGCTGGTGGTAATAAGCGGTTTGGGCCTGAGAAGGCACAGGAGCTGGTGCATCCTACTGGTGGTAATAGGGCTGAGGTGCGATCGGGGGGGTAAGAGGGGACCGCATGACCGAAGCACTAAGGTGGACAGGTGGGTCCATGGGAATGATGGTGATGTGTCATAGGAGCATACGAGTTGGTAGCCCCAGACTGTGAGGTGGCCCGCGAAAGGTCGGGGCCCGGGGTAGGACGTGCTATGGAAAAGGGTTGGGGATGCAAAGAAACACGGCCGATGATGCCGTCTGCAGCATGGGATTCCCCTGGCGCATCGTGCTGGGAGGACTCACTGCGAGGGGCGTCAGGTATAATTGTATAGAGATAACCCGAATGGGCGTAAATGAGGTCGAATTGTTGGGCCTTAAGGATGGCCTCTTCTTCAGACTAGGGTCTTTCGGATGCCACATCCTTAGCGATGATAGGGAGAAGGGATTTGAGGAACCAATCTAGGAAGATACGGTCGTCTAATTTGATCTTGCATAAGCTACGGCATCGATGCCACTCATGAATGTGGTCCGGGATGTGGGTAGCCGTGTTTTGTCTGCAAGATAGGAGGATCTCAACGCCCGCATCATAGCCGACAGGTAACTGGAAGAACTGCAGGAAGGTCGAGGCAAGGGAAGCAAAGGTGGCATGGGTCCCGTGGGGTTGCTCCCCGTGGGGTTGCTCGATATACCACTTGGCTGCAGAGCCAGTGAAGGTGCACTGTAACAGACGGAGGAGAATAGAGTCATCCACTATGGAGTTGGAGGAACACCATAGATGGAAAAACATGATGTGGTTTTGTGGGTCCTCACCTGCCTTGCCCTCGAACTTAGGGACGTCAGAGGGGAGCTTGGCGGGCATGTGAGGCCACGCGGGGTCATGTCGGATAGGGTCATTGGTCAATCTAGCTAGGTTGGGCAGGTTGAGGCTAGCCATGAATGGAAAACTGGAGGAAGGATGTGACATAGTAGTGGGTTGGACCAAGGTGGGGCCAATGCCCCCAAGTGGAGGGACAGGGTTTGGGATATGGCTCCCAAGTGGGGGAACCAAGGTGGTATGGGAGGGTCCTGCACCACCATGGGTAGTGTGAGCCACTGATGGAGTGGGGATAGGTATTCCAGCTATGGGAATAGGTGCAGTGAGGGGAACGATAGGTGTGGGCCCCATTGAGGGCATACCCATAGCGGGTGTGGTAACTGGTGTAGTGGTGGGTGTGCCACCAATGGTCCGTACCAAGAAAGGAGTGGAAGTCACGCCAGCCATGGGGCTAGTCGGGGCAGTATAAATGGGGTTCTTAGACTCTTCTTCAGAATCAGAGGTAAAGTAAGGGGCGTCAATATCTAGTGATGGAGTCCTATGCCGTTTACGAGTGGAGTCAAGTGACAAGGCTCTAGATCTGTGATAAGTGGTATCAAGTGATGATGATCGAAGTCTATGATGGGTGGTGTCAAGTGAACCGTGCTGTGGGGGATTGCCCCTGAGGCACCGAGAATGTCTCGGGGACTCAATGGTGACAGATGGTGTCAAATCGCTGGGGATTGTGGTGAGTGAGAAAACAGCTCAAAAAATCCTAATGCAACTGAGTGTGCAGAAGGAGAGCTCAAAAAACAAGGCACTTGGGCCAACAACCAACTCAAAACACCTACTGTAACAGCTGTGCTACAATAAGTGGAGTACCAACAAAATGGTGAGAATACCAACAAGCAGCAGGTTTCCTAAAAATAAAAAATGGTGGACTCACTAGACCAAAAGGAGGTAAGGGATCATGCAAACACCTAACTAAAAAGTATTCTGACTCAACTAGACATATCCTCTGCAAGGTGATGAAATCCAAGTCAGACAATATGAATAGGAAAGCCAAGTGGCTAAGATGTCCCCCTATCGGGAGGGACACCGGGTAGTCAATCCTAGAAGAATGGAAACTAAGATACCCCATTCATGACACGTCCAGAAAGGTGAATCTGCCGTTTGGTCCTTTTACCGCAATACCCCTATACAGGGATATCCCGAGAACTGCGAAAGGTAGTCCTTCGGTTACTGAATGGAGTGCGGTATTCCACTCAGGCCTCTGGAACCAGTCTCGTGACTTCAACCCTCCTAGGGGATTTTGGTTCCCTAATTGGACAACAGCTATGTCTCAAGTGTAAATAACTGAGGGGTGTTATTGGAAGCCTATCCCCCTGATCCTACCTAACTACAAAGATTCTTTTGTGTTCCCCAAGTGGGGTTAGAATATTGGTTGAGTTAAGTAGTTTTTAAGGCTCACTTGAATTATGTGACAGAGTGTGTGCGCATGAGGTGATGAACCCAAAATAAAAGTGCCACAAGGGGGGCAACTTTCTAATTAACAATACTGAAAGTTAACATGCAAAATTTTCTGAATTAGAATACTAAAATTTTAAAAAAAGATTCTGTAAAGGGTACAGAAATTATGTTACAGAAAAGGTTGTAGGGAAGGATGGATGCAGGTAGGACAGAAGGCTGTGCAGATGCAGAAAATATTGCAGCAAAGGGGGCTGGGTTCAAAAACTGGAAAAAATGCAGAAATCAGACCACGGGTCTGTGGCGAAACTGAGCAGTCGGACCGCGGGTTTGAGGGAAACAGGCGCGGACAGGATGCGGGTTTTTGGCAGACAGATGCCATCAGGACGCAGCAAGGGGGCTGAAATCCGCAGTCAGGACGCGCGAAAAACGCCGAAAGGCGCCGGCGGGTTGCGGAAAACTGGCCGAAAGCCGCAGGCAGGACGCAGGAAAGAGGGTAATAGCCGCAGTCAGACCATTCCAAACAAGCTAATAGCCGCGGCTGGATCGCGGGTAACAGACTGAAAAACAACCGGCAGGTCGCCAGAAACAGTCTGAGAGCCGCGGTCCGGTCGCAGGTAAGTTCCTGAAAGATGTGGTCGGAACGCGACTGTGGGGGGAAAAAACATGGTGTACGGCGGCCGAAGGGGACAGCTGAACAGAAAAAATATTTAAAAATCGTAACTAGAAATTCAAACCTAGGGGAGTCACCAAAACTGTAGCTAGGGTTTTACCCTTAGCTTGTGCGAATGAGCACCTACTAAGGAGAATGGACTCCTTAGTAGCAGTTCAGTAAATGTAAATTAAAATGCTAAAACAGAAATATAAATTACTCTAAACATGTGCATGAAACATAAAAAGAACAAGGTATAAAGAATGGCTTTTGTATTAATTTGACCTCCAATGTGAAGGTTGGTGAAGCTCTTTCAATGTCCAAGAGGGTTGCTCCAAGCTCCAACTTGCTGCTTCTCTTTCTCCAATGGTGGGAATGGGCCAAAAGGGGCTCTCAAGGTGAAAGTAGCTCAAGGGTGTGCTAGGGTTTCAAGAGAGATTTTGGCAGAGTAAGGGTGCTTATGACTGTGGATATGAAATGAGGGGTCTCCATCACCTATTTATAGTTTTTTGGTGGTGGAGTGCTGGCCCATGGTTTTGGGATCCATATGGTTTAGGGCAGCTATATAGGGTTGTTTCCTCCTTTTCCTCATTATTTTATATTTTTTATTCCCTTTTTAGAGGGATTTTGTGTCATGTCCCAAATTTGGCATTGGGTCACAATGGCCTAATCACATTAGCCCTATTCATTAGAGTTTGTCAAATTGATGCTAAAGGTCAAATAATTGCCAAGGAGGAAAATTACTAGTTTCCTAGGTTTGGGGTGGAAGCTTGGTATTTGGAATAATGGGGATAATAAATGATGTTTGAACATTAGAATGGAATAAATATTTAATAAAGGAGCTAAATAAATATATACAAGTGAAAATCAAAGTGGCATTTCATGATGAAGACACATGGAGGAAGTGGGACCCACATATGGCTAGATTTCCCCACTACATTTGGCATCATTCTCTCACCAATTCGAATTCAAGGTGAATGGTAACATACTTGGGGGAGTCCAAAAGGTATTATTCATTGCATGACTCATCCAAGGTCGAAATATAGAGGAAGAGTAACTCCCATGGAAGAGGAAGAGGCAATTTGGAGCTAGTGAGACACTTGGGCTAGATTCCCTAGCTCTATGACAACAATGATGAAGATGCTATGACACCTATGACACAAATCAGACCTGAAGGCTGACATATGACATATATGACATGTCAGGGCTAAAAATAGACTCCAAGAGGGCGCTCAAGGGTGTTAGGGCAGCTAAGATGCTTCCACATGTGATTTGGTGGAAGTGGGAGACTAGGAATTGTTGTACAAGTGGCGTTCTTTGGAATCTCTTCCCAACTTGAGTTGGCATGAGTCTCTTGGAAGGAATTCGACCCATGGAGGACATTAGAAGTTTATAAATGTCAATAATAAAGAAGGAAACCGGCTTTTGATCATTTGTAGAATTTGCAATTGCATTTGTGAAGAGGGAGAGCTAGTGGATGACTAGTTTCTTGCCTTAGCCAATTTCGAGGGTGAAAGATTCCCATCCAAGTTGGTAATTGGAAAGGCCATTCAGACCTTTCATTTGGAGCTTTAATGGAGTCTTTATTTGCAGGTGTAAGCTACAGGGCAGCTCATGGTTTCTTCTATTGCAACTCACTCCTTCAACCATTTCCGGTTTTGATGGCATATTCTTGATCCTTGAGGGAGGGCGTTTTTGGTGAGCTATTGTACTCTTTGGGGAAGCTTTTAATGCCCCATTTCTTTTGTAATATGAATTAAATACTCTGTTCTTCATCTCCAAAAAGTTTCAGGTCGAAATTCCAAGTAGAAATGTATAAATCTCATTTTTAATGGAAGAACAATGCCATTTCCCCACTACCTTGTTGTGAACCAATGTGTTGATGATGATTTCGAATGAATGGATGATTCTATGATGAATTTGTGATTAATGGACTGCCATGGATGTATTTTACAAGTTTCATGTACTGTACTTGAGCATTTGAAGTATTTTTACTTAGTTTAATTGCACTGGGAGAAGAAATAGTGCCATTTCCCCAAGGGTCGAATTGGTGATTTTTGCAGTTGAATGGGAGAGGGTTGGAACAGATATAATAATCAATTAATGGTGCACATGAGACCTTAATAACATCCTTAATACATTTCCTACCTCTGTTCATAAATTTGAGTGGCTTTGGAGGCATTTGGGAAGCCATTTTCAATACTTACCCCAGGGGGATTTGAACCCCAAATTACTAGTAAAATTGCATACTTGGTCCAGAATCTTAAGAGAGTTTGCAGAGGTATTTTGGTGGCCATATATCATCCTTGAACATAATATTCAAGTATTAATATCATTCATACACCTTCCTTGAAGATTTGAATGCATTTGGAGTCAATTCGAGATATAGAGACCAATACTAGTCAAAGGAAAATTACTAGTAAAGTTACCTACATTGACCAGAATTGAAAGAGTATTTGCAGAAGTGTTTTAAAGGTACAAAGGAATCCCTAAAACACATATTTATGTTCTAATATCATTCATATACCTTCTCAGAAGATTTGGGATCATTTGGGGCAAATTTGGGACCTAGAGATCGAAACTAGTCAAAGGTCAAACAAGGGAAAAAAGTGGAAAATTGCAATTTTAATAAAATTCCTAACAAGGGACATTACAGTGGTATCAGAGCATGATCTTGGCACCTGATGTGGTATAATATTCATGAGGACAATAATTCAGGTACCACCATTAGATATTGAAACCAAAAGTGCTTTTGTTGAAGAAAAAAAAAAGGTAGGAGAAGAAGAGCAAATGTTTTGAGGAAACTATGACTAGGGATGAAAAGGGAGCCTCATATGATGGTGAGGAGCATATAAAAATTATGAAAACAATATTTGAAGATATGACCAAGCAACTTAAGGAAGGATTCGAATTGTTTTCTATCGAACTTGTGGAAAAAATTATTGATTTTAAGGAAACCAAGGGGAAAAATGCATCAGCTTGCTTGAAGGAGCAAAAGGAAGAGACATCACAAGATCATGAAGAAGATTCTATTGAAAATATGGAAGATCATTTTGAGACACCTTCTAGCTTAGACATGAACCAAAGAGCATCTACTGATGGATGCTTAAACTATGAAGGAGTACCTACTGATGGGTGCTCACACCTCTATGTTGGTGACATAGAGATCACTTTTGAAAGTGTTGCTGCAAGCCCAAGTTCCATTAAGCATGATAATGAATACCTTGTAGCAGTTGAAGAAGAACCAAGATCAACTTCCCCATCACCACTTGAGTTTCATGAAGTTGGTCCAAGCAAAATTGAAGAAGATGAGAAGGTTCATTTGCAAGAGCCTCATTTTCTTGAAGGGTCCTTAAAGATGAATGAAAATAAGATCCAAGAGTCCCTCATAATTCTCCATGACACTCAAGCATTGGTGTCAAATTCTTGTTGGAGAGCTACATCATTGGAGGAAACATCTTTCCTTGAAGACATGGAAAAGATTCAAAGAGCAATGTGCCATATCAAAGGTAATTTCATGTCTTTGCTTTTTGATAGAAACCATTTGTTTGAGCTTAATGAATTGTTACATGATGCATATTTGAAGAATAATGAGGATACTCATAAGCTCACAATTCAAAATGAGCAACTTCTTGAAAAGTTGCAAGATACTTGTTTTTCCTCCTATGTTTCAGATTGTCAAATGGTAGATTGTTTGGAGGATTCTCATGACATGGTGGATGATGAGAAATGTGGGAATTTGAATGTGCTTAATGTGTTTGAAGATGAACTTGAAGAGATCCAAACACTTGATGTGGTGGAAGAGGAACTTGAATTGTCTCTTGATGAAGGTTATGCAATTTTTAAAGAAAAGCATGATTCCTCTACATTGGAACCAAACTATGACAAAGAGTTCATACTTTTGAAGGAGCTGCATGATACTACCCATATGGATCCTTCCCATGATGAAACTTCTGTACTTTTTGATCATTTGGGTGATTTGGTTCATTCTCCTACATCCTACAATTCCATGTTTTGCAACATTAGTCTCAATGAAGTATGGGTGAAAGGGTTCTTTTTGATGGTGCCACATGAGGAGTATGGAACTCCTAGATTTACTTTTTATGATGACATGGTTGGAGCACATTCTTCTTCACATTTGAAGCAACATTATTTGTCACTTTATGATGATGCAAATCTACATGGATGCACCTATGATATGCATTTGAGTCACTTGAAGACTCATGGTTTTTCTTACTCAACACTTGATTCATTTGATGTTGGACGAACTTCATCCAACACTTGGAAGAATAGATTTATGATTGGAGAACATTTTTGTTGCAAGACACATACTTTGTTATATCTTTATGACTCTCACATTCAGGGATGTATGGGTGAGACTTCTTTGAGTCATTTGAAGTCTCCTTGTTTTTTCTGCTCACTATTTGGTTCAGATTTTAGTGGAGATTCTTCATTCACTTCTTGGATGAAAGAATACATGGTTGAATATTTTGATGCATATCACATCCTTTTGGAGCAGCATTATAGGACATGGGATCCTCACCTATGTCATTGGAGCAGATTTGATTGGTCACTTGAAGCTTGTATGCACTTGGAAAATGGTGGTCTACTTGCTTGGAGGTATAAGCACTTTCATGACTCTTTGATGAAGCATATCCTTGATGTACATTTTCATTATGTTGTTATGTACTTTGATGATATATATTTGGTACTCATGATGTTTGGAAGGATGCATACAAGAAAATGGGATCCAGGAATCCTCTTAACTAATGGTGTGGGTTGGAGAGCACTCTTAATTATTGGGGTGCAATACAAGCAATGGGACCCTGGAATATTTTTTATCTCATTGCTTTCAAATTTTTTTTTGGGAAACAAGCAGTATGGGAGATGGATTTCCCCACTTAATAAAGTTATTTTTATCAGAGTAGTGCAGCAGCAAGCATGGTGGTTCCTCTCTAAAATCTTCATGGAAACTCAAAGACTCAAGGTTGGGAAATTCAATGGCAACTTCAAAGAATTATACAGAAAGCAGGTTCTTCAACACCCATGTTTAAAATTGCTTGAGGACAAGCAATATTGGGAAGGGAGGATTTGTCATGTCCCAAATTTGGCATTGGGTCACAATGGCCTAATCACATTAGCCCTATTCATTAGAGTTTGTCAAATTGATGCTAAAGGTCAAATAATTGCCAAGGAGGAAAATTACTAGTTTCCTAGGTTTGGGGTGGAAGCTTGGTATTTGGAATAATGGGGATAATAAATGATGTTTGAACATTAGAATGGAATAAATATTTAATAAAGGAGCTAAATAAATATATACAAGTGAAAATCAAAGTGGCATTTCATGATGAAGACACATGGAGGAAGTGGGACCCACATATGGCTAGATTTCCCCACTACATTTGGCATCATTCTCTCACCAATTCGAATTCAAGGTGAATGGTAACATACTTGGGGGAGTCCAAAAGGTATTATTCATTGCATGACTCATCCAAGGTCGAAATATAGAGGAAGAGTAACTCCCATGGAAGAGGAAGAGGCAATTTGGAGCTAGTGAGACACTTGGGCTAGATTCCCTAGCTCTATGACAACAATGATGAAGATGCTATGACACCTATGACACAAATCAGACCTGAAGGCTGACATATGACATATATGACATGTCAGGGCTAAAAATAGACTCCAAGAGGGCGCTCAAGGGTGTTAGGGCAGCTAAGATGCTTCCACATGTGATTTGGTGGAAGTGGGAGACTAGGAATTGTTGTACAAGTGGCGTTCTTTGGAATCTCTTCCCAACTTGAGTTGGCATGAGTCTCTTGGAAGGAATTCGACCCATGGAGGACATTAGAAGTTTATAAATGTCAATAACAAAGAAGGAAACCGGCTTTTGATCATTTGTAGAATTTGCAATTGCATTTGTGAAGAGGGAGAGCTAGTGGATGACTAGTTTCTTGCCTTAGCCAATTTCGAGGGTGAAAGATTCCCATCCAAGTTGGTAATTGGAAAGGCCATTCAGACCTTTCATTTGGAGCTTTAATGGAGTCTTTATTTGCAGGTGTAAGCTACAGGGCAGCTCATGGTTTCTTCTATTGCAACTCACTCCTTCAACCATTTCCGGTTTTGATGGCATATTCTTGATCCTTGAGGGAGGGCGTTTTTGGTGAGCTATTGTACTCTTTGGGGAAGCTTTTAATGCCCCATTTCTTTTGTAATATGAATTAAATACTCTGTTCTTCATCTCCAAAAAGTTTCAGGTCGAAATTCCAAGTAGAAATGTATAAATCTCATTTTTAATGGAAGAACAATGCCATTTCCCCACTACCTTGTTGTGAACCAATGTGTTGATGATGATTTCGAATGAATGGATGATTCTATGATGAATTTGTGATTAATGGACTGCCATGGATGTATTTTACAAGTTTCATGTACTGTACTTGAGCATTTGAAGTATTTTTACTTAGTTTAATTGCACTGGGAGAAGAAATAGTGCCATTTCCCCAAGGGTCGAATTGGTGATTTTTGCAGTTGAATGGAAGAGGGTTGGAACAGATATAATAATCAATTAATGGTGCACATGAGACCTTAATAACATCCTTAATACATTTCCTACCTCTGTTCATAAATTTGAGTGGCTTTGGAGGCATTTGGGAAGCCATTTTCAATACTTACCCCAGGGGGATTTGAACCCCAAATTACTAGTAAAATTGCATACTTGGTCCAGAATCTTAAGAGAGTTTGCAGAGGTATTTTGGTGGCCATATATCATCCTTGAACATAATATTCAAGTATTAATATCATTCATACACCTTCCTTGAAGATTTGAATGCATTTGGAGTCAATTCGAGATATAGAGACCAATACTAGTCAAAGGAAAATTACTAGTAAAGTTACCTACATTGACCAGAATTGAAAGAGTATTTGCAGAAGTGTTTTAAAGGTACAAAGGAATCCCTAAAACACATATTTATGTTCTAATATCATTCATATACCTTCTCAGAAGATTTGGGATCATTTGGGGCAAATTTGGGACCTAGAGATCGAAACTAGTCAAAGGTCAAACAAGGGAAAAAAGTGGAAAATTGCAATTTTAATAAAATTCCTAACAAGGGACATTACATTTTGCTATTTTTAGAGGAATTTTGGATATTTTTGGAGGAAAAAGGGGTTTTTCAGCCTTTTTGAGGCTTTTTTGATGGTTTTTAGGCCTTTTGGAGGCTTTTTAGTGGGATTTTTAGGGTTTTTAAGGGAAATATGGTAGGAAAATGGACAAATGAGCCATGTAATGAGGTAGATGAGGTAGTGAACACTTTTTGGGTGTTAACAGGATGCATCCTTGTTAATTGCTGTTGAAATGGCTTGACACCTGCTTTCATTGGTATGGCATTCTGAATAATGCGGATGACATATGTTTTCAGATCTTCATAAGTCCATGGAAAAACATCCTTATATTGTCGAAATAGTTTGATGAACTTATCTCTTTCTCCTGGTGAACAACATTTGCCAAGGTTAACAAATTTTGGTTCAGCTTTGGTGCCTAGATTAACTAATTCATGCTGCATTGATGAGCTATTGGTCTTGGTATTTGCTGGCCTTTTGAACTTGCTTTGTAGATCAAACAACATTTCAAGTGACCTCACCCCTTTGGGGATGAAATTTCCTTTAGCTGTATCTTTCTTTTGTAAATCAGAATCATGTTCTTCTTCATCTATCATAGCTCCTTAGAATATGTCTTCGTTTGTTAGAAAACTGAAAATTTGTTCGTCATCATCAAAAACTCTGAAGTTTGTGATATTGTCAGGGATAGAAGGCCTGAAAATTAACTCAATTGAGCACTTGTTATTAGTTGTCACCAATCTAGAAGCGGAAGTTGCTAATAAATCAGCCGCAACATTTTGCAGTCTAGGAACAGATTTTATATTGAAAGCATCAAAATGCATAATTAAATCCCATACCTTAGCCTGATAACCTTTCAAATGAGGTGAGAGACAGTTAATGGTATCTCTTACCTGTCTCACAACTATTTCAGAGTCGCCAAACACCTTCAGACACTTAACATTTAAGCCGATGGCTTTCTTCAATCCGTGGACTAAAGCTTCATATTCAGCAGTATTATTAGTACAATCAAATTCTAACCTACATGACAAAAAATACTTATTTCTTTCTGGATCCATCAGAACCCAACCAGCTACGGAACCTTCCAAAGTTTTAGAACCATCAAAGTATAATGTCCAAAAAAGATCAGTTGATCTAGTTAAGTTAGTATCTTTATGATCTAAGTCAGTGACTAAACTAACTATATTACAGTCAATATCATCAGTCCAAGAAAATTGAAGGAGATTGGATTGTTCATATTATTCATGGCTAATAGTTTCAGATTAATAATTATCCGAATCAATTTCTAAGAAATAATTTCCCAAAACTGAGGATGAGAAGGCTACAGCCTCATTCTTTCCTTCTAGTTGAGTTACATTTTGTTTCATGTGTGGTTCTCTCGGAACCTTGATCTGATTATGTCTATTTTGATATGGAAACCACAAATGGGACCAATTAGTGGCAAAATAGCCAGTCAATTTTGTGGACAAGTCCCTACTTAGGATCAAACCATAAGATTCAGGAATATCAACCACCATTATATCGATGAACTGACAAACTCTAGAATCTGCTGACAATCTAATGAGGACATCTTTCACCTCTCCAATAACTTTGATAGCAGTCCTATCTAACTGAATAATCTGGGCGGGAGATGGAATTGGTTACCCATTAATCTTTTTACAGATTGACAATGGCATGACATTCGAAGATGCTCTGGAATCTACCATACAATTGTGAACATTGTGATTGAAGATTTCAAAAGTTAAGAGGAACGACAACGTATGAGATTTGGATTTCCTACCCATACTGGCCTCATTAATTTCAGGGTCTTCTTGAGTATTTGTTAATGGAGTGCTGGGCTGGGATTGAAGAACATGCAACAACTTGTCTCGTTGCTGGGGAAAACTGGACATATTGAATATTGAAACATTTTCCTTTACTTTCTTTATATCTTCAATCATGTCATATCCTAGATCACATTCTTTTATAGTTCTAGTTGAATGGTCTGTCTTATTCAGTGTGACCTTCGGTTGTTGAACTACTGTGTCAATGTTTGGCTACTTGGCAACTGTTGGGTTAGCTTTAGGTTGTTGGGGAATGAATGTAATGTGCCTTTTAGGTAACTCTTTTGAAATTTTAGGTTTGGGGATGGTCGAGCTTGGAACTAGATCTGCAATGGGACCTTTATTGCGAGTGTTAATGTTTACAGTAGAGATTGGGCTTTCCATAGGATCATCTTCTACCAACTTTGTTAAAGGTACCCAATCCCACAGCACCATGGTAGTGTTTGGAGATGGTTCCTCTATCTCAGGGCTTGGTTCCTTTGGAGGATCGTCTTGATCTGGAATCTGTGAATCCAACATTTGGTTCATGACTAAACTCATAGAGTTAATCCATTGTGGGAAGCTCTTTTCCGAGTGTGGCTCTTGATGAAATGTGCGAAAGTGATCCATCCCTATTTCATTCAGATTTAAAACAGGAGAAGTATTCATCGGTGGATGAGGTTGATCGTTTTCTTCTCTCTTCTTGTAGAATGGTTTGAAAGGCTTCCTAGATGTACTCGCTGCTTTATCTTTCTTGAGATCGACAATTTTATTGGACAATTTCTGCATCATCTTAACTACGTTCTCCATGTCTGCTGATGACTCTTCTTTGTTCCTGGTGAGCAGTAAGGTTTTTTTATTAGTTGATGGTTTTGTCTTTGTGTCTAAGGCATGTTTGGCAATGTTGTTTGCTTCTTCTTCGACCTTTCTAGCTTCTTCAAAATTTTCTATCAGGGTAGTTTTCTTAGGCCTTTTGACAAACATTGCTATTGGCCCTTCAAGAGTTGTTGTATAATATTCAACCAGAGATTCTTCTGCTGGTTTATTTGCTTCGCTAAAATTATTCAAGAGTGTTGTGAACCTTTGGTTGAAGTCTTGAACCTTTTCTTTCTTTTCCATTCTCATGGACAGTAGTTCTTTCATAAGTGTAGCTACAGTCTTTTGATTCCCATACTTCTTTAAGAAACATCTTTCAAATTCTTGCCAGCTGGAAATTGAGCTAGCTTGTAAGCTAAAATACCAGGAAGAAACTTTTGGCTCAAATGTGTATGGGAAAAACCTACAAACTACATCTTCATGCTGTACAGTTAAAATATTCAAGCCTAAATAAAAACTCTTGAGATGATCTTCAGCAAAAATGGCTTTTCCTGGGTCGAATTTAGGCAAGACTTTCTCTAGATTTTTAGGCAGATTGTGGAATGGCCCAGCTAGATTCAATGCTCCCCTCGCTTTCCAAGAAGGTACAACCATGTTTCTATGTGGAGAATCAGGTGGAGAATTGTGTGGTGAATTAAGTGGGGTGTGCTTTGGAGTAACAAGTTCTTCAAGATTTTCTAGATCTGAAAATTTTTATGGGTTTTCAAGATCGATTTCTTTCAGGGGTTCTGCAATTTCTTCCAAAGTTAAATTTATAAGCTCTTCAAAGTTCTGCACAAGAATTGAATCATGGGTGTACTGTCTCTCTTTTCTGGGAGTACTTTTCCTAGGGAGAAAAGTTACAGCGTTTAAACCACCTAGTTACTTAACATAAGACCATGTATCTCTCCTTAAATCTTCTATTTCTGCAAAAGGAACAGCATACAAGACTTCTTGATGTTCAGAATCAGGGATGGAGTTTTCTTAATTTGTTACTTCAAGGTCTGGGCGATTTAAAATTCCTGTTTCGAATGGGTTTTCAGTAACATTTTTGACAATGAGAGATTTTCCTTTATCAGCCATGCACTTCGGGCCCTCCTTCCAGCGCCAAAAACTGTTGATGCCTCGAAGATCACAACATCAAGCAGAAAGGGATTCTCCTCGATAGACTATCCCAATAGATTGTCCACCGTTTGGTATGGGGAATCTGTCCGGTTAGCTGTTCTGGCTACCATTAGATTTGCTTTCTTTTACATTAGTTATGGCCTGATCCACCGTTCTTTTTGATTTTATTGTTAAAATGATGTCCAAGTGCCTAAGCTAATTTAATCTAAATGGAGAGCTCGAAACAAATTTGTATCTAAGACTGAAATAAATCTAATCTATCCTTGCAAGGAGCAAACTATAAATATGAGTAATGTGCTGAAAGAAGTATCTAAAGATACACAGATAACCATTAAATCACAAAGATACATCTACAACAAGAGATTAAAGATATAAAAGATAGCTTTTAATCAATGTGAAAGCATTCTATTACTCATTTAGGAAAACATCATAGCACAGAAAATAGTGAGATCATTCATCAGACAGAAACAATTCCGAACAGAAAGGAAAGATCTCACAGCAATGTCAGAATGTCATAAGAATAATCCAGCATGCATCAAGTCCACATTTCCAGGAAAAACAAATGTCTCCCTCAGGCTCTTTATTAGGCAAAAATCGCTTCCCTGGAGCTCATTACAAAATAGTTCGTACAAGCTAAGAAGCTTCTTTTCCCCTGCCAAAAAGTCCCTCTCTATTCCTTCTAACCTTCTATTTATAACTTTACAAGGCACCTCTTGGGCTAACAAGTGTACCCTAATTCTATAACCCCCTTCCCTGGATTTCATCGCATTCTTACAACGCTTATGAATACGTGGAGGGTTTTACAAATAGGACAAAACTAGGGACCAGCTGTCCTTTTAAAGCAATTTTACAAAGGCAGAATTTTAGCTTCTCCTCTTGATTTAAAAAAAATAAGAATGATCTGTCTACTCTGCTGGGGCTTCTGCCTGTTGACATGAAGTCACGTCTCCACCAACTTGCTTGCTTGAAATTACCGAGCCATCAATACTTTGAATGTACGAGGTCCATTGGTTGATATCCTTTATGATGAGCTTGCCGTGAGAAGATATTGTTTCCTGGGACGTTATTTCATGCTTTCGAAGGTCTGATTTGATCAGCGCTTTACCCTGTGTGGCCTCTTTTCCATTGCTTCCAGGAAGTAAATATGTATTGCAGGCTGGAAAATGATCTGTTGAAATTCATCCTGGGTCAATACCTCTATCTTCTTGATTTAATCCAAGTCATCGTCCAGCTCGTTCTGCAACTCGAACACTCGATCTTCTTCTTTTGGGAAATCATAAATGGAGGCGGGGATAACCAGATGCCATTTGCTAAGTGATTCCCTGAGTGAGGAATAGATGGAACAACACTCGTGGACTGTCCTTTTGATTTATGAACTTAGCTTGGTACCACAATCTGTGGCAAATTCAAGAATTCCTATGTCCACGTCCAATTCATCCCCTGTAGGGGCGCATAAGTGTGAAGGGAGTTGAGATTTTCCCTTTTTCCACTCAAATTGTTGTTTCAGCTTCTCTACATGGTCTGCAAACCTTTCTCGAGTCCTTAGGGCTTTGGTTTCAATTGTTGTCATCTTCTTAATCATCTTTTGCATGCTCCAAATCTCTTTCGAGATTAGTACTAGCAGCTAATGAATTTTGGTTCGCATATCACATGCTTGTTTGTGAAATGTGGACAAATTTTGCTGGTCTTCCATTGCCTCTTTGAGCTGTCTTGCTAGTTGTTCCTTTTCTTGAATCAGCCCTTCACATTCTTGTTGGTGGAGCTGGATTTGCTGAGCCCTGTTTGATTTGAGTTCCTCTAGTTATGTTATCCGAGCCTTCAGATTCTCTAGCTCACCTTCAGAGAAAGCCAACTGCATTTCTAAGGAGTTATTCTCATTCTTGAGCTAGAGAACTCCTGAATTGAGCACCAGATGCTCTCCTGACAACGTATTGTATTTCTCCTTCAGTTTGTTTGCTTCCAATACTTCCCTCTTTCTATCATCTTTGATCTTATGGCATTGTTCTTTGTAATGATTTATCTTTTCTTTCAAAAAATCAATATTAGCTTTAGTTTCCTTAGCTGATGCCATGATGCATTGAGCTTGGAATGTGGGGTCGGCTTCAGTTCCTTGGACCAATGTTTTATCTGTTATCCATAGTTCATAATCATCCTCCTCATTTTCCACATTCTTTGTCTTGGCTTCCATTTTCTTTACTCTCCTATCAATGATGGCCCTTTTCTTCTCACTAAAATATACAGTTTCCAGGTTTTCTATTTTGCGCTGCTTCCTGGGGTTATATGGGGTTAGCGCTAAGCTCCCTGAATAGGAACCTTCTTCCTGAGTCCCCCCTGGAGTGCATATCAATGGTGGGTCTACTTCCATATCTATCAGAGTAGATGGCTCCGGCTCGAGAGACTTCTCCGTCTGCTTTTTCCCCTTCTCTCCTGCTGACTCTTCTTGCTATGTTTGCAATCCATCTGCTCCTTCAGATAGGGGCCTTTGCTCTTCCTCATGCTGTTGCTTGGAAGCATTTTCTTGGGATACCTGATCTTCTCTTTCTTTCTAAATCCTAGAAGCCTCTTCTTGCTGTTCAAACTGAGAGGCATGCTCTTGTTGCTTCCTTGCAATCTCCTCATGCTGAAGCTTGGCAGCTAGCTCACCTTGAATCCTTGCTTTCTCTTGGTCCTGCTGCTGTTTGAGAGATTGCTCTTGGAGCTCTCTGTCCTGATCCATTTCTGATGGGTCCCCTAATTGTGAGGTTGATTCCTCCCGCTCTCCTTAGATCAAATCGATAGGTTTGGGGCTTGGATCTTTCACAACTTTCGTATTGTGACGTTTTCCTAACTCAGTTAGGTTGTGGGCACTCTTGCAGAATTCCTCGTCTCGGTCCACCGCATGAGCATACTCAAAGGAGAGCTTGAGGTCAAGGAAATTCCTACTTACCGCACCATTAGGGTCACGCCTTCTGAAAGGGACTGAGCCAAAATGGAAAAATTCTAAGCCTTGAGCTTAATTTTCCCCATCTCTTGCTCTTGGGAGGTTGTAAGCTCTGATGGTAAATGACATGGGATGATACATGGCCTTTCTTCGGTCTGTTAAGAACTTGCTTATTGCACCGGTGCCGAAGAGTTGTCTCACAACCTCCTTATGAATTACAAAATCTGTAACATACCAAGGGAACATAAATGGATCATGAGTCCCTCCACTCATCCTGATGTATGTTCCTTATGCACTGTGATAATAGTCCCCATATCCTTCAATTATGGGCATAGCATTCTCCGACATACAATCTGGCTCTTCAACGAAGATAAGCTTGTACAAAGGCATGATAAACCTCTCGCAAATCATCTTGTAGTGGTTTGCGTATTTACTTTCCCATGTACACTGGTAAGCTATGAAGAGAGTTGTTTCATTTTGTTTCCAAGAGAAACCCAAGTCCGGGAACGAATGCTTGCTTAATTGGAAATCAATCAGATATGAAGACATGAAGAAATATGCCTTCTTTTGGGCTAGTCCTCCTTGGGCTGCTGTTAACTGTGAGGCCAAGCTATCTAAAATTATTTCATCCCAAT
This sequence comes from Larix kaempferi, assembly GCA_027924585.1. NCBI lineage: Eukaryota > Viridiplantae > Streptophyta > Pinopsida > Pinales > Pinaceae > Larix > Larix kaempferi. The sequence goes on along the minus strand of BSBM01000712.1, from coordinate 4,073,596 downwards.
TGAAGATGGTACCTTTTGTTTCTATGTGAAACATCACCAACACCCATCCGATATTAAACACATTTCCATTAGGCATGCCGAAGAGTCTACTGAACATCAGGACGAGGAACCTGTAAGGGGATTTTAGGAGATTGCTCTCATATTCATTATTCTGCCTCCTCCTGATCTGCCTGTCATTTATAGTCATCTTATGGGCAGTTTCTAGCAAGTCCATTTGATGCTTTGCCATCCAGTCATCATCCAAACAAGCCCTGGGTGTAGGCAATCTGTAGGAAACAGTAACATGCTCGAGAGTGAAAGATGCCAGGTTTAACCCATTTTTATCAGTCATGAGCCTTGTGTCGGTCTGGATGTTAGGAATAAGCCATCCAATAACTTTGGAACAAGGGAATATCTCTGGCCGAGTTGTTTCCTTATGTAAATGAGACCTTCTGATGTTTGCATACACTAGGGCATCCTCTATAGAAGTTGTTGAACTATCTTGAGCTATGATGAATCTATATAGATTCCCCCATTGAAATTCAGGAGCGGAGCTCCCAGGGGAAACAACAATGGTAGCTTGCGTGTCAGCAAACATCGTGATGAGAGAAGTATCTAATAGAACTTCAACCTTTGAGTCCGAGGTTACTTTTTGAGCTGCCTTCTTCTTTGTTGACTTCCTATGCATGGTAATCCTGTGGTGAGAAAAGCAATACCAAAAGACTTTAGTTAGACCATTATTCCATGCATTAGCAACACTCTATGACAAAGCCAAAATATAACATTTTCACAAATAGAGGCTGTCTTTAACAATCATAATTATCTTCAATTCATGTTTAAGCTTAATTCAACAATCTCCCTTCATGCTAAAAAAAAAGAGAAAACATCAGGACAACGGGCAAGATCATTTTGGGTCTATGCCATTCATTTTCAGTGTGCAGGTATCCTTTGAATTGTGACACAAACTTGTGTGATTCTAATGAAGATTTCTGCGCTGGTGCCAAAATTAAGCTTTGTGACGCACTTGGGATTCTGCGTGTGCCAATATTAGTGATCTAGTGTGCACTGGCGTATAAGTGGGAATTTATGCGCTAAGATTTGAACGTTCTATGTGCAACGGCACCTAAAATTATTCCGGTGCCAAGTGATAATGCATTTCCTGCGCTGAGACCTAAAATATTTTGCGTGTCAGTGCCATAATTTCATATGTGCGCTCAAGCTAAACACATTCACATGTGCTATCCTAACCTTATTTTTTGTGTTAGCGCTTAGCATAATGCACGCGATATTGTCTGTGCATCAATTTTTAAACATTTTATGCGCCGAAAACTTATAGTGGATGCTACGCTAAAGATGGATAAGTTCCGCAACCGCAGGCTTTATCGGCTAAGGATCGGGCCATAACTTCAAGTTTCTAAATGGGCTTGATGGGCTGATTTAACACATCTCCACGGTAGCTTCAGTCGAGCAATGTGGGTTTTATGCAACCACGTCATGAATAAACCTCACTCTTGGTTGAGCAGTGTATCTTGGTGCTTATAGCATGAAACATTAACTGCAAGGAGTGAGAAGAGTCGAGCCTTACGCGCAGAAGATGCTTGGCAGGGAGCTTTGAAAATGAGGCTTTGGGATGTTGTGGCTTCTACGGTTTTGAGCGAAAAACTCTGCGGCCGCTAAAAATACCGCTGGGATGATTCAACCTCATGACCAGAGCGGGATAAGCACTTCATACTTTTAGAAAGCAGAGACTCTACTCAAAGAAAAAGATCCTCAAACCGAAACAAACTATTACACAACCAAGAAAACACATAAAACTTTCAAATGTGGTCGTGGGGAGCCGCGGGTTTCGCTTGGCGAATGAAAACTTTACGAGGAAAACCAGGAGAGTTGAAAACGCAACAGAGGGAAAAGACTTGTGTGCCTGTGAGATGGGGTTGTCTCTGCCCTGGTCTGAAAGTGGTGTCTTCGTATCCTCGTAGGGAAAAGAACGACTATCCTATGTCCTTTCTAGCTTTCATGCAAAGAGAAACGAAGGTCGCTTGAGCTACTCAAACTGTGCGTGGGTGATTTTTTAACTTACTAATCCAAGTGGAGGATTGGGAAAGATCCTATCTGTCAGTATGGCGAGCGTTCTGAGACCTCAACTGTTTGCAGTGAACAGAAGTCTTGAACTTCGACGTGAATGGCGAGTGCTCCGAGTGCAAATGACTAAATAAAAACCCAAAACCTCGGTGCATGCGTTAAATAGGGGAAGAGTTAAATGCTCTCATATGTTTAAAGTTGGCGAGGTTATGAGCATGGGGCTCAAGAAATCTGTCATTAAGAGTGGCACATGATTTTATTAAAGGCCTTAGCAACTCCGCCGGTGCACAGGGATCGAGGGTATCTTTTCGCGCTAAGTACCGATTTTAACTTTCATGCCAAGTAGGGAGCATAATGCTCCGCACTATGTGGCAAGCACAGATCCAAAAATAAACCTCGCGCTCAGGCGGCTATCCTGGCATTAGGGCTGCGCTCATAAAACTATGCCACACACGAGTTATCGTGAAATACGAAAGGTAGGATTTGCAAGCGGGAAGGATAAGCGCATCTACAGCGCTTGGGGAGTTGACTCTATCATCATAGTTTCACTGGGGAAAAATGCGCCAACTTTTAATCCTTCCAAGGAAGTGAAGCCTAGCTCCAAGGCGGGATGATAGTGATAATTCTTGCACCTCAAGCGACCGAGAAAAATTATCTCTTGCACTAACGGTGGCCGGCATATTGCGCCAGATAACAGACTTGGGACTTGTCAAAAGGGCGGCTGAGTTAGAGCTAAAGTCTGCGTTGAGCAAGGAACTTATGGTTAAAGGTGTGTCAAAGCGGCGACGAACTTAAGGCTAAAACTTGCACTATAGTGGGGAGTTAAGACCAAAATTTGCGCTAAAGGAAAAGGATGACTTTGCCTTAGACAAATGAGAAAACTCTTTTGGAAGTAGGTGATGAAATTCTTCCTAGTCAAATAAAACAAACATAAGGATGAAGTAAAAAGCTTGCTACAAAAGTTTTCAAAGGAGGGGCCCCAAATAACTTCAACATTTTGGGGAAGGATGTTGCAGAAACAATAGGAGTCTGATGCAGGAGCATCGAGGCCTAGGAAAAACAATCAAAGTTGATCGACAAGAGAAGTTGACCAGGGGGATTTCCAATGGCCATTGGTGCAAACGGAGACTGGAATTCAAATCCAAGTAATCCAGTAGAAGCTATCGATATGTGGTTGATAGGAGGTGAAGGTCGAGAATAAAAAATTCTAATATCAACAGATGACAGGATTTCAACGAAAGAGATCGGGTGTCAACAAGTTGTCAAACAACGACACCAATGGATAGTGGCTGAAGCCAAGCATGGAGGACGGGGCGGATTTGACTTGCAGTCATTAAACCAAAGTGAAGCCGACAAGTAAGGTCGAAGGTGACAAAATACAGTATGGTCGAAGTAGGAGATGGGGCCGACAACTGTAGTAGAGTCAAATTTGTACAGAAGTCAATCCAGAGTACTTAGCGGCTGTTGGAGGTTGTTGAGGAAGTTATGAGCAGTTATGAAGGTGGTTGGGATCATGACAAATGTCACCACTGGAAGAGGTTTATTGGAATATTCAAACCATCATTTTTATATTTTGCATGCTTGCATGCAAATCTGCATGTTGCATGCATTTGCATGCCACTGCATTCATCTAGTCATCATCATGGTAGTCTCCGTAGCACTTAGAGCTTGCTTATAGCTCTCCAGAGCCTGTGTTTATCCCCTAGTTGGCCTCCCACCTACCTAAAGTGCCTTCTTTGAGTTTATGAATGTCTAGTGTGCCTTTTCTCACCTATCACTGTCAGTTAGAGCACCTTTGCTCACCTACCACGAGATATCACTCAGTTAGGGCACCTTTTCTCACCTACCGAGAGTTATCACTCAGTTAGTGCATGGATTGAGTAGTTGTTCCACTGATTGCTCATCCTAACTACTTGTAGCTCCTAGTTATCTAGTTTTGGAGTGCCATTTGACCCTATGATGGTCTCATGTGACCCCCTTGGAGTCTCCATTCCATGATTTATGCCCAGATGGTTCTGTTAGACTCAGTTGGACACACTTGACGGACTCTTACCATTTATGAATGATACTACTGAATGGATGATGTCTCCATAGTTATCCAAGCTATACTTTGAGCTTAGATTTTAATTCCCTACTTGGCTAACTTGAATCCTATATGATGCTTCATCATAGATTATTGTATTACATTCTTTACATTCATTATTCATTATATGATACTGTCATTGTTCATTATTTTGTGTTTATGAGTGGTTATTGAGTGCATGCTTCTCTTCTTATTTGCAAAATTGTTGATAGTTTGATTGTGAGTTTGCTATAGTTGCTAGATCCCTTGCTTATTATCACACGCTATAAGAGCAAGAAGAGGATATTCGAACTGCAACCCTTGCAGCAGTTACATCATTTCTTTGAGAAGCTATCTTTCACTTGAGCACGACAAGCCTCTGAGTTTCCACAACAAATACCAGTGCTATTAGTTGAATTCATTGGAGAAATCTAGTGAGGTATAGCTAGGTGTGAAGGACTTAGTCTTGTGCTCAGTGTTCAAAACATAGTGTTCAGTCAAAGTGTAGCATTCTCCATCAGCAAAAACTTCTCTTGTTTTGTTGGTTTATTCACCCATTCGAATTCTTCTTCAACTATTCGACCTTCTCTATTTAGATGGATCTAAATCTCACATCTTCCAACTACGTTGAGTGGAAATCCAACATGGCTCTCTTCATGAGAACCAAGGGATTCACTGAGTACTCAATGGAACAATGGTAGAACCTCTTAGTGCAGTTGAAAAGTCCAAGTACTTGGATAGGCTTGATGAAGCAGTTGGCCACCTCTTTCTCTCAATTTCTAATGATCTTCACTTCCATGTCATTGATCTTACATCTCCTAAAGAGGTTTGGGACAAGCTCAAATCCCTTTTTGGACAGAAAGAAGATATGAAAGGACACAAATTAGAGAATGAACTCATATGTTTGAGTCCTAACAGCTTTGAATCTATCAATGCCTTCCTCACCAAGTTCAAAAGCTTGATATCACAGTTGAAACGATATGAGAGAGTGAAAGAACACAAGCAGCTTATTTTTTCCATTCTCTCAAAGTTGGGACCAAACTTCTCAGTTTTTGTCTCTACTTTCCAGACAACTAAGATGTCCATTCCAAAATGGAAGTTTCCCTCACTTGATGACTTCATCCAATATATTACTCAAGAGGAAGAGAAGTTAATCTCCATGGGAATGACCAAACCCAAGTTGGATTTGGCCCCTATAGCTACTGAGGCTAAAAGGGAAAATGGTAAAGGAAAGAAAAATATTTCTAATAAGAGATCGAATGATACAAAGCCTACATATATTTCACATCAGTCAGATGGGGTTTCGAAATGAAGGAAGACCAAGCATTCTTAGAAGGGAAGATCCAAGTGCACATATTGTCATAGAGGTTTCCATCCTGAGAGTACTTGCATGAAGAAGACTATAGATTTGATGGATCAATTACTTGAGAAGAACAATCTTCTTGTACCTACATGTGAAAAGAAGAAAGATATTGATACTGAATCTTCTAGATCCAAAGACAAATAAAGATGTCATGCCCTCATGGCAAGTGCATCAACAAATTCTTCTTTCATCATAGATTTAGGAGCTACAAGACACATATCTTCCTCCAAATATCTCTTCTCCAGTTTTGAAAGTTCAGTTGGCCCTTCTATCAGATTGGGAAATGATACATAAGTCTCCTCTCAGGGGATTGGAAGAATCAATCTTGACTATGGTTACTTTTTTGATGTGCTTTATGTTCCTTCTCTTGCAACGAATTTACTTTCAGTGTATCAAATGACTCATATTGGAGAGCCCAAAAGAGTGATATTTTCTCCAAATTAAGTCGAGATACAACACATGGTTTCAGGGGAAATCATTGCTAAAGGAGTTGCAAATCATGCTTCAAAACTCTATGAGTTTTCACACTTCTTACCACTCTCCAAGCCATCTTCTCTCCATACTCATTCCAATGAAGAAAGCATATTGTGGCATGAGAGATTTGGACATCTCAACTACCATCATTTGCAGGACATGCAAGCTCAAGGTGTGGCTGAAGGCCTTCTAGATGATAAGTTTGCTCATGGTAACTGTTGGGCCCTGGAAATGCCCCTTTTTAACCATACCTATTTCATCATTTTTCCAAATTTTACTTTACTTTCGTAAACCATATACATGCCTTTTCCAAATCAACCAGCAATCCTGACAAGGTATAAATCATTATTGTTTCATTTAATTATGCCTAATATTGTTATGGTTACGAATCCTGACCCTTGGTTTATGCTAACATTTGTGAGTTCATTTAGTCAAAATCTGAAACACACGTGTATCAGCTAGTTGGCACCAACCGTTACTCTTCAAAGCACCAGCTCCTAATGACTCCAAGGGACAACATATCCTCCACGTGAGCTATAACAGATTCTCACTATAATAGATTCCACTAAAGCAAAACCTAGTTGCGACAGGCAGGTTGCATTCTAGTTGCAGAGTCTGTTGATCCATTAATTATTAGAGCAACAACATCCCTCATGATTAACAGCCTTGTTTAATACGGCTGTATCAGTTAGCTGTAACTCCGCAGCATGAAAATCATAGATCTTCATTTCTATTCTTAATTTTATAACTGTAACTTTATAGCTATAACTCCGCAGCTGTAACTTCTTGCAAAAACAATCTCGTTTATTTCTATTCTTAATTTTATAACTGTTGGGTGATTTCTGTAAGAAGGTAGTTTCAATCAATTCCATAGATGTGTGAATTAGCTAAGTTGGATTTTTGGAATGAGTTTGGCTGGATAGATTGGTAGGATCATTATCTACATTTAGTAAATCAACTGCTTGACATGTTTATGCACAAATTATGCTTATTACCATTGAAATAAAAGACATCCCTGGGTTTGACAATTTATATTGACCATCTTGTGTGTTAGCTTTCATTAATTGACATATAGGGTGACCAACATTTTGGTGTCATTATCGGGGATGGTAATAGATAGACAGAGTTAGTATTTGGTTTCACTTGATTTTATTTTAGTTCAATTATTTACAGCATGCATGAATACAAGAAAAACAAATCGGGAACCCCCTTTGAATACTAACATTGCAAGTGGAAGAGGTCAAGGTCGTAATGCAAGTCAGGGAAGACACACATATATTGATGAGATAATTGCTAGATATGATTCTTCCACTAGACCACCATGGAACTCTATAGGAAGGGGAAATTCTGTTCCTCCCAATCTTGAACATTCAGCATCCACATTGGAGAATACAACGGGACCTTCAACTCCTGTTGCAGAAAGTAAACCTCATGAAGATAAGGGAAGCACTGTAGGTGCACCAGAAATAGAGGAGATCTATCATATCAATGGAACCATAGTTACTAAACAGGTGTGGTTGGAGACTCACTGAATAACAGAGGAAGAGAGAAGGCGAGAAGAAGAAAGGAGAAGAGAGGAAGAAGCTAAAGCAGAGGAAGAACGCATAAAGGAAGTTGTTGAATTTTGGACTAGAACCATGGCTAGTAGAGAACAGGAGGGCGAGAACGAACATGGGAATAACTGGGAAGAAGAAGGATAAAATAATCAGCCTGGTAATACCATGGCTACATTAGAATTCCCTATCCTCCAAATACCTAGAGTAGCTCCTATGAAAAACATCTCACCATCAGTTCTCCCGAATTTTCATGGTAAGTCCTCTGAGGATCCTGATGAGTTTCTTTTTGAGTTTGATATCCTCTCTCGTAGTTATGATTATACCTCTAGTGCTCAGAAGCTAAAGTTATTCCCAGCCACCTTGAAGGGAAATGCTCTGCACTGGTTCATGAGTCTGGGTCGTGAGACCATTACTACTTGGGACCAAATGAAAAACACCTTCCTTTCTAAGTATCAAGAATATTGCAGAACTAGCGATAGAAAAGAGGAGTTGTTTAAAATGGTTCAGAAGGATGAAGAAAGTTTGGAAGACTTTGTGGAAAGATCGTTGTACAATTTACAAAGATCTGGTCATGTTGAGATTGGCAAGGATGTGCTCAAGATCATCTTACTAAGAGGAATTAGAGAAGACTGCCTTGATATGTTAAATCTGTTCGGAAAAGTGGATATCTCGAAGGAACATTTCAAAAATATTATTGAATTATGTCGAAGGTACTCCAAGGGATCCTCTAGAACCAACAAATGAGACAAAGATTGAGACCAGGATGTCTTCATTAGGACTCAGAAATCAGCTAGTGGAGCAGCCACTCGAGCAGAAATAGGAAACTTATTAGAGAATTTTAAAATAGACATGATGAGCTCCATTTCCTTAGAGTTACATGCCATGAGAGAAAAGTAGAAGCAAGTGGTAGAAGATCTTACACTTGGTGTATTTTGTCCAAGATGTAGGAAAAAGCACCCACTGAAGGAATGCTCGTTGGACAAAACAGAGGTATGTAGGATATGTGAACTCGAGCATGATACTAAGGAATGTCCTTCCTTACCTAAGGTCAAATCATTCCTACAGGCATCTATTCCAGATGTGGAGCCAACATACTTCATGGCACAGAAGAAACCATGGCAGCCTCGAAACCAAGGTATGAATCCAGAACCATCATTTTTTTTGAATAATATGAATGGATCGAACAATATGCATAATATGAATACACAATTCCCTTCACATTATTCTAAAAACCAGTGGCATCCATCTCAAAACCCAATGCAAAATCCTAAGTCATGGACACCATGGTCACAACAGTCAAACCATCCTCCTTGGAATTCCAATTGGAGAAATTCTTACCAAGGAAATAACTTTCACCATCACCAGACTCAGTATCAACAGTACCCTCCTCAACAGTATCAGAATCAACAGTATCGGCATCAATAGTATCAACATCAGCAGTATCAGCACCAATAGTACCATCAACCACAGCTCCCTTTCCAAAATAATGCCGCACCTATGAATGCACCACTTCGACCACAGCTACCTGCACAACCTAACCCAAACCCAAACAATAAAGTAATCCATCAATTTGAGACTGCCAACATCCCTGCGTATTCCATCACTCAGATTCCCTGCAATGATATACAATTACGATCAGGGAGGGTGGTGGAACCTATTATCACTGAGGATGTTTCATCCCTAGTGATTGAAACTGGAGTAAATCAACACTATGAGAACATGGTTAATTCAGCAAGCCCCATCATTAAGGATGCTGATACTCCTATTGAAACAGTAGCTGAAACTTAGAAAGAAACACACGATGTATCACAGCCTACATAGTTGAATAAAGAACCACCATACCCTGAATGATTGGCCCTACAGAAAACAATGCAACAGCCCCGATTTGATCTCGTGGGAGAACTGAAAAATTTGTATGTTAAAATTCCACTGTTACAGGCCCTTCATGATGTGCCCATTTATGCCAAGACTGTTAAATATTTATGTGTCAAGAAACCAAGAAGAAGGCCCAAGGATCCCCCCACTATCCATGTGTTGGGAAAGCTTTCAGAATTAATAATGGGGAAGGCCCCTGTTTCAAAATACGATGACCCTTGGAACCCGACTATTATAATTCACATAGGGAACACACAAACTCCAAATGTATTGGTGGATTTAGGTGCAGCTAATAATGTTATGACCATAGAAACTATGAAGAAATTGGGACTCACTAATCTTCGGCCAACCCTTACCATTTTGGAACTTGCTGATAGATCAATGATCAAGCTTGAAGGGATCCTAGATGACCTCGTGATCTCAGTCGACTCATGGGAATACGCTGTGGATTTCTTGGTGTTACAGCCGAAATCCCAGTTGGGGAGACACCCACTAATCCTGGGGAGACCGTGGTTGGCCACAATAGATGCCTGTATCAGCTGTCAGTCAGGATCTATGACCATTTCAGATGGAATTGAGATCAAGAATCTAACCCTGTACCCTCCAGCTCGACCAAGCACAGAAGCTGAGACTCCATTATGGGAAGATTTGGAGGAGGAAGAGGGTGCGCAACCATTATTAACCATAGGGAGAGCCTTAACGTTTAAATATGAAATAGAGGATGATGCCATTAATAGTTTCATCAGTGAGACTATGTCAATAAAAAAAAATGTCTATCAGATCTTGGACAGTACTCTAGCTGCAATAGAGCAAGAAAATATTACAGAAGAAACTCTAATCGGTGATGATAGTATAATTCCAGTACTTAAGAATTCGAAGAGTGTTCCAGTAGAAATTGGGCCAAGAAAAACATTGAATATCAATCCTAATCTGGCACCTAGTGAGCTGGAACAACTAGTCACTCTGCTGAACAACGTAAGGGGGATTTTGCTTGGGAGTACACAGATATGAAAGGAATTCCTTCTCATCTATACACCCATCACATTTATATTAAGAGTGACTCTAGGCCTGTATGTCAACCACAACGAAGGATGAACCCGAACTTAAGAGACATAGTGAAAGAAGAAATCCAAAAACTTTTGGAAGCAGGATTCATATACCCAATTTCAGACAGGGAGTGGGTTTCTCCACTTGTGATTGTGCCAGAGAAGAATGGGAAATGGAAGGTCTGCATGGATTACAAAGAATTGAACAAAGCAACGCAGAAGGACCATTTTCCCTTACCTTTCATCGATCAAGTCCTTGATACCCTATCTGGGAAAAAGTATTTCTCCTTTCTGGATGGCTTTAGTGGCTATAACCAGATACAGATTGCTCCAGAAGATCAGGACAAAACTACTTTCACCTGCCCCTGGGGAAATTTTGCCTACCGAGTACTTCCTTTTGGGTTGTGCAACACACCAACTACATTTCAGAGAGCAGTGATTGGAATCTTTTCAGAAATGGTGAATGATTGCATGGAAATTTTTATGGATGACTTTACTCCATATAGTGATAGTTACGAAGAAGCACTGAAAAATTTAGAAAAGGTCTTGAAACGCTGTGAATAGCGCTAGTTCTCTTTATGCACTGAAAAGTGCCACATGATAATGAGTGAAGGCATAGTATTGGGGCACTTCATATCTTCTGATGGTATCTAGGTAGATCCATCCAAAATCAAGGTAATTGAAAATATACCAACTCCTGGAACACATAAGGATGTATGTAGCTTCTTGGGGCATACTGGCTATTACAGAAGGTTCATAGAAAATTTTTCCAAACTAGCTTATCCTTTGTTCACTCTATTGATGAAGGATGCACAATTTTTCTGGAACGATGCATGCCAAACAACGTTTACTGAGCTAAAGAGAAGGTTGTCTACAACACCCATCTTATGAGGGCCCAATTGGGCTCTGCCTTTTCACATTTCTTCAGATGCTTCAGATACTGCCATTGGAGCAGTTTTGGGACAGCAAGAAGCTAATGCTCGTTATGCCATTTACTACATTAGTAGAAAAAATTCTCCCGTTGAACTAAATTATACTGTCACATAAAAAGAATTTCTTGCCATTGTTTATGCCATCAATAAATTTAGAAATTATATTACTGGATATTCTACTTTTGTGCACACTGATCATTCTGCTATCAAGTATTTAATGAATAAACCGATCACGAATGCTAGATTTACTAGATGGCTGTTAGTGTTACAGGAATTTGATATCACGATTATTGATAGACCAGGAAAGGAAATGTTGTTGCAGATTTTTTATGTCGACTTACTAACAGTGATGACAATTTACCAGTCGAAGATTCCTTCCCTGATGAACATTTGTTTGCAGTATCAGCTCATTCCCCATGGTATGCAGATATTGCTAACTTTTTGGCTCCAAGTAAGCTCCCAGCACATCTGTCAAAGAGAGAAAAAAGAAAGATCATACAACAGAGTGCTAGGTACTGCTGGATTGATGGCCATCTTTTCTACACATGTCTTGATTTAGAGATTAGAAGATGTGTTAGAGAAGATGAAATCTTTAGCATTCTTAAAGCTTGCCATGATGAGCCCTGTGGGGGACATTTTGCTGACAAAAGGATAGGTCATAAAGTTTTGAGAATGGGCTATTTCTAGCCTACATTGTTCAGGGATGCGAAGAAGTATGTTCAAGCATGTGATAGCTTCCAAATGTTGATGTATATGTAACTTTGGAATGTATTTCATCTATGTATTTCATATATATTTATTGTACCCTTATTAGAGATGTGTTATTCCTCTATAAGGAAGAGTCGTCATGTGGATTGACAAGTGTCGCAAGTGTGTGTACTTGATGATGGGTTATTAGACCACCATGTGGGGTCGGCCCTGAATTATATATATTATAATGTGGATGTACCTAGCTAGATAAGTCGGCCCCATAAGGTCACTGGGAAAACATATTAGTATAAATAGAGATCAGGTGATCTCTATTTAGATCACTCGAAAAAGTATCTCACTCTCACTCAGAAAGTGGCGCACTAGTGACGAGGAGGATCATATGCTACTAGGAGACTATCTTAGTGTATTTTGGTTGTACTTTGGTTGAGCCATTACTCTCCCTATCTCTAAGGAAGTTGTGGGGTTTTTCACCTTAGGGTGTTCCCCACAGAAACTTTGTGTCTCTTGTCTTTCATGCTTTTGATCCTTGTGATGCTTGTGATGCTTATTGTGATTATCATTCATTGATATACTGTATATGTTATTCTCTCAGTAAAGATCCTAGAGTATTGTGAATTAATGCTCAAAATTTAACATGGTATCAAAGCTAACCTGAGAAGAAGACATTTTGCAGTGACAGAAACTTGAGTTTCTTGTCTTTTGGGTTTAAGGAATCTTTTGTGAATCTATCTGAACATGAATCACCCCATAAGGTGAAACTTGGGGATGATTATCGATACCCAATCAAAGGAAGTGGTGAAGCCTCCTACAACCTAGATTCTAGAAAATCTTTGAAGATGAAAGAAGTCCTTTATGTACCTGGGCTCAAGAAGAACTTACTCTCCATCTCTACATTGGATGCAAAAGGTATGAGGGTTGCATTTGTGGATGGCCAATTCCTAATGTGGCCAAAGGGTAAAACAACCAATGATGCAGTAGTGATTGGAGAGCAAGAGGGAGGTTTGTATAAATTGAAGGGTCAACCTGAACATGCCATGATCCATGAATCCATGGAACCAGGTGAACTTTGGCATAGAAGACTTTCTCATATGAACTATAGGGAACTTCCAATTGCAAGCAAGGCTGTAGAAGGTCTTCCTAAAACCAAGACCAAACATGAAGGTGTTTGCAAAATATGTGCAAAAGGTAAGAACATTAAGAAGGCTTTCGCAAGCAGTGAAAGCAAGGAAAAAGATATCCTGGAAATCATCCACTCATATGTATGTGGTCCTATGTCATCCAGTTCTCTAAGTGGGTATGTTTATTATGTCTCATTTATTGATTACTTCTCCAGGAAGACTTGAGTATACTTCTTGAAGAACAACAATTAGGTGTTTGAGAAATTCAAGGAATTCAAAACCTTGATGGAGAATCAAACTGACAAGAAGATCAAAAATTCAGATCCGACAATGGTGGGGAATTCACCTTAGGTGACTTCAAGAAGCTTTGTAGTGATTCAGGGATTAAGAGGGAGTTGACTGCTCCTTATAATCCTCAACAGAATGGATTTGCAGAAAGGAAGAACAAAACTATCATGGAAGTAGCAAGGGCAATGTTGCATGACCAGGATCTACCTATGCATCTATGGGCAGAAGCAGCTAGAACAGCTGTATATGTGCAGAACAGAACACCCTACAAGATATTGGACAACAAGACACCAAAAGAGGTCTTTTATGGTAAGAAAACTGAAGTCAGTCATATCAGAATATTTGGTTGTCCAGTATACACTCATGTTCCAAAGCAAAAGAGGACTAAACTAGATCCTTCAGGAAAGAAGGGTATCTTTGTGGGTTACAGTGAAAACTCGAATGCTTACAGAATATACTTTCCAGGGTTCAAGAAGATTGATGTCAGCAAGGATGTAACATTTGATGAAAACTCAACATTCATCAAATCAAGGAACGCACCTATCGAAGTTTATGAAGAACCTAAGGAAACTAGATTTCAAGACACTACCATGACTGAAGCAGTTCCAGAAGTTGTTCATGAGTTTGAAGATCCGCAAGAACCTGTAGATCCACCCCGTGAGGATAACTCTCACAAGAGGAAACCTACTTGGGCTAGAGAGCTCATTCAAGATGCAGAAAGATTTGGTATTTCAGAAGAAGAACACAGAGCAAAGAAGAGAACCAGATCACATACCAGCTATGTTGCTTTACTCTGTGACATTATGAACAAAGAACCTTCCAGTTATGAAGAAGCAACAGAAAAGAAAGAATGGAAGGATTCCATGGTTGAGGAATACCAATCAATAATGAAGAATGATGTTTGGGATGTTGTCCCAAGGCCTAAAGAGAAGTCTGTTGTGATTTCCAAATGGATCTTCAAAATCAAGCATTCTGCAGATGGCAGTGTAGAGAAATACAAGGCAAGATTCGTAGCTCGTGGATTCTCTCAGAAAGAGGGAATAGATTATGAAGAAAATTTTGCACCTGTAGCTAGGTATACTTCCATCAGAACAATACTTGTTGGTTGTGGATCCAGATCTTCTAGTCTCATAAATGATATTGTATCAACTGTGTTTGTACCCCAGTTTTATATGATATGTAGGTGGATTGTACACTCACCCCAGCAGGGGGGTGTGGGGGGGCATCGCCCCCCCACGGGCGATTCCCCCCCACACTGCCAGGAGAGAGACTATGAAACAGAGAAGAGGAAGTGCAGCGATTGTGCTGCAGGTTGTATCCCTTCACCTTGCTGGACGGTAATAATAATAAGGACTGGCAAATTCAGTGTGGACGTAGCCCAAGTTGGGTGAAACACGATATATGTGTGTCTCTCTTGTAATGTGTATGTGTGATTGTATTTGCATTTCTGTTTATTGGTATTGCTTTGCGATCCTGTTTTTGTAACAGTACTTGCCTCGGCTGCAGCAATGAAATGGAAAATACACCAGATGGATGTCAAGACTGCTTTCTTGAATGGTGTAGTTGAAGAGGAAGTATATGTAGAGCAGCCACTCGGTTTTGAAATACATGACAGAGATTCATATGTGTGCAGATTGAAGAAAGCCTTGTATGGCTTGAAACAAGCTCCTAGAACTTGGTATGGTAGGATGGACAGTTTCCTATCTAGTTTGGGCTTTACCAAGAGTAAAGTGGATTCCAACCTTTACTACAAGGTTGAGGAAGGGAATGCTGTGATTCTACTCCTATATGTGGATGACTTATTTGTAACAGGAGATGACAGACTGATTGCAGATACTAAGAGGAAGCTTGCTGCTGAATTCGATATGAAAGATTTGGGAATGATGCATTATTTCCTAGGTATGGAGGTGTGGCAGAGTGCAGGTGGGATTTTCCTTGGTCAAGGGAAGTACACAGTAGATATCCTAAAGAGATTTGGGATGATGGATTGCAAGGCCATGGCCACACCTATGGCATCGAATCTGAACCTTCTATGTGATGCTTCATCTGAGCCGGTTGATGTCTCTATGTATCGTCAGATGATTGGGTCATTGATGTACCTGACGAACACGAGACCAGATATTTGCTTTGCAGTGAACACATTGAGTTAGTTCCTGACAGATCCGAGGAGTGTTCATCTGGTTGCTGTAAAGCATGTCCTGAGGTACCTAAAGGGTACAATGGATTATAGGCTCAAGTATGAGGCGAATCAAAAGTTTAACCTGCAGGGTTATGTTGATTCAGATTGGGCTGGCAGTGCTGCAGATAGGAAGAGCACATCTGGATGCTGCTTCAGTATGGGATCAGGTGTGATCTCTTGGTTTAGCAGGAAGTAGTCCTGCGTAGCACTGAGTATAGCTGAGGCAGAGTATGTTGCAGCCTATTCAGCTAGTTGTGAGGCAGTATGGCTACGAAAGCTACTGTCTGAGTTATTTGATCTCCCTTTGGATGTTACTGGTATCTTTTGTGATAACCAGAGTTGTGTGAAGCTATCTGAGAACCCAATGTTTCATGACAGGTCGAAACACATAGAGATCAAATATCACTATATTAGGGATATGGTACAGAGAGGAGCTGTGAAGCTCCTGTATGTTGCAATGGAGGAGCAGATTGCAGATGTGTTGACGAAGCCACTAGCCAGGGTGAAGTTCGAGTACTTCAGGGAGAGGCTTGGTGTTCTTTAGATCGAGGACACTTCGAGGAGGAAGTGATGAACACATTTGCTGAAGCCATTCCAAGCATGTTGGAAGGAGGATCCTTCACATGGCTGTGGATGTAAGCGCTGGATGATGAACATCAGGATGATGTTCTGGTTTCTGCTTTGTATGATCAGTTGGATCATTTTTATATGTATGCATCATGTTGGATGCTGGATATGATCAGTTGGATCATTTATATGTATATGTATGTACGCATCATGTTGGATGTTGGATATGATCAATTGGATCATTTATATGTATATGTATGTACGCATCATGTTGGATGCTGGATATGATCAGTTGGATCATTTATATGTATATGTATGTACGCATCATGTTGGATGTTGGATATCATCAGTAGGATCATTTGTATGTATTTTGTATGCATCATGTTGGATGCTTGGACCATGTGTCTGTATATGTATCAGGTGGATACATTGTATGATCAGGTGGATCATGTATGGTGATATGTATCATGTATTTGTATTTGTATCAGGTAGATACATTGTATGATCAGGTGGATCATGTATGATGATATGTATCAGGTAGATACTTGGTATGCATCAGGTAGATGCATTATATGATCAGGATGATCGTGGATGATGAGCTTCAGGACGTTGCTCCAGATGACATGCAGCAGGATGTTGGAGTGATGATGATCAGGATGATCATGTGTACATCAGGATGATGTATGGTGAGTATCAGGTTGATACTCTATGGCCATGGATCAGGTTGTGCAGATGAGCATATAATTTTGCCCTGGGATATTTGTAGATAGTCTTTCGAGGTTTTTCCTATGGCATGTAATTAGTGCCATGGGATATCTAGCAAATGCTCTTTCGAGGTTTTGCTCTGGGAGGACATATAATTTGGCCCTGGGAGATCTACAGATAGTCTTTCGAGGTTTTTCCTATGGCATGTAATTCGTGCCCTGGGATATCTGGAAGATGCTCTTTCGAGGTTTTGTCCTATGGCATATAATCTGTCCCTAGGAGATCCGATAGGTTGGGCTGTGTGCTTGTAATAAGTCTTGGGATGCTCTTGTGAGGTTTTTCCATGACCACATATAATCTGTCCCTGGGAGATCCTATAGGTAGAGCTGCGTGCTCGTAACAGCCTGGGATGCTCTTGCGAGGTTTTGTGTTGAGGTCACATATAATATGGCCCTAGAAGATCCTATAGGTAGAGCCGTGTGCTAGTAATAGCCTGGGATGATCTTTCGAGGTTTTGTGATGCACGTAATAAGTCCTGAGGATTCCACAGTATGGCCAATGATGACGAAGACCTGCAGGTGGTGGGCCTACATCCAGTATGAAAAAGAATTGGCTCTGTAGAACTTCCTATGATGAGTAGAGTCAGAGATTGGTTGAGATAGCAGCAGTAGTGATGATGATGATGACGATGCATCGATGATGATGATCCCGAGAAGAAGACTTGTCTAGCAGATCTGTGTCGAGAAATACCTTCCTAGTTAAGAGGGAGTGTTGATGTATATGTAACTTCAGAATGTATTTCATCTATGTATTTCACATATATTTATTGTACCCTTATTAGAGATGTGTTATTCCTCTATAAGGAAGTGTCGTCATGTGGATTGACAAGTGTCACAAGTGTGTGTACTTGCCGATGGGTTATTAGACCACCATGTGGGGTCAGCCCTGAAGTATATATATTATAATGTGGATGTACCTAGCTAGACAAGTCGGCCCCATAAGGTCACTGGGAAAACAGATTAGTATAAATAGAGATCAGGTGATCTCTATTTAGATCACTCGAAAAAGTATCTCACTCTCACTCAGAAAGTGGTGCACTAGTGAGGAGGAGGATCATATGCTACTAGGAGACTATCTCAGTGTATTTTGGTTGTACTTTGGTTGAGCCATTGCTCTCTCTATCTCTGAGGAAGTTGTGGGGTTTTTCACCTGAGGGTTTTCCCCACGGAAACTACGTGTCTCTTGTCTCTCATGCTTTTGATTCTTGTGATGTTTGTCATGTGATTATCATGAATTGATATATTGTATATGTTATTCTCTCAGTAAAGATCCTAGAGTATTGTGAATTAATGCTCAAAATTTAACACCGAAGGATGGGCCAATCCAACATATTAGATGAGATTCCTTTGCAGCCACAACTTGTGGTTGAACCGTTTGATAGGTGGGCTCTAGATTGTGTAGGGCCTATCAAAACTCCCTCAAAGAAGAAAGTTCACATCTTAGTTTGCACTTATTACATGACCAAATGGGTAGAAACTGTAGGCTTGGTTAAGGCCAAGGATCAGGTTGTGTTTGATTTCCTGTATGAAGATAGTTTTACTCGGTTCGGAGTACCTAAGGAAATCATTACAGACGGTGGACCACAGTTTGTGTCTCACAAGCTGGAAGCACTATTACAGAAATTTAATATTCCGCACAGAATAACCTCGCCATATCATCCATAGGCCAATGGCCAAGTGGAGAGCACAAACAAGGTTATCGTGGCTATTCTGACAAAAACAGTCAAGAGCCATTATAAATATTGGGTTGAAAGGCTTCCAGAGGCACTATGGTCCTATCATACTACGTGGCGTAACACCACTGGTTTTTCCCCATATGAGTTAGTGTATGGTAAGAACGATGTTTTTCTAATAGAATTTGAAATCAGAACCTTGAAAACAGCTATGGAAGCAAACCTGGATTTATCAAAGGCAGAGACGAACCGACTGAATCAGCTCAATGAATTGGATGAGAAGCGCACAGCTGCAGTACATCATACAAATTTAATCCAACAACAACACTCTAAGTGGCATGATCGATTTATAAAGAAGAAAGTCTTCCAAGAGGGGGACTGGGCCTTGTTGTATGATTTATGGTTTAAGAGGGACTTTAAAGGCAAATTGCGCACCCGTTGGTTGGGACCCTATTAGATAGATTGGGTATTTGATAATGGAACAGTCTGGTTGATCACCATTGATGAAAACAAGGTACCATTATTCGCAAATGGTCATCGGCTGCGACTGTATCACAAGCCGATCTCAAGGGAAGCTTTTGTTTTGCATGTTGTAGGTGATCCAGACTATCAGTTAATGCTAGGGCAGGGATCTTTCTCAAACCCTATGAATTCCTAAAAACAACAATTTCCATACATATTTTGTACATAAATAATTGGGTTTTCTTTCATTCTATATTTTATCTATTTTTATTTTTTACACTTGATTGGTTTGTTTTGAAGAACTGTGTGCGGGAACTAATTGAGGAACAACAGTCGTGATTGGGCCAGACGATTGCAGGCACCCCACATTGTTTCCTGATTTAATAAAGCTCTTTGAAAAAGATGGATGATTCGTATTCTTCCATAGCTAGCTAAAATTTGCTTGTTACTTCATTATGACACAGCTGCGACTCCTTGCTTTGTTCATTCTTCCTATTTTTGCAGCTGTGACTCCATTATTTCCACTTCATTTCCGCTCCTTCGGTAGAAGCTACGACTCTGCCATTTTTGCTTATTTTGCTAATTCTAGCAGTTGTGACTCCTCCAGTTTGTCTGCTCTTCGATCAATGATTCCAATAATGATTCAATTAGGTGTCAATTTTGTTGTTCGCTCCACAAGATCAAACCATGGTTTTCCACGAAGGAAAATTTTGGGTGTCTTGAGTAGCTGTTAGCTCGCGTGGCGTGGACACATCACTTCAGCATGTGTGCATTTATGCTTATTTTTAATGACGGAGATGACGAAAGGGGGCTATGATGGTTGGCACACCATGATGATTAACTCACAGCCGGATGCATAGCGTGAAGGTACGGGTTCTAACTATAATCATGATTAGGCATATATTGATGTTGCAAATAATAATAGTTATGTCTGTCATTCCTCCCTGCCATTTATCCCTGCCATTTATCCCGGTAAAAATCGTGTTTAAAGCCACTACCCGTACTCCTGATCATGACTATCGTTCTATCTCATTTGTGCGACAAACCAGCCATAAATCTTACTTTGAAACTAATGTTGCCACCTTTCCAGCACGACTCAATTCAACTCTTGACTATCCATCAACCGTGCTCGCATGCAGAAAGTTCGATAGTTGGAGCTGTGACTGGCACATTTGTTACAACTTCTTGCAGAAGACTAGTGATATGGGTATTCCTGTGAGGTACGAAACTCTAACAATAGAATCCCTATATAGAAACAGAGATGTCTTTATCATTTTTCAAGAAGCAGGATGGACAACTTATTTTCAACACCTGAGTGGTTTTCATGAGGAAACAACCCTTGAATTTTCTCAAAATTTGACAAACACTCATTCAGAGGTTCGAGGAATAAGGGTAGATGTTTCAGAGGTAATTCTGGCAGAAGTAACAAGACTTCCCATAGTTGGGCGACACTGGTTTAGTTGAAAACGCTATCATCCCACCGCAGTTGAAGACTTTCTTGCAGTTGGAGAAAGTGTCTATCCATTGCATAGGGGAATAGCCTTGGAGACTCTTCCACATCCGTGGGACCAACTTGCAATATTTTTGAAAAAATATATAACCTGCGAGGGGAGGTATAGTGTTGTTTATATCAATGAATTTTTACTTCTATCACATTTAGGACACAGCCGACTTCTAAACATGCCATACTTTCTTTTTCAATGTTTGCAACGCATGGCTTACTATGTTAAAGGTGCTCAACACCCCTTAGCATCCTTCACACATCATGGGATCATTAAATTGTTGCTCTTATGAGCCCTTGCACAACATAATTTGACATGGGATCAATTTCTGGACCGGCCAAACCTCCCTTGTGAAATGTCTTTAGAAATATTGCATGAGGACTGGAGTTCCTCAAATTTAGTTGGGGGGAGGGAAGATGGAACACCTGAGGAGATAGAAACAGAGGAGGATGAAATGGGGGAAGCCGAAACTGAAATGTAAAATGAAAACCCTCAAGAAAAGGCAGTATCAGAAAATGAACAAGTAGTCCCGAACGTATAATCTTCTCCCACACTCATAAGGACTCTAAATCAGAAGGAGAGAGTTGGCTCTATTTCTAAGGCAATACGATTCTCCTTGCCTCGGATAAAGGGAGGGTCAATGAGCATGGGTCAGTCATCTCGCTCAGTGAAGAAGATGAGAAGCGAAATTGTGACTACAGCAGAAGCAGGTCATCTGGTTAGGGTAGACAATGGGACTCCTATTTTTAAACCTCAACCACTTGCTGACACACAAGAACCTGCTGTAGAAGAACCTCAATTAGATAATCTTCTATTTAAAAATGAGTTGCTAAAAGAGGAGGTGCAAGATCTTTGGGCATAACTAGATAAATGGAAGGAGACATGCAGGGAACATGCAAAGAAGTATGTGGATGCAAGGGAGGAAGCTGCAGATCAATTGAGGAATTTACTGTCCATTCAGAGAATTAGAGTACAGCAAGAGATAATATGTCCAGAATGTGGAGATATTTTCAATCTGGCAGGGTTTAAAGTTACAATGGTAGACCTAGTAGTTAAGGGATCTGCAGGAGTAAGGAAATCAGAGAAGTTATTTTCAAGCTTAGCCTCATTGTTTTGAAGGCATCAAGTCGATCTAGTAGATTAAAATCATCAGGAAAAGGATGCTATCACACAAGAACCAACCACCTTAAAATTTTGTTGAAAGTACAATTTAGATTGAAGCTGCTAAGGGCAGGAGGGTGTTGTTACACAAGAACCAGCATTCCCAATGATGATTGGAAAATTTTATTTCCTCAACTGGCATAATATGAATAGGGGTCAGCCTCATAATCGAACTAATCAGCTATTGCATGAGGACATGCAAATGGATAGTTGGGGGGAGATGTTGGGCCCTGGAAATGCCCCTTTTTAACCATACCTATTTCATCATTTTGCCAAATTTTACTTTAATTTCATAAACCATATACATGCCTTTTCCAAATCAATCAGCAATCCTAACAAGGTATAAATCATTATTGTTTCATTTAATTATGCTTAATATTGTTATGGTTACGAATCGTGACCCTTGGTTTATGCTAACATTTGTGAGTTCATTTAGTCAAAATCTAAACCACAGGTGTATCACCCCCTTGGCACCAGCCGTTACTCTTCAAAGCACCAGCTCCTCATGACTCAAAGGGACAATGTATCCTCCATGTGAGCTGTAGCAGATCCTCACTGTAACAGATTCCACTGAAACAGAACCTAGCTGCGACAGACAGGTTGCATTCCAGTTGCTGAGTCTGCTGATCCATTAATTATTAGAGCAACAACATCATTCATGATTAACAGCCTTGTTTAATTCGACTGTATCAGTTAGCTATAACTCCGCAGCATGAAAATCATAGATCTTCATTGCTGCATGAGTTTAGTGGACCGCTATCTGTACTATCAATGTATAAATATGCAAAGGCTCTTGTAGACTGGGGTTGGACAATTACCATTTTTTATAAGTTGTAACAGAGCGCTGACACTGTCAATTTCCATCATTAATATGAGAGCGGAGTTCTTCATTTATGTGTCTTAATTTGTTGTGATTCTCGACATCTCTGTTAGAAGGCTAGGGCCCGCCTTCTCACAGAGATAGCTAGTTTAAGTAGGTAGAATAGTTTAGCTTTACTTTTGCTATGTGGTGTGCAATTATTGCAGATGTTACTGGTAGCTGTAACAGAGAATTAGCTTTCCTCTTTGTAGTCCATAATTGCATTTTTAATAGCTGTAGCAGATTTGTGTGACAATCGAATGTGTAGGATAATTCATTTAATGCATGTGTGTTTGAATCAGCTATAACAATGAAGCTTTATTCCAATTTCTTTCAGTTGTTTATGCTTTCTAGGATTTCCAGTAATTATTAGGTAGAGTTCAAGCTTTAGATTCTGGTTGTTGTTGTATCTTCAATTGAATTAAAGTAGGCAGATTATGGTTGGGTAATAGTAGCTGCTGGATAGATCATTTTGGTAAAGATCAACTATTGTAGTTTGATAATTATAGGATTTAACTTCTTGCAAAAGCAATCTGGTTTATTTCTATTCTTAATTTTATAACTGCTGGGTGATTTATGTAGGAAGGTAGTTTCAATCAATTCCCTAGATGTGTGAATTAGCTTAGTCTGCTTTCTGGAGTGAGTTTGGTTGGATAGATTGGTAGGATCATTATCTACATTTATTAAATCAACTGCTTGACATGTTTATGCACAAGTTATGCTTATTACCATTGAAATAAAAGACCTCCCTGGGTTTGACAATTTATATTGACCATCTTGTGTGTTAGCTTTCATTAACTGACATATAGGGTGACCAACAGTACCTGCAAAGGTTGCTTAAAGGGAAAAGATCCACAGAAGAAGACTCTTGAAGAAGTGTGAATGCTAAATCCAAATCCACAAGAACCTGAAGATATAGCACCTGAAGTTTCATCTCCTATTGCTACATGGGCCACCACAGCTCCTATCTCCACCATTTATCTTATCAAAGATAGATCTGATCTTCATGATACAAGAACTGCACTCTCTCCCTCAAATCCATTTCCAGCTGAGAGATGTTTTCTTATGATTGGATCTAATCCAAAGACATACTTTGAAGCCTCCCAAGATCCATGATGGGTAGCTGCTATGGAAGAAGAGTACCAATCTCTTCAAAGAAATGAGACTTAGGAGCTTGTTTCTCTTCTACCTAGAAGGAAACTTGTTCAATGCAAGTGGATCTACAGAATTAAGATGGATTCAGATGGAGCATCCCACAAGAACAAGGCTAGATTGGTTGCAAGAGGTTTCTCCCAAGTTCATGGGATTGACTATTTTGATACATTCACTCCTATTGCTAAGATGGATTCCATCCGTCTTGTTCTTGCTCTTGCTGCATCCAAACACTGAGAAGTGCATCATATGGATGTCAAGAGTGCTTTCCTTCATGGATATCTAGAGGAGGAGATTTACATGAAGCAACCTGAGGGTTATATTGATGATTCTTCATTTGCTTGCAGATTGAATAAATCCTTGTATGGGCTTAAGCAAGCTCCTCGAGCTTGGTATGAAAAGATGGATTCCTTCTTACTTTCAAAAGACTTTTAGAGGTGCAAATCATATTCAAATGTCTACATGAGACATGATGGTAACTCCTTACTTCTCATTGTACTTTATGTTGATAATTTGTTGATTACAGGGAGCAATTTTTCATGTATTGGATCTATAAAATATGCTTTGCACAACTCCTTCTCCATGTCAGATCTGGGATTGTTGAAACAATTTCTTGGTCTTGAAGTCACTTAGAGTGATTCAGGAATCAAAGTTGATCAATCCAAGTATGCTTCAGATCTGCTTGATAAGTTCCACATGAGCGAATGCAAACCAGTTGCATTCCCCTTTCTTTCAGGGATCATCCTTGAGGATGGATCTTCTACACCTTTGGTAGATTGTACTTTGTATCAGCAGTTGATTGGAAGCCTTTTGTTTCTTACACACACTTGGCCTGATCTATCCTATGCAGTTAGTGCTATCTCCAGATACATGTAGGAGCCTCACGAGCTTCACTGGAAGGCAACAAAGACGATTTTGCACTATGTGCAAGGTACCAAGACTCATGGCCTTCACTGCTCAACTGGGTGTCCTTTGAACCTAGTTGGATATACTGATTCTGATTGGGCTGGAGATAGCTCAGATCGGAAGTCTACATCTGGTTTTGTCTTCATGATTGGATCTGGACCTATATGTTGGTTGAGAAAAAAGCAGACTGCTTTAGCTCTTTCTTCAGCATAGGTCGAGTATAGAGGTGCAGTAAATGCAGCCACATGGTGCATTTGGATGAGAGGCATCTTATCAGAGTTTGGGATTATACTCATTACTCCACCTGTCATATATTGTGACAATCAGAGTGCCATCAGGATTTCCACATATCCAGTTCTGAGACTGAGAACCAAACACATTGAGATACACATGCATTACATTAGAGGTTTAGTGCATGATCAGATCATTTCACTACTCTACCTTCCAACGGAAGAGAAGATTGCAAATATCCTCAACAAGACCTTCATGGTGAAGAGGTTCACTTACCTTAGATCACTTCTTGGAGTGAGAGATCATATGCTTCATTAGAATCCTTCAGTCTATTTTGAGGGAGGGCTTTCTTCCCACTAGTTTTTCCCTCTTTCCTCAGTTTATTTAGATTGATTGTTCAGGGTGACCTTTGGTCTTAGTCACCAAGGCCCTATTTTATTGTTTTCAGCTATTTCCTCATAGTATAGCTTGTGGGGGGGTTTTGGAATATTCACACCATGATTTTAATATTTTGCATGCCTACATGCAAATCTACATGGTGCATGCATTTGCATGCCACTGCATGCATCTAGTCATCATCATGGTAGTCTCCCCAGCACCTAGATCTTGCTTCTAGCTCTCTAGAGCCTGTCTAAATTTAGCCCCCAATTGGCCTCCCACCTACTTAAAGCGCCTTCTTTGAGTTTTTGCATATCTAGTGTACCTTTTCTCACCTACCATTGTTAGTTAGAGAGCCTTTGCTCACCTACCACCAGATATCACTCAGTTAGGGTGCCTTTTCTCACCTACTGGGAGTTATCACTCAGTTAGTGCATGAATTGAGTAGTTGTTCCGCTAATTTCTCATCCTAACTACTTGGTGCTCCCTTTATGGCTACGTTGATTCTTCCTGGATCAATGATAGGACTACCAGTGTTGTTATTCTCCAATCCGTTTACACCAAGTGCACCAATTGTGACGAACCTAGGTACTTCATCACATGAGCATCAATCTCATGGTGACCATTCTCCTTCTTCGTCGAAAGTTGAATCGGCTTCCATCTCTTCTTCTTCTCCTACTGAAAACTCTGATGTTAGTAAGAAGGTGGGTGAGAAGAAGAAGAAGAAAAGGAAGATTAAGAATAAGAAGGATAAGAAAGAGACCAAGCATCAACCATCTGCCTCTGATTGCACTCATTCTATGAGAACACCTCGTAAGCCCAAGTTCCCTTGCAAACTTTGCAAGGGTGATCACCTTCTCAAGTATTGTCCCGGTCTTTCCCGTGTGTCAGAAGTGTGGTATAAAAACCCCAAACTGCTTGTATCGTCAACCTTTGACCATCATGTTGATGATACTCCCTTCACCAGTGACCCATTGGTGAAGGGTCAAAAGGGTAGAGTGGAAGACCCTTGCTGGCTATGCAAGGGCATGCATCGTACTTACCTTTGTCCAAGCATGGATGAAGCTTCGCGGTGGTTGGATGATATTACTAGTTCTCAACAGGTGCTTCCAACAAGTGATAGTAAGTTGTCCCTCGACCCCCCGTTGGTTGACCAAGTGATCAATTCAGTTTCTTCCGTAATTGATCCCACTCTTCCTTTCGAGAGTGAATTGATCGAGTCATTGTCATCCCCACTCGATCCCACTCTTCTATCAGAGAGTGTTTAGACTGCAACTATCACCTTGACATAGTCTTCATCCCATCCTACTCTCCCCAATGAGAGTGAATTGGAAACCGCTGATGTTTTCCTAGTCAGTTCAGAATGTCCTTGGAAAGGGGAAACCCTATCCATTCCTACAAGACCCCACCCAAGTACTGAGGTCATTTCCTTTGATTGGAATGGTCTAACAAAATATCGTCTTCCTTCGAGTATTCCTTTTCAAATATCTGTAGGAGTTTCCGATAAATAAATCTTTCATACGATAGTTGATGAGGGAGCTTCTGTTAGTATTTTATCCTCAACTACTTGGCAAGCTATAGGTTCCTCTCAGGTTGTGCTAGTAATTGACCAGATTTTGTCTTTTAATAGAAGGCCTGCCAGACCTTTAGGGATTCTCCCGTAGTTACCTATCACGTTGAGAGGTAAAATTGTTTATGTTGATGTCATGGTTGTCCAAGGTCCTTTAGATTTCAATATACTCCTTGGACGTGATTATGTCTATGCTATGAAAGTCGCTGCCTCCACTTTCTTTCGAGTGATGTTTTTGCCCTACGACGGGAGGATTGTGACCATTGATCAACTTTCCTTCGTGACACCCAATCATCGCATGAATGCCAATAATTAGAATTACCTGAATGTTCCTCATGTTTTAGTGGTTTCTTCCCCCTGATGATGGGGGGGTACGAGCACAGTTTATGTTATGTTTCAAGCTCATTAAAAAATGAAACCGAACACTCTAGCATAGTTACCCTTTGGTTTCAAGCTTGCATAAAAATGAAACCAATCCACTCGAGTATAGTTTTATTCTATTTCAAGCTCGTTAAAAAATAAGATGGATCCCTCAAGCATAGTTATTGTCTATTTCAAGTTTGTGCAAAAATTAAATAGATCTCCCTCCCATTGATTCGAGTCTCTCGCTAGAGTTAGAACTTGAACCTTCATTTCATCTGATTCTTGTTTTCGCCCCTTAGTGAACATTTTCATATTAGTAGCTAGGTTGGTAGTTGGGTTAGAAGCAACATTTTTCAGATGAAATGAAGCTTAGGGGGCATGCCACATGTCGTACCGTCAACAATCATGTTTAGGGAACACTACCATGTTAAGCCGCTAGTAATCATGTTGGGGGCATTTACCAACTTCTGGGCATCATGTTGGGAAGGAACCCGTCAATGGTCCTTAACCGTGAGCAGAGTTTACCTTTGGCTTCAAGCTCGTTAAAAAAATGAAACCAATAGTTTGAGCACAGATTAGTATTTGATTCCAAGCTCGTTAAAAAATGAAATAAACCCCCCAAGCATAATTCACCTTTGGTTTCAAGCTTGCATAAAAATGAGACCAACTTAACTGAGAAAAGTTATATTCCTTTGTCAAGCTCATTAAAAGATGAAACAACTCTTTTCCCTTTGAGTCGAATCTCGTCATAGACTTAGTACTTGAACCTTCTTTTCACCCGCCCATGCCTTAGGCAAATGAAATGAAGCTTGGGGGCATGCCTTCAACCTCTAGAAGTTACGTTGAAGTCAAATCGATCACCCCTCCACATCATGTTGGAGCTAAGTCACTTACTTATAGAAATCATGCTGGGGCACACACCAACCTCTGGATGCCATGTTGGAAAATAGTTCACCATTGGGAACATTTTCGAGCATACTTTCATTTTTAGGTTTCAAGCTCATTAAACCATGAAAATTATCCTGAGCATAGTTCATTTTCTGTTCCAAGCTCGTTAAAAAATGAAGCAGACATCATGAGCATTCTTCCAACCTATCTTCAAGCTCGTTAAAAACAATAAGATGGAATTTGAGCTTACTTTTCACTTTTTTTATGCTCTGGTTGAAACATGAAAAGTGGTTTGAGCTTACTTTTTAATTTTTTGTGCTCTGGTTCAAATATGAAAAAGATTCTGAGTGCTTTTGATACCATTCTCATGCTCGTTAAAAATTTGAGTTAAAAAGGTGTGTCTATTGAGTATAGGTTTATCACTTTATCCGGCCTTGCTAGACTATTTACGGAAAAGTAACTGTGCCGAGTTTACTTTTTCTTTTGTCGTACTCGGTCATCAACCATGACAAATTTTTTCATGGAGTCCATTTAAGCTCTTTTCAAACTCCCTAAAGAGGAAAATATTTCGAAGAGAACTTGATGCTTTCACGCTTATAAAAGCATTTGAATGATCATCTTTCTGGTGATAGTTTACTCTTTTTTCGGACCAGGAAGCACTATTTATGAAAAATGAATACTCCAACCAACCATAGCTGGAAGAGTTCTCTCTCGCGTTGTTTTACCATTTTTCGGGCGAAGAGACTAACTTTAAGAAAAATGACCTTTTGGAGTCTCCTTTAGTTCTTTCCAGACTCTCTAAACATGAAATGACGCCAAGTTTTCTTTCTTTGGACTCGTTAAAATTCAAACATTGAAGAGCCCATTTTGGGATGAACCCCTCCTTTCCTAGGTTCATAAAACATTTGGGATTGGACTCATCTATGAGATGAGCTATATCGAGCATCTAGTTACCCTCATCAAGCTCATCAAAAACACATGAGGCACTCATCAATCATGATGGGAAAAAAGAGAATATTTCGTGTTACATCTTAATTACGACAGTACATAGTCACTCTTGAACATGGCACTCATTTGCATTTGCATTCAGTATTTGGGTAATTCGTTTGTCTCCGAGTCCTATCAATTTCGTGAGTCTTGTCACACCTTTGGGTCATCCAAAGAATGCTTCCATCATCAAGTTGCATAGGGGGTTGGTGTCATTCTCATCATGTCAATACTGCCAAGTCATGCCATGCCCATGTTTAAGAGACATTTGTTACTCATCATCTGCAGTCAGTATACCTTTGATCATGTTGGTCTACCTTGAGTCATTCTTACACATTACTCTACCGTCCTATCTACACCAAACACCTGTTATCAAGTTTCATGTTGATGATGGGGGATTATTCATGGCCCTCCTTCGATAGGTTCATCCTCGCCGACTTCAAATCATCATCCGAGGATTGAGCTTAGAAACCAACCAAGTACCTTGGGCCTGCATGCCTCAATGGAAGGTTACCTCGCTTTCAAGATGAGTTTATATCATTGACTCTTGATTGAAAGATTTTGTAATGTCCCCATTCTAATAATTTCATAGTAAGACAATCCCATCACTCCTACTAGTTTCCTAGGTTGGATGGGCACATGTGGAATGGTAATAAGGAAGCTAATAAATAATGTTTAGACATTAGAAGGGTTCAAGTATTTAATAAATAGAGTTAATAAAGAAATTCAAGAGAAATCCTAGGTGACAAATGGTTTTGGAGAGATATGGAGGATGTGGGACCCACACTAGCTTGATTTTTCATAATACATGGTATCTCTCTTTTGCAAATTTGAACTAATGGGAATGTGAACACTCTTGGGTGATTTGGTAAGTCATAACACATGTCATTGAGCATATTAGGTTGAATTGGGAAGGATTGGTAACCTTCATGGAAGATAAATAGTCAAAGTGGAATTTTGTGGACACTTAAGCTAGATTCCCTAGCCCCTATGACACCAATGATGTAGCATCTATGATAACTATGACAAATTGCAGACCTGACCTCTGACATCTGACCACTATGACATGTCAGCACCAAAAATAGGCTCAAGGAAGGCGAATTTGGGAGTTGGAGAAGCCAAAGAGACTCAAAATCGAATTTGGGAGAGGATGGAAGGTTGGAATTAGGAGACAAGTGGCAAATGTGGAATATTTCATAAATGGAAATCTATTGAATCTATTGAGAGGATTTCAACCCTTAGAAGGCTAATGTTGGTTATAAAATGTAGAAAGGAAGTATGAGAATGGCTTTTGATGATTTGAGAAAAATTGCATTTGTGAAGAGAGAGCTAGTGGATGACTAGTTTCTTGCCTTAGCCAATTTCGAGGGTGAAAGATTCCCATCCAAGTTGGTGTTTGGAGAGGCCACTCAGGTCTTTCATGGTGCTTTAATGGATTTTGTATTTGTAGGTAGCAGATACAAGAAGTTTCATGGTTTGGTTTAGTGCAGCACTTTCTCTTCACCGTTTCCAGTTTTGAAGGCATATTCATGCTCCTTGAGGGAGGGCTTTTTTGGTGAGCACTTGTGCTTCTTGAGAGAGCTTCTCATTATATATTTCTGATTGTAATATCTTCATATCCTCTATTATTAATATTCAGAAAGTCTCAGGTCGAAATACCCACTCGTTGTATGCAAAACTATTGATTAATGAGCAAACAATGCCCATTTGCCTAATGCATTGATGTATGACACTATAATGTTAATTATTTCGAATGGATGGATGATTCTCTGATATATTTGTGATCAATATACTGCCATGGATGTCTTATACAAGTTTCATGTACTGTACTTGAGAATTTGAAGCATTTTTACTTAGTTTAGTTGTATTGGAAGGTGAAATAGTGCCATTTCCCCAAGGGTCGAATTGGTGGTTTTTGCTGTTGAATGTGAGAGAGTTAGAACAGTAGTAAAAATCAATTAATGGTGCATATGAGACCTTAATCACAGAATTAACACATTATATACCTCATTTCATAAATTCGTGGGAGTTTGGAGGCATTTGGAAGGCCATTTGCAGTGTTACCCGGGGGGATTTGATGCACAAATTACTAGTCAAAATTACATATATTGATCAGAATACAAATCAAGTTTGCAGCAGTATTTGGAGGGCCATAAAACATCCCTGAACCTGATATTCAAGTCTAAATACCATTCATACACTCCTACAGAATATTTGGGAGCATTTGGGTTGATTTGGAGGTCAAAACAGTTAAACTAGTCAAAGGTCGAAATTGGGGAAAAAGTGGAAAAATTGGCATTTTAATAGAATTTTGAAAAAGTGTCATTACAGATTTCATCTAGCGTTCAACTTCAACTCGTTTATTCACTCTTGATTATATGTACTATGATACCTTGGGAATCATTGACATAAATAGTGATCTCCCTCGCACTTGTTAATGATATACATTAATGACCGGTAATCAAGTGGTTTCTACCATGTTCGACTCCAGAAGATTGTAATCACATGGATAGATTTGTATCATTGCGGGTTCAGCTTGAAGACCCTGGGGAATTTATTTGTTACCCAGGTTGTGATGGAGATTTTTTGAGACGCACATATCCACTTTGTATTGGTCATGGCTATGTTGTCAGTTCAGAGTTATATGGATCCACTTTTGTATTGGTCGTGGCTATGTTATG
Organism: Larix kaempferi; assembly: GCA_027924585.1. Classification (NCBI taxonomy): domain Eukaryota; kingdom Viridiplantae; phylum Streptophyta; class Pinopsida; order Pinales; family Pinaceae; genus Larix; species Larix kaempferi. Next base: position 4,041,787 of record BSBM01000712.1, on the reverse strand, counting down.
ATCTCATCATGGATCTACGATTGTGTCTAGTAGCCATGATTGTGTTCAGTCGATCTTTACTATCATGGATCTGCAGTGGTTGGCAGCCATGTTTTTTGTTGTTTGAGACTTGTGGATCTCAGGTCATTTCTGCAGCAACTCCTTCCAACCAACAAGTCCTTGCCATTTTTCTTACTGCAAAGCATTTCACCTATCTCATTCCGTCAGCTTCATGCTTTGGGGGGCATTATGTTACACCAAAATGTCATCACCCTTGTGCAAGTGTCGCAAGTGTTGCAAGTGTCGTCATCATCACCTAGTGTCGTCACCATGACCGTTGTAAGCATCATCATTATGACCAAGTGTCGTCGTCATGATCGTTGTGATAATGTCGTCATCTTGACCATTGTGTAAACTCTTTGCTCTGACCCCTAACCTCATTCTCGGCTAAAACACATCCAATTGAGAGATTTCCCTGCCTAGTTGACCTCTTTCAGTAGGCTATCACACATTGTCTTCCTACAGGGTGCGACATACCCCCTCTGTCGCAGTTTTTGGTCATCTAGGGATAGACACTGTCGCACTTTGTCCTTGTACAGGGTGCGGCGATCCCCTCTATCACTCTGTGTCCTGTACCAGGGTGCGATGAGGTTGGTTAAAATCTACTTTGGGGAGTCTCGAGGTATTTCTAGAAGTTTGTTGAGGTGGAGGCCTATCCCTAGGCTTTAGGTGAGGTGGCATTTCAGTTCCTAACCTAATGAGAGGATCCCTTAACCATCTCCCCCTAATCCTCAAACTACCCTATCTCTTTAGCCCTATATAAACACCCACTCTCTCCATGAGAGGGAGAGGGAGGTCTATGGTATCCTTATGCTAGTAGGATCCATATTGGTGATTGGGAAGCTTGTACCACCTTGGAGGCTTGGTTTGGACATGTTGGATGGAGGATGTGATGTTGAGGCTTTGGTTGTAGTTTCATCCTTTTTGTGTATTCCCACCTTTTAATATAGGTAATATAATCTCTTTCCATGAATGTTGTTTCATTGATAATGTTTAGAATTTCCTTCCTCAACTGTTAGTTTAGATAAGTTATTGTTTAGATATCTTGTACTGCTTGTATCGTTTCCATATTCTCTTGATAGGTCTTGCAGCTAGAGATCTGGCGACCACGAGACTTAGAGCAACAAAAAGGAGAAGGATCCGCGATCTGAAAGGTATGATATCTAAGTACTCAATCTGTAACTAGATCTAAGAAATGAGTTTTGTATTATGTTCGATTTGTTCTAGATTCACTTGAACTAGGGAGATTCGGCTCGCGTCCACTCGAGTGGAATGTCCGTCAAACATTGAGAGTTTGATTGTGAGTTTGTTACAGTTCTAGATCCCTTGCATATTATCAGAAGGTTGTGCAGCATGACCAGAGGGCACTGGAAACTGCAAGTCTATAGGATCTGGAGGATTCAGTGGACAGAGGAAGAGTGTCTTAGGGAATGGAGTGACCTCAGGAAAAGCAGCAACAGAGTAGAAGAGCAGTGCGAAGGCACAAAAGAGGGGGACAACAACATATCGGTTATTAGAGGATCGAGAGATTGTTCATCCATAGCTCAACGAGCGCTTTCATTCAGTAGAGGCCGTGAGAGGGTGGAAGATCACACACAGTCGAGAACACACCTAGAAGACAGATTTTCATTTCTATATATTGTAATAGGCTAAGGTCGACTAGTTTCATAGATTGCTTTGTATTTCACATTGCAGTTTGATTCAATTTAATAAAAGCCAGCTTCTGGCATTTAGTTCACATCCAGTCTATGTGAGCACATGTGTGTTGTTGTGTGTCATTGTTAAGCAAGAAGGTCCGATCGACCTGACTTGCGCCAAAGATCGAAGACGATCAAGCACATTTTTTGGGACTGTAGATTTTCTAGAGATTATTGTTGTTATGTGGAGGAGAAACATCCCAATCAGTTCCTGAGCAAGCTCTGTTGGAGAATTGCTTTATTTGAAGATGGCTATTCCCTTGTGCGGGAACCAATTTCTAGTTTATGACCTTTCTTACGGATTTATGTTTTGTTTGTGCTTTCGAAACTAAGATGCAACTATGTATTTGGCCAAAATGTAGGTCTATTTTTGCCTTTATTGTTGTTAATTAGCAAGATAATGTTTACCATCAATTATTAGCCAATTAGTAAGCTTCAAGAATAGGATACAATAGAGATTATATATATCCATCCATTATTAACTGTTTGATTATAAATAAGTTTATATGAATATAAAAATTATTTGTCAATGCATACACTTAATTAAAAAAATTGAAAACAATAATAAAAGTTAAAAAGAAAACAAACTAAAATATTTTATTTTGTGTCTCAATGAATATCGATTTCTTTTTCTTTCATAGTTATCAACCAGTGGCAAGTCAAAGAATGAAAGCTGGAAAGATAGGGCGTGTTTGCAAGTTGCAAAAATATCGATCCACTGCCTTGGTCTTGTCGGGTGCCCACTGCCGACGAAATGTTGGGTCGACTTCTTCCGCTCTAAAACGTATGAACCATCTGGAACGTAATAAATATCATCCAATGAAGATTCGTAGCGATAGTAGATATAATGTGTTTCTATATTGCTTTGCATATTACCATGTCAAGGATCTGTTTATATCTCATATCTTAGAAGGATAATAGACATAATGTGTTTCTATATTGCTATGCACTTAGTATTACTCTGTCAAATATTTGTTTAATATTTTGAGTAATTTTTAATTGATAAGTGTTTATATTTTAGAATTTAACTAAGATTTACTATCACTGTTATTTAATTTATGGTTGGTGAGTATCTTTAGGTCACAAGTTTAAGTGTCAAATTATTTGTTATCCATGCATAGTACACTTGTATTGTCATCATACAATTTAAGAAAAGCATATGCACTAGTCCACCCCAAATTCTAAGATATAAACACATATCTGTGTAACAAGTTTGTTTTTTCTATACTGTAACAAATATGTTTTTTCTAGATTATAGGAGAATGAAACAAATTCGATGATTGAGACAGTTCGTAACAGATAGCCAAGACGAAGACGAACCACAAGTTAACTAATTGTTCTAATAAGATAAAACACTCTCATATATGTTCATATATATGAATATGAATTAATAATATTATAATTAGTTGACGGAAACGTCGAAGGTATCACTGTTCCAACATAATGACACTGATATTCTCACAACATTACTAATACAACTACAACTACAACATAGCTTTATCTTATAAATATAAATTTCCGGTTTCGTTACATTCGATATAGATATTGTTATTGATACCGTAATGTAATGTGGCGGCGCATTTGACTGTTAAAGCACTTTACATTTATAAATGAAATACCTTTGATCTTAGCTCTCCGATACCGGAGTATTTAAAACCACCATTTCACTGCGTGGAAAAGCGAGAATGGTACGCCATGGTACGCCTTGAAGGGTTTATATACCACAGGACGGTCAAATACCACATTTTACAACATTCATCACATTCCCAAGTGCTAGATGAATGGAGAGGTGTATCTATAAGCTGGAGAGATTTAGATCCATTTATCTTGTATATGCAAACCTACTGGCGGTTAATGAGTTTCTTTCTAAAATAGATTTTTATGAATACAATCCTGAGGTAAGCTTTTAGCTTTTGGTTGTAATAGGTGTTTTCTTGTTTAAGAACCACTGGCTTTGGGAATTGTACTAACGCAGGTGAGATATTAAATTTTAGAGTGAGAAACATTGGTTGTTAAAAATAATTTATATAATATTTAAAAAATAAAAATAAATAAATTATATTTTTTAAATACAATTACATTAATAGGTGTTTAGATATTATGTGAGATTTTGGACTTCCTTGAATGGATTAACAAGATTAACTTGAGTGTAATAAGTATAGAGTGGTGATTCATTTCATGGTCATCCTATCTTGTTATGCTCAAATGCATCTTGATTAAGATTTAAATAAGCTTCAGTTAAGTCATGTGTAAGAAAATGAGTGTTTATTAAAGAGTATTTGTTTTTATGTTTATATTAATTAGTTTAATGTTTATGTTACTTTAATATTTATATTAATTATTTTAATGTTTAAACTTTGTTTAACAACCAACCATCTCCACAAAACTAAGTGGTAGGCTATTCTATCTGCCACTTTACTTGTTACACAGATAGGTGTTTAGATATTATCTCAGATTTTGGACTTCCTTGAGTGGATTAACAAGATTAACCTGAGTGTAACAAGTGTAGATTGGCGATTCATTTCATGGTCATCGTATCTTGTTATGCTCAAATGGATCTTGATTAAGATTTAAATAAGCTTCATTAAGTGGTGGTTAATAAAATGGGTATGTTTATTAACTAGTATTTGTTTTTATGTTTATATTAATTAGTTTGATGTTTATGTTACTTTAATATTTATATTAATTAGTTTAATGTTTATGTTACTTGTGGCTCTGCTACTTTATATAATATTTAAAAAATAAAAATATATTATTTTTACATCAATAGGTGTTTATATTTTAGAATTTGAGGTGGATTAGCATCTATGATTTTCCTAGATTGCATCATAAAAATAAATAATTATAAAAAATATATATAAAAAAACTAATTGGTAGTTGATACATGGATTACTAGGAGCTCTAACTCTTAGTTGATGCATGAATAATAGAGAGTTCTTACTCTGACACTTGTGGCCTTTCTGTATTCACCAAATTAAGTGGTTGTGCTAATTATTTAATTACTTTATAATCTACCTGTAATAAATGTTATATAAAATTTAATTATGTTAAAGATAATATAGACCAGTAGATTTCAATATAGCTGATAAACGTCCACCCACAAAAGTTTCTTGATAACACACGCCTCGAAACTTTACCCACATCAAACATTAAAAAACTTAATGCAACTTTATAAACCAACCTAGATCCAAATCCTAGGCTCTATCAAGCGCCTAATCCTAAGCTCTAAAGCCTATAGTTTAAGTCTCATATTTACTTTTTACTTTGTATTATTCTTGTTTGTTTATGGCCGACATAATATTTATTACTTTTTACTTTGTATTATTATTTTTTGTTTACTTTGTATTATTTTGTTACTGACAAAAACTCAACAAACACTCTAAAGTCTCATATTTACTTTTTACTTTGTATTAAAAGTAAAAAGTAAAGTCTCTAGTTTAAGTCTCATATTTACTTTTTACTTTGTATTATTCGTTTTTGTTTATGGCCGACATAATATTTACCACCTAATCCTAAGCTCTAAAGTCTCTAGTTCAAGTCTCGTATTTACTTTTTACTTTGTATTATTCTTTTTTGTTTATGGTCGACATAATATTTATTACTTTTTACTTTGTATTATTCTTTTTTTTGGTTACTTTGTATTATTTTGTTACTTGACAAACACTCAACAAACTCGACAAACACTCGACTAACAAGATCTCCCCCATACTGGGTTGTAGAGCGCCTCTCGGCGCAATCAGGATTTCATGCAAGTAAGCAGTAGCTAATTTGCCTTAAGTATTCTATGTGTTGTTAGTGTTTTTTTGTGTTATGCTCAGTGATTCTTCAAAGATATATCTTAAATTTCAATTTATCAATAACATAAAAATATAAATATAAATTAAATTATCAATAACATAACATTACGTAAATGGCTTTGCATAATGCTCCACTGCCCTAGCATGGCGCCATGCGTAAAACAATTTTAATATAATTTTTTCAATTAGTTGGAAGGCTTTACTTCCATTCAAATACGAAAACAGGAACGCACTAAATCTCAATCGTTGTTTCATATATTAGCTGCGAACTTTGTGAGGCACCTGCAACAATTAATTAATACGAATATGCGAAATAACAAAAATGACAGAACTCAAAATCACTTTTATATTGATCACAGGCCACTTCGAGGGGGCAACCTCCTATGAGAAAGCTCAATACAAATAACTTCACCGTGCCTTCATAGGTCTCAACACACACTTATATACTAATTCTAGGCACCAATACTATGGGTCAAAACCATGGGCCGTTACAAACTATGGATCAACAATACTACGGGTGACTTACAAAGCATATGCGCCAACAACAATAACACAAACTATTGATCAACAAATACTACGGGATGACTTACAAAGCATATGCGTCCAACAACAACGTACTAACAAAGTAAAGACATGGGTTCCTAACATCCCCTCCCCCTTAAAAAAAGCTTTGTCCTCAAAGCTTTAGATGTGGAAATTGTTGTTGAATTTGAAGGAGTGGTTCTCATGTAGCATCCTCTGGTTGCATGCCATGCCACTGAATTAAGACCTCTGTGATAGAGCGAGAGCGAAGCTGACGTGTGCACCGATTGAGGATGGCCTCTGGCTCCAAAAGGATGGATCCTTCATTATCCAGTTCGGGTAAAATTGTTTGTCCGCTGATGTTGGTGCCAAGAACTTTCTTCAGACAAGAGACATGAAAGACTGGGTGAATGCGGGAAGAAGGAGGAAGTTCCAATTTATAAGCAACAGACCCAATCTTCTGAAGAATCCGATATGGCCCATAGGACTTTGGAGCGAGCTTATGAAGCCCTTTGAGTTTCAAGGAGGATTGTTTGTACGGCTGGAGATGAAGAAAAACCATATCACCGACTTGAAAAGTGCGCTTCGAATGGTGCTGATCGGCTTGTTGCTTCATGCGATTTCTTGCCATGTGGAGATTGTCCCGCAAAATGTGAAGAATATGATCGCAGTTTCGAAGGACTGTGTCAACTTCCTGAACTGGTGGGGGTGTATGGAAGAAGAGATGGAGGTGCCTGAACATAGACTGCTTCATATGGGGTCATTTTAGAGGCAGTGTGGTAAGAGGTATTGTACCACCATTCAGCGAGAGGGAGCCACTTTGCCCACTGATGTTGTTGTTCCGAGGTGAAGCAACGAAGATAAGTTTCCAAGCATTTATTGACAATTTCAGTCTGACCATCTGTTTGTGGGTGATACCCTGAACTCATCTTCAATTTGGTGCCAGTGTAGCAAAATAGTTCTGTCCAAAAATGACTGGTGAAAGTCGCATCACGATCCGAGACAATGGAAGAAGGGATGCCATGAAGACGAAAGATCTGGTCCAGAAAAATTTGAGCGACGGAGGAGGCTGTATAGGGATGGCTGAGAGCACAAAAATGACTATATTTGGAGAGGTGATCAACCACAACGAGAATCACTGTCTTCACGCCATATTTAGGGAGCCCTTCAATGAAATCCATAGAAATATCTGTCCAAATCCGTGTAGGTATGGGCAACGGTTCAAGCAATCCTAGAAGGAGTGTTGTTTCACCCTTATTGCGCTGGCAGGTATCACATTCGGCCACCATCTATTGAATTGTCCTTTTCATGCCCTGCCAAAAGAAGTTACGCCGCGCTCGTTCATACATTTTGAGGAACCCAGAGTGCCCTGCTGATGGAGTTCATAGAAGACATCCTGTTGAAGATATGTGCTCCGGGGAAGCACCAGACGACCCTTGTATCACAGAGAAGCACCATCCCAAGAGTAATGTGGTACTGCAGAAGGGTTGTTGGTCAAGCGTTGGATGATTTGAGATAAGGAAGAGTCATTGACATAACCCTGTTGAACAGATTGCAACCAATTTGGAACAGGCATAGAAATAGCTGAAAGAGAACCTTGGGCATCAAATGTGCGAGAAAGAGCATCTGCCACAATATTGTCTTTAACCTTCTTGTAAGTGATCTCATAGTAATAACCCATGAGTTTGCTAACCCATTTCTGTTGTGCCGGGGAGGAGACACGCTGGTCTAAGAAATATTTCAGACTCTGGTGATCAGTCTTGATGCAGAAATGATTCCCTAATAGGTATGGGCACCACTTCTGTACTGCATCCAAAATAGCCATCATTTCCTTCTCATAGGTAGAGGCAGCTAAATTCTTACCTGAAAGGGATTTGCTGGTGAACGCAATGGGGTGTTCATCTTGAAGGAGAACAGCACCAAGTCCATTGCCGCAAGCATCACTCTCAATAGTGAAGGGCTTGGAAAAATCGGGCATAGCTAGCACATGTGTAGTACACATAGCTTGTTTTAGTTTGTCAAATGCACACTGAGCAGCAGGTGTCCATGTAAAAGCATACTTTTTCAATAGAGCAGTTAATGGAACTGCAATCTTCCTATAATCCTTGAAAAACTTGTGGTAGTAGCCAGTCAACCCCAAAAAACCACGAAGGTTCTTGAGTGTCTGAGGATGCGGCCAATTGTTCATGGCATCGATTTTGGCAGGATCCATGCAAACCCCTTGTGCTGAGATAATGTGCCCGAGATACTCAACTTCCTTCTGTCCAAAAACACATTTAGACTGCTTGGCATGGAGATGATGGTCAGAGAAAAGTTGCATGACAAGATCCAGATGCTGGAGATGGTCATCCCATGTTTTACTGTAGATGAGGATATCATCGAAGAATACCAAAATGAATTTCCGCAAGTAGGGTTGAAATATTTTATTCGTTAAGGCCTGGAATGTGGAAGGAGCATTAGTGAGGCCAAAGGGCATGACCAAAAACTCATAATGGCCATCATGTGTGCGGAAAGTTGTTTTAGGAATATCATCCTCATGAACCCGAATTTGATGATACCCAGAATGAAGATCCAACTTGGAGAAAAAGAGATCCCCATGAAGCTCATCAAGAAGCTCATCAACAACAAGAATTGGAAACTTATCCTTGATGGTGAGGTGATTAAGTGCTCGATAGTCAATGCAGAGGCGCCATGACCCATCGTTTTTGCGAACAAGAATAACTGGAGAAGAAAAGGAAGTAGTGCTTGGGCGAATAATACCTTGCTTCAATAAGTTTCGAACGAGCATTTCAATCTCCATTTTTTGGTGAAATGGGTAATAATAGGGCCTGATGTTGGGAGGAACGCTGCCAGGAAGGAGCTGAATACGATGGTCTTCTAGCCTGGAAGGTGGCAATCCCACTGGTTCAGCAAAGACACGTGTATATCGATCCAGAATTTGTTGTAGATCCCAAGGAGTAGTGGAGACCGCTGATGGTTGCATCTGGATGGAATGGATCTGAGTGATGACACCATGTGAATTCTTCTTGAGGATTTTTTCCATGCGATGTGAACTTATGATGCTGAGAGAACCTGGTTGTAATCCTGTCAATGTGTGTTTTTGTCCATTGAGGGAAAACTGCATCCAAAGTTCAGCAAAATCCCATAATATAGGGCCAAGTGTGCGTAGCCATTGAGCGCCTAAAACCACATCACATCCGCCTAAGCGAAAGGCAAACATGTCAGAGCGCAAGGTATAATCTCCCATAGAGATACGCACATTTCGACACTTCCCTTTGCACGGTAAGGTGCCCCCATTGGCAACCATGACTTCGAAGTTGGAGCAAGGATGGATAAAACAATCAGCTTGTTTGGCGATCTGAGGGTCAATGAAATTATGAGTGCTACCAGAATCAATGAGTATTGTAAGAGGAAGCTTCTTGAAGTAACCCCTGACCTGCATTGTTTGGGGGGTGGTGATTCCAGCTAAAGCATGGAGAGATATCTCTGGCTGGTCATCCTAAGACGGAGGGTCAATAGGCGGTTCCTGAATGTCGACTGGAGCATCCAGTGTTTCTGGATCTTCGTCACCAATTTCAGAGACAGGCGGCGACTCCACATCCAAGAGATAGAGCTTTTGATGAACACATCTATGTCCCTGAGTGAATTTCTCATCACAATTATAGCAAAGCCCCTTTTCTTTGCATGCTTGCATCTCTGTTTCAGACAAACGCTTGATAGGAGTCAGTCGAGGAGCCTGCGGTATAGGTGGTCACTGAGAAACCATATTCGGAAGGGAACAAAAGTGGGCTTGGAGCGTTGTTGGTCTGCAATCTTGTCTTCTGCCAACTTAGCCAACCCTAGGGCTTCCATCATTGTGTTGGGACATAACATTTTGACCTCCAAGCGGATGGCATCCTTTAGACCACTAATAAAACAACTCCGGTAAAAGTCATCAGACAATCCTTCGGTGTGGTTGGCTATATTCTCAAATTTGGTTTGATACTCTCTCACCATGCCAATTTGGCGAAGTTTAGTGAGGGCTCCTGTGAAGTCATCAAAAGCACTAGGACCAAATCGTTGCAAAAGGAGCTAGCAAAAGTCTGGCAAACGGTACCCTTGAAGAGCTTCCTGTTCCAAGTGAAAAGATGCCAGCGGAATATTGTTGACATCAAAAGTATTATGCAGACTGAAATACTGTTCTGTACGATAGATCCATCCAGTTGGATCAGTACCATTGAAGCGAGGAAAATCAAGCTTCGGACCACGGAAATTGCTGGAAGAGGAGAACCCATTGTCTGATGAAGACTCAGACTGTCGTTTGTTGTTCATAGCTAAATGTTCAAGATGGAGGCCAAGAAATTTTTCATCCAGATCCTGGAGTTTGGCTTGGATGGCTGCAAGTGCTTCCTCCATGGTTTTTGCTCCTGCACGGGTGACAACCATAACAAGGATTTTTTTTTTTTTTTTTCGGTTGACTGGGTAGGAAAACAAAAAAAGAAACTACTTCAGTAAGGGAAAATATGGACTAGGGAAAAAATATGAAGGGTAATTGGGGTTTGACTAGGTTTTGGACACTGTTGAATAGACAGGGAAACAAAAATGAGGATTCCAGAAGCGGGGTGAAAGAATGGGAAAATTTGTCAGAGGGGAACAAAGAAGCAGAATTCAGAAATGAACTCTGTGGTAAAATTTGAGGGTGATTGGGTGAAATCTGAGGAAGTTATGGCAAACCCTAAAAATAGACAAATGTGGGATTTCGGGCTTTGGGAAGGGGAATTGTGGATAGGGTCCTTAGGAATGAAATATGCAGAATGGGGTGACAGAGGTTCCCCAAAAATTTCAAGGGAAACAGAGTGAAAACAAGGGAGATATGGAGAAAAAACTGATTTTTTTTTTTCTTTTTCAGACTGGAGCGGCTACAGCTCGAAAGGGATCTGAAATGGCACCGAATGGATTGAAAATGGCTGGATCTGGAACGGCTTGCAAAATGGATCTGAACGACTGGATGTAAAACGGTACAGCAACGATCGACGAAAGTTGAACAACGATCGATGATAGTTCAGCTAAAATTAGATATGGACCCCAGGTATGTGCGGCTTCCTAACAGTTCAAGGGTTTCACTCGGCCACCAATGCTGTCTGATGGCTTGCGTATTGGGGTAGTACCCCTCACTCCACGGCTCAGGTAAAACTGATAACCGCTTTGCCACAAACGACAACTCTTAGTTTACCTCACGGGTGGGAACTAGTCAATGAGGTAGGGGTCGTTGCCCTTTTCGCTGGCAGGTCCTCTCAATGGGCCAGCTACTTTGGGGTTCCTGTGGTACTCCTCACAATGCGTTTTAGGGCTTATTCCCAAGTACTTCCCACAGTTAAGCGGATAGAGATTATTCCCAAATCCGAACCTGGAACAGATGCGAAAAAAAATTTGGCAGAAATTTCACCCAGCGAGCCCAAGAAAGTGCTCTGATACCAGATGTGAGGCACCGCAACAGTTAATTAATATGAATATGCGAAATAGCAGAAATGACAGAATTCAGAATTACTTTTATATTGATCACAGGCCACTTCGAGGGGGCAACCTCCTATGAGAAAGCTCAATACAAATAACTGCACCGTGCCTTCATAGGTCTCAACACACACTTATATACTAATTCTAGGCGCCAATACTATGGGTCGAAACCATGGGCCGTTACAAACTATGGATCAACAATACTATGGGCGACTTACAAAGCATATGCGCCAACAACAATAACACAAACTATTGATCAACAAATACTACGGGACGACTTACAAAGCATATGCGTCCAACAACAACATACTAACAAAGTAAAGACATGGGTTCCTAACAAACTTATCCCCACGAATATAAACAAGTGCGTATGTGTCACTTCCTCGAATCCATATACTGCCTGCCTAGTTTGCAGCTTCTACTCATTGCCCACTGTTTCTAACAATGTAGCACTATAGATATGAGTGTTTGTAATTTTTTTTATTAATTTTGTGGAATTGAATTTGTGACTTCAGCCATGTAAGGTTTGTCATTATACTAAAATCTACCAAGCTTGGAGATGTTATGTTGTCAAGTCTTGGACACAGCTACCAAGCAGGGCACATTAGTGAGTTTGTTATGCAAATCATTCAGAAAAGGGTGCACGAGGCCACAATCAGTGGTAATCGGAGCATAAACACCCCACAAGAGTGAGCCAACTCAGGTGGACTGAACTGGAACACTAAGTAGGCTCCTAAAATATAGATAACTAACTTAAGTGGTCCTCAAATGATGCATGTAGGGTGCATTAGGTGGCTGATGGATTCTAGATACATCTGCACACCACTAGAGGGAAAATGTCATCATCAACTACTAGGAAAAAATAAATAATGCTAGGTAGGAAAAGGATGTGGTCTTAATTATCCCATCACCCCCCCTTAATCCAAACTTGTGCATCCCGGGCCTTGGTTACTAATACCAAAGGTCAACCATACAATCAAATAAATGATGAAAATAAAACATATTGTCCATGAACCAAGAAAATGGGGAAAACCTCATGGGAAAACCCCCCCTCAAAATAGGAGAGCAAGGAGCTCAAAGAACTTTTAGACCAAGTAGAGATCCGAGATAAAAAAAGTCTCTTCTGAGTGAAAAACTTAGTGAATATGTCTGTAATCATATCCTCTATATGACAATAATGTAGTGTGATGGTCCTGATGTGCACTAGCTCCCTGATGTAGTGCATGTGAACCTCAGTATGTTTGGTCCTTTGATTCTGTACTAAGTCACTGGAGATCCTGATGGCACTTTGATTATCACAAAATAGGTCTATTGAAGGAGAAGTGCAAATACCAAACTCAGTCAAGATCCCATGCAACCAAACTTCCTATATAGCTGCATTCATAGCCCCTCTATACTTTGTCTCTGCTGAAGAAAGTGCTTCTTGCTTGACCAAAAAATTGGTCATGATCCCAACATGAATACGTACCCTGAAGTAGAATTCCTATCAATATTGTCTCCATCCAATTCCGTGTCAGTAAAACCAACTAGATCTAGTTGAGCACCAACAGAATAATGTATACCAAACTCTCTCGTACCTTGCACATAGTGCAAGATCCTCTTAGTTGTTTTCCAATGCAGCTCATGCGGCTCCTACATGTACCTAGCCACAACACCAAAAACATATGATAGATCTAGTCTCGAATGTGTCAAATACATCAAGCTACCAATCAACTATCTGTATAGAGTGGATTTTCAATCACCTTCTTCTAATCTAATGCCAGATAGGAAGGGAAAGGATGTGGCTTTGAAATCAGCCATATGAAACTTTGTCAGTAAATCAGATGCATACCTTGACTATAAAATCATGACCCCTGAAGCATTTTGAGTTACTTCAAGACCAATGAACTGTCTTAATAGTCCTAGATCTGTCATAGTGAATGCTTTGTTCAAGGAAGACTTGATGTGATTCAACCCAGTAGCATATCCACCGGTGATGAGAAAGTCATCTACATACAAAACAATCAAGAATAGACATCCAACCTTTTGTTGCATGTACACACTGCAATCAATTTTGTATCTTTCAAACTTTTGTGATAGTAAGAAGGAATCCATTTTTGCATACCATGCCCTTGGGGCTTGCTTGATACCATACAATGATCTCCTGAGTTTGCATACCAAGGAAGGAGAATCAATGTACCCCTTGGGATGTTTCGTGTAGATCTCTTCTTCCAAGTCACCATGAAAGACGACACTCTTTACATCCATGTGATGTAACTCCTATGCATTTGAAGCTGCAATGACCCAAACAACCCTTGCTGAATCCATTCTTGCTACAGGAGAAAATGTCTCATTGTATTCCAAGCCTTGAACTTTTGAGTACCCCTTTGCAACCAATCGATCCTTGTACTTGGTTGTAGATTCATCAGATGCAAGCTTAGTTTTGTAGATCCATTTCCACTGAACTAGTTTCCTCCCTGGGGGAAGAGGGATAAGATCCCACGTTTCATTGTTCTGCAGTGATTCATGTTCTTCATCCATGGTTTTTTTCCATCTCATATCATGGAAATCCTCTCTGTAAGAATGTGGATCAGACCCCACCATCATAAAGCACCTCTCAGGGAGAAGTGGATCTATATGGAAAAGTGTAATGTTTGCATCTCGGTATTGAGATCTTGTTCTTATATAGTAAAATGGATCTCCAGCAATGTCCCTAGCTGCCTCTATAATATTTTGAGCCCATTTAGGATTTAGATTAGCAGTAGGTGCAGGATCTAGATTTGGATCTGCTAGATCTTCATACTCAATATCTAAATTTGAATCATATTGATCTTCTTCTTCGGAACCTGAATGTGGATCACATGTAGAAACATCATTAGGATCGAATGAAAGAGGTATATTTGTTATATCTTCTTCAACTCGTTGTATATCATGCAATGGATCCTCGTTGAATTCACCACTCCTTTCAATGAAGCATCACTTTGTTGCAATCTCCACAAGTTTATAATCATTTTCATCTTATGCATATCTAAGAAGGATGCATTCGCTACTTTGAGGTTGAAGTACTTTCCTCTTGTCGGAGGGGATTTTGGCCCATGCCTTAGATCCAAAAACCATAAGATGAGAAACATCAAGTTTGTGTCCCTTCAATGATTCAAATGGAGTGATCCCATCAACAGATTTGTGTGGTACCATATTCTGAATGTATGTGGCACAATTCACTTCTTATTCCCAGATATTTGATGGGCGATCTCTTGCACAATTCACTCCTTCAATGAAACATATCTTGGTTGCAATCTCCATAAGTTTATAAGCCTTTTCATATTCTGGATATCCAAGAAGGATGCATTCACTACTTTGAGGTTGAAGTACTTTCCTCTTGTCAGACGGGATTCTAGCCCATGCCTTCGATCCAAAAACCATCAGATGAGAGACATCAGGTTTGTGTCCCTTCAATGCTTCAAATGGAGTGACCCCGTCAAAATATTTGTGGGGTACCCTATTATGAATGTATGTGGAACAGTTCACTGCTTCTTCCCATAGATTTGATGGGACATCTCTTTCTTCAAGCAAGCAGGTCGGAGATCTCTTTTTTCAAGCAAGCATGTCTAAGTCACTGGAGATCATGTAGTGTGTATGGGACATAATATTGCATTTGAATAACTTCAGAAGCACATAACTGCTGCAACTCCTCCTTGATGTAATCCCCTCCATTATCTGATCTGAGTGCCTTGATCTTCCTTCTAGCATTGTTATCAACTAAGGATTTAAATACTTTGAATCTTTCGAACACCTCATTTTCTATTTGAGAAAGTAGATCTAATAGAACCTAGAGTAGTCATCAATGAAGGTCAGAAGGAATATGGATCCATTCCTTGAAGCAGTGGGAATCGATCTTGAAACATCACTATGAATCATAACTAGGATGGGGGAAGCTCTCTTTGCCTTCCCAACATCATACTTTTGCTCTGGGTGTTCCCTACCAAGAAAACTTTGCTAATTCCTTGAGATAAATTTATGTTTGGTAAACCTTCAACCATCTCTTCATTGTGCAAATTTTTTAGGTATTTGAAGTTTAGGTGTCTTGGTGTGTTCCCTACCAAGAAACCTTTGCGAATTCCTTGAGATAAATTTATGTTTGGTAAACCTTCAACCATCTCTTCATTGTGCAAATTTTGTAGGTATTTGAAGTTTAGGTGTCTGAATATTTCATGCTAGATTCTGCTTTTCCCATTTGCATGAGTCAAGAGAGAACTTTGATGTGATTATGGAAAGAAGAAAGAGAAATCATATGCCTTGGAGGCATGGTTTGCAACTCCTTTGGCTGTCAAATTCCCATATGAGATCTTTGCAACCTCAACTGTGTCAGGTCCAAATACTAATTTCTTTGGTGAACCTGTGTGTGTCATCTGATAAACAGACAACAGATTAGCTACTAGAGAAGGCACATACAACACATTGTTGAACTTTCCATGCTCAAGATGTATAGTACCCTTCCATTCAACAAAGATTTGAGAGTCATATCCCATGTGTAGGATGGGCCCATCGGTGAGATCTAATGAAGAAAATGGATCTCTGGAGGAAACCATGTGGTTGGAGGCTCCAAAGTCAATAAGAAATGCTTGGGATTATGAGAATCTAGCCTTCAATGCATGGCATCTCTCATGATGTTTTGACTTTCCACCTAGATTAGTATTCCTTGCGCCTTCACTGAGGGAAATGTTATCTTGTTCAAGTATTTTTTCCATTTGATATATGGTCCTCTTCATAGAATAAGTCTCAGGATGATTACCCTTCTTGCAGTATGTACACTTGGATTTCTCAAATTTCTTTTATTTTTCCTTCTTGGAGCTGGAGGCTCCTTCTGATGGACTCGACTTGGAATTCTACTTGGTTTCATATTGCCTCTTCTCTTTTCCCTTGTGCTTCCCTTTTGCATTCGCACTTATTGATTCTCTATCCACAAGAGCTTGATTTTTGGAGGCCTTCAAGGTGCCCATATGTAGCTAGAGTTTTCACCCTAGCTTGTGCAAATGAGCACCTACTAAGGAGAATGGACTCCTTAGTAGCAGTTCAATAAAACAGTAAATTAAAGTACTAAAGCAATACCGATTCTAAACTAGCATGAACATTGATAAACATAACAAAGACATGAAATAGAAATGGTGGAACTCTTTCTTTGTTGTATTGAAATTTTACCTCAAGTGTAGAGGTTGGTGAAGTTCTTGCAATGATCTAAGAGGGTTGCTCCAAACTCCAACTTTGCTCCTTCTCTTTCTCCAATGGTGGAAATGGGCCAAAAGGGGCACTCAATGGTGAAGTAACTCAAGGGTGAGCTAGGGTTTCAAGAGTGATTTTGGCAGAGTAAGGGTGTATTTGATTGTGGATATGAAATGAGGGGTCTCTATCACCTATTTATAAGTTTTTTGTGGTGGAGTGTTGGCCCATGGTTTTGGGAACCATATGGTTTAGGTCAGCTGTATAGAGTTTTTTCCTCCTTTTTCCTCATTTTTTATATTTTTTATTCCCTTTTTAGAGGGTTTTTACTATTTTGGAGGAATTTTGGATAATTTTGGGGGGAAAAGGGTTTTTTTAGCCTTCTGGAGGCTTTTTAGGCCTTCTGGAGGCTTTTTAATGGGATTTTAGGGTTCTGAAGGTAAATATGGTAGGAAATATGGACAAATGAGTCATGTAATGGGGTAGATGAGGTAGTGAGCACTTTTTGGGTGTTAATAGATAGCCCCCTGATGTGTGAGGGCAGGAGCTCATCGTATGTCCGATAGACATCATAAGTCTTGTATGGTTTTCCTGGGGTGTGGAGAAGAGAAGAAACAAACTGGAGCCTGGAACAATGGTCCCGAACAAACTGCAAAAACTAAAAGTACATAACCTCAATAATGGATGAGGAATAATCTGAACATATGGACGAGGCGGGCATTCCCATTCTTGTATCAAGATATAATAATAACAATGGGGTCCAAAATATGGGGACCTGAAATATACATGGCCTCAAATAAGGAATGAGGAAGAATCTCAATATATGGATGAGGCGAGCATACCCATGCTCGTATCAAGATACATAGAAAATAATTGTGAAGCCTGAAAAGGGGGACCTGTAGGATACATAGAGAACCACTGTGTACATCATAAGGGTCCAGAGGGGACACAAATCTGGGACATACTGCTGGGATGACCATGTCTAAGCTGAATAACTGATACACTGGAATAACAATAGTGCTACTAAGTGGGGTACCAGAGGAACTGATGAGCTGCTGGATCATAGCGACGAGGAGTCATACTCTCAATGGTACACTGAACTGGAACTGAACTGGGTACTCAAGGAAGCATATAACTGGATGGCTTCTGAATACAATCGCCAACGCAACCCGGACATCCACGGGAACATATAACTGGGTGTTCCGAAGTGACTCACCAATGTGCTAGAGTCGGGGGAAATCCGGGGTCTTCGACCAATAACTGAAGGGATATAAACCTTGCGCGATTCTCAACGATGTGATCAATGTGTTGAAGTCGAGCATGTGAGAAACAACCACTTGGAGAGGCAATGATGACTCCTCTCAAAATGGCCTGTAGGCACTCACCACAGATGGTGATGGGTCCAAGGCGCAGGGACCTCTAGGTCTATCCTCTGGAATAGAGGGGCTGTCATCGACAGAGGGAGACCTGCAACTACCAAGGCAATGATGTTTCCTTGACAGGAGTGCGAGGTGGAGAACCAAATTGTGAGAGTATTGATGGTAGGACTGACATACTGTGGGGGATAACGAGGCAAGTAGAGTGGGCAGACTCAAACTTCCTTTGTTTAGAGTATAATGGTGAGGATGATCGGGAAGCATATGAAACTGACTGAGGGGAAAGGGATCATAGCTGTAATGGATCAAGGAGAGTGACTGGAATGAGGGATATTCAAGCTGGTGTAAAATGGCAGGAGACTGCAGACTACTCTGAACAAAGGCGACCTGATTGGGGGTGCTGCCGAGATGATCGATCATAGTGCTAAGAGGCACGGGGGGACTTCTTCATGGGTTAAGGAACTAGAAGAAGTGTGTTTAAAATGGTACTGTCGTGTGGATTTATATGAGCCCAGGACAGTTCATGCTCGTGAGTGCTTTCAATTTTAAGGAGTCTGAAAGCGATAAGAAGACTCTGAAATAATGGAATGGTACTGTCGTGTGGATTTGTACAAGCCCAAGACAGTGCATGCTCGTGGTTGCTTTCAATTTTAGAGAGTTTGAAAGTGATAAGAAGACTCCAGGGGGTTGGTTTTTTGTGTGTTAGTCTCTAAGGCCCAAAGAAGCATAAAAGGATGAAATGAAGAACTCTTCTAGCCAGTGTGACTAGAGTATTCCTTTTTCGTAATTAGTCTACCAAGTCCAGAAAAGGGTTAAACTTATACCAGATAGATGCCCTTTCAGGTACTTTAACGAGCATGAAGGGAAGCAAGATTGCTCGGCGATCTTTTCATTGTTTTAGGAGTCAGAAAAGAGCTTAACAGAAACTCCCTAAGTGCCTTTTTGTAAAGGACTTGTCTGGCCCGAAAAAGGGATAAAATTATACCGAACAAAAGGAATGGCCAGGCAAGGAGGAAGTGCTCAATCAAGGAAAATTTATGATGACCAAGAATGAGGGTATGGGGGAACACTGGTGGGCCTCCTTGCGAGGTAATGAATGGTGGAAAAATAACGAAATAATTGCAGTATGACAGGAGTGAATGGCTCATGTAAAAATGTGGAACAATTCGATGGCGGTCGATGTGGCACGCAAACCGAGGAAGCAAGGTGTCGGGACACAATGTTGAAACTGTACCAAGTGAGAGCGAGAAATGATCTCAAGCATCATCACGATCTCGGAAAAATGAATCTGGTGATATAAAAAGTGTCAAAAATGGATAATGGATAATGTGGCACGCAAACCGAGGTGACTAGTGGCATCCGGACACAATGTTGATATTGGTCCTGATGAGAGCGAGAAATGATCTCAAGCATTATCATGGGCATGGAAATATGAATCCAACAGTGCAAATGGTGCGAAACATGGAGGTCATAAGGACTCTAGAATGGTTAAAGGAAATAACTAGGTAAAAAAATATTTGCAAATAAAGGTGAGCCCACCAAGCCAAGGATGCAGTGGTGGGGAGAAATGATGACCTAGGGGGAAAATACTAGGTGTATCAAATCAAATCAAATCTACAAGTGATATGTGACCTCAAAAATGGTTGAGATCACAAGTGGGAAAAGGTGAGCAGGGTTAACGACTTGCCCCCATGCTATGTGCATGGGGTTTGTGATTATGGATCACATATGTGTGGGTTTGAACAATGGGTTCACTGACGTGCTAAGATAGATGTGATGGGGAAGGTTCAAAATGATTGATCATGCCCCCTATCCCAGGGTCGAGGTAATCTATTATGCCCCCGAGCTCAGAGGTGTCAAATCGGTGCTCTATAATAGCGGGGTCAAGACCAGGCATTTTGGTATAGGACCAGGCTAAGACATCACGGAACTCTTGGAAAAGTTTTTTGTACTCTCCAATCTCATACTCACTGTAGGAGGCTCCTAAGGTAATCATTTCAAGAGCACCAGGTGGATCAGAGATATCTATGTGGATGACGGGTGAGATGTTGGCCATGTTACCTTCCTCAAAAGCATCAGGAGCGGGAATAGGATCCTTAAACCAGTCGACTTTGGTGGGAAGGAAATCTTTGGACTGAACCGCAAATTGGGTGGCTGTGGTAGAGAAGGAGTCTTCTGGGAGGAAATAGGAACGATGGTGCATGTCATCCCAGGGATAATCCGGGGTAGTGAGAGCCTCTAGAATCTCCTCATCATTGCGAAAAGTTTGAGTTGTCAAATCAGTTGACGAGGGAGTGGTAGTCGAAGAGATCATATAAATGGTATTAATCTCTCCGGATGGGGATGATACCGAGGGGTGGATCTCCTCAATTGTGGGGGATGCCATCTCAAGGTCCAAATTATTCATCTCGTAGAGAGCTGCTTTGTAATCTAGGAGATCAGGACAGTGATGTGAGTAGTGGCCGTAAATACCACATATGGCACAAGGGTGGTTGGTACACAGTGATTTATCATGAGGCTTAGGGGTTGGGTCGAGTTCGACAACCGGGATGTTGGGGTCATCGTCAAGCATTTGCATGTGTTCCTGTAATGCAGGTAATTGTGGACATTGATGAGTCGGATGGCCTAACTCATCACACAATGAGCATTTGGGGGGAGCACGAAACACGGGAGGGGGTTTAACTGTCTTGGGAGGGGGTAGAGCAGTGTATGGTTGTGGGCCTCTGCCCCCAGTGGGCTTGATAAGAGGAGGGGGATTCGTAGATGATGAAGGGGTAGTGACACCGAGAGGTGGTTGACTAGTAGTGACAATGGGTTGCACCGGTTGGAGGACGACATTTGGTTTCGGCGGGGGAACAGGAGGCGAAAGATACCAGACGGGTAATCCTAAGGTTAACCCAGGGAGGCTGAGGGTAGCCATAACCGGGGTGCTTACTACTCCTGAGGGAGGGACTAGGAAGGGGATTGTGTGGATGGGTGTAACACCAATGTGACTAGGTACCAATGGTGGTTTAGGTAACAAGGGCGGTTGATTGTTGGATGTTTGTGTATTGTGGGAGAGGGTACAGAGGTCAGATACTTCAGTCACAGGTGACGGGGGGGAATGGATTGGAATGTTGAGGTCATTGGTAGATCTGAGTAAAGTCCGGGTCCCACGGAGGAAAAAAATGAGGTAGCGGCACCACTAAAAGGTTGTTCAACCATGGGGAGAACATTTTTGGGTGCAACAGGGGCATTTGGATCGTAATAGGTGAGTTGGTCGACCTTGACCATGCGTCCGTCATGGGAGAACATCATGGTACAAAAAACGGATGAGGCAACCCCCCCGCATGGCATACATGTAGCTGCAGCCAAGTAAGAGGTTATAATCAAGTTGGGCATTGATGGCCTCTATGTCAATGAGAACGGTTTTACCAGCCAGTTGGACGGGGACGTTAGCTAATATCCCTTGGGGTTGAGCCGAACGACCGTCGTAGGCTCGCAATGCAGTGGTGGACTGCTGGAGAGTACGGGATCCCAACTTCTGCCAAACGAATGTGGACATGATGCATGTAGAGGCACCTTCATCGATAATGCACCAATGGATGAAAAGATTCCGAACGGAAACAGAAACTTGGAATGCTAAAGTGGAAGGTAGGTGTGGTTCGGACTGGTCCAAATCGAATGCCATCAGTTGTGAATCATTTGGGTCAATAGAACCAATAGTGGAGAGCAAAGTCTTGAACTGTGAAGGAAAGTTTTTTAAGACTTCTAACGCAGACATGGTCGAGGGAGATTGGGCTAAGTCATCTACAATGTTGTAATTTGACGCAGCGTGAGCATTGGGGTTATTGTTGATACGACAAAGTGGGAAACAAGGTGCTTTGGAGGTGCCATCGAGTGGAGTTGGAGGTATACATAACGTCTGATCAGTGGGATGAGCGTTAGTGTTTTTGTTGGCGGGAGGGGCTTCAGGGGTGGAGCCATATTGGTTCCGACGGGTTTGGAGGTTGACATCAGTGGATGACATCATCAACAAGTGGTGAGTACCTGAGTCAAACATGGGTTGATCAAGACCGGCATAAGTGACTTATTGTTGTGGTGGCGTGTTGCCTTGAGGGGGAGCCAACGGCTGAGTGTTCACTACGCTTTGGGTTGGTAAGGGGTTTTACAGCACCAAAGGTTGCTGCTGAGGGGGTGGGGGGTTGGGTGGCGCCTGAGGAGCTGTGTGCCCTTGGTGATGGGCATCATCAACCCAGAGTTGCCTAGCTCACTCTAAATGTGGGAAAGCATGTGTATAGTGGCCATAGACCCCGCAAATAGAACAACGATGGTTTGTTCGCAAATTAGGATTTTTGGCCTGCTTGGGCAGTCGATCAGGGTTCTGGTTGGCAGGGGCCACATTATTGTTGTCTGGGGAATTGGGAGGTTGACCACCTTGGTCTGGAGGAGGGTTTTTCCCATGGTTATGACCTTTGCCATGATTTTGCTGGCCCTATTGGCGCTGGTTGTTTTGGTTCTGCTACGGATTCTGTTGGGCATAAACTTTCCCTTGGGCAGCAGGTGGGTTCTGGGGTTGTGCAGGTGCGGGAGTAGGCTGCGGTGGATAATAAGTAGGTGGAGTCTGCGCAGGTGCTGAACCTTGTGGGGGTTGCTGATACATCTGTGGAGTGGGCTGTGGGTTTTCCACAGGGGCTGCCTGTGGCAGGTAATAAGCAGGTTGGGCTTGAGAAGACACAGGAGCTGGTGCAACCTGTGGGTGGTAATATGGCTGAGGTGCGATCGGTGGGGCATAAGCGGGGGACGCATGTCCAAAGCACTGACGTGGACATGAGGGTCTGTGAGAATGGTGGGGATGTGTCATAGTAGCATACGAATTAGTTGCTCCGGATTGAGATGTAGCCCTCGAAAGGTCGGGGCCAGTGCTAGAACGTGCTATGGAAAAGGGTTGGGGATGTGAGGCAACATGGCCGATGATGCCATCTGCGGCATGGGATGCCCCCAGCGCATCGTACTGGGAGGAATCGTCGCGAGGGCTGTCAGGTATAATGGTATAGAGATAACCCGACTGGGCGTATATGAGGTCAAATTGATGGGCTTTAAGGATGGCCTCTTCTTCGGACTGGGGTCATTCGGATGCCACATCCTTGGCAATGACAGGAAGGAGGGATTTTAGAAACCAATCTAAGAAGATACGGTCGTCTAACTTGATTTTGCAGAGGCTGCGACGTCGATGCCACTCATGCATGTGGTCAGTGATGTGGGTAGCCGTGTTCTGGCTGTAAGATAGTAGGATCTCAACTTGCGCGTCATAGCAGACAGGTAACTGAAATAACTGCAGGAAGGTCGAGGCAAGGGAAGTAAAGGTGGCATGGGTCCCATGGGGTTGCTCGATGTACCACTTAGCTGCAGAGCCAGTGAAGGTGCGCTGTAACAGACGGAGGCAGACAGAGTCGTCCACTATGGAGTTGGAGGAACACCATAGATGGAAGGACATAATATGGTTCTGGGGGTCCTCACCTGCCTTGCCCTCAAACTTAGGGATGTCGGAGGGGAGCTTGGTGGGCATGTGAGGTCACGCAGGGTCATGTCTAATGGGATCATTAGTCAGTCTCGCTAGGTCAGGAAGGTTGAGGCTAGCCATGAATGGCAAACTAGTAGAAGGATGTGACATACTAGTGGGTGTGACCAAATTGGGGCCAATGCCCCCAAGTGGAGGGGCTAGGTTCGGGATGTTGACCCCAAGTGGAGGGATGAAAGTGGTATGGGACGGTCTTGCGCCGCCAAGGGTAGTGTGAGTCACTGATGGAGTGGGAATAGGTATTCTAGCTACTGGAATGGGTGCAGTGATTGGAATGGTAGATGGGGGACCCATCGAGGGCATGCCCAAAGCAGGTGTGGTAGCTGGTGTGGTGGTGGATGCTCCACCAATGGTCCCTACAAATAAAGAGGTGGAAGTCATGCCAGCCATGGGGCTAGTTGGTGCAGTGTAAATGGGGTTCTCGGACTCTGCCTCAGAATCAGAGGTAAAGTAGGGGGGTCTAGATCAGGTGACGGAGTTCGATGCCATTGACGAGTGGAGTCAAGGGACAAAGCTCAAGATCTATGATGAGTGGTATCAAGTGATGAAGATCTATGTCTATGACGGGTGGTTTCAAGTGAACCGTGCTGCGGGGGCTCGCCCCGGAGGCTCCGAGAATGTCTCAGGGACTCAATGCTGACAAATGGTGTCAAATATCTGGGGGTTGTGTTGAGTGAAAAATAGCTCAGAAACCCCAATGCAACCGAGTGCGTAGAAGGAGAGCTCAAAAAATATGGCACTCAGGCCAACAACCAACTCAAAACACTTACTGCAACAGCTGTGCTACAATAAGTGGAGTATCAATAGAAATGGTCAGAATACCAACAAGCAGCAGGTTTCCTAGAAAATAAAAATAGTAGACTCACTAGACCAAAAGGTGGTAAGGGAGCATGTAAACACCTAACTAAATAGTATTATGACTCAACTAGACATATCCTATGCAAGGTGGTGAAATCCAAGTTAGACAATATGGATAGGAGAGCCAAGTGGCTAAAGATATCCCCCTACTGGGAGGGACACCGGGTAGTCAATCCTAGAAGAAAGGAAACTAAGATACCCCATTCATGACACGTCCAGAAAAGGTGAATCTGCCATTTGGTCCTTTTACCGCAGTACCCCCATACAGGGATACCCCGAGAACTGCGAAAGGTAGCCTTCAGTTACTGAATGGATTGCGGTATTCCACTCAGGCCTGCAGAACCAGTCTGGCGACTTCAACCCTCCTAGGGGAGAGGCCCTCTGATAAATTGGTTGTGACCATGCCAAAAAATACTAGGGGATTTTGGTTCCCTAATGGACAATAGCTATGTCTCAAGTGTAAGCAACTGAGGGGTGTTATTTGGATGCCTATCCCCCCGATCCTACCTAACTACAAAAATTCTTATGTGTTCCCCAAGTGGGGTTAGAATGTTGGTTGTGTTAAGTAGTTTTTTAAGGCTCACTTGAATTAGGTGACAGAGTGTGTGCATGTGAGATGATGAACCCAAGTAAAAGTGCCACAAGGGGGGCAACTTTCTAACTAACAATAACAAGACATAATGTAAACTTTGAAATGCAAAATTTTCTCTTTTTCAAATTTTAAAAAATGATTCTGTAAATGGAACAGAAATAAAACTGCACAAAAGGCTATAGGGAAGTATGGCTGCAGGTAGGACAGATGGATGTGCAAGTGTAGAAAATAGTGCAGCAAAGTGCTGGGTTCAAAACAGGGAAAAAAGTGTAGAAAGTAGACTGCGGGTCTGTGGCAAATACCGGCGGTTGGACCGCGGGAAATAGAGCAACAATCACAAATGCATTACAGGTTTTTGGCTGAAAGAGGCAGTCGGACCGCAGGAAATAGGTAAAAAGCCACAGGCGAGACGTAGGAAAAAGGCCGACAGATGCAGTTGGGTTGCAGCAAAAGGGCTGAAAGCCGCAGTCGAGACGCAGGAAAATTTGTAACAGCCGCAGTCAGATCGCAACAAACAAGTTAATTAGCCACGGTCGGATCGCATGTAACAGACTTGAATCCGCCGGCAGGTCACCGGAAACAGTCTGAGAGCCACAGTCGGGTCGCAGGTAAATGCCTGAAAGATGCGGTCGAAACGCAATTGCGGGGGTAAAAGACACGGTTTACGGCAGCCAAAAGGGATAGCCGAAAGGAAAATATTTAAAAACTATAACCAGAAATTCAAACCAAGGGGAGTCGCCAAAACTGTAGCTAGGGTTTTCACCCTAGCTTGTGCAAATGAGCACCTACTAAGGAGAATGGACTCCTTAGTAGCAGTTCAATAAAACAGTAAATTAAAGTACTAAAGCAATACTGATTCTAAACTAGCATGAACATTGATAAACATAACAAAGACATGAAATAGAAATGGTGGAACTCTTTCTTTTTTGTATTAAAATTTTACCTCAAGTGTAGAGGTTGGTGAAGTTCTTGCAATGATCCAAGAGGGTTGCTCCAAACTCCAACTTTGCTCCTTCTCTTTCTCCAATGGTGGAAATGGGCCAAAAGGGGCACTCAATGGTG
Source organism: Larix kaempferi (assembly GCA_027924585.1). Lineage (NCBI taxonomy): Eukaryota > Viridiplantae > Streptophyta > Pinopsida > Pinales > Pinaceae > Larix > Larix kaempferi. Next base: position 4,015,595 of record BSBM01000712.1, on the reverse strand, counting down.
AAAGCAGCTCAAGGGTGAGCTAGGGTTTCAAGTGTGATTTTGGCAGAGTAAGGGTGTATTTGATTGTGGATATGAAATGAGGGGTCTCCATCACCTATTTATAGGTTTTTTGTGGTGGAGTGCTAGCCCATGGTTTTTGGAACCATATGGTTTAGGTCCGCTGTATAGGGTTTTTTCCTCCTTTTTCCTCATTTTTTATATTTTTTATTCCCTCTTTAGAGGGTTTTTTAGCCTTTTGGAGGCTTTTTTGATGGTTTTGTGGCCTTTTGGAGGCTTTTTAATGAGATTTTAGGGTTCTTAAGGTAAATATGGTAGGAAATATGGACAAATGAGTCATGTAATGGAGTAGATGAGGTAGTGAGCACTTTTTGGGTGTTAACACCATCTGGATCAATTTGTCTTGTTCTTGGATGAGAGATTCAGTGAAAAAATCTAAGGATGGCATTTTCCAACAATGGACTGACAGTCTCCCTGAATGAAATGTAGATACAAGGATGGAGAACTCATGACCTAGCTTGCTCAGATTGGATAGCACCAATTACTCATCCTTCTTCTCAATGCCACACTGCTTGCATTGCATGACCAAAGATTTGAATTTGGAAAAGAGTTGTTGGATGGTCTCGAAATTGACGGGTTGAAGAGAAATCAACTCATTCTCTAGAATATGGCCCCTTAGCTCATCTCGTTTTCCGAAGCGGGTCTCCAACTTCAGCCAAACTTCTTTTGGAGTCTTCAATCCATCGAGGTGGAAGAGTAGATCTCTGGAACTATGAATACACATGAAAAGAAATGCTTCATCCAATCTATTCAAATACTTGTCCTTCTCAACAACTACTTGAGGTTTGACCTCATTTCTCATTGTTACCCTATACAGTGACTTCTTGCGCAATACCATCTTCATATCATCCCTCCAATCAAGGTAATTGAAGGGTTTTTGGATCCTTGGAGAGAGAGGAGCATTCAAATTCCCCATTAGAACTATTGGAGCGAATACAATGTGGTACTGCTTCTACTATTGCACTGAAAAAATTTCAATAACCTGCAAAAAAACTCATATTCATATTTAGAGATAGACTACTACTAAGCACTGCATTAGGACAATAGGAACTTTTACCCAAATCCTTCACACCTGGATAGAACTGAAAGGATTTCTCCAATGAATTCAATGCAATGGCGCCAAGATTTGTCGTGGAAATCTAGAGGCTTCTGGTGCACTACTAAAAGCAGGTGATCAACCTACACTCACTGAGCTCTGATACCATGTGAAATTCTAAATCACAACAGATCATGGAGCTGGGTATACCTCACAGAGAAAGAATGAGCAGAGAAATTGACTTACAGTGAATATTGTAGTAAAAAAGAGCTGACAAATGAACATGGATGAGAACTCAGATAGGAACAAAATAATGTCACATGATCAATTATACATGATCCAATAATTGCTATAGTCAACAATGATGTTACAATGGAGATAATTTGAATCACTTGGGATAATTCGAGTCTCATTTTATCTACCATAAGAATTAGCACCACTTGAGTGCTCCGGAAGACCCAAAATCAACTCAACTGAACCTAAACTCAGTTAACTAAAGACATAATTAGTTAACTGACCAAGGAGGGTGAATTAGTGAGTTTGTCATTAAAATCACTCAAAAAATGGCGCATGAGGCCACAATCAATGGAAATTGGAGCATAAATCCCCCACAAGAGTCAACTAACTCTGGTGGACTGAACTGGACCACTGAGTAGGATCGTAAAACATAGGAAACTGACTTAAGTGGTCCTAAAATGATGCATGCAGGGTGCATTAGGTGGCTGATGGATCCTAGATGACATATTCACACCACTAGGGGGAAAATGACATCATCAACTACTAGGAAAAAATAAGTAATGCTAGGTAGGACAAGGATGCAGTATTAATTATCCTAACAAAATTCTCATAAACTAAACGACACCTTTTTCTAGGAATGGGATATAAAAAAAATGATGTCATCTCCATTCCAAAGCAAAACCATTTTAAATGTTTGTTCTTTTACCTTTTCTCACTCCACGTTTTCTTTTTAAAACACCAATTAACCTTTTCTTCAATGTGAATGGATCTCCCATGCATGGATAGGATTTACTCAAGAAAAATATTCTTCAAGCCTTTCATTCATCCATACAATCCTACCAAACTTCACTAATGAATTTAACAAAGATTTATCCACCTTCTTTCTTGCAGATCTATGCCCTTCTTCTCTTGCGCATTAGTTACTCTGTCTTAATCTAATTTGGGGTAGATATGTAACTTAGATCTATAGATCTATGCAGGATGCAACTCCTATTTAACAAAATCCATGCATCTTGGATTGAGACCCGATTGTTTATCAATTCTCCCTTGTTGCTATAAGAAAATATTTCTCGATCTGGACCTGGTATCCCCATCAATCACAATCAATAGATCTTTCTAGATGTTACAAGAAAATATTTCTCTATACGAACCTGGTATCTCAATCCACCACATTCAATAGATCTGGAATCAAGTATGGAGCACACAATAGATCCTTCACCAAAACAAACATGGAATCATATCTCAATATGCATATACCTAATATGGAGATGGTAACCTTTGTCCTTAAATCCTTTTTGGCTACACAATCGAACACTCATAACACTAATTTATTTCATCTACCATGCTCCATAGATATCACAAATGACTACTACTCTAACACTCTTCAACACAAGATGGATTGCTTCATTTAAGAGGAAACAATATAAACAAAGAACCATGGCTCCAAAAGATCTGCAAATCCAACCATATCTACACTTTAACCAGATGATCTGCAATTTCTACTTGCAGATCTAAGTGTTGAAGTAATGTATCTTCCATCTTCCATCATGCATATACCGATAGTCCCATATACTTTTCACGAGCAATAACAATATGTCAAACTTGGCTTTGAGACCACTATTAGCAATAAAACATGCAAGAGAAAAAAAAATACAAATACAAGCAAACATAATAGAAACATGAGATTTATCCTGGAAAACCCATAGAGAAAAACCAAACATCAATAATAGATCTATTATTGATCCTTGGCCAAACTAGGACAAGGCCACCAAGAGTATCGCTCTTGCTCACATTAACCCATTACAATGGAGGATTACAACCATATAAATAGGATTCTTTACATGCAAATACAACTAGTAAGAAACCACGGGCTACCAAAACCATGTGCCCAAAACTACTTACATCTAGCCATAGCCTTATCACCCTATTATTCTTTCACCAAACAATTTTTTATTCTTCAATTGAAATCAATGCTTAATTATTTGTTTACATCACATTTATGAATTAGATTATAAAAGGAAGATCTCGATGCAATCCATGCAGGTGATAACTTTAGAACTTTAACAGAAAAAGGAAAAAAAAATACTTTGACTTCCCTCTTTGAAAGAGCGAAAAACCTTTATTGTCCTCTCTGAAATAGCACTTGGCATCACTATGGAGGATATGGAGGCATATATTTTTTGTATTGGAGATTATGTAGTCAAAGAAGGTATTGAAGCTTCCTGGTTGCGAGGCATAGCATAATTTGTGAAAATGGTGGCTTGCTAAGCATATACTTGTTCCTATGCTTTGCCTTTTAAGGGGTTTAGTTGTGGTCATGGTTGGAATTTGCATTCATCTTTTCTTGTCATACAATTTTTATTGAGGTTTTTGGTTCTTATACTCCCCATGCAAAAGCATCTTGTCTAAAATTTTGGTCTTCAACAATGAAGTTTCGATGAGAAATTAACCCTTCAATATTGAAGTTTTAATTAAAAAATTACCCATCGATAACGAATTTTTAAGTTGAAAACTAATCATTCTAGTTGTTTGTAGTTTGCAAAAAAAAACTTAAAACTCAATTTTCAGGCACTTGAATACTCAATTTTCAAGTTTTGAAACAAAGAAATTATAAAATAAATATTAGTACAAAAATATTGTTCTAGAATGCATATAACTATAAACTACTATGAACCTTCTACGTTATTTTACTATGTTCAATAGCTAAAAACCGAATTTCCAAGTTTTGAAAAAAAATGAAAATTTAGCATGCTTATCCACTTCTAATCATACATTCTATTGGGAAATTCTTAATTTACAACTTTGTACAATACATAAAATTGTAAAGTATCATGAACCTATGCAAAATTGGTGCAAGCTTAAAATAAAAGCTTATATCTTTCTTGTAATGACAGAGGTTAAGAATATGATTTAATATGAAGAACATGTAGCTCTTCTCCACAATTGATTTAATACCAATACATCCTGGACTGACATTGCATTCACAATACTCTGAGTGTAGGGAACACTTCACAAAATTTAAACAAGTTTAATCATTACAAAAATTAATTGTATCTAAAGACATATCTACAATTTGTTTTAGATTTCAAGCACATTCGATCACTCATTCATTGGAAAAGAACCAATACTTTCGGATTGTCTCTACACATATTTTGATAATTGCAGCCAAATTTTGGTACATAATATATTTTGGTACATAACATAAGCTCTTATTTTATACTATTGCTCCCCATCAATTACTATTTCCATTTACTTCTTTAACGACAAATTAAAATTGCTAGTTTTTCATAAAGAATTATGGCATTTCAAGATAACTAGATCCCCCAAGCAATGATGCGGGATAATGATTTAGAAGCATTTGTGGTTGGATTATTGTACCAATAGTCGAAACCTTTTTCAATTGTGTTTCTAAACCAGTCCTCCATTAGTCCCATAAGACTTTCCAACTCCTTACAAACCAACAGAGTAAAAGCATAGTGCATAATTAGATGGCAATTTTACTCTTCATGTTCCATACTTTGTAGATCTATTAAGTATTTAAAGTCTCCAAAATTGAAGCATAAAACCCCAATACATATAAATGATCATTTGGGAAAACAATTTTAATCTTCATGCTCCATACATAGTATGATATATTAAGTATTTAGAGTCTCCAAAATTGAAGCATCAAACCCCAATACATATAAATGATCATTTTAGGAAAAAAAAAGAACCCTACAAGAATGCTTGATTTAATATACTCTAAAATGATTTTAAGTGAATATGAGATTATGCCATATCCAATCTCATCCCAAGAAGCAAACAATAGATCTCCAAAACATCGGGTATACTCTCTTGAATCAATGTTGGGTAAGTCAATGAGCAAATGTCATTTCCCAGAAAGCGCATCAATTAATAATGAATTCAAATTTGCATAACATAGTAAAAATATTTAGAATTTTTTCACTTTCATCCCTTTGTCATTATCCAATTAATACATACAGAAACCCCATATAAATGTGCTACAAGATCCCGGTGAATCTCGTTTTAATGAGGAAACAAGAACCTTCTTGGTTTTCTTTGAAACATTTTTTTTTTCAAACAGAAACTGTAGAGTACATAAATGTCTTTAACAAACCATCACTACTTCTATCCTAGCAATATATGACCATTTTTGTCAAAATGAACAAGAGAATCACATTTAAATTAACAACTCTAAATTTTGACTAGGTTTTATTCCTAGTGTCAAATATATCTATTTACTAAAAAATGGTTGTAAAATCTATAATTCCAATACATGGAATGCTAAGACAAACCTGTTTGAATGAAAAACATATAGCAAAATTTATGTGTAATTTCAATCTACCAAAAAAATTATAAACATATATTTTTCCCTCCCACATAAATAATTGAAGGAGAAGTACACTTCATATTTTAACTAGAATTTTCCAAATTTAAAATAAGTAACCAAAATTGAAACATAGAAGCCATGAACTTGGAGCAATATGCTAATATCTTAAAATAAGTATCCAAAATCACAAAATAGATTCCATGAACTTGTATCAATATGTTAATATCTTAACAAAAAATTGCTAATATGTCAATTGATTCAGATCAAATAGTTTGAAATAAGAACATAGGTAAGGCATCAAAGTCAATAACACATGCTAATACCCTTTCATAGGATAACTTTGATTTGCTTTATATTCTAGGTTGCAAGAAAACAATCCCTTCTCATTGAGTGTTGGAAGAATCTTTTCTTGTTGAGTGTTGGAACAAAAAAAACATGTCTTTGAAATAATGCCAAGGATATACAAAATTATGTTGAAATGATAGACATCCATGTAACTAATAGCACATGTATTCCATATTCCATAAGTCTAAAACGAGCATTAGTGTTTCATATATCATAAGCATAAACATAATTGAAATTGGAATGTAAGGCAATAAAATAAAAAATAAAATTACATGTGTATAGAATCTATACAAAATAAATATAAAATATCGACATAAAATTTGATAACTCTCACATGTCATAAAGTCTTCCTTCCTTTGCATTATGCCAAATCTCATCAACTCGTTCCCAATCCACCCCTAATATGTAATGACCTATTAATGATATATGCATTAATGGATCGAGTGTATCAATTGCCAATCTTGTTCTTTCTATATCTTTAATCACATTTCACTTAGAGAAGCCTCGTTCACATGCAACGGTGCTTGCTGGTATTACAAGCACTGCTTGCCATCATTTTAACATATTTGGATATTTAGAATGCCAATATTTTGTTTGAGAAAATACTTTCCATGCGTCTTTCATTGGAAATATTTCTCCATTTAGATAAAGCACATTACTAAATTCATATAGCTCTCTTTTACAAGCAACAATGTCAAACAGTGGTACATTTTCACTTTCATTGCAGGTTTTATGTTACAAATGTGAAATAATATTGCAAGCTAATGCTTTGCATTAGTTTCTCTCACATAGAGATCTGATGGATAATGGAAAGGACTAAACAACCTCGTTGCATTAAAGAGATGAAGTTCTAGAAATCTTGAATTGAAGCTCTCAACCATTGCTTGGACATAATTCCTTGTAAGTTGTATGCAACTTTCAAGGGAACCATTGATGCAAGTTTCCATTGGTTGTGACATTTGCTCATCTTGGATTGGAATATATAGCAAATCATGTCTATGGGTAGTCCCCTCTTTATCAATATTTTCAATAAATCCATATTTTGAATCTTCCAAGAATTTAGTAAGATGCATTGCACCTTCTACAAAAGAATATGGCCTACATAAATATCTTTGAAGGTTATTTAATGTATGATCAATGGAAATTCCAATCGATGTGATATCCAAATTATCTTCTTGGATTTTTTTGTTTAGATTATTCAACTCTATTAGAACATCAACAAGCATAATTAAACAAAACTGAACTGACAAAATCCTTACCTTATGATACCAAGAGTTCTTTCTTTCTTTCTTCCATAAGCTCAAAATAACAAGCATCAATGTAACAAGTCTTTCAACTAATTGACCTCTAGATAGCCATCTAATACCATGTATTTGAAGAACTTGTAAGGATTCCAATTCCATTATCTCTAGTAAGGAAATCGGTTCATTATTTCTCTTTTCTGAATTTCCAATCCATGAGTACACTTCATTTGCAATTTTATCAACATACAAAAATTCGGGTAACTTCTTAGAGGCCTATGATGTTGCAAGTTCCTCTCAGTGTGCAATATAGTTATTACCAATCATATTTGGGAAATCATCCTTTAGCAATGTGACAAATCCATTTTCACATCTAACCATTGAAAAAGCACCATCAGTGGAAATTGCTATTATTTTTTCATTTTTCAACTCCCTTGTTTCCTTTAGATTAATGACTGTATCATATATTGTCTTAACCTTACCATCAAGAACACTAATAATTTTCATTAATTGTGATATTGGAGAAACCAAACCTTTAGAGTCTAGATATGTTTAATGCATAACAAGGTGTTGTTCCAAAATGTGGTATGTTCTTTCATCCAACATTATAGAGAAAAATGGGTTGTGTAACATATTTCTAAATTGCACCTCTTCAAGGTAATCTGATATGCAATGAACAAATTCACTTGCATATTGTCTATTTATGTAAGAAAAATACTCCACTCTAGAAGGCATGTCAGGTTTTTGGAAATGCATTTGAAGGTGGCATAGATCTTCATAAGTAGAAATTGTTAAGATTCAATATGCTAAGATAGAAAATATCATCATTACATTCCATTTCACAACAATAGCATAGACATGATCATTGAAAGAACAACAAGCACAACATAAACACAAGAGACACAGATTTATCGTGGGAAACCCTCATGGGGTAGAAAACCCAGCAAAGCTTCCTCAATATAGATGACCAGAAAATACAAAGATGTAATCCACAAACATGATATCCTTCTCCTCCATATCAAATATCTCTCTCACCTATGCACCAATCACAAGTGAGTGAATGTGTGTTAAATGAGGAACACACCTCCTCTATTTATACACAACTCTGACTTGAGTTTTACAACAACTAGGTCGGCCCCAACTTAACTATTTAACATAATGTGGCAGGGCTGACCCCAGTAGGGTGGTCTAATAACCCTTTAATCCACATGACTCATACAAGGCCGACCTCCACTAGGGAAGTATAATAACCCAAGTTGCCACATTATCCATGGAGGAAAAAAAAATCTTTGGATATATAATAAGGTCTTCACGGAGGAATGAAACATCTCAAGAATAATAAAGTACAAATATAATATTCTTAGAATTTACAATATTTCAACACTCCCCCTTAATGAGAAGGATATTATAACAACATCTACAGGAGCAAGGAGTCATCAACTACATGATACATGATACATCTATTAATCATTGGAAGCTTTCTCAACATCATCAGTAACTCAACCAGTTACTGGAATATCTTCAAGTCTTCAATACTGGAGTATAAACATCGTTAGTATTAATTCTTCACCTTGTGTAGCACTCGATCAACTACAACATCATCATCATCTGGATCACCCGATCAACAGCCTCATCATCTGGATCTACTGATCATCATCATAACAACATCAACTGGATCCTCTCGATCAACAGCATCACATCATCAACTGGATCCTCTCGATCAATAGCATCACGTCATCAACTGGATCCTCTCGATCAACAACATCACATCATCAACTGGATCTTCTCGATCAACAACATCTGGATCATCTCGATCTACAGCATCTGGATCATCTCTATCTACAGCATCTGGATCATCTCGATCTACAACATCTGGATCATCTTGCAAAACACATGATCCAATTATGGGACGATCAATACCTCTCATTTTAAGACACCTATCATGTCTATGGACGATGCAATCCAGATCTACTTACAGGATGATCAATCATGATCCTTTTAAAACAAATCCATGTGTAGGGACGATGCAGTCCTTGATCCATTTAAGACAAATCCATGTCTAGGGACGATGCAGTCCTTGATCCATTTAAGACAAATCCATGTCCAGGGATGATGTAGTCTGTGATCCATTTAAGACAAATCCATGTCTACGGACGATGCAATCCTTGATCCATTTAAGACAAATCTATGTCTAGTGACGATGCAGTCCTTGATCCATTTAAGACAAATCCATGTCTAGGGACAATGCAGTCCATGATCCATTTAAGACAAATCCATGTCTAGGGATGATGCAGTCCTTGATCCATTTAAGACAAATCCATGTCTAGGGAGGATGCAGTCCTTGATCCATTTAAGACAAATCCATTTCTAGGGACGATGGAATCCGTGATCCATTTAAGACAAATCCATGTCTAGGGATGATGCAGTCCTTGATTCATTTAATACAAATCCATGTCTAGGAATGATGCAGTCCATGATCCTTTTAAGACAAATCCATGTCTAGGGATGATGCAGTCCTGACCACAGTGCCAATCCTTTTTCATACTGGATGTGACCTAGATCAAGTCTAGGATTTATCACCATAGAGCCAGTCCCTTTTCATATTGGATGTGGCCTAGATCAGATCTAGGATTTACCACCACAGAGCGAGTCCTTTTTCATATTGGATGTGACCTAGATCAGGTCTAGGATTTATCATGTACATTTTGAACCAACTGTTCAGGGATGATGCAATACTATCACATACATTTTGAACTAAACGTTCAAGGACAATGCAGTCCTATCACTTACATTTTGAACCAACTGTTTAGGGACGATGCAGTCTTATCACGTATATTTTGAACCAACTGTTCAAGGATGATGCAGTCCTATCACGTACATTTTGAACTAAACATTCAGGGATGATGCAGTCCTATCATGTATATTTTGAACTAAACGTTTAGGAATGATGCAGTCCTATCATGTCCACTAGGGACCACTTTCTTAGAGACATATGTCTACGGATCTCTTTTAGGACATGTGTCCAGGGATGATGCAATCGCTCTCGTCCACTAAGGACCATTTCTCAGAGACATATGTCTACGGATCAATTCAGAACATGTGTCTAGGGATGATACAATCCCTCTCATCCACTAGGGACCGTTTCTCAGAGACATATGTCTATGGATCAATTCAAGGACCTAAGTCCAGGGATGATACAATCCCTCCACGTCCACTTAGACAAAGTCTAAGGACCATATATCGACCTCATCGTCGGAACTGGTAACCTCATCATCGAAACAGGTAACCTCATCATCGACACAATTGTCCTCATCATCGATACAAGTATCCACATCATCGATATAAGTTTCCACATCATTGATACAAGTATCCACATCATCGATATAAGTTTCCACATCATCGATACAAGTATCCACATCATCGATATAAGTTTCCTCATCATCGATACAAGTATCCACACCATTGACATTACCGTCGATGCAGGCAATCTCATAATCAATGACCATATCACTCCCCCTTTCGAGGAGGGTCCTTCTGAACTACACCAAGCTTGTCTCAAAAATACTCAAACTTTACTTGAGACAAAGGTTTGGTCAATACATCAGCAACTTGTTTGTCAGTGCTCACATACTCGATCTTTATAGCTCCTTTCTGCACCATATCCCATATATAGAAATATTGAATCTCTATGTGCTTTGACTTATCATGGAACACTAGATTCTCTGTCATCTTGATACAACTCTGGTTTTCACACAGGATCATAGTGGGGTCCATCTCTAAGTCAAACAATCCTGATAACAACTTCCGAAGCCATACTGCTTCACAACTAGCAGAGCAAGCAACTATATATTCCGCTTCAGCCGTGCTGAGAGCCACACTTGACTACTTCCTGCTAAACCACAAGATCATGGTAGATCCCAACAATAATGTCCGCTCGATGTAGTCTTCCTATCCGATACACTTCCTGCCCAATCATCATCTGTGTGGCCATACAATCTGAAGTCATGATCTCCAAGGAAACATAGACCAAAGTCTATCATACCTTTTAGGCATCTCATCACATTCTTTGCAACTATCAGGTGAACACACCTAGGTTCTGCTAGGTGCTAACTCAAGGTGTTCACAGCAAATCATATATCTGGCTTGGCATTCGTCAGATACATTAATGACCCAATAATCTCTCTGTACAGAGTCACATCCATTAACTCTGACGAGTCATCAGCTAATAGCTTCATGTTGGAATCCATGGAAGTGGCCATGTCCTTACATTCCAACATATCAAATCTTCTTAATATTTCTGTAGCATACTTTCTCTAGTTGAGAAAATTCCTTCTGGGCCTTGCTATACTTCCAGACTTAGGAAGTAATGCATCAATCTGAGATCTTTCATTTCAAATTCTGTAGCTAGCTTCTTCTTGCTTTCCATGATCTATTTCTCATTCCTTGTCAGAAAGAGATAATCCACATACAGTAATAGTATGATAGGTTCATCATCCATAACCTTAAGGTAAAGGTTAGGATCAGCTTGTCAAGAAGCTATCAATTTTCCCTTTGTGACTGAACATCATTCACACTCTACATTGAGTGATCTTCTACATATCTATCCATGCCATCTCTCGTCAAATGGGTCTACTGATATGAGCCTCAAGATCATTCGAACTCTGTGGTGAGTTCCTTCTTGCATCCATCTAAGAGAAGAATGTCATCTTGTATATAGACACCATCTTCAATAAAGGTTGAAATCCGCATCACCCATGGTGATCATTAAGCTCATCAAATGACTATTGATCCTGGGTATCCATACAGAGCTTTCTTCATTGAATCCTGGGAGTTTTCTCGATTCAAACGTCTTCTTCAATTACACCATTAAGATAATGGTATTATCTATCACTTTGGAGAAAACATCTCGTCATGATCCTCTTCCTATTTTTAAGAGAATCTTCTAGCCACAAGCCTTCTATAGTATGTTTGATTTGTAAATCTTCTTGTTGAACATCCATCACTTGTTCGGTGTCCATCATCCTTGTTTTGCATATCATAGCACATGATCTTTCCTGCAAATCAAAGTTAATTACATGATTAGTAATACATGATAACCTATTATGCATACATATATGATTCACATAGTTATGCAACTATCTTGACCAATACTTTGGCACAACACATTTCCATATCCTGTATGCATACAGTGGCTATCTAGATGCCTTCCATCTCTACCAAAACATACTATCAAGAGCGTGCACAACTCTCAGCATGTCAGCAAATAGGTTTCATTCTAGATAAACAACAATGGAATGTTTGTTCAACTTACCCATCATATGCATATTAGTAGTATACTGTTCAATGCTATATGAATGCTCCCACTATGCATGATATATTCTAGGAATACAAATATGCATGCAACTATTATGAGCAATATCATTAACTTATTCAGAGATTCAAATAACAACTCAAATGCTTATCTTTGTGGTTGCCTCCCACTTGATCTCTATATATATTTTGAACTTCTATTCATTCTATACCACTATGCATGCTTAAGTGTGCACTAGTGTCATCCTCATGATCTCATACACAAACATACATTCATTAGTATAATCTCAATACTATCAAAACATGATAATATTAAGTATGTATGGTCATGATCATTTCATACACAGGTATACTTACCTAAGATCCTAACACAAAGTAGGATTCTAACTTGATATAGGAAAACATGCCTAGATTATTAAAATTGGTTATGTCTTAACATACCCAAACAATATCTTCTTTTTTCTCTTCAATGGTTTAGAGATCTTGTGCTAGAACTTGCATATCTCATAGGTTAAGCATAGTAGAACAAGGTCATACATACCTCGTAAGTAGAGATTCTATGTGATCAAAGATTATGGATGAGTCTTTGTCTTCATGTGATCATGGTCATAGAACTTGATTTGTCTTTCTTGATGTACATGTATCTTGTTAGCAGACAACATCATCCTCATACAACACCACAGGTGCATTAGTACAATCATATAACCCTAATCAATGAATGTCTTCTATCATGCATTCATACTTTTACTAGGGTGATAAGACAATTCTAAGATTAATCAAGATTGTACTAACCTCAATAATATGAAGACAAACATATCATAAACTTAATCATGAACAAATTTCAACACATACCTGTATCTCCTTAAGTCATACCTGTTGAGATTTCTTGTAGTCTTCTTATGTAAGGCCTTAGCCTCATATCCCCATGAAACTGGAACTTCTTCACTTATGTAGGAGTCCAATTCTCTTCTAATCTTAACCCAATACACTTTGATTTGCTGAGACTGGATATGGAGTTGGATTAGGGTTTTTCAGAGAAACCCTAAAAAATCAAATTTTTAATTTCAAACTTCTCAAACTATAGAAAGATGCGTCTTGCTAAGCTGATCAAGATGGTATACTCAGAATTTGAAAATTTGTCCCCTCAAAATTGCCTTTGAAACTTCTGGATTCACTAGGCAGGACCCCGAACTAGGGTTTGATAAAGCCTACCCTTCTGCCCAACCAAAAATTTTGATCCAAAGCTCTAAACTTCTATTTTTCTGAGGAGCTTCCATCCATGGTCACATATTTAAAAAATTCCAACTTTTGTAGAAGCCCTAATTTTTCACCTTTCCGATCAAAATTCCAAACTAGGGTTTGATCCAGCCCAATCTTCTACCCAACCAACAAATTCAATCTTGGTCTCTAAATTTCGATTTTGATGAGGATAATTCAGCCATGGACTCTGATTCTAAAAATTCCAACTTTTTCTAAAGCCCTAAATTCCCACAGCAGTCACAAGCCAAGAATGAAGGTGCTCAAAATCCAATTCTGTTTTGATAGAAATATGCACCTGATTGTTTTTGATGCATCTCTAAAATTACGAATCCAAAGGGTCTGAAAATTCTACCTGTGGTAGCCTGACTTGTCATATTTCCAACCCCACAGGTCTGTCCTCAATTGGATTCTCTGAGAGAGAATTATGCCAAGTGTCGCAACGTGACTTGTTTATGGGATAAAACAAGATAATGAACTTGTACGGCGTGCCATGTGTCACTATTTCAACTTCGGCCTCTGAAAATCATACCTGTGAAATTACAATCCGTTCCCTACCTGCAACCATTATGAAATTTCATTTAGAGCTTCCTATCCCAAGTTGTGACCTTTTTTCCTAGGTCAACTGTTTATGACTGAGATCTGGAAGAGGCAGAAACCCTAACTTGTACTGATCATAAATCACAAAGTAAAACAAATTAGAGGATGTACTTTGGACACAAGGTACATGGGGATGTTATCTACGATCTGTACGGTTTCATATCCTGAACCTTCTCCACAATGGATTTATAGCGAAAGTTCCATGATGACTGGTTTTTGCTATATAAATCCCTAGCCTTCAAATTGTCGCAAGTGTCGTAAGTGCCATAAATTGCCTTCCTTCAGGATAGCTCTGATACCATGTTAAGATTCAATATTCTAAGACAGAAAATATCAGCATTACATTCCATTTCACAACAATAGCATATACAGGATCACTGAAAGAACAACAAGCACAACATAGACACAAGAGATGCAAATTTATCATGGGAAACCCTCATGGGGTAGAAAACCCAGCAAAGCTTCCTCGATATAGATGACCAGCAAATACAAAGATGTAATCCACAAACATGATCTCCTTCTCCTCCATAGTAGACCTCTCTCTCACCTATGCACCAATCACAAGTGAGTGAATGTGTGTTAAATGAGGAACACACCTCCTCTATTTATACGCAGCTCTGACTTGACTTTTACACAAACTAGGTCGGCCCCAACTTAACTACTTAACATAATGTGGCAGGGTCGACCCCACTAGGGTGGTCTAATAACCCTTTAACCCACATCACTCATACAGGGTCGACCCCCACTAGGGAAGTCTAATAACCCAAGTTTTTTTTTTTAACAGAAACGGTTATATATTGATTTTTTTTTTTAAAAGAAAGGAGAAAGGTTACACAACAAAATGTGGGTATATATGTTCCAATGGAAGGAAGACAAACCTAGCATTCAAATCATCCTATTCAGTTTGACAGCAAGCACTATATCTTCCTTTCCTGTGATATCTATCATGTCTGACAAATTGCCCAAGTAAAAGCAAGCAAGAGAAATACATAAGTTGGTAGTTCTAGTCTTAGCAACCTATTCTATTAGTTACAACGCTTAAAAAGTATTTGTAAAGACAAAAATATCAAAAATATGGCTATACTAAACCTGAATCAACCCTGATTATGGAAACCATTCTTTCCAGCTACAGTAGGATCTTCATATTTGCGCTTCTCAGCTCTGAGTTCCATGTTACCCTCCATATGCTTCTGCAGCTTTGTAATCTTTACGCTAATTTCCTCAAGTTCCCCAGTAGTAACTTCCTGAGTGCGAGCCCTACGAGAGAAGACAAGGTCCAGGGAGGCCTACAGATGATCGATTTTTCCAAAAAGCACAGAATTTTTCCCTCTGTTCTCTGAGACACCAGTGGAAACCAAATTGTATAGACAGAGGAGAACATTCTTGCATTCTAGATTCTCCGAGCAAATCATTTTGACTTCCACTTCTAGTTCCTGGAGCCTATCGAGCACTTCCTCTTCATGGCTGAGGTTCAAATCCTTCTCCTATGCTATAGAATGCCCACAATGATTGCAACACTTCCATTTTACCGGACCCTGTCCAGAAGACACGACCTGACCAGGGTTCTCTAAATTTTCATTCTGGATACTGCAGCAACCAACAGGGCCTCTGCCTGACAGCCCCTCTCGACCCTTTTTCACCAATCCATCCCTTGAACCACCATCCTTCCCACCATAGCAACCTCTACAAGCCATTGCTCACTATCTACGATCTGCGGAATGGAGAGAAGGTTCAAAGTTAATACTATAAACGTGATACGAATTCAGAGCGAAGGTTCCCATAATACAAATCATGTCAGTCTGCCAAGACACCTTCCAACTATCCATCGTGCCTAGAGCTTTTAAAGCCCACATGCGCGTGAGAATTTCAAGGTAAGTTGGAGCTGTTAAAAAATCCAGTGGGGAGTCATAATTGAAGTTGCAAATTTTCCTCCCTTGCCTATAGTTGTTAGTTGTGCAAATCCCGTGGGGGGGTAACGAAATACTAAGGAGAGGGGCTCGCCCTGTCCTAAGGTATCCAAGCATTATCAGAAAGCTCATTATTATAGAGAATTGAGCCATAAGGGACATCAACACCAGTGTTTGCCAATTTGTTCGCTTTCCCATTGTGCATTCTCAGGATGTGTAGGAAGTATAGATGATGGAATTCCTTGCTGATACATAGCAGGATTTGGTGCATTTTTTATGAAGGTCGCTTCCTTGTCCCCACAATGTTTCTTGCATCCCTAATGATAATAAGAGAGTCTCCTAGAACTGTAAGTTCCTTTATTCCGAGGGAATTAGCAATCTCAATCCCTTTAATTAGGCCGAGCCATTCAGCCCCATTATTGGTTTTTCTACCAATCCCCCAAGCGAATTCCTTCTGAGTATTTCCCTTGGAGTCAAAGAGCACTCCCCCCATGCCTGCCATCCCTGTATTTCCTTCCGAGGCACCATCAAAGTGTAAGATGTTGTGTTTCGACTTTGTCTTCCACTGAGTAAGATCTTCTACGTTCATCCTAAGCTGCCAGGGCAGTGGATTCCTGGGGGAAGTTTTGACAGGTGGAGTGTGAAGTATGAAGACTAAAAGCCACGTTCTTTCCTCCACAGTTAAAGGCTCTCTTTGGATGTTGTGCATTCCTTGTGATGTGAGGGCTTCAAACCACAGAAATTTGGCAACCAAAGAGACTTGATGGTGGTTAAGGGTCACTCCATAAAAAATTTCTCTGTTTCTGGCGTTCCAGACCTTCCAGCTTATGAACCGAGGCAATGCTTCCCAAGCTCTTGCAAAATCGGGTTTTCTGTGAAAAGATCCCTGATAATATACTTTCCAATTTGAAAAAAAGTTGTTCCAAGAAGTAGGCATAACAAGATTGATCTTGAGGGGGTCAATGATGCAGCTCCATACTTCAAGAGTGAAGCTACATTCAAATAATAAATGTGCAAGTGTTTCTTCTGCTTTTTTACAAAGGACACACCGTAGAGGACCTGCTATCCCTCTTTTTCGAAGATTGTCAGCAGTTAACATTTTTTTATGAGCGAGTATCCAGAAAAAGACATTCAGTTTGGGTAATCCATCCTTGCTCCAGACCTTGATCCATTTGACATGTCGAGTTCCATTAGTCTTGCTGGATTAGGCATGAAGGTATCCTTCCTTCACAGTGTACTCCCCCTTAGTCCCCCAACACCATTTATCCAGAAGGGATAAATAGATGGGGCATTGCTCCTACAAAAGAGAAAGGAAGGCTTTATAATCCGACTAAAGGTGAGGAGGGATGTCCAAGTCCTTCCAACCATTCCATCAGCATGTAGATCTCCAGATGGAAAGATCATAAAGAGTATGGATATTGTGATTCTCCATCCAAACCCGAAGATCATTCTAGATTTTGATAGTTTTTCCGTTACCAACCATCAAGTGTAGTTTTCCTCTGATAATAGGAACTGCTTTCTTGCACAATTCCCAGATCTGAGACCCTTTCTTGTCGGAGTTGATGGTCTCTATGCACCTCTTCCTAGACCCATTCATATATTTCTTTCTAAGCACTTTCTTCCACCATGCATCCCTGTCAGTAATAATTATCCATAAAATTTTAGCCCCAAGCGCTAGATTCATTAAGTTTGGGTCTTTTATTCCAGCTCCACCTCAGATTTTGAGATTGCAGACTGTGCTCCAATTTATGAGATGGAATTTTTTTGTATTACTTGATTTTCCTCCCTGCCATAAAAATTTCCTAAGTTCTTTGTTTATTTCCTGTATAATGTTTTTTGGGGCCATAGAGATAGAACATACATATACCGGGTATGTGGACAGAACAGACGAGATCAGAGTGAGCTTCCCCGCAGTGCTAAGCCATCTGAATCCCCAAGCAGTAATTTTATTTTTTATTTTGTCTATTATCCCCTGCCATAATTCCTTTCTTTTTCTTCCTTTGAAAATAGGAATACTAAGGTAAGTGAAAGAGTTCCAATTTGTGAGCCCTTCAAATCCAAAAAGTCTTGAGATTCTTGCCATGGTTACTGCAGAGCAGTTTCATCCATACACTTTGGACATAATTTCACTAACTTTTCCATTCGAGGCATCAAGGAACAAAGTGAGAGCTTTCTTTAAATGTTCTGCTATGACCGTGGATGCTCCGCCAAGGAAAATGGTGTCATCTGCAAATTGAGCATTGTTTGCCGCTCGTACGCCTCGTGCGATCTTGAGACCTTTAAGATCACCTATATCCTGTAGCTTCTGAAGGCTTCTGCTTAGAGAATCAACAACCAGTAAATATAGGAATGGGGAGAGTGGGCAGCCCTACTGGATGCCTCACAAGGCTTGAAAGAATTTGGTTGGCCTACCGTTAACTAGCGGGGAAATACAAGGCTTGCTGATGCAGGCCTTGATCCACCTAATGAACCTTTCAGAAAAGCCAAACTTATGCATGATTTCAAATAAAAAGCCATGATTGACCCTATCAAAAGCATTTTCCATGTCGAGTTTTACAGCCATACCTTGTTGTTTACACTCCATGCTAGAATGGATGGCTTCTTGGACGATGATGATGTTGTCCAAGATTTGGTGCTCCTCAATAAAGCCACCTTGGGTCTCGGAGATTAACTACCCCATCACTTTCTTCATTCTAGAGGCCATAATTTTCGAAAGTATTTTATACAAGGTATTACAGAGTGAAATAGGCCTAAAACGATCTATGGAGAGAGGGTTTTTGTCCTTGGGTATGAGGGCTAGAAAAGATGAGTTTGTGGCACCCACGCATTTGTCCTTATTTCGGGTCCAATTCAGCATTTTCCTGAGATCATTTTTTATTACATCCCAAGCAGCTCTATAGAAATTGATTGTGAATCCGTCTGGGCCTGGGGCCTTATCTATATTAAGCTTCCAAACCGCCTCTTTTATTTCTGATTCCGTTATGGGCTTTACGGGATCCCAGTTTTCTTCCTCGGAGATGATTGAGGGGATGTCTGAGAGGAGTTCTTCTTGTGCCAAGGGATCTGCCTCATTCCTCTCCAAATAAAGGTCCTGAAAATGATGGAATATATGTGCTTTTATATCATCCTGCTCTGAGATTTTTGTTCCATCCTGCTCCTAGAGTTCTTTGATTACATTGCAGCTAAGTTTGACTTTAGTTTGCTTATGAAAATAGGTGGTATTACTATCTCCTCCTTTCAACCAAAGTTGCCTAGAATTGGTTCTCCAGGCCGCTTCCTCTTTTCTAGCCTCCTCCAGTATTTTATTATTTAGATCATGTTCTTAAAATAAAAGGTTTGGGGTGATTTCAACCCGTTCCAAGTCCAATTGAAGTGCTTCAAGATCAGATTGAAGAATTTTTTTTACAATGCCTGGGCTTTTAAACTCGGCCTTACCCCAGGCTTTAAGAGCATAGTGAACATTCCTTAGTTTACTTTCCCATACATAACTCATAGAACCAAAACAAGGTAGAGACCATGACGAGGAGATTAGGGCCAAGGCTCTCTCCTCAAGGAGCCAAGTAGGATTAAAGCAGAAAGGAATGGGACATTGAGAGGTGGGTGTTGAAAGTGAAAGGGCAATGGGCTTATGGCCAGAAGCAGCTGACGGGATCATGTAGGAGCTAGGGATGAGATTAAGAAGTAGAAAGGAATAACTTAAGAGGAAACGATCCAACCTAGCAGCAATATGCCCTGTCCCCAATCGCCTATTGCTCCAAGTGAAAAGGAAATTTTTGAGCGGGGGATCAACGATGCCAAAAGAGACAGACGAGTCCTCCAAGTATTCACCAAAAGGGTATCTAACACTGCAGCCACCGCATTTTTCAGACTGTGAAACAGTGGTGTTAAAATCACAGCAAAGATAATTCCCTGCTCTCTGACAAGCACTTTGAGGGAAAAAAGGTTGTGCCAAAAGGATTTCTTGTCTTTTTAATGAGTGGGGCCATAGATATTGTAGATTAAGAAGATAGAATTGTCCACCTTATCGGTGATTTCATTGAGGGACCAGTGATGACTATCATGCAAAATTTTAAAAGAGTACTTACTTGAAAAGAACAACGAGATACCTCCAGAGGCACCTCTAGAGCTAACAGCATTTCCCTGGCAGTCTTTCCAAAAGAGATGTGTGAGAGCCAACACCTCCACATCACTCATTTCCATCTCTTGAATCAGTAGGACATTTGGTTTTTCAGAGTACATCATTTCTTTGAGAGCCTTTTTTTTGTTTGGCCTGTCGAGTCCCCTACAGTTCCAAGAGACGAGTTTCATTACTTCTTCCTAGTTTGTTGACCTGCTCGAGTCCTTCCCTCTACCTTTCCTTTGTTGTTCTGCATCAGCCTCATTTCTTCAAGGCTTCTTTGCCTTCCTAGCTCAAGCTCTCTTTCTGCTTCTTGTTGTCAGTGGTAAAATTGGGATTTTCTACCTCTGGTGCTTTGGGTTGGTCCTAAGTCAAAAAAATCTTGATATCCCTTTGATGAGGATTCTGGGGTGACCGAGTAGGGGACCGCCTTCTTCTATTTTACCTTGTCATCCCAGGAGCTTTTGGGCGGTGGAGATTCATCACGAGTCTAGGTTTCACAAGCTTGTTCCCTAATTGGAGGTTCCATACAGTTGGTTAGGGGCATGGTATTCATGCCATCTGGGACAGGTAGCTCTAGTTCTGCAATCTCTCCTTCCTCCACATCTAGAGTTTCAAAATGGTTATCTACTGTTACTAATGTCTCAGAAAAATATGCCGCTACCTTCTCTTTTTCTTTCATTTGCTGCCTTTTATTTGAGTCCTGATTTGGAGCAGCAGATCTTTTCCCCTTCTTAACCTTATGCCATTCTTCTTCTCGAGATTTTTCAACGACTTCCTTTGCAATTTTTGGACAATTTCTAGCTAAGTGCCCATATTCGTGGCATTTTTTGCATTTGAATGGCAGGAGTTCATAATCAACCTTTTGTGCATAGACCCACCCATCCATACAGAGCTTAACCACCTTCGGGAGCCCCTTTTCAAGATCCACTTCTACACAGATTCGAGCACAAGAAAGAAGAGGCCCGATTGGCTCCTCCTTGTCGATGTATTTCCTGAAAGAGTTTCCAATTGCTTGTAGAGATTCATCGTTCCAATAGTGCAGGGGCAGATGCGACAAACTGACCCAGACTGGAACAACCGAGGGCACATCATTTTCAGGATCAAAAGATAGAGTCCAATGGTTGAGATAAATCCCCTGGGGTCCCATAAAATACGGGTCGCTTCTGAATATTAGGTCTCGATCTTCTTTAGCTTCAAACATAAAGGTGAAATAGCCCTTTCCACAAAAACAGTGCTGAATCCCACCCTTGATCAAGGGCATCCAATTTTTTTTTATCCAAGAATCCATAGACTTTGGAGACGACCAAATACCAGTGAATTAACCAATCAACCCACGCTCGCTGAGGGCGATGGCTTTCATTCGCAAAGCAGCCTACATGATCTGGATTTCTGGCACCTCAGAGAGTTTAACGAACCCATCACCACAGACGGGGGCCGGAGAGGGGGGAGAGGAAGCGACCAGGGCCTTGAACACTTCATCCAACTGGAGGCAGATAGGGTTGGACTTTGGGGTGGAATCCATCCCAGGCCACGACGACCGAGCAGGTAAACTCATGGAGGCCATGAACCAGGGTTCCTCGGGATAGGGCATCACGCAAAAAAAATCAGTCAATGTAGTGAAAATTTTGTTCAAAGGCGTAAAGAAGAATAAAATCACTGCCTAATAATCCAAGTTGGCACATTATCCATGGAGGAATAAAACATCTCCAAATATACAATAAGGTATTCAAGGAGGAATGAAACATCTTTGGAATAATAAAGTACAAATATAATATTCTTAGAAGTTACAATATTTCATCAAAAATTTAAATAACCTTTTATGCAATAAAATATACTGGTTTCATAGTGGTTATGATCGCTTCCTTGTTGGTCTCATTTATAGTCACTATGTGTTATGGAATGGGATTTGCCAACGTTTTATTTTCATACAAAATTTTTTGAGTTGATGTTTGATGAATAAAATATTTTGAATGAGTTATAACAACATCATACTGAATATTGTATTACATCAATTTTTGATACCCGATGGACCTTCAGCCTTGTAATTCTCATAAAATCTGCACTTCGTATGACTTTTTCCATCAACAACATTGATAGTATACACCCAAGGATGTTTATTTTCCAATCTTCCTAAAATTCACATTTTTAGGAGGTATACATTCTCCTCACACTACTAGATCCACCTTCCTTGTCATTACCAAAAGTTCCTAAATCATCAAGAAGCTCTTCATCCATGTCTTCATGAGGCTCATCATTGAAATCAGAGATAGGCGAAATATCTTCAACATTGGAAGGCTTCGACATTATAGAATAACCATAAAATTTGTCCAAAGTTGATTGGTCTTTGTTTTAAGGAGGAATTTCTATTCAAATAATTTACCTATACACAAAACAACAAGAATAAAAAATATTTGAAGCTAGAACAAGTTCAATGTATTAACCTAGCTCATTAAAAAATATTATGTTAATAAAAAAACAATAATACTTTTGGACAGACTATTAAATCTTAAATTACGAAGTATAATGTATAAATAGAATAATCAACTCTCAGGAAGAAAATTAAAATATCTTTTGAAAATGTTCTTTGCAAAATGACAATGTTGATGGTTCTCAACTTTCACCACTAAGATCAACTTTTATCTATCATATTTATAAAAAAAAATAGAATAGGCAGGCTTTCCAAAGACTTTAGTTAGACTCTGCACTTGCTGTTATCAATACTAAATGTGAAAAATATGAAATATAAGAGATGATGGGATTGAAGGACTTTTCAGAGAAGTCATTTTTTAATACCCATAGACGTATACAGATAGAATTTTGACACAATCATGTTGTTTTTTCTTGATGCGAAGTCTGAAATAAAGAGGGTCACAATATTCCAAAACCATTAGCAAAAGATTCAACTATATATATCCAAAAACTCTCTAAATAACGTATTTAGAGATGACGGGTCTATCTTGACTACCCACTAAGCCACATGTAAATGAGTAAACTTTTTTTCAAATTATATTGTTTAAGAATATTTATTATATTAAGAAGTTTTGACCCTATAGTGACTGTCCTGGAAGAAAATTCAGGTGAGACATTCTTCTCTATAAGAAAGAAAATTCAAGTCCATTTTGATCTAATTTCTTTATTTATATTAATACAAATTAGACTACTAACTTATAAAAAAATCATGTTGAAATTGATTCTTAATCAATTGAAATGGTAAATTTTGATTTTAATAATAGATTTATGATTTTTTTCAAAATTATGGATCTCCCTTCTCTCTTTTCTCCTTGACTGATGGAGTCTTAGTTGTTTCTTTCGGTGTTCAATATTAGAGGGGGATTTTGGCCTATGCAGGTTATTGTTGATAAATATCCCAATGTCACAGAAAAAAACTAGCAGACAAAATTCCTTTCTTCAGATCAACGCATTGTTTAGCTATATGATTGAACGTATTTGTGTGAGCCTATCCATCTACACAAATATCTAATTTACATGACAAAGTACATTTAAATTTGAAGCCAAGTAGAAATTATTCCATATGCTGGAAAAGTCAATGTTGAAAAGTTGGATGAATAATTATAGTCGGGAGTATATTTTCAATGTCAAAGGCTCCTAGCCTTATTGAATATCTCCTTCGGTAGGTTGAAGATGATAGAAAATGTTTTTTGTAGTGGGAGAATTTATGCAAAGGAAACAAGATGAATTCCTCTTTGACAACACTAACGAGTGCCTCAGGCCCTCCATAGTCGAGGAAATAAAAAATCTAAGAAAAACCACGATTTTAATTTAATTATTGCATCTACTTGCTCATATACTTGAAATCCCTATGCATTTCCCTTACATTATTCTCATCTTTCAACACTAACTACTGTAACACCCCGATTTTGACCCCGTCTCATTAAAGATGTAAATGATGTAATATCATTATCAAATCATGGAGAGGAGCTCAAGGCCAAGTCCCTGCCATCTATTTATTGTTTATGTATCAACAATTAAAAATCCATGCATGTGGGTTGCATGCTAGCATGGAACGATGGAAATTGGAATAAGATATATATATATATATATATAGATATAGATATATATATAGATATATATATATTGATAAAATACCCACAACTAACTATGCAATGCAGCAAGAGTATGGGGGCATGATTTTTACAAGGAATAGGGCGGGAAATATTCAAATGCACGAATTCAATAGCAATCCAAGTATCAACGAGAGAATCCATGAACCATCAACTACCCATGTTGATTTTTGCACTCAATCATTTATTTCTTTCAAGAGGTGGTTGAGGTAGTTATTGTTTTGGGAAATTGAGGGTATAACTATCCAAATTTCGTGTATGGGAAAGCCATCATTTTGGAAAAAAGTGTTTTCCATCCTGGGCAAGAAAAGACCCACGAATTTGCTCCCCAACCCATCATTCATCCACGTGCTTTTCTTTCTCATGCAGTTTTGGCTTGTTGGGCATTTTCCTCCACAAAATTCATGTGTTTTCCTTCCTTCTCTAGCTGGGAAAGTCATTTTTGTTATGGTAGAACGATGAGGAAGAAGGGAAATCGAGTTGGCGGTTTGTGAGATCTGTTTTTTTTGCTCAGTTTCCCATGTACATGTTGGGAATTCGATTGGTAGCTTCTAGTCATTGTTTTCCCCTCTTACAATTCATTTTTGGTGTGCCATGATTTGGGAAACCCATGTAAATCTTGTTTTGTGCACCCCACAGTTAAAACGTTTTTCCATGCCCAACAATTGTGCCAGCTGTGTGTATGTGTGGGGAGATATTGCTATGGTTTTGGTTATGTGCATCCCCTGTTTGGATTGAACTTCTTGTTGAAATTTGGTTGAAATTTGATATTTAATTATTTTAGATGTAGATACTTGAAGCAACAAGACAATTAAATCCATGAAATTCATACAACAATAGCACAAGGTATACCCTGGGGAAAATCCTCAAAATTATGAGAACAAAAACCCCAACAATTCTTCTTGGTATAATATAATAGATAGCAGTGAATGCTATCTTTTACAACATAGCAGATTGCTTTCAGAAGATAAGAGATCACCAAAATTCCTGGTGAAGATATGAAAGGAATAGAGAAGAGAGATCAATCGGATGTGTGCCTAACACAACAATAACAAGCACGAACAATACCCTACACAAAGAGAAGTTCCTTACCTTCAATGGAGAAGAGAATCTGCTTCACACTAGATTCAAAAATCCTATATAAAATATTTATACATTCTTCTCTTCTATTTTTAACTTCTAACTTCAGGATGAACTCACCCTCAAACTGAATGTATTAATCTTGCATGGAGTGGTGCACGCCAATTCTCATGCAGTGCTTCATCTCACTGAGCTGTCACTTAGGATGAAGTCACCTCTTAACTGAAATCTTTCCCACTTAGTTAGGTGGATAAATTAAGTGTCGACATGCAAGTGTCACAACTCACGTGTCATCTTTTAGTTTAACATAAGTGTCGTCATGGGATAGCACTTAGTTAACTAGATCTTCTTTGTTGTCACTTAGTTAACACTTAACTAAAGTGTCGTCTTTTAGTTTAACCAAAGTGAAACCACTTTAGTTAACTAGTCTTTATTTAACACTTAGTTAACTGAAATCATGCTGATTGATTTACTTGAAGTGACCATTATGAGTTCTTTAGTTAACTGAGGCATATATTTAACTGATTCTTTAATTGAAGCACTGATACTTAACTGAAGCTTTATAACTAAAGATTTGTAACTGAAGCTTTATAATTGAAGTGTCTGCATGAGCAATTTCAAATTCTCTTGATCTCTGTGATTTATCTATATGTGCTAACTTTAATTATCCATCACATTACATTATACTAAGATGAATTATCGGATGATGTGATTATATTATATTATTCCGGACCAAATGATCATATGCTAAAGTAATTCACTTTAGAGGTGATCAATCTCTAAAGGAGACTTAATAGCAATCTGGTGATCATTGTTAATAATATATCACACAACATTAAATGCTTTTAACAAGTAAAGAATGACCTTTATACAGAAGGACCACCTCTATACAGAAGGTCCATCTCATGGATACCTTTATACAGAAGGTTCACATGATAATCATGACTTGATACACACAAGTTTGGAGCCTTGTCCAATAATACTTTACAACATCATTACTTTGATCAATTACCTCTATACGAGAGGAATAACCTTTACATGGAAGGAAATCAAAGTGATCTCCTCTATACGGGAGGATAAATCTTGACTACACAAGATTGGTTTGAAGAATGTCTCCTGATGCTGTATATTTAATACTCCCTCCCAGTGAGGGAGGCATTCTCTGCCATACCAAGATTGTCTCGGAAGTACCTAAACTTCATCACTAACAGAGGATTTTTTAACACATCTGCAATCTTTTCATTAGTACCAATGTACTGAAGTTTCACTGTAACTTTATGGACCATGTCTCGGATGAAGTGATACTTAATTTCAATGTGCTTTGACTTGTCATGAAACGCTGGGCTTTCAAAAACCTTGGTGCAACTCTGATTGTCACACCTAATAAATGTAGTCTCAAGCTTATCATCGAATAACCCTGCAAGTAGATTTCTGAGCCACACTGATTCTCATTAGGAAACACTATCAGCTATGTATTATGATTCGGTAATGCTCTGGGCTACAGATTCCTGCTTCCTGCTGGACAAAGATATCATAGTTGATCCTAGGCTATAATAGTATCTAGATGTGCTCTTATGGTCCACAATGCTTCCTCCCCAGTCTGATTCTGTGTAAACAAGTAACATGACTCCTCCACTGGAGGCATATCTGAGTCCATATGAAATTGTACCTTGAAGGTACCTAAGCACATGCTTAGCATTTTTCTAGTGTCTGTGTTTCAGATCATACATAAATTGACTCAGAATGCTCGTAGCATAACATATATCAGGCCTCGAATGTATCAAGTACATTAGCAAGCCTATAAGTTGTCTATACAAAGTGGGATCTATTGGATCTAATCCAGAGCCTGAATCATGAAATTTCCTCAAATTGGAAACCATCGGTGTAGTCATAGATTTGAAATCTATCATGCCAAACCAATGCAATATATCCACAATGTACTTCCCTTGAGATAGAAAAATTTCATCTTTTCTTTGCCATATCTCAAGGCTAAGAAAGTAGTGCATTAGACCTAAGTATTTCATCTCAAACTCTGATGTGAGCTCCCTCTTGCACCAAGCAATCAGATGTTCCTCTACAGTGAGAAACAAATCATCAACATACATAACCAATATCAATGTTTGGTTCTTCACTACTTTGAAGTACAAATTTGGATCAGCTTCACTCTTACAGAAACCCAGTTTCTGATGGTAGCTATCAATTCTGGAGTACCAAGCCCCAGGGGCTTGCTTAATGCCATATAGAGATTTCTTTAGCTTTAAAACATGGGATTCCTTCCCATGCACCACAAATCCTTCAAGTTGTTGAATATAAACCTCTTCCTCAACCTCACCACCAAGAAAGGTTGTATTCACATTCATCTGGTGATGTTTCCATCCTAGAACAGATGTAAGTGCAATAATGGCTTGGATTGTGGTGTACCTTGAAAATGTCTCATCATAATCGATGCCTTCTTTCTGAGAGAAACCTCTAGAAATGAATCTTCCTTTATACTTCTCAATGTTACCACCTGCAACATGATTCATCTTGTAAATCCTTCTGGAAGTCACAATGGAATTCCCATTAGGTTTGGGAACAACCTCCCAAACATCATTCTTTATTATAGAGTTGTACTCTTCTATCATTGGATCTTTCCAAACTTGCTGCTTTGCAGCTTCTTCATATGAGGATGGTTCTAAATCACTGATGTGACTCATCAGTGAAACATACCCTGAATATCTATCAAGCTTCTTGCGCTCTCTGGATGAGCCTGTTGGTGCTTCATGTTTCTCTGCATTTTGTAAGATGTCTCGGCACCAAGAAGATCTTCTTTTAGTGGGAGGTTCATAAGGTGACGTATCAACCATTTCTAATGGTTCTTCAGGAGCTAGTGAATCTGAGGAATCTTCTAGTTTCTCCCTCTCTAACTCTGAAGGGGGAGAATCAGACTCTGGATCCTCCATCTCTGAATCACATTGAATCTCTTTCGATCTTTTGAAAGCAACTTCCTCATGGAAGGTAACATCTCGGATGACTTCAATGTGTATCTCACTGGATACATATATTCGGTATGATTTGGATGACTCATTATAACCCACAAAGGTGCCTTTCTTTCCAGAGGGCTCCATCTTTGTTCTCTTTTCTTTCAGTACATGAATGTATACTGGGTGCCTGAAGATACTCAAGTGTGAGATGTCTGGATTCTCACCGGTAAACACTTCTTCTGGTGAATTCTCATCTAGAATGGCAAGTTGGATTCTATTATGGATGTACATAGCTTTACAGGTGGCTTCTTCCCATAACGATGTAGACATATCTTGATCATGCATCATGGATTTTGCAGCCTCACATATGGTTCTATTCTTTCTTTCGACAACCCCATTTTTCTGAGGGTTGTATGGTACTGTTAATTGTCTATATATTCCTTCATCACTACATATCTCATTAAATGCATGTGAATCAAATTCACCTTCATTATTAGACCTTAATGAACCGATGTGCTTTTCTTTCTGATTTTCAACTAGGGATTTAAACTCTTTAAATTTGCTAAGAGTTTCACTTTTAGCCTTCATGAAATAAATCCATGACTTCCTAGAAAAATCATCTATGAACAATACATAAAATAAGAAGCCACTCAAGGAGGGGGATGACATGGGACCACATACATTAGAATCTATTAAATCTAAAATCCCTTTAGATCTAGTAGAACTACTAGAAAATCTTTTCTTAACATTCTTCCCAAGTGCACAACCCCGACATACACTATCATGCTCAAAATCCAATATGGGCATACCTTTTACCATCTTTTGAAGTCCTACTAGCGCTTTGTAGTGTATGTGTCCAAGCCTTCAGTGCCATAGCTTGCATGGACTAAAAGTGTCGTGAATCATAGCTTGAATGTACTTCATGGGTACCTTATAGAGTCCTCCCTCTTGAACTCCAATCACAACAGCAGATTCTAGGCTTTTGTTCTTCGGCCATAAAAGTGCTTTGTTATCCATGAAGATAACTCGAAATTCTTTGTATTCAAGAACCAAAACTGAGAGGAGGTTCTTTTTCAATACTGGAATATATAGAATGTCTTCCACATGTAGAATATCACTGGTGCTCAGTTGGAATGAGGTGGATCCAACTCCTTGGATCGAATAAGTTGAGGTGTCCCCCAACTCTACCATGCATGTGAATTCTTTCTCTTTTAGATCAGTGATGGTACTCTTGTAACCAGTCATATTTTTGGATGCACCACTATAAATCAACCATGTTTCTGCATTTGTGATGACGGATCCTGAAAGGGATGAGACAATATAATACTCCCTTCTTGTCTCATTTTCTTCAGATGCATTATTTTAAGTGATTTCATCTTCTATGGCGGTAGAAGCATGAAACTTTCCTTTCCTCTTTGATCTACAATATCTTGAGAAATGGCCTTTCTTGTTGCAATTGAAGCATCTAGATTTTGACTTCTCAAAGTCTTTGTTGAACTACTTCGTCTTTGAATGAGAGAACTGCTTTTGAAAGAAGGGCTTCTTTCCTTTCTTCATTCTTGTCGTGAGGGAAATATTTTCTTCTTTGATGCACACTAACTTGCTCTAGATTCACCCCTCCTCTTGGAGGAAGTCATGCCACAACCTTTCGAATTTAGGTTGTACCTCTCGATCATTTACCAAAGCCAAGAATGTCCCCCATGAGGATGCGAGACCATCAATAGCCATTTGGAGAAGATAATCTTCATCCACCACTACTCCAATACTAGCAAGTTGATCTCTTACCTGAGAGAACTTAGAGAAGAAGGAGGCCACTTTCTCATCTGTCTCCATCTTTAAGTTCCTAAGCTTATTATTCAATGCCCTCTTTTAACTCAGGGCCTTCGTCTCATATAGATTAGTCAATGTATCATAACATTCTTTTGCAACCTTCAACGGTGTGATCACAGGCATCAAGTTATCTTTTACTGAATCATGACTCTTCTTGAATTTGATGTGCCCTGCATTAGATGTAGGATCCTCCACTAGAGTGGATACATAGTCATGTTCCTCTAGGATTTTGAGAATCCTAGCCTTCCAAGTGTTGAAGTTTGAGGTGCCCTAAAGACGGTCTTTCGGTCGTATGCCTACACATAACCCTTTGAATTTCATTTATTTCTGGAGGATAACTCCCATGGTTCTCAAGGTTATCCATGGCCTAAGAACTGTAACTCGTTACCAAGTTATAATTACCACAAAAAAATTAAATAGACAAATCCTAAAATAATCATTTGCTACCAAGAAGTGAACGCTTACCAACCCAAAGATGAATAACTGAATGGCTTGAATTCAAAGGGGAAAGGGGCTTAACCTCTCTGCTACAGGAGCTAATCACCCTAAAGGAAGAAAAACAAGGATGCATAGTTGAATACTTCCCAATATCTACGAAAAGGTAGGCTTAGAGAAGCCATAGATCGCCAAACCAAATCCAACCTAGAAGCTAACCGACAATGGGATAAATACATAGATTTCTATCTTGAAAATTCATTATCAATAGAGTCAAATTGACTTACTTGGAGCTCTTGCAAAGCCAAAGACAAGCATAAGGGACCCATTCTATAGAAACTCTAACCTACTTATGCACAAGAGTAACCCCGATATTTCTTAGGCACATAATCCCACATGAAATCTTCCTTAACTTCCCTAATTCTTCAATATGTTAGTGGTTGGCATGTGTGAGGGTATCATGACAATGATACTCAAAGCATCAATGTAAAATAAAATTGTTAATTTTGTATTAAAATGTTGTCACTAGTCATTGTAACCATATCAAAGGTTGAGTGTTTTACAAGGTAAATTCGGTGATATATGTATTTCCTTTTCAAATGATATATTAAGAATTTATTAATAAAAAATGCACTTATCCCATATCCACTTTATTGAACAATGCAAAAATTATGCATAGTAGTTTTAATTTTTGATATAAAAACAAACACTATTTTTGATGGGAGGGAAATGAAAAACACATTACATCACCTTCTTTCAATCCAATCAAAATGTGCTTAATAATATTTTAAATTAAAAAAAAATTGCTTAGAAACATTGTAAAATTTGAATAATTTGATTTTTGAACTCTTATTGGGTTTTGGAAGTGAAGCATGTTTGCATATTGTTGTTATACAATTTGGCACTTGGCACATTGCATGATCGTTTGTGGTTAGGCTAACTATATTTTGTGGATAGATTTTATCAGTTCATGTATGTGCTTTCCCATCGGTATGGTAATGTCCTTATTCTAGGTGATCACTATAACTCTTTTTTAGTTGCCCTGTGGATTTGTTATGAGGTGGATCTAAAGTGGAAACTTTCACCGTTCATATTAGTTTGCACTACCCATGGATTCTGCCAAAGAACTATCCATTATCTGAACTTATAGAATGCATGTTTTCCTTATCATAATTAGTACCACTTGATTCGTGATTTCCTTCACTACCATCCTAGGATTGGGGTACATAAGGTAACGGGGAGGGAGCACCATCCAAAATTCCAATTTCAGAGTTAGGGGGAACCACTGTGGCCTCGAAGCCTGGGATGGGAAGTGAAAGTTCTTTGGGTATAGGTACTTTCCCATGAGAGTTCAAGCTCTAGTTTGGGTGGGTGTCCCAGTGATAGACACAAGTATGGGCACATGTGTGGGATCTAGGTTAGGCGTAGGGATATATTTTGGGCCAGTATTAGAAGGAGAAGGTCGAGGAGAAAATAGGGGTGATGGACCTAGCAGATCTAGTGCCCCAAAGAGCCCGTCGCCTTCCATGGTGGTATCCTACACTAAACCTATAATTTCTCGACCAGGAGGCCTAAAATGAAGACTGCGACATGTCATATGAGAAACAACAATATGGAAGTTGAGAAAATATGGTAGACGGATGTTGATGTATATGTAACTTCAAAATGTATTTCAACCATGTATTTCATATATGTATTTTGTACTCCTATAGAGATGGTATTATTCCTCTATACGGAAGTGTTTGTATTCCTATAGAGATGTTATTATTCCTCTATACTGAAGTGTCATCATTTATATTGTAAGTGTCGTAACTTATACTTGATGGGTTATTGGACCACCTTGTTGGGGTCGGCCCTGTATAAGGCATGTGGGTCGAAGGGTTATTAGACCACCCTATTGGGGGTCGGCCATGTGGGTCAAAGGGTTATTAGACCACCAAGTGTGGGTTCAGCCTAGATTAAGTTAACCATGGGTTAAGCTAGACATGTAGGCCCCATTAGTTTATTGGGCAGGACAAAACAAGTATAAATAGAGATCGGGAGATCTCTATTTGGTCATTCATTTCACACACTTCTCTCATTCAGAAAGTGGTGCACTTATGAGGAGGAGGCTCTGCTGCTAGGAGAAGACTATCTCTTGTATTCTGGTTGTATCATTGCTCTATCTATCTCTGAGGAAGTTATTGGGGTTTTCCACCTTTATGGTTTTCCCCAAGTAAACTCTATGTCTCTTGTGTGCTTGCATTATTGTGTCCATGATTGATATGCTGTAGATTTGCTGTACATGTTGTTCTCTCAGTTAAGATCCTAGATCAGATTGAAGTAAATTCTGAAAATTTAACATGGTATCAGATCTAGCTTGAAAGAAGGCATGATATGGCTTGTATGACACTTGTTGCACTTACGATGCTAGGGCTTGATATAGCAAAAACTAGTCATCATAGAACTTTCGCTATAAATCCATTTTGGAAACGTTTTTAGATCTGAAACATTTACAGGTCGAAGATAAGATCCCCATGTACCTTGTGTCAAAAGGCCAACCTCTAATTCGTTGTACTTTGTGATTTATGATCTGTACAATATAGGGTTTCTGCCACTTTCCATATCTGAGTCAAAAACAGGTGACCTTGGAAAAAAGGTCATAACTTGGGCTAGGAAGCTCCAAATGAAATTTCATAAAAAGTGACAAGTAGTACACAGACTGTAATATCGCAAGAAATGTTTTCAGAGGCTGACGTTGAACCAGTGACACATGGCACTCCGTACAAGTTCACTCTCCTGTTTTATCCCATACATAGGTCACGTTGCGACACTTGAATAACTCTTTCTCAAAGAATCCAATTGAGGTTAGACCTATCGGGATTGAAATATGACAGGTCGGGCTATCTCAAAAAAAAATTTCAGACCCTGTGGATCGAAAGGTTTGGAGTTACACCAGAAACAATCAGGTACATATTTTTGTCATAACAGAATTATTTTTTGAGCACCTTCATTCATGGCTTCCGGAATTTAGGGTTTCGGAGAAAGTTGGAATTTTTGCAATCGAAGACTACGACTGAATTATAATCATCAAAATCAAAATTTAGAGACCAAGATCAGAATTTTTGGTTGGGCAGTAGGTCGGGCTTGATCAGACCCTAATTTGAGACATTGATCAGAAAAGTGGAAAATTAGGGCTTCTATAAAAATGGGAATTTTTGAAATCTGTGACCATGGATGGAAGCTCCTCAGAAAAATAGAAGATTAGGCATTTGGATCAAACCTTTTTATTGGGAAGAAGAGTGGGCTTCATCAAACCCGAGTTCAAGGTCATGTCCAGTGAATCCGGAAGTTTCAAAGGCAAAATTGAGGAGTGAAACTTTGCAGTTTTGAAATTCTGAATATACCAGTTTGATCAGCTCATCATGGCGCATATTTTTATCCTTTTGGAAGTTTGAAATTCAAAGTTTGAATTTTTGGGGTTTCTCTAAAAAACCCTAATACAGCTCCAGATCCAGTTCCTGCAAATCAAGTGGATTGGTTGAATCCTAGAAGAGGATGGATTGGTCACCTGCATAAGTGAAGAAGTTCCTGTTTCAGAGGGAGATGAGGATAAGGCCTTACATAATAAGATTACAAGTAATCTCGATAGGTATGACTCATCCAGGTTACTAGCACAAGTCATTGAAGAGAACCAGAAGACATTATCCGGGTATGTTAGACATAACTAGCTAGCATGCTAATGCATGTATGTTTTTCCTATATCAAGCTAGAATCCTACCTTGTGTTAGGATCTTATACTATTGTGTTGTTGATAATGATTATTCATGAAGTCATAGGTTTGAATAGTCATGGTTGTATGCATATTATGTTTCTTACCGTAATTGATGATATGACTAACCAAAAGAATCATGAAGGTATAGGTTTGAATAATCACGGGTTTTATGCATATTATATCTCTTATGTTGATTGATGATTTAACTAACCAAAAGAGTCCTATGATCAAATAACAATATGTATGAGTAAAAGAAGACTTCCCTGAAACCTTGAATACTAATGCTTATTATCTGTGTTTGAAATGATCCTGACTATACATGCTTGAGATTATTTTGTTTTGATAATATTAAGATTATACTAATGAATGTTTGATTATGTATGAGACCTAGAGGATAACACAATGATGATACTAACAAGCATGCATAGGGATCGCGAATGAATATAAGTTCAAGGACAGGTAATCCAGGAAGCAAATATCAAGAGGGAGCACACTCCAGTAGTTTATGCAAGGATGCAGATATTCAGAGGTAGTTGACCACTTCTCACAATGCACATCAGAATGGAGTTGCATAAAAGAAGCAAAGATTGAGAGGGAGTCAACCCTACAATCAAACAAAGATAAGTATTTGAATTGTCATTTATTACATAGTTGTTTGTTTAAATAATGTTATTCAATAATGTATATACTGATGTTCCTACAATTAGGTTGTGTATTATGCATATTAGAATAGTTGCATTGATGAATAGTATACTACTAATATAGATGGGTAAGTGGCCTATGGCACTGTACAACATTCCATTGCTACTTATCTAGAATGAAACCTCTTTGCTGACATGTTGGGAGTTGTGCACACTCTTAACAATGTTCTGGTAGAGATTGGAAGGCATCTATAAAGTTACGGGATATGGATAAATGTTGTATTGAAGCATTGGCTAAAGATAATTGCATGACTGTATGACATATTTCTTTATGTGTAAGAATTTGTTCTGAAAACTATGAGATGTTTTATAATCATGCAATTTAACTTGTTGTGTAGGAAAGATCGTATACCATCACCTACAAAAGAAGGACTACAACATTTGTTCAGCAACAAAGTTATCTATTGAAAATATTGAAGATATTGAAGTTCCCAGGATCTGGGAAGAATGCCATGATTGAGGAGTATCAGTCAATCTTGAAGACGTTTGGGATGCGGTCCCAAAGGGTAGTCTGTAGCGACTTCCAAGAGGATCTACAAGATCAAGCATGTTGCAAGTGGTAGCATAGAGACTTTTACTCCTGTAGCAAGATACACTTCCATTAGATCTGTACTTGCTCTAGATGCAGTGATGAAGTGGAAGATACACCAGATGGATTTCAAGACAGCCTTCTTGAATGGTGAAGTTGAAGAAGAACTGTATGTGACTTGGTTCAGAGACACATGACAGGGAGTCATATATGTTCAGAACTTGGTATGGTAGAAAACTTTCTATCTAGTTTGGGATTTACCAAGAGTAAAGCGGATTCCAACCTTTACTACAAGGTTGAGGAAGGCAATCCAGTGATACTACTTTTGTATGTGGATGACTTGTTTGTTACAGGTGAGGATAGATTGATTTACAACACGCAATGGAAGCTTGCTGCCGAGTTAGAGATGAAGAACTTGGGTATGATGCACTACTTTCTTCGTATGGAGGTGTGGCAGAGTGCAGATGGGATCTTCCTTGGACAAGGGAAGTATGCAGTAGAGATCCTGAAGAGGTTCGGGATGATGGACTGCGAGGCTATGACATCGAACCTGAAGCCTCTATGTGATGCTTCATCTGAACCAGTTGATGTCACTATGTATCGTCAGATGATTGGGTCCTTGATGTACCTGACGAACATGAGACTAGATATTTGCTTTGAGGTGAACACATTGAGCCAGTTCCTGACAGATCCGAGGAGTCTTCACCTGGTTGCTGTAAAGCATATTCTGAGGTACCTGAAGGGTACAGTTGATTATGGGCTCAAATATGATGCAAATCAAAAGTTTAAGCTACAGGGTTATGTTGATTCAGATTGGGCAGGCAGTGCTGTAGATAGGAAGAGCACTTCTGGGTGCTGCTTTAGTATGGGATCAGGTGTGATCTCTTGGTTTAGCAGGAAGCAGTCCTACGTAGGACTGAGTACAGCCGAAGCAGAATATGTTGTGATGGATGAGCAGGTTCCAAATGTATTGACCAAGCCGTTGGTCGGAGTGTAGTTTGAGTACTTCAGAGAGAGGCTTGGTGCACTTCAGATCGAGGTTCATTCCAAAGGAAGTGATGAGTCCGGAAGATGCAGATGCACATGAGATTTTCTGACATGGTTGATGTGTTCACCCATTTTTGTGATGTAATTGCTGAGCCATTCTCACATGGTGGTAGATGTGTTCTCCCATGGTGTAGATGTAAGGGTTGAAGCCATTTTTCACATGGTGGTAGATGTGTTCTCCCATGGTGAAAAAGTAAGGGCTGGAGCCTTCCCCGAATTGTGGTAGATGTGTTCTCCCATGTCGGTGGTGTAAGTACTGGATGATGTGCATCTGGGTTGTGCTTCATGGATGATGAGATGATCTGAAGAAGATGATGCTATGATGATCAGGAGGATCATGGATGATGAGCATCAGGACAATGCTCCAGTTACTACTCTATATGTATATGTACGCATCATGTTTGATGCTGGATATGATCAGTTGGATCATTTGTATGTATTTTGTATATGCATCATGTTGGATGCTTGGACCATGTATCTGTATATGTATCAGGTGGATACATTGTATGATCAGGTAGATCATGTATGTTGATATGTATCAGGTATGATCAGGTGGATCATGTATTTGTATTTGTATCAGGTGGATACATTGTATGATCAAGTGGATAATGTATGATGATATGTATCAGGTAGATACTTGGTATGCATTAGGTAGATGCAGTGTATGATCAGGATGATCATAGATGACGAGCTTTAGGATGTTGCTCTAGATGGCATGCAGCAGGATGTTGCAGTGATGATGATCAAGATGATCATGTGTACATCAGGATGATGTATGATGAGTATCAGGATGATACTCTGTGGCCGTGGATAGGTTGTGTAAAGGAAATCCTAGATTTGTTCTAGGTCACATCCAGTATGAAAAAGGACTGGCACTGTGTATCACATGTAAGACCTGGGAGATCCTATAGGTTGGATTTGTGTACCCGTAATAGCCTAGGATGCTCTTTCAAGGGTTTATGATAGTGGGCCACATGTAAGACGTGGGAGATCCAATAGGTTGGGCTGTGTGCCCGTAATAAGTCCTGGGATGGTCTTTCAAGGGTTTGTGGTGGGATGCTACATGTAAGACCTGGGAGATCTGATAGGTTGGGCTGTGTGCCCGTAATGAGTCCTGGGATGCTCTTTCGAGGGTTTGTAGCAGAGGTCACATGTAATCAGTCCTGGAGATCTTGCCGGTCGTGCTTAGGCACATAAATGTTCCTGGGATGATCTTTAGAGTTCTTGTCAGTCGTGCTATGCACATAAAAGTTCCTGGGACACTCTTTTAAGGCTTTGTTACAGTCACATGTAATAAGTCCTGGAGATCTAGACAGGATGAAAAAGGCCTCAGATGCTCTTTAGGGTTATTGCTAGTCAAGAGACTCTTTTAAGGTTTTGTGATGCACGTAATAAGTCCTGAGGATTCCACAGTATGGCCACTGATGATGAAGACCTGTAGGTGGTGGGCCTACACCCAGTCTGAAAAAGGATTGGCTCTGTAGAACTTCCTATGATGAGTAGATTCAGAGATTGATTGAGATAGCAGCAGCAATGACGATGACGATGATTCGAGGATGATGATTCACTGATAATGATCCAGAGAAGAAGACTTGTGCTAGCAGATATGTGTCGAGAAATACCTTCCTAGTTAAGAGGGAGAGTTGATGTATATGTAACTTCAGAATGTATTTCACCCATGTATTTCATATATGTATTTTGTAATCCTATAGAGATGGTATTATTCTTCTATACGGAAGTGTCGTCATTTATATTGTAAGTGTCATAACTTATAATTGATGGGTTATTAGACCACCTTATTGGGGTCGGCCCTGTATAAGTCACGTGGGTCTAAGGGTTATTAGACCACCCTATTGGGGGTCAGCCATGTGGGTCAAAGGGTTATTAGACCACCAAGTGTGGGGTCAGCCCGAATTAAGTTAACCATGGGTTAAGCTAGACATGTAGGCCCCATTAGTTTATTGGGAAGGACAGAACAAGTATAAATAGAGATCGGGAGATCTCTATTTGGTCATTCATTTCACACACTTCTCTCATTCGAAAAGTGGCACACTTATGAGGAGGAGGCTCTGCTGCTAGGAGAAGACTATCTCTTGTATTCTAGTTTGTATCATTGCTCTATCTATCTCTGAGGAAGTTATTGGGGTTTTTCACCTTTATGGTTTTCCCCAAGTAAACTCTGTGTCTCTTGTGTGCTTGCATTATTCTGTCTATGATTGATATGTTGTAGATTTACTGTACATGTTGTTCTCTCAGTTAAGATCTTAGATCAGATTGAAGTAAATTCTAAAAATTTAACAACGGAATCCTCCAAGAGGAATGTAATCTCTTCCCTCGCGGTAGATGGAGAAGTCCATTAGCGAGATGAGTCCATGACAAAAGTATTGCAAGGATGTGCAATCGTTCATTCAATAGATGCACACACACCTAAAGAATTTGAGATAGTCAACCATTATAGCAACCTCAGGAAACATCTCATGTTAGAATTAAGTTGTTCTTGGATACGATTCCCAATCACAAATAATGTGTGCAAAGTATTTTACAACTATTGCAATTGGATGTGGTCTTCACGTAGGAGGTCGGGTCAACAAGGTTTGATATTCTAAAGAGGATGGGCTATCACTAGAATGGACCTTGTTAAGCCTCATATCATTCTCAGGGGAGTGTAGGGGTAGTTATTTCTCTTTCACATTCCTTACAGAGCTTAGTATTTGCTTGAGCGTAGGACCTGAAGGACATGTGTCTCTTGCTCCCCATTTCCATTCGGAACTAAGCGATTGGAATTTGTGTTGTCTATGCCATGAATTCTATCTCTGATATGGATCAATTAAGGGATTTCATGGCACCGTATTTAGCAACAAATGAGTGGATAGTCGATGATGACATTAAATTATGGACAAATGGGATGGAAAAAAATGATGTGGTAGGGTTCCAATGATCAATGGCTTGGAAAAACAAGCTTGGTGTAAGTACAAGGATGCATTATAGATCTTCAAATCTAACTAGAAGCAAAAGGGGTTTGATTATGGTGGGTGGTTCACATGGAAATACTATATAGATAGGGACTAGATTGAGTGCATTTTCAACTGGACAGATTCTATGGACCCAAAAAGGAGGTTGTATTCTCACGCAAGCTTTGGCATGTGGATGTCAAACTGGATGTGATCCAATCATATGCATATCCAATTAGTGATCTCTCATTATTTTGGATGCTATGAATTCATTTTTTAAAATGAATGTATCACTTCTATAGTTAGTTGACTTTTGATCCCTTGTTCAAAGGGTGTGGAACCTCTCTCCCTAGCCTATGGGTCTTCAAGGTTGGATCTTGTGATGGGAGGTGGCAGTGCAACTTACTATCAAGTTCAGGAGGGGTTGGGGTAGGATGATGGCTCATCAAAGGATGAAGGATCTATGGGAGGCTCAACAAAGGATATAGGAGTTTTGTATCTTTCTAGAAGAGGACATCCATAATGTTGTTCTTCAAGAGGATGTATCCAAGTTAAAGATGACAATTAGATGGGAGGAGTAGTACAATTAACGAGGATCCATGGTTTGCTAATGGATAAAGTGGATTCAAGGGTTATATTTTTTACTTCCTAAAAAAAAAATTGTAACAAAGAGGGTGATTGGGCTTTGTAGCATAGTTGGTCCCCTTGTTGAATATGCAACTAAGGTTCGTAGCATGTCCAGTTATCACTCTAGTCTATCTTTACACCTTATTTCTTGTATGATGGTATTTTGAGAACTCGGGATGGTTTGTTGCAAAGTTGTTCCCCGCCTACTAGCGATAGAGACCAATCAGAGAAAAAATTGTCACGGGACAAGATTCATCTAAGTCTTATGTCAATGAAGAATGGTAGATCTCCAAAGTTGTATGGTCTTCCATGTGATTTTTATAAGTCCATGTGGGACTATATTTGGAAGGATTTTTATTCTATGGTGACTGAAGTGTTTTCTGCTCATTTCCTTTTCTAGACTATTAATCAAGGGATGACTAAGTTTAACCCCAAGAATGGGGCACGTGATTCCATTGGTGGATGGAATCCCATCAACCTTCTCTCCGTAGCATACAATATTATGGGTGGATTATGGATAAGGATTTGCCCGAGGATACAAGAAGTGGCTAGGTATGTTGTGCAACAGGAGAAAACAATTTTTGTGCAAGAGAGATTCATTCTAGACATGGTATTTTCTACTTGGGAGGCTATTGAGTGGGCTAGGGAGACAAGCTAGAAGTCTATGATGCTCAAGACTAAATTTGATAAATCATATGATCTAGTGGATTGGTCCTTTGTTGCATAGATTTTGAAATACTTGGAGTTTGGCTTATGTTGTGTTGGCGTGGTGAGCACAATGTTATTCAATGCTTCGACCTTTCTTTATATTAATAAGGCATTGTACACAAGGATCTGCATCATTGTATTAGACATGATTTCCTTTGGCACGGTACTTGTATGTGTTGACTTCATATGCTTTTGGGTACTTACTAGAGGTAGCACGTGGCATCGTTGGGTAGATTAGAGGGATTTCTATATTCTATTTATTTTATTGCTTTGTGATCTTTTTTTGCTAACACCGTGTCTTCCAAACTACCTTGTAGCTTGTGAATGCATATACCAAAAATGGTAGGCAGCATGGGTAAACCTTTCTTGCGGGATGGTGTAATTTAACGCTTCCCTATCATGACACGTTAATTGCAATGAAAATATGAAAAAACAACAATATGTTGACTAGGAGAAATTTTATAGGGACATGCTAGTTTATATAGTGTACAACTATGAAATGTGGGAAATCAAATAAGTTTCAGGAATATGCAAATTTTATTTATGGAAAATGGGTATAACACAGGGAAATTCACTTTCTTGTAACATTGCTATGTTATTTTCTCTCTAAAGCATAATTCATATGTTTGAATTAAGGATGCGGTTTAGTATCAAAATGATGTAATTTCATGAAAAAAAAATGTACACTTGTAACTAACATTTTGTTCTAGTGTTCCATTATTTTTCCATATTTTTTAATGTTGTTTTCGAATTTATTTAAAATTAATAATGGAAATGAAGCCTTGGAATAATGAGTTCAATCATTAAGGATGGGTTTGAGGGTATTAACATAACCAATCAATTTTTTTTATTTTGTTTAGTGGCTAGGCCTCCATTTATACTTTTGCACCATATAAATATTTTCCAACTTGCAAAGGAGATAAAAAGTTACACCAAAAATAAAAGACATGAGTATTTTAGAAACATGATATATGTAGAAATAAAAATTAAAAAACAATATTTTTTTCTTAATACACACACTAGTTTCATAAGAAATGAATATATGGTTCATATTTAAAACTATGGTTGAAAATGGCCATAAGAATAGGGATATGGGAAAATATATGTGTTTATGTTTATGCAACCAAAACCAATAGGTTTGTCATTCTAGACCTATAAAAAAAAGTAGAAAAATCATCCAACATGTAAATGAATAGAGGTAGTCCTATTAAAAAAAATGGTCTCAAATGAATGTGCACATGCTAATAATGCACATGTGTTCCTTCCTTACATTTTATATCTTACATTTTACCATCCAAACTCTTGTTTGGTGGTATTAAAACATGTCTTATTGGTTCTTGAGCTTACATGGATCCTTAAGGATGTTGTGTCTCTCCACCAACCCATGTTAAGGACCTTAGGATTTTGTTTCCCTACTACGATTATGGTTAAGGCCTCAACAGACATGCATTGTGCGTGACACATCTTAATGTCACCCATGTTTAGCGCCTAGGATAAAGACCCCGTATCGAGGGCTCTTGTTATTGTTTCTACAATTTTTTCATGGAACTTTAACTCTAGAATTTTGAATTAGGGATTAAGTTCCTTGGTTTCCCCATTAACCTGCACCACAGTCCAAACATGTTTCCAGATGTCAAAACCTACCCATGACACATATATCGCACTCAAAGTCCTGCATAAAACACCTACAAAGGTTTGATGTAATGGTACAAGGAATATTCAAGGATCTTGAGTAAAAAAATATTCAACAATATCCCTTAGGCTATTGTTTTCCTTCCTCATCCATGTTTAAGACCCTAAGACTCATCCTTGATGTCCAAAATCTCTCAATGGATTCTATATCCAGCCTTGATGCCAAAGACCCTCAAGAGAGGGTTTGTACTATAGTTTGCAGGTGTTGTTCATGGTGATTGAGCCCAAGAAGTGGCATTTCGAGCAAACAACCCATTATTGTCCTCATATAAAATTAGATAGACCTTTAAACACATTCTTTGTGCACAACTAGCATATTGATGCCAGGAAAAGAATGCTCTAAAGCATTTATTTTAACTTCTAAAAATTATTAATATATATTTTCATATTTTTTATGTTAAAGTGTTTGTTGAAATCATGCATATTAAGTTGTGTATTAATTTTTAACTAGTGATGCTAATTAATATCTATTAACAATGAAATTTCTTATCTACATAGCTTATAAACACTATCTACAAATTGAACTCAATGATTTGTAATTGTTAATAAATTGTGCTATCTTTTAAATTCTACTTATAACTAGTTTTAAAATTCTTAAGTTTGTAAGTGATATTTCCTTCTAATTACAAAAATATTTTTTAGTAAAAAATTATTTAAGATTTATGTATAGTTTATTTCCATTTATTCAAGATATTAAAAATATAAATTCAAGGTTATGTTTATGTTTTGTCTAATTGATAAATAAAATTAAATAATTTCATTTAAAATAAAATTGATGACGATGATGATGGTGATGGTGATGAGATGGTTAACGTCCACTAATACCAAATTTGTTCTATCAGACCTTAAGAGAAAAGAAAGAAAGAAATTGTTTGGTTTGCTTTAAAATTTTATTCCAATGCTCAAAAGGGTTAAAGAGAAGTGTTCATAACTTTGATTAGTTTTG
Source organism: Larix kaempferi (assembly GCA_027924585.1). NCBI lineage: Eukaryota > Viridiplantae > Streptophyta > Pinopsida > Pinales > Pinaceae > Larix > Larix kaempferi. Next base: position 3,971,810 of record BSBM01000712.1, on the reverse strand, counting down.
AGAATTTAGAAGGTTAGAAAGGTCAGTGTTGTGACATAGATTTGAAACTGAGACCTAATGTGGGTGTATGCAGGGAATTCTAATAGAAAGTGCTTTTCATCATCAACTCTCATATTCTTGTAGAGATGACAAATTCTTTCAACCCACGGAGTTTTAGGAATTGTCCAACCCCCAGTTTCACTATGGAGCTTTTGAGAGTTTGTTCTTATCTTGGAAACATTAATTTTCTTCTTTGAACTAGATAAGACTGAGAGATAACTTTGAAATTATAGGTTATGGTTAATGACCTCCTTATAACTTATCTCAATTTTCTCTTAACCTCTAAATCATTCTTGCACCACACCTTCTCTTTAAACTTAGATGTAATAATATTTATGATTTTATCAATATTTTGGAAAGCAACATGCTTCGTTAACCCCCCAATGGTTTAACCATGCCATGAAATCGTTATGTCAACCCCACATGCAATGCAGTAGGTTTTGTCTAGAATTTAAAGCAATTGTAGAAAGTCTATGGTCTCCCATGTTGTTTATCTTATGCTTGTACATTAGTTACCTATTCATATCCATGCTCTCAATGGGAGAGATCCCCACTTCTATGAGGAGAATAGGATAAGGTGTATTTCTTTTAATTTTAACGTTATAGGTTATAAAACGTTTTTGGATTTGCTCATTTTTTCTCCAAGATTCTCTAGATATGCTGCAACCCCAAAATTCACAATTGTATAAGATAAAAAGGGTGATGAGTGTTTCAAAGAGGAACTTATTTTTATCCCAAATCACAAGGTTTTCTTATTTACAATTATTTTCAAGACCAAAGGAAGCTTTCCACTTTATCCAATGTTATGTTTCGATATACAGAATTAGCATAGAACCTTCTTGGACTTGATAATCATAACTTTTATTTTTCGGTGTTAATAGTCATTCCCATATTAGAACAAAAATTCATGAGAATTCTAAATTTCTTATCAAGATACAAGGGATACTTTGCCATAAGAACAACAAAATTGGCATAGAGAATAAGGATGATGACTATACCAGCTAAGGTCGTTCCAACTCAGCCTGCTTCCTCTAAGTATTTCTCCAGCTTATCAATGTAAATGGCAAAAAGGATAAGGGAGAGGGGGAGACCTTGCATAAAGCCAATATTACAATTATTCTCTTCCAACCACCCCTCATTGTTCTTGAATTTTGTAATGACATTCTCATACATTCTTATCACAATAGATCTCAACTCAATCAGAATCGATAGCTCTAAATTCCATGAAGCAACAAAATAGGCACTGTATCAAAATATTTTCTAAATTCCACGAAGCAACAAAATATATTGGATTTACTTTACGACGTTCCTCCACAATTGTCCTGAGCATGACGAGGTGGTATGTGGTTGAGTGATTCCTTCTAAAACATGCCTCGCCTTTAGCTCAAGGCCCATCACTTTCTAGCCATATGTTGATCTTTCCTTCCAAAATAATATTGTATAACTTGGTTAAGAGAGGGCTAATCAAAATGGTTCGACAATTAGAAGGGTTATTTTTGTGACTGCACTTACAAATGGGAACAATGAGGCATTGAGTCCAAGGCTTATGGAAACCTTTGTTGACTGCTAGAGCTCGTGGATATAAGGGATGCAGATGGTCCCTCCAAATTTTAAGGTTTCATCTTGGCATCCTTCAATGTCCTTAGCTTTCCCATTTTCCAGGAACTTAACCCCCAACTCTATGTCTTCTAACGAAAAAAAAATGTAATTTGGTATATACATTTGGCTTATAATTTTAATCATTAATATACAAATTCTAGTCATTTGATATATATATATAATTTGGTGATATTACCAATACTACAACGTATTTTAATGATATTAACAATATTATGATCTAAATATTAAGGAAAGAAACTAAAATTCATTTCATACTTAAAACTCTATAACATTTTAAACTCCAAACTTTACCAATTACTTAAATTTATTAATAATATTTTTACGGTTTAGAGGATGTGAGTTTATTTGACCATCGCCCATAAAATAATAAATATCAATCATTTGGTTGCACTGAGAGCAACAAGGTGCTTACAATTCAGTATAGGGGAGATGTTGTAACACGTAACATTGTGTAACATGTTCCCACAAAAAAGTGATGTTGTCTTTATATATATATATATATATATATATATATATATATATATATATATATATGATCTTAAACCTAGATTGTTAGTTTTTCATTATTTAATTCAATAGATCTAGGATCTTAACTGAATGAATAACATGTACAACATATCTAGCATAAGAGACAAGATACAAGAGACACAAAACATTTCATTGGGGAAAACCAAGAAGGTGAAAAACCCCGCAACTTCCTCAGAGATAGAATAAGCATCAATACAAGGATCACAATGATCAACCCACTGAACATAATGTTGACTGGGCCGACCCCCACTAGGGTGGTCTAATAACCCTTTAACTCACATGAATCATACAGGGCCAACCCCATCAAGGTGGTCTAATAACCCATCAAGTATAAGTTATGACACTTACAATATAACTTGCGACACATGCAAGTACAACGGACGACACTTCCAATCTGAGGAATATAACATCTCAGTTGGATATACAATAAAGTACAAATGTAATACATAGAAGAATATCTTCCGAAGTTACAAATACATCAACATAGATATATCAAGAACAGATAGGGATCAAATAGATTGAGGTGCAAATTTTTTCTTTATGTGTAAAAAATTTAAGATAAAAATAATTTACACCTCAAGAAAAATTAGATCCCTCTCTGTGCTTGATAAATCCATATTTAAGATAGATGTATGCTAGTATGTATATTGAATATGATGTTTCACTATTAGTGAATGAGTGGCCTTTTTATTTTGTTATAAGTGGTTGTGGGTCATTATTATCCCTTACCAAAAGCAAGAACAAAGTGTTGATATTGGCTTGTCATAATTTGTACGAGCATTATTGACTTATCGTAATTTGTAAAAACATTAAACCAACTCGAAGGAATTTTTCTTTCTCAAATTTTTGTAATCCAGCCCACAATTAAATATTCTTTCGAAAATCTCACCATTAAATGTTTTCCCTTGTTATTTGACCTCATTTTGAGGTGAGTTATTGCAAAATTTATAGTTTCTTATATTCAAACTTATACATTGGGAAATATCTATACAACATTTGGTCACAACTCATCTCACCATAACATTGATAGTAAAATGATGTTCTCCCTTGGGATGGCATAACTTAATCGGCCAAGCATAATATATCTTTGGCCAACATTCTCCATTTTGATTCTCCACGTATCTCTTAGCAGTGCATTCTTGCTTGGAGAGTAAGAACTAGGCAATTCATAAACATAATCTACAATTGGCATAATCTACAATCAACGACGAGATCAATTAAAGTGAAGGAGTAATCCATGTCAAGATTTTTTGTTATTCAAATGCTTTTATTTTCTAGAGACGAAGGAAAAGGGAAACACAACCACATATCCTCGCTAGGATGGTGCTCTTTAAAAGTAGACAACTGAGCATTTTATTTTTCTTGAAGTCCTCATCTACATAGACTACATGTAGATTAGTTGTAGATTGCATTTATGTTAGTTTTCTTAATAAATGTTTGTGCTTCATATATTTGATGTTAAAAAATCATTCAAAACACTAAATTCAATCAAAAAATTGATTGGTAAAAGATAAATACGAAGGTGACTATGCTAGTATTATCTATAATGCACCAGAAATCACATGGAACTATTCCTTCGTCACTGGAAGTTTAGTTAATATTGAAAAATAATATGCCATGGCAACGAGAATATCCATATCTCTGAGTTTAATGCTAATAACATGTCCTTGAACTAGAGTTGTTGCGTCTTGTATTTAAACATTTATGTATAGTAAATGAAATAACATATAATAAATAATAAACATGGGCAAAGCTTACAAAACTAGGTAGCCATTCACCACACAAGAAGTCTTAAACTACAACATTCACCAAACATCTTCAACAATTATCTTAAGATTCCAAGAACCAAAACACTGGCATATTTTGCTGGTTTGCCAAGCTTTACGAATTTCATGCCCCAAATTAAGGACAAAGCTTTGATCTTCAAAATTTATAATTGTATTCAATTTCTTCATTTAAATTCGTTTAAGACACAGTAGCGTAATTCGTCTGTATTGGCCTTTCATATATGGAAATTCGGAATAATTCGAATTCGTCGAATATTAGGTATAGGTAAAATACGAATACATTGGAAAATTGAATTTTGAAAAACTAATTTTGAAATACCACATCTTAATTATTTAATCACTATAAAATATAAATAACATCGAATTTCATACTTTCTTATAAAAATAATTATTACTAACTAGTTGTTATCTCTCACACTCTCTATTCCCACTACATTGAGATTTTATATTTTTGTTTTTAAATTTTAATTTTGATTGTAAATAACATGTTTAGAAATAAACCAATGATTTTAAATGTACATTTATGATATATCCATCCATATTTCAATAACATTATTATTCATATAAGAAGACTACTTTTGTATTTGATCCGTATTGGATTTTTACGTTACTTATTTTTTCCGTACCGAACCGTATTCGTACTCGAATTATGCTACTATGGTTTAAGACCATCGTGGTATTCATTAATAGACACCTACAAGAACACATAATCTCTATTCTCAGGGTCCTTTTTATTTATCAGATTAATGCCTTGAAGAATTAACAAAAATAGTCGAAAACAAATATATTTGCTAGTGAATGCCATGTTTAAAGCCACCTTTGAACAAATTGTGATCATCTATTTGAGATCGTTACATGTGTAAACGTGTGTAAAGTGTGCATTTAAAACTATGGCTTGAAAATTGATTCATATGGCTCATGGGGAATTAACAGAAAAAACAATGTGCTATTATGCATCTTTTCAAAAAAGTTTTCAATTTGTTATTATGCATTTTTTCAAGTTTTGAATGAAAACATTGCACTAATTACATTGATAAGTGTTTATATCTTAGAATTTGGGGTGGGCTATCATATATGCTCTTCCTAGATTGAAGGAAGAGAGAACAATTATATGTTGAGATTGATTTTAAAGGCATTATTCAAAATTCCAAATAAACAATTATAAAAAAGAGAAACATAAAAAATAACTTGTATTTGATGGATGGATGACTAGTAGCTCATGCATGGATAAAAAGTAGGGAGAGACAACCCATTTAATTAAAGAAGGTAACATGTAGCTAAGGTTGAGGCATAGACAACAGGTGATTACAACTAAGCATGAAGAATAAGTAACATATAACTTGTAGCTTATCAATATTCACCGATCACAAGTGCTAGTCATACATTACTAAAAACACGGGCACCTAGAAGAAGTTGCAGCCTCAATAGAACAAGCACATAGAAAACCATGCATGAGAGGCATTATGTGAACTAGAGGAAATGACATGTATGCATTGGTTTATATGCTTGGGATCAATCCATACCATTAATTTAATTTAATTTTGATTTTTACTAAGTATTAAGTAAATTACTTACTTTTTTTTATAAATAATAATGATTAAAATTTGTATTAAGAAGAAGTTTCATTTACTAGTGATAGTTCAAGTTCAAAGTAAGCACCTTTCAAATTCTAAATCTAAAATAGGCAATTTTTACAAAATTGAGTGACAAGAATATGGCTCCGGAGAGCATGAGCGTAGCGGGGGCTAGGGTTTTGACCTATCCGCCTCCACCCCCCATCGATGGTCTTGCTTGTTGCCGCTTTAGAAATGGCATTTACTCGTGGGCTAGCGCAGGGATTGAATCGCGCTCCAGGGGTTGCAATGAATCTGTTTTCATGTCATGGGCTCGGACAAAGTTTTGGTATTACTGTATCTCCTCCAATGGCATATGTGGTTGAAAACAACTCTGTGTCATCTTCTATTCTCAAGATTTCTTTCAAAGATGGAGTTTAGAACAGTAACAGTGGCCCTTTCCTCAATCCCTTGCGAGTTCAAGAGGAGGCTCACACGTTCTCTATCCGACTGGATTTCGATGTGGAATATCGAGCTTCTTTCTATAGCTCTCATGGGATGGTATGTCATTTTAGTGGTTTGTGATCTAGGTTTGTGGATTTGCAAAAATGGATTTATTAGTTCTTGGACCCCATTGATGAAGACCTCATTAATGAAGATGGAGGCTTTTATTGAATCCTTTGCAAAAGGGTTTTTCATAGTGGAATTTGATTTTGAAGAAGACATGGATTTGATCCTTGAATTTGGGCTTTGGTTTTTGGTGCAATTCTGGTTCATGCATGAAGCCATGGAATCCCTTTTTTGATTCTTTGTCTAATTCTCTTTCCTTGGATTGAGTATGGGTCTAGCTTCCAAATTTTTCATTGCATTTTTTTGGGCATCCCCTCCCTTCAAGGAATTGGGTATCCTATGGTTCGGTTTCACTAGTACAACCATGAAACATCGAATCTGTCCCATACTACCATCACAAGGATCTGTGTGGAAATAGAATTCAACAAATTCTTTTTCGGAGGAATCAATATTGTTGGCAAAAACTTCTCATGGACTCAAAAACTTAACTATGAACAAGTTATCTTTAGATGCGAAGAATATTTTGAAAATGTGCATACATCAACCTATTGCACGGAGGTTTATAAGGGTAAAGGAGGCAACCATCCACGTCACAAATCCACATGGTGGGAGGAAGCAAAGAAAATGAACCAATTTGTATATGTTGAAGAAACCCCAAACTTGAACTCTCCTAAATAAGACTCAAAGTTAGACCAAGAAGAATCTAATAAGGCTCAACCAATTGAAGAATCTGATCAGCAATAGGAATAGCCATTACCAACTCCAGCCACTAAGCAACAGGAATCGGTGTTACTAGCTCGAGCCAATAAGCAACATGATCTGGCTCTACAAAACCCAACGAAAATTGAAGAAAAAAATTCTCTTCCTTTTTTGGAAAAGAGGATTCTCGCTTCTTTTTGGGAGAGTATGGAAGATAGGATGATCAAGTAGAAGAATATGAGTTCGATTTAAACTTAGAACCTCCATATCCAGGTAAAAATGAATAATGGACAACGATTGTTAAGAAAAAGAAGTTCATTCCAACCACACAGCCAATGAAGACAAGGAGTCAATCTCGTCATCCTTCCTAGACATGTTTTTTTTTTCAATTTTATTGTGCAATCAGTTTGTTCGTATTTATCAGTGTTCTATATAACTAGAGTGGAAGCAAAAGAATAATTAGGAGTGTTGGTTAATCTCCTCATGTGTATGTGATAGGGGAGCTTAGTTTTGGTTTAATAAATTAGATGGTTTGAACTTGTATATTGTTGTTGGTTTGGATTATCCACAATTATTTTTTGATACAAAATATCCACCCATTTTTGTTATTAAAAAAAAAGCATTTGAAATGGTCAACATAGTGATACAAAAAGGAGGTTGTTACTTAGTTCAAATTTTAACATAACAACCCAATAGTACTTGAGTCTGAAGTAGAGATCAAACAAGTAGTAGTTGAGTCTGAAGTAGAGACAATTATAACATCCTTCATAGAAAAAATTTCCATTGGTATAAACTCTATAGAAAACACCTAAAATCAAGGCTATTTTTCATAACATACAAAAAACCAATACGTTAATAGAAAACATGCTTGTTGCATGCCTCATCTTGACCAACATTGGTGGGTTACAATTTATGGTTTTCCAATCCCATTTTTGCTAGCATTCAATGAACAATTTCCTTTTCTTTAGGATCACCGGGGACAAAGAACATTGGCATTCTAAGGTTAAAGTTTGTCAAGTATGAACCCTTGCTTAAATTGTAGACTATATTCTATAACATTGATCATTCTACTTCCAAGAATCATATTTGCCTTTTTTGCTATAAAAGAGTTCCCTTTATCACTACATATTTAGAGTTGCAGTGAGGCACATTTCTATGGACTTTCATTTTTATTGAGAACATGGAGGTCATGTTTTCATTGACAATATCCTTACACCTGCACATAGCCTTTTAAATATCATATATTTTTGGAAGATAACTCCGATGGTTCTCAAGGCTATCCATGGCCTAAAAACTATAGTTCCCTACCAAGTTATAATTACCACAAAAAAATTAAATAGACAAGTCCCAAAATAACCATTTGGTACCAAGAAAGGAATGCTTACCAACCCAAATATGAATGGATTGAATTCAAAAGGGAAAGGGGCTTAACCTCCATGCTACATGAGCTAATCATCGTAGAGTAAAAAAAAACAAGGATGCATAGTCTAATCCTTCCCAATATCTATGAAAAGGTAGGCTTAGAGAAACCATAGAGCACCAGGCCAAATCTAACATAAAAACTAATAAATAGAGTTTTATCCCAAAAATTCATGATCAATAGAGTCAAATTGACTTAATTGGAGGTCTTGCAAAGCCAAAGACAAACATTAGGGACCCATTCTATAGGAAATCTAACCTACTTCCACATGAGAGTAACCCCAACATTCCTCGGGCACATCATACCACATGCAATCTACCTTAACTTCCCTAATGCTTCAATATGTTAGTGGGTGGCATGTGTGAGGGTATCATGAGAATGATATTCAAAGCATCAATGAAAACTGAAATTATTAAATTTGTATTAAATTGTTATCACTAGTCATTGTAACTATGTCAAAGGTTGATTCTTTTACAGACTAAATTCCATGATATATGTATTCCTTTTCAAATCATATATTAAAAATTTAATAATAATAAATTGTACTTATCCCATATCAACTTTATTAAACAATGCAAAAACAGATTACACCCCCTTCTCTCAATCCAATCAAATCCAATCAAAGAGTACTTAATAATGTTTTAAATTAAAAAAAAAAATAATAACTTACCTAGAAACATTGTAAAATTTGAATAATTTGAGTTTTCAACTCCTATTGGGGGTTGGAAATGAAGTATGTTTGCATCTTGTTGTTCTACAATTTGATACTTGACACATTGAACGATCATTTGTGGTCAATCTAACTATCAGTTGTGGATATATTTTATCGGTTTATGTACATGTGCTTTCCCATCGGTATGGTAAAATCCTTATTCCATATGATCATCAGAACTCTTTTTAAGTTTCCCTAAGGGTTTGTTATGATGTGGATCTAAAGTGGAAAATTTTACCATTCATATTATTTTGCACTGCCCATGGATTGTTTCAACAAAATGACCATTATCTAAACTTATCAAATGCATATTTTCCTTATCAGACTTAGGACCACTTGATTCATGATTTCCCTCACTACCATCCTAGGCTTCAGGTACAGAAGGTAGTGGGGAGGTAGCACTATCCACATTCGAATTTTAGGGTTAGGGGGAATTGCTATGGCCTCGAATCCTGGGATGGGAAGTAAAATTTATTGGGGTAGAGGTACTTTCCCATGAGATCTTAGGCTCTAGTTCAGTTGGCATTGGTAGTGGTGTTGGCGGGGGCGAGGTGGGTATCCCAACGATAGACATAGGTATAGGCACATGTGTGGGCTCTAGGTTGGGCCTAGAGATAGATTCAGGGTTAGGCTCAGGAGTGTAATATCTAAGACACACTAGGGATAGTGGGCGTAGTATATCTAGTGCCCCAAACATCCCTTCACCTTACATGGCAGCAACCTACAGTCAACCTAGAATTTCTTGGCTAGGAGGCCTAAAATGAAGACCGAGGTGTGTCATGTGAGAAATAACAATATGGTAGATGAAATCCTCCAAGAGGAATGTAGTGTCTTCCCTAGCGATAGATGGAGAAGTCCACTAGTGAGATGAGTCACTAGTACAAAATAAAAAATTAGTGACTAAAAAAATTACTAAAATTCACATATAAGCGACTATTTTTTAGTCGGTGACTAATAGTGGCTAATTTCCAGTATCTTATAGCTTGAATAACTTAGTCGTTTTTAACTTAGTCATTAATTGGTTTCCTTATGTAGTCGTATATTTGGTCATTGATTTAGTCATTAATTGCCACAATTAATGACCAAATATATGACTAAATAAACTACTAGGTGATAAATCAAGGAAACCTATTAATTATGAAGCTAAATACGACTAAAAGTTATCTCACTATAAGATACTAGAAATTAGCTACTATCAGTCATGTATATGCAAATTTTAGTCTTTCTCTTAGTCAAAAATTTATGATAGGGCATGGAGGAATCGAACCACCAACCTCCTGCCTATAAGGCAGGTGCTCTTCCATTGAGATAGCACACTTTAAGAATTGAGGTATAAATATGGGTTTCACATAAATGTGTCATTAACTAATTCAAAGTATTACAAGCGCATTCCAATTGGAAAAATGATCTAAAATTTGGGAAAGGCACCAAAATCACCTTCCTGCACTTTCTTGCTAAGTGCTTGTAATGATGAAATCAAGATTATTCATTGCGAGAATATCATCAATGAATTGGCAAGAGAAATGACACTTTTCATCAAACTTCTGAATTGGCATATTTGGTCTTTTCGAATGCATGTGCTGTGTTGCACTAATACAAGGGTTAGTAAAAGAGTTAATGTTGTTTTATGAATTGTTCTATTAAAATATCAGACAAAAAAGTATCCTCTACTACTATTGTTAAGCGTATTGTGGTAAAGAAATAAACACTTGAATGATCCCGAGTTTTTTTGCAACCGATGAAGCCACTAGATTCCCATCACTATAATTTCCAATAATTACGTCTGGTTTCCCTTGCAACACTTCAATTATTTCATTTGTTGCATCCTGAATATATATACCTAACACGTCCATATATGAGAAAACTAGGTATTCAACATAACATGAGGAAAATGGTAACTGCATATTGCTAAACTTAAATAAAATGTAATACATAGCATTTTAAGCTTAAAAATATTTATATGTTGAAGTGAAAGATTTCCATTTTTTGTGAAAGATTTGTATTTCATTGTTTTCCATCTAGGGAGTTGTGTGCATAATGGACATAGAAATGGAAAATCCAGGAAAAAAACCATGATAGGTTTGGGAATTGCCTTTGCAAACTTTTCAAGATAAGGCTAAACATCAAATCTAGAAACCCAATGTCACAGAACCACTTTCTCTATTTTAAAGGGTATGCACAATATATGTGAATATTGTGTGTTCAGAACATCCTCAATTTTTTGGTTGGATTTAATCTTTTGGGCCTCAGTGATAAGACAAGTCACCTAAAATACATGAAAATGATCAAATCAAGGTACACAATTATGCACTCACATATAGATCTAGTAGATCTAGAGTTTACAACAAAAAATCTATGTTTGCATTCTATTTCCAAATGAACAATTGATTTTCTAAATGATAAAAGTAAAAACTAATATGTTATGATAGTACACAATGACATCTCACCACAAGGATCCGAAGTGCAATTTCCAGCCCTTGATGTTCAAGTCTACTAAGCAATTCTTCTTCCAATGCTTTAACTTGATCAAATATGTACACAACCTGTGTTCGGCAGAATAATAAGACAAAGTTATTAAGGGAGGATAAAGACTGTGTTTGGTATAATGGTCCATTCCTTTATATCTCTACATTTTGTAGTGTTGTAATATCATGAAAGCAATTATTGGAAACCACATAAATAGGATCATTGAATCATTTTCAATGAAAGGTTATTTCTCAAAGGAGAATGGTTTTAATGTGAACTAACAAACCAACAACAACTATGATTGTCATGAAAATTATATGAAGAAAATATTTTATAAAGGAAAACAAAAGCTAAAAATTACATGTCCACAAGTTTTTGAACTCTGGTAATTCCAAAACATATGCTTGGATGAAATAGCCATGAGGTGACAATATTAACATGTTTAATACATTGGGAATTTTTCCTAAAAACTTCTCTAAAGAAATTGCATCAGGTTCCTACAAAACCTCCAAGAGTAAATGTATGATGTTATTTGCATTATGCCCATTATTTTCCCATCTTTTCTCTAGTCCAATGCCCTGTAAATTGTCTAGTTATAATGATGGAACTTTTTATCTAGATAAGAATGTTGAGCTTACTTAGCATGCAATTGATAATATTTCACTAATATTGTCTAGTTATTTCCAATAAGAACTTTGCAAGAAAAAAACAATCTAATGATATAAATGCAAGCTTAAGATGACATTTGGTCTTGATCAAAATCAATATTCCACAATTGATAGATTCCCTTATTGTAAGCTCAAGGATTCCATTACCTCTGTTCAAATTCTTCATATGGCACATCCTTTTAGAGATCAGACGAGATTTCCTCTACCTTACAAAAGGTTGTTTGAACCTGAGAAATGGTATTTATCATATCACTCACCATAAATTTCTTCCAATCAAGTGAAATAGATTAAATCAAATAGTGCATACATTAAACATGCCAATGATAGAAGCACTAAACCATGGTCAATGAGAGAAACACTAGTTGTGTGTTGGTGTATTTGTAACTTCGGAAGATATTCACTTGAATATTGTATTTGTACTTTATTATATCCCCAACGGAGATGTATTCCTCCGATTGGAAGTGTCTTCAGTTGTACTTGCATGTGTCGCAAGTTATATTGTAAGTGTCATAACTTATACTTGATGGGTTATTAGACCACCTTGATGGGGTCAGCCATGTATGAGTCATGTGGGTTAAAAGGGTTATTAGACCACCCTAGTGGGGTTGGCCTAGTTAGTATTATGTTAAGTGGTTAAGTTGGGGCCGACCTAGTTGAGTAAAGGTCAAGTGAAAGAAAGAGTATAAATAGAGAGTGTGACTCTCTCATTTCATACATTCCATTATTCACTAACTTCACATTAGTGAGAGAGAGGAGGAGTGCCCACAAGTGGAGGAGGAGCATGCTACTGAAGTTATCTATCTCTTGGGTTTGATCATTGTGATCCTTGTATTGATGCTTATTCTATCTCTAAGGAAGTTGCGGGGTTTTTCACCTTCTTGGTTTTCCTCGGTGAAATGTTTTGTGTCTCTTGTCTCTTGTCTCTTATTCTTGATATGTTGTACATGTTGTTCTTTCAGTTAAGATCCTAGATCTATTGAATTAAATGATGAAAAAATAACATGGTATCAGAGCTATCCTGAAGGAAGGCATGGTATGTCATTTATGACACTTGTTGCACTTGTGACAAATCGAAAGCTAGGGCTTGATATAGAAAAAACTAGTCATTGTAGAAATTTCACTATAAATCCATTTTAGAGAAGGTTCAGGATCTGAAACTTTTACAGGTCGAAGGTAACATCCCCATCTACCTTGTATCCGAAGAAAAACATCTGATTCGTTGTACTTCGTAAGATATGATCTGTACAATATAGGTTTTTTTCCTCTTCTAGATCTCAGTCGTAAACATGTGACCTAGGAAAAAGGTCACAACTTGGGCTAGGAAGCTCCAAATGAAATTCTGTAAAATGTAACACTAAGATTAGGGACTGTAGTTTCTCAGCTAAGTTTTTTAGAGTCGGAAGTTGAACCAGTGACACGTGGCACGCCATAAAAGTTCGCTCTCCTGGTTTATCCCATTAACATGTCATGTTGCGACACTTGGCATACCTCTCTCCCAGAGAATCCAATTGAGGTCAGACCCATGGGGTTGGAAATATGATAGGTCAGAATACTACAGAAAAAAGTTTCAGAGATTGTGGATTCATAATTTCAGAGATGTACCAGAAAAAATAAGGCACATATTTCTGTCAAAACAGAATTGGATTCTGAGCACCTTCATTCTTGGCTTGCCAATGCTGCGGGAATTTAGGGCTTCGGAGAAAGTTGGAATTTTTTGAATCAGATACCACGACTGAATGCTCCTCATCAAAATCGAAATTTAGAGACCAAGATCAAAATTTTTGGTTGGGAAGAAGGTCGAGCTTGATCAAACCCTAGTTCGGGATTTTGATGGGAAAGGTGGAAAATTAGGGCTTTTACAAAAGTTGGAATTTTTTAAATCTGTGACCACGGTTAGAAGCTCCTTAGAAAAAACGAAGTTTAGAACACAAAATCAAACCTTTTGGATGGGCAGAAGACCAGGATTTATCAAACCCTAGTTCGGGATCCTATTAAGAACATCCAGAAGTTTCAAAGGCAATTTTGAGAGGTCAAATTTTGCAATTTTAAAAATTGAACTATACTAGCTTGATCAACTCAACAAGACACATCTTTCCATCCATTCAGAAGTTTGAAATTCAAAATTTGAATTTTTAGGGGTTCTATGACAAATCCTAATCCATCTCCAGATCTAGTCTCAGCAAATCAAAGTGAATTTGGTTGATCCTAGAAGAGAATGAATTGGACACCTGCATAAGTGAAGAAGTTCCAATTCCATAGGGAGATGAGGCTAAGGCCTTACATAAGAATGCTACAAGCAATCTCGATAGGTATGACTTGAGGAGATACAGGTTACTAGCACAGGTCATTGAAGAGAACAAGAAGACATTGTTTGGGTATGTAAGACATAACTAGCAAACATGATAACCAGGTATGTTTTTCCTATATCAAGTTAGAATCCTACCTTGTGTTAGGATCTTATACTTTTGTATGAATGATAATGATTATTCTTGAAGTTAGAAGTTTAAGTAATCAGGGGTTTATGCATATTATGTTTCTTACTTTGATTGATGATATGACTAACCAGAAGAGTCCTATGGTCAAATAAGAATATGCATGAGTAAAAGAAGTCTTCCCTGAAACCTTGAATACTAATGCTTATTACCTATGTATGAAATGATCATGATCATACGTATTTAAAATTATAATGTTTTGATAGTATTGAGATTATACTAATGAATGTATGATTATGTATGAGATCTTGAGGATGACACATTCATGACACTAGTGCACACTTAAGCATGCATATTGGTACAGGATGGATATAAGTTCAAGGACAGATAATCCAAGAACCAAAGATCAAGAGGGATCATAGTCCAGTAGTTCTCACAAGGAAGCAAAGATCAAAGGGGAGCACACTCCAGTAGTTCCTGCAAGGAAGAAAAGATTGATAGGGAGTCCACCCAACAACCAAACAAAGATAAGTATTTGAATTGTCATTTCTTATATGATTACTTAAATGATGTTGTTCTGAGATTTAGGATGTATATTTTGCATTTAGAAAAGTTATATTAATGAAGAAGATACTACTAATATGCAAGTAATGGGTAAGTGGCCTATGGTACTATAGAACATTCCATTGCTACTTATCTATAATGAAACCTCTTTGCTAACATGTTGGGAGTTGTGCACAATCTTAACAAATGTTCTGGTAGAGATGGAAGGCATCTAGAAAGTTACTGTGTGAATACAGGATATGGATAAATGTTGTATTGAAGCATTGGCTAAGATAATTGCATGACTATATGACATATGTCTTTATGAGTAAGAATTTGTTCTAAAATATATAAGATGTTTCTAATCATGCAATTGAACTTGTCTTGTAGGAAAGACCGTGTACCATCACCTACAAAAGAAGGACTACAACATTTGTTCCAACAATGAAGTTCAAAGAAAACTATCTATTGAAGATATTGAAGAATCTGAAGTTCCCAGGATCTGGGATGTAGTAATGGAAGAATGCCATGATTGAGGAATACAAGTCGATCATGAAGAATGATGTTTGGGATGTTGTCCCAAGACCTTAAGGGAAGTCTATTGTGACTTCCAAGTGGATCTATAAGATAAAACATGCTGCAAAAGGTAGCATAGAGAAATACAAGGCGAGGTTTGTTGCTCGTGGCTTCTCCTAGAAAGAGGGAATAGATTCTGAACAGAATTTTGCTCCTGTAGCCAGATACACTTCCATCAGATCAGTAATTACTCTGGATGCAGTGATGAAGTGGAAGATACACTAGATGGATGTCAAGACATCTTTCTTGAATGGTGTAGTCGAAGAGGAATTGTATGTGGATCAGCCACTTGGTTTTGAGACACATGACAGAGATTCATATGTGTGTAGGTTGAAGAAAGCCTTGTATGGCTTGAAGCAAGCTCCTAGGACTTGGTATGGGAAAATAGGCAGCTTTCTATCCAGTTTGGGCTTTACCAAGAGTAAAGCAGATTCCAACCTTTACTACAAGGTTGAGGAAGGCAATCCAGTGATACTCCTATTCTATGTGAATGATCTATTTGTTACAGGTGAGGATAGGTTGATTGCCGACACGAAGAGGAAGCTTGCTGCAGAGTTCGAGATGAAGGACGTGGGGATGATGCACTTCTTTCTAGGCATGGAGGTGTGGCAGAGTGCAAATGGGATCTTCCTTGGACAAGGGAAGTATGCAGTAGAGATCCTGAAGCGGTTCGGGATGAAGGACTGCAAGGCCATGGCCACACCTATGGAATCAAACCTAAAGCTTCATTGTGATGCTTCATCTGATCCGGTTGATGTCACGGTGTATCGTCAAATGATTGGGTCCTTGATGTGCCTGACGAACATGAGACTAGATATTTGCTTTGCAGTGAACACATTGAGCCAGTTCCTGACGGATCCCATAGGTGTTCACCTGGTTGTTGTAAAGCATATTCTGAGGTACCTGAAGGGTACAATTGATTATGGGCTCAAGTATGATGCGAATCAAAAGTTTAACCTGGAGGGTTATGTTTATTCATATTGGGCAAGCAATGATACATATAGGAAGAGCACTTATGGGTGTTTCTTCAGTATGGGATCAGGTGTGATCTCTTGGTTTAGTAGGAAGTAGTCTTGCGTAGCACTGAGTACAACCGAAGCAGAGTATGTCACAGCTTGCTCGGCTAGTTGGGAGGCAGTATGGCTTAGAAAGCTACTATCTGATTTATTTGATCTCCCATTGGATGCTACTGGTATGTTTTGTTAGAACCAGAGTTGTGTGAAGTTGTCAGAGAACCCAGTGTTCCATGACAGGTCAAAGCACATTGAGATCAAATATCACTATATCAGGGATATGGTGCAGAGAGGAGTAGTGAAGCTCTTGTATGTTACGATGGATGAGCAAGTTGCATATGTGCTGATGAAACCACTGTTGATGTATATGTAACTTCGGAATGTATTTCACATATATGTATATTTTATTCCTATAGAGATGTTATTATTCCTCTATACGGAAGTGGTTGTATTCCTATAGAGATGTTATTATTCCTCTATACAGAAGTGTCGTCATTTATATTGTAAGTGTCGTAACTTATACTTGATGGGTTATTAGACCACCGTGTTGGGGTCAGCCCTGTATAATTCATGTGGGTCAGAGGGTTATTAGACCACCCTAGTGGGGGTCGACCATGTGGGTCAAAGGGTTATTAGACCACCATATTGGGTGTCGGCCTAGTCAGCATTGTGTTATGTGGTTAAGTTAAGGCCGACCTAGTAAAGGTTATTAGGCAAGTCAAGTCTAGTATAAATAGAGATCGAGAGATCTCTATTTCATCATTCTATTCACTCACTCACACTTTGGAGAGTGGCACACTTGTGGAGGAGGAGGCTCTGCTGCTAGGAGAAGACTATCTCTTGTATTCTGGTTGTATCATTGCTCTATCTATCTCTGAGGAAGTTATTGGGGTTTTTCACCTTTATGGTTTTCCCCAAGTAAACTCTGTGTCTCTTGTGTGCTTGCATTATTGTGTCCATGATTAATATGATGTAGATATGCTGTACATGTTGTTCTCTCAGTTAAGATCCTAGAATAGATTGAAGTAAATTCTGAAAATTTAACAACCACTAGTCGGATTGAAGTTTGAGTACTTCAGAGAGAGGCTTGGTGTTCTTTAGATTGAAGATACTTCGAGGAAGAAGTTGATACGAACCGTTACACCAAAACCTCGAGATGTTAGTGAAGGCCGCCCACTAGGATCTTAACATCCCACCATGCTCCGCAGTCCGGACTCTGGGCTGGATGTGCGCCCGTATGGTGGTGTCCCCTTTGCGTTGTACGAGCCCTGGACGAACACTGCAATGCCGACGTTGCCACCTGCTCTGTGACTTGAACCTGGGTGGAGGCTCTGATACCAGATGATACGAACCATTACACCAAAACCTCGAGATGTTAGTGAAGGCCTCCCACTAGGATCTTAATAGAAGTGATGGGACACATTTGCAGGAGCCATTCCAAGCATGGTGATAGGAGGATCCTTCCCATGGCTGTGGATGTAAGCGTTGTGTGATGAGCATCAGGACGATGCTCCTGTTACTGCTTTGGATATGCATCATTTGGATGCTTTGTATGATCAGTTGGATCATGTATGATGATATGCATCAGGATGATGCACTGACAATGATCAGGATGATCATGTGTGATGAGTATCAGGATGATACTCTGGATGATATGCATCAGGACGATGCTATGATTATGTACATCAGGATGATGTATGGTGAGTATCAGGTTGATACTCTATGGCTGTGGACAAGTTGTGCAGATAAGGATATAATAGCGCCCTGGGAGATTTATAGATACTCTTGCTAGGTTTTTTCGATGGCATATAATAGCTCCCCGGGAGATCTGGAAAATGCTCTTTCGAGGTTTTTCTTGGAGGGACATATAATAGCGCCCTGGGAGGTTCGCAGATCCTCTTGCCAGGTTTTGCCGATGGCATATAATAGCTCCCCGGGAGATATGGAAAATGGTCTTGTTGGGTTTTGTCAGTGGCATATAATTTCTCCCTGGGAGATCTTGCAGGTTGTGCTGGGCACATAATTAGTCCTGGGATGCTCTTGCTAGGTTTTGCTTGGTCGCATATAATTTCTCCCTGTGAGATCTTGTAGGTTCTGCTGGGCATGTAATCAGTCCTGGAATGCTCTTCCTAGGTTTTGCTTGGTCATATGCATTAGATCCCTGGGTGATCCAATAGGTTGAGCAGTGAGCTCGTAATCAGTCCTTGGATGCTCTTGCTAGGTTTTGTTGACGCACGTAATAAGTCCTGAGGATTCCACAGTATGGCCAGTGTTGATGAAGACCTGCAGGAGGTGGGCCTACATCCAACAAGAAAAAGGGATGGCTCTGTAGAACTTCCTATGACGAGAATAATTCAGAGATAGCCCAGTGATCAAGATGTTGAATATAGGAGTAGTCATGATGATGATGCTCTGTGATCCAGAGACGATGATCCAACTCCAGAATTGAAGACTTGTGCCTATATGTATTGATGACTTGTGTCAAGAGAATACCTTCCTAGTTGAGAGGGAGTGTTGATGTATTTGTAACTTTGGAAGATATTCACTTGTATATTGTATTTGTACTTGATTGTATCCCCAATGGAGATGTATTATTCCTCCGATTGGAAGTGTCGTCATTTGTACTTGCATGTGTTGCAAGTTATATTGTAAGTGACATAACTTATACTTGATGGGTTATTAGACCACCTTGATGTGGTCGGCCCTGTATGATTCATGTGGGTTAAAAGGGTTATTAGACCACCCTAGTGGGCTCATCCCAATTAATATTATGTTAAGTGGTTAAGTTGGGGCCGACCTAGTTGAGTAAAGTTCAAGTGAAATAAAGAGTATAAATAGAGAGTGTGACTCTCTCATTTCATACATTCCATGATTCACTCACTTCACATTAGTGAGAGAGAGGAGGAGTGCACAAAAGTGGAGGATGAGCATGCCATTGAAGTTATCTATCTCTTGTGTTTGATCATTGTGATCCTTGTATTGATGCTTATTCTATCTCTGAGGAAGTTGCGGGGTTTTTCACCTTCTTGGTTTTCCCCAGTGACATGTTTTGTGTCTCTTGTCTCTTGTCTCTTATGCTTGATATGGTGTACATGTTGTTCTTTCAGTTAAGATCCTAGATCTATTGAATTAAATGATGAAAAACTAACATTGTGTAGCTTACCAAGATCTGAAGTGATGTGAGCAAAGTAAGCACTCAATTGAACTCTTAAAAGTAAGTTGAGTAAGTAGAGGACTGATATTGTCATGTTCCTTCCCAGCGTTAGTGAGATTGGCCTTAATATCAAGTTTTGAGATAATACTTCAATTACTCAAATTTTGAGTAATTCCTTTTTCAATTGTAGGGAATCAAGAGGACAAACAAACTGATGCCACTACTAACAGACGCTCTTGTCTACCTCAATCTGCTTCCTATAGAGAACAATTGATTTGTGTTTATGCTCTTAGACATATAAAGTAATCAGATATGTTGACATAGACTTGAAATTTTCACATGTGATTGATCTTTTACGTCAGTGATGTTTTGTAGATACATATGTGGAGTTCAGGTCCTCGATGTTGGTTGAAAAAAACTTTGATTGATATAACTCAATTCTATATTGGATGGGAATTTTGAAGCATATTTTAGCAGAATCAAAATGTGTTTTTGCTAAAAATTCCTATATGCATTGTCTGATGAATTCCCAAAGTTAAGAGTCACCCCCAATGCCTCCAAATATGTGAAATATGATAAGGAAAGAGAGTGCTCCATCTCCTAAATGGGACAATAGCTAGGAGAATGTTAAATCACCATCAAAAGTATGCATATGATCTAAAGAGCTCATATACCAAGCTCTACATCATATCATAACATGTCAATTCCATGTATGATACTACCATAGACACCATTAATAAAATTATACAACCTTTGAGAGGATTCTCCATTAAGAAGCCTCTCGAAGGCACACAACAAATACAGTTTCCATGGTTCCTATGCAATGGTATGTTGATGGTGGGGGCAGTGTTAATGAGGGTGCAGAAAACACAGATTATTTTAGTGGATTTAGATCATACATGCATGAGCTATATTAAGTCTAATTTAGTAGGAAACACCTTAGTTAGAGTTGTCATCTAGATTTATAATTTTTTTCCTAGGAGATTTTTTATCTTTAGCATAGTGCTTTTCTTAATTTAGTAAAAGTTTCAGATTAGGAGTTCTATTGTTGGATACAATATTTTGTTATACACGTGGAATATTTCCTCAAATTAAAAAAGTGCATATACCTAGGAAAGACTTGCGTGCATGCTTTTCCTCTTCCTTGTGGGAACTTAGCGTTTTATTAGATCAGGACCTGCATGACAAGTCAAACTAGGAGATCTAGAATTGAGGTTTGATATTTCTCAAGTGTCCAAATTCACTGTACATCCGCCTCCTCTTATCATATGGAAGTGAGAAGGCACTCTACTTTTTAGGAACTCGGAGTTATCTAGTGATTAGGAGTTGCAGTTTTAGTAGTGTTGTGTATTTCATCTTTTCT
Source organism: Larix kaempferi (assembly GCA_027924585.1). Taxonomy (NCBI): domain Eukaryota; kingdom Viridiplantae; phylum Streptophyta; class Pinopsida; order Pinales; family Pinaceae; genus Larix; species Larix kaempferi. The sequence goes on along the minus strand of BSBM01000712.1, from coordinate 3,950,667 downwards.
GAGTTAATGGAAAACAAAAGTGCTTTGAGTGCTGAATTCTTCATTGCTGTCGTAACTTCTAGAAGTGATTTATATTAAAATTTAGTAGCATACTGTAGGCTGTCCTAATTCTTAACATTATGCAGTTTATGCACCTGTGACATACAAAACTAGTGCTTTAAAACTCGACCAATTTGGCCTCGGACTTGGCCAATTTGACCATTCAAGTTACCGATTCATCCTTCAAACCAGATCAGCTACCGTTTTGGTACTGAACTGGCTGGGTTTGATACCCAACCAATCCAAGAAAGCCGAATATGTACCTTCTTAGCCAAATTTGATACCATTTTGGTTCACTGTAGGCCACAACATGGATTTTATTTTTCCTCTCTAAGGGACCTTCCAAAGGAAAATGTGATAGGCCCTGCAGATGACGAGACTTGATAGATGATGGATAGATGCAACCAATTTCACTGATAAATCTTGTTAGACTACCATAGTAATACACACTAACCATTTATTCTTATAGACAGCTTGAGTTTCAACAGTAGCAGCAACTATGTTAATTAAAGAGAGTTCCATAACTATTAATGATACCCCATGTGCAACTGTTTATACCCTTAATTACTTATTCACACAAAATTTATGCCATATTTCAATGTAACTCCTTCTTGATTATAGAAGGGCCTCACGATTTTCATTTCACCTTTAATCCAATGCGGTGATTTTGTTCATTGCTACATTGATTTCTGCCCTAATCAAGTTTTGAAACACTATATTAATGGAAACTATAATGTTATCATTCAATTTTGTTTTCTTCCTGACACTTGTACGTGGATGTAGAATTTTAATATTTTATGTATTTTTTAGTAAACCAAGTTAGTAAATTCAAACTCGTTCAATCCAAGCCAAGTCCAAGTTTTAATACATTGTACAACCCAGATTTGTGAATCTTAGCAATATGCAGGGTTGAGAAGTGTGTAGTTAAATTCAGTTTTATTTGTTCACATAAAGTGCATGTCTGTGTCAATTTCAACAAAGTCTTGGGAAAATTTTAGAATAAATACACTCCCCCAGCACTGCTCAACCAAATGCAACAAATTTAATGGTGCTAACAGTTCCCCCATAATGCTAATTTTGAGAACATTAGCCTCATCGTGATAAAATGAAGCTAGTCTGGAAAAAAAAAACCGTCACTGAAGAAGACACTTATAATCCTAACCCTTTGTGCATGTTCGCTGCCCAAGCCAACACAACCAGTTGTCAACTAATATTTGTGATTTGAAGCCACAGGTTTGCAAACACACATGCCAAGCTTGCGACTCTCTCTGGCAGCAAGGCAGGCAACATAAAATTGTCTCATAGTCTTTACTTTTCCTACATATAAAATATGCATTGCACCACTATATTAGGCATGCAGTTTTACCCAATGTTGCAACTATGTAACATAACCATTGTCACTTTGCACGAAATGAAAATCTAGGCAATCACAACTCTTAGTACACTAATTATGGGAATGCTACAACATGAATTTTGAAACTAGCGACTTATCTTCAATGAAATGTTTTTTTTCCTGCTCATGAAAGACCAGTGCCCTGATTAAGCATTAAATTTATTTCAATATTATGTTGCAATATAATTGTGCCTAGGTTCGTGATTTAGAAAATTCAACTTAATAGATGTTCTAATCCTCTCAAATGAATTTGTTTCTTAAAAAAAGCAACAAATGTCATGATTTCAAGTTATACAAATCCCAAACCATCTTACTTGTCCTCAATTCCTCCAATAAGTCTCACCCATGATTCTATACAACCTAAATTGCTTTTGACACTCTGCTACAAGAAAAAGTTAAAATTTGCAACTTAATTTGCTATCATAGAGATATCTAAAAGATGTCATCTTTTACCATTTCTATTATTATCTCTACTTTATGCACTACAGTTGGAAGCTTCTTCTATATATCCTATAGAGAATCCTACCCACTGGAGATAACAAATTGTTGATTTTTGTACCTACAAAAGTGTTCCCCTAGGTGAATTTTTCCTTAGTCACTTAAAATGGGGAAATAAAGTGACCCTTGCATTAAATGACTTGTGATGAGCTTTTAATTTGACTTTAGGGATTAAAGTCACTTTTTGATAAATTTAAGTGAGGTGAGTGAAATTATTCTTTATGAGAATTAAATGAGCTTGTATTCTCATCCAATCATCTGATCTAATCTCAGTCATTGGATTAGATGATCATTCCCTCACGCTAGGGTTTACTCAAAAAGAGCAAGGGAAGGCATTTTGCAATCAATTTTTTGTGGAAAAGAAAGTGAAGAGAGCAAGTGAGAGAGGGAACGATTTTCGAGGGAGGCTTATTGATCATTAATGAGCAGCATGGATTTCGAGGAAGGTACAGTAGTCCGTACAATGTGACTCTGGGCACATTTTTCGACAAGATATCTGGGCACAAATACTGAGGTTGGGAACAGGTTTCCAGACAACGTTTGCTGGGCACAATTCCCGAGGTAGGGCATGAATTTCTAGGCAAAAATATGGGCACAAATTTCCAGAATTTTCAGGCACATATTTTGAGGTCCGTACAGTCTATATGTACCATACTTTATGGCACAGATTTTGAGATTTTCTTCTACATAGATTTTGAGGCATATGGCATAGAAATCTGAGTTTGAAATTTTTAATGGTGTGCATGAATATTTAATTTTATGTCTGTTGTATTGAGTTTCAATTGTTTTTTATAAGTCTGAAAATTACATGTCATTTCCAACCATTAACAAAAATTGGGTTGCGCATTAAACAATGGCAAGTTGACTTGAAAACTGGGTTGGGTTGAAATCTCGGAAAACTTTCATGGTATCAGAGTTTGGTGGGAAAAAAAAAAGTTATTTCAAACAGTCAGTGAATTCTTTTCTCAATGGGCAACACCTTGTTGAGTTGGCTGTGAGATGGCTACAGGACTTAGGTTGGAGGACGGGATAGATGGGAAAGGGAATTTTGTGCCATGGAAGGCTAGGATTATGATGATTTTGGACGAAAATGAACTTTGGGATGAAGTGGTAAAGAACACTACAGCCAAGCCAATTCAAATTCTAGCTTCCACAGATGCAGAAGAATTATCAACTTTCAACAAGAAGGTTTGTAAGGCTAGGAGAATTATTCTTGATGCAGTTAAAGACCACATCATTCCACACATTTCAGGTAAAGACTATGCATACAAAATTTGGGATGCTTTGACTAGTTTATACCAAAGCACTAATGAGAACCAGAAGATGGTTCTTAGAGAAAAGCTTAAATGTATAAAGATGAATGGTGGAGAGGGAGTGACATCTTACCTTACCAGGATATCTCAGGTTAGAGATGAGCTTGCAGCAGTTGGGGAGGTAGTTACAACTATTGAGCTTGTGCGGACAACAGTGAATGGGGATTCCAAGCCTTAGGATGCCTTTGTGCAAGCTACAGTTAGCAGGGAGAACTTACCTTCCTAGGATAGTGTCACATACCCAAAAATATGAATATTTTATGTCGTGGAAAAAACATTATGTAATAAGTTATTGTAAAGATTTTATGATTATTGACCAAGTGGGGTCAAGGATGACTGTAATTAAATACTCTAATATTTTTATTATTAATAAATAAAAGAGGAGACAAATATCCAAAGGAGACTATTAAAGAGTGTTTCATTGAACCACTAAGAGGAATGAATTGGGGTGGAGAGAAAATTGACAATTGGGAGCATCTTCATTCACTTCTAGTTGTTGCAGGTGGAAACTTCCCTATATTTAGGGTCATGTTCCCCAAGAAAGTGGAACAGAGCAGGTGGCTCAATAATTATGAAACTGACCAAAAGGCCTAGGCACTCTTTTTACACCCATCGAATTGAGAAGGGGGCTCACTAAGTTTTCCTTGTGACAATTATGAGAACAGAAAGTGGGAATGCATAAGAGATTCGATGAGGGGAAGGCTAGGGAGTGAATGGTAGAGTAAGTCTATAGATTTGAACTAGTATTGTTGAGTGTCGAGTTCATACTACTGAATGCAGAAGTCATACTATCGAGAACATAAACCATTATTGTTGAATGCAAAGTTCATACTGTTGAATGCAGAAGTCATACTACTGAGCACAGAAACCATTACTGTTGAGTTACAGAAAGATAAATACTTGCCTCCACTCATTGTCTTCGTCCTAGTGGTTCAGTGAATAGGCTCGGGGGTCCTAAGGCAAGTAGCATTACTGCTTTCAGGAAAAGTTTGGGTGGAACGGACTCCTTGGAGTGTTTTCCCCCCTCTACAGTTATCAGGTTTTTCATTGCTTCAATTATTTAATTCTAGATTGTTAATCTACTTTTGAATGTTGCATTTTGCTTAACTATTAGATTAGAATTTTTGAATTGATAACTTATTCTGCATAAATGGTCGAATGATTGAAACTAGAAATTAAATGATTAAATAATTTCTCTCTGTATTTTTTGAGTCTCTGAAGAGATATACTCTAGTACAGAGGAGTTAGTTTAAAGAATATATTAGAATGATTCCAAAAGAATGTATGCGTTACTGAACTTTTATTGGAATTTAGTTATAAGATGAAATCATAAATTATATATTGAAATAATACACAAAATACTCAGAGATACAACTTATTTCTTTTACAAATTCATAATGAATGCAGAATAGTAGGTAGTTGAAATATTGATACATAATGTTATAATTTCCAATATTTCACAGTGAATATTAATGCTAAGTAGATATTCATAGAAATAGTTTATACCAATAAAAGTTATTGTATAATAGTTTATCTATTATAAAAACAATTATATACATATAATATCTCTATTTCATAACTTCTAATAGAATACCCTATCAATAGAGTAATTCTACTGTTCATATCTTACTTAAAGTTATATTCTATATTTTCCAGAATGTATTATAATTTATGTTGTAATCCAAACTGAATTAAAATATTAAAATCTTCCAATATAAAAACTCCACAAAAACTTTAGTAATTTTTTGATGACAAAACATAGAAGACATACAGTTCCAAAACTTAATCCATATAAGCATATAAATATTTGTTGAATACGATTAGAGCATACTGAGAAATATCAAACTCACATTAAAACAATATCCATTTCGAGCATATTACAAGCTTGGGGCTATGCCCAGCATCGCCATAGTAAACAAATTACAATAAACAAATTTAGGGTTGTACATTTTCAACAATCCTGAGTTCACAAACATATCACGTTTCTGCTTAATATTTAAACTCCCAATAAGTTCTTTATCCAACAAAATATTATACAGTCGAAAGACCCTATGGGTAGAGCTCGACGCCAAAAAACATTGCATAGTAATAAACATTTAGGATAAGGGTTCGAGTCTCATTAAGACTCCCTAGTTCTGTAACAATACATTTAAAATCAAACCCTGTACACACCCATTACACGGTAGGGTTTAGGGTTTATGTTGTAGCAATCTAAACTAATATTTATCACATAAAAATAAACATTAAGCCAAAGATAGAAAGGTTAGATTTTGTATACAAGTGCAGTAATGCTGCCGAAACAAATCAATTATTTTACCAAAATTGATGAAGGGAAAACCCTGTACATAGTATCACATTATTAAAATGAGTTTCAGTATGAAACCCTTAGCACACAATTCGTATACAACCGGACAAACTAACAGAGTTTCCAAAATAGGGACTAAGCCCTTATATATTCACGTAGTTACTACTGTAACGAGTCATTTCTTTTACACAGAATCCAAGTAGTAAAGGCCATGGCAAAGGAAACCAAACTTTATCGAAAACACACTATCCTTTATATTATCAAACAGAGGTCGAAACCCCAAACTTTGGGTAGAAACATAGTAAATTGATACAAGCTTTAAAACATCTTTTCGAATGCCAAAGGCACTACAGTAATACATACAAGTTCAAACGCTAATTAGAAGTTGACAGAGGAACCGGTGAGCAGGACCCCAGGGCTTACTGTGGATACTTAAACCAGCTTTGTTGCTTTTATCCACAGTACCATATCCATGAGCACCAGACGAGACATAGAACAACTGGGAAGACCTCCTTCCATTCACAAACAAACTCGTTATAAAATTATTTATATACAAACTTGTAAACAAAGGAATTAAAAGAAAATAACAAAACTATAAACCTTTACATATGTAAAAAGGTACCAAGTCGAGACAGAGAACATAGCACCTTCACGACGCAACAAAGTTTAAAGAGCATAACCCGAGAGAAACTTCCAAAACCGAAAACTCATCATTGTTTAAACTATAAATGCAGAGACAGTGCAGGTTTTCCATGGCGTCCATGGAAGCCGATATAGAGCTCAACTCTCCCACTCTCATGCAAAAACCGATAACAATGCAAACTCCAGCGAGGGTTTAGGGACTTGTCCCTCTACGTGTAAAATCCCACCAAACTTTACGTGTTGGCATTAATGAGCTGGTTTGCTCCCACCAGCATGTTAATCTTTAGCCACTTGTGTATAGTTTGGTCATCAATGTTTTAATTTGCATAAGCGACCACAACCTTGAACGTTAACATATTTTGCATAACAATGTTAATAGCTATACTTTGTATAAAGTCCTTTAGGGATGGATCGAATCACTCAAGAGAAGTTAGGGTATTAATATTTACCCTTGGATTTAATATAAAGTTTAGCTTATAAATTAGCTCATAAAAACTCTAATAACTAACCAAAGCTCATTGGAGACACCAACCTGTAACCTGAGGAAGTAAGTAAATGGTGCATTAGCTTCACAACCAAGTAAGCCTCAGGATTTGCTCTAGGAACCTCTTTGCAAGCAACATACATTATTATAAACGATAATTGTAAATATCAATGTCGACGTAATTAATACATTATTATGTTGTCTATTTGAATAAGGATTTCCTAATCATTTAAACATGATAAAGACACATTTAAGGATTTACAATAATTGTAAACAATAAAGTGTCAATAATACAAAATATGGACAAATAGTTAACTAATACTTATAAACTTGTCTATGTGATGCGTCAGTATCAAATAAACACAAGTCTATCCAAATATGGATAAGCATCATCATATGTATTCCTTGACAACATACTTAAAATAAAATTTATAAGAGCTAAACGCTCACAAATGCATTTCCACACAGTAATTATAGCATTTATACTATATAGAAAAATTTTAAATTTTTGTGAAATTTGGGGATGTTACAGATAGACTGTGGGATGATTGTGTACGGGAGGAGACCAGAAGAGGTCTTGTGCAGTGAAGCTCTTCACAGGGTAGGGAGGATGAGGAGAATGCGGCATTGACTGCAAAGGGAAAGAAGAAGAAGAAGGGCCCCAAGCAGGGTGGGGCCAAGCGGCAGCAACAGTAGGGTGGGAAAAAGAAATATTTAAGCAAAGTCAAGTGCTTTGCTTGGCAGGTATTTGGGAACTATGCTTCACAATGTCCAAAGAAGAAGAAGAAGCAATAGACAACAGCCTCAGCGGAGATTGATGATTTTGGAGAGAGATTTCAGAGAAAGTTTTCTCTTTGTGGTGGACATGTTGAGAGAGAGAGATCCTCTATTATTACCAACACTGATTTGGATATTGAGATGGAGTATTCTTTGTTGACTGGTCATCATATGGGTGATTCCACCACTAGCACTTGGTATATCTATAGCGAAGCTTCGAGTCACATGACAGGTGGTCGAGAGATGTTCTCTGATATTTCACAGATAGGTGTAGATATGGAGGTTGTATTGGGAGATGACACCACTTTCAGAGCAGTTGGTCGTGGGACCATTACCTTTCAGAGGGAGTCCATGAGTCCTATGATTTTGAGGGATGTGTTGTTTGTCCCTAGGCTGAAAAAGAACTTGGTATCAGTTTCTACTATTGAGGATAAGGGTCTTGGGGTTTGTTTCGTGGGTGGACATGTGCGTATATTCCCCAAGACTGCAGGATCATCTACCTCCTTGGACATTGGGGTTAGATGTGGGAAACTAAGAAAGCTCTTATTTCAGCCCCAACATGCTTTGGCATACAGCAGCAGCAGTGAACTTTGCGAGCTATGGCATCGGAGGATGGCCCATTTGCATCATCCAACTTTGACATTATCAAGGAGTATGGTTACAGGTTTACCAAAGTTCAACATAGAGCATAGTGATGTATGCAGAGAGTATGCTTTGGGAAAGTACACCAAGACTTCTTTTCTGAGAAGTGACACCAGGTCAGCAAGTGTACTTGATCTGATTCACTCATATTTATGTGGTCCTATTTCATTTGTTTCCTTGACAGGTTTTGAGTATTATGTGTCTTTCATCGATGACTATTCCAGGAAATCCTGGATCTACTTCTTGAGGAGAACGAAGTCAGTTGATGTCTTGCAGACCTTCCAAGAGTTCAAAGCCCTTTCGGAGAATCAAACAGGGAGGAGGATTCGAGTTCTGAGATCAGACAATGGGGGTGAGTATACCTCCAATGATTTTGATGAGTTTTGTAGACAGGAAGGAATATAGAGACAGTTGACAGTTCCATATACTCCTGAGCAGAATGGAGTGGCTAAAAGGAAGAATAGGGCTATTGTGGGAGCAGCGAGAGCTATGCTTCATGATCAGATTCTTCCTTTCTACCTTTGGGCAGAGGCTTGCAGCATAATTATTTACCTTCAAAACAAGAGTCCCCACCGTGCCTTGTGGAGGAAGACTCCTAAGGAGATGTTCATAGGAAAGAAGCCTGAGGTTGGTAATTTTCATCTATTTGGCTGTTTGAATTACTCTCATGTCCCTTCTGAGAAGAGGACAAAGTTGGAACCCATTGCAGAGAAGGGCATCTTTGTGGGCTATGATGAGACTTTGAAGGCCTTCTGCATTTATCTTCTTGCACTAAAGGAAGTTGTTGTGAGGCGGGAAGTGAGGTTTGAGGAGGAGAGAGCCTTTAGGAAGTATAGAGAGTTGGAGTATGACGAGTCACGGGCTCCCACACCTCAATTGACACAGGTATCTTCAATTCAGAATACTTGATCACAGGTTTCCAAAGTGACTTGTCCATAGGTTACAGGCACAGGTTCTACAGGTACAGTGGTTTAGCTAGTAGGTATTTCAGGGACAGGTTTTGGATCTCAGGTTACAAGTTCACCAGTTGCGGGTTCTGGATCTTTGGATTCACTTGCTACTGGATCACAGGTTGTTGGGCCATCTACTTCTGGAAGTTCTTCATATGAGGATAGACCAGTTTGGAAGCCACCTTTAGGGAAGAGGAATCCTAAATGGCTTTGCGATACCTTGAAGAAAGCAGAGTCATTTGGTAGGCCCCAGGAGCCAGTTAGGAAAGTTGTGATGCCTGACAGATTGGGTATGGAACTAGTTGCTATTCTTTGTGAGTCGGAGCCTTCTACTTTTGAGGAGGCCTCTCAACATCAGGTTTGGAGAGATGCCATGATGGAAGAGTACCATTCCATCATGAAGAATGATGTATGGGAGATTGTACTGAGACCAGAGGGGAAGTCAGTGGTGACTTCCAAGTGGCTTTACAAGGTAAAGCATGTTGCAGATGGCAGTGTGGAGAAGTTCAAGGCTCTTTTTGTGGCACGAGGGTTCTCACAGATAGAGGGAGTAGATTATGATGAGACCTTTGCACCAGTTGCTCGATATTCTTCCATTAGAGCAGTGATTTCCATGGTAGCATATATGGGTTGGAAGATCCACCAGATGGATGTGAAGACCGCATTTCTCAATGGTCTTCTACATGAGGATGTTTATTTGGAGCATCCATAGGGATTTGAGATTCATGGGAGAGACTCTCATGTGTGTAGGCTAGAGAAGGCCTTGTATGGCCTGAAGCAAGCTCCTCGAGCTTGGTATTCTAGGATTGATGCTTATTTGATGTCGATGGGATTTCAGAAGAGTGAGTGAAATCCCAATCTTTACTTCATTATGGTTCATGGGGATTCACTCATTCTTCTGTTGTACGTTGATGATTTTTTATCACAGGGGAGGAGTGTCTCATTGTAGCTTGCAAGAGAGATCTTGCTTCAAAGTATAAGATGACATATATTGGGTTGATGCACTATTATTTGGGGATGGAGGTTTGGTAGGAGCTTGGTCATATTTTTCTGGGACAAGGAAAGTATGCTACTGATATTCTGAGGAGATTTCAGATGGATGACTGCAGGCCCATGTCTACGCCTATGATTACCAACTGGAAGTAGCTTCATGCTTCTAAGGGAGAGTTGGTAGATCCTAATTTATATCGTCTGCTCATTGGTTCATTGAATGTATTTGGTCAACACCAGGCCAGACTTATGTTTTGCGGTGAACACTCTCGGTTAGTCCAAGGTGGAGCTTAGGAGAGTGCACTGGACAACCGCGAAACATGTATTGAGATACCTTGCAGGGACAGTGGATTTTGGTGTGGACTACATGAGTTCGGGTGGTGTTAGTTTGGTTGGCTTCACAGATTCATATTGGGCAGGCAGTGTGATGGATAGGAGGAGCACTTCCGGTTGTTGCTTCAGTTTGGGCTTGGCAACAGTGTCGTGGTTTAGTCGAAAGAAAAATTCCGTTGCTTTGAGTTCTGTTAAGGCTATGTACATGGCATCCAGTCAGGCTAGTTGAGAGGCACGTTGGCTTCGCAAGTTATTGGTAGATTTATTTGGTCAGGAGCTGAAGAAGCTTACGGTGATTTACTGTGACAATCAGAGTTGCATCTAGCTATCTGAGAATCCAATTTTTCACGAAAGGTCTAAGCACACAGAGATCAGATACCACTTCATGTGAAACTATGTTCAGAGAGGAGCTGTGGAGTTACAGTACATTTCGACTGATGAGCAGGTTGCAGACATTCTGACAAAATCCTTGGGGCAAGGCAAGTTTTTCTTCTTCAAGGACAAGTTGGGAGTGGTGCAGAACACCTTCCTCACTAAGAGGGAGTGTTGATTTTTCTACCTAGGAAAGTGTTCCCCTAGGTGAATTTTGCCTTAGTCACTTAAAAGGGGGAAATAAAGTGACCCTTGCATTAAATGACTTGTGATGAGCTTTTAATTTGACTTTAGGAATTAAAGTCACTTTTAGATAAATTTAAGTGAGGTGAGTGAAATTATTTTTTATGAGAATTAAATGAGCTTTTATTCTCATCCACTCATCTGATCTAATATGAGCCATTGGATTAAATGACCATTCACTCACCCTAGGGTTTACTCAAAAAGAGAAAGGGAAGGCATTTTGCAATCACTTTTTTGTGGAAAAGAAAGTGAAGAGAGAAAGTGAGAGAGGGAAAGATTTTCGAGGTAGGTTTATTAAGCATTAATGAGTAGCATGGATTTCGAGGAAGGTACAATGATCTGTACAACATGATTTTGGGCACAGTTTTCGAGGAGATCTTTGAGCACAAATCCCGAGGTAGGGCATGGGTTCCGGGACAACGTTTAATGGGCATAATTTTCGAGGCATGGCATGGATTTCCAGGAAGAAATCTGGGCATGAATTTCCAAAAATTTTAGGCACATATTTCGAGGTTCTTACAATCTGTACAGATTGTACTTTCTGGCACAAATTTCAAGATTTGCTTCTATAGAGATTTCGAGGCATACAACACATAAATCGAGGTTCTCTTCTAGTACAGAAATCGAGGCAGCGTGGCACATAAATCGAGGCATCTTTTGGGTGTATAACTTTATGGTTGAGATAAGTACATTTTTTATTGTAAAGTTCTGTACTGAAGATTTACTGAAGAAATACAAACTCTCTCTCTCTTACAGGTTTTCCCCTTGTGGGGTTTTCCTGGGCATTTAGCCAAAAATTTCTGAGACTGAATTTTTTTATGGTGTGCATGAATATTTAATTTTATGTCTGTAATATTGAGTTACAATTGTGCTTTGGAAGTCTGAAAATTACATGTCATTTCCTTCCATTAACAAAAACTGGATTGGGCATTAAACAATGGCAAGCTGACTTGAAAACCGAGTTGGGTTGAAATCTCAAAAAACTTTCACAAATAAATGTATAACCATTTATGTGCATGCAAAAATTCTTTACCTGAATGCCATATAGTAAACTCATAGAAGAGAGCATCAGCGGAGCAGCCTGATTATAGTTGAGGTCCATTAGCCATAGTTTTGAAGCAACCTGAAATTTGAAATGAACTGAGATAAAGATCATTTTGAAAATGTAATAACAAGCATATACATAAATGTCTATTGCCACAAATTACAAAGTAGGAGAAGTTTAACAAAGTTGTGAGACTTAATATGGTCCTTCTAGATGAAGCTTATAGAGCACAACATTAGAACAATAGCAGTGTGTTTTCAAGTTGATTCTCCATTAATAAAATTACCCTAGCTACTGAGGAATACGCTTTTGTAGCATTTACAAAGAGGTCATAGATTTTTTATATTAATGACAAATCTCTTCCTCTGAGTATTTCAAATAACTTTTGCAGAATACAGTGCAAGTGAGAAAACGTTTGAGGAAAGGGTGGAGATGAGTAGAACTACTTAAAAGCCTCATAGTTTAAAAATAAATATACCCACAGAGGAGGCCGATAAGATTATGGTTTCTCTTGGAGGCACATCCAACACAACCAACGAATTCCAATATCCATTGAACCATTTTTCTTCAAAGTACAATATAAAATAGTTAGTGATATGTGGTTTTTTTGTTTGTACAGTCAGCGGACAATCATTCTCTCTCTTTCACGGCAGGTGCAGGAAGAATCAAAATTTTGTTTAGTTTGCAGAAATACATAACCATGAATATAGGAAAATGACATGCAAATTCAATGTTCATTTAGTTTCCAAAATCTTTAAGTGTATAGGAAAGTATATGAAAATTCTTGAATGACTACCGCTAGAGTAGCTGTCATACACTTCAACAAATGATGCTCTCCCTCCATGAGCTCTCTCAACCTACAGTTAAATGCAAAATGAAACCGGTCAATTAAAATATTCCAAAAGACAAAACACATTCTAATAACAAAAGAACAATCATAATTAGTAAACAAAACCACAATGTATTGGCAAATTGTACTCATAGTCTATGTCCATCAATCTTGTAGTCATATCTTCCTTTGATTGCATCCTCAACATCTCTAGCATTATCAAACTAGAAAAAGAGCAATATGATGATTATACTCAACTAAACTTCAGTCAAAACCATGCATGATGTCTTTCTTTGCAAGAAACATAATTGGAAGGAAGAACATATTTCTTTCATTAAGCCACCATGAAAGAAATGAGAAGTAACTGCAGAAAAAATTGTAACTATTGTGATAGCAACTCTTTGATTCAATTTTGATTGTATATATAGGTTTTGATTAAACTTCCCTACTTCCAACGATTCGTACAATATTCCCTTTGATAGTCCATTCCAATCTATACATAATTAAACTGTCAAAAAGAGTTCATAACAACATATTTTGATATTTCTATTTTAATTGTTGGAAAATTTCTTTGAGTACAGATATGTGAATCATGGATATTTCAAATTGTAACAAATATGTCCTGAAAAGACCAAATTAGAATTATGTGGTGTCCTACACTACCCCCACAAACCACAAATGGAAAGAAAACAAATTACAAAAATTATTCATAACATTAAGTGATTAAAAGGAATTAGAAATTTTCTTTGAAAGAAAAATAAATAACATTAAGTGATTAAAAGGAATTAGAAATTTTTATTGAAAGAAAAATAAACAAAACTCTATATGGGTTTCTTTTATCCTCTTCTCCTCACTTTGAATTACAGGTTTCAGTTCTGAAGAAGGCCAATAAGCACTTTCTACAACAGTAACGACAGTGAAAAAGGGAAACAGGAAATTTCTATAGCATTGACAACCATTTTCACAGCACCAAAAGTAATAGGGAGCAACAAAAGAGTGTTCTAGTTAGTTTTGGGGCATTCTTTCTTTGAATTTTGGTAGTCCCTCATTAAATGTTATCCTTAGGAAAAACTGGCCAGGTAGAATGAAAAGTATTTCTTTTGGAGGCTTGAGAGGTGGTGGCTCCTATGAATGGAAGTGCATATTGACATGCTGAGTTCATAATGAGAATATTGTTGTAACAGTTTTGTTCACTCCTTGAAATGAAGTTTTCCTCATATTTCACTGTCCTAGATAAAAAAAGATAAAATGCATTTAGTTGTTCCATTAATCCTATATATATATATATATATATATATATAATGTTCATGCTTGCTCCATCCTCCAATGATCCCTCACACACTTAGTATAACCCTTGGCGACTGCGATGTGTTGTTTATAATAATTTACAAAAAACATGTTAAGGCCATTCCATAAAATCTCACATACATTCAAAATCTCACTCTTTTATGGAAATCCAACTTCACAGAGATTGTGTGGATTGATGAACTTTTGAATTTATTTAATGATGAGAATGAAGTCATAATATGGTGTACATGATTTATACCAATGCAGTTCAACCATTATAATCTGGCTCATTTGGATCCATTCCGATTTAAGTAAATACTCCAATAGTTTCTCATTTCCCCTGAAGACAGCATAAGGAAGAAATGCATTTGCTTCCAAGATAGTGCCATTAGTGAAACTGTGATCAATTTCTTCAAAATCCTGCCACTGCCTTGACTTCTATTAGATTAAATTTATTCATAATATATAATAAGAATGTGTATACATATGCATGAGAGAAACAATAATATATATGATGGTTGTTTTTGACAAACCTGTGATAGATTAGTCATAGCTAATTGAAAATCTTCAACATTTGATTCCAATGTTTCCACCAATGAACTGTTGGTGAGCCACAAAAGTTGTGAGAGCTTCTTCATTGTTTCCTTAAAACCATGTGGCGTATTATAAAGGACCTCAAATTCTCGAAAAATGTCACCTTTATGATATTTTTCAAGGTTCTGAATTCCAAATTAATGGGAAAAATTCGCCACTGACAACATTGTATTCAAACCATAACATGTATTGTAATGAAATAATGTAAGACGTCATTGATTGGAAAATGATTAAATATTATGATATATTTTTTAAAGCCAAACACATCTTAACATGCGATGAAATTTATATACCTGACTAAATCCTTCTTTGCAAAAGGTTAATTCCTATAAAATGAAATTAAAGGTAATGGGAATTACTTATCAATGTTGTACTTCAAGAAGCAAAGTGGTTCTAACATTTTTTAAGCTATTATGATACCTTTGCTCGTGAGACAACAATATAGACTTTTGTCAGCCCTTCATTATGTAGAAAAATTTCTTGCCCGGACGAGAAATACTTGGTTTGAATGTTTGATACCTGTATCAAGTAGATCAAAGCATAAGGCTTATTCCATGCATACAAGGAAAAAAAATATTTTTATAACATTTATGCTAAACTTACCAATTGTAGCAAGAAGTTGTATGAAACTCCTTGGAATAAATAAAAAATTTCAAGTATAGGGAGAAATAAATATTGAACATTCAAAAAAATTCCATTTGAAAGGGATTTTAATATTCATTGCTGTTGAAATCCTCCAATTCTACATTTCATAGACAAGTCATCTATGATATGATTTAGCAGTTTATCTGGAAGTTGATTTCTAATGGAAAAGTTTGAAGCTGTTGTCATCATGTTTATCTGCATTGATTATAACCCAAAAGAAAGGCATTAATAATTAGAATTACACCTATATTGTTATAAACATTATTGATAAATACTAAAGACATGATCAATAAACATGGCTCTTAGAAATCCTTTATTCCATCTTGACTCTTCACAAGGAGATCTGTCATGTTTCCAATCAAGTAGGTAGTAAGACCCACATTAAATATCATGTGGATAATATAAAAAATCATCTCCTCCATATTCTCAGGATGTAGGTCTCCATAGCCAACACAACACTTGATAGAGTAGTGATTGACCAATAAATTGAAGTTATGTAACGATTCCACGAACTGATTTGTTTGAAATTAGAGTTAGAACTAGGTGCACATATCAATGAGGAGCCAAATTTGGTGTTGATATATTCTGGTAATATCTAATATCTTGAGTTGGGATTCTAAATAGTAAATACATGATCAATAAACATGGGTCTTACAAATCTTCTAGTCCAGCTTGACTCTTCCGCAAGGAGATCTGTCATGTTTCCAATCAAGTAAGCAGTGAGACCCACATTAAATATCATGTAAAGAATATAAACATCATCTCCTCCATATTCTCAGTATGCAGGTCTCCATAGGAAGCACTTGACATAGTAGTGATTGAACAAGAAATTGAAGTTGTGTAACGATTCCACAAACTGATTTGATTGAAATTAGAGTTAGATATGGGTGCACATATCAATGAGGAGCCAAATTTGGTGTTGATATATTCCAGTAATATTTAATATCTTGAGTTGGGATTATAATTGCATATTAATTCCTGTAGCTTGTGGAACAATAACCTAATCTTGAATCCCGTGGAGAATGTACCACACAAAACACCAAATTTGACAGAGTGTGGCTCATATTTAAAAACCCTTTCATATGGGAACCATATCTCAGTGGTGGAATTATATCAGAGAGCTCGAGCTTCATAAGTATGCATTTATAGAAAATGCAAGGATCCTTCCAATACCGGCGTAGAATTAATTTCATCTTCCATCATGCATAATGAACATCTTCCATCTCTAAAAATATTCCATACCTTTAAAATTTCTATACATGTAAGATATATTTTTAATGTTATCATAACCAAAGAGAAGATCTATATAGTGAGAATAAAAATATTTACTACCAACAGCTGAAATGTGTCGAGATGTTGGGGACCAACCACTATTACTAGTTGTTTCGGCCAAGCAACCGATATGATACGATTCATGAATTAGACACCCTACCCACCTTTTAGTTAATTCCTTCTACAATTATGTTTTTTCCAGATCCAAAATATTGGCCATTTTAGAGTAACGAGCCTCTTACCTCCATGTTTTTCTTCATTAATTGAGTTGGTTTTTAAGTCATAATTCCCTAAGGACATGCCTCTCGGTGTTTTGGCAATTTTTAGTTTCCTGGATGGAAAAACCTTTCGCAACTGTAATGAAATGCACAAAGGGAGGGTTGTGAATGGACCTTGTTTTAACATGTTCATTCTGCAATAATCCTAGAAGACACCCGCCCTTTCCCACCATTAATCAATCTATCTAACAGCTTCCATATGACCAACCCTCCTAGCCAATAGCTAGAAACATTTTCAAATGCCATCCTTTACTATATGGGCTGGTGCAAGGTAATGATACCCAATTATGACACGTTAGTTGCAATGACATTTTGGAAAAACAGAAATATTAACATTAAAATGAATTATTAGAGGTACCTACAAAACTTTTTTGGATTAGGTGTAACCAGATGAAACGTAGAAAAACGGATGACCTTCCGGAATATATAACTTTTATTTATGGAAAAGTGGTATAACCACCCCAAAATGTCATTATTCGAAGATTGGTATGCTATGTTTTTTCTCAAACATAATGTACATATTTTTGTTGAGCCACCCGTTTGCTATGTAAATTTTCAATTTACAAGAAAAACAATATGTAGAGGCGTAGGAAACAGAAGAATCTTGTGCGGTGATATTTTTTAAAATTTTAAAAATCAATTTTATATTTTTTTTAATTACCGAAGTCAGTGAAGCCCTAAAACTACATGGTCAAGTGTTGAGCCACCATATCATGGTCTAAAAATAATCAAAATATTTTTTTTTTTTTAAGGTTGTAGGTATTTTCGTGCTCTTGTGCGGGTTCTCTTCTGTTTTCTAAATAGGTAAGCCAATCAAAAGTTATAGGCTAAATAAACGGCCTATTTTTTTTTACAAATTTGACATGAATGCAGTTAAAAATGAATTAAAAATCTAAAACAACAAAAGATCTATTCAAAAATTATATATTTAGAATCTGCAGATAGAGCTCAACAAGCATGTGCAATTTCATCTGCAATGCACTCGTGGAGCGTATGTGGAACTAGTTGTGAAAAACCAAAATTTACAGCATTTGATGTTTTCGGCTATAAATCAGGCATAAATCAGACCAAGCCTCAAGGTGCAATCCGAAGCTAATTTCAAGCCTGCAAGGGCGCCAAAAACAATTTGAATTCAGGCACGCGAGCACGCAAATACGCGCACGCACAAACACGCGCAAACGTGACTAACAGCGCGCACGCGTTAATAACAGCATGCATGCGTCTTTGCACGTATGC